>CM034149.1:27245422-28672331 GCA_019776745.2 Taxus chinensis | reverse complement strand
TTAGGACAAGGTATTGGGTGACTGGAGTAGGATTTTGTGAGGTTTCAATGGGTATATGGAGGTGAAAATGTGGAGAAGGTCAACAGGAAGAAAGATGAACAATGGATGATAAAATGATGATGAAATAAAATAACCAGGAAAGTATGTTGTACTTACTAGGATTTCATTCCTAAATGTTTGTGTGTGAGGGATGGAGGTGTTGATGATGGGTTTGAAGGCTGCAAGTGATCACCAACTGAAGAAAATCTCCTGCATGGGCTGTATGTACACTCCTCTTTGCTTGGATAGATCAGATCATGGCTGGAATGGCTGTGTAGGACAAGATGCTCAGTCTCCTTCCTTGGATGTGAGTTTTTGCTGGAATTGGCTCTCTAAAGATGCGTTATCTCTCTGAGATGTGGTCTTGCTCGTCAATTTTTTCCCAAAATTTTTTCCAACTTGCTTCCAACCTTGAGAATAAGGTTGTTTTGGGTTTCAAAGGGGTAACCAATGGCGTTCAGGATTAACCGACGATGGTTAGGGCTAACCAATGTTAGTCAAGGCGGGATTTCCTAGGTTTACTAAACTAGGGAGATTCTCCTGATTTGCTTGGATCTCATGTCATTATCCCATGAATTAGACTGGGAGCTTCTTATGAGCATGCAGGAATGTGGTTAGAGGGAATGTAGGCATTGATTTTTAGGGTTTGGGTAAGTCTTAGTTAGTTATGGCAACTTGCTAAGAATAGGTCTTAGGTTGAGTAGGCTTGGTGAGGTGTCTAAGTGAACTTTATGTGTTGATATTATTTAAATAAGAGATTTAAATAATAAATATAGTGAGGATAATGAATTAATTTAATTAGATTAATTAAATTAATATTAGTGGGGTGAAGGGGGATCATGGTTAGGTAAATGTAATGAAGGGTGCTTATATGTCGAGGGACAAAAGGGGAGTGTGACCTTATTTTAGTGTCTACATTTTTCCCCTTTTTATTGTGTAGCTTGTATTGGTAAGCGATGCTAACAAAAATAAGATGTGGTTTCCCCATGTGTGGGTGAAGGTGATCCCCCTCAAACAACGAATGGATGAGGTAACATGTTGAAGTGGTAAGTGGTTTGATAAAAGGTAAAGGTGAAGAAAAGGCAAGTGGGTATAGGAAAAAATGGTGAAAGGTCTACGTGGGAAAATCTAGGTAATGGTTCAGGGTCACAAGTAGCAACAGTCAAATGCATGCACACGTATAAACTATAGCACGCTACCAGGTTGAAGAGCAGACAAACTCTACATTGTCTAAGGTTGATAGGTTTATCCAAACAAGGTTGAAGTGAATCTAGTATCCAAGGTATAGGATATGGTCAAGAAACACAACATAGGTTAGGTGTAGGAATCTTTAGGTATGTTCCGGTACACGAAAGGTAGGGTCAGGATAAATGGTCACGGTAATAGGCTAGGTAAGGTCATTAGGTCAATCAACATAGGTAATAGTGCCACAAGGTATAGCGAACACATGAGGTCAAAGGTCAATAATGATGGTCCAGGTCCAAATATCTAGGTCATGGCATGGGTAAGGCCAAGGTATTGGTAGAATAAAGAGTCCCCAAAGGAGGAAAAATGGAGGTAGTAAATGATGAGGTCAGGAAAGGTAAGGTAATGGGTTGGGTAAAGGAGCAAGGTAAAGGGTGGGGTAAAATGACAAAGTAGGGGCAATGTGTAGGTTAGGTTGACTGATGGCAGTCATGGATAACCAACGTCGGTATAGGAAAACTGACAACCGTGAGGTAGGGGACGAGACTGATGCCGGTCTAGGGAAACTGATGTCAGTTAGGTCGGGTTTTGTATAAAAACAAAAAAAATCTGTGGTTTTATTATTCATTTGTTATTTATGAAGTGAAGAAATGAAAAAAAGAGAGAAAAGAGAGAAAAAGTGTTTGGATTAGATGGGACAATGAGTGAAAAGTGTGATTTGATGGTGGTTGGGTTGGTGAGTAGTGGGTCGATGGGATCAGGGTGAGAGAGCTGATTAGGAAAAGGTTGTGGGTAGATATTCGAGGATGGAAGAGGCTAGAGGGGGGTCAAGTAGGCCATTGGCACAGTGGCCAGATGTGCCACCGAGACAGCGGTAGCATGACTAGGTAAGTGCTTAACTCTATAGTGTTAATTAAATAGATTAGAAGATTTGGTAGTGGTTAGTTAGTATTTGTAGATTTTTTATGGGTTTGTTGTATTTTGTGGGTGGGAAAAAGTGAAATGTGGGTATGGGGGGAATAACGGGCCAAAAAGAGGGGGTGGAGGTTAGTAAATTTTATAGGTGGGGTGGGTAGGGATCTAAGGGGATTTTAGGTCATTATAGGTGGGGTAAAAGTGACAAGTGGGAGGGTTTTTTAAAAAGGGGGGTTTGGGAGGTCATAAATTTTTCCACGATAGTGACCGGCATCAGTCAAGCTTGGCCATTGTTGGTTGGGTAGAACCGGGATCGGTCACCAAAAAAGTGATTGATGTTGGTTACATGGTAACTGTGGTTAGTAAAGAGGAACCAGTATCGGTCACCAAACAGATGACCGATGTCGGTTTAAGGGTGACTAGAGTCGGTTAGGATGAATTGGCATTGGTAAGGATTTTAGGAACAAGGGTCTCAAAGGGATGTGGGCCAGGTAGTTGAGATGGGTAAATTAAAAATAGGGTGGAGGGTAATGATAATTGGTGAATATGGTCATGGTAAATGTAGATTAATGTTGTGCTTGGATTGGATGTAGGTGAGATCAAAGTTTCATATGTGGGACATGGTTCTACCACTACTGGTGACATTGCGTGGCTTAGCGACCCCTTTGGAGCTGTAGCACATGGAGGTAGTGGGCTTGAGTGGTATTCAACTCTACTGACATGCTATTCGGTAGCCCAATTTGATGGTTGTGCTCATTAATAGATGGGACTCTGGGACCAACATGTTCCACCTTCCGACGGGTGAGATGACTATCACCCTAGAGGATGTGTTCTAGATTTTTCGGTTACCCATATTGGGGGCCCAAGTGTATTATCTCTTTTGAGGCCTTAGAGGAGTTGATCAGGATAGTATTTGGTGAGGGGCGGTAAAGCTAAGATTCCATAGCACTAGTTTGAGCTATGGCGAGATGTACCTAGCCCATCCGGATGAGATGAGGCTAGTGATTTTATAAGTGGAGGCAGTGTGTTGCTATGCACTTCCCGATGTAGAGGGTGGATGATTTCCCCAATCAATGATGGGGGCGATCCATGATATGATGGTGCATGAGACATGCTTCACATAGGCACCATCATTCTTGGTGCAGTTATACAGAGAGATGTGGGTGTATGGGTGGTTGCGCAGGTTTAGCCTGTGTTGTACATTTATACTGCACTATTGGGCCTACGAGAACATAGTCTGTGTTTGACATATAGCGATGCCCCGAGAAGATGCATTCCTAGTGAGATCTGTGTGGTTGGGATACAGGAGATGGGTGCTAGTTGCAGGAGAGTGGAGGTCGGATAGGCTAACATATGATGTGGCCCACTTTTGGAAGTTATTGGAGGGGTTGTCCAGAGTGGACATTATCTGGAGGCCATATGTGGGATTCCCCTCATACAAGTACATGCATGAGGAGCTACTTGAGCTCTAGCTAGAGAGGTGGATATAGGGTCACTGTGCCAAGACGATGAGATGATCCCGGTAGACAGGGTTTGACGTCAATTCGGGCTTGTATAGGATATTCCTTTGTCCTTTCCATAGTATCAAAGAGATGATGTGGAGAGGCCTCTACCTCTACCACAGCCTACAGTGCCAATAGGAGAGGAGGAGTAACTAGTGGATCAGTGGATTGATGACGCCAGATGCACAGATAGGTATAGGTAGTGGTGGGCAGCTCAGTTATGAGCGATACCACCTAGACCGGGGCATCTTGACTTAGATACCATTACAGTGCAGAGAGACGCCCTATAGGGGTAGGTAGTAACACTGATCATGTAGATAGGTATACTACAGACATAGCTAGAGGGTTCAGATGAAGAGGTAGTAGAGCTACCGATATAAGTGGCTAGTCTGCAGGCCCAAATGGAAGAGGGAGAGGGTGGAGGAGATGGAGATAGAGATGGTTAGATGGTATCCTTACTAGCTTAGGTGGCCAGTTTACAGGGCCAGTTGGCCACAACCCAGGCACAGATTAGGACTTTACAGGCCTAGATATAGGCATAGGGGTAGGTACAGGGGCCTAGACCTATGGGTCCACCACAGACCATGGCTATATCTGGGTTACATGATGTCCTATATAAGGTGAGATACTATCAAGACCAACTCATGGCAGTCAGGATAGACTTCCTCTTTTATGGAGAGTACAGGGCATAACAGGCATCTAGTGAGAGGACAAGATCCTGCACACATAGTGTGGAGATCACAGGAGGTTAGCGAGCTCCAAGGCCTGATTAAGGAGAGGCCACTAGTGCATAGTGACTAGAGAAAGTTGATGTACCTGTAGGGACACAGGAGGCCGAGGGTGCAGGGGACACAGAGATGGAGGACATCCGACGAGATGTCTAATATGTGGCCACCTGATTTTTGATGTATACTAGTGATTATTTTTGATATATATACTGGCCTACGTGCCAAATATAGCTATATTTTTTATCACATACAGACCTACATGCCGAAGATTTTTGAGATGATTCATTCATTCTTTTTGTATATATGAGACTGACCTATGTGCCGATGACATTTTGTATTGTATATCGGCCTGCGTGCTAACATTTTTGAGATGATGGCCATGATGAGATAGGCATGTATTTTGAGATACACATTTATTGATTTATATGATGATATTTATGGTATTTTGTGATGTGTTAATGTGTTTATGATATATTGAATGTATGGCTTGTGTTAGAAGAGATATGGATTTGTTACTTGGATATGGATGGAAATTAGGTGAGTTAGGCATGATGGAGTTAGGTTGGTTTAGGCATGGATTGAGTCAGGTTATAGGCATGGATCGAGTCAGGTTATAGGCATGGATTGAGTTAGGTTATAGGCATGGTTGAGTCAGGTTATAGACATAGATTGAGTTAGGTTATAGGCATGGTTGAGTTAGGTCATAGGCATGGATCAAGTTAGGTTATAGGCATGGATCGAGTCAGGTTATAGGCATGGATTGATTTAGGTTATAGGAATGCTTGAGTTGAAAGTAGGTTTAGTTATGATTCATTATTTTGGCAATGAATGATACTATGGGCCATATGTGAAATGTTGTATAATCTAGGCATAGTGATGATAGAGAGATGATAGGTGTAATAAATGTATGTTATAGTAAACAACTTGTTATGTATGTGGTTTAATTTCCAATTTTGTTATAAAAGAGGAACTAAGTGAAACGTGATGTAAATGGTGAGTTAGGTATGGTTGATGAATTGGTTTAGGGTAGAAAATGGACGAGCTAACCTCCAAGGGCACCATGCCCTAGGAGTGTTGTCTACATAGTCCCAACGAAAAGGGACCTCATGACGATGTAGTTCTCCCATGAGCTAGGGAAGAATATGAAAATGAGTTAGTAGGTTTTTGGGTATGTTTTGGGTTTAGGTTTAATAGGTGTGGGTAGATTATAGGTAAAAGGATGTAGGTGAAGGTGATTATGGTGAAAGGGGAGGACTACCACAAAGGTAAGGGTCGAGGACCAAGTCCTATATAAGGTAATCAAAATGTAAACAAAGATGGTTAAAAGATAAGAGGGGGAAATAGAGCCACCTGATTGGGTAGGACCATACCAAGTAGATCATACCTTGGAGGGGGTGATGAACATAAGATCTGAAAGGCATTACACGAGTAACTGTTCTATGATGAAGGTAGTCACAAGATCACCAAATGTCGAAATTCCAAGATTTCCCTTGAGGTGATTGAGGAAATGAGAGTGAAAATGGTAAGGTAGGTGAAAGCTAGTTAATTGTATATGTTTTTGAGTGACAAGGATTTTGGGCAAGAGGTATGAGGTCACAATGGGAAAGTCCATGAATAATTTTTTTTTTATTGTGATAGACTGATCGATGCGGGAAGCTTCAGTTTCTCTCATTTTTTTTTGATCTTCACATAGCTTTCCTTCGAGGGAGTAGTCTATTTATAGTAGCAATTTTTTCGAGAGGAAGATGTCCTTTTGAGGGAGTCATCTTTTTATTAGAAGTTTGACTCAAGGATTTTGGTCCCATGTGAGGTCTTTGAAATCATGGACAAGACCAAGGTGGAGGATATGACTCTTGTTCAAAATGCAAGGTGGAATAACCATGGGATCTCATCTAAAGATAGATGAAAAGTATACATGAGAATCATGCTATGTGTAGTGCCATGGTACACATATTTAAGAGGAGCTAACAAGTGACGGGAACTCACATGACTCTTGTTTAATCATTAGGGAGGTGTATGGAGTGGATAGCGCTGAAGGGATGAGCCTTTAAAGAGACAAAGGGTGAGATAGGACAATGAGTCAATAATAGAATGGTCAAAGATGTAATGCGTTAATGGGCTCAGGTTCAGGTTTACCATCAAGCGAGGATAAACGATAGACACCTGATCCATAGGTATGAGTTACGATGTATGGTCCAAGCCAATTAGGAGTGAATTTTCCCCATTTAATTTTGTCTTCTTTTGTTACGTGTTGATTTTCTTTCAAGACAAGGTCACTGACTTGGAAGGTTCGTTCATGAATAGGTTTGTCATAAGCACGTTTGATATGTTGTTGGTAAACTTGAAGGTGATCCAGAGCGTTAAGATGACATTTGTCTAATAACTCTAGTTGTGATAAGTGGTCCTGACGAAATTCATCATTAGTAAGCATGTCATAGAGAGAAATGCAGAGTGAGGGGATCTGGACTTTGAGAGGCAGAACAACCTTTGTATCGTAGACCAGAGAAAATGTTGTGGCTGCAGTAGAAGCGCAAATACTAGTGCGGTATGCCCATAGGGAAAAAGTAATGTGCGTATGCCAATCCTTCCCAGTATTGTCAACCAATTTCATAAGAATTTTGTTGAGGGTTTTGTTAGTGGATTCGGCTTGGCCATTGGTTTGTGGGTAATAAGGTGATGAGAAACTAAGCTGAATGTCGAATGCGTCGCAAAGTTTTTGTAGTGTTTTGTTTTTTAATTGTTTTCCATTGTCAGTGATGAGGTAATGAGGGAAACCAAAGTGGAAAATGATGTGATGGTTAATAAAATCACATATTTTCTTGGCTTTCATGGAGATGAGTGGTATGGCTTCCACCAATTTTGTGTAGTATTCAGTAGCAGTTATGATCCATCAAATGCATTGGGAAGAATGAAGATTGATTTCTCTGATAAGATCTAAACCCTATTGAGAGAAGGGCCACAGGTCACGAGTGACCTGTAAGGTATGACTATGTGTATGATGAAGGTTGGAATGTTGTTGGCATTTCACACAACATTTGACATAGTCACAACAATCATGGTTAAGGTTTGGCCAGTAATAGCCTAGACAAAGAATACGCTTAACAATAGCAAGGCCACTAAAGTGACCTCCACATATGCCACCATGAACCTCCTTAATGGTATAAGGGATTTCAAAATTTGTGAGGCATCATAAGAGAATACCAACAAAGCTATGTTTATAGAGGAGTCCCCCCAGAATGACAAAATGGGAGACATTTTTAAGGAAGGCATGTTGTCCGTTACAGGTGAGATCAGGAGGTAATATGGAGAGGGAAAGGTAGTCAGAGTATTTTCCATTACGAGTGAGATCAGGAGGTAATATGGAGAGGGAAAGGTTACATCTAGGGCATATGCGGCCTGGAGACCTAGTGCGAGTGCTTTGTACTCGATAATATTGTTGGTGTATTCAAAGTCTAGTTTGAAGGATAAAGGCATGGGTTCTCCATCTAGAGGAATGAGGATAACACCAGCCCCACCCCCATGATGACACTTGGAACCATTGAAGAACAGTGTCATTTGGTAAGGGGGTTCATCCAGGGAAAGGGTAGCAATTGACTCATTGGGAAAGTCAAAATTAGAGGATTGATCCCTAGAAATAGGTGCGTCAGCTAGTTGGTCAGTGATAACTTGGCCCTTGATGGACTTTTGATGAATGAATTTGAGGTCAAGATCAGCTAAAAGCATAAGCCATCATGCGGTAGGCTGATTTTGATAAGGTTTTGCATATATGAAGTGTAAGGGATCGATGTTGGTCATGACATATATTTTTTCGGTTGAGTAGGTAATGGCAGAGTTTGGTGGCAACAAAAACTAAGGTTAAGAAAAGTTTTTTTGGATGGTTATATTGGGTTTCATAGTCCAAAATACTATGGCTTATGTAATAAACCACTTGCTCCCTATGTTGTTCATCACGATGAGCAAGCATGGCTCCCAAGGAATGATTGGTAACTGATATGTATAGGTAAAAAGGTTAATCATATTTAGGTGGAATGAGGATGGGTTGTTGGAGAAGGTATTGTTTTAGGGCCTCAAAAGCTTTGTGACAGTCATCATCCCATTTAAAGGAGATATCCTTCCTAAAAAGATGATGAAATGGTTGACACCGATCAAATAATTGTTTGATGAAATGGAAAATGGACTGTAAATTACCTTGTAGGCTATGGAGTTGTTTAAGGTTAGTGGGCGGAGGCATTTCTAGAATGGACTTGAATTTAGCAGGGCCAACTTCTATACCATGGAGGAAAATAATAAATCCCGGGAGCTTTCCTGAGAGAACCGCAAAGACACACTTTTTAGGCTGAAGGTGGACGCAATATTTAATGAGGCGGGAAAAGATGGTTTTGAGAATGGCAAGGTGCTCAACACAACGTTTAGATTTGGCCATGAGATCATCCACATAATCTTCCAATATGCGATGCATGATATCATGGAAGATGTAAGTCATAGCACACTGATATGTAGCACCAACATTTTTAAGGCCAAAAGGTATGACTCGATAGAAAAAGGTTCCCCAGGGGGTAATGAATGCAGTCTTGTGTTAAATCTTCTGGGGCAAGAAAAATTTCGTTATAACCCAAGAAGCCATCCATAAGTGAGAGCATCTCATGACCAATGGTGAGGTCAACCAGTTGATCAATACCGGGCAAGGGAAATTCATCTTTTAGGAAGGCGAGGTTTAGGTCACAGAAGTCCATGCAAATGTGGAGTCCCCCTATTACTTTAGTAACAGGGACAGTGTTATACATCCAACAAGGATATTCAATGGGTAAGATGAAGGAAACAAAAAGAAGGTGCTGAAGTTCTTCTTTGACAAGAAGAGCAATGTGAGGGTGCATTTTCCTCAGCTTTTGTTTGATATGTTTGGCATCGAGAACAGTTATGATATTGTGGACCACTATGGTGGGGTCAATACCGGGCATGTCTGCGTAAGACCAAGTGAAAGTGTGGTTATGATCTCGGAGGAAAGAAGTGATGGCTTCTTGTTCAGCATCATCTGAATATTGTCTAATCTTTAGGATGTGTGGGTCATCCTAAGTATGAATGTTGATCTCGATAGTCGATTCATTCAACATGGTTTGTGTCTCAGATGGTAACAACCGATGAATATACGAGTCTTCTGCACCAAGGTAGGTGAGTATGAATTCATCACCCTGACATTAAATGACATTAATTGTAGGTGTGTCATCATCGATCATCTCAGGATACAGGAATGGAAGAGTGGAAGGGATCTCACCTTTGCATTGATAAGTCAAAGCCCCAAGGAAATGGTGTTTATGAATTTTTTTTTAGGGGGGATAGATTCAGGATCCATGGACTCTTTCAGTGAGGGTGGTGATGAAGGTGGAGTGGGTGAAGGTAGTGATGAAGATGAAGGTGGAGGAGGGTTAGGGTCTTCAATGATTTCAATGTGGGCCTATTGGGTAGGAGGCTCGGGGAAGCTGATACCACTACATTCATTATGTTTGTGGGTGGTACATGGAATAAAAGTATGGCGGCCTTACTTGTAAAAAAAAAAACCAAAACCCTTCCACGCACAACGGTGTAGGAAGGTATGGGTGAAACGGTGATTGGTAAGTGATTGGAAGTCAATGGAAAATGGGCGGGGTTGTGGGGGTGGTTTAGGTGTGTAAGTGGTATTATCAAGTCCCCCATAGGTGAGACTAGTACGAAGATGAGGAGGACCATAAAGGAGGTGTTCTCCTATATGGTGATCATAGTGAGGGTGTTAGTGAAGGATTCCATACTCGTGTGGAGTAAGGAATGTGTTGACACTATATAGGTGGTACTCCCCTAGAGTGAGGCGTTAAAAAACACCTTCCAAGGGATTAGTGGTTGGTATGTAGGTAGCTGGTATGGATAATGTGTCAGAGGTCGATGCAGAGGTGGAGTTAATGGATTGGGAAGCTAATTGGTCAGTCATGGAGGTTATAGTAATAGTAGGAATGGAGGCGGTATGTGTGATGAAAGCAGTGGATGTCCTGGTAGGTGGAGGTGTAGGTGAAGTGGTATTGGTTGCGAAGGTAAATGGCTTGAGAGGTATGAGCACATCATTAGGCCAGTAAAGCACGTTGCATGTTTTGAAAGGTGATGGGTCAGCTAGAATGGTAGAAGTGTGTCCTTCATGTTCAAACTTTACACAATGATGCAAAGAGGAAGGAACGAAACCCATGACACAGATCCAAAGTCTACCAAGAAAAAAGTTATATTAGAATTCCCCTTCCAAAACATAAAACAATTCTGGAATAGTGCAGGGGCCCATGCGAACATGAAGGATGACAGTGCCTAGTGTGGAAGTGATAGCATCATTGAATGAACACAACATGACTGGATGTTTATGCATCTAATTGTTAGGTATACACATTTGAGAAAATTCATGGGATGAAAATATGTTAATGTTAGTGCCTCCATCAATCATCACATGGCGTACCTGTATGTCATCAATGTGGATAGACATGAAGAGGGCTAGTTCTGGGTCATCATTTTCATATGGCACGATCTCATCCTCTGAGAAGCTAAGGGAGGCCACTTGGTGAACAAGGGGAGGTGAGGATGAAGGTGGTAATTTGGTGAGAGAGGCTACATGATGGGGTGTGATAATAGAGGCTACGGGTGTAGGGTCATTAGGTAAAACCTCAATATATTGAATAACCTCCATGAGGGCTTGACGATGGGATTCCGAGGTTTGGATGAGGTCATATAAGGACATTTTGAGGGGAGATTGGTGTAGTTGTTTGAGCATGGTGTGATGTGTTATGCCATTAGAAATGGGGTATGTGGGGCCGTGGATAGTGATTTTACGTATGGGTGTAGATGGTATCTTGGGTATATGATTAATTGGTGGGTCAGTTGCCTTTTCTTTACCCTTCTGTGCACATGTACCGACATGTATCATGTTGAATTGAGGGAAGTTGGAAAATGGAGAAGGTGTAGAGCGAGTGGTATAATGACACAATGGGTAAAAACCTACCAAGGAGAAAAACCATATGAGGTCAGTTAGGCACAACGACATTTAGGTGGTGGTGTGGAAAGTTCTCTAATGCGAACCATGTTAATTTCAAATCTTGAGGGTGGATTTAGGAGTGGTGAGGGTGGAGGTTGTGTTTGTTGAGTGGGCAGTGTGGGAATGGGTGTCAGTGAAGTAGGGTCCTCATCGAGAAGGTCTTCACCATCAAAGTTGGTTTCTGGTGGACACAATTAGATAAGGTCTATTTTCAAGGCCTTGTAGTTCTCCACATCATGCCCTAGCACATGATGGTATGCGTAAATTTTAGTATCATCAAACCCTTTGGGCTTGGGTTTGAGGGGGTCCTAAGGGCGGAGTGGTGGTAATGTGATAACAAAAGTCTCAAGGAGGTTGGTTAAAATTTTGGCATAAGACCATGCTAGTGGATCACAATGGGAAGTGAATGTGGGTTTGGGTGTAGGTGTGGTTGATTATTGAAGAACCATTTTTGGAAGAGTAGTAATGGATCGAGCTATGGGTTTAGGTACCGGTGTTGTTTGAGGTATCGGTCAAGCTCATTTGGGTAGGGGTAAAGTAGATGGATGGGTAGGAGGGTGTGGGTTTGTTTTGACTACCTTATTGTGGGGTAGTGGGGTTTTTTTTTAGGTTACACCTTATTAGGTAAAGGTGATGTGGGTGTATGAGGTCTAGAAGGAAAAGAAGATGGAGGAAGAGGGTGAGTTACCCATGGGGATAACGGGGGTGCTGTGAAGGTAGATGACGCGGGTCGTGCTTGGGGGTGAGGGACAATGACTAAAGTGCAGTGGGTAGTGAAGTAATGGCTGAGGGTATTGTAGGTATGGGTGGTAAAGAGACGTCAGGTGCAGGTGTAATTCATTTTTTGTGCCTAGGTAGGTTAGAGGATTATGAGGAAGGAATGGGTTGTTGTGTTATTGGTTTATGGATGGATGAAGGTTGCTTGACCATGTTGGGCAGCTGAGGCCTTAAGACAGATGAGACAAGTACAGGTGTGATTGGTGTAGTCGGGGTATGAGGTCAATGAGTTTGTTCCTTTGGTTTGGGTGTTAGAGTAGGTGTGGTATTGACGTTGGAGGATGTAGCTAAATCTAGTTTAATTGGTGGACGAGTAAGGCTAGGGGTCGGGGTGACCCCTAAAGTTGTAACAGGTTTAGTGGAGGCAAATGTTGTGGGTATGGGTTTGGGTTTAGATGTAGGTCAGGTTATGGGTAAGGGTATGGTTTGAGCATTAACAAGTATCATGGAAGGGGTTACGACAAAGTTGGTTATATTTAGTTCGATGGGTTGAAATGTGTTTGGGTAGATAGTGGAGGTATCAGTGAGGGATCTCTGCATCTGTGTTGAGATAGAAAGTAAGAGGCACCCCCATAGTAAATCCCTATCCGCATAATCTAAGTGATCAGCCAAATGTGAGAATGGCACGTCTGTGGGTGGAGTTGGTGAGGACCTAATGGGAACTCCTGTAAAATGCATCTTAGAGATGGAGAATTGGACAGCTTCAGCTTCCATGGGTAAGAGAGCCGAAAGTAGGTCTATTGGATTTTGGATAGCTGATGGAGAATGCTCTCTAAGAGGCAACGGTATCTCAACTAGGTCGATGATGGGTGGAGGAGATGACTGGAGCTCCTCTATAAGTGGAGGAACAGATATGTGCTCCTCTGTGGGTGGAGGAGGTAATGGGTGCTCCTCTATAGGTGGAGGAGATAATGAGAGCTCCTCTATGGGTGGAGGAGGTATTGTAGGTAAAGGTTCTCTAAGTGGAGAAGCCAGGTGTGAGATGGTCTCAATGTTAGCAGAAGACCCCTCCATAGGTGATGAAGGAGATAAAAGGTGTTCCTCTGCTGGTAAAGGAATAGGGGAGGTTGGTTCCAATGTGGAAGGATGATTTTAGGATAGGATTTCCTCTATGGAAGGGATGTGAGGTAATTGAGAGGTGATAGGTACCTCGTTAAAGATAGCATGAACCTGACATGTATGGGTATCGTGAGCTGATGTCTAACCAGTTTGATTGGATGAAGGGGCATGGTTGGGAAATGGTTTTTTAAAGATTTGTAGATTTTGGTTGGGGTGGAATTGAGATTATCCATAGTTAACTCACCTTTCTCGAGAATTTCTTGGACAATATTCTTGAAAGTGATGCAGTTTACATCACTATGACCCTTTACTCGATGATAGTTACAAAAATCATGTTCTTTATACCATGCGGGCATGGGGCGAGCAAGGTCAAAACCAGTGTGTGGTTTTATGGGTGGAAGGGTGATGGCTCCAGCTTTAATAAGCTTTTCTTAGATAGAAGATTAAAGTTCCCCAATTGGGGTATATTTTCACTGCTCTTGTCTGAATTGAAAAGTCTGAAAAGGTGAGAGATTAGATGAGGGTGTATCCTGATTCAATGGGTGAGCTAAGCCGGCCTTGAGTACCACTGCATTAGTGGTGCCCTTAGATTTTGAATAATTGGTTTGTGGTTTGGAAGAGGAAGAGGTATCATTTTACTTTAATGCTAAATTCTTATTGCGTAATTAGATTTTCTTCTCTTTGATGGCCCGAATCTCTAACTTTCATGCCACAGTGAATGCCTCATCAAATGTTTGGAAGGTTTGGATCTGCAAGGTTGGGGAGATATGTCTAGCGCAAGCTCATGTGAAGAGCTCGTTGAGTTTAGTTTATGGTAGTTGGAAGGTAAGTTGATTGATAAGGTTGTGCCAGCGAGTGACAAAATATGTGATGGATTTGTCCTCATACTGATGTGTTGAATATAGATCGGTCATGGTAACCTTCTTGATGATATTGATAGAGAAATGATCTAAGAATACTTGGGATACCTTATTGAATGAGAATATAGAGTGTTTAGGTCACCCATTATACCAATCTAATGCAGGTCCAGTGAGGGACATGGGGAAATTTCTCAAAAGTAAGGCATCATCATGGATGATCAGATAACACCCGTGTTTGAATGACCGCAAATGTTGTTGGGGGTCTTATTTGCTATTGAAGTGATTGAATTTAGGCATTTCCCAATGCACAGGGTATGAACAAATAGGAATGGATGGGTGAATAGGCTCATTGCAAATCTTGTCATAGGTGAGAGTGTTGCGGGAGCCAGAAACTAATACCTCCAATGTTTGTATCTTATCCAACATAAAATTAATCATGCCAATGGTGGGTTGTGATGATTAGATGACTCCTATAGCATAAGGATGTTGATTTTGGGTGTATAACAGGTGTGGAACTCTAGTGTATGGGTTTTCCATGTAGGGTGGTGGAGAAGAAGGCAGTGAAATAGGGGGTACATACCTAGAATTAATAATGGATGAAACAAGAGGTGGTTGGTAGTATGTATATGGGGGTGGAAGGGTCATGGTAACCCTAGTGGCAATAGGGGCTAAATATTGTGGAATGCAAAGAACCACATTTTGAAATGGGGTAGGGGTCACAGACATTGGAGGTGGGAATGTAGCTATAGGTATGTATGAGACATTAGGGGTGGATGAGATTTTTTTTAGGGTAGTCTTCGAAGGTACGGTGGATGTAATGGGTGCCACAGAGGTAACAGACGTGACAATCATAGCGGATATAGAACCTAACTATGAAATGACTGGAGGTAAGGTGGATGCAGGCAGCACGGAGCGAGACGGGGCTGATGCAGAAGTGGGTGTGAGAGTTTGGGGGATAGATACAGGCATGCCGTATATCAACTGACCCGAGGCATCTTAAGTGGATAAGTGGGAAAGGTAAAACTGCAAGTCGGCAGGGTTCTGGTCATGGAGTCATGCAAACTCCTCATCTCTAGTAGCGATAGTAGTAGGTTGGATGGGATCCATGGCTAGTGATAAAATAGAAGGTGGTGAAGGACTAGGTGAGAGTGGTTAATAACTGGCGTGGAATACAAGGGTGCTTTCTTGTCTTTGGGTCAGCACCATATGAACCAGTACTGATCAAGTAGGGATTCTTCTCTGTAAATGATACAGAGAACAACAGGAATAGGTGAATCTAGTGATAAAATTGGATGAAGTAACAAATGGTTGCTGGAATGTGAAATAGGATAACCAATTCCAATTAGGGAAAATTGACGTCAGTCAGGGGTAACCACTGTTGGTCACTGTAGAAAATGGACAGTGAGTAAATAATGAGGTAGAAGGTAAAATATGATAGGTATGCCAAATCTAAGGATTTTTAAAACATCAATGGGAATAATGATAGTGAAAAATACTGTGAACAGTGGAAGAAAGTGAATTAAAAATGTCCTTTTGAGTAGGATAGTAAAAGTAATTGGAACCAACGTCGGTTGGGTATAACTGATGGCAGTCAGATGTAACCGATGATAGTTACTATGAAATGTAAATAGTGATGAAAGAAAGTGGTTGTGAATTTCAATTTGATGTAGAATTAGACATAGAATTCTAGGAATGATGATGATATGGCCTAGGCACACTCAGGTGAAGCTGGAATACACCATCTATGATGAGGAGCATACAAGGATGAGCAATAAAGTGACGAACATGATCTCTCACCTCAAAATGCAAGCCAAGCAAAAACACTAAGAAAATGTGATCCTAGGAGTTCCTTTTCTATTATGTTTGTTTATCTTATGCTATTTAGGGACTGACACATGAATTATTAAATAGATTTTTTGGTGAGGAGGGCTTCCTACAAAGAAGGAGATCTAAAAGGTGAGGTTTCAGGTATGTTATGGTGGGGGCAGGCTTCACTGTGAAGTATGACTCGACAGAGAAGTGAGCTAGGTTCCCACTGTTCCATGATCGTGTGATCACCTACAACTTCTTCCAGGTAGGATGTTGTTTAAGAATGTATGTATTTTGAATTTTTGTGTGGTTTGGTAAGACTCAGAGAAAGAGAAAAGGATAGAAGTTCTTTTCTATGATTTGTTTGTCAACCATCAGCTAGTCATGACTTCTAGTGTATAGGTTGCCCTTAACTAATGTGAACTAATGCAATAAATCAGAATGAAATGCACTTGATTTTAAATCCAAATCAAAAATGTGAAATTGGATGACACAATAAGATGCAGAGGAAGAGGGATGCTCTTTCACTACAATGAAGAAAACATGAAGAAATGATTCTTTTTAATTACACCAAAAGAAAATTTTCCTTTAGAGAAAATAGAAAGAAGAGGTGGATTACCAAAGAAGAAAATTAGTGTGCATTATTTTAAGAAGGGAAACAAACACACAATTTTTTTTTCCTAGGAATGAATGAAATGAAAGGAACCCCAGATGGGTCCCACCGGATGTGCTAAAATGTTTCACCTTTTTCTTAGATTGTTTCTTAGAAGCGTTGACGAAATAGATAGGGTAACAGGTGTAGGAGGAATACTTGTTCAAATGTTAGTTGATGGGTTGTTGCACGTGTATAACTTACAAATCCATAGCTAATCGTGAGAGCTTCCTTTTGGCTAGGAGGAACTACTTGTAATGAAAACAAGACCACCAGAAGGAATTAAACAATATGGGCAATGAACTACCTAGCGTATACTAGATCTGGGAAGTGTGATACTTCCTAGATGGCTGTCAGTCCACTGTTTTAAACAATTCAATGTTGTAAAAAAATTATATCCTATTGTTATTTTAAAATGATTTAGGTATTTCACTTAAAAACACAATAAGAAATAGATCTAATCTAACAGGCTAAGCTAGAATAGAATCCATAGGTCAAATGATTGTTTTCGGGTCTCTGCAGGTCTGATAAAGGGTTTTGGGTAGATCACAGGAGAGAGAAGGTGAGATAAAATTAGGTGGGTAGGTCTCTATTGGGGGTTGTGTGGGCAAACGTAGAGACTGGTGTCGGTCAAGGGTGACCAATGGCGGTTAGGTGTAACTGGTGCCGGTTACTGTCAGATCTAGAAATGTCACAGAACAGGTTGTGGTCTCCTTTGTGATTGTAAAAAAGACTTTGGTTGGTCAAGAATAGGTATTGGGTGACCAAAGTAGGATTTTGTGAGGTTTTAATGGGTATACGGAGGTGAAAATGTGGAGGTCAATAGGAAGAAAGATAAACAATGGATGATAAAATGATGATGAAATGAAATAAATAGGAAAGTATTATGTTGTACTTACTGGGATTTCATTCCTAAATGTCTATGTGTGAGGGATGGAGGTGCTGGTGATGGGTTTGAAGGCTGCAAGTGATCACCAACTGAATAAAAGCTCCTACGAAGGTTAGATGTACACTCCTCTTTGCTTGGATAGATCAGATCATGGCTAGGATGGCTGTGTAAGACAAGATGCTCAATATCCTTCCTTGGATGTGAGTTTTCACTGGAATTGGATCTCTGGAGATGCGTTATCTCTCTAAGATGTGTTCTTTCTCATCAAAATTTTCCCAAAATTTTTTCCAACTTGCTTCCAACCTTGAGAATAAGGTTGTTTTGGGTTTCAAAGGGGTAACCAATGGTGTTCAGGATTAACCGACGATGGTTAGGGCTAACCAATGTTAGTCAAGGTGGGATTTCCTAGGTTTACTAAACTAGGGAGATTCTCCTGATTTGCTTGGATCTCATGTCGTTATCCCATGGATTAGACTGGGAGCTTCTTATGAGCATGCAGGAATGTGGTTAGAGGGAATGTAGGCATTGATTTTTAGGGTTTGGGTAAGTCTTAGTTAGTTATGGCAACTTGCTAAGAATAGGTCTTAGGTTGAGTAGGCTTGGTGAGGTGTCTAAGTGAACTTTATGTGTTGATATTATTTAAATAAGAGATTTAAATAATAAATATAGTGAGGATAATGAATTAATTTAATTAGATTAATTAAATTAATATTAGTGCGGTGAAGGGGGGTCATGGCTAGGTAAATGTAACAAAGGGTGTTTATATGTTAAGGGACAAAAGGGGAGTGTGATCTAATTTTAGTGTCTATAGATACACTTCCTTCTAGTGGGAAGGGTCTAGATACTTCCTGTGCAACACTTCTTCTCTTGAGACTAGATTCATTTTCCTTGGTACCTCCTTGGCGCGTGGAGCCTCTACTCATGTTGTTACCAAAATAGGTTATAACCCTAACCCACGTACCACTCTAGGTATCCACTATGTGTCAACCTTATTTATACTCACCATCCCAGTGCCCTTTTACTTCTGGTGCTACTATCTCATGTGCTCAAACAACTCAGGGCACTTCTCATATTTATGCTTCTTCCCACACCATGAGCACTGTAATAAATCTAGACACTTGTGCCTGTAATGTTATGTAGATCCATGGTTATAGTAGGTTCCTTGTGAGAACTAACTTCTCCCTCGTTTGGGGTTAGTGCGACCATGGGATCCTCCAAAAAAAAATCTCGTGCATACCCCTCCATCCATGCGTCTTTCATAATGGTGATCATATTCCTTGGAATTACTGACAAGGCTGGTTTGGTGTAAACCATGATCAATGGCCTCATGGTGTAGACACCAAATTTGTGTCTTACGACCCCCCATGCCCTGCATCTCATTTCGCA
The DNA here is from genome assembly GCA_019776745.2 of Taxus chinensis. NCBI lineage: Eukaryota > Viridiplantae > Streptophyta > Pinopsida > Cupressales > Taxaceae > Taxus > Taxus chinensis. The sequence continues at coordinate 28,653,491 of CM034149.1, read as the reverse complement.
ACCTAGCCTCATCACCTAAACCTTACGCAATTATTTATTAATTACCTTATAATTAATAAATCCACATCTCCAAACTTGCCACCTCATTTCACCACCTCATCATGACCTAGTCCTAACCCTAAACTAACCTAGTTAAGACCTATAACTTGGTCTACATCCACACCCATGACTAATTACTCCTCACCCGCACCAAAATCAACCTAATAATGACTTGACCAAGCCCACAACTAATTCCTCAGGAGAAAAGGAGGGAAATTGGCTATTTTACTAAAAATAGCTCACTTTGACTTAATCGATATTGGTTCCTACTCGACTGCCGTCGGTTACGTAACCACCATCGGTTCCCTGTAAATGACCTCTCCCAACCAAAAACAAAGGACCGGAACCTGGGAATTGATTGGAAGGATCAGGAATTCACTTGGCCGAGTAGAGATAAGTGAAGGAAAGAGAGGAGTTTGTAGAGAAGGACATCAAGCCCAAGACTGCAACTGAGTAACCGGAGCCCAGTGACACTCATCCAAGCATTGGGAGAGAAGATAGCTCATCTTTGATTGTCCGATCATCCTACCTGAGCCCTACCTTCGTTATCACAATCTTTAGACCTGATATCTCCATCAAGAATTAGTAAGTAGTATCTTGTATGTTCTTTTAATAACATTTCTTGGACTTCTGAATCACAGCAATTCTAAGTCTATTCCTAGATCTACTACCCGATAACACCCTCCATCTAACTGTCATTCCTCTACCCCTACATTACCCCCAAGAACAGCCCCCATACTCTCTGAGTCTTCTCCATTACCCCATTACCTATCCCCAATCATTTACCAGCCTTATAAACACCATAGCCACCTTATAGCCAACCTTCATTAAAATCCCCTAAACCAATGCCCCTACCGATATCGGTTATCAGAAACTGGTACCGGTGAAAGTGACTGGCATCGGTCACTGTGATTCAAAACCAAAATGAGCCATTTCCTCTATTGTTTTAACAAGGTAATTAAATTGTAATTTTGCAATAATTTGTGTTAATTCATATTAGCAGGGAAACTGACCACCTTCGAAAGGAAGTCTAATATTTCCTGGGCCCAAGGCAGTTCCCTCATTTATTGTCTAATTTGAATCTAGTGGTCTTGTATTCTTAATTGCATGTAGTCCTTCCTAGACAAAAGGGAGTTCTTTGCAATCGACCTGATCTCTCTCTACGGTACGTGCACACCCTCTCAACATTCAACAGGTATTCCTCCTAGCCCTAACCCTTATCTGTTTCTCAAAGGAATGAAAGGATAGAAGCAACTCTATTCCAGGAACGGAAGCATTTTGTGTGAAACATTTTGGCACACCCGGTGCGACCCATTTTGGGTTTCTTTCTTTCTTGCTTTCTTTCATATAGGGAGCACACTTGCTATTTTCTTCTTCTACAATATTCACAAGATATTTTATTACCTTTTGGTAAAAGAATTCATTTTGCTTTCACATTTTTGCATTAGTGAAAATCATCTTCCTTGCTTCATCGAATATCATTTTTGATTTGGGTTTAAAACACGTGCATCACATTCTTGCTTGTTGTTTTCAATTCTAGTGAACATAGATTAAGTAACAGGTCGTATACGTGGGGGTGATATCCATGGTATTGACAAGAAATTAATCTTACTTTCACTGCACAACACATACCAAATCACGTCATAATCAACACAACAACTCAAACATCCCCCCTTTTTCCGCGGTATTCCTCTACCCGATTAAGGTAACCTTATAAGCCAAAACAAACTTGACATTTCCCCTAAGTCTTTTGTTTAGGATTGACATCATCCTGCGTCTAAGGCATAAGCCCACAATAATTAAAACTAATCCTAGGGTTAGTCTGTTAATTTGCTTGTGCATCTTGCTTGTTTTTAGTTCTGTTTCTCTGTCATACACTGTTTGTTGTGATCACTTCAGAACAGTTTGGTAGGCATACTAAGCATCGTTAACCCCAAATCAGCAACTTCTTACAGATTCTTACACCAGTCCTATTCTACCGACATCGGTTAACTTACCGATGTCGGCTATAGTCTGACCGACATCGGTTACCTGACCGATATCGGTTACTGTCTTTTGTAGTTCCTAAAACCAGCAACCTACTAATTCCAACATTTTGTTGTTGCTTCTGTTCCTGATAGATTGCATCCTTACTATGTACTCTTGTCCATGGTTGTTGTCACTCGGAAACAAGCTGCAGCCATGGTTTCACATGCCTGCTCCATGCCTTTTCCTGAATCACCCCCTTCACAGCCTGTGGGGAATCCTACGGACACTAGCGAGGTTCCCAAAATCCATGTAGGAGATAAGGAATTTGCAAAAATTTTGGACGCTAATCCTAGCGCTGTACAATACTATTTGTCTCATACCCCTGACCGTACACCCGACGGTCAACTCCTTATTGGTATGCCTATTAGTATATCCGCTCACTTAGCTCCTTCCCCACCTAATAATTCTGCCTTGCCTTCTTCATCCTTAGCCCCGTCACCCAACTTAGTGGCTTCAGGGGTTCATACGGCACAGATTGACTTCCCTTTGGTTAATCTGGGACCCAACATATCATTACCGCTGACTACTCCTACCCCGTCTCTCTCGCAGACTCCTCCTTTCATAACTTACTCTCTGCCACCTATTCACACAAGCTTTCCTTCTCAAGCTCCGCCCACCTTTTCATTTCCACACACGTATCCAGTGACTTCAACATCTTATATAAGACATCCCTATTCGGTCACCTCAACCTATTCGCCCTCAATACCTTATCAACATTTAGCCCCCACATTGTCTAGTGGAGGCCCTTGGCCCAATCCTCCACCTTTTACAACAACTGCACCATCATCTCATCCCACCACTGATTTAATCAAACAAATGATGGACAAGATGTAAAATCTGGAAGCTTCTATTTCAGGAAGCCGTAGCACCTTGACATATGAGCAAGTTTGTCGGGAGCCTATTCGTACTTCTGTCCCCCTTCATTCATATCCTCAGGATCAAATCAAAAGGAGTACACGCAGTGATGGTCAAATCCCAAAAACCATTAATACCCCTCCAAAAACCACCTAAGTATAAAGCCAAGCCCATCAATTACACTCCCTTGGGAGAAACTTATGGTGTGATATTGGAAAAATTGCTCAAAGTAGGAGCTAGAGGAAGAGAAATTGCGGTTTACCTTACCTCCTATTAAACCTCACTCCGCGTTTGATTCCACCCGCGCTATACCTTCTTGGTACAAAGAAAATGACTTCTGTAACTTCCACCGCGTGAAGGGACACAGTCATGAAAACTACAAGATGTTGAAAAACATAGTGCAGGAAATGGTTAATGCAAGGGATATAACCCTCGATAATCCTAACGCCCCTACTAACCAAAATTTGAAAATCTTCAGCAAACCATTCCCAAACCACTCTTCTAACATTAACATAAACCAAGATATCTTAGCCGAGGAGAGTGTTCATGAAATCCATGCGGTCTTTGACTCCCAACCAAACACTTCTATCGAGAAAATTCTGAATCAAGCCTCTTCACTAACGCAGGGACCCGAACCCCCTTCACCACCATCAAGACAAGACGAAATCCTTTCCATTCCTTTACCCATAAAGGAATTAACCACCCAGAGTTCTCTTCTCACAGATGAGCCTTCCTACACCACATCTTTACAAGACTGTGAGCAGATGTTATCTAACTTATCTATTTCCCAAACATCTCCTTCTACCACTCTTGTTGTACAAGAGGAAGGCTCGCCACTTTTTTCGTCATCCTTAGATTAGAAACCCCTTGAACCGACATCACCAAATTCTTTAATCATGACGGATCCTCTCAAACATGCCCTTATACCTATTAGTTCTTCATCACCTAAATCTTTTTAGCGACCGGTTGACCTCTTAACACCCATTGATATGGTACCTCATTTACCCCCTGTATCACACCCATAGTGGACCGGAATCACAACCCACCTTTCTTCCATACAAAAGTTCCTATTCACACATGAGGATTGTCACCCCTCAGAAGATAGATGAGTCCTATGGGAACGTTTGAGTACACCATATTCTACTCAAATGCAAATGACTGATCCAGACGCCTCTACCATATACCCGAAATATTTACAAAAGCTTAAAATGCCTATGTCCTCATCTTCACCCCCCTCATCTCTACCAAATACCTCATCCACCTCTATTGACCTAACCAAACCTTCCCCTACACTTGGGACCTCACCAATACCCAGTCTAACACACCCACCTAAAAGGTTAGATTTATCCAAAAGTAAAGCCGTCCATCCACTTAGGAGACATACCCAATCTCCTCAAGTCTAACCTATGTCTCTATCAAAACTAAAACCATCACCGTCACACCTACCTTCTATATTGGGACCTCATCCCTCCACCTTGCATCAATACATCATACCTCCTGTGTTTTCTTTAAAATGACCTACACCTTTTGTACCCATACAAAGATCCAAGGGTATATCAACACCGTCACCCCAAGTACCCTGTCCACCTATCAACCCTAAACAAACTCCATCATCAAAGAATTTTTTTCTGTCACTCCTCTTTCTCTGTGGTTGTTTGCTACTACCACGTCATCTGACCAAAAAAACATAACTTCTGCACCGAAGAGGTCACATTTAGTTAAACCCAATTATCAAAACCCCTTGGCTAAGCCGCCACTCATACAAATCAACCATACCCAGTCATTTCTGAAACCTACCCAATCAATAGCCTCATCCTCCTATGACTTTGACCCGCTCAAAGGGTCTTACGCCCAAATCCTTTCTACATTGGTGGAGAATGCGACCATTTCCCTACCCCTACTTAGACCCTATGATCCATCTAAACCTCGACCTATAGGTTATGATGAGTCTAAAATCTGCACTTACCACCGCACACCAGGATATGATGTAGAGGGATGCAAAGCGTTAAAAGCCATACTTCGTCAGTCACCTCTCTCAAATAGAAAGGTTAAGAAAGACAACTTACGAAGGGAGAAATATTTAGCTTTAATCCCCTCTCCTATACCACCTGTCCCCTCCTCACCAAGATATATCATTATTACAACCCCACCTCTCGAAGACCATGACTTATCCCTACCGTCTTCCTCCTCTCGTGTTCACGAGATCAATATGATTAGTGTTGCTACTCGAGGGTAGAAAAACAATGGGAAAGCTAAAGAAAGCACACCTGCGGCCTCTCTTTCTCCGTCCACCATCCCGATCGCACCACCACCTAAAGTGGTTATTCGTGGACCTGCCTACCCCGTCTCTAATGGAGTTGCCCACCGAACCATGATCAAACAGCTTCACCAATCACCTATAAAAATGACACTGTATGATCTCATTCAGGCCTCTGAATCTCATCGACAAGTTCTCATTGAAATCCTTTAAGGGATAGAGGTCTTACCTAATGAAACCTTTCCCGTTACCTCCATCTTAACACCCAACCATGTTGCCTCTCTCACCAAACAATCTACCACTTCCGTCCCTGTACAGCAAACTGCTGCTGTCATTTTCTCCGAAGATGAAATTGTTGACTTTGGTGCATGTTGGTCGTCAAATAGGACTTTTTAGAAGAGCAATAGTCAGGGGACAAGAAGTCCCTCCTCTTTAATGGGAGAGGTTCCCTTATTTAGAAACGAACTTATTTACAAATGTACAGAACATTGTTTTATGGTCAAACTTGGATTTTATGAAAGTGTTTTCCACAAGGATCATCAATTACACAAGGACTGAGGAAAGGGAATAAGGAGATGAGCAGAATAGCAACATTCAAAATTATAGATAGAAGAATAATTCTTCGTGTATGCGAAGCTTCAAAGAATTTAAGACAAGATCATTTACGTTGGCTGAATGAGATTAAATTTAAAGATACAAAGTTCTATAAATAACCTTCTTCAGATTTATTAATCAAGGACACAAAGTTCCTTCTTGGTTGTACAAGATCACTGTATTTGCAAAACTAAACAGTATGTAATTAGAGAGACTAACGAGTTAGGAACAAAATGATCTCCACAATATTAAAGGAAAACACAGAGATAACAAGAATTAGATAGACAAAGAATGGAAAGCCCTTTTGTATTGATTTCTTTAAGGTCTATTTACACTTTCAGCAAATATCAAAGTTCTTCCTCCTTTCAAAATGGCGTGGAAAGGCCATTATATAGCTTACAAGTCAGTTACTCTTCGTAACCGTTTCTTTTAACTAAAGAATAGTTAAGGACCGCCAGTTGCAATACCTTAACTAATTACAAAGAATACGAAAAGAAAGGGGAAGGAGACAGGTGGCCAGCTACTGGGAGGGGCCCACTGTCTTCAGAATCCGCTGCCTGAATTTCTTCAATGACTCAGCTATATCTCTGCCATGAGGGACTGACGTGTTGGCTACAGACTGAGTCCAAAATCCCAGACATTTCTCCATCTCTTTATCAAACTCGATGTGAGTATGATAATCTTTGTTTGCTTCTTTAATGGCAGACTGAAGAGAACAAATTTCCTTCATCTTTTCCTTAGAGATGGAGCTTTCCTTGAATAGATGATCTTTGACAAAAGCTCTAAATTGAGCTTTGATTTCTTGAAAGGACAAGGAAACACCAGAGTTTTCATCTTGAAGATGACAATGTATATCTTTGAAAGCAGCAGCTGCCAGTGTCTTGAAAGCTTCTCCCTTCTACCAGCTGTTCTTCATTTCTCCCACAGCTTCCTCCAGGACTTTGATTTTCCACTCTACGCTGTAGACCCAGGATTTTGATAGATTGTCCTTAGCATCATCGAAAATCTTATTCACCAGTAAGATGTTCTCATCTGTCTGTCCCATGAGGTGAAGGTCTACAATTCAACTGCTCCAGAGTTTAAGATCTTTATCCATAACCCCAATAGCAGAGGATAGCTTCTGTTGCAAATTGTCTACCTTTCCATGTAGTTTAAAAGCTTCATCGATGAAGTTTAGCCCAACAACAAGCATGTCATCTACCATGGCTTCAATAGCTCTGCCATAGACAGAATACTTGTGCATATCTTTAATACTTTGCACTTCATCTTGGCTTAGAATCACTGGAGGCGGTAGAGCATTCAAGGGGGGTAGGGTCCAAAACTTTGTCCTTAGACAAAATTGACTTGATAAAACTTGTGAGAACTTGGGCTTGTTCTTCCAGCTGTTCAATAGTCCTGCTGCCCTTTCTCTACCCTTCCAATGACTCTCGTGATTGTTTCCTGGAGGTTGTGAATTTCACCTTCAGGAGTAGACTCTCCCATAGGGATCCTTGAAAGCTCTAAGTCAGATGTCAGTAAGTCTGATTCTGATTTGTCTACTGTAGGCTTAGCAATCTCCAAGAATTGCTGACCTTGGGCATCAGACACTACTCTGGAAGTAGTTCTAGCTTTCTTGGCACGAGAAGGAGTGGTGCCCAACAAGGCCGCTAACAGCATCAAAATTTGGTCCCAAGCTTTGAGAGGAGGATTTCCTCTTCCTTTTGTCAACCAGAGGTTGCAACCCAAGCAAAAGAGGAAGAAGAATCTGCAGGAGGGGCAAGGGGACCAAGAGACAGGGAGCTCATGACACTCAGGGTCTGCGACGTGAGTAGAGCACTGGAGGGCAATGGAAGTAGAGGAATCAATAGCACCCAGAAGTTCAGTGCTCTGGACCTCTTTTTCCTTATTTGCTGGGTCTTCAGGAACATTTGCAGGAGTGGGCATCTCACTTTCTTCACTTTCACTGAGAACAATGATGTTCTCTGGCCCTATAGGCAACTCTACCTGTTTTCTTAGAGGATCATTCTCTGCAGGTTCCTTCTTTACCTCTTTGAGTTTCTTCTTGTATACATGGGTAGATGGAGAAGGAGTAGATTCTACAGGTCCTTGAGCTGTTGAGGCAGGAGGGGGTTTTCACTGGTGTTCCAGACTCTGGAAATGATGCCTCTCTTATGGGTGTCAAATCATCCTTGGAGCTAGATTCTCTGAGTTCCTCTTGAATTCTCGGATCTTCTTACTGAACCAGACCCTAGTCCTGATTAAAATTGGAGAAGAAGAATCTCAGCCAGATCATCTTCTCTCTTTCCTGTTCCAATCCGGGTCCTCCAGAGGGTGGACTAATCAAATTTTCATACTCATAAGAGTATAGATCAGAATTGTCATCCTGGAGACCTTCAGGAACGTGGTACAGACTGAGTTCTTGGATCATTGCAGGGAGAAACTACCATAATGCCTTCTTCTGGCTTCAAAATATATCTCCACAGTCAGCCCAGTAGTCTTTCTGTATCTGCCCTATGATGATAGACTATCTTGATGTTCTGTTCAATGAACTTCTTTAAGTCAAAACAGGTTCTTGGTTGAAGAAATGAACAGTGATAGGGACCAGGGCTCTTTCTATGTTCTGAGCATCCAGAGTTGTTTTGCATGTGTAATTTCCCAGAGAGATGGGAAAGTGCAAGCCAGAAATCTTCTGTCTCTGCAAGTTCTGTGTAACTTGTCTAGTTGCCTGCATATTTCAATCAAGGGCCATTTTGTCATTGCAGAACATGGGAAGCCGCAGAGGGGTGTTCTCATAGCCAGCAAGCCTGATATAGGAAAATTTCCTGAATTGGATGAAATAGGCTCCATACTGCGATATCAGGTTCATGGCTTCATCTGAAAACCTTCTTGTAGTATCACCTTCGAGCAATCTGACCACGTACATGGTGAAAGCATATTTACCCTTCTGAAATTCCGATTGCTGGTTTCCAGGGTGAACTGCGCGCGGGCACTAGGCATACACTGGATCATCCTTGTGTGGCATCTATATAGGAGAAACCAACCACTTGCCTTGATGCTGCTAGGGTATACATCAGATATGAAGTCATATAGAACTTCTTTGTTTGCTGAACGTTGGATAGCTGCTCCGCCAAATTCATACTGATGATCTCTACCCAGTTGATGTTTTGTGTTCCCTCGCACACCATGCTGATGAGCGGGCACATCCAGAAATGGAACTCATTGGTGGAGGGGCAAAACCCATAACCCGAGCCAGCAGGATTATGAAGTCTGACAATTCCTCATTGAAATCTACTCGGAAGAGGGTTTTGGTTAGGCGAGATAGCACCTTTCTTAGGGTTCTTCAACCAAGACTTCACCACTCGTGCCTTGTATTTGTCGCTGTCTTGGTCGAATAGGGTCTGTGCTTTGATCCCGGGAGATGACTATAGCATTGTCCAACTCTGGAATCCTTAGAGCAGCACCAATGGCGGCAGCATCCAGCTTGGCAATGAGTTTCTCCATGTACATTTGTCAATTCACTCGAAGCGGGGTCGAAGTGAGCTCCACATGAAAGCACTGTATCAGCACACTGTACTGAGATTGGGAATCCTCCGGCAAAAGCTAAACCACTATCATGAATCGTTTTGTGCTATTGGTGTTAGGGTTTGCATCTGCCATTCTTGCCCAAAAATCACCAAAAGTCGAGATGATGAGCTTTGCTGTCCCCAATATTGCTAACAGCAGACTCAAGCGGAGAAATTTGCTCCTGTCCCTGATGAAACTTGATCTTCATGTTGATAGTCCTCGGAGTTGCAACCTAGACTCGGGAAGGAATTTGCAAAGGGAGGGGATATTTGCTTAGGGTTTTCAAATTGCAAGGGTTCGAGCAAAGATAGCATGGAAGCAATGTGAAAAAATGCAAAGGGGAAATGCTCGTTATATAGCCACTTGGAGAGAGGAATGACTTTAATGCGCATTGAATACACAACCACCAATTTGAAAAAGCATCATACTCGGACGTGAGCAGGAAAAACTACGTGTGAATGACACTTGGTACGTTTGGGACATGTGAGACGCGAATGCGTGAAAACACGCGGCTCGGCCGGTTCAGGCGAAACAGGGAGAGGACGCACAAATGCATTTGGGACAAATGGGACGAAAATGTGGGAAGTACGCGGTTCAGGTGTTTCGGCCGAAATTGGAACAGCGGGGCCCATTTGGACTTGGGACATTCGGGACAAAAAGTTCCGAAGTACGTGACTTGACCGGCTCGGATGAAATTGGGAAAGCTCGCACTTTTAAAATGGGGCAGTTGGGACAAAATTGCGTGAAGGACGCGGGGTCGGGAAAATTGGCCCGAAAATGGGAAAGCTCATACTTTTTTAATTGGGACATTTGGGACAGGAAAGTGCGAAGTACGCGGGAAGGATGATTCTGCCGAAATTAGAACAACATGCAAAATAAGTTTTGGGACACTTGGGAAAAAACTCTCCGACTGGCACGAAAATGGGACAGCTTCGGGATTTCGGCCGGTCCGGGGGTAATAGAATGCACTTTCGTACTTGGGAAAGATGGGACAAAAAGTTCCGACAGGCCCGAAACACACAAAATGACCCAAAACACATATTTTTGTTTCAATTTCACGACTTAGGCATTTCAGAGAAAAACACTTAAAACTCAAAATTTTGAAAATTTTACTCTTTACTCAGAAGCGGGGAATTTGAGTGGACAACAGTCAGAAGATCCTGACCCCCGCTCTTTTCATCTTAGCTTACGTTCAGGACATCTGCGTATGTCATGTTATGATTGACGGGGGCACTAGCCTAAACATCATATCTTCTAAAGCCTTCCAACAAATGAATATCCCCTCTAGCTGCCTGTGTGCTAACCCCACCATGCTGCGTTCATTCAACGATGCTATTACTTCTACCTTAGGCACTGTGATCCTTAACATTTGTGTAGGGGCCACTACCTTACCCAAACTCTTATATGTCCTTGAGGTGAAAATTCAATAAAAAATGTTTTAGGGGCCGCCCCTTGGATCTGGCTATTGATGCTTCCCTCCTCCCTCCACCCTTACCTAGATGCATAAAATTTGAGTACGGGGAAGTTCCTAACTGTAAAAGCTGACCCTCCCCCCTTCAAAACACAATATGTTATCTTTCTCACCCCAATGATGTGCTTGTACCAGTCAGCACACATTCAACATTCCACCACATCCACTTTAACCACAACCTCAAACCATCCACCTCAACCGCAACCTACACACTTCAACTACTGGACGCTGTCGCAAATACTCTCACTTATCTATCCTTTCCCGTGGTACAGCATCCAACACCTCGCAAGACGACTCTTAGTTAAGATATGGTTTTTCAACGGTGCCCCCAAAAAGTTTTCAGATTCAAGCCCTCATCATGGGGGGATTTGTATTCGATCCTATATCAAGTTAGACCGGCTCTATTCCATGACCGCTCATTCAAGAAGTACGCGAACATTTACTTCAACATACCTACCTATATCGATACCTTGTCCGTTATGGGGATCTGTCACATCTCCTCTGCTTCTTCACTCTTACTAATTCTGCCTGCCTTTCTACCAACTAACTTATGCGTGGTGTTCTGACTCACTTTCCGTCCTCGTTACCTCCTAACCTCCCTGGTGCGTGTGACCAAAAAATTCCAATCTTCTTATTTCAATACCTAAGCAAATCGTCTCTTTCACCTCTCATACCCTCTTCTTGATCGTCTTGGCTTTCTGGATACACTGGTCTTTCTGGTTTCGTGGCTCCTTTATGAATCAACAACATACTAAAGACAAGGTCTCCTTCGACTACAACTATTCCACAAGTCATCTACTAGCTAACTACAAGATCCGCTCGTGTCATTTCGTTCTCTGAACCCCCACACTGAAACATCGCATATTTCCTGTTGCTATTCTATGAAGATGGATTTAAGTCACCTTCACTCTCGGAACAATTATCCATCACGAACATATTTTCACTCCACTGGCTTCGCCGATCGTACACACACAGAGTTCGATAAACCACTGATCTATCCCTCCTTAACACTTTTATTTTCCATAAATATTATCATTCTTGGTTCTCTTCCAAGTTATCAATGTGATAATGAAGACCCAGTCTTCTCTTACCCTTCCTTCTGTATCCAAACTGATTAAAGAGGACTCACCTTTCAATATTTTGTTATTGATGCCAAGGTAAATTTTGACACTATCCATCCGACTACACATTATCCTGGTTGTCAAGAATGACTTCTTTATTATTTCAATACGACCACGCCTTGCCATTCTTATGATACTCAAACAATGTGAATTTATTCGATCTATAGAAATCACATTTCACACCTTAGAGGGAACGATTTCCACACAGATTGGGAAGCTAGACAAGCTCATTACGCATCAGAACAAACTTTGCTCACTTCTACTATCCTCTCCTGTTCCCGCGATAACCCAATGCTTTCGGCTTGGTCCTATGCTGACATGCGCAGGAATTGATCCTCAGAACACTACGCTGTCCTATAACATACCATAAAACCTAGATGGCCAATTATAACTAGTTATAGTTAGTAAACGGAGAAAAGGCACTGCCACCAGCGATTGCTCACTGCAACGATGTTCAAAGAAGAGCTTCATCATACGACTCCTTAATCTAATATTCATTCATTCATCTCATAATTCATCATCGAGACTAGCCTCTAAATGGATCTCTAACATCGTATCCTGTTACTAAAGCCTTATGGGGGACTTCTGATATCTACATCGTGATTACTTGGGACCTTAAACCACGCTTGCTACCGAAAGGATGAATCATCCCTACGCTCGCGAGTTCAGTATTGATACAACGTGTTGATCTCCCTGATCTTAGGGGGCGGGCCCTGAGACTTCTTGCTCTCCATTTAGATTGCTCTCTCAGGATATAATCAAATTTATCGGTAAGCCATCCAGGCCAATCAATACATAAAAACTACCTCTAAAACTCCCTTGGGTGATACCTTCTGTTATTGTGTCCTCAGCCTTTGGCCATTGGTAAGAATGCTGGCTGTTGTCGCGAAGCGACATTATAACCACAGCATAGGCGCTAAGATTAGCTCATATTCTCGTGTAACAACTATTATGCCATCACTATATCAATATGACGTATTATAGATCATGATCTTCTCGGTAAATCTAAACCTCCCGTCGCAAAGTATTGAAACTATCTCGATTGATTTTAACCATTATTATCGATATCACCTGTTTACATATTGTGTTCTGCTTTCTTCAACCAAAGAAATGTGTCTTTGGTGTCTCTTTTATCTAGGAAAATTTCTGGTGATTATTTCCATCTTTTTGTGGCAATCGAGGTCGCGATCCAGCTAAAGTCAAAGGCTATTCTATAAATGCACCACCAACCACCTACTAACCCCAACAGTTGCGTAGTTTTGCAAGGTAACGGCGCCAATCTATCTGGTGTTTCAATATCATTCCAATCTATCAGATTGATGGCAAAACCATTATCCATCATCATCCTTAAACGGGAAATTAATCTTTCAATGGAGCGAAAGAGTGCCACCAAATCCTTTGAGGCTATTCATTAAGCCTATTCTCTTTTATGCACCACCAAAGGCACGTAGGGCTATATACCCCCCTCAAGACGATTAGCCCTTTTATATCCTTTACACTATCATCAGCCACCACGCCGAACAACCAATGTACCATATAGGCTCTAGTAGCGCATTCTGCACATCATGACTCCAAGGCATCAGTAACAAGCCATTTATTTACAATATAGTACTTACTCAAGACTCCGTGTTGATTCGACGACTCGGTATAACACATGTAGAAAAGTTGTGCCACATAGCCCTCATCATTCGTAGCCACCAACTACCGGACAGAACGACCAATCTTGAATAAAACATAAACTTTTTTCTACAGCCACCCGCTAGATGCCCATTCCTTCTTATTGTACAAAGCCACACCTACCCTAAACCTAAATATGCATTCGCCCAATGGCTTATGGCTCCCACTGACCTCAACGCTTGATGTGTACAACAGAAGTCACCAAAGGACAAACTATCGCATTAGACCTAACCTTCGGCGAAGCCCCTTTACCTATGGGAGTCAATTTAATCCATTTTAATTCTCTCCGATGAACTCACTTTCACACTCTTTGCTACTCAGTGAAGGAGTCGTATCCAATGACCCTCTTCTTTCGATGGATCGAAATGGGCTAGGCAGAAGCTGTGAGTTGAGACTAGCTTTGTTTCTCATTCTTCTCTTAACTAGACCTGAGAACCTTTTTATGCCTCTTTCATTTGGGGCTTGATTTTCCCCTGTATGACTAAATAATACATCGTACTTCGAGGGGCCGCCTCTTAGAATCTTACTGGGTCTCCATTTTCGTTACACTTTAGATGTTCTCGATCCTAATTACATAATGTGCGACTAGAGTTGCATTAACCACATTCTGTAAGTCCATCAATTATTGGGCATCTACCCAATTAAAAATGCAGGAAATGCTATCAAAGTACAACCTTACGTGGATTCACTTTTGACCTTATTTACTCATTATCGCTAACTAACTCCAATCCATATCCCCTGCTAAGAATGCTGCTCATCCACTAAAACGTAAACGTAGGGATACTATGGCTTGCTTAGCCTAGCACAAGCGCAACTTACCTACACATCAACCGACTGACTCTAGATCAATATCGTCTATAGGTCACTTCACATCTATCTGCACAGGACGATTCTTTACTCAACTGCTCCTTGCTCACGACTTTTGTAATGATAATATAATTGTGTCTTGCTATTGCACATGATACCTGGTAAATTCACATATTCAGGATCTATTCTTACTATAATAACCTCTCGTTCTTCTCGCTACACCTGACCATACATTAAAGGGCATGAAAACGTGTATTATTAGCTTAAAAGTGTATTGTCTCATTATGTGCATCTGGGAGGAGACTCATCACGTCTATAAATCATTGGTATTATTGGCCTTAAGATGGCATCCCATCAACATTCGATGTCTAAATTCGGAGTGCAGATAGTCACACCATACATCCATATCACAAGTCGACAATCATTGCGGTATTTGCTGGTGACATTATTTAGATGGCCTAGCTCATGGCCTAACGCATCCTTTCCACCTAGTCACTACTATTGGTGCATAACTCTTATATACGACTGTACTTAGCAGAATATGATTAAAGCGTTATTTGTGATATGTGTCTAAGCAACTATTATCCTCAGCCTTCACATACTCCTAACTTATTCGACTTAAGGCCATCTCCGGGACGTAAGTCAAAAAAAGTGCTGGCCACGAGATCTTTGGCCTTTCTCACATGGGTTTAGACCTTATTGGTGAGATTCACCCACCATCTTTACATGTCACCATTGGATACTCACACAACAAAAATATTACACTAAATGGGTGGAAGCCATTCCACTCCATTCAAACCAAAAAATACAAATTGTCGCTAATTCATTAACCATCATTATCTGTCTGTTTTGGCTTTCCTCATCACCTGATACAGGATATGGCACCATCTTCAAAATAAGTTGTTAACAAAGACCTTTGTGACAACTTTGGTAACAAACTTAGCTTCTCATCACCTTATACCCAAACTGGTCAAGCCAATCTTCTTAATAATAAAACTCCTCACCAAAATCCTCATGAAGTTTTACGATCTATAAGCAAGGCCTGATCACATCCCCCTTTTTCCCTTTTGGGCTTATCAGACTACATTCAACACCTCCACTAATTCCACCCCACCCCATCTCTTTGGTATATGGTACTCTGAGGCCTTCTTACCTCTCGAATAATAAATACCTCCCTAAGAATATCTCTTTAGGATATTCTCACCAATGATGATTTCTGCCAAGAGCGGTTAGCCCCCATTGGAGCTTCTTCTTGATGAGCGTCATCTTACAAGCTTTTGAAAACCTTCAAATCTATCAAAAATGCCATCAAGCGTGCTATGATAATGATCCATGACCATAACTTTAGGGTTATTGATCTTGTCCTCAACGAGAAAATCAGCATGTCACGCAAACTAAAAGAAAAACCGGGAAAATTTGCTCCTAATTGGATGGGCCATACATTATCAATCATAACTTATTGATCCTGTAGTTCCCATTTAGCTTTCGCTTAATGGTAAACCTGAGCCTGACCCTTAATTCCTTGCATCTTCGAACCATTTCTATCTACTGTTGAATTTATGTTATAATCATTCTTAATCTACCTTGCGCTCGTCCCTTGTCTCATTTACTACCTCATACATTTTTTGTTTTCCATGCAGCTCAAAATATGAATCAAGCTCACGTGTTTGGTCATAACATAACCCATCCTCTTAAGATCTTCCCCTTTTTTGTCCTGGTCCATGACTTAAAAGCAATCAACTAACATGTTCTCAATTGTACACTTATGGATATTCTCTTGAGTCAAACTTCCTTACAAACGAGATGCTCTTCATGCCAAATGGACATCTAGACCTCTGAATTATACATAGTACTACTCCTCACCAGGATAGCTTTTGTGCAAAGTCCTCACTTCTACTATTATAAATATATTGCTCCCCCCCCCTAAGGACAGCTATACACAAAAACTACATCTCTAATATAAATAGACTGCTCCCTTAAGGACACCTATACAAAGTCATCCTTTATCATAAGAAAGCTTCTCGTAATTGATCAGACTTGTGAAGAACCTCAAGAACAACAAAATACAGATTCCCCCTATGGCCTTTTCCTGCATTAATCCGTCTATATCCAGAAAATAAAAGTATATTCTCCAAAGCACTTTTGAGTCATGACTTGTCTATTTAGGTTGGTTCACTTTCGTCAGAATAATCACCTTATACTAAGTTCTCTGCACCCCAGCTATACCATCCCACCCGTCACCTCACATTCATCAACACAAAAAACTCAAGGGATTGACGTATATTCCATATATTGTGATAATACACCTCTTTTCTTTTTTTTTTTTTCACCTAGTGACTTCTCGCCTATGCAAGGCACCTAGGGTTCAAGCCCTGCTAGTTAATATATGTGGTTTTTTAGCTCTTCTCACTAAACGGGGGACACTCTGCCTCTTTACTCGACTTCTAGGTTATGTGTTGACCTTAATCAGACCTTCCCCTACTACTTGGGTAAGCTAACTTTTCGTTTGCACCAATCTCCCTTCTCCCCACATCACCTAATACCCTCCTTTGCTAAATAGCCTTTTTGAACTGCATGGCCACATTCACGCCGCACCCAACCACCAAGGCCTGACCCCATGCTGCACCTAAACCAACCAAGGCCGGACCCAAGGCCGCACCAACAAATCAAGCCCAAAACCAACAAGGCCGCAACCAACCTTTGGTCCGACCCAAGTGCCGCAACCACACAATCATCGTCCCGAAACCCCAGGCCGCAACTAACCATTTTGGCCCGACCCAAGGCCGCAACCACCCAGTTAGCATACCCAAGGCCGCAACCAACCAATCGGCCCAACCCAATGCACATCAACCATTTGGCCCGCCCCACGCCAACCAACCAATCAGGCCCGACCTAAGGCCGCACCCAACCATGGGCCTGACCCAACGCCGCCACCAACCACGCAGGCTTGACTAAAGCCACACCACTTAAATACTTCGCCCAAAAACCATGAAATTACAATTTTATATCCCCCATAATGTAGCTTTTTGTTCAATCGAGCTCACTATTCCCGTGTTTTAGCATGATTAGGGTTACTTGACTTGATCGCCCGACCAACTTTTCTGACCGAGACCGTGACAATTATCTCTACCAACCACCCATTTGGTACTCTCTGCCGAACATACTAAATGTTCCCTATACCTTACCCGTATAGATTCCCCTGGAGCTACTCCATGCCTTAGATACCATGATTATATCACCCTTTGTTTGAATCAACGATCGACCTTTCCTAGAATTTGCTTGTTTGCTCTTCAAATCATGTACCCTGGTCGTACTATCCTACTACTACTCTAACTAACTACTACTGCTTACTTACTGAGCTACTACTGCATTTCCAATGTGCGCTGCTTCCTTGAATTTACAAACACCCATCTTACCATCATCTCAACACCATTTACCCTTTAGTCACCCTATCCCGAATTGCAAATGGTAACCTCAATCTATGATATATTGAGGGGGAATTACCTATAACCCTAATAGGAGTAACCACTTCTTATATTGTTCAGTGCAGCTTGTACAAAGACAAGATCACAACAACAAGGTTCTTTGCTTTTTTTTGGTTCCGGGATAGTCATTTAAAGATGTTGTTTTATTTTTAGTGGACTTTAAAATGTAGGTATGTATGTGACCCTATGATACAAAGGTGGGAAGGGTTCTCCTGTTCCCCCCAAATTTGTGTTTTAACGACCCCCATGTGCCCCGCATCTCATTTCGAACCTAGCTTCATCAACTACCCTTACACAATTTATTTATAATTACCTTATAAATTAATAAATCCACATCTCCAAACCTGCCACCAATACGCGCGAGATCATTTTCGCCACCTCTCTCATGACCTCGTCCGAACCCAAACAACCTAATTAAGACCTATCACTTGGTCTCCATCCACACCCATGACTAATTACTCCTCACCCCACAAAATCAACCTAATAATGACTTGACCACGCCCACAAACTAATTCCTTGGAGAAAGAGGGAAGTTGGCTATTTTACTAAAAAAAAAAAAGCGCACTTTGACTTAACGATACGGTTCCTACTCGCCTACCGTCATTGTAACCACCATCGGTTCCCTATAAATGACCTCCCTACCCAAAAACAAAGGACCCGGACCTGGGATTGATTGGAAGGATCGGGAATTCACTTGGCTGAGCAGAGACAAGTGAAGGAAAGAGAAGAGTTTACAGAGAAGGAACATCAAAAGTCAAGCCCAAGACTACAAAACTGATTAACCCGGAGCCCATGCCACTCATCCAGAATTGGGAGAGAAATACTCACCTTTGATTGTCTTATCTCCTACTTGAGCCCTGCCTTCGTTATCAAAGTCTTAACCTGAATTCTCCATCAGAAATGCAGTAATAGTATCTGTATGTTCTTTTAATACATTTCTTGGACTTTTCTGAATCACAGCACTTCTAAAGTCTATTCCTAGATCGTACTACCAACCTGGTAACACCTCGCTCTAACTGTCATTCCTCTACCTACTTTACCCCACGAACAGCCCCATACTCTCTGAGTCTTCTCCATCAACCCCATACCTATCCCCCATCATTTACCAGCCTTATAAACAAACCATAGGCCCCTTATAGCCACCTTCATTAAAATCCCCCTAAACCCTGCCCCTACGATATCGGTTTACTCAGAAACCGGTACCGGTACAGTGACGGCATCGGTCATGTGATTCAAAACCAAAAACGACGCCCTTCCTCTATTGTTTTAACAAAGGGTAATTAATTGTAATTTTTGTAATAAATTTGTGTTAATTCATATTAGTAGGGGCACTACCACCTTCGAAGAAGTCTAATATTTCATGGGCGCCAAGTCAGTTCCCTCATTTTATTGTCTAATGAATCTGGTGGTCTTGTATTCTACTTGCAGGTAGTTCTTCCCTAGACACAAAAAGGAGTGCTTTCGCAACGACTTGAGCTCTCTCTACGTACCGTCACACCGTCTCAACATTCACTAGGTATTCCTCCTAGCCCTAACCTTATCTTATTTCTCACAGGAATGAAAAGATAAAAGCAACTCTATTCTAGGAACAGAAGCATGTTGTTTGAAACATTTAGTAAAATAGCCAAATTTCTCTCCTTTCTCCAGGATTATTTTGTGGGCTTGGTCAAGTCATTATTGGTTATTTTTGGTGCGGGTGAGGAGTAAGTAGTCATGGGTTGGATGTAGCCAAGTTATAGGTCCTTCATGGTTAGTTTGGGTTCGGACTAGGTCTATTAGGTGTCAAATGAGGTGGTCAGGTTTGGAGATGTGGATTTATAATTATAGGTAATTAATAAATATTGTGTAGGTTTTAGGTGATGAGGCTATTTTGCGAATGAGAAAATGCGGGTCAACGGGGGGGTCGTAGACACAAAATTTTCGGTGTCTACACATGGATCTAGTGCAATAGAGTACAATCCTTTAGTATCAGGGTTTTGTAGAGGTGCAGATCTGTAGTACAAGGAACACATTCTTCCCTTCCAAATTTAAATGTGTTGCAACAAGGGGTATCTACTCGTATCATGGTCCTCGTGACAAATTTTACAATCTAATGCTACGGCCAATACTTATTTCTAGGGAAACTATCCTTGGCATGCCCCTCTATTTACAAATCTGTACAAGACGCACTATGAGTCTTGTTTGCATATTTACAGATAGCTTCTCTAACTGCTGCTTTGGTCCATAATAGTGATTTGACCCTCCAGAAAGGGGTTCACAGGCCAGTGATCATTCTCCCCAACTACTTAAGTACATAAGGCAGCTCTAGGGCCTCACGCATGTTAGTAAATTTTTTAATTTGACAATGCCCTCCTAAATTAATTGATCAACCCTCCAACAAACCATGGAGATGCTATAAAAGGGTGAATGTAATGACATTTTTATAGGATATTTTTAAACTAGATGGCATCATACTCCCACACACTCCTCTTCCATTCCCTGCTAAATCTCCTCAAAAATCCTAATGCTCTTCTTTTTAAACGCTGGTATAGGGAAATATACTAGGAATGCATTCTTCAATGTTGTGTAGTGTTTTCCACAAGGATCATCAATTACACAAGGACTGAGGAAAGGGAATAAGAAGATGAGCAGAATAGCAACATTCAGAATTATAGATAGCAGAATAATTCTCGTGTATGCGAAGCTTCAAAGAATTTAAGACAAGATCATTTGCGATGGCTGAATGAGATTAAATTTAAAGACACAAAGTTCCATAAATAACCTTCTTCAGATTTATTAATCAAGGACACAAAGTTCCTTCTTGGTTGTACAAGATCACTGTATTTGCAAAAACTGAACAGTATGCAATCAGAGAGACTAACGAATTAGGAACAAAATGATCTCCACAATATTAAAGGAAAACACAGAGATAACAAGAATTAGATAGACAAAGAATGAAAGCCCTTTTGTATTGATTTCTTTAAGATCTATTTACACTTTCAGTAAATATTCCAAGTTCTTCCTCCTTTATAAATGGCGTGGAAAGGCCATTATATAGATTACAAGTCAGTTACTCTTCGTAACCGTTTCTTTTAATTAAAGAATAGTTAAGGACCGCCATTGCAATACCTTAACTAATTACAAGGAATACGAAAAGAAAGGAAGAAGAGAAAAGAAAGGGGAAGGAGACAGGTGGCCAGCTACTGGGAGGGGCCCACTGTC
The DNA here is from genome assembly GCA_019776745.2 of Taxus chinensis. Lineage (NCBI taxonomy): Eukaryota > Viridiplantae > Streptophyta > Pinopsida > Cupressales > Taxaceae > Taxus > Taxus chinensis. The sequence continues at coordinate 28,632,413 of CM034149.1, read as the reverse complement.
TTCAGAATCTGCTGCCTGAATTTCTTCAATGACTCAGCTATATCTCTGCCACGAGGGACTGACGTGTTGGCTGCAGACTGAGTCCAAAATCCCAGACATTTCTCCATCTCTTTATCAAACTCGACGTGAGTATGATAATCTTTATTTTTTGCTTCTTCAATGGCAGACTGAAGAGAACAAATTTCCTTCATCTTTTCCTTAGAGATGGAGCTTTCCTTGAATAGATTGATCTTTGACAAAAGCTCTGAACTGAGCTTTGATTTCTTGCAAGGACAAGGAAACACCAGAGTTTTCATCTTGAAGATGACAATGTATATCTTTGAAAGCAGCAGCTGCCAGTGTCTTGAAAGCCTTCTCCCTTCTGCCAGCTGTTCTTCATTTCTCCCACAGCTCCCTGGGACTTTGATTTTCCACTCTAACGCTGTAGACCCAGGATTTTGATAGATTGTCCTTAGCATCATCGAAAATCTTATTCACCAGTAAGATGTTCTCATCTGTCTGTCCCATGAGGTGAAGGTCTACAATTCAACTGCTCCAGAGTTTAAGATCTTTATCCATAACCCCAATAGCAGAGGATAGCTTCTGTTGCAAATTGTCTACCTTTCCATGTAGTTTAAAAGCTTCATCGATGAAGTTTAGCCCAACAACAAGCATGTCATCTACCATGGCTTCAATAGCTCTGCCATAGACAGAATACTTGTGCATATCTTTAATACTTTGCACTTCATCTTGGCTTAGAATCACTGGAGGTGGTAGAGCATTCAAGGGGGTAGGGTCCAAAACTTTGTCCTTAGACAAAATTGACTTGATAAAACTTGTGAGAACTTGGGCTTGTTCTTCCAGCTGTTCAATAGTCTGCTGCCCTTTCTCTACCCTTCCAATGACTCTCGTGATTGTTTCCTGGAGGTTGTGAATTTCACCTTCAGGAGTAGACTCTCCCATAGGGATCCTTGAAAGCTCTAAGTCAGATGTCAGTAAGTCTGATTCTGATTTGTCTACTGTAGGCTTAGCAATCTCCAAGAATTGCTGACCTTGGGCATCAGACACTACTCTGGAAGTAGTTCTAGCTTTCTTGGCACGAGAAGGAGTGGTGCCCAACAAGGCCGCTACAGCATCAAAATTTGGTCCCAAGCTTTGAGAGGAGGATTTCCTCTTCCTTTTGTCAACCAGAGGTTGCACCCAAGCAAAAGAGGAAGAAGAATCTGCAGGAGGGGCAAGGGGACCAAGAGACAGGGAGCTCATGACACTCAGGGTCTGCGACGTGAGTAGAGCACTGGAGGCAATGGAAGTAGAGGAATCAATAGCACCCAGAAGTTCAGTGCTCTGGACCTCTTTTTCCTTATTTGCTGGGTCTTCAGGAACATTTGCAGGAGTGGGCATCTCACTTTCTTCACTTTCACTGAGAACAATGATGTTCTCTGGCCCTATAGGCAACTCTACCTGTTTTCTTAGAGGATCATTCTCTGCAGGTTCCTTCTTTACCTCTTTGAGTTTCTTCTTGTATACATGGGTAGATGGAGAAGGAGTAGATTCTACAGGTCCTTGAGCTGTTGAGGCAGGAGGGGTTTTCACTGGTGTTCCAGACTCTGGAACTGATGCCTCTCTTATGGGTGTCAAATCATCCTTGGAGCTAGATTCTCCTGAGTTCCTCTTGAATTCTCGGATCTTCTTACTGAACCAGACCCTAGTCCTGATTAAAATTGGAGAAAGAATCTCAGCCAGATCATCTCTCTCTTTCCTGTTCCAATCCGGGTCCTCCAGAGGGGTGTACTTAATCAAATTTTCATACTCATAAGAGTATAGATCAGAATTGTCATCCTGGAGACCTTCAGGAACTTGGTACAGACTGAGTTCTTGGATCAATTGCAGGGAGAACCTACCATAATGCCTTCTTCTGGCTTCAAAATAATCTCCACAGTCAGCCCAGTAGTCTTCTGTATCTGCCCTATGATGATAGACTATCTTGATGTTCTGTTCAATGAACTTCTTTAAGTCAAAACAGGTTCTTGGGTTGAAGAAATGAACAGTGATAGGGACCAGGGCTCTTTCTATGTTCTGAGCATCCAGAGTTGTTTTGCATGTGTAATTTCCCAGAGAGATGGGAAAGTGCAAGCCAGAAATCTTCTTGTCTCTGCAAGTTCTGTGTAACTTGTCTAGTTGCCTGCATATTTCAATCAAGGCCATTTTGTCATTGCAGAACATGGGAAGCCGCAGAGGGGTGTTCTCATAGCCAGCAAGCCTGATATAGGAAAATTTCCTGAATTGGATGAAATAGGCTCCATACTGCGATATCAGGTTCATGGCTTCATCTGAAAACCTTCTTGTAGTATCACCTTCGAGCAATCTGACCACGTACATGGTGAAAGCATCATTTACCCTTCTGAAATTCCGATTGCTGGTTTCCAGGGTGAACTGCGGGCAATAGGCATACACTGGATCATCTTTGTGTGCATCTATATAGGAGAAACCAAACCACTGCCTTGATGCTGCTAGGGTATACATCAGATATGAAGTCATATAGAACTTCTTTGTTTGCTGAACGTTGGATAGCTGCTCCGCCAAATTCATACTGATGATCTCTACCCAGTTGATGTTTTGTGTTCCCTCGCACACCATGCTGATGAGCGGGCACATCCAGAAATGGAACTCATTGGTGGAGGGCAAACCCATAACCCGAGCCAGCAGGATTATGAAGTCTGACAATTCCTCATTGAAATCTACTCGGAAGAGGGTTTTGGTTAGGCGAGAAGCACCTTTCTTAGGGTTCTTCAACCAAGACTTCACCACTCGTGCCTTGTATTTGTCGCTGTCTTGGTCGAATAGGGTCTGTGCTTGATCCCGGGAGATGACTATAGCATTGTCCAACTCTGGAATCCTTAGAGCAGCACCAATGGCGGCAGCATCCAGCTTGGCAATGAGTTCTCCATGTACATTTGTCAATTCACTCGAAGCGGGGTCGAAGTGAGCTCCACATGAAAGCACTGTATCAGCACACTGTACTGAGATTGGGAATCCTCCGGCAAAAGCTAAACCACTATCATGAATCGTTTGTGCTATTGGTGTAGGGTTTGCATCTGCCATTCTTGCCCAAAAATCACCAAAGTCGAGATGATGAGCTTTGCTGTCCCCAATATTGCTAACAGCAGACTCAAGCGGAGAAATTTGCTCCTGTCCCTGAAACTTGATCTTCATGTTGATAGTCTCGGAGTTGCAACCTAGACTCGGGAAGGAATTTGCAAAGGGAGGGGATATTTGCGTAGGTTTTCAAATTGCAAGGGTTCGAGCAAAGATAGCATGGAAGCAATGTGAAAAATGCAAAGGGGAAATGCTCGTTATATAGCCACTTGGAGAGAGGAATGACTTTAATGCGCATTGAATACACAACCACCAATTTGAAAAGCATCATACTCGGAGTGAGCAGGAAAAACTAAGTGTGAATGACACTTGGTACGTTTGGGACATGTGAGACGCGAATGCGTGAAACACGCGGCTCGGCCGGTTCAGGCGAAACAGGGAGAGGACGCACAAATGCATTTGGGACAAATGGGACGAAAATGTGGGAAGTACGCGGTTCAGGTGTTTCGGCCGAAATTGGAACAGCGGGCCCATTTGGACTTGGGACATTCGGGACAAAAAGTTCCGAAGTACGTGACTTGACCGGCTCGGATGAAATTGGGAAAGCTCGCACTTTTTAAAATGGGGCAGTTGGGACAAAATTGCGTGAAGGACGCGGTTCGGGAAAATTGGCCGAAAATGGGAAAGCTCATACTTTTTTAACTTTGGGACATTTGGGACAGGAAAGTGCGAAGTACGCGGGAAGGATGATTCTGCCGAAATTAGAACAACATGCAAAATAAGTTTTGGGACACTTGGGAAAAAACTCTCCGACTGGCCCGAAAATGGGACAGCTTCGGGGATTTCGGCCGGTCGGGTAATAGAATGCACTTTCGTACTTGGGAAAGATGGGACAAAAAGTTCCGACAGGCCCGAAAATCACACAAAATGACCCAAAACACATATTTTTTCAATTTCACGACTTAGGCATTTCAGAGAAAAACACTTAAAACTCAAAATTTTGAAAATTTTACTCTTATCAGAGCGGGGAATTTTGAGTGGACAACAGTGCAGAAGATCCTGACCCCGCTCTTTTCATCTTAGCTTACGTTCAGGACATCTGCGTATGTCATGTTATGATTGACGGGGGCACTAGCCTAAACATCATATCTTCTAAAGCCTTCCAACAAATGAATATCCCCTCTAGCTGCCTGTGTGCTAACCCCACCATGCTGCGTTCATTCAACGATGCTATTACTTCTACCTTAGGCACTATGATCCTTAACATTTGTGTAGGGCCACGTACCTTACCCAAACTCTTCTATGTCCTTGAGGGTGAATTCCAATACAACATGTTGTTAGGCTGCCCTTGGATCCGGGCTATGGGATGCGTTCCCTCCACCTTACATAGATGCATAAAATTTGAGTACAAGGGGAAGTCCTATACCGTAAAAGCTAACCCTCCCCCCTTCAAAACCTGCAATATGTTATATCGCCCCAATGATGTGCTTGTACTAGTCAAGTCACCCATTCATTCAACCCAGCCATCCACTTCAACCACACCTTAACCATCCACCTCAACCACACCTACACCTTCAACCAATGAGATCAGTTGTCGCAAATACCACTTCCTTTCCCGTGGACAACATCACAACCTCAGACCATTTAGTAGATGTTTTTCAACGCCTCACGTTGGGGGAGTATCACCTATATAACAGTTAGTTCTTTCCATATCCCACAGGAGTACGGACAGTTACATGTGCATCCTACCTACGACCGTCGTGTGGGGGATGTAATCTCCTACGGACCACCTAATTACCACACCAACCTAACATATGGGGGTTTCGACACATCCTTTGTTACCCCTGAACCTCCCCTTGGCGTGGTTCCCTTCCCAATCTGATTTTCAATACCTGACAAATTGTCGTTTCGCCCTCACCTTCTTGACTCGCTGTGCTTGGAAAGGTTTTGGTTTTAGTCTTTATGAACAAGGCCAACATATAATCATTCCCATTACTACATGCAAAAACAAAGATCGTCATGGTCTTGGATTCTCTGAACCCCCTACACTAAAAACATCACATATCTGTTGTATCCAAGAAGACAACGAAGTCACCCCTTCCGAACCATCATCACCCATTTTGCCATCGTCACCCACATAGTCGATAAACCCTGAATCTATCCCTCCTAACTTTTTTTTTTCATAAACACTATCTTCTTGGGTCCTCTCACTTATCAACGCGATAACAAAGACCCATCTTCTCTTCCCCTTCTGTATCTAGACATGATCGAAGAGGACTCACCTTCAATTAATGTTGTTGAGTGCCAGGATGAGAACTCCATCCTCACTTACCTTGGTGCGGATGACTCTTATATTCAACGTGCATCTTGCCATCTGATACTAAAACCATGTTGAATGAGTCGACTATAGAAATCAACATTCACACCGAGGATGATCCTCACATTGTGAAGATCAGACAATCTCTTACCGCATCAGAAAAAACTGCCTTCACTACCTTCCTCCATGCCTACAACTAAGCTTTTACTTGGTCCTACGCTGACATGCCAGGAATTGATCCTAACATTGCTGTCCATAACATTACCCTAAAACCCAATGCCAAACCAGTTAAGTAGAAATTGAGAAAAATGCATCCACGCATTGCCCTCTTGGTCAAAGAAGAGCTTCAACAACTCCTTTCTGTTTCCTTCATCTTACCTATTGACTATCCTCAATGGATCTCTAACATCGTACCTGTTACTAAAGTAACAGGGGGACTTCGGATATGTATGGATTTCCGGGACCTTAACCTCGCTTGCCCAAAGGATGATTTCCCCCTCCCAAGTATTGATCAACTTGTTGATCTCACTGCGGGCCATGAGATGCTTTCTCTCATGGATGGCTTCTCGGGATATAATCAAATTTTGGTAGTCCCGGCCAGATCAACATAAAACTGCCTTTCATAACTCCTTGGGGGAACCTTCTGTTATCGTGTCATGTCATTTGGCCTTAAGAATTCTAGTGTGACCTACCAGCGGGCTATGAATTACATATTTCGTGACATTATGCACACTATCATTGACGATTATGTCAATGATCTTCTCGGTAAATCTAAACATCGCAGTGAACATCTCGATGTTTTAACCATTATTTTCAATCACCTGTTACAATATTGTGTTCGCCTTCAACCAAAGAAATGTGTCTTTGGTGTCCTTTCAGGAAAATTTCTTGGTTTTATTATCTCTTTTTGTGGCATCGAGGTCGATCCAGCTAAAGTCAAAGCTATCCTAGAAATGCCCACACCTACTAACCTCAAACAGTTGCGTAGTTTGCAAGGTAAGCTCCAATCTATCTGGTGTTTCATCTCCCAACTCTCAGATTGATGTCAACCTTTCCATCATCTCCTTAAAAAGGAAATTATCTTTCAATGGAGCGAAGAGTGCCACCAAGCCTTTGAGGCTCTTAAAGCCTATCTCTTGCAACCACCCGTGCTTATCCCACCTCAAGACGATTGCCCTTTTTATCTTTACCTTTCTGCCACCGACCATGCTATAGGAGCCATGCTTGCACATCATGACTCCAAGCATCAAGAACAAGCCATTTATTACATAAGTCGTACTCTCGTGGATTACGAGACTAGGTATACACATGTAGAAAAGTTGTGCCTAGCCCTATCATTCGTAGCCACCAAACTCCGACACTACCTCTTGAATAACAAAACTTTTTTCATCACCAACGCAGACCCAATTCATTATATGTACACCAAACCTCATCTAAACCAATGCATCGCCCAATGGCTTATGCTCCTCACTGACCTCAACCTTGAATTTGTACAACAGAAGTCAATCAAAGGACAAACTATCGCAGACCAACTCGCGGAAGCCCCTTTACCTGGGGAGCAATTTACCAATTTTAATTTCTCTGATGAACTCATTGCCACTCTTTCACTCAGTGAGGAGTTATATCCAATGACCCTCTTCTTCGATGGATCTAAATGCTAGCGCTGTGGTGGAGCTAGCGTTGTTCTCATTCCTCTTAATGCTGAGCCTATGCCTCTTTCATTTTGGCTTGATTTCCCCTGTACTAATAATACAGCGGAATGCGAGGCCCTTGTTTTGGGTCTCCAGGTTGCGTTACACTTAGATGTCAAGTCTATTAACATTTTTGGCGACTCCCAACTGGTAGTCAATCAAGTTATGGGCATCTACCAATGTAAAAATGAGGAACTTCAAAAGTACAAACATTACGTGGATTCACTTTTGACCTTATTTACTCATTATTCTATCCAAACCATTCCCTGCTCCACTAAAAAATTTATGGATACTATGGCTTGCTTAGCCTCGCAAATTCCTACCTCACCAACTGACTCTGACATATTCGTCTTGGTCCAACAACTCTTTTCCCCATCTTACTCTGCCCCAGATGTTTGTATGATAAATAATGTGTCTGCTAATTCACAGGATACCTGGTATCACCAATTTCATGACTATCTTACAACCTCTGTTCTCCCACCTGACCTTACCAGTAATGGCAAACGTGTTTTTCTTAAAAGTGTTTCTCATTATGTCATCATGGGGGGACTCCTCTATAAACATGGCTTTGATGGCATCCTCCTTCGATGTCTAACCGGTGCGGAGGTCACCTATACCATCCAACAAGTCCACGACGGTATTTGTGGTGGACATTTTAGTGGCCTTGCCATGGCCAAACGAATCCTTCACCTAGGCTATTATTGGCCTACTCTTAATAATGACTACTACAAATATGTTAAGCATTGTGTTATGTGTCAACAACATGCCAACCTTCAACATACTCCTAGCCATCCTCTATAGGTCGCACGAGATCTTTGGCCTTTCTCACAATGGGGTTTAGACCTTATTGGTGAGATTCACCCACCATCTTTACAATGTCACCATTGGATAATCACAACAACAAAATATTACACTAAATGGGTGGAAGCCATTCCACTCATTTCAACCAAAAAATAAAAAATTGTCGAATTCATTAACCATCACATTATCTGTCGTTTTGGCGTTCCTCATCACCTGATAACAGATAATGGCAAATCTTTCAAAAATAAGTTGTTACAAGACCTTTGTGACAACTTTGGTACCAAACTTAGCTTCTCATCACCTTACTATCCACAAGAAAATGGTCAAGCCAAATCTTCTAATAAAACCCTCACCAAAATCCTCATGAAAGTTGTTAACGATTCTAGAAGCAATTGGCCTGATCACATCCCCTTTTCCCTTTGGGCTTATCAGACTAGCATTCACACCTCCACTAATTCCACCCCATTCTCTTTGGTATATGGTACTGAGGCTGTCTTACCTCTCGAAATATAAATACCCTCCCTAAGAATATCTCTTTAGGATATTCTCACCAATGATGATTTCTGCCAAGAGCGGTTAGCCCAATTGGAGCTTCTTGATGAGCGTCATCTTACAGCTCTTGAAAACCTTCAAATCTATCAAAAATGCATCAAGCGTGCTTATGATAAGTGAATCCATGACCATACCTTTAAGGTTAGTGATCTTGTCCTCAAAGAGAATCAGCATGTAACCAAACTAGAAAAGAGAAAACGTGGAAAATTTGCTCCTAATTGGATTGGGCCATACATTATCACTCATACTTATGGATCATGTAGTTACCATTTAGCTTCGCTTAATGGTAAACCTGAGCCTGAACCCCTTAATTCCTTGCATCTTCGACCATTCTACTGTTGAATTTAGTGTTATATCACTTCTTATCTACCTTGCGCTCGTCCCTTGAGCTCATTTACTACCTCATACATTTTTGTTCCATGCATCTCAAAATAGAATCAAGCTCACGTGGTTTGGTCATTACCTCCTCTTAAAGATGCCTTCCCCTTTTTTAGTCTGGTCCATGACTTAAAAGTATCAAAATAACATGTTCTCAATTGTACACTTATGGGATATTCTTGAGTCAAACTTCCTACAAAACTAGATGCTTCATGCCAAATGGACATCTAGACCTCTAAGTTATACATAGACTACTCCCTCAAAGGATAGCTTTGTGCAAAGTCACTTCTACTATTATAAATAGATTGCTCCCCCGAAGGACAGCTATACACAAAAACTACATCTACTAATATAAATAGACTGCTCCCTTGAAGGACAACTATACAAAGTCATCCTTTATCAGAAGCTTCTCGTATTGATCAACTTTGTGAAGACCTCAAGAACAACAAAATACATATCCCCTATGGACTTCCTGCATTAATCAGTCTATATCCAGAAAAATAAAAGTAATATTCCAAAGCACTTTTGAGTCATGGACTTGTCTATTTAGGTTTGGTTCACTTTCGTCAGAATAATCACCTTATAATAAGTTCTCTGCACCCCAGCTATACCAGCCACCTCACCTCACCATTCATCAACACAAAAAAACTCAAGGGATGTGACGTATATCCAATATATTGTGATAATACAACTCTTTTCACCTATTGACTTCTCGCCTATGCAAGGCACCTAGGGATTCAAGCCCATGCTATGTTAATATATGTGGTTTGTTTAGCTCTTCTCAACTACGGGACACTTCTGCCTCTTTTACTCGACTCTAGGGTTATGTGTTGACCTTAATCAGGACACGGTTCCCTACTACTTGGGTAAGCTAACTTTCGTTTCACCAATCTCCCTTTCTCACCACATCACCTATACCCTCCTTTGCTAAATAGCCTTTTTTGACTTCATTGGCCACATTCACGGCCGCACCCAACCAACCAGGCCTGACCCAAGGCTGCACCTAACCAACCAGGCCCGACCCAAGGCCGCAACCAACAAATCAAGCCCAACCCAAGGCCGCAACCAACCATTTGGCCGGACCCAAGGCCGCAACCAACCAATCATGCCCGACCCAAGGCCGCAACTAACCATTTGGCCCGACCCAAGGCCGCAACCACCCAGTTAGCATGACCCAAGGCCGCAACCAACCAATCAGGCCCAACCCAAGGCCACAACCAACCAATCAGGCCCGACCTAAGGCCGCAACCAACCATTTGGGCCTGACCCAACGCCGCAACCAACCAAGCAGGCTTGACCTAAGGCCACACCACTTAAATACCTCGCCCAAAACCAGTAAATTACAATTTTATCCACCCATCATGTAGCTTTTTGTTCAATCGAGCTCACCTATTCGTGTTTTAGCATGATTAGGGTACTTGAATTGATCAGCCGACCAACTTTTCCTAGACCGAGACCGTGACATTTATCTCGACCAAACCAACCATTTGGTACTGCCGAACATACCTAAATGTTCCTATACCTTACCCGTTATATCCCCTGGAGCTACTTCCTATGCCTTGGATACCAGGATTATATCACCCTTGTTTGGATAAACTATCGACCTTTGCCTATGAATTGCTTGTTTGCTCTTCAAATCATGTACCCTGGTCGTACTACTGCATTTCAATGTGCGTCTGCTTCCTTGAATTTACACCACCATCTTACCATCATCTCAACACCATTTACCCTTTATCAACCCTATCCCTGATTTCACATTACCTCAATCTATGATATATTTGAGGGGGATTACCTATACCCTTAATAGGAGTAACCACTTCTTATTATTGTCAGTGCAGCTTTACAAGACAAGATACACAACAACAAGGGGCTAATGTAGACACCAAATTTGTGTTTTACGACCCCATGTGCCCCGCATCTCATTTCGAAACCTAGCTTCATCACCTAAACCTTACACAATTATTTATTAATTACCTTATAATTAATAAATCCACATCTCCAAACCTGCCCACCTCATTTCGCCACCTCATCATGACCTAGTCCTAACCCTAAACTAACCTAATTAAGACCTATAACTTGGTCTACATCCACACCCATGACTAATTACTCCTCACCCACACCAAAATCAACCTAATAATGACTTGACCAAGCCCACAACTAATTCCTTGGGAGAAAAGGAGGGAAAGTTGGCTATTTTACTAAAAAAAGCTCACTTTGACTTAACCGATATCGGTTCCTACTCGACTACCGTCGATTACGTAACCACCATCGGTTCCCTATAAATGACCTCCCCTAACCAAAAACAAAGGACCGGAACCTGGGAATTGATTGGAAGGATCGGGAATTCACTTGGCTGAGCAGAGACAAGTGAAGGAAAGAGAAGAGTTTACAGAGAAGGACATCAAGCCCAAGACTACAACTGAGTAACCGGAGCCCAATGACACTCATCCAAGAATTGGGAGAGAAGATAGCTCACCTTTGATTGTCTGATCATCCTACTTGAGCCCTGCCTTCGTTATCACAGTCTTTAGACCTGATATCTCCATCAGGAATTAGTAAGTAGTATCTTGTATGTTCTTTTAATAACATTTCTTGGACTTCTGAATCACAGCAATTCTAAGTCTATTCCTAGATCTACTACCTGGTAACACCCTCCATCTAACTGTCATTCCTCTACCCCTACATTACCCCCAAGAACAGCCCCCATACTCTCTGAGTCTTCTCCATCACCCCATTACCTATCCCCAATCATTTACCAGCCTTATAAACACCATAGCCACCTTATAGCCAACCTTCATTAAAATCCCCTAAACCACTGCCCCTACCGATATCGGTTATCAGAAACCGGTACCGGTGACAGTGACCAGCATCGGTCACTGTGATTCAAAACCAAAACGAGCCCTTTCCTCTATTGTTTTAACAAGGTAATTAAATTGTAATTTTGTAATAATTTGTGTTAATTCATATTAGTAGGGGAACTAACCACCTTCGAAAGGAAGTCTAATATTTCATGGGCCCAAGTCAGTTCCCTCATTTATTGTCTAATTAGAATCTGGTGGTCTTGTATTCTTACTTGCAGGTAGTTCTTCCTAGACAAAAAGGAGTTCTTCGCAATCGACTTGATCTCTCTCTACGGTACGTGCACACCCTCTCAACATTCAATAGGTATTCCTCCTAGCCCTAACCCTTATCTATTTCTCAAAGGAATGAAAGGATAAAAGCAACTCTATTCTAGGAACAGAAGCATTTTGTGTGAAACATTTAGTAAAATAGCCAAATTTCTCTCCTTTTCTCCCGAGGAATTATTTGTGGGCTTGGTCAAGTCATTATTAGGTTGATTTTGGTGCGGGTGAGGAGTAATTAGTCATGGGTGTGGATGTAGACCAAGTTATAGGTCTTAATTAGGTTAGTTTAGGGTTAGGACTAGGTCATGATGAGGTGGCGAAATGAGATGGCAGGTTAGGAGATGTGGATTTATTAATTATAAGGTAATTAATAAATAATTGTGTAAGGTTTAGGTGATGAGGCTAGGTTGCGAAATGAGATGCGGGGCACGGGGGGTCGTAAGACACAAATTCGGTGTCTACACATGGATCTAGTCAATAAGAGTACAATCCTTAGTATCATGGGTTGTAGAGGTGCAGATCTTGTAGTAGCAAGACACATTCTTCCAAATTATGTGTTGCAACAAGGGGTATCTACTCGTATCATGGTCCTCGTGACAAATTTCACAATCTAATGCTACGGCACATACTTATTTCTAGGGAAAACTATCCTTGGCATGCCCCTCTATTTAACAATCCATGTACCAAAGACCACTATGAGTCTTGTGTGCATATTTTACAGATAGCTTCTCTAACTGCTTGGCCATAATAGTGATTTGACCCTCCAGAAAGGGGTTCACACCAGTATCAATTCTCCCAACTACTTAAGTACATAAGGCAGCCTCTAGGGCCTCACGCAGGTTAGTAAATTTTTTATGTGACAATGCCCTCCTAAATTAAGTGATCAACCCTCCAACAAACCATTGAGCATGCTATGAAGGGTGAATGTCATATGAAAATTTTTATAGGATATTTTTAAACTATGCATCATACTCCCACACACTCTCTGCCATTCCCTGCTAAATCTCCTTCAAATCACTAATGCTCTTCTTTTTAAACTCTGGTATATGGAAATATACTAGGAAGGCATTCTTCAATGTGGTGTAGTATACCACCATCTGATAGGGTTCATACTTCCTATACCAGTTATGCACACACCCTTGTAGCATTGTTACAAATTGACTTGCCTTTCACTCAGGGGTAGTGATCCCCTTCACATGCCATAGTAATTCACACTTGTGCACATGCTTTATAGCATCCTATATAGCTTGGTAATCTAGAAAGTGTAAAGAAATCTTAAAGAAAACCTGAGGAGGTGGTTGAGGCCCCTATCCTCCTGATCCATATTCTTGGTTCACGATGGTGTTTCCTCCTCCACCAGATCCACTAGATCCACCAGTTCCACCTCCAAATCCTCTTGTAACCAGAAATGGGCCTGAAGTGGTCATGCATAGTGTTCCCAATGGTCTGCAAGATTTCTCAACTACCAGAAGTGTATCTTGCACCACTCCAAGATGTGTTGCGTAAACCTTGTGTACTTTCACTTTTCCCAAAAATCCTCCAAACACCAGAATGGTATGTGAAAACATGGATGTTCCAAACAAAAAATTATATCTCTTGGGTGTCGATCAGTCACTCCCATCAATACCAATTGGGTTATCAATAGTTCTCCCTTGATTTGGAAAACCAAGCACCAGGGGTTGGTGGCCAGGTGGGTTTAGATGCACGCTAATGACTCTTTTTTCTCCTTATAATGAAATCTTATCAGAAGCTAAAGGGGCCTCTCTCCCATACTTTCCAAGATGGGGTAGCACAAATAGCTCAGGCTCTACATCCTCCACATGAACTTCAACATCCTCTTGCAACGTCTACCTCCATAGATCCATCACACTTGTAACCTCACATTTTCTAGTCATCTCCCTTCCATGAGCTTCATTAAACTTAAGTCATCTCTCCTCCCTTTCCTTTTTAGTCATAATTTATGACATCTTCCTCCACCCTAGCTTCCTCTCCTAGTGCTCAGGTTATCTTATCTGACCATGGGGAATGCTTCTAAAATCAAAGTAGTGACCAAGATCTTCATAACCTGAGAAAAATCACTCAAAAATGACCCTCTATGCTCCCTCAAAAACTTGAACTTAGCAACTAATGGCCAAGAATATGTAAAAATTGTGTATTCTAAAGTGTAACTGGAAAGCACTCCCTTCCACCAGTGATTAATAGTATGTGTCTAAGTCATATCTACATCCTGCAACCTCTGATAGTCATCTTGGGTCCACACATGTGATCTATAGTACCAAATTGACCTGGATGCATATGCTGAAAGCCATTCATATAGCTCTACTGGGAAGCAACAAAATAATGTCTCATATATCTCATGGTACAGGTTCTAAAAATTTTCCAGTGTTGAATCTTTGAGAAAATTTGTCCTCTGTGCTCTTGAACCATGTTGCAACACTTTCTAAAATAAGGAACTTTATCATTACACATCACAAAGATAAATATGTATGCCATTTCTCACAACAACATCGAAAAGAGGTCCTGGAAATGGAACCAAGATGTAATAATTTTTATGCCCTTTCAAATAACAAGGAAATCCCATGCGTATCGGCCTATCACCCAGCGGGCACTACACGCTCACCCGAGGCACACATGGGTGTTGAGCCCCTCCTTTGTGTGAGTTGTGTGAGAATGCATTATTTATGACAGAAAATTAAGTGAAGAAAATCAAAATGAACCATACATTCATCTTAGAGCTCAGAACAAGACTTTATACCAATGTATTTATTCAGATAAGAAAAGCATTATAGAACATAGATCTGAATAATAATAGAAAGGAAATTCATAGTGGTTTAAACCCACCCATATGAAATATATATAAAACTGATCCATACAGATATAAGTAAAAATAGGAACCACATATATTCATATTAAGTACATTTGATAACCACATTATATTTACTGAGGCAATCACAGATCCATATAATAGTGCAGACCAATGTCATGCATCAGAACTGGACTTAACCCCTTCATACTACAAATCAAAATATTTATACCCATCCCCTTGATAAAACATACTCCTACAAATCCTCTAAACCCAACCCATAGAAATCTCACAGTATTCCTACATAGCTTCACCTCTTTCCATTATCTATATCTCCATCTTTGTCAGGCGCTTGTATTTATAGCCTCAATAAGCACAACCATGCCTTTCTAAATTTCTAGATCGGGTGCCAAGTGTCCAAGTGGTCCTCCATGGGAGCATGCTCCTTCAGGCATGTGCTCTCCATCCTTCACCATGATGACCTTCTGGAATCTTCTATCGCAAGGTATATTCCTTTCATGGACTCCAAGTTATCAAGATGGCACCTTATCCACTCTACATGTGCAGTCAAGTCATGCTTTCCACATGTTCTACCCGATATGCCAAATATGGCTAAGCCCCAAAATATTTTCTCTACCTTGCGCATGTGCACCACTGGTTCTACTAAACCTTGTCCTAAAACCTTGTCCTGCGTGCTTTCACCTTGCACACCCTTCTTCAAATAGGACTTGCATGCCCATGCACCTTCTTGTAATTAGCAAATATTTTAGGGGCCCAACAATTACATTGTTAGAAAAAGAGCATTTGGGAGAAGATGGAAGACTATGAGAGAGGGGAATGGTTTTCCTTTTTCTATCTAGGATGAGAATCTTCTCAGCTCATATAGAAATGTTAAGTTCTTGAGGAAAGGTACTACCTTTTAGAGCTTGGATCAATAAATCCAAATCAGAATCAAGGGCCCTCAAATTAAAAAAGAATTTCATACCTTATGATGGTCTAAATTCTTGAGGAATTCTATGTCAAGTATTATCTAATTTGATGTTGAAGTCTAAAATATACTCCATTGAATATCATTTTATTGTGCTGAGATGTTCCATAAGAGAAAATGCATTTGTATTCTCCTTTAATGAATTGTATAATTATTCTCCTAGCTAATCCCAAGTGGAAATGGATTGAGGATCCAAAATTTTATATAGATCTCTTTCTTTGGATTTGAATGATAAAATAATAATCCTAAGGAAAAAAATTCCCTCTTTGGAATTTATAATGGCGTAATGGTTGACTATGTGCTAGATGTGATCAATAGGATATTTATCTCCATTTGTATGAAAAAGTGGCAATTTTATCATGGCTATTCTAGGGATAGCATACCACTACTGTAAATGGAGGGGAGAAGAAATGAAATGAGAAAATGGAAGATCTCTTTGGAGAGCCATGATTTAAGTGGAAACATGAAATGAATGTATGGGTGAAGGGAAAATAAGAAATGGATGAAAGAATGAAGGGAAAGGTATGTAAATGATATAATGGGTATTGTAACATCCTCATTATTATACATTAGAACAAGTAATTTTTTTTTTTTGATAAATGCTTCCTGGTTCTAAATACATAATTTAGAACTCACAAATCAAAACAACCATTCTTATAACAGATAACCATATGCAGCTGTAATGACTCGGAGTACTTCCGATCTATTCATTCCATGACTCGGTAATCTACCGATCTATTCATGAGTATCAAAGAGTTGCCATTTTTATTTTAACACAATACTCTTGTGGTTCTCTTCCCTAATCTGGGATTTAGAATGCTCTGTCCAAGGAACCTATCTGAATAATTGTTACCATTATTCATCGGCATCTCATCCCTTAGACTAGGTGACTTAGGACAACGCAATCAACAGCTTGGGATACTTTGGCCAAAGATTTGAAACATAATGCTTATGTCTCGTATTCCTTGACGGCATACTCGTCAATCTGGAATACGTCCTTCACTCCATTCCTATGTTATGTAGAATGTCTTATACTGACTTCTGTCAGTCTCTCCTATCCCAAGTTATTCACTCGGGAGTGGATCAGCAAGGTGACAACATTATATGGATGCTCCCGAGGACTAGGGATACGCTGAAATATTGGGTCAACCCTAGTTAAACCAGTGTGTCAAGATACCCCGAGTCTCCTAAGGTAGCCTTATAACGTGACCACATTCCTAATCAGTCCCAGAGTAACTGGTTCGAGTTTAAGGTGTAAATCTTAACGATCAATGCAGAGAGTGTCGTCGTAAGTCATTTGCACTTTTGTATCTTTGAGAAGATCCTAATCTTCTCGAAGGTACAACCCTGCAGTTGACTTGTGCCGTCAACCTATAAATCTACCTCGAAAAGATCTACTTATTAATAAGTGCTACATACGTTGAGTTAAAATTATACCATAAGACGCTCCCTTAAGGGTAGTCTTTCCCAATCCCTGGGTTCCTCACCTTAGAAATACTTTCCTTAGTAAAACCCATTACACAAGAGAAGTTATTAAGACTAGAGGTTCCTTCAAGGAGTTCATAGAATATACATAATTCTTAAATCAACGAAATTGGACAATAACCCATAATCTTTACATGAGATTGCCAACCAAACCCTTTTTAGGTTTATATCAGTTCTCATAACTGAAATTTATATCTTACTTATTAATATCGAGATATAGTGATTAAGAATCCAATTAAACGTCATCTTGACTTAGATCAAGACTAGGAAGTAATAATTTATTCAGCTTGTTTAGCTTCCTGCTCAGGTTTATTTTAACCCTAGCTTCCAGAAAGACAGTGATCTAAACTCCAATTTAACTTTAGATAGAACATACTAGAACTACTAAACAATTATAAGTATTCAGTCACATATTCTTACAAGCTTACATTGATAATCACAAAAGTCTCCAAATTATAAAATAATAACAATGCTCTCAAGATCATTTGAACCGAAGAAGGTCAAACTATCAAGATACGAATACAATCATATAAGTAACAAATAACTCTTTTCATTCCTCTCAAGCTAATCAAATACATTTTATGCATTCAGCA
Source organism: Taxus chinensis (assembly GCA_019776745.2). Taxonomy (NCBI): domain Eukaryota; kingdom Viridiplantae; phylum Streptophyta; class Pinopsida; order Cupressales; family Taxaceae; genus Taxus; species Taxus chinensis. Next base: position 28,614,605 of record CM034149.1, on the reverse strand, counting down.
TATTTGATACAATACTCATCAGAAAAAGAACATCTTTCCTCATATAGTACATTTAGAGAATCAAGCTGTAATTCATCATAAAACCAAATTAAACAATCTGAACATCCTATCATATATGTGTGCTTTTACCACTTACGGAAACCATCTATGCAAAAATTGTCAACATGGGTCAGTTCGATGAACTGAGCATGATAAGCACTAACTCTTAAAACAATTGCAATCCATCAATTGTTTTCATTAAACACCCTGTTTAAATGAAATCATTTCACCAAACATGCAAACATATTTCAGATTATGCTTTTGTAATACAATAAGACTATACAAGCGTAACTCATATTTTAGTTACTAAATAGTCCTAGATACCTTCCCGATATTTCATCAAAAATATTAGAGATCAAGAAGAACAAAAGTATCCAAAACAACTATCCATCAGAATCCCAAGGACAGCAAACATCAGACAGACCATTACATTCAACATAAGTAAAATGAATATCATAACCATTCATGATTCCATCAGTAGGTTGAATCAATTCCAACAGTTAGATAAAAATATATCAACATATACTTTACTATACAGAAGAGAAAGAAAATGAATCATTCATATTTCCCCTCAAATAAAGCTCATGACTGTACCGTCTCCTCGAGAGTAAAGCATTCACCTTATACGCATACAAATAAATCAAACGAGACCACAAGAAGCACCGCACAGTTTTGTTAAAATTTAAATATAACTTCTTCCTATAGCTTACTAGCAGTATAGTAGCTCTTGCACCAAGGCAGCGATGAATAATCTATCAAATAGACTCCACATAACCTTCCATACTAATCAAAAAACGAGAAAATATCCAATGCCATCGCTTGTCAAGGTACAATTAATCAGCTCTTTAGTTCAGTCAAGCTCACGACTAGATATTCATGCTAACAGAAGACGTAATCATGTTCAAACACAAGAACAATCCCACTGAGTCGAAACTCACATCAACATTCAGTTCAATTTAATCCCTACTAAAACACAGCAAGGACAAAAATCCCAAGAATCGAGCCAACATACAACATAACATGGGCTCCAACAGTGTCAAATTCAACCAATACTTATATTAAAGGTTTCAATTGAAGTTGAATTCGTATGACAACAAATGAAGAATACAAAAATTACTCACAGCAAGAACTCCTACAAATGTTACAACATAAATTACTTATCAACGTCTCCACCGGAGTTGATAACATTTAGTATTCATAATAACAACAACATTCATAACCCAGCTTTGAATGAAATTAAAAATACTAGACACCTTTCAAGGACTCTCACTGAGTCAGTATCGACTGAAATCATAACAGGGCTTACACAGAAGTAGGAACACCAGTCACATATCAAGGATTCCAACTGATTCCATAGCAACAGTATCCACAACTGAGATTATTTAGAAAGGAAAACATAATATACGCCTCCGGGATTAAAAGGGAGTCTTACCCATGTGGTATTCTTCAAATAAACTTTTACAGAAGTAGAAAGATACAAGTTTCATATCAAATTCAAGAATTCTAACTATACCAATAACATACAGTATTCACGATTGAACTTCTTCAAAGGTAGAAACGCATATTACCTTTCCAGGACTCAAAAAGGAATCGAACCCGTATAGTATTCTCAATTAAACCTCTGTAACAGTTAGAAGGAAAAACTCTATCTATTCAAGGATTCCCTAACCATATCCAAAATCATGCAGTATTCACGATAAAGCTTCTACAGAAGCCGATATACAAGATAAATATATATATTTCAGTATTTTAACCATGCCAATAATGATAAATATTCACAATCAGGCTTATACAGAAGCAAAATATTGGTTTCGTAACAAAGATTCCAACTGAGCCCATACAATAAGTATTCACAACCAGGATTATACAGAAATCCAAAATATGCGAACAATCCAAGGACTCCACAGGGTCATTTCATATGTATATTTATCTTGCAACTTTCATCGAATTAAATCCCATAATTGCAACACAGGGAGAACTTCTACAAAGTCACATTCAAATACTATAAACACAGCAAGTTATCCGTTCAAAAGTAACTTAAGTATTATAGCAAAACCCAACAAGATTCAGTAACCACAACTTATATAACCCACGACAAAACTTATAAAGAAGTCAAAATATACTGAACATTCAAACAAAAATCCAACAGTATCCTTTTCGACAAGTTTCGACAGCAAGTATCGACTGTAGCCTGAACCCAACAAGGAAACAATTCATGGACTCCCACAGAACTGATTTCAGGTATTTTCCTTGCAAGCATTTCCACAACTTTATCCGAAATGCAAAATACAGCGAGATAGTATAACAGTTCAAAACACAATACACACCCATCAAGGGTTTAATTGAAAAATCGAGCCAGTAAGAAGATACAGCAACAAAATCACACAAGGCTACCATAAAAACCAACTGAACCCAAAAATCATCTGAACAGAGTTGTTCTAATGAAATCATTTGAAAGAAAGCAAGATTTTTAAAGGTTAGGGCCTAACATGCCTGGTAATGTTGCTTAAAAATCTGAAGAAGACCACTGAAAGAGCTCGAGCCTTCTCCTCTTTTTCCATGTTAGATTCAGCAACAATAATTTGTTATTTCTATGCCTTATAAACTTTCCTTGACAGAGAAAAGAGCGAGTTACACTCATTTTTGCCATGCAACTCCAAGTAGACTGGTGCGAAGAACCAGTGATCAAACAGAGGGAAAACTGGAGTGCATGAAAAACCAAACAAACTACCAGTTTTCCATTTTGCATGTCTTCCCAAGAAACCCAAGCTCGAAGACCGAGTTCATTAATTGCACCTTAACTCCAAAATTCCCGCTCAATCTCCATTACCACCGACCGCCATAGTTGGCGATGGAAAAATGCAAGTTGAAGACCATTTCTAACTTTGGCAACTCTGCCACGTCAGCCTTTGCTAGTTGTTTAAAAATTCCACTATATCCCTGTCCTTCATGCTTATCCTTCCCATTTAATGCCATAGAAACTTTCCACCCATGGCTCACACCCCTTCATAGGTCCCCTTTCCTCCTTGTTCATTAGTTAGGTTAGAAACATAGGTTAGGATTTAAGATAATACTTAGTCTAACCTCCTTAGCACTAGGTTACTAACTTAGAACATCTAGCTTAGGCCTAGGTTAGATTAACACTAATCTAACCCATAGGTTATAGTTTAGTGTTTAGGTTATTAACCTTAATAAATCCAGTTTAGGTCTAACATTTAAAATGTTCAGAATAAGAACCTACAAACATACATTCACGAAAAGGATTCACTCCTGCACTGCCAATAGACTAGTTGAATAAATGTATCTGAATTTATTACCTGGCCCACGATCAAGACCTTCCTGATATTACAATATCGGGAACCAATTCATTTAACACGATCAGTCTGAGTTAGACTTCGGAATAGCTTATTCAACGCATTCAGACCTTGCAACCTACGTAAGGTCTATAATTTTTGTTCATCCCGAATAAACTTAAAGCATCACTTGGATCAATGCCACTGATCCAAGGCTGGGTCTTATAGATGGATAAATCCACAATTCATTCCGAGATTAGATTAAACTCAGGTGCAAAAATGAAAGAAATAAAAGAGTCCAATCATATTCCGACTCAGTCAAAGATCTTCAATTGCAAAGAAGATACAGTACATATCAAGCATGACTTCACAATCAAAGGAACACATCCTTTTACAGAAGAAATCATATATCAACACTTGAATGCTCAGGAGGAAGTAACAACAGTTCAGAGTGTTACATGCTTCCCTCCTAAAAGATTCATCATCCTGATGATTACATATTCGATTAACCTTCAGGTCAACCAATTTATTAGTTCACAAAACAATGCGACTATTTCCAACTTGAATAGTTCCAGAAATCAATGTCACAACACATTTTATTCAACCTGAATAATGTTTGCCTCCATCTGGCTTTCATATAAACTTGAAAAAGATAAGTTCATAAAAGAAATGTTTTGTCAACAGATTTCATTCTGTTGAAAAAGAAAAGGAAAAGCAATTTTCATCTCTTCCAGATTTTCCCAAGTTGCACTTTCTTCGTTAAACTGGTCCCACTGGACCTTACATTGCTGTATTTCATGATTTCTCAAATGCAATTGGCGAGTTTCCAGCACTCATGTGGGTTTAACCACGATTATTCCTGGGTCTTGGACCTACAAGGAATTCCAATTTAAAACATGTGACAGATCTGAAATGTATTTCTTAAGCAAAGAAATATGGAAAACATCATGCATGCGAGATAAAGTAGGTGGTAATGCTAATCGATAAGCTACAGGATTGATTATTTCGACAATTTCGAAAGGTCCCATGAATGAGGTGACAACTTGGCAGCCTTGCCAAAAGTTATAGAACTCTTTCTGGGTTTAACACAAAGAAAAACCTTCTCACCAAGCTCAAACCTTCGATCAACCCGCTTAAGGTCAGCATAGCTCTTCTGCCTATCCGCTGCTTCCTTTAATCATTCACGAATCAGCTTAACTTGCTGTTCCATTTCAGTGAGAATCTCTGGTCCAATTACCACTCTATCCTCAACACTATCCCAACTAACAGGGGTTCTGCACTTTCTTCCATAAAGTGCTTCAAATGGTGCCATTTTAAGAGATGAGTGATAAGTGTTGTTGTATGCGAATTCAACTAATGGAAGATACTCTTCCCATTTATACTGTTGATCCATGCAATACATTCGCAACATGTCTTCCAACACTTGATTTACCCTCTCAGTTTGTCCATCCAGTTTCTGGATGATATGCAGAACTGAAGTTTAGTTTCGTTCCAAGAGCTGTATTAAGCGTTTGCCAAAACCTTGACGTCATTCTTGGATCCCTGTCAGATATAATCAATTCTGGTACACCATGCAATCTGAAAATTTGTGTACGAATCTTTTGGCCAGCACTGGTGAATCATCCTTTATATTCTCCTTCCCTTTAATGTAGCTAATATCAAAATCATATTGTGATAAAAATTCTAACCACCTTCTCTCTCTGGCATTCAGATTAGGTTGAGTGAAAATATATTTCAGTCCTAAATGATAAGTTTTCAACTCAAAAGGTTTCCCAAGTAAATAGCGTCTCCAGACTTGAAGCACATGCACAATGGCAGCAAGCTCCAAATCATGAGGAGCATAATTCAGCTCATGTAACTTAATTTTTCTACTTTCATATGCTATGACTTGATCATTTTGTAACAAAACACCTCCGAGGCCTTCCCCAGAAGCATCCGTTACAACAGTAAAGCTCCCATTAGGGTCTGGGTACAGCTAATATATGTGTGTAAGTCAACTGGCCTTTCAGACTTTTGAAAGCCGCTTCGCACTTATCATTCCAAAAAAATTTCTTATCCTTCTTCTGTAGTGAAGTTATTGGTGCATCCACTTTAGAAAAATCCTTAACAAATTTTCTATAGTAACCAGCAAGACCCATGAAGCTTCTTACTTCGTGCACATTCTTTGGTGCAGGCCACTCAGTTATTGCCACTATTTTTCAAGGATCTGCAAGCAATTCCTTCCTTGCTAATGACATGACCCAAATAGTGAACTTCTGAATCAAAGAAAGAAAATTTGGATAACTTACCATACAACTTTCTTTTTCTCAAAATTCCCAAAACTATCTTCAAATGCTCATTGTGCTCCTCAACGCTTTTAGAATAAATGAGAATATCGTCCAAGAATACAAGTACAAACTTGTCCAAATATTCTTGAAAGATATTATTCATTAAGTTCATAAAAGTTGCGGGTGCATTAGTTAATCCAAAGGGTAGAACCGTGAATTCATAATGTCCGTACCTTGTTCGGAAAGCTGTTTTATGAATATCTTCTTCTCTAATCCTTAACTGATGATAACCAGATCAAAGATCTATCTTAGAATAGACCGCTGCCCCATGCATTTGATCAAATAGATCGTCGATCCTTGGAAGTGGATATCTGTTCTTGATTGTTGCTTTGTTCAACATCCAATAATCAATACACAGCCTAAGTGTTCCATCCTTCTTTTTCACAAATATTACAGGCGCTCCCCAAGGTGAAACACTTGGTCTAATCAAACCTTTAGACAAAAGTTCTTGCAATTGTGCCTTAAGCTCGACTAACTCTGTAGTAGTCATCCGATAAGGTGCTTTGGAAATAGGTTCCGTTCCTGGTTTGATTTCGATGGTGAAGTCAAATTCCCTCTTGGGTGGTAACCCTGGTAATTCCTCCGGAAAAACATCCCTGAAACTTTGTAGCAGAGGAAATCGTTTCATGGAATCACCATCTTCTTCTGAAAATTCAGATATCTTTACTGCATAAAGGGTACATCCTTTGTTTTTAGCCTTTTTAAGCTGCATAGCTGACAGTTTTCTAACTGAAATTTCCCGTTTCACACCTTGAATCTCTGTTGTTTCTAGCTGATCATCTAAACATTTTATGTTCTTTTCATAGCAATCTACTTTTGCTTTATGGTCAGCTAACCAATTGACACCGATGACAATGTCATATGATCCCAAAGGTGTAACATAGAGGTCAACTTCCGTGGAAAAGTTAGGTAAGTCAAGGACTGCCCCAAAAAGACACATACTCACTGTATGAACAGAGTTATTACCATACTGTACAGTCCAAGATTTATCCATTTTTCCATCTTTTCTTTTAAGTTTAGAAGCAATTTTATTAGAAATAAAACATTCAGTAGCTCCTGTATCAAAAAGAATAGTGACAGGTATGCCAAATAACTTACCCGAAACTTCTATAGGTGTCACTTGCTTTTCAGCTTGCTTGTCTGCTACTGCAGCATGTATCTTATGCTGCTGATTACGATCATCCTTCTTCAAAGGGCACTGATTTGCATAGTGGTCTTTGCCACAATTGTAGCAGCCTCCTACGGGTCCCTTTTTAGGCTCAAAATTTCCTCCAGCCTTGTAATTATCATGTTGGCCTCCATAGGGCTTCTGCCCATTGTTATAAATTTTGGCAAAATTATCCCTTACATTTCTAACAGACTTATTTGCTACTGCTTTCTTATTATTATCACCTGAAAACTTACTTTTGTTCCCAAAATTTTTCCACGGTCCCTTTTTGGGTGCAAGAGAGGTTGAAGAAGGGTTTGCAATCTTTTTCTGCACTTCCTCATTATGAGTAGAAATAGCCTTTAATTTCTATTCTTGTCTTATGGCCTTTTCAACAACTTCTTCCATAGTGGTTGGACTGTGAACATCGACCTCTCCCCCTATCATGGGATTCAATCCCATGATGAATTTCCATATTCTAAACTTCTCGTCAGTTTGATACTGCGGTACATACTTGAGGAGTTTTGTAAACCGCTCCCAGTATTCAGTTACCGTTAGCTTCCCTTGAGCTAAGTTCTGGAATTCTGTCATTTTCTGATCATAGAAAAGTTGTGGCAGCCAACGTTGCCTAAAATAGCCTTTAAATTGATCCCAAGTAATATTGGTCTCATCAATATTTAGCTCTGCTTTACGGCTATCCCACCATGAAGATGCTTCGTGGGAAAGTTGATAGGCTCCCCAAATAGCTTTGGTTTCCTCTGAGAAGTTTCTTATTGCAAAGTACTTCTCCATCTCGCTGAGCCAGTTCTCAGCTCCATCTCCTAATGTGGTGCCATCATACTTAGGTGGGCTTATCCTTTTTATATCATTAGTGAGTTCTGCTGCCAACATGGCCTTTTTGTTTTCTGGTTGGACAGGTGCATTTCCAGCATTAATATCAACACCCAAATCGGGGTTGTCCTCAGGAGGTTGCTGATTGTGATTACTAGCTTCATCATCCTCCTCATTTCCCATCACCTGTTGTTCAAGTACAGCTAAATGATCTCTTGTGTCCAACAGGGCAGCAAGGATCTCATCAAGTTTCTGGGTTGTTGCCACCCCTCCTTCAGGTGGAGCATTATTCGCAATGTTCCCCCTTGTTCTAACCATTTTCTGTTACAAGAAAATTCAGGTTTTCATCAGATTATGGACACAATAGGTCCAAGAGCTGCAACCTTCAGCTCTGATACCAAGATGTAACATCCTCATTTTTATACATTAGAACAAGTAAATTTTTTTTTTGATAAATGCTTCCTGGTTCTAAATACATAATTTAGAACTCACAAATCAAAACAACCATTCTTATAACAGATAACCATATGCAGCTGTAATGACTCGGAGTACTTCCGATCTATTCATTCCATGACTCGGTAATCTACCGATCTATTCATGAGTATCAAAGAGTTGGCGTTTTTATTTTAACACAATACTCTTGCGGTTCTCTTCCCTAATCTGGGATTTAGAATGCTCTATCCAAGGAACCTATCTGAATAATTGTTACCATTATTCATCGGCATCTCATCCCTTAGACTAGGTGACTTAGGACAACGCAATCAGCAGCTTGTGATACTTTGGCCAAAGATTTGAAACATAATGCTTATGTCTCATATTCCTTGACGGCATACTCGTCAATCTGGAATATGTCCTTCACCCCATTCCTATGTTATGTAGAATGTCTTATACTGACTTCTGTCAGTCTCTCCTATCCCAAGTTATTCACTCGGGAGCGGATCAGTAAGGTGACAACGTTATATGGATGCTCCCGAGGACTAGGGATACGCTGACATACTGGGTCAACCCTAGTTAAACCAGTGTGTCAAGATACCCCGAGTCTCCTAAGGCAGCCTTATAATGTGACCACATTCCTAATCAGTCCCAGAGTAACTGGTTCGAGTTTAAGGTGTAAATCTTAACGATCAATGCAAAGGGTGTCATCATAAGTCACCTGCACTGTTGTATCTTCGAGAAGATCCTAATCTTCTCGAAGGTACAACCCTGCAGTTGACTTGTGCCATCAACCTATAAATCCACCTCGAAAAGATCTACTTATTAATAAGTGCTACATACGTTGAGTTAAAATTATACCATAAGACGCTCCCTTAAGGGTAGTCTTTCCCAATCCCTGGGTTCCTCACCTTAGAAATACTTTCCTTAGTAAAACCCATTACACAAGAGAAGTTATTAGGACTAGAGGTTCCTTCAAGGAGTTCATAGAATATACATAATTCTTAAATCAACGAAATTGGACAATAACCCATAATCTTTACATGAGATTGCCAACCAAACCCTTTTTAGGTTTATATCAGTTCTCATAACTAAATTTATATCTTACTTATTAATATCGAGATATAGTGATTAAGAATCCAATTAAACGTCGTCTTGACTTAGATCAAGACTAGGAAGTAATAATTTATTCAGCTTGTTTAGCTTCCTGCTCAGGTTTATTTTAACCCTAGCTTCCAAAAAGACAGTGATCTAAATTCCAATTTAGCTTTAGATAGAACATACTAGAACTACTAAACAATTATAAGTATTCAGTCACATATTCTTACAAGCTTACATTGATAATCACAAAAGTCTCCAAATTATACAATAATAACAATGCTCTCAAGATCATTTGAACCGAAGAAGGTCAAACTATCGAGATACGAATACAATCATATAAGTAACAAATAACTCTTTTCATTCCTATCAAGCTAATCAAATACATTTTATGCATTCAGCATATTTGATACAATACTCATCAGAAAAAGAACATCTTTCCTCATATAGTACATTTAGAGAATCAAGCTGTAATTCATCATAAAACCAAATTAAACAATCTGAACATCCTATCAGATCTGCGTGCTTTTACCACTTACGGCAACCATCTGCAAAAATTGTCAACATGGGTCAGTTCGATGAACTGAGCATGATAAGCACTAACTCTTAAAACAATTGCAATCCATCAATTGTTTTCATTAAACACCCTGTTTAAATGAAATCATTTCACCAAACATGCAAACATATTTCAGATTATGCTTTTGTAATACAATAAGACTATACAAGCGTAACTCATATTTTAGTTACTAAATAGTCCTAGATACCTTCCCGATATTTCATCAAAAATATTAGAGATCAAGAAGAACAAAAGTATCCAAAACAACTATCCATCAGAATCCCAAGGACAGCAAACATCAGACAGACCATTACATTCAACATAAGTAAAATGAATATCATAACAATTCATGATTCCATCATTATGTTTAAATCAATTCCAACAGTTAGATAAAAATATATCGACATATACTTTATAACAGAAGAGAAGAAAATGAATCATTCATTTTTCCCTTCAAACAAGCTCATGACTGTACCATCTCCTCGAGAGTAAAGCATTCACCTTATACGCATACCAATAAGTCAAACGAACCACAAGAAGAACCACAGTTTTGTTAAAATTTAAATAAAACAACTTCCTGTAGCTTACTAGCAGTACAATAGCTCTTGCACCAAGGCAGCGATGAATAATCTATCAAATAGACTCCACATAACCTTCCATACTAATCAACAAACAAGAAAATATTCAATGCCATCGCTTGTCAAGGTACATTTATCAGCTCTTTAGTTCAGTCAAGCTCACGACTAGATATTCATGCTAACAGAAGACGTAATCATGTTCAAACACAAGAACAATCCCACTGAGTCGAAACTCACATCAACATTCAGTTCAATTTAATCCCTACTAAAACACAGCAAGGACAAAAATTGAGAATCGAGCCAACATACAACATAACATGGGCTCCAACAGTGTCAAATTCAACCAATTCTTATATTAAAGGTTTCAATTGAAGTTGAATTCATATGACAACAAATGAAGAATACAAAAATTACTCACAGCAAGAACTCCTACAAATGTTACAACATAAATTACTTATCAACGTCTCCACCGGAGTTGATAACATTTAGTATTCATAATAACAACATTCATAACCCAGCTTTGAATGAAATTAAAAATACTAGACACCTTTCAAGGACTCTCACTGAGTCAGTATCGACTGAAATCATAACAGGGCTTACACAGAAGTAGGAACACCAGTCACATATCAAGGATTCCAACTGATTCCATAGCAACAGTATCCACAACTGAGATTATTCAGAATGGAAAACATAATATACGCCTCCGGGATTAAAAGGGAGTCTTACCCATGTGGTATTCTTCAAATAAACTTTTACAGAAGTAGAAAGATACAAGTTTCATATCAAATTCAAGAATTCTAACTATACCAATAACATACAGTATTCACGATTGAACTTCTTCAAAGGTAGAAACGCATATTACCTTTCCAGGACTCAAAAAGGAATCGAACCCGTATAGTATTCTCAATTAAACCTCTGCAACAGTTAAAAGAAAAACTCTATCTATTCAAGGATTCCCTCCATATCCAAAATCATACAGTATTCACGATAAAGCTTCTACAGAAGCCGATATACAAGATAAATATATATATATTCAGTATTCCAACCATGCCAATAATGATAAATATTCACAATCAGGCTTATACAGAAGCAAAATACTGGTTTTGTAACAAAGATTCCAACTGAGCCCATACAATAAGTATTCACAACCAGGATTATACAAAAATCCAAAATATGCGAACAATCCAAGGACTCCACAGGGTCATTTCATATGTATATTTATCTTGCAACTTTCATCGAATTTAAATCCCATAATTGCAACACAAGAGAACTTCTACAAAGTCACATTCAAATACTATAAACACAGCAAGTTATCCATTCAAAAGTAACTTAAGTATTATAGCAAAACCCAACAAGATTCAATAACCACAACTTATATAACCCATGATGAAACTTACAAAGAAGTCGAAATATACTGAACATTCAAACAAAAATCCAACAGTATCCTTTTCGACAAGTTCCACCACCAAGTATCGACTGTAGCCTGAACCCAACAAGGAAACAATTCATGGACTCCCACAGAACCGATTTCAGGTATTTTCCTTGCAAGCATTTCCACAACTTTATCTGAAATGCAAAATACAGCAAGATAGTATAACAGTTTGAAACACAATACACACCCATCAAGGGTTTACTTGAAAAATCGAGCCAGTAAGAAGATACAGCAACAAAATCACATAAGGCTACCATAAAAACCTACTGAACCCAAAAATCATCTAAACAAAGTTGTTCTAATGAAATCATTTGAAAGAAAGAAAGATTTTTAAAGGTTAGGGCCTAACATGCCTGGTAATGTTGCTTAAAAATCCAAAGAAGACCACTGAAAGAGCTCGAGCCTTCTCCTCTTTTTCCACGTTAGATTCAGCAACAGTAATTTGTTATTTCCATGCCTTATAAACTTTCCTTGACAGAGAAAAGAACGAGTTACATTCATTTTTGCCATGCAACTCCAAGTAGATTGGTGCGAAGAACCAGTGATCAAACAAAGATAAAACCGGAGCGCATGAAAAACCAAACAAACTACCAGTTTTCCATTTTGCATGTCTTCCCGAGAAACCCGAGCTCGAAGACCGAGTTCATTAATCACCTTAACTCCAAAATTCCCGCTCAATCTACATTGCCACCGACCGCCATAGTTGGCGATGGACAAATGCAAGTTGAAGACCATTTCTAACTTTGGCGACTCTGCCACGTCAGCCTTTGCTAGCCGTTTAAAACTTCCACTATATCCCTGTCCTTCATGCTTATCCTTCCCATTTAATTCCATAGAAACTGCCGCCCATGGCTCGAACCCCTTTATAGGTCCCCTTTCTTCCTTGTTCATTAGTTAGGTTAGAAACATAGGTTAGGATTTAAGATAATACTTAGTCTAACCTCCTTAGCACTAGGTTACTAACTTAGAACATTTAGCTTATAGCTTAGGCCTAGGTTAGATTAACACTAATCTAACCCATAGGTTATAGTTTAGTTTTAGGTTACTAACCTTAATAAATCCAGTTTAGGTCTAACATTTAAAATTTTCAGAATAAGAACCTACAAACATACATTCACGAAAAGGATTCACTCCTGAACTGCCAATAGGCTAGTTGAATAAATGTATCTGAATTTATTACCTGGCCCACGATCAAGACCTTCCTGATATTACGATATCGGGAACCAATTCATTTAACACGATCAGTCTTAGTTAGACTCCGGAATAGCTTATTCAACGTATTCAGACCTTGCAACCTGCGTAAGGTCTATAATTTTTGTTCATCCCGAATAAATTTAAAGCATCTCTTGGATCAATGCCACTGATCCAAGGCTGGGTCTTATAGATGGATAACTCCATAATTCATTCTGAGATTAAATTAAACTCAGGTGCAAAAATGAAAGAAATAAAAGAGTCCAATCATATTCCGACTCAGTCAAAGATCTTCAATTGCAAAGAAGATACAGTACATATCAAGCATGACTTCACAATCAAAGGAACACATCCTTTTACAGAAAAATCATATATCAACACTTGAATGCTCAGGAGGAAGTAACAACAGTTCAGAGTGTTACAGGTATGTTGGAATAATGGAGTCACCAAATGTTATTTGGTTGAATCTCACCAAGAACACATCAAACTTGGTGAAATGAAGATGTAAATATATTTAGAATGGTCCTATCAGGCATTCCATAACTGTTATAAAAAAAAAGTAGCACCCTAGTATTTTCTCGGTATAGATCCCTACTTTTTACTAACATGGGATGATCTCATAAGAGTGAGACTTACAAAGTGAGACCAAAATCCAGTGAAGTCTAGTTCTTGTACCTAAATATAATGTTAACACTATTCCTAATGTGTGAAAACAACCTATCTAATCCTAATCTGCACATTCTAAGGGACTAAGGAGAGAAAGAAGGTTAAAAGGTTTCATAAGAGGGAAATTCTAAGCTAAAAGGTGTTGATAGCACCAGAAAAGGGTGAATACGGTCTAATAAGGGAAAATGGAGAAGGGAGATGTTAGACATGAGTGAAACAAACCCAAAATAACATTTTACCCTCTTTTCTCACATGAGACACACTATATAAACCTACAAAGGATAAATACATGCACATAATACAACAAGAATGGAAAGGAAAGGAAATGTAACAAACAATAATTTAGGGTTAAAAAACACCACAAATATAGTTTGCATTTATTTAAAAGTATGCACAGACCCTTACATGTGAAGAATAAGGCACAATAATGCATTTCCAAGCTCAAACGGAAGTCTCCAACTCACAACTTCTCAACAACCATTTTGGCATGGTGCCTTTACATTTTAAAATGTCCACATTTTACAAATGAGATATTCTACATTATATATAATGATAGGAGAAAGAGAGGAGGGAAAAATGAGAAGGGCATTTATTTCTACCTCTTATCACCAACCAAATGCATTAAACATTCCTGAAAAATAACATGGGACTCTATCAAACCCATTCCCCCACGTCAGGTTACTCTTCAGAGAAATCAAGGTTGTCAGACCTCATTAAATTTAGGTGGTTAAGTTGTCATAAATGGCCTCTTTCTAGTTCATAACCATATCAAATATCTCTATAAACCTAACACCAAGGATCATGATCATCATAATTTCAATCTTGTAATGCACCATGAGAAATCCAAAACATTTTAAACTCCACCCAAACTTTAGTCTCCATTTTTACCATCTTAACTTGACCAAAAAATAATTATGACTCTTATGAGTTGAAGTACTCAACAAGATAATTCCATCGATACCAATTTCGCTTCATTTGGAGCTATGTGGAATAAGTTATGGAAATTTGAAGTTTTCACAGTTGGGTAGAAAGTGCCTAGCGGCCGCTAGGCTCCAAAACAAGTTAGTGAAAATGCCTAGCATCCACTAATCTCCAAAATAGGTTGGTGAAAGTGTTTGGTAGCTGCTAACCTCCAAAATAGGTCAGTGAAATTACCTAACAGACACTAACCTCTAAAATAGGTCAATGAAATTTCCTAGTGGCTACTAACCTCCAAAATTATCTATGCAACTTCTAGACTCAAACAATTTGGCTAAGGAACAACCTATCGATCACTAGCCTCTAAACTTCCCATCGACTGCTAGTCTCAGAAAATTTGGCTAATTCCATTTGTGATAAGTTATCTAAATATGTAAGGGGTGAAAATTTTGGATAAGAAGGTATTCCTAAGTTTATCAAATAGAATGCTCTGAAGGCCAAGTTTTCTAAAGAAAAAGTGTCTAAATATGATAAGAAGAAAGGAAAGTCCCTTATAACTAGAGAATCTCCTTTGTTGACTAAGTTATCAATATTTATTCATATTTTTTATTCTTTAAGCATCACTTATAAGTCAAAATAAATCTCTAAATAAACAACTTTAGATGAAATTTAGATTCTATTAAGGAATTAATTATTTTATTAGTGATCACCAACAATTTTATTTGAATCACCAATGATTCTACTTGAATCGGAAATGATTACTATTACTTTTATCATTTTCAATCACATCTACACATTTAACATCAATATCATCTTTATTTGTGTGTAATAATTCTATTCTCAAGATGTATCTCCCTATATATGATAGTGTTAAGTGTTTTACATCCAATTTCTAGCATCTACGATCTTTCGATCATGATACAACCATTCATGTGGAAATATTTTAATATCACACAAAAAATCATCCTATGTGCCATTTTCCTCATGCCTGAAATCAAAGATAGTGAGGATCAACTTGAAGTGATATGTGAAATACAGGATGTAATAGAATAAGCCTTGTTTGAGTACTTCTTGTACTTCAATCTCATTGTATCCCTTTCGTGGGTCACCTATCAAGAAAAAAATGATCCCTCCATCCCATTTGAATTCTAATCATATTTTCATTTTCTCATTTCTTATCATATCACTTAATTTTAAACATGAGTTGACATATTTTGAGGAATCACATTGGTTCCTAGGGTCTTCCTTTACCAAGAAACTCATTCAATATTTATCTAATATCCATCTTGTTTAGTTGACTTTGTATGCAGGTTATCTTCCTAAGTAGGATGATTCTCTCACATTGTTTGTGTATCTATTCATCTGAACATTTTATTTTTTATACACGTATCAGTAAACCTTGTTTTTGTCTGTGTTTTTGGTCTTTTATCATATTATTGACTAATTGAATTTCACCTCAAATATTCTAGCATGCCTAGTGGGACCTTTAGTCCCTTTTTGGTTACATTTTATATATATTTTGTTTCTTTCCTTTTCAATATCATATAAATATGCAATCGGGTGTACCTCTCTATCATTATTTCAAAAATTCATAAAAATAAAAATAAAAAATGAATAGAAATCACAAATATGTTCTTTCTTTCATTTTCTTTCAGTAATGCATCTTTGTTTGATCTTTTCTCATCGAAATCAACATTTACTTTATGTCTTAATAACGAACCCTCATTTTACTTGTTCACATAGTCTAATAAGGATTTGAAAAAATTGATTTCATAAGAAATCCCTTCACACACAACCAAATCACATATCAAATCAATATTTACATCTAAACACTCCCTTATAGGTAGACCTGCTTGGATTTCATCACCAAGGGGAAAATACATTTTTTAATTCTAGCCAAGTATAAAAAAATTGTTAGTCACTATATTGGCTAAGAACCTAACACCCTTATTGTTGCGGGACCGCGAAGTGAGGGGGTAGGCCCCAATAACATGCCATGTACCAACACTAATATAAATTTAGGCCTCAAATACCTTTGATTATATCAGGACTCCATCCTTAACTTACCTGAAACCAACCATTTCATAGTTCCCCTTCATCCATTTTTCATTTCATACCTTTCTTGAGTTAATCAATTAAAATAATAACTTCCTTATGATTGTGTGGTCTTTGTTTTAGTAAAAACAACTATCTTTTATTTCTTTATTTATTTATTTTTATTTCATAGTCCTAACTAGACTACAATATCACTTTCAAAACCTCTCAAATATGGCTATTCCACTTCAATATCATATTCAAAACATCCTAAGTATGAAAAATACACCCTTAGAATTAGACTTGGGACCCCCATATTATCCTAGTACTCATTTTGTGACATCAGAAGCACCTTGTCTTAATCCTCAACTTTTCTAGAGTGATGAACCCATATTCACTAAACTCTTAGACAAAAAATTGATTACCCTTTCTAGCTAGATCTCTTCCAAAGTAATGGTATCACCTATGCCCCCTATCTAGAACATGGTCCAACCTCTGAAGTCACCATTTGTGATTATTCTAAATTTTGTGATCTTGATTACTAACATGTCATAGGTAATATCACTTCTTACACCCTGACTGGTGATGTAGATATAAGAACACCTTCTTCATCATCCTTTTTCACTATTTTCAATATTAATTCTATTTCATCAAAATACAAGTCAAACCAAAAACCATCTACGTCATTGGCCCATTCTTTGAGTGTTTCAGTCACACAAACCCACACTACAACATCCCCATCCACATACATTCTTATAGCCTTCAATGTTTCTCCACCTTCTACAAGCTCATTTTGTATCCCTATTACTATGACCCCTCCTATCGCGTCTTAATTTACCCCACCATAACAACCTACATCCTCAATCCAAAATATAGTTTCATTTATCCCCACGTCTATACATCATGTCAATATGAGTTCCATTACTAGTACTCACCCCATTTCACAACAATCATACACTACCCATGTATCATAGTACAACACTATCTCTTCTCAATATATACCAAATCCATCACAACCTCTTATCAATTCCTCTATTTTGTCTCCATATCAATATAACCAACCCTCACAACCCTTATTCTCTCAACATACCTATAATATCCCAACCACTACTCCTCTACATTGTAATATCCCTTTACTATATCATTTGTATCAGCAATCAAACCCCCACCCTTATAATCAATATTTTCCCTCTTCTTCACATAAACAAAAACCTCATAACAATCCCATACATGTGTTACTAAGTAGAATATAAATCCTTAAGGATACTACCATGGGATCCAAGAACAATCTCTCATATGAAAAAAATTGTAACAAACTTATCCACTAGTTCATTTTGTTTAAGGCCTATCCTCCACACTAGTAACTAGCAAAATTCATTAAGTTATATAGTAAGGAGGACATGAAACAACACATCAAATCATTCTTCCAAGCATGTTATCTTATTTCCCATGACCAAGACCTTATGTTGTGAAAATTCCCAATATCCCTAACTGGTCCTGCCCTCGATTGGTATAATGGTATCTCACATCATTCCCTATTCTCATTTGCACAATTTGAAAATTTATTTTTAGAACACTTCTCAATCAACATTTCTCATAATAGTTCTGTCATTGATCTCTATACTATTAAAAATTTTGAGGATGAGTTTGTTGCTAATTTCATCGCTAGATGGAAAGAGATTATCAACCAACTCTCTTTCTCTCTCCCACATAATAATTTGATGGAGTTATTTGCTCAATATTTTTCCAAGAAAATATCATCAACCCTCTTAATCCAATCCTTCCAAACATTATACAAAGCCTTTACCATGGCACAAAAACTAAATCTCTATGCCCTCAAAGATGGTAAAGTTATACTTGAATATAAGAAACCCAAATCTAAATCTTTGTTTGATACTTCTTCTAGCTACGAAAAATATAAAGGTTCAGTTAACAAAATTGTGGTGAAATATGTGTCTAAAAACTAGTTATATTTTGCATGAACTCAAAATAAATGTAACTACACACCCATTGAGGAGTCTTATACCATGGTCTTCGACAAAATTCTATTTTCTTGTATGATTAAACTCTTTCCCATCTACCTTGTTGACATATCCACATCTAAACCATCATGGTATCAAGATAATGATTATTGTAAGTAACATTAAGTCTAAGGACATGAAATTGAAAGGTTTCATTCATTCATACATTTCCTTCAAGATCTCATTGACCGAGGTGACTTGTAACTTAACAATCCGAACACACCTCCAAATAAAATCTTAGATGTGTTTAAACAACATTTTCATAATCACCCCCATCTACAAGTCAACCCCAATCCAATGCCATTAAATCCCATCATACTATCAAAACTGTCAAATATCTCCCACTTATGCCCTCAGTACCTAGTGTTTCTATGAATAAGACACCAACTGAATTTTCTGACTCTTCCAGTTTTATCTCTACCAAGATAATGAGTCCTATTATATCTATCATATCCTCTTTATATTCACCCATTACCTCTTCGAAATCTCTAGAAAATAGGTATGTCATAGAAATGTTAAAGAGATATTTTGAGGATCATGTCACCTGACACCACATAGAAAATATTATTAATCCAACTAGGAAGTCCACAAATCACTCATCTAGAAAAATATAAATTATACCAAATATTCACCTGACGACCCTATCAAAAATTATGCATCCCCTTCCATCCATCTTTGAGCCTCATCCTTCATCCAAATTCCCAGTCATAGTCACAAAATTTATAGTTTTTCTTCGACTAGCCTCTAAATGATCCACATAGGATACAACCTGAGAAATCTCAAACCTATGATTCATCAAAAAATATCCAAATTAATTCACCACCATTATCTTCACTATCTTCAACATGGTATTATGTTAAGACCTTTGAATTTTTTTTATCATCTATTATAACATTGCCAGCTATTAAGCCATATGATCCTTGAGGGTGGAAGCCAATTTTGTACAATTATGAGGTGTTGTGTGTGTAGACAACAAATTTGTGTCTTACGACACCCTGTGTCCCGCATCTCATTTCACAACCTAACCTCACCACCTAAACCTTACACAATTATTTATTAATTACCTTATAATTAATAAATCCACATCTCCAAACCTGCCACCACTCATTTCACCACCTCAATCATGACCTAGCCCTAACCCTAAATTAACCTAATTAAGACCTATAACTTGGTCTACATCCACACCCATGACTAATAACTTCCTCACACCTGCAACCAAAACCAACCTAATAATGATTTGACCAAGCCCAAAACTAATCCCTCGGGAGAAAAGGAGGGAAAGTTGGCTATTTTACTAAAAATAGCCCACTTTGACTTAACCGACATCGGTTCCTACTCGACCACCATCGGTTACGTAACCGCCATCGGTTCCCTGTAAATGACCTCCCCCAACCAAAAATAAGGGATTCCGAATTCATTTGAAAGATCCGGAAATCACTTGGCAGAGCAGAGACAAGTGAAGGAAAGAGAAGAGTTTACAGAGAAGGACATCGAGCCCAAGACTATAACTGAGTAACTATAGCATAGTGACACTCGTCTAAGCATTGGGAGAGAAGATAGCTCACTTTTGATTGCCGGATCATCCCACCTGAGCCTTGCCTTCGTCATCATAGTCCTTGAACCTGTATCTTCATCAGGAACTAGTAAGTGGTGTCTTGTATGTTTAAATACCATTTTCTTGAACTTCTGATTCATAGTAATTATAAGTTCACTCCTAGATCTACTACCCGATAGCACCCTACATCTAACTTTCATTCCCCTACCCTTACATTGCCTCAAGAATAGTTCCCACACTCTGTGAGTCTTCTCCATCACCCTATTGCCTACCCCTAATCATTTACCAACCTTATAAACACCATAACTGCCTTACAGCCAACCTTCATTGAAAGCCCCTAAATCACTGCCCCAACCAATATCGGTTATCAATAACCGATACCAGTTATACATTGACCGGCATCGGTCACTATGACTCAAACCAAAACTAGCCTTTCCTCAATTTCCTTTTAATGAGGTAACTAAATTGTGATTTCGCAATAACTTCTTTGTTAGCATTTGTGTTAATTCGTATTAAAAGGGGAACTGACCACCTTCGAAAGGAAGTCTAATATTTCTTGGGCCTAAGGCAGTTCCCTCATTTATTTTCTAACTATAATCTGGTGGTCTTGCATTCTTATTCACAGGTAGTCCTTCCCAGACAAAAAGGAGTTCTTCGTAATCAATCTGATCTCTCTCTACGGTACGCGCACACCCTCCCAACACTCAATAGGTATTCCTCCTAGCCCTAACCCTTATCTGTTTCTCAAAAGAATGAAAGGATAGAAGCAACTCTATTCTAAGAATGGAAACATTCTGTGTGAAATATATTGGCACGCCCGGTGGGACCCTTCTCGGGTTTCTTTCTTTCTTGCTTGCTTTAATATAGGGAGCACACTTTCTATTTTCTTCTTCTAAATATTCACAAGATATTTTGTTATTTTGGTAAAATAATTTGTTGTTCTTCCCCATCTTTGCTTTCGTGAAAGTCATCTCCTTTGCTTCATCGAATATCATTTTCGATTTCGGTTTAAAACAAGTGCATCACATTCTTGCTTGCTATTTTTAATTCTAGTGAATGTAGATTAAGTAACAGGTCGTACATGTGGGGGTGATATCCATGGTATTGAAAAGAAATTAATCTTACTTTCACTACACAACACATACCAAATCATATCATAATCAACACAACAGCTCAAACATCCCCCCTTTTCCATGGTATTCCTCCGCCCGATTGAGGTAACCTTATAAGCCAAAACAAACTTGACATCTCCCTTAGGTATTTTTTTTAGGATTGACATCATCTTGTGTCTAAGGCATAAGCCCAAAATAATTAAAACTAATCCTAGGGTCAGTCTCTCGATTTGCTTGTGCATCTTGCTTGTTTTTTTTTTTTTAATTTTGTTTCTCTGTCATACACTGTTTCAGTGATCACTTCAGAACAGTTTGGTGGGTATACTAATCATTGTTAAATCCTAAACCAGCAACTTCTTACATCTTCTCTTTGCTTTCACAGTGACCGACACTGGTCCTATTCTACCGACATCAGTTAATTGACCGACGTCGGCTACATTCTAACCGACATCAGTTATTCGACCTATTGTCTACTCAAAATTCCCCCTCTCTAACAAGAGCAAATTTTGAAAATTTTGAGCCTAAGTGCTTTTCTCTGAGGTACCTAAGTCATAAAATTGAAGAAATCAAGTATTGGGCCTTTCTCGCATGTATTTCGGGCCTATCGGACATTTTTGTCCCGACTGTCCCAAGTTCCAAAGTACAAGTTGTTCCCCGATCGGCCGAAATCCCTGAAATTTTCCTATCTTCGGGCCCGTTGGAAGTTTTTGTTCCAAGTGTCCCGAAGCTTTTGTGCAAGTCATTCCAATTTCGGCCGAACCACCCGAACCGCGTACTTCGCACCTTTTTGTCCCAAATATCCCAAAGTCAAAAGTACGAGCTTTCTCTTTTTCGGCCAAAGCTTCCTAGTCGCGTACTTCAAAATTCTTTGTCCCAAACAGAAAAAATGCGCCCCGCTTCATTTTCGGCCGAGCCGGTCAAACCGCGTACTCCGGAACTTTCTGTCCCAAAAGTACCAAGTCCAAACGGGCCCGCTGTTCCAATTTCGGTCGAAATGTTTGAACTGCATACCTCGCACATTTTTGTCCCAATTGTTCCAAAAGCTTTTTGTGCATTCTCTCTCCATTTTTCCCAAGCCGCGTGTTTCGCACATTCGCGTCTCACATGTCCCAAGCATGCCTAGTGTCATCCATACTTAGACGCTTTTCAAATTGGTGGTTGCGTAATTAAATGCGCATTGAATTCACTCCACTCCCCAAACGGCTATATAATGAACATTTCCCCTTCGCATTTTCTCACATCTTCCTTGTTATCCTTTGCTCAAACCCTTTCCGCTTACAAACTTGCGCACGTTCCTCTGCTTCTGTAATTCCATTCCAAGTCTAGTTTGCAACCTTGTTCCCCTGAAACTATCGAACAGCTGGAAGAGCAAGCCCGAGTTCTTACAGGTTTCATCAAGTCTCTTCTATCTAAGGACAAAGTTTTGGATCCCACCCCTTTGACTGCTCTACCTCCTCCTGTAATACTAAGCCAAGATGAAGTGCAAAGTATAAAAGATATGCACAAGTATTCTGTTTATGGCAGAGCTATCGAAGCCATGGTAGATGACATGCTTGTTGCTGGGTTAAACTTCATCGATGAAGCTTTCAAGCTCTATGAAAAGGTGAGTAATATGCAACTGAAGCTCTCCTCCACTATCAATACCATGGATAAAGAACTAAAAATCTAGAGCAGTTGCATAGTAGACCTCCGCCTCATGGGACAAACAGATGAGAACATCTTAATGGCGAACAAGATTTTTGATGATGCCAAAGACAATTTATCAAAGTCTTGGGTCTACAGCGTGGAGTGGAAGATCAGAGTATTAGAAGAAGCTGTGGTAGAGATGAAGAACAGTTGGCAGAAGGGAGAAGCTTTCAAAGCACTAACAGTCGCTGCCTTCAAGGATATACATTGTCATCTTCAGGATGAAAACTCTGGTGCTTTCCTGTCCCTGCAAGAAATCAAAGCTCAGTTCAGAGATTTTGTCAAAAATGATCTGTTCAAGGAAAGCACCATCTCCAAAGAAAAGATGAAGGACATTTGCTCTCTTCAATATGCCATTAAAGAAGCAAATAAAGATTATCATACTCACGTTGAGTTTGATAAAGAGATGGAGAAGTGTCTAGGATTTTGGACTCAGTCTGTAGCCAACACGTTAGTTCCACGTGGCAGAGACATAGCCGAGGCTTTGAAGAAGTTCAGGCAGCAAATTCTGAAGACAGTGGGTCCCTCCCTGTAGCTGGCCACCTGTCTCCTCCTTCTTTCTTTCTTTTCTCTTCTTCCCATTCTTTTCGTATTCCTTGTAATTAGTTAGGATATTGCAACCGGTGATACTTAACTATTCTTTATTTAAAAGAAACGGTTACAAGACGTAACTGAATTGTAATCTATATAATGGCCTTTCCACGCCATTTTGAAAGAAGGAAGAACTTGGATATTTTCTGAAAGTGTAAATAGATCTTAAAAGAAATCAATACAAAAAGGGCTTTCCGTTCTTTGTCTATCTAAATCTTGTTGTCTCTGTGTTTTCCTTTAATATTGTGAAGATCATTTTGTTCTTAACTCGTTTGGTCTCTCTGATTACATACTGTCCAGTTTTGCAAATACAGTGATCTTGTACAACCAAGAAGGAACTTTGTGTCCTTGAATAATTAATCCGAAGAAGGTTATTTATGGAACTTTGTGTCTTTAAATTTAATCTCATTCAAATGATCTTGTCTTAAATCCTTTGAAGCTTCGCATACACGAAGAATTATTCTGCTATCTATAATTCTGAATGTTGCTATTCTACTCATCTTCTTATTCTTTTTCCTCAGTCCTTGCGTAACTGATGATCCTAGTGGAAAGCACTTTCGTAATATCCAAGTTTAACCATAAAATAATGTTCTGTATATTTGTAAATAAGTTCGTTTCAGAATAAGGGAACCTCTCCCATTAAAGAGGAGGGACTTTTCGTCTCCTGTCTGTTACTCTCTAAAAAGTCCTATTTGACGACCAGCAGTTTTTGGCGACTCCGCTGGGGATAATCGCATTCCAGTACTATAATTTTTCGATCATCCTTTGATCTGGCGACTCCGCGTTTCACTCGAGGGAGAAGGGCCCTTGGTATCGAAGATTCTTAGTTTCAGCTTTTGGAGCAACAGGGTTTTCCTTTCCCTTCAAATAGAAGAACTCGTTCGACGAGCACTCCACCTGTTCAAGAAAGAAGTCCTGCGTGTGGCGTTCCTTCAGAACCTGCTAGTCCTAATCTACAAGCTTTAATCCTTGCTGGTGTTACAGTTCCTCTCCGAACCGTATTTCCAAGAAGAATGGCACAATTACCATGGGGTCAACGTGTCGGGCCCCTGGCCCTTACTCAACCTTTGCATGAGTTACCTAGAGGTAACCGAAAAAACTTCCCCAAGTTTAGAGGAGATGGCAAAGTACACCCTGATGAGCACATTGCAGCCTTCATAGTTGCATGTGGAGTCTTGGGAGTTGAACATGAAGACATCTCAGTAAGACTGTTCGTCAAGATGTTACAGGACAATGCTGCTGACTGGTTCTATCACCTTCCGGCTGGTGCCATCATCGACTGGAATACCATGAGAACTCAGTTCGAAAGCCGTTTTAAGCCGGTAGAAGATGTGCATGCACTGCTTGCCCAGATTTCTCAAATAAAGAAAGATCCATTGGAACCCATGAGAGAATTTGTGGCACGATTCAACAGACTGATCAACAAAATTCCTTTGAATACTCGACCGGTTGATCAAATCCAAAAATGTTTCTTTTTGAATGCCCAAACACCTAAAGTCAGTTATGCTCTGAGAAGGGCTAATCTTGGAACGTTAAATCTGGATCAAGAACTGGCTGTTAGTGTCGAGGACGACCTGATCATGTCAGGGAAATTGAAGAGAGATCCTCCCAAATCTAAATCTGCTGCTTCTTCCTCTTCCACCTCTGGACCCAATACTGATCCATTAGTCCAGAAACTTGCAAATGATCTCGTCGCTATAAAGAAACAACTAGCTCAGCATGCCCCGTATGCCGATGTTCCAAGAAGAAATTTTCAGCCTAGAAATCGGTTGCCTGCCCCTCACACAAGACTAGCACTTGAAGGACCTCCTGTCAAAGTTCCTGTGAACGCAACCTGTGAAGTTGAAGAGCCAGATGATGACATGGATGATGAAGCTCGTGAGGATTTCCTGGAGGAATTTGATGATGAGGCGGAAGAACCCGAGGGATCTCGAGTCAATTTCTTTACCACTGAAGGCATTGATGATGCAGATGACTATGATGAAGTGGTAGCAGATATGAACAGCGAATCCTTCGCTGTCATGACTCGGGAACAGACACATCAGAGGGAAAAGGTGACGCAACCCCTGAAGAAGTCCAAAGAGCAACCTGCAACTATTCTTGTAATTGCCAGAAGAGGATCTCCTATTCCTACCTCATCTGCACCAAAGGTAAGTACTGCCAATCCTGCCCCCAAAGTTGCTTCTTCTTCTTTTTCTCCTAGGGTTGATAAGCCTAAGATTCCAAATGATGATGGACCATCCACCTCTGGATCCTTTGACATTGTAGATCATCTAAAAAGGACCAAAGTTCAAATTTCAGAGGCTGAATATTACCAAACCCATCCAAAAGCTTTTGCCAAGATGATCCAATTTGTGAATTCCCATTCCAAGACCACCTCCAAAGGCCTTTTGCCCACGCCTCCTTCTGCATCACAGCCTAGTCTAGTAGCTGCTGTCACCTCGCCTGGTGACAAAATCAAGCCT
The DNA here is from genome assembly GCA_019776745.2 of Taxus chinensis. Classification (NCBI taxonomy): domain Eukaryota; kingdom Viridiplantae; phylum Streptophyta; class Pinopsida; order Cupressales; family Taxaceae; genus Taxus; species Taxus chinensis. The sequence goes on along the minus strand of CM034149.1, from coordinate 28,588,633 downwards.
TTCTATGTAACACTCCTTATAGCTGGCCACAGGCTCAGTAACTGTGTCATAGATTCCGGAGCCTCAGATAATGTGATGCCCGCTAAAGTAGCTCATGCTTTAGGCTTGACCCTTACTCGTACTTATGGATCTTGCTACTCCATGGAAAGTAAGGAAGTACCTTTGGTGGGAAGGATTAAAGATGCACAAGTGGCTTTTGTTGCTTTACCTAAAAAGAAAGTCTTGGCTACCATACTAGTAGCCGACATTCCTCCTTCCTATGGAATGTTGCTAAGCAGAAACTTCTGTAAAGATGTGGGTGGAGAGATTCAAATGGATTGGTCACACGCTCTCATACCTGTCAATGGACAAATGAAGAAGCTACTACTTGAGAAGTAGTCCGAGTACATTGTACAGAAGACAGATGATCCCAAGGCACAAATACTCTATGAGGACAGGGGCCATGGTAATTACATGATTTTGTCCCCTGATGAAATCCGACCCTGCAAAATATCACCTAAAGATCCCAATGGTGTCTGGATTTTAGAATTCGATGGCAGTTGTTCCTCGGATGGCTCTGGAGCTGGTGTTCTGCTAATATCACCTGAAGGCTGCCTGCACCCCTTTTCATTTAAATTGCAGTTCGAGAACACTAACAACACAGCAGAGTATGAGGCTCTCATCCTTGGACTGCAAGTGGCCAAAGAACGAGGTGTTAAAAATCTTTTGGCTCGTGGTGATGCAGAGCTGATTGTGAAGCAAGTTAGAAGCCTGTTTCAGGTAAAGAACGGGAGGCTGAAGCATTATCGCAATCAGGTTTGGGATTCAATTGAATTCCTTGATGCCTTCTCCATTGAAGCAATTCCCAGAGAAAAGAACAGCAGAGCTGATTCACTGGCTGTCTCAGGGTCACTATTGATTCCTCATCCTGAATTCTCTCAGGATAAGTTCACTATTGAGATGGTCCACCGACCTAGTGTCCTTGACAATACTAATAACTGGCAAGTCTTCAACGACGACCAGCATTTGCTTTCCTTCCTAGAGCTCAAGGGCAATTTTGAACAACTGTATTTCGAAGGAAGTGACAACCTGCCTCGTGAGAGAATGTCTTCTGACCAAGCCGTCACCCAAGGAGAAGAAACTGATCAGGAAGGGTGCATTAAGCTCAAAGGAAATAAGATTCCCAAAGGTTTGGTGAGTTTGGAGGAGTTGTTTGATAAACATGACAGATACGTGAGATCTAAAGCTTCCACTGGACCTCAGCAATCAGCTGAGTATGATAAGATTGATATTGGGAGTTCTGATGGCCTGAAGCTGGTAAATATCAGGAAGTGTTGCACATCAGATGAAAGGAGAAGAGAAATTGACCTTCTAAGGAAATATAAGGATGTGCTTGCTTATTCTTATGAAGATCTAAAAGCCTTCAAGCCAAAAGAAATGTAGCACTCTATCCCTCTCAAGCCAGGAATCAAGCCTTTCAAGCAGAAGCAGAGGCAGTACAACCCAAAGATAGCTGACACCATATTTCAGGAGATTCAGAAACTGCTGAAGGCTAAAATCATCTTTCCCATTCACCATTCGACTTGGATTGTAAACATTGTACCTGTTAGGAAGAAGAATGGTGAGATCCGCATCTATGTTGATTTCAGGAACCTGAATCAGGCCTCTCTGAAAGATAACTACCCTCTGCCTATGATGGATCAGATTTTGCAAGCGGTAACAGGCTCTGAGATGTTATCTATGCTTGATGGTTTTTCTGGATACAATCAAGTAGAGGTTGATACTGCTGATCAACATAAGACAGCCTTCACAACTCCTTGGGGTACCTTCGCCTACAAGAGAATGCCTTTTGGGCTGATTAATGCCGGTGCCACTTTCCAGAGAGCTATGGATCTGGCTTTTGGGAGCTTGAAAGGGAAATGTATTGTCATATACCTTGACGACCTGACAGTGTTTTCAAAGACAAGAGCAGATCATTTCGATCACCTGGAAACAGTTCTGCAGAGATGTAGAGAGCATGGAATCTCCCTGAATCCTAAAAAATCTGTCTTCTGTGTTACAGAGGGAAAGCTATTAGGACACATTGTCTCAAAGGATGGCATCAAGATTAATCCTGAACGAGTTCAAGCCATCCAATAGATTCCTCTCCCTACTAGTAAAAAGGGCGTGCATTCCTTTTTCGGTAAGATCAATTTTCTAAGAAGATTCATCCCTGATTTTGCTGAATTAACTTTGAATATTTCTCAGATGATGAAAGGAAAGAAAGCATTTGGTTGGTCTTCTGAAGGAAAGGAATCCTTTGAGGGTATCAAGAAAGCTATTGCTAAAACTCCAGTTTTGGCCTGCCCTGATTTCAGCAAGGATTTCATTATCTATTGCTACGCTACAGATAGTACTCTGGCTGCTGTCTTAACCCAGGAAGATTCTGATAAACATGAGCTACCAATTGCCTTCATGAGCTATATCCTGAAGAACCATGAGCTAAAGTACACCATGATGGAGAAGCATGCCTTTGTAGTAGTCAAAGCTGTCAAGCAGTTCCGTTTCTATATCCTCAACTCTCACTCTACGGTGCTGGTCCCAGATACGACTGTAAAGTCAATTCTCACGCAACAAGAATTTTGATCCAAGAGGGGAAACTGGGTGGCTAAGGTCCAGGAGTATGACCTTGATATCAAGCCAACCAAGCTGGTTCGGGGAAAAGGTCTTTGCGAGCTCATTGCTGAAGGAGCCCAACATGAGTTATTGGAGAAGAAAGCTGACCTTCCTACTGTTCTGTTCCTGAGTTCAGTTGATGAATGGTATGCTGACATCGCCCATTTTCTCACCTACGGGGAATGCCCCTCTCATTTAACTGCTAAAGAAAAGAGGACTGTTAAATTGAGATCAGCACAATATGTATTGTGGGAAAATGCCTTGTTCAAGCATGGTTTGGACGGGAGATTTCTGAAGTGCGTAGAAAAGGAACAACAGAGAAAGTTGCTCTCAGCTTTTCATGATCAGGCATGTGGAGGGCACTATTCATCAACAGTCACAGCTCATAAGATACTCCGTGGAGGGTATTACTGGCCTTCCTTGTTCAAAGATGCATCAAAGTGGGTGGATAAATGCGAGGCCTGTCAGACTTTCGTGGGAAGACCTAAATTGGCTTCTTTGCCTCTCAAGCCAGTTGTGATTGAGGAACCATTTCAACAATGGGGTCTGGACTTCGTTGGTGCACTCAACCCTATTTCTAGCGCTGGACACACTCATGTGCTAACTGCTACTGACTACTTCACCAAATGGGTGGAAGCTATTCCAGTCAAGAGCACCACTTCTGAAGTAGTATGCAACTTCATCAAAGAGAACATCCTGGTTAGGTATGGTGTACCTAACAAGATTGTAACAGATAATGCCTCAAACTTCTCCTCAAATGAGATAATGGATTTCTGCTACAGGTATGGTATCTCTCTGGCTCATTCTTCAGATTATTATCCCCAAGGAAATGGAGAAGCAGAATCTACCAACAAGAATCTGGTGACTATCATAAGGAAGTTGGTCAACGAATCTCAGCGAAACTGGCATAAGAAGCTTTATGATGCTCTTTGGGCAGACAGGATCACACCTAAAAGAGCCATTGGAATGTCCCCCTTTCAAGTAGTGTATGGAGTAGAGGCTCAATTGCCAGTGACAGTGGAACTACCAGCCTTGCACCTGATGAAGGCCATTGAAGACACTAGTTTCAGTGATGCTCTGGACAAAAGGATCATGTACCTACACAAACTGAACGAGGATAGATTGGAGGTTGCTGACAGAATATCTGCCCACCAGCAGAAGGTGAAGATTCTGTTTGATAAGAAAGCTAGGAGCAGAGAGTTCCAAGTTGGTGATACCGTGCTGTTGTGGGACAAAAGACATGAACCTCGTGGTAGCCATGGAAAATTTGATTCTCTGTGGCTTGGACCTTTCAAGATAAGACACTTTGCTGGTAAGAACTCTTTCTATCTTGATTACATGGATGGTTCCCCCCTCCCACTTCCTTATAGTGGGCAGTATTTGAAGTTGTTCAAGTCCTAGGTGACTAGAGAGTTCCTTTGTATATTATGTACAGTGTTTCTACTTTTCTGCTTTTGGTGTTTTTCCCTTCTGTTGTTGTGTGTGTTGCCCTTGTATTGTTTTGTCCTTGACTCCTTTTGCCCAATGGATAAGGCACTGGTCTGCTACACCAAGTTTGTCTAAGTTCTTACCTTGTTTCATTCAGTGAATTTATGTCAAGTCATCCCCAGAAGGAGCCAGCTGTTGTCTACTCAAAATTCCCCCTCTCTAACAAGAGCAAATTTTGAAAATTTTGAGCCTAAGTGCTTTTCTCTGAGGTACCTAAGTCATAAAATTGAAGAAATCAAGTATTGGGCCTTTCTCGCATGTATTTCGGGCCTGTCGGACATTTTTTTCCCGACTGTCCCAAGTTCCAAAGTGCAAGTTGTTCCCCGATCGGCCAAAATCCCCGAAATTGTCCTATCTTCGGGCCCGTCGGAAGTTTTTGTTCCAAGTGTCCCGAAGCTTTTGTGCAAGTCATTCCAATTTCGGCCGAACCACCCGAACCGCGTACTTCACACCTTTTTGTCCCAAATATCCCAAAGTCAAAAGTACGAGCTTTCTCTTTTTCGGCCGAAGCTTCCTAGTCGCGTACTTCAAAATTCTTTGTCCCAAACCGAAAAAATGCACCCCGCTTCATTTTCAGCCGAGCCGGTCAAACCGCGTACTCCGGAACTTTCTGTCCCAAAAGTCCCAAGTCCAAACGGGCCCGCTGTTCCAATTTCGGTCGAAATGTCCGAACCGCGTACCTCACGCATTTTCGTCCCAATTGTTCCAAAAGCTTTTTGTGCATTCTCTCTCCATTTCGCCCGAGCCGCGTGTTTCACGCATTCGCGTCTCACATGTCCCAAGCATGCCTAGTGTCATCCATACTTAGACGCTTTTCAAATTGGTGGTTGCGTAATTAAATGCGCATTGAATTCACTCCGCTCCCCAAACGGCTATATAATGAACATTTCCCCTTCGCATTTTCTCACATCTTCCTTGTTATCCTTTGCTCAAACCCTTGCCGCTTACAAACTTGTGCACGTTCCTCTGCTTCTGTAATTCCATTCCAAGTCTAGTTTGCAACCTTGTTCCCCTGAAACTATCGAACAGCTGGAAGAGCAAGCCCGAGTTCTTACAGGTTTCATCAAGTCTCTTCTATCTAAGGACAAAGTTTTGGATCCCACCCCTTTGACTGCTCTACCTCCTCCTATAATACTAAGCCAAGATGAAGTGCAAAGTATAAAAGATATGCACAAGTATTCTGTTTATGGCAGAGCTATCAAAGCCATGGTAGATGACATGCTTGTTGCTGGGTTAAATTTCATCGATGAAGCTTTCAAGCTCTATGAAAAGGTGAGTAATATGCAACTGAAGCTCTCCTCCACTATCAATACCATGGATAAAGAACTCAAAATCTGGAGCAGTTGCATAGTAGACCTCTGCCTCATGGGACAAACAGATGAGAACATCTTAATGGCGAACAAGATTTTTGATGATGCCAAAGACAATTTATCAAAGTCTTGGGTCTACAGCGTGGAGTGGAAGATCAGAGTATTAGAAGAAGCTGTGGTAGAGATGAAGAACAGTTGGCAGAAGGGAGAAGCTTTCAAAGCACTGACAGTCGCTGCCTTCAAGGATATACATTGTCATCTTCAGGATGAAAACTCTGGTGCTTTCCTGTCCCTGCAAGAAATCAAAGCTCAGTTTAGAGCTTTTGTCAAAAATGATCTGTTCAAGGAAAGCACCATCTCCAAAGAAAAGATGAAGGACATTTGCTCTCTTCAATATGCCATTAAAGAAGCAAATAAAGATTATCATACTCACGTCGAGTTTGATAAAGAGATGGAGAAGTGTCTAGGATTTTGGACTCAGTCTGCAGCCAACACGTCAGTTCCACGTGGCAGAGACATAGCCGAGGCTTTGAAGAAGTTCAGGCAGCGAATTCTGAAGACAGTGGGTCCCTCCCTGTAGTTGGCCACCTGTCTCCTCCTTCTTTCTTTCTTTTCTCTTCTTCCCATTCTTTTCGTATTCCTTGTAATTAGTTAGGATATTGCAACCGACGATACTTAACTATTCTTTATTTAAAAGAAACGGTTACAAGACGTAACTGAATTTTAATCTATATAATGGCCTTTCCACGCCATTTTGAAAGAAGGAAGAACTTGGATATTTGCTGAAAGTGTAAATAGATCTTAAAAGAAATCAATACAAAAAGGGCTTTCCGTTCTTTGTCTATCTAAATCTTGTTGTCTCTGTGTTTTCCTTTAATATTGTGAAGATCATTTTGTTCTTAACTCGTTTGGTCTCTCTGATTACATACTGTCCAGTTTTGCAAATACAGCGATCTTGTACAACCAAGAAGGAACTTTGTGTCCTTGACTAATTAATCTGAAGAAGGTTATTTATGGAACTTTGTGTCTTTAAATTTAATCTCATTCAAATTATCTTGTCTTAAATCCTTTGAAGCTTCGCATACACGAAGAATTATTCTGCTATCTATAATTCTGAATGTTGCTATTCTGCTCATCTTCTTATTCTTTTTCCTCAGTCCTTGCGTAACTGATGATCCTAGTGGAAAGCACTTTCGTAATATCCAAGTTTAACCATAAAATAATGTTCTGTATATTTGTAAATAAGTTCGTTTCAGAATAAGGGAACCTCTCCCATTAAAGAGGAGGGACTTTTCGTCTCCTGTCTGTTGCTCTCTAAAAAGTCCTATTTGACGACCAACACGACCGATATCGGTTACTGTCTTTCACAGTTCCCGACAAACCAGAAACCTACCCATTTCCAACATTTTTGTGGTTGTTTTTGTTCCTGATAGATTGAATCCCTGTTGTGTACTCTTGTCCATGGTTGTTATCACTCAGAAACAAGCTGCAGCCATGGTTTCACATGCCTGTACCATGCCTTTGCCTGAATCACCCCCTTCACATCCTATGGGGAATCCTACGGACACCAGTGATGTTCCCATGATACTTATAGGAGATCAAGACTTTGTGAAATTTTTGGATGCTAATCCTAGTGCCGAATAGTACTATTTGTCTCATACCCCTGACTGTACAACCGATGGTCAACTCCTTGTTGGTATGCCTATTAGTATAGCTGCTCACTTAGCTCCTTCCCCACCTGATAACTACGCCTTGCCTTCTTCATCCTTAGCCCTGTATCCTAACTCAGTGGCTTCGAGGGTTCATACAGAACAGATTGGCTTTCCTTTGGTTAATCTGGGGCCCCACATATCATTACTGCCAACTGCTCTTACCTCGTCTCTCTTGCAGACTACCCCGTTCATAACTTTCTCTTTGCCACCTATCCACACGAGCTTTCCTTCTCAAGCTCCGCCCACCTTTTCATTTCCACACACTTATCCGATGGCTTCAACATCTTATATAGAACATCCCTATTCAGTCACCTCAACATATTTGTCATCAATACCTTATCAACATTTAGCCCCACCATTGTCTAGTAGTGGCTCTTGGCCCAATCCTCCTCTGTTTACAACAACCGCACCATCATCTTACCTAACCACTGATTTAATCAAACAAATGATGGACAAGATGCAAAATCTGGAGGCTTCTGTTTCAAGAAGCGGTAACACCTTGACATATGAGCAAGTTTTTCAGGAGCCTATTCATCCTTCTATCCCCCTTCATTCATATCCTCCTCAATGGGAATTACCAAAATTTACTCGTTTTAATAGTAAGGAGGATCCTCAACAACACTTGTGGTCATTTAGACATGCCTGCTATCTGATTGCTCATGACGATGCCTTACTACTTCGCACCTTTCCCATGTCCTTATCAGGACCCACCTTGGAGTGGTACTGTACTTTAACCCAGCACTCAATCTTCTCTTTTAACCAATTATCCCAATCTTTCTTAGATCATTTCTCCATTAATATTGCAAAGAAAGTATCCATCACCGACCTCGATACCATCCAACAATTTGAAGATGAATCTATTGCAGATTTCATTAGACGATGGTGGGGCCTCATCAACCAACTCACTTATGCCTTACCTCAGGCCAAACTCATTGAACTCTTTATGTGGTCCTGCGCTAAGCACATTTCTCCCACCCTCCAAATTCGAACTTTCCACACCTTTGATGAGGCCTTTACTATGGCTCGTAAACTAGAGATTTGAGCCTTAGAGGAAGAGAAATTGTGGTTTGCGCAACAAAAACCCTAATTTCCAAACCCAAGACTCCACCAACAAACCCAACACCACCAATTCTCATGCATCGACTGATTCGAAATCAAAAGGATCTGTACATGCGGTGATGTTCAAATCTCAAGCACCATCTAGTACCCCACCAAAAACCACCTATAAGTATAAAGCCGAGCCCATCAATTACACTCGCTTGGGAGAAACTTATGGTGTGATCTTAGAAAAATTGCTCAAAACAGGAGCTATCACCTTGCCTCCTATTAAACCTCACTCCGGGTTTGATTCCACCCACACTATACCTTCTTGGTACAAAGAAAATGACTTCTGTAACTTCCACTGCGTGAAGGGACACAGTCACAAAAATTGCAAGATTTTGAAAAACATAGTGCAGGAAATGGTTGAGGTAGGGGATATAATCCTTGATAATCCTAATGCCCCTGCTAACCAAAATTTGAAAATCTTCAACAAAGCATTCCCAAACCACTCATCTAACAGGTAACATAAACCAAGATATCTTAGCCAAGGAGAGTGTTCATGAAATCCATGCAGTTTTCGACTCCCAACCAAAAGCTTCTATCGAGGAAATTCTGAATCAAGCCTCGTCACTAATGCAGGGAGTCGCACCCCCTTCACCACCATCAAGACAAAATGATAATCTTGCCATTCCTTTACCGATAAGGGAATTAACTGCCCAGAGTTCTCTTCTCATGAATGAGTCTTCTTAAACCACATCCCTGCAAGATTGTGAGCGGATGTTATCCAACTTATCTATTTCCCAAACATCTCCTTCCGTCACTCTTGCTGTAAAAGAAGAAGGCTTGCCACTGTTTCTGTCATCCTTAGAAGAGAAACCTCTCAAACTGACACCTCCAAACTCCTTAATCATGACGGATCCCCTCAAACATGCTCTCCTATCTATTAGTTCTTCATCACCTAAATATTTTCAGTGACCGGTTGACCTCTTAACAGCCATTGATACAGCGACTTATTTACCCCCTGTATCACACCCACAGTGGACCGGAATCACAACCCACCTCTCTTCCATATCAAAGTTCCTATTCGCATGTGAATATTGTCATCCCTCAGAAGATAGATGAGTCCTATGGGAGCGTTTGAGTACACCATGCTCTACTCAAATGCAGATGACCGATCCAGACACCTCTACCATATACCTGAGGTGTTTACAAAATTGCAAAATTCCTATGTCCTCATCTTCACCCCCCTCATCTCTACCAAATACCTCATCCACCTCTATTAACCTAACTAAACCTTCCCCTACGCTTGGGACCTCACCAATACCCAGCCTGACACACCCACCTAAACGGTTAGATTTATCCAAAAATAAAGCCGTCAATTCACCTAGGAGACAGACCCAATCTCCTCAACTCCAATCTATGCCTCTATCACTACTAAAACCATCGCCATCACACCTACCTTCTATATTGGGACCTCACCCCTCCACCTTGCCTCAATACATCATACCTCCTGCGTTTTCTTTAAAACAACCTGCCACCTTCCGCACCCATATAGAGATCCATGGGTGTATCAACCACCGTCACCCCAAATAGCCGGTCCACCTACCAACTTTAAACAAACTCGATCATCAAAGGATTTGTTTACAGTCACTTCTCTTTCCCCGTGGTTTTTTCCTGCCACCACGCCATCTGTGGCCTCATCATCTAACCAGCTAAACATGACTTCTGCACCGAAGAAGCCACGTTTAGTTAAATCTAATTATCAAAACCCCTTGTCTAAACCACCACCTGTACAAACCAACCATACCCAACCATTACCAAAACCCACCCGATCAATAGCCTCATCTTCCTCTGACTTTGACCCGCTCAAAGGATATTACGCCAAGATCCTTGATATGTTGGTAGAGAATGCAACCATTTCCCTACCCCCACTTAGACCCTATGATCCATCTAAACCTCGACCTATAGATTATGATGAGTCTAAAATCTATGCTTACCACCGCACACCAGGACATGATGTAGAGGGATGCAAAGCTTTAAAATCCATCCTTCGTCAGTCACCTCTCTTAGATAGAAAGGTTAAGAACGACAACTTACGAAGGGAAAAACCTTTAGCTTCAATCCCCTCTCCTATACCACCTGTCCCCACCTCACCAAAATCTATCATTATTGCAACCCCACCTCTCGAAGACAATGACTTATCCCTACCATCTTCCTCCTCTCGTGTTCACGAGATCAACATGATTAGTATTGCTACTCGAGGGCAGAAAAACAACAGGAAAGCTAAAGAAAGCACAACTGCGGCCTCTCTTCCTCCATTCGCCATCCCGATCACACCACCACCTAAAGTGGTTATTTGTGCACCTGCCTACTCCATCTCTGATGGAGTTGCCCACCGTACCATAATCAAACATCTTCACCAATCACCTATAAAAATGACACTGTATGATCTCATTCAAACCTCTGAATCTCATCGACAAGCTCTCGTTGAAATCCTTTAAGGGATAGAGGTCTTACCTAAAGAAACCTTGCCCGTTGCCTCCATCTTAACACCCAACCACGTTGCTTCTCTCACCAAACAAACTACCACTTCCATCCCTATATAGCAAGCTACTGTTGTTAGTTTCTCTGAAGATGAAATTGTCGACTTTGGTGCAGAAGATCCTGACCCCGCTCTTTTCATCTCGGCTTACGTCCGGGACATCCGAGTACATCATGTTATGATCGATGGGGGTGCTAGCTTAAACATCATCTCTTCCAAAGCCTTCTAACAAATGAATATCCCTTCTAGCTGCATGTGTGCCAACCCCACCATGTTGCGTTCATTCAATGATGCTATTACTTCTACCTTAGGCACAGTCATCCTTAGCATTCATGTAGGGCCACATACTTTACCTAAAATCTTCTATGTCCTTGAGGGAGAATTCCAATACAACATATTGTTAGGTCACCCTTGGATCCGGGCTATGGGATGCGTTCCCTTCACCTTACATAGATGCATAAAATTCAAGTATGATGGGAAGTCCTACACCGTAAAAGCTGACGCTCCCCACTTCAAAACCTGTAATATTTTATATCGCCCTAATGATGTGCTTGTACTAGTCAAGACACCCATTCATCCAACCCCACCATCTACTTCGACCACACCTCAACCATCCACCTCAACCGCACCTACACCTTCAACTAATGAAACCACTACCGTAAATACCACTTCCTTCCCCGCGAACAACATCCCAACCTCAGATCCTTTGGTAGATGTTTTTCAATGCCTTATGTTGGGGGAGTATCACCTATATCACATTAGCACTTTCCATACCCCACAGGAGTATGGACAATTACATGCGCATCCTACCTACAACCGTCGTGTGGGGGAAGTAATCTCCTACGGACCACCTAATTGCCGCACCAACCTAACATATGGGGGTGTCGATACATCCTCTGTTACCCCTGAACCTCCCCTTGGTGTGGTTCCCTTCCAGTCTGATTTTCACTATCTAACTAATTGTCGTTTCACCCTCACCTTCCTGACGCATTGTGCTTGGAAGGGCTTTGATTTCGATCTTTATGAACAAGGCTAACATACGATCATTCCCGTGACTACACGCAAACAAAAAGATCGTCATGGTCTTGGATTCTCTGAACCACCTACACTGACGACACCACATAGCCATTGTATCCAGGAAGACGATGAAGTCACCCCTTCCGAACCATCATCACCCATTTTGCCATCGTCACCCACAGAGTCGATAGACCCGAAATCTATCCCTCCTAACTTTTTTTTTTGTAAACACTATCTTCCTGGGTCCTCTCACTTATCAACGCGATAATGAAGACCCTTCTTCTCTTCCCCTTCTGTATCCAGACATGATCAAAGAAGACTAGCCTTCAATTAATGTTGTTGAGTGCCATGATGACGACTCCATCCTCACTTACCTTAGTACGGATGACTATTATATTCAACGCGCCTTACCATCTGACACTCAAACCATGTTGAATGAGTTAACTATAGAAATCAACATCCACACAAAGGATGATCCTCACATTGTGTAGATCGGACAATCTCTTTACGCATCAGAACAAACTACCTTCACTACCTTCCTCCGTGCCTGCAACAAAGCTTTCGCTTGGTCCTACGCTGACATGCTAGGAATCGATCTTGACATTACTATCCATAACATTACTCTGAAACCTGACTCCAAACCAGTTAAAGAGAAACTGAGAAAAATGCATCCATGCTTTGCTCTCTTAGTCAAAGAAGAGCTTCAACGACTCCTTTTTGTTTCCTTCATCTTACCTATTGACTATCCTCAATGGATTTCTAACGTCGTACCTATTACCAAAGCAACAGGGGGACTTCAGATATGTACGGATTTCTAGGACCTTAACCTCACTTTCCCAAAGGATGACTTCCCCCTACCCAGTATTGATCAACTTGTTGATCTCACTACAAGCCATGAGATGATTTCTCTCATGGATGGCTTCTCAAGATACAATAAAATTTTGGTAGCCCTAGCCGATCAACATAAAAACACCTTCATAACTCCTTGGGGAACCTTCTGCTATCGTGTCATGCCGTTTGGCCTTAAGAATGCTGGTGCGACATATCAGCGGGCTATGACTTACATTTTTCATGACATCATGCACACTATCCTTGAGGATTATGTCGATGATCTTCTTGGCAAATATAAACATCGCAGTGAACATCTCGATGTTTTAACCATTATTTTCGATCGCCTGTTACAATATTGTGTTCATCTTCAACCAAAGAAATGTGTCTTTTGTGTCCTTTTGGGGAAAAATCCTTGGTTTTATTATCTCTTTGCATGGCATCGAGGTCGATCCAGCTAAAGTCAAATCTATCCTAGAAATTCCCCCACCCACTAACCTCAAACAATTACGTATTTTGCAGGGAAAACTCTAATCTATCTGGAATTTCATCTCACAACTCTTGGATCGATGTCAACCTTTCCATTATCTCCTTAAAAAGGACATTGTCTTTTAATGGAGCGAAGAGTGCCACTAAGCCTTTGAGGCTCTTAAAGCCTATCTCTTATAGCCACCCGTGCTTATCCCACCTCAGGATGATCGCCCTTTCTACCTTTACCTTTCCGCCACTGACCATGTTGTAGGAGCCATGCTCGCACATTGTGACTCTGAGCACCAAGAACAAGCCATTTATTACATAAGTCATACTCTTGTGGATTACGAGACTAGGTATACACATGTAGAAAAGTTGTGCCTAGCCCTATCATTCGTGGCCACCAAACTCCGACACTACCTCCTGAATCACAAAACTTTTGTCATCACCAACGCAGACACCATCCATTATATGTACACCAAACCTCATCTAAACCAACACATCACCTGATGGCTTATGTTCCTTTCCGACCTCGACCTTGAGTTTGTACACCAGAAATCAGTCAAAGGATAAACTATCGCAGACCAACTTGTGGAAGCCGCTTTACTTGGGGAACAATTTACCAATTTTAATTTTCCTGACGAACTCATCACCACTCTTTCACTTAGTGAGGAGTCGCATCCAACGACCATCTTCTTTCGATGGATCCAAATGCCAGCGTGGCGGAGGGGCCAGTATTGTTCTCATTCCTCTGGATGCTGAACCTATGCCTCTTTCATTTTGGCTCGATTTCCCCTACACTAATAATACAGCGGAATACGAGGATCTTATTTTGGGTCTCCAAGTTGCGTTACACTTAGGTGTAAAATCTATTCACATTTTTGGTGACTCTCAACTGGTAGTCAATCAAGTTATGGGCATCTATCAATGTAAAAATGAGGAATTTCAAAAGTACAAACATTACATGGGGTCACTTTTGACCTTATTTACTCATTATTCTATCCAAACCATTCCCCGCTCAACTAATAAATTTGTAGATACTATGGCTTGCTTGGCCTCACAAATTCCTACCTCACCAACCAACTCTGATATATTTTTCTTGGTCCAACAACTCTTTACCCCATCTTACTCAGTCCCGGATGTTTGTATGGTAAATAATGTATCTGGTAATTCACAGGATACCTAGTATCACCAATTTTATGACTACCTTACAACCTTTGTTCTCCCACCTGACCTTACTAGTAACGGAAAACATGCTTTTCTTAAAAGTGTTTCTCATTATGTCGTCATGGTGGGACTCCTCTATAAACGTGGCTTTGATGGCATCCTCCTTTGATGTCTAACTGGCGCAGAGGTCACCTATACCATCCAACAAGTCCATGATGGCATTTGTGGTGGACATTTTAGTGGCCTTACCATGGCCAAACGGATCCTTCACCTAGGCTATTATTGGCCTACTCTTAATAACGACTGCTACGAATATGTTAAGCATTGTATTATGTGTCAACAACATGCCAACCTTCAACATACCCCTAGCCATCCGCTACAGGTCGCACGAGATCTTTGGCCTTTCTCACAATGGGGTTTACACCTTATTGGTGAGATTCACCCGCCCTCTTCACAACTTCACCATTGGATAATCACATCAACTGAATATTACACTAAATGGGTAGAGGCCATTCCACTCATTTCAACCAAAAAATAAAAAATCGTAGAATTCATTAACCATCACATTATCTGTCGTTTGGTTGTGTCCCTTATTTCCTGATAACAGATAATGGAAAATCTTTCAAAAATAAGTTGTTACAAGACCTTTGTGACAACTTTGGTATCAAACTTAGTTTCTCATCACCTTACTATCCACAAGCAAATGGTCAAGCTGAATCTTCTAACAAAACCCTAACCAAAATTCTCATGAAAGTTGTTAACGATTCTTGAAGCAATTGGCCTGAGCACATCCCCTTTGCCCTTTGGGCTTAACGTACCAGCATTCATACTTCCACTAATGCCACCCCATTTTCTTTGGTATATGGATACTGAGGTTGTCTTGCCTCTCGAAATACAAATACCCTCCCTAAGAATATCTCTCCAGGATATTCCTCACCAATGATGATTTCCGCCAAGAGCGGTTAGCCCAATTGGAGTTTCTTGACGAGCGTCATCTTACAGCTCTTAACCACCTTCAAATCTATCAAAAGCAGCATCAAGCATGCTTATGATAAGCGAATTCATGAGCGTACCTTTAAGGTTGGTGATCTTGTCCTCAAAGAGAATCAACATGTAACCAAACTAGAAAAGAGCAAACATGGAAAATTTGCTCCAAATTGGATTGGGCCTTATCATTATCACTCACACTTATGGATCAGGCACTTACCATTTAGCTTCGCTCAATGGTAAGCTTGAGCCTAAACCCGTTAATGCCTTGCATCTCCGACCATTCTACTATTGAATTTAGTGTTATCTCACTTTTTATCTACCTTGCGCTAGTCCCTTGAGCTCATTTACCACCTCATACACTTTTTTTCATGCATCTCAAAATAGAATCAAGCTCACGTGGTTTGGTCATCACCTCCTCTTAAAGATGCCTCCCCCTTTTTAGTCTGGTCCATGACTTAAAATTATCAAAATAACATGTTCTCAATTATACAATTATGGGATATTCTTGAGTCAAAATTCCTACAAAACTAGATGCTTCATGCCAAATGGACGTCTAGACCTCAAAGTTATACATAGACTGCTCCCTCGAAGGACAACTATGTGCAAAGCCACATCTGCTATTATAAATAGACCTACTCCCCCGAAGGATAGCTATACACAAAAGCCGCATCTGCTATTATAAATAGACTGCTCCGTTGAAGGACAGTTATACAAAGTCAGCCTTTATCAAGAAGCTTCTCGCATTGATCCACTTCATGAAGAGGTCAAGAACAACAAAACGCATATCCCACATGTAGACTTCCTGCATCGATCAGTCTTTATTAAGAAAAAAATAAAAATAAAAGCAGTATTTCAAAAGTGCTTTTGAGTCATGGACTTGTCTATTTAGATTTGGTTCTCTTTCGATAGAATAATCACTCTATAACAAGTTCTTTGCGCCCCAGCTATACCATTCACCTCACCTCACCATTCGTCAAAGCAACAAAACTCAAGGGACGTGATGTATATCCGATATATTATGATTATACAACTCTTTTAACCTATCGACTTCTTGCATATGCAAGGTACCTAGGGATTCAAGCTCATCCTACGTTAATACGTGGTTTGTTTAGCTCTTTCCAACTATGGGGCACTTTTCCCTCTTTTACCCAAATCTAGGATTATGTGTTGACCTTAATCAGGACACAGTTCCCTAATACTTGGATAAGCTAACCTTCACTTCACCTATACCTACACGAATACCGCCAATACCTTACCAACACCAACAACATTACCCTACCAATATCAATATTTTTACCAACCAACAAATTGTCTAACCATAACCAAATTTCTTGAATTCACTTATCCCTGGTCCTATGGGAGAACTACATCGGTCTGAGGCCCCTCCTTGCTTTGTGCAATGGGCTATGTAGGCAGCACTTAGGAGACATGGGGTCTCCCAAGGTTAGCTCGACCATCCCCTACCATAACCTATCATGTGTTGTAAATATAAATATTTTTGTGTATTTCTATTTGATAACATTCATCTTTATCCTTTTTCAAAACAAACATTCCAAACACAACCATTCTTATTATTATCATAACTCAAATCAACATACATATTCAGATTTATTTTAGATGTTAAACAAATACATCTTCTCCATCATCGACGCGCAGGTCGACATCCTTATTTATTCTTCTACCTCTATGAAATTCACTTAGACCCTTGCGCCTCATCCCGAACTAGGTGATGATCGTGATCGTCGACGACTACTCACCTGGCCTCTCCATCCTCAAAGGTTCCACTGCTATTGGTTCCTCCCACTGATCTACCAACCTCTCCTGTAACATATGAATATGCCCTCTTGCATGGAGGAATCTTGCCTCTAGTCTCTCCACTCATGACTCCGCAACCGCTAACAGTCCTGTTGTCTCATTCACCCGCGTTTGAAGCTGGTGAACTAAACCCTGCAGGCGATCTCTCTCTGCTGTAATCATAGCTATGTCAGGATGATTGGCCCTCTCACGTGAACCTCGCAGCTCTGCTACCCACCATAATCTATAAGCCTCTGTCACTCCTACATCCATTACCCTGCGATCGGTTGCTATCTCTTCTGGTCCTTCTGGAGGTGTCGGCCGGGGAGGTGAGAATGATGCCTCAGTGTCAATCCTCATGTATGGTCTATAAGCTATGGGTATATCCTGAACACATCCAAATTGTTTCACCGCACACGATCTAGAGGAATCCTCTCGTACTCACCTGGCATGTGCCCCGTGATCCACCTTAATCACTCTACACCCCTCAAATCCTCTACTATGTTCTCTGTCACCATATAGTTCCCGTAAGGCCTCCAATGGATATCCGTAATCGTCACCATCTCCCACACCTGCCTATAATACTCGACATCATCTGTCATGGCTTGGGATCTCGCCTCTTGCTCTGTCTGGACCCATCGCCTGAATCCCAACCTCTACACTCCTGTCTCTCCTAACTGGATGGGTCGGCCTATTGGTCACACACAAACAATGTGCTCATAGGCCCAACAATGTAATAAGTATGCACAATCCAGTGTAGTCTTGTGATTTCACCTGCAGGCCCATAAACCCCTGTATAGCTCTGCCAGATATGCGGGTGCCCATGTGAAAGTCACGCTCCTTTCTATCATTTCCCAAATAATACACATCAATGCTTTTGGAAATCTTCCCCCATCCGCCCTCTCGGTAATGCATAATACCCCACTGCTATCATTAATACCACTGCCAACCTTTTTGCCTTAGGGTGTGCTGCAAACATTATACCATAAGTGAATGTCAAACCTCGTTGTGTCAAATCTCATGCAGCTAGACCAAATACTGTTGTTATCGCTCCCCGCACTATGTTAGGCCCTACCTGATACACTGGTCTTCCTATAATTGGGAGCCTCAAAATTTGAAACACATCTTCCAATGTCATTGTCATCTCCCCTATTGGCAGATAGAAGGTATTCTTTTCTGGATTCCATCTCTCAATTAACACCTGCAACATAGCATGATTGCGTGCGTTTCGTGAATAATAGCAGATTTCACTTAACCCCACATGGTTTATCAATGCCCACTCAGCTGGTGTTACATCCGCTCGGACTCGTGACAACAAAGTTGGCACCCTATCATTCATCCTCAACCTTGCCTCTACCTGCATACATCAAATCAACAAACAACCATTCAATAAATCAAATCCCCAAGTGTTTTTTCTCACATTCTGGAATTTCATACAGTAACCGATATCGGTTATAGATAACCGACACTGGTTACCTAACTAATACCGGTTATCTCTAAACGATATCGGTCACTGTCAATTCTACACAGCCTGCTTAAAAACATCACCTACGATAATTATTTGCTCGTTTACCCCTCTCTGCTTACCTACACACATACCCAAAATCCCTGCTTACCTACCCCTTAACACTCACCCCATCCCAAACTCTTGCCTAATCACCTTTCTGCCCATTTACCTTACCACATTCTATTTTTAACCATGTAAAATCTAATTCTAACCAAAAACAAATTATACCTTCGGGGATCCAGCAGCTTGAGGTGGAACCTGTCTATCTCCTCTCTACCCACTGAATGCTTCTCTTTGTTCAGCCATGTTCACCACCCTCTTCAATATAACTTGCCTTTCTACCTTCTTAATCTCAGCCCACAATCACTTTACCTTTCTCTTTCCTCCTTATCACTCAATTCTACCATGCAATTACCTGTATAAGTCATCAACAACATCGCATTCTCATATTTAACTTGTTGCATGACTCTAAAAATAAGAACTTAAGTTGCCTCCCAAGCTTTTCTATTTTTAGAAAAACTCATTTTGGCATAACCGATATCAGTTACATAACCGGTATCGGTCATATATCTACCGACATTGGTTAGCTAACTGATATCGGTCACATGTCTCCTTTTTCTTAAACCTAGGCCTTTTCTTCATTTTTTGTAAATTTTTGGTGGCGCCCACCTCTTTTCCCTACATAACGACATCATTATCAATATTTATCCTCAGCATATTATCAACACATATACATCTCATCAAAATTTCATCAAACATCATCTATATACATTAAATTTCAATACCATCGACACAACACATAAGACATTCTAATATATGCATCAAATCTAACATTTTTTTACACACCATGTGAATCAATCTCATCTATATATATCATCATCAACTCAATGTCAAAATGTACAACCTGCTTTGCATGGGGCCTCTGTGCTATAAAAATACAAAGCCGGCACATAGGCCGCTGTCTCTGTCAAAATCTGGACTCGCCTCACAGGCCGATCTCTCATATACAAAATATATATATACTTGGCTCGCAAGGCCGGGTATCAACTATACACAAAGTACTCAGCTTGCAGGCTGGTATATACAACAAAAATGAATAAATAAATCCTATGTGGGCACGCAGGCCTCTATATACATACTCGGTTCGCAGACCGGTGTCTATATCCAATAAACAAAAACCCATATCCGCTCCCAAGATATCTCAACTCTCTCCACCACCCTCGGCCCGTCCCCCTGCTGGTCTCTGTGCTGGCTCTCACCTCCTCCCTGTAACCGACCCACCGTCTGTGGCTGCACCCCCCTATGATCTCTGACTCCGAGACGTCTTGGCTCTATGCGCTGCATAGGGCTGATAGTCGGCCCCGGTACCATCTAAGCACGTCCTGATAATACCAGGCCTCCACTCTCACCTCCATATAGTGGGCCCGTGCCACCATGGCTGGTGGGGCTAGTCCCCCGGACTCCTAATAGAAGTGGCCCCAGCCCTGCTGGTACACCCTGTGCCTGTGGCGGTGCCTATACCTGTGCTTGTGGTGCCTGTGCCTGTGCTGGTGCCTATGGCTATGCTGGTGCCTGCGGCTATGCCTAAGCCAGTACATGTGCCTAGGCTAACTACCCCTATAGCACCCCAATTTGTGCCTGTGCAGTAGCAAGCTACCCCTATAATAGCTGCACCTAGCCCAAGAGATGGTCCCTCTCCACTATAATAGCCACCAAATCTGGCTGTGTGGGTTGTGCTCTCCTGGCTGCTCTCTGACCTACCCACCACACCAAAAATGCACCTATCACTCCAACATCATTCATTGTATCATCTTCTGGTCTCTCTGTGACCCAGATTGGGTCCAATGGCTGCAAAGCAGGTAGTGGTGCCTCTACATCATCCTTTTGCTACTGTGGGAAGGGAGGTGGCTCATCCTGTCGTAAGCCCAACTGACATCATACCCTCTCTAGGGGTATCCGCTCATACTCCCTGGGCCTCTGTCCAGCTATCCAGAAGCTATACTGGATCCAGCGCAGCTGTGCTCGGGCTCCTCCTCAGGGCTGATGGCCTCTGTAGGGCCTCCAAATAATATCAAGTGCCATCAGGCCCTCTAACATGTGCCGGTAGTATGCCACATCTCGCCCAACAATCACCGCTCGTGGCTGGCCCACGACCCCCAACCACCTCTAAAATCCATACCTGTACACTATCTGTGGCCTTGGCTACTGGGGAAACCCTACTGGTCGTATACAGATGATATGCTCGTAAGCCCAGCAGTGTAACAAAAATGTCGAACAGATACCAAATCACCTCATACGGCGATAACCCCAGAGCTCTCTGTATAGCTACACCAGATACACTGGTGCCCAGGCATAGCAGGTATGCTCCTCCACCATCTCATGCAAAACTCCCATCAAAGCCCATGGGAAGCGGCCTCCCTCTGAGTCTGGGAGGGTGAAGCAGGTGATACCAATCATCATCAACACGGCAAGCCGTGTCTCTTGTCTATGTGCGTGATACATGTCGCCGTAGGTAATGCTCGCACTGTGATAGGTAAGCAAAGGGGCTGCATCCCCGAATACATGTAGGATAATGTCCATCACTGTCTCCACATCCACCTGGAACACTACCTCACCTATGATCGGGAGTCTCAGGATGTGATACACATCCTCTAATGTGATAGTCATCTCTCCAGTAGGGAGATGGAAGACATTGGTTACCAGATCCCATCTCTCGATGAGGGAAACCATCAAGCTGTGGTCCCTATCCACAACTCTATACCGCTGGACTCTGCTGCGTCCAACCTCTCGCATGATGACCTAATGCACTACAGACACATGTGGCTACATCTACCTCAATAGAGGGGGCATCCGATCCCGCATCGTGAGCTATTGGCGTGCTTGCAAAAATAACCCACTTCATCAGGCCTACCCTTTACAAAAACAACTACCTTAACCCTCTATACCCACTTACCCACCCAACCACAACCTGACTCTATAACACACATCTACACCCACCTATCTTACTCTATACATCTATGATATCCCCTTTACTTATCTCACACCCTACTAACCACCCCGATCTACTCTAGCCATCTAACTATACCCCCGCCAATTTAAACACCTCCTACTTCATACACAACACATAATCTATCCTACCCGAACCATCCCACAACAACCCCATTCCCCCCCCACCCCAATCACCTTTCCTATCACCTCTACCTCCTCCCCCTTCACCCCCCCCCCCCCCCCCAAAAAAAAAAAAAAACACACAACTCTAATAACAAACAAAAACCTAACTCCTACCCATGAGGACCGGTACCAGTCACCCTCAACCGCCATCAGTCCCCCAATGACATTATATGAACCGACGCCGGTCTATAAACACAGCTATTTGTACAAATTGTTCTGTGACCGATGTCGGTCACCTAGTGACCGACATCGGTCACTGTCTGATTTTGGGGCCGAACCCAAAACGGCCCGCAAAACCTCCTTTTACCTATTTCTACCCATTTACCCACAAGAAAGACCTAAAAACTTACCCACCCTGCCATTTTGGCCTAACTAGCATACCTACCCACTCCATTTTACAAATTACCTTCATTTATTCATTATTTTATTAAATTTTGGATTCCTACCCCAAAACCCACATTCTAGTTAACTTCATTAACTTCACATAACTAGGGGTTCAGATCCTACCGGTATAACTACACATCATCGTGGCGGGATAGGTGGCAGTGGTCCAGCTCCTCCAGCA
This sequence comes from Taxus chinensis, assembly GCA_019776745.2. Lineage (NCBI taxonomy): Eukaryota > Viridiplantae > Streptophyta > Pinopsida > Cupressales > Taxaceae > Taxus > Taxus chinensis. The sequence continues at coordinate 28,566,396 of CM034149.1, read as the reverse complement.
CCTCCTGCTCCTCTGAGTTGTGCCATGGCTCCAAATCTCCTCAGCTGGGTCCTCAACCAATCAACCTTTGCCTCCTGATCGCTGGGGTCTACCAATCACTAAATCCTCCACTCAAATAGTGCCAAATCAGCACAAAAACTCAACAAAATCACTTCACACCTCAGACAAGACAAAATTAGGAACTCAAATTCACAAAGTGACAATGACATGCCATATTTTTCTTTTTATATGTTTTGACCTATGATCGATACCGGTTATTTCACACCCTAGAATACTGGTATCGGTCTTGTAACTGATATCAGTCGCACATAACCAATATCGGTTACCTACTTCCTTCACCTAACTCCTGCCTTTATCTGGCACTCTCCACTTCTTCCCGCATCACCTACCCCTGGCTTTGCTGATTAGCCTTATTTGGACTTCAATCGACCCGACCCAAGGCCACAACCAACCATTTGGCCCGACTCAAGGCCGCAACCAACCAACCAGGCCTGACCCAAGCCTGCAACCAACCAATCAGGCTTAACCCAAGCCCACAACCAACCAATCCGACCCAACCCCACGCCCGCAACCAACCAATCTGGCCCGAACCCCACAGCTGCAACCAACCAATCAGGCTCGACCCAAGGCCGCAACCAACCAACCAGGCCCGACCCAAGCCCATAACCAACCAATCAGGCCTGACCCAAGGTCACAACCAACCAATCCGGCTTGACCCAAGGCCGCACCCAACTAATCAGGCTGGACTCATGGCCATAACTAATTAATCGGCCCAACCTAAGGCCACACCCAACCAATCAGGCCTGACCCAAGGCCCTCACCAATCAATTCGCCCTAGCCAAGGCCGCACCAAATAAGTACCTCAACCAAGACTCGTAAATTACAATTTTATCCATCCATCATGTAGCCTTTTGTTCAATTGAGCTCACATGTTGGTGTGTTAGCATGATTAGGATACTTGACTTGATCAGTCGACTAAATTTGCGTAGACTGAGACCATGACGTTTATCTCAACCAAACCAACCATTTGGTACTTCCGAACAAACCTAAATGTTATTGTACCTTACCCTTTATATCCCCTGGAGCTACTTTCTATGCCTTGGATACTAGGAATATATCAACCTTGTTTGGATAAACTATCGACCTTTGCCTATGTATTACTTGTTTTCTCTTGAAATCATGTACCTTAGTCGCACTACTATATTTCAACGTGCATCTGCTTCCTTGAACTTACCCCACCCATCTTACCATCATCTCATCATCATTCACCCTTTATCAACCCTATCCCTAATTTCACGTCGCCTCAATCTATGAAAGATTTAAGGGGGATCACCTATACCCTTAACGAGAGTAACCACTTCTTATTGTTGTTAGTGCAGCTTTACAAGAAAAGCTACATGACAACAAGGGGCTAATGTAGACACAAAATTTGTGTCTTATGACACCCTGTGCCCCGCATCTCATTTCGTAACCTAACCTCACCACCCAAACCTTACACAATTATTTATTAATTACCTTATAATTAATAAATTCACATCTCCAAACCTGCCACCTCATTTCACCACCTCATCATGACCTAGCCCTAACCCTAAATTAACCTAATTAAGACCTATAACTTGGTCTACATCCACACCCATGACTAATTACTCCTCACCCACACCAAAACCAACCTAATAATAACTTGACCAAGCCCACAACTAATCCCTTGGGAGAAAAGGAGGGAAAGTTGGCTATTTTACTAAAAATAGCCCACTTTGACTTAACCGACATCGGTTCCTACTCGACCACCGTCAGTTACGTAACCGCCATCGGTTCCCTATAAATGACCTCCCCCAACCAAAAACAAAGGACCTCTGAATTCATTTGAAAGATCTGGAATTCACTTGGCAGAGCAGAGACAAGTGAAGGAAAGAGAAGAGTTTGCAGAGAAGGACATCGAGCCCAAGACTACAACTGAGTAACTAGAGCACAGGGACACTCGTCCAAGCATTGGGAGAGAGGATAACTCACTTTTGACTTTCAGATCATCCCACCTGAGCCTTGCCTTCGTCATCACAGTCCTTGAACCTGTATCTTCATCAGGAACTAGTAAGTGGTGCCTTGTACATTTTTAAATACCATTTCTTAAACTTCTGATTCATAGTAATTATAAGCTCACTCCTAGATCTACTACCCGATAGCACCCTACATCTAACTTTCATTCCTCTACCCTTACATTGCCCCAAGAATAGCTCCCACACTCTCTGAGTCTTCTCCATCACCCTATTACCTACCCCTAATCATTTACCAATCTTGCAAACACCATAACTGCCTTACAGCCAACCTTCATTGAAAGCCCCTAAATCACTGCCCCTACCGATATCGGTTATCAACAACCGGTACTGGTTATACATTGACCGGCATCGGTCACTGTGACTCAAACCAAAACCAACCTTTCCTCAATTACCTTTTAACGAGGTAACTAAATTGTGATTTCGCAATAACTTCTTTGTTAGCATTTGTGTTAATTCGTATTAAAAGGGGAACTGACCACCTTCGAAAGGAAGTCTAATATTTCCTGGGCCCAAGGTAGTTCCCTCATTTATTGTCTAACTATAATCTGGTGGTCTTGCATTCTTATTCACAGGTAGTCCTTCCCAGACAAAAAGGAGTTCTTCGCAATCAATCTGATCTCTCTCTACGGTACGCGCACACCCTCCTAACACCCAACAGGTATTCCTCCTAGCCCTAACCCTTATCTGTTTCTCAAAAGAATGAAAGGATAGAAGCAACTCTATTCTAAGAATGGAAACATTCTGTGTGAAACAGTGTGTATACCATCATATTTTAGTACACTTCACCTAGGACTATAAATCCCTCTATGCTATAATTCAAATCCTTGATAGTAAATGGTTTCTCCTCGTACATACAAATCAACCATTATTTGATCTAGATATAACCAAACCCATTCATCAAATCAAAAAACCAATTAAATCCATAAACCAACACCTTATAAACCCTCACCAACAATACATTCACATCAAATAAGAGTATGGATTCTTCTATCAAAGCCTCACTCCATAAAATATACAATTTTCACATAACTACAAGAGCACGTGCAAAAGATTCGAAAGACTCAAATGAAAATGGTCTCAATGTATCTATCTCCCTTAATCCCCCTTAATAACATAATATTGAGCCTTCAAGGGAAAAGGTTTTCATCCTTGCTATGCCACACACCCAGTATATTACATCTATACAAAACACTGTCATAAAATAGTTACATCAAGATCCTATAAATTTATCCCTTTACGAGCTTGTTCAAAAATCTTTAGAGAACCAAAAAGTAATGGTTGAAGCTCTTCAATATATTTCAATACTATAAAATGAACGATAACTATTTTCCAACATTGTCAGAACTCGTAAAATGTATACCATTATCACTTTTGATGACTCTAAAATCTCATCCCTATAACCTAAGGACCATGATCTTCCTCTTTTCGTCACTGCCCAAATCAATGACACTCTCGTTAAGAAATGGCACCAGTGTCAACATCATATCATCTTATGATTTTAAAAAACTTTAATTACCTGACACCATCATTTCCCAATCCATTTCCATGTTACATGCTTTCAATTATATTGTCACCCCTACACTAGACACGGTCATTTTACCCATTAAAATAGGCATTAAAAGCCTTCATGAGCTCTTCTATCTCATAAAAGGGGAGTTATGATATAACATGATGTTAGGATTCCCTTAGAGTTATGTGGTGTATCTCATCAACACTACATTGATGTCTAAAGTATGAATATGAGGTAAAACCTATACTTTCCCCACATATCCTAATGCTTTCAAAACATGCCACATGAATTATATGCCCAAAGATGTGCTTATTCCACTAAAAAATTATACATCTGCATATCGCGCTTCAATGAGATATATCATCCCATCATCCAAAGTACCAGATGATAAATCCTCTAAGGACATTATCCAACACATTTAAATTTGGTAGTATCTCCTTCTAGCTCTTAATTCACTCCCTATACCCAAGATGTATGGGAGACATCATAAACAGTTTCTTTACAAACCTAATGTAGAAAATTTAATTTCCTTCATACCCCAATTCCTTCATTGATAGTTATTATATGGAGTCATCAACCATCCACCTATTCATCTCAATGACCAACCACATGCGAAACCATTCTCCTCAAAATTCTCATTCTTAGAAAAACCTCAATTTTCCAAGACTTACCTCTACCATTGTGCATGGAATGGCTTTGGTATGGGAAATTATGAGCAAGGTACGCATGACTTACCCTTTCAAAACATGAGAAAATATTACGAGAAATATGGTCTCATCTTCAAGATTCCTTCTTTTTTATTTTCTTCATCCATAACTTAACCCTTAAGACCTTCATCACCATTGTTTGATCTACCCTCTAAAAATGATGACATTATATCCATTCCTCCTAAAAACATTTATTCAATAATATTACTCTTGGACTATTAACCTATCGAGTTCACGACAAGACTGAAACCATTCCCATCTCACTACCACACATGATACAGGAAGACTCTAATGTCATAAACATTCTTCACTATCACAATGATCATGTTTTCCTAACTTATATGGAAGTTGAAGATCACCATATCCATAAATCCTTACCCCCTGACACATTCACACTCCTTAACGAATTAACCACTGATTTTAATATCAACACACCTCAAGAGTCACACATTGTTAAGTCAAGCCTTAGACCCGTGTGAACTTCAAGAATCCACCGCCTTCCTATCCAAACACATTCAAACCTTCACATGTACAGTAATGACCCTAGCATAATTATCCACAACATCGTTACATTTACATATGTTAAACCTATGAAATAAAATTTTGTAAGATGCATCCCCATGTTGCATTTCTTGTCAAATAATAAATCTAATGTCTTCTTTTATCAAATTTCATATTACATATTTATTATCTATAATGGATTTCTAACATTGTATCCATCACCAAATACACTTGAAAATTACGCATCTATACAAGTTTACAAGACCTCAACCTCATTTTCCCTAAAGACAATTTTCCTTTTACCCAACATCAACCAAATCAACAATTTGATAGTCGACTATGATATGTTATCCCTTATAGATGGTTTGTCTTGTTACAATAAAATCCTTATCGCACAGAAGGATCAACACAAGACATCCTTCATAACCCAATGGGGGACCTTATACTTTAGGGTAATTCCTTTTGGCCTAAAAAATGCAGGATCTATATATTAACGTGTTATGACCTATATCTTGCATGATATCAACTAAAAACCATAGAAAATTATGTCAATGATATCTTAGGTAAATATAAACACTGAAGAGACCACCTCATTATCTTAAATGTGATATTTGTGTGTCTATTACAATTCTTTCAACTTAATCCCACAATGCGTGTCTTTGGAGTTATCACTAGAAAAATCCTTAGATTCATCATATCTATCAGAGGTATTGAATTTGATCCTTAAAAAATCAAATCTATCATCAAAATGATTTTGTAATCTAATATGAAGAATCTTCATATTCTATAAGGGAATCTCTAATCCATTCATCAATTCATTTCTTAATTATCAAACCATTCTCAACCTTTCCATCATCTTCTTATAAATAAACCCACTTTAAGTGAGACAATAATTATCAACAAGAGTTCAATGCTCTTAAACATTATATCCTATCACTACTCATTCTCATTCCTCTATGAGTGGGGGAACCATTCTATCTATACATATCTATGATATACCATGCCTTAAGAGCCATTCTTGTACATGAAGATGAACAAGGTAAAGAAAAGGTTTTCTATTATATAATTTGCACCCTCCATGAGTACAAAACTCATTATTCAGAAGCTAAAAAATTGTGTTGCACTCTATACTTCATAACTCCCAAGTTTCATCACTATCTCCTTAATCACAAAACTTATGTCATCACAAACTTCAGCCAACTCAAAACCATACATTCCAAATTGTATCATAATAATCACATTAATATATGGCTCATGCTTATGACTAAATTTGACCTTGAATTCATCCATCATAAATTAATTAAGGGGTAAGTCATTTCTGACCACGTTGTTGAAGCTCCCATTCCTACCAAATAAATACCATACAAATGTTTCTCTGATGATTAAATTAACACCCTTGATCATGATACCACCCCACCTAAAATGAATATATTCTTTAAAGGGCCTAAATATAGACAAGGGGAGGACACATGATAGTCATAACTCCCCCTTGGGACACTCCTATCCCATTATCCTTCAAACTTAACTTTAATGTACTAACAACATGGCATAATACAAATTTTTTATCATGGGAATTCAAATCGTTACCTTCCTAAATGTGCAAATTATTAACATCTATGGAAATTCATAAATTTTTATTAATCAAATAAAAGGCATCTATCAGCATAAAAAACAAGATCCTTCAAAAATATAAAATCATGGTTAAAGCCTTACTATATCTATTTGACCATTATGAAAATAAAACCACCCCTTGATCATCTAACGAATTGTAAAAACCATGGCTTCTCTTACTTCTCTCATTCCTCTATCACCGAATGATTCCAAACTCTTCACTGTCTTTTGGTTGAATTTTTTGTCACTGAAAATGCCCAATGAAAGTGCATGAAAAACTAGCAACAGTTAGGGAAATTCACCTTTTGATAGGGTGTAATTTCCTCTACTTTGTAAGAGGGGAAATTCCCTGGTATGATATGATTTTTTGTATTTTTTTAAATTTTAACCAGATATAAAAAAAGGGGCGACAAAATTGAGAAATGGAAAATATGAAGATAAAGGAAGAAGAAGTGCAAATTGTGAACAGAGAGCTACACAAAAGGAGAACTTATCTATCAGATGAAAAAGAATACAATGAGTGTGAAATATAAGAAGCGAAAAGTCTCTCCATCTCCTTCAAAACATACTAATATGGCACAAAGTCCACATACTCTAACATCCAATGCAAAGTTCTAATCACACAACGCATCAAACATACTATGAAGGAACAACAGTATTGAACAATTCAATTACAATCAAATTAACACATTTTTCAATTGAAACCATTAACACAGTAGCATAAAAATAATTTTATTCTTGAGGAAAAATTTTATGCACACAAAGTTATAGAAACCTATCCAACAACGTCCAATGGGATAGAAGAACTCCTAATAGTTATAGAATGAGAAAAATTAGAGAGAGAGAGATAGCCCATTATAATTACAATGTAGCCTTATATAGACATATTTTCCAAGAAGTAGTTATTAAACTACATGACTATTCCTTAACCCCAATCTCAACCTCAAGTTGACTCAACTTGAGTTACATATTACATTACAATTTACAGATATATAGAATAATTAATTAATTTGGTAAAAAAATAAATTAAATAGATTTCAATTCGTTTAAACACTTGGACAAGGATTAAATTTATACTTCATGTTGTCCCATAACATGCGGTTGGAAAGAATAATGGCCATAGCCTCTTAATTGCACTTTCAATCACCACTAAATTTTCATTCTGAACTGTGTTCATTTTCTATAAAATTCACTAGTGAATCTACATCAATTTCTAATTTTATTGGTTTTTGTGCTAGATTTCTGATCCATAATTCCAACGAGTATTCACTTGTGTAATTTTGTTGAGTATTGATCAAGATATGGCTATCTAATAAGAGGTATCCTATTTTGGGATTTCCAAAATTACTTCTATTTATGGGACCATGAACTGATTTCTTGCTAGAAATATCATTTCAAAATATTTCTCTCTTTTTATAATGTTCTCATCTTTTAAATATCATGGAGGAAAAAAATTGGTGGTGTCACTTCATATTTACATTGCTTAACTTTAAAAATGAGAGATAGGTGTTTGTATTATTGTATTTCTAGATCAGCCATCTCGGCCAAGCTGGGTACCTTTCCCACCATTGAGCGCTCTAGCTTTTCACCACATCAATCTCCACTTATTGTATTTGAGTTGACCACACTCACTTCCTCCCATGCCACGATGTGTTTTTCTGACTTGGATGTCTGATTCATTCCTTGAACATCGAGATATCTTTTATTGCACTGACCCACCATCTAAAGCTCTCAGCTTAGTGCATTATTCAACCATCCATCCTAGGCGCTATATGGATAACTCAACCAACCCACTTTCATCCAGTGTGAAAATTTATTGTAGATTTAGGCCTTTTGTAGAGAACTCAATTCAACATGGCACGGAGTGCGTATGGGCTGATATCTTCTGCCTTATCCACACTTAGTCTTATACAATGATTGTGGGTCTTGTGAGCATGGGTGTCCCAACACAAATTAGGCCATTTCCATCTTCCTTTTCTGTATTTTATGCATTGCGGCCAACTCATATGTTTTCCTACCTATGAGGACTCAAATATGACTTGGGCCACTAAAGACCATGTTTTTCTAACTTTTCTGTAAGACTTGTCCCCAACTCAAACTTTGGCTCAGTGAGCCATCCTCTTATGCCATGGTTTTCGTTAAGTTCACTTATTCAATTTTAGCTCAAACTTCATACTTGATCTTAGTCTTCATTCACATAGTACCTAGACTCACCATCATTGATTTGTCCAATGGACCTATTATAGATCTCGTCCATGTGGATTGAAGTATCAACAATCAACTCACCTTGATCTCCTGTGGGTGTAACCCCTTTATCAAAATGACTTAGTTCTGATACACCTCGAGGAACTCAGTTTATCAAATGAGTTTGATGTCATGTATATTTTTGACTGATCCCACCCATGATTCAATTCTCAAAGAAAGGAGCCTCCCCTATTTTGTACACTATCTATTGTGAGATTTTCAACTCCATTGTCACAACATCCTGCATTGTGGAAACTTTTTCTATTCTAGCTAAAATTTATCAACTCAGTTTTGGACCCTTGTCATGAGTTTGAAATAACCAGTAGGGGCTTGAAATTCTTGTATAGATGGGACATGGTTTATTGCTCTTTTAAAATTTAGATTGAGCTTACCCCTTTGATGTATGATGACAACTCATTACAAAAACTTGGCTCTTTGTCAAAGTGTGTTTCTAGGTCGGCCTTCACAACTCATCTCACCAGGGTCCCTTGTTCATGTTTTCGTTCTAGCCCAACCTTGATATTTCTTCAAATGGCTCGATCTTCACTCTATGCACTAGGATTTCCCTACTTTCCAGTTAACTAGATATGTTTACTTAGAATGTGAACTTGATTGCATGGTACCAACTTAGGAACTTCACTTCCCTCTGGTTCAATAGGCATTTGAAAACCATTCGGCTCTCATGTTAGACAACTTGATGGGGGAGGTCCAATTCACATATATAGCACTCGACACTTGTTGTTATGTACATTCGAGCTCCATTACCTTTTATGTATGACAACTCACATTATTATGTATAGATCAGATCAAGGCCCACAAAAATGACTCAGCCTCTTCATATGAAAACGGCTTAGCTTGGTTAGAAGTGGCTCACCTTGCCATTTGTTTTGCATAACTATCCTTCGTATGTTCCACTTGATTCTAGAGCGTTTCTTCTAATGTTGATGAAATAGATAAGGGTAAAGGGGCATAGGAGGAATACCTATTAAGATGCTGATTGTAAATTGTTACACACATCATGAATTATGGATCCACAACTGATCGTGAGAGCTTCCTTTTTGCTTGGAGGAACTACCTGAAATGGAATACAAAACCACCAAATAACAATTAAACAGTATATGTAGTGGACTACCTAGCGTGTGCTAGATTTGGGAAGTGTGATACTTCCTAGACAGTTGTTAATCCACTATTTAAAACAACTTAATGCTAACAATAAAGGAAATCCTACTATAGTTAAAATTATTTAGGTATCTCATTCGTCTACAATAAGCAAATTCATTCACAATAGGCTAAGCTATGATTTAATCTGAAGGTCAAGGTCACTGTCAAAGTACTGGTACTGGTCAAAGTGAGGTTTTGGGCTATTTTGGGTATTTGGTGGAGGTTTTAGGCTCTGTTCTTGGTTTCAGTCACAAACACAGAGACCGACATCAGTCTAGTATGACCAGTGTTGGTTTAGGTTAACCGGTGGTTGTTGTGGGTAACCAAAAATGGTATGGTCAAGGTATAGGGAACTCAATAAAAACTTGGCAAGAGATAGATCTGAGGCTAGATGAAAAGGGAAGAGCAATGTCAAGGTTCATGTGGGTCTTAGGTATGCACAGGAATGATGAAAGTCTAGATATTGGAAGTTCAAGGGTGTGGGTAAAGAGATGGTCAAGTTTGCATGGAGATAAAATGGTGGGGAATGAGCTCAACATTTGCAATGTTTACAACTCAGATCCCATATTGAATAATCTAATGGGAAACTCATCTATTTCTTGTAGAGCTTGGCTTAGACTCTTTTAATGCCATTAAACATTAACCATCTTGACCTATAAAATATTTCTCACTGTACATCAACCTGTTCATGTTTATTTTCTTACCTATATTTGTAATAACTTGACCTCACATCTTGGAACATGACTTCTCCGTAGTAAGTGAACTCAATGGGTTCCCAAATTAGAGCTCATCATGATTCTGAGTGGCTCATTTCTTGATAGTTTAACACTTCACTGCAATAGTTCAATGATATTTTGCATCTTGGTGTGAATTCATGAAGCTTTGTCTTAACTCATCATTGGGGATTTTTTCATAATTTGGTCTATGACTCGACCCAATGGATGAGCTTCATGTCTCCTATCAAATAGCTTGCCCATGCATAGTAGTTTAGTCTCTTGAAGGTGGGCTTGGGTGGCCCATTTTTTGATCAAGATGGTTAGCATGTAATTAGACCAACTCAATTGATAGCTTGCTCAAGTTGTTCTCACGTATTATCAACTAGCTCTATGTAATGCTTTTGTAGAGCCAAATGTAGTTAAACTTTGGACTTTACTTGCTTTGGTGAGACAAAAATTTAACTTTTTTCAACCCTTTTAGCTCCCTCAGAATATTTTACATTTGGAAGGTGTTTCCCCTTCTTTCATTTTTTTGCATGTGAGCCCTTTTACAATCCTTAGTGCAAACATGTTGTGTTTTCCAATGAAATTGGATAACAATTACTCTTGAAACTCTTAACCCTTCATAAAAATATAATTTTTTTTAAAATGTCACCATCCTGAAATGGGTGACAACATCTGGCTCTTCCTAGGGACATCGTTTGGATTTAGAAATGCGTAAACAAGACATACTTTGAACTTATAGAATCTTGTAGTTTGAAAATACTAGTGCCTTATTCATTGGGAAAAAGATTATTATAGGGAGACATCCTCTCAATTTATAGCTACACCAGTGCACACAGACACATAAAAATGAATGAGAAGGGAATAAGCCAAAACTAGGAAAGTATGTACAAAGAAGAAAGAGGAAATTTACAAGGGAAAGGAAAGAGACTATACAAAATCTACACAATTCCATAAACATACTGAGAAAAATAGGTACCTTTATGGAATAACATGCTGAAAATATGCAGCATCCAAGAACTAAAAATGGTTAGTTAGGCCCCTAAAATATTGACTAAGTACAAAAAGCACGTATGTGCATAGGTCCTAGTTGAAGAGAGGCACACAAGGAATAAGCGCACAGGGAAGGGTTTAAGAGAAGGGTTTAAGGAAGCCCGTGGCACACGCGATGCACACAAACAGAACCAAGGGTTCGAGACTTAGTCAAATTGGTCATTCAGGGTAGAACATGTGAAAATTATGACTCGACTGCGCGTGGATAAGGTGACAGACTGATGATAGGTTGTCCTAGGAAGGAGCATGCCTATGGTAGAAGCTTCTAGAAGCACATCTTGGTATAAAGTGGAAAGCTCAGGCCTGGAGGAGCATGCTCACATGGAGGACAACATTTAGACACTTGGCATCAGATCTAAGGGTGATGGAGGATGAGTTGGCAGCCCAGAAAGGCTATAAATACAAGTTCTTACAGAGTAAAAGAGAAGATAACTAGAGAATGGGCGGAGCTCTACAGAAATATTGTAAGAACTCTGTTAGTGGATAATTACACTTGGGAGAGGATGTATGGGGTATAGGGATTATAATGTTTCTTTTTGTTGGCATAGCTACATTAGTCCAGTTGTAATGCATGACTACGGTCTACTTCTCTGTGACATTTGGTAATGGCTCCATGGATGTAATGAGGTTACAAGTTTATTTATATATATATATATATATATATATATATGAATATCAATGGTTCTGATACATATATATTTTTCATAGGTTCTCTTTCATTTATGTTTTTGCTAGGTGTGGATGTTTTTATACTTCTTTCTGTTATGATACAAGTCATATAGTCTATTAAGTACTATCTATCTGGAATGGCTGTAAGGATATAGAGGTCGTTCTGAGCTCTATGGTTCTTGTATGTCATAAATCCTCTTTAAATATCTTAGACACAAATCATAGATGATGTTTCCCACTTAACTCACATAAAAAAGATATTCGGCACTCGCGTGTGCCTCGGGTGAGTGCCCAAAAACCACTGGGTGAAAGGCCAGTGCACATGGGGTTCCTTTATTTTATGATAGGGGTAAAAATGACTACATCTTGGTTCCGTTGTCGGGACCTCTTTTCAAAGTTGTAGTGGGAAATATCATACATCATGATCTGTGTAGTGAGTAATGATAGAGTGGTTAACATTGAAATGTGTTGAATCATGGATCAAGAGCATGGAGGATGAATTTGCTCAAATATTCAGAACTGGACCTGATTTTGATGCACGTAGATGGGTAGAAGATAACCTCTACCACAATCTATATGAAACTTGTTTTTGCTGCTTCCTAGTGGAATTTTATGAATGGCTCTCAGCCTATGCATCTAGATCAATTTGGCATTATGGATCATATGTGTGGACCCAAGAATAATACCAGAGGCTACAGGATGCAGATCTGATGTGGACCCGTTCTGTGGATCATTGGTGGAAAGGAGTACTGACTAGCTACACTCTAGAGTATGGAATTTCCTCATATTCTTGTCTAGAGGTTACTGAGTTTGAGTTTCTAAGGGATCCCAAAGGATCATTTCTATGTGTTGTCCTTATGGCTATGAAAATCTTGATGGTTACCATGAGTTTAGAGGCATTCCCAATGGCCATCTAAACCATTCTGAGCATTGGGTGAGGAAGCTAAAGAGGAAGAATATGACATATGTTGCGATGGAGAAAGAAAGGGAGGAGAGACGGCTCAAGTATGGTGAAGCGTGTGAAAGGGAGATTTCTAGACAATGTGAGGTTATAGGTATGATGGATGTATGGTGGTAGATGTTGTGGGAGGAATTTGAGGTTCACGCAGAGGACATGGAACCTAAGTAGTTTGTGCGACCCCATCTTAGAAAGTGCATAAGAGAGACCCCTTTTTCTTCTTATGAGAGTTCATCACATGGAGAAAGAGGAAACATTGGCGCACATCTGAGCCCACCTAGTGACCAAACCTTGTCACTTGGTTTTCTAGATCAGGGGGAAAATATTTCTAGTCTAGTTGGTTATATTGGAGGTGATCGGTCTACACCCAGGAGGTATAATTTATTATTTGGGCCTTCTATGGCTGCAAACACCAACCTTGTGTTAGGACTTTTCAGGAAAGGTATAGTCACACAAGATTTTGGTCTCATGCCTAGGAGTGGCATGGGGTATACTATTGGTATTGGAACATTATCGCAGAGCATAGGCGTGTAGCTCAGTGGAACTTTGGGGACCCTTGGAATGACCACTATAGAACCTGGTGGGTCTGGTGGATCTGGTGGTTCTAGTGGTGTAGGGCTTGGTGGATCTAGTGGTTCAGGACCTGTTGGTCCTGGTGGATTAGGTGGTGGAGGAAACACAGGTGAAATCCAAGGCTCTGGCCCAGGAGGATTCGGGCCCCAACCACCCCCACAAGTTTTCTTTGAAATGTCTCTACATTTTCTTGATTATAGAGGTATTGAGGATGCTGCGGAACATGTTCACAAGTGTGAATTGCTATGGCCCGCAAAGGGTATCACAACTCTAGAATGGAAGGCTTAGTCAGTTCACAACTGTACTGCCCATTTAAACAACCACTTGAGACCAAACAAATAACCTAGGGTTAGCTAGAAACTTATGGGATGATTTTCTTTTTTTAATTTGAAGTGTCTACAACTAAATTGGAAGACATCAATTTTCACTAATAGGCTCTATAAATTTTTTTTTTACTAATACATAACATTCCTTTATTAACTTATAACAAGATCACAGGGTTACATGTACTGCTTAGATTCAAGGAGTAATCTTACCCCATGCCTTCTCTCTAACAAGATCAAAACTTCAACTGGACTCTTCTACTACCAAACACTTCCAAAATTTCCCTAAACCATTTCCAATGGATAGAAAATTTTCCCACCTTTTTGGTGATATAAAGAAGTCCTCCTAACTCCTTGTAGAACTCAAGATATAAGCGGGTGGAGTTTGGGGATCAAATTTTCCCCAAGGGGGACAAGTGGCAAGAGGAGGAGTGCACCTTGAGTGGGTTAGCAGGTCGCAGGGTGGCATTGGGAAATTTTCCCAATGCATGGCTCAAAGGCACAAAATGCTCCGTGCCCCCGTGGGTCCCTAGGGAACATGTGTCAGGACCTGGCACCTATCAGAGAAGGGAGAAGGGAAAGGCGGGGTGGCGGGTGGAATTAGTGCTTTCTACCAAACAAAGGGAAAAAAAGGTGCATGGGTCCGCGCACCCATGAAAGGATAAGGCTGAAGGGAAGGTAGAGAATTAGGCCACTGGAGGAAAATTAAAATTTTTCCAAATTCAAAGCGAATAAAAACAAAAAGAAGATGGAAGGTCCGCCCTCCCACCTCTACCTCAAAGTGCCACGTGGCATGCCCCATTGGCTGCAGTCCGACAGGGTCAAAAGGATAATTTTTTTTCCCAAAAATTTATAAAACCTAATGGTTTTAAAAGAACCCACACCTCCACCATGGCCACAAGGGGACACGCGTTGCCCTTTGATTGGTTGCGGGCCGGCGGGAGGAAAAGTGAAAATTTTCCAAACATTTTCAAAAAGTTTAAGGGGGTGAAATTTATCTGCGCCTCTGCCTCAGCCCTTGGAGGACACGTGGCAGTCTCTGATTGGCTGTGGGCCATCAGAGAAAAAAGTGAAAATTTTCTTGAGCCTAAAATTTTGAAAATTTTCTAAGGGAAATTTTGATGGGAAATTTTTGGGTTGTGGGCCCGCTAGGGAAAATTTTCCCAAATTTTCCTACCAAGGCACAAAAAATTCAAAGTGTCATAACTTGAGCTAGAAAGCTCAGTTTTGTGAAAATGAGGAATTTTCAGAAATCTCTCGATGCCCTCTTTGCACAAGGAACATCAAATTTCCTTTTTTGATGAATTTTTAAGGGTCAATTTTGTAAAAATGATCTGCAAGCCTTTATTCGACAAACTGGCAATTTCCAACTTATGATTTTGATAAAATTAGAACTCCTCCTTCACTCAACATGTCAAACAGAAATGGAGGATCAGTCTAGGGAGGGTTTAGAGTGTTTTAGGGAATTTTATTTTCCCAACTGATTCAATTTTGAAAATTTCCAATAGTAGACAAAAAAATGACCCAAGGAGGAATTGCATTTGAATTCAACAATGGTTGGATTATTTCTTAAGTTTTATTTGTCAATTTGAATTCCTAAATGTCTCAGCATGCTCATCCATAACATATTTAAGTTGAATACTAAGTGTAAATCTAAACTGTTTATTTTTAAAAAAAGTGAATTGCCAGATTTATGTTTATGACTGTGAACTATTCCTTTTGAGTTTGTCTATTAATTTTATCATTTGAATGTGCATATCAATTCCTAAACTTAGTCAAGTACATTTAATTTAATTCCATCAACCATTCAATAACAATTTTTCAAGTATTATTTCTAAATTCAACTTCTTTCAAGAGAATAAAATACTATCTTCTGTTTCATACGCATGCTTCCTTTCCAAACAAAAATTTTCAATCTTTAACAACAATTTAAACTTCAATAATAATTCAAATTTAATAAAAAATACACTTTTGAGAAAGGAATGAAATCCTTTATTGATCATCAAATACAATTTTACAACTTTCCTTTTTCACTTGGTTTCCAAAATACAGTTTACAAGATACATAATACAATGCATGTAACTTCAATTACATTTCTTTTCCAAAACAGAGAACAATTATAAATCTCCTTTGTATTTCTCAATTCAAATTCAAACTTCCATTATCAATACGAATGGTTTCACATTACAAACATTATACAACTCATCCACTCAAGGTGGAAAAGGTTACAATGAATTTGCTCAAAGGAAAGGGACTCTCAAACTGTAGTTTCTCCTTGCTCCAAACAACAACATGCTAGTTTATCAATTAAATATCTTTGATCACAAAAAGGAAGGGGAAAAAGAAACACTCTCCTCCTAACCAAGACATCCAATGATAAGGGAGAAGCCATCCTTCCTCAAAGGCCCCCGAGCCCCAACCATATTAAAATAAAGAATAAAACTCAACTCATGGCAACAATGGATTCTACAACAACAAGCAACATTCTTTTCACATGCATACAATAGTAAGAAACATAGTACAATCCAAGCAAAGATAGCAGTTCCCAACTAAATTTGAAATCACTCACACAACACATAGGCTTGATCAAGCAAGCCAACAAGATCAAGAACTATGGGAAGCTACTTATGCCTCCCAATTTGGAATTGGGCATCCACCAAAAATCATACCACCATTAAACACATCAAATCCCATAAACCTTATATCTCTGAACCCCTCCTTATGCCCCCCCAAAGTTTATCCCTTATGCCCCCCCAAGAGTAAGAAATGCAAGCAGTTTCTTTTCCAAGGTGGATCACAATCCAAAACTCACTCCATAATAGAACTAGTTCCATTGGCAATCCCTTATGCCCCCCATATGAAATACCCATAGCCTTCTCCTACACCTTGTCCTAAGCATTCTACCCAACCAGCCAAGATCACAAACACAACCACCATTTAAACATGCATGCAAGAGAAGGAAAAATAATTAAAACATAGCTCAAGATCCTACCTCTCCATACTGGAGTTTGTTCCAAGCTCATAAGATTTCCAAGATGCCAAATACAGTCCAAAATTAGTAAGGTTCAAACATGCAAAAAGACTCCATCTTCTTCCACAACAATCTCCAAGAATAGAAAGTAAAATGCACCCCCAAGAGGAATGAACAAAGTTTCAACAACCATAACAAGAAAGGAGTTTCACTTTTATAGGACAGGAAAGAGAAGAGGATGATGTGGATCCATGTGGGATGCCACATCATTCTTCCTCAACCCCAAGAGGAAATTCAACATCCTTCACCAAATCACAATAAATAAAATGACAAAAACGACTTACATACTCCAAAATGGCCCATACTCCAAAGGACTGAATTAAAAATATGTAAGGGAAGTACAATTAAAACTTACAAATTGTCACCTCAAAATGTAATAAAAATTCCTAAATTTTACCTCTAAACCATAGGCATGATTGGTGGATCATTTTAAGAGGTGTGGGACAAGTTTAACTTTTCCCACAAGCCTCCAAATTTGGCCTCCAAGGAAAAATTCGAATTCCTAAGGAGATGAAGTGTTTAACATTCCAAAATATGCCTTACATACTCTTACATGTTTCTTACACATCCTTACAACATTAACTTACACATTATTCCAACATTAATATCTAAAGACAACATCTTTATTAATTACATTCCACATCCCAATTTAATTTAAATAAAATAGACTATATGATCTCTCACATTAATCTACCACAATTAAATTAATTAAAAGAAGGAAGACATTACAAATAAAATACATACAACAATAATTAAAAGGAACACATAAATAAAACACATATCCCATCGTCACATATATTGGAAATCCCTCCCATGTGAATTCCAGCAAAACACAACACACAACACACAACACAGTTGCCATGGTGACCTTGTTGAATTCACCCAGAATTTTAATATGGTTAGTCTCCAGTTCCCCGACATTGTTGTGATTTTTAACCTACAAAATGTAAATACCTCCTTCGGTCTCGTGGCCATATCATAGCATCCAAAATGATATAAACAACATTTCAAGATCATCTAAACACATGAATCACAACAATTTCAAGAATTCACAATTATCATTTTTAATTCATAAATCAACTATATCATCATCAAGAATCTACCATACTAGGTATACTCCAAATATTAAGTGTCACAAGTCCAAATCAATATCCATAATATGTTCATATCTAATAGTATATCATCAACCACATATAGAAAATGTCTCTAGTAATCATCATGTATAATAACTGAATCCAGATCAATAATAATCCAGGATCTGATGTCTAATCATCATACTAAAAAAAGCATAATAGTGTCCATAATATGATCAATAGTATCAAAATTAGTATCTAAAAGTGTCAAAGGGAAGTGGGCACTACATCCCCCTCCCCTTAGAATTGACTTCCTCCTAGAAGTCACTGGAACAAATGTGGAAACTACACTCATAATATTGTGGCATCCTCCCAAGTGGCTGCAGTCTCATCACATCTGTCCCATTGCACCCATACCTAATCAATTTCTCTACCTTGAAGGCCCAAGGTCCTGTGATCTATGAATGGATGGGCTCCACCAACACTTGCCCCTGATCCTACACCTGCAATGATGTCTAGTCCAACACATGAGAAGGAGCTGTAATGTACCTCCTAAGGACAGAAACATGAAAGACATCATGTACGTGAGACAAGCTAGGTGGTAATGCTAGATGGTAGGCCAAAGGGCCGATACGCTCCAAGATCTCAAAACCAACGAATCTAGGAGCTAACTTAGAACCTTTTCCATACTGGATAGGGCTCTTATGTGGTTTAACACAAAGTTACACCTTCATGCCCACATCAAAGCTACGATAAATCCTATGTTGATCCGCATACTTCTTATACATGTCCTGTGCCTCCTACAATCTCTGCCTAATCAACACTACCTACTTCTCCATGTCCTGCAAAAGAGCCAGTCCAAGAGATACTTTGTCCTCTAACTTGTCCTAACTAAGGGGTGTCCTGAACTCTCTACCATACAATGCCTGAAAAGGAGCCATGCCTATAGAACTCTAAAAACTATTATTGTAGGCAAACTCCACTAAGTACAAGTACTCCTCCCACTTAGACTACTGATCCATCACATACATCCTGAGCATATCCTCTAAAATATGATTTACTCACTCAGTCTTTCCATCTGTCTCAGGGTGATATGTTGTGCTGAAGTTAATCCTCATCCCGAGGACATACTGCATAGTAGTCTAGAAATGTGAAGTGTACAAAGGATCGCAGTCATAAATGATCTTCCACAGAATCCTGTGAAACCTGACAATCTCATCCAAATACACCCATGTCATTACACTGGCTATATAAGTGGTCTTCACTAGAGAAAAGTGAGCCACTTTTGTCAATTTATCAACTATGACCATAATGACATCATGGTGATATCTCAACATAGGTAGCCCAACAATGAAATCCATGGAAATGGTGTCCCACTTCCATTTCGGTATGGCATGAGGATAAAGAAGACCTGTTGGATGCTGATGTTTGGCCTTAACCATCTAGCACTCTAAACACCATGACACAAATTGATCCATGTCTTGATGAAGTCCTCTCCAGTGGTACAACTGTCTCAAGGTAGCGTGCATCTTCTTCACCCTAGGATGGGTTGAATAGGGTGCATAATGTGCCTCTACCAAGACGTCCTACCTCAATTTTCCATCTTTGGGAACATATATGTTGCCTCTGTGCCTAAGAAGACCATCTGCCTCTAAGGAAAAGCCATTAATTTTCCCCTCAAGGGGTCTCTATGACTCGATCTCTACTCATACTGCCATGTAGAAGATGTCAAGAGTAAGCTACTGAAGAATCCTGCTCCACAAATATGTGCTCATTAAGGTAGCCATAGCCACATGTCTCTATCTACTGAGAGTGTCTACTACCACATTCTCCTTCCCCTTCACATGCTCTATATCCATGCCATACTCACAAAGAAACTCCATCCAATGTCATTGACAAGCGTTTAGATTAGGCTGCGTGAAGAGGTGGCGAAGACTCAAATGATCTATCCTGAGTGTGACTCTCTATCCAAGAAGAAAATTCCTCCATCTAACCAAAGCATGTAAAAATACCGCAAGATCAAGATCATGGGTAGGATAATTAAGCTCATGATCCTTGAGTTTGTGAGACTAACAATCTACAACCTTTCCATCCTGCATCAACACACCTCCAAGCCCTGCTAAAGAAGCATCTGTGCAAACAAAGAACTCATACTGTGGATCCGATACTACAAGAATGGGTACTATAGTGAGGCACTCCTTCAATGTCCTGAAGGCCTGCTCACATCTATCCCACCAAACAAACTTCTTCCCTTTCCTCATAAGGGAAGTGATAGGGTGCGCAATCTGAGAGAAGTCTTGAACAAATTTCCGGTAGTAACCTGCTAAACCCATGAAGCTGCAAACCTTGGTCATTTTAGTGGGTGTTGGCCAATCCACAATGGCTCTAATCTTGGAAGGATTGACTATGATACCCTCCCCATAAATGATATGACCTAAATACTACACCTCTATCTGGAAGAAAGCACACTTCTCCAAGTTCCCATAAAGTTGCTACTCGCGAAGACAATGGAGAACTTGTCGAAGGTGCCCCTCATGCTCCTCACGTGTATGTGATTATATCAAAATGTCATCTAGCAATATGAGCATGAAGTGATCTAAAAAGGTTATGAATACCCCATTCATCAAACTCATAAACACTGCAGGGGCATTCGTCAAACCAAAAGGCACCACTGTGAACTCATAGTGTCCATATCTCATGTGGAAGGTATTCATATGAATGTTTGCCTCTGAAATACTCAACTGATGGTAGCCCAACTTGAGATCAATCTTAGAGAATACCGTGGCTCCTTTCATTTGATCAAACAAGTCATTAATACGAGGAAGAGGATAATGATTCTTGATTGTTACTTTGTTCAACTGATGGTAATAAATACACAACCACAATGATCCATCATTCTTCTTCACGAAAATCACTGGTGCACCCTAAGGGGATACACTAGGATGGATAAGGCCTTCTCCAAAAGTCCCTCAAGCTATAACTTGAGCTCACAGAGCTCCGGGGTGGTCATACGATAAGGTGCTCGTGAGATAGGCTCTACTTCAGGAACTAGGTCTATATGAAAATCAATCTCATGTGGGGGTGGTAACCCCGGTAGCTCCCTTAGAAAAACATCAAAAAACTCTCTCAAGATGGGATGATCATCTAGCGATGGTCCACTAGACCCATCCTCTGATCTATCACTGACTGTAACAACATGCATCTGATAACCCCATCGCACACACCGCTTAAGCTACATAGCGGAAATGGTGCAAATATAAATGGGTTTCCTGACCCCCGAGATCACCGACTCAACTCCCAAATAATCTACACAAGCTATAGTCTTGTGATAACAATCCATCTTGGCCCTGTGTGTAGATAACTAATCCATACCTAAGATAACTCCATAGGAGCCCAAAGGAATGCTACGGAGATCTGAGGTGGTGGTGAAAGGTCCCAAATCCATAACACAGTCTTTAACTAAGGATTCCATAGAGATCTTGGCTCCATAAGCCATCTCAACATCCTAACAGAGACCCTGTCTAACTGCCACCAGCCTACATCACTCTACTAAAGATGGTGCAATGAAAGAATTAGAAGAACTAGAATCAAATAATACAGAGGTAGGAATACCACCAATGCTACATGTGGTCTCAATGACTATGCTCTGGTGCTCTACCTCGTGGTTCTCAACCACTACATAGATCATGTGGCTATGTCCCATGTCACCAACTATCGGCTCAGAAATTAGTGCCTTACCCTTGTTAGGGTTCTGAGGGAAATCTTTCCAAAAGTGTCCAGCTACTCCGCATCCAAATCAACCACCTAATCCTCTCTAAGGAGTAGCACCTCCTGTAGGTGCCCTAGAAGCCTATGGTGTGGATCCTAATGATCCAGTTATGGTCTACTGTGGCCTTTACTAGTGAGCTTCAGATAACTAGGCTATAGGTCCACCATGTGTCTTGATGAGAACCCTAAGAGGTGGCCCCATACTATAACCTCTCTGTACATCAGCTCTCTATGAAGGTCTATATAGTGGGTAGGAATGCTACTACTACTATTGCTATTGTGTCCTAAAGGATGACTATGTTATACCCTGGCTACCATGAGGAAGAGGTACTGACCCCTTTGATCTACCATTCTGCATCTACTGAATGCGGCTCCTGACTTGGTCTCTAGCTTGCTAGGTTTTACCCTGAGTCTCCTATGTAATATAGGCCTTCTCGATGGCCTCTGCTAAATTCTATGGGTGGTGAATTTTCACTTCACGTCCAATATCCAAATTCAAGCCCCGGATGAACCTGTGAATCTACACCTACTCATCCTGCATATACTCTACATACTAAAGTAGATCTAGAAATCTACTCTCATACACTACTTTTGAAAGGGTAGCCTGTCAGAGGTCATGGAACTCATCAATCCTCTGCTAGATGAACCTCCATGATAGATATCTACTCCTAAATATCTCTTCAAATAGCTCCCAAGTCACTGTCTCTGAATCTACATGGAGCTTCTGCTCCTCTGTCCTCCACCATACTCCTACTCCATCCCTTAGTAGATGGATCGCAACATGATCTTTCGTGTTTCTAGCATAAGGACAAAGCTTGAAGCAACTGCTCAAGCTCACTAGCCAGGCCTCTACCTAAAATCCACCTGTATCACTTGAGTAATGTGAGGGCCTAAGCTGTAGGATCTCCCTGATGTGATCCGTTGCTATGGTTTGTCAGCCTCTAGGTATCTCTGCACTCTCATCCCTAAGCCTAGGGCTCCAAGACCTCTCTATGCTCTGGAACTCTATCACCCTATCTCCTAGGTGGTGAATCTACTCTGGCCGACTCCACATGTGATTTCTCTCATTTATGCTCCTTGTTAAGTCGAGGGGGTACCTGACCCTTAATAGAAGGATCTCTATCATGACTAGTTGTCTGCCCTCCACCTATTCTTCCACGTAAAGTAGCATTAACACCCTGAAGGTTCTGTAGAATCTAAGGTAAAACGACTACCACACCCTGATCTGATGGTGGCAGTGGTGGTGAATTTGAGTCTCTGTGAAGGTTCCTCTCACTCCTTCTGAGCCTTCTGCATAGACCAAAGCGAGAGTCAGTTAATTTTCTACGTTATACAACTTCCATATTTACTAAAAACATATAAAGTCTTGCTAAGTTATTTTTGAGGTTTCAGTGTGCTAGGTTTAAGTTTTCATGTCTCAAGTTTTCTAGTGTGCCCAATGGTCCAAGATTTTTAACCACTACTTTGATACCAAACTGTAGTTCACATTTAAACAACCACTTGAGACTAAAGAAACAACCTAGGGTTAGCTAGAAAATTATGGGATAATTTTCTTTTTTTTCATTTGAAGTGTCTACAAGTAAATTACAAGACATCAGTTTTCACTAATAGGTTCTGGAATAAATCTATTTACTAATACACAAGTTTCCTTTATTAACTTATAACAAGTTCACAGGGTTCCAAAATTAGGGTTACAAGTTCTAGTTAAATGCAGGGAGTAATCTTACCCCATGCCTTCTCTCTAACAAGCTTAGAACTTCAACTAGATTTTTCTCCTACCAAACACTTCCAAAATTTTCCTAAACCATTCCCAATGGATAGGAAATTTTCTCACCTTTCTAGTGATATAAAGAAGTCCCCCTAACTCTTTGTATAACTCAAGATATAAGAGGGAAGAGTTTGGGGATCAAATTTTCCCCAAGGGGGGCACGTGGCAAGAGGAGGAGTGCACCTTGGGTGGGTTGGCGGGTCACGGGGTAGCACTGGGAAATTTTCCCAATGCATGGCTCAAAGGAAAAAAACACTCCATGCCCCCGTAGGTCCCTAGGGGACACGTTTCAAGACCTAGCACCTAGCGGAGAAGGGAGAAGGGAAAAGCGGGGTGGTGGGTGAAATTAGTGCTTTGCGCCAAATGAAGGGAAAAAGGGAAAAAAAAGTGCGCAGGTCCGCGCACCCGTGAAAGGAAAAGTTTGAAGGGAAGGCAGAGAAGGCAGCCATTGGAGGAAAATTAAAAATTTTCCAAAGTCAAAGTGAATAAAAACAAAAAGAAGATGAAAGGTCCACCCTCCCACCTCTACCTTAAAGTGGCACGTGGCACACCCCCATTGGCCACGGGCCGGCGAGGTCAAAAGGCTAATTTTTTTCCCAAATATTTATAAAAGATAAGGGTTTTAAAAGAACCTGTGCCTCTTCCATAGCCACAAGGGTACATGTGGCACCCTTTGATTAGTTGCGGGCTGGCGGGAGGAAAACTAAAAATTTTCCAAAAAATTTCAGAAAGTTTAAGGGGGTAAAATTTATCCACACCTCCACCTTAGCCCCTGGAGGACATGTGGAAGCCTCCAATTGGCTACAAGCCAGTGGAGAAAAAAGTTAAAATTTTCCCGAGCCCAAAATTTTGAAAATTTTCTAAGGGCAATTTTGATGGGAAATTTTTGGGTTACGGCCCTGCTAGGGAAAATTTTCCCAAATTTTCCCACCTAGGCACGAAAAATTCAAAGTGTCATAACTTGAGATAGAAAGCTCATTTTTGAGAAAACAAGGAATTTTTTGAAATCTCTGGATGCCCTATTTACACAGGGAGCATCAAATTTGCTTTTTTGATGAATTTTTAAGTTTCAATTTTGTAAAAATGATCTGCAAGCCTTTATTTGACAAAATGGCAATTTCCAACTTATGATTTTGATAAAATTAGAACTCCTTCTTCACTCAAAATGTCAAACAGACATGGAGGATCAGTCTAGGGATGGTTTAGAGTGTTTTAGGGAAGTTTATTTTCCCAATTGATTCAAGTTTGAAATTTTCCAATAGTATACAGAAAAACGACCCAAGGAGGAATTGCATTTGAATTCAACAATGGTTGGATTATTTCTTAAGTTTTATTTGTCAATTTGAATTCCTAAATGTCTCAGCATGCTGATCCATAACATTTTTAAGTTAAATACTAAGTGTAAATCTAAACTGTTCATTTTTAAAAAAAGTGAATTGCCAGATTTATGTTTATGACTGTGAACTATTCCTTTTGAGTTTTTCTATTAATTTTATCATTTGAATGTGCATATCAATTCCTAAACTTAGTCAAATACATTTAATTTAATTCCATCAACCATTCAATAACAATTTTGCAAGTCTTATTTCTAAATTCAACTTCTTTCAAGAGAATAAAATATTGTCTTTTGTTTCATACGCATGCTTCCTTTCCAAACAACAATTTTCAATCTTTAATAGAAATTTCAACTTCAATAATAATTCAAATTTAATACACAATACACTTTTGATAAAGGAATGAAATCCTTTATTGATCATCAAATACAATTTTACAACTTTCCTTTTTCATTTGGGTTCCAAAATACAATTTACAAGATACATAATAAAATGCATGTAACTTCAATTACATTTCTTTTCCAAAACATAGAACAATTATAAATCTCCTTTGCATTTCTCAATTCAAATTCAAACTTACATTATCAATATGAATGGTTTCACATTACAAACATTATACAACTCATCCACTCAAGGTGGGAAAGGTTATAATGAATTTTCTCAAAGGAAAGGGACTGTTAAACTATAATTTCTCCTTGCTCCAAACAACAACATGCTAGTTTCTCCATCATATATCTTTGATCAAAACCAGGAAGGGGGAAAGGCAACACTCTCCACCCAACCAAGACATCCAATGAGAAGGGAGAAGCCATCCTTCCTCATTGGCCCCCGATCCCCAACCATATTTAAATAGAGAATGAAAATAAACTCATGGAAACAATGGATTCTACAACAACAAGAAACATTCTTTTCACATGCATACAACAATAAGAAAAATAATACAGTCCAAGGAACGATAGCAATTCCCAACTACATCTGAAATCATTCACACAACACATAGCCTTGATCAAGCAAGCCAAAAAGAGCAAGAACTATGGGAAACTACTTATGCCTCCCAATTTGGAATTGGGCATCCACCAAAAATCATATCACCATTAAACACATCAAATCCCATAAACCTTATATCTCCCAACCCCTCCTTATGCCCCCCAAAGTTTATCCCTTATGTGCCCTCCCCCAAGAGTAAGAAATGTAAGTAGTTTCTTTTCCAAGGTGGATCCCAATCCAAAACTCCCTCCACATTAGAACTAGTGCCATTGGCAATCCCTTATGCCCCCCATATTATATCCTTATAGCCTTCTCCTACACCTTGTCCTAAGCAGTCTACCCAACCAGCCAAGAGCACAAACACAAACACCATTTAAACATGCATTCAAGAGAAGTAAAAACAATTAAAACAGAGCTCAAGATCCTACCTCTCCATACTAGAGTTTGTTTCAAGCTCACAAGATTTCCAAGATGCCAAATACACTCCAAAATCAGCAAGGTTCAAACATGCAAAAAGACTCCAGCTTCTTCCACAACAATCTCTAAGAATAGAAATCAAAATGTAACCCTAAGAGGAATTAACAAAGTTTCAACAACCATAACAAGCAAGTAGTTTCACTTTTATAGGAGAGGGAAGAGAAGAGGATGATGTAGATCCATGTGGGATGCCACATCATTCTTCCTCAACCCCAAGAGGAAAGCCAACATCCTTCACCAAATCACAATAAACAAAATGACAAAAATGACTTACACACTCCAAAATGGTCCATACTCCAAAGGACTGAATTAAAAATATGTAAGAGAAGTGCAATTAAAACTTACAAATTGTCACCTCTATATGTAATAAAAATGCCTAAATTTTACCTCTAAACCATAGGCATGGTTGGTGGATCATTTTAAGACGTGTGGGACAAGTTTAACTTGTCCCACAAGCCTCCAAATTTGGCCTCCAAGGAAAAATTCGAATTCCTAAGGAGATGAAGTGTTTAACATTCCAAAATCTACCTTACATAATCTTACATGTTTCTTACACATCCTTACAACATTAACTTACACACTCTTCCAACATTAATATCTATAGACATCAAATTTATTAATTACATTCCACATCCCTATTTAATTTAAATAAAATTTAACTATATTATCTCTCACATTAAATTAATTAAAAGAAGGAACACATTACAAATAAAATACATACAACAATAATTAAAAGTAACACATAAATAAAACACATAACCCATGGTCACATATATTGGAAATTCCTCCCATGGGAATTAGCAAAACACAACACACAACACATAACACACAACATAGTTGCCATGGTGACCTTGTTGAATTCACTTGGAATTTTAATATGGTTAGTCTCTAGTTCCCCGACATTGTTATGATTTTTAACCTGCAAAATGCAAGTACCTCCTTTGGCCTTGTGACCATATCAGAACATCCAAAATGATATAAACAACATATCAAGATCATCTAAACACATGAATCACAACAATATCAATAATTCAACATTATCATTTTTAATTCATAAATCAACTATATCATCATCAAGAATCTACCATACTAGGTCTACTCCAAATATCAAGTGTCACAAGTCCAAATCAATATCCATAATATGTCCTTGTCAAATAGTATATCATCAACCACATATAGAAAATGTCTCTAGTAATCATCATGTATAATAACTAAATCCAGATCAATAATAATCCATGATCTAACGTCTAACCATCATACTAAAACAAACATAATAGTGTCCATAATATGATCAATAGTATCAAAATCAGTATCTAAAAGTGTGAAATGGAAGTGGGGACTACAAAAACCACATTACAAGGGCACGCACATAGCTGGTATATGAAATATGACCATCATTAAATAGTGGTGGACTATACTACTTTAAAGAATGCATTCTTGGTAGAATTCTACATTCCTGATTTTTAGCAGAAGAGCATCAGTGCTTTGAAGGAGATTCGACAAGGAATGACAGAGAGTTTGTGGGAGTATGATGCACACTTTAAAAATCTCTTGTCTAAGTTTTCATATGATATTCACCCTTCACATCATGCTTAGTGGTTTGTTGGAGGATTTATCACACCCTTTAGAATGGCCTTATCTCATAAAATTTTTACAGACCCACGCGAGGCATTGGAAGCTACTCTACACATCGAGGCTATTGGTAGTGTTGATACTAGTGTTAGCTCGTTCTCGGAGGCTAAGATTGCTACTATGGCTAAGTAGATGGAAAAGTTGTCTGTGAACTCAGCCCATGAGACATGCAATTGTTTATGCTGCATAGATTATGAGGTAGAGGGGCACGTTAAGGATAATTTCACTCAAAGGATAGTTCATGTTGTGGCACTAGACTGTGAAATTTTTCATGGGGACCATGATGCAACTAGGTGCCCCCTACAGCACACAATCCAGAAGAATGTGTCTTGTTATTGTAAGATATGAACCTCTACAACCCATGATACAAAGGAATATAGGCTCATTGATCAGATCCATGAGGCCATTGATCATGGGGTGCACCAGACTAGTATTTCCAGTAGTTCCAAGGGTGATGATCTCTATTATGAGGAGCGCACAGATGGAGGCACGCATGGAAGGGGTTTTCATGGAGGATTTCATGGTCGTGGTAACCACAAAGGAGGAAGGATTGAGTTCCTGTGAGGAACCTATTTCAATTGTGGGTTTATAGAGAATTACAAATGAGAATGCCTAGACATGTTCCAATACTCATGGTGTAGAAAGAAGCACAAGTATGAGGAGTGCCCAAAGTTGTTTGAGAACATGAATCAGCAACACCAGAAATATGAGGGCACTATAATGGTCAGTATTAAGAAGGAAAACACATAGTGGATGCCTGGGGTAACATGGGATGCATGTTTGGAGCCCATCTTGGTAACAAAAAGGGAAGAAGCCACATGCACAAGAGAGACACAAAGGTAGAAGAACTTGGTTTCAAGGGAGGAAGTAGTTCATGGAAAGCACCCAAACCCTGTCCATCAAAAGGAGGTATATCAAGACACCATGGATGTCATTTGGAGTTTACAAGGAGAAATCCAGTATCTAAAGGAGAAATCCAAGAGGGAGGAACAAGGAAGGAGAGTCGAGGTGCCAAAGGATGACCTGGATGAGGTTAAGGAGGTGTGTAAAATGATAAGGCAAGAGAATATCATTCCCTTGCTAGGATTGTGGTTGAGAGAGAAGGTACCATGCACCAGAGGAGAGTGCAAGAGGTAGGTCTTGCATGCAAACCTTCCCCCTCACAACCTTGACTATGACAAGGATATCACATTGAATGCATTTGTAGATTGATGGCTCCTTAGTAATATCCTCATTGACATAGGTGGGAAGGTTAATGTTCTAACTTTGGATGCATGGCATCAGATGGGAAGACCTGCATTATAGCCATCTTCGAATGTGTTGTATATGGAAAACAAGACTAAGGAAATTCCCATCGATGTCCTAAAGGATGCAGCTATCACTATCTAGGGAGCTAAGTTTACTGGAGACTTCTAAGTCTTGGCGCTCATCGAGGAAAACAATTTTCTAGCACTCCTTGGTTGCCCATGGTGTTGCAAGAACAATACAGACCTTCGGTTCAATAAAGGGTACATTAGCTTTGAAAATAAGGAGAAGTGGGTCATTATACCCCTAGCTGATGGGAAGTTGACGCCCTTTACTGAATCCATGGGAGAAGAAGTTCTGAATAGTATATATGTGTGCTGAATCAAGGACCTAGAGATAATACATCCTACCAATGGATTTATCTAGTTTGAATATGCTCAGTCATAAAGTGATACCACCATTCTAGCATGTGAAAATTAGGTGCATAAAACTTATCAATTGATGGCATAGTAGTTTAAAGGGTCGGTGACCAAGGTAATAAAGGTGCGCATGGTCCGGCGCCTCGGAGGAAAAAAATTACCTAAGTATTCAGAAGGAGCCTTCAGTGAGATCTTTCTGTGGGAGATGGAAGCTTAGTGGAAGAATGAGAAGGAATGGAGGGGGATGTTAAACTATTTCCTACTTGGTACAATGGCATGGTGGTGGGATACACATTAAGAGGGTCTTTTAGAATGGCACAAGGTAAGAATTGCTCTCTCTATAAGATTTTCTGGGAGCAACATGCCCACTGCCATCAAGTACTACCATGGGAAGGAGCCCACCTCTTTCCATATCTAGGAGTGTGAAAGGATTTGGAGAGAAGGCATGGAATCTTTTCCACCATCCCTCTGGGTGCACAAGTTGTATTCTACACTGCAGGGTTCAGCGCGCACATGGTACATTCATTCAAAGACACACCGCCAGACAGGGAATTGGAAAGATCTCACATATAACTTCATTCAAACCTTTGAGTATCAAAGTACCAAGCCATCCGTTGATAAGGCCTTGTAGGGTATCAAGCACCTTACCATGGGGGATAGTGCCATGGCAGAGGATAGGCTATTGGAGTTACTAGATGGACCAGGTTTAGAGGTACGCTTTGAAGAGGAAGTAGAGGAAACAAAAGAGTTATAGCTTGAGCATGCATGTTTGGAAAAGGAGAAATGGAAGTTGGTGTATGTGATTAATGGAGAGGAAGTGAAAATCTTGGATGTTAGCCATTCTGTAGGGATGCACAAGGTATTGGATAGTATTGATACTTACATGTGCACCTACCATGAGCCCTTAAATACAAAAAAGGTTAACATCGATTCAGGAGAAGAACCTAAGGAAGCTATTGTTGGAGATTATTGGTTGGAGAAGGAAGTATCTAAGATCATTGATCTGTTGCGTGAATTTGAGGATTTATTCCCACACAGGTACCATGAGTTTAAAGGTGTTCACCATTCCTTGGGGGAGATGAAGATAAAGCTAAAGGATAGTGTGCACCCAGTCAGGAAGAGACCCTACCAGATGAATCCCAATTTTTGCGTAAAGGTTAAGGAGGAGATATAAAAAATGATAGCTTCTGGGATCATTGAAGTAGTGGAGGAATCAGAATGGATAATTTTGATGGTTATCAGCATCAAGAAGGATGGGTGGATCAACAACTACATGGATGATAGGGAGCTGAATGTACTTTCTGTCATTGATCCTTTTCCAACCCCCTTCATTGAAGAAATTTTGGAAGGAGTCAACGGACACGAAATCTATTCCTTTACGGATGGATTTTCGAGGTACCACCAAGTCTGGATTGCAAAGGAAGACCAGGAGAAGTCAATTTTTGCCACTGAGTGGGGAATTTTTGCATATAAAATCATGCCCTTTGGGTTGAAGAATGTGCCTACTATTTTTTCACGCATAGTGGTGTAAGCATTCAAGGACTTCATCCATAAGTTTCTTCAGGTCTATTTGGATGATTAGATAGTGTATGGTATAGTAAAAGACCATTGTGACAATTTGAGGTTAATGGTTGAGAGGTGTAGACAGTTGAGGATATTCCTCAACATTAAGAAGTGTGTATTTGCTACACCCTTTGGAACATTATTGGGGAATATCATATGTAAGGAGGGCTTACTGGTAGATCCCACTAAAGTTGCAGTTATTGTGGGGTTAGGGGAGCCTAATAACCATAGTGCAGTGTGTAGATTCCTTGGGCATACGAGTTATTATAGGAAATTCATCAAGAGGTATGCTAAGATTGCCACACCTTTAGAGGTGATACTCAGACATAAAAGTGCCTTCCATTGGGGAGAGGCGTAGCAGAGGGCATTTGATACATTAAAGGATAGGCTTGTCACCGTGCCTATATTACATTTTCCCTCTTGGGACAAGCCCTTTCATGTCCATGTAGATGCCTCAGGAACTGCTATTTGAGTATTACTTGCACAACTAAGTGAAAGAATTATTGATCATCCTCTTTGTTTTGCAAGCATGAAGTTGACACCAGCATAATAGAATTACACCATGACTAAGTGTGAAACATATTCAATGATCTACGTGATTTTCAAATTTAGGAAGTATCTACTAGAAACACCCTTTGTATTTTACACCAACCACATGGCATTAAATTATTTGGTGAACAAGCCCATTCTACAATGGCACGTATGTTAGTGGGTATTGTTATTTCAAGAGTTTGAGTTAGTAGTGAAGCTTGGGAAGAGCAATTGTGGACCTGATCATCTGTCAAGAATTGATTCAGGGGAGGATGTATAGATTATTGAGGAGACAATGCCAGATGCACAACTGTTTAGGTTGTGGTGAGCACCCTCTGATTTGGAGGAAATTTCAGTATTTTTAAAGGAAGGTATGGTGCTAGAAGAAATGAAGGTGTTAGAGAAGAAGCAGCTATCCATACACACCATGCCCTACATGTTGATCAGTGGAGACTTGTATAAGTTGGGACGTGATGAGGTGTTGTGCAGGTGTGTATTAGAGCATGAGTGCCTTGCCATCATGGAGGAAGCACACAGAGGAATTGCAGGTGGATATTATGTAGGTGATACCACCACACATAAGATATCAAGGGCATATTTGTGGTGGGAAACCCTGTACAAGGATTGTAAAGACTATTATAAAGCGTGTGACCATTGTCAGCACATTGGCAGGCCAAGAAAGAGAGATGAAATGCCTTTGCACCCTATACCTAGTGCAGAACCTTTTGAGAAGTGGGCAATAGAATTTTTAGGCCCTATTGCACCAAAGGTGTATAGGACTGGTTCACACTATGTCATTACTTACATGGATTATCTGACAAGGTGGGAAGAGGCAGCTCTAACTAAAGACTACACAACAAGCACATTAGCAAGATTCTTGTGGGAGAACATTATCATGAGGTATGGATGTCCTTTGAGTTTGACCAATGATATGGATATGCATTTCTTGTATGAGACCGTGAGGATCCTATTAGCATAATTAATGGTGGCTCATAACAAGACTACACCCTATCACCCATAGGAAAATGGAACCATAGAATCATTCAACAAAATATTGAGTCATACCCTAACCAAAGTTTTTAATGTCAGAAGACAAGATTGGGATGACAAGGTATCAACAGTATTATGGGATTACAAGACAACTTATAAAAGGCTGAACAAAGCCACGCCATTTCAATTGGTGCTTGGCATGGAATCTATTTTTCCAATTGAATTCATGTTACCTTCTCTATGAATAACATGCACAGGAGGGTTAGTTGATGAGAAAGTACTGGAAGAGATAATTGATAAGTTAATGAAGTTGGATGAGAGACGATCACTCACCAAGTGGAGTCAAACAGTAGAGAAAGCAAAGCAGAAGGCTTGGCATGATCACCACATAAGAAATAAGAAGTTTGAGGTTGACTAGATGGTCTTACTTTATGATTCTAAATTTCTGTACCATCCTGGGAAGTTGAAATTCCATTGGTTGGGTCCTTACAAATTCTCGTACATCCTTGATCAAGTGCATGCCAATTACAAATGTTGGATGGGATGAAGTTTCCTGTACACTTCAATGGGAGTAGGCTAAAGCCCTACTATAAATAAGTCTTCTCGGTGTTTGTAAATAAGGTAATTTTTCCAGTTAGTTTAGGATTTTCCTTTATGCGTTTCTTTTCTTTTGTTTCCCTTTTGTGTTGTTGTTTTGTATTACACCTTGGGCGCTGGTAACCTTATTGCTAATTTTTGAGAATCTATGAGTGCGTAAAGGACCATTATTCATTTTAGTGTGGGGTGGAGTAATGTGAAGGAGTGCATGGTTAAAGTGCCAAGGACGTTGTGTTAAAAATATTGGTTGAATGGCCCTATTCAAAGATGTGTATGGAAAGAAAAGATGGAAAAAAAATGTTTGGTGTCAAGATAAAGCTACTTTCAGATCCCATGTAAAAAGGAGGATAAAGCACATTAAGAAACATGAGGTAGGTGAGAGTAAAAGTTAGAACTGAAGAAGTTCCTTCGATGTTAGGTATGCATGCGTAATAGTCTCCTATCAGGTTAGATTGGTTGCATGCTAGAAGGTTGGAGGTTTTTCCACATAGGTTGGGGTGTGTGAGTGAAAGCGCTGAAGACGAGCTTTGTTTGAAAAAGCCACATTAAATGTAAAAATTATGGTGTTCGGTGAACTAGCACTTAATGCTTAAAAAGGGAAAAACTATAAATAAAGGGGTCAAGGCACTTCATTTTTCACTTTGCGTACAAGGAGAACAAAGCACTTTTTGCACCTTTGAAAACTAGGGCCTCCAAAAAACTGATCCGTGTGAAGAAAAATTTGGAGAGATTGAAGCATGGGTAATCAGTTTGGGTTTGTGAACCAAGAGGAAGGGATTTCACAGGCATATGAGAAGTTGTGAGAAGGCGTCATCTTGTGAAGGGAGTATCCCAGTTAGGGTTTGAAGAACTAGGGCACGAGTTTAAGTCATTTTCTTCACAAGTTTGAGATATAAGGTTGGAGAAACCAGAAGAATAGAGTAACACAGAGTGATTGAAGTGGGAAGAAAACCTAGATAATGGCAACCAAGAAACCAACTAGTACACCCAAGAAGGGCAAGGGAAAGGGCAAGGGGAAGAAACAAGAAATTGAAGCACACACAAATGAGGAGTGGTATGCAGAAATGTAGTACCTAGGTGGAGTGTTTTTGGGGAAGGAGTGTGAGTCCCATCTTAGGGACATGTCTATAAATGATTATAATCATCAGATAAACACAATCGAGAAGGAAATGGTGCTAGATTTAGTACACCCAATGAACAAAAGGACACCAGAGGGTTTGCCCATATATAATGATGACATGAATGTCAAATTGGAGAAGACAAGGTTATTACAACTCTTTGATTTTCCCTACTTTGGGAATCCTAAGAACTTATATCAATGGTTGATGTCGCGCATACGTGAGAACTATTTCCACTTTACAGGGTGTAAGATGCACATAACTCCTCAGTTCACTTCACATTTCACAGGCCTCATCTGTGAAGGAGATGGTTTGGAGGATGATTTGACTAATAAAGAAGTGATTAAGGAAATTATCGCCACTTTCACATGTAAGAAGGGGTCAAGGTATTATGATGTCGCAGATATTAAGGATTCAGTGATGAAGATGGCTATGCACCTTGTGTCAAAGCTAAATGGCCAAGAGAGATGGACCCAGGTCAATAAGCCATGGTTGAATGTCTACAGAAAGATATCAGAGGGCACCATCTACAACTTGTCTGCATTCATCATGGATGAAATTATTAACTGTTTGAAGGAAGGTGATAGGATCCTCTTTGGAAATGTGCTGCTAACCATTTTGTTCTTAGAAATCGGGGTACCGGATGCATCAGATAAGTTTGTATGGTAGTACCCTGCTGAAGACCCCTCACCCACCAAAAGGTTTGAGAAATATGCTTGTGAAACTATGACAACAGTGCACAAGACGCGCTTGGAAAAGTGGTATATGCACTTAAGGAATGAGTTCGGGGTAGAATGGAGAATTCCTGAACAATTACCAGTAGCCACAAGGGGAGAAGCAAATTTTTTTGTGTACTAGCAATTTTGTTTGGGAAAATTCAAACTGTCAGATGGGACATGGAGCCCATAGTGCAAGCTCCCCTTTGCCATCACAGCTCAATACTTCCAAGCGGGAGTAAATAGGTTAAGGGAGTACAAAAATCTTAAGTTGGACCTTGGTAATCTAGATTAGGACCACAAGTAAATGTGCAAAGGGTTGGTATACACCAGCAAGCGCATGTATGTGGAACAGTATGTATCGCATGAGGAGTAAATGAAAAGGCCCATGACTCTGCCCATTATAGATAGATCTGCGACACACGTTTACATTAACATAAGACCAAAGTCTGAGAAGGGCACATATCTAGAGAATGAGGTATCTATACCTTGAGATCCAACTAGTAGGAAGAGACCTATGCCCAAATAGGAGGATTAAGAACCAAAGAAGAAAATACCAAGTGTGGTGGAGACATAGGAAATAGGTTCCCCCGGGACAAGCGCCAGAACCAGTACGTACATGCATAAGAAAAATCCCATAGTAAAAGAGAAGACTCCAAAGCTATAAAATCCATCCAACAAGGAGTCATCAGAAGAAGAAGAAACGAAGTCACCTACACCAGAATCTCTGGTTAGGAAGAAGCAAAGGGTAGAAGAGGAGACCACCTTAGAAGAAGTTGGAAATTTGGACAAGTGCATAGGAGAAAAGGATGATAGTGAAGAAGAAGTGAGTGGGGAAGAGGACCCCAGGAATGATCAAGGGCCACCTATTTTCAATATACATGATTCAGAGGAGGAAGGTGGAGAAGAAGAACAAGGGTTCCTTTTTTCACAGCGCAAGGATAGCTAGGTAGGAGGAAGCACCCAGGACATGGGAAAAGATGAGGAGGGTAGTGTACAAAAGCAAGAGGCTCCAAGATCTATGTAGAAGCAGACAACCAAGGTGGTAGAAGAAGAAGGGAAAAGTGACATTGAGAACCTGGTGAAGGACAAAGTGGAACAAAATGCTAAGCTAGTATTGAACAAGGAAAAGGAGGAGAGCGCATGAGAGGAACAAGGCAGCACTAGAGGCCTAGTTTTTACTATAAGTATACCTAAGGGTATGCACACAGGAGGAAGGCACACAGAGGGGGAGAGGCCAAAGATGGGTTATATTGATGACCCCAAGAAAGTGTTCCACAAGTGGTTCGAAAGTACCATTCCGGTAGAGGAGCTTGTAGCAATGTCATCTTTTGAGAAGGAGGTTACATATCCATGGACAAGGAAGATGCTCTCATGGGCTATAGATTCCCACCTTGATGAGCTTGAGTTTGAGGTAAGCCATAAGGCAATAATAACATTTCTAGGACTAAGAGAAGACAACCTAGTGGTGGATACCCAACAGCTCTCGAATGAGCAACTGTGTAACGCGCTCAACAAAGTCTTTGTTGAGATCAAGGCTAGACTCTTCAGGTGGAATGATAGGGTCAGAGAACTGGAAGGGGAGGTAAAGAAGAAAAATGAATAGCTCACTTCTTTGAAAAAGGAGCTAAGCCAGGAGAGGTTGATCAGTGCCCAGTGGCAGCGTGAATTAAAAAATGAAAATGCCAAGGTGAGCGATGTGTACAAGAAAGTAGAATCCATCAATGAGGATATACTGTTGAAGCATCTTGACCTAGCATCACCTACGCAGAAGTATGGATCAGCTTTGGGATGCCTAGAGGATTTAACAAGGGTTCTCACCATGGAAAGAAAATTGTTAGCCTTGGAGTCTATAGAAGAAGTTTCCGCACACCTAGAAAAAGAGGATAAGTTGAAGATTGTAGCGCTTTTTGTGGAATACAGAAAGGTTCTTGCTGATGTAGGGCTGCTTCCCGAACCACTTAGGCCATGTAAGACAATTGTGCGGACATGGAAAAAGTGCAAGTGCCTTAGTCACTACTCATGAAGCAGAACTCAAGGAGTTCCAGGAGAAAAACAAGGGGAATAGGGTAGAAAGAGAGAAAATCCTTACCGAGGTTGAGAAAAAGTCTGAAGCCATTAAAACCTTAAGGAGTTCAATAAAAAACTAGTTGAAGGAACTATATCCATGTATTACACGAAAAATGGACACACTAGAGGATATATGCAAGGAATTGGAGAATATCACTGATACTATGAGTACGTAAGGAGATGGAATAAATTTTGGGGAGGTGAGCACCCTATTCGTTGACCTTTGTTAGAGAGTGTAGGATGAATTTGATGCCTGGAATAAATTGGACACTGACTTGTAAATGGATTTTCCTAGTTTGTTGTAGTGATTCTTTCACTCTCCCATTCTTTCTTCTTTCCCTATTATTTCATCCCCTTATTATTTCTCCTAGGCATAAGCCTATTGCATTGTTTCTTTCACTAAAGGAAGTCTTCCCATGGATGAAGAATAGGCATAGTGTGGGGTGATGTTGGGTCCCTAAAATATTGACTCACTATAAAAAGTACGTATGCGTGTAGGTCCTAGTTGAAGAGAGGCACACAAGGAAAAAGTGCGTAGGGAAAGGTTTAAGAGAATGGTTTAAGGAAGCCCATAGCGCACATGATGTGCGTGACAGAACCAAGGGTTTGGAACTTAGTAAAATTAGGCATTCGGGGTAGAACACATGAAAAGCATGACCCAACTACGCTTGGATAAGGTGTCATCCTGGCGACATGTTGACCCAGGAAGGAGCATGCATGTAGTAGAAGCTTCTAGAAGCACATCATGGTATAAAGTGGAGAGCTCAGGCATGGAGGAGCATGCTCGCATGGAGGACCACATTCAGAGACTTGGCATCAAATCTGAGGGTGCTGGAGGATGAGTTGGCATCCTAGAAAGGCTATAAATACAAGTGCTTACAAAGTAGAAGAGAAGAGAACTAGAGAATGGGCGAAGCTTTGCAGAAATATTGCAAGAACTCAGTTAGTGGGTAATTGTACTTAGGAGAGGATGTATGGGGTATAGGGATTGTAATTTTTCTTTTTGTTGGCCTAGCTATATTATTTCTGTTGTAATGCTGAATGTGGTTTGCTTCTCTGTGACATTCTGTAATGGCTCCATGGATGTAATGAGGTTACCAGTTTATATATATGAATATCAATGGTTCTGATACATACATATTTTGCATAGGTTCTCTTTCATTTTTGTTTATGCTAGGTATGGATGTTTGTATACTTCTTTTTGTTCTGATACAAGTCATTTATTATGTTAAGTACTATCTATCTGGAATGGCTACAAGGATCTAGAGGTCATTCTGAGATCTATGGTTCTTGCATGTCATAAATCCTCTTTAAATCTCTTAGACACAAATCATAGATTATGTTTCCCACTTAACTCACATAAAAGAGTGACTTGGCACCCACGCGTTCCTCAGCTGAGTGCCCAACATATGCTTGGTGATATAGTGACACGCATGGGGTTCATTTCTATTGTGATAGGGGTAAAAATGACTACATGGGCATACCAAAATATCATGGGAGCATTTTGTGGCTTGAAAAAGAAAATTGAAACAATAAAACTATCCACATAGTGATACTGCATACTAAAATTATTCATCTCCTATGAAAATTTGAATGTCCGCATGATACTTATATTCTTCTAAGAATGAGAAGGTGAAGGAATAGTGTTATACAAAATCATGTATGACCCTTGGCTTCTTCCATAGTGATTTCTACACACCACTAGACTCTGACAATTGGATCCAATCCTTATAACACCAACTTCCTTTTTCAATGAAGTACTACTTACATCTGTGTGAAGATTTTGACAATTATCATGACGTAGATATTTAAACCCATGATCTTCTATAAAATTTTCCTTTTCATCACTTTCAAGATAAAATAGGAAAAATTTACTCAATGATTCATCATTATCATTTTCTTAATTTGTGCAATTTCTACTTTAACCGCTAGAGAATACACCTGTTGTTTTAACAAAATCAACATCCTTGATTTTTATCCTAGAAGATCTTGACTTCTAAGCATAATCAGTATTACTGATTAGTATTCATGATTAGTAGGGAATTTGAAGGCCATTATACTAGGTAAAATTTGATCAACATGTCATCTTCTTCCCTTTTCATGCATTCCAAAGAATGTGTTGAAATAGGGCTGTCATAATCATATTTGTGAAGAAAGGATTCCGGACATGGATTTCCATTTTCTATTCATTTCAAGGGACTGCAAAAAGGCTCTGGTGTACTGATTTCATTAGTAAATATAACAGGAGGATTATTAATTTCATTACCTTTCTTTTATTCAGAATCAAGCACTCCTTAGTTGTTGAAATAACTCAAAACAAGAGGATTATCATAAGTGATTTGGGTTTCACTGTCTTCCAACATAGGAGAAAAAACAAATTTTTTTGGATTTTTTCATGATGGACCTCAAATTCCACCAACATAGGATCATTATTTCCAAACCAAGGACATTCAACATAGGTGTAAGACATGTCTTCTAAGAATTGAAAATCAGGTTAAAATGGAGCCTCAAGTTGTTTTTATTCTTCGTCATTTGAGGTAATATCAAATTGGCATGCACTAGGAAAAGAAATAAGAAAACAATCATTAGTGGAATTGAGATAACATTGAGGAATAAATACCTTGTAATTTGGAGAATCATCATGAGTAACTTCTAGAGTTTGAATGTTCTGCTCTTCATTACAAAGTGTCTTCTATGTATTGACTGATTGTTCTTGAATCTGATTTGCCTCCTCGTCTACCTGCATCTGCCTATATTATCTTTTTAATTATCTCATCACATGTATAGAATTTTTATCATCTACAGATGTTATTTTCATCTTCCTACCTTTTGTAACACTTTATTGATATGTAAGCCACAAATAATTAATCACTAGGTCATCACATGTAGCAATTTGTTTCAATGTCTCTTTCCTTTCTTACACTATTAGTTTATTTTTTGGAGATGACACAAGTGCAATAGTGGCTTTATTTTTTGCATATGGAATATTAGAAAAATATGGAAATACTTTTCTTACTTGCTTATCTTTAATAGGTTGTAACAACATTTGTGATATCAGTCTTGGATTCATGCGTCTATAGAAGTTTTACAAAAACTAGACCTATTTTGGATTGACTGGAGCTTGAAACTTTTGAATGTGGAGATATGAATCCTCATCCCCATCACTTTCATTGTCACTCGTTGGTGTGGGCCAACAAGTTTTTTTATTTTTCCTTTGTTCCTGGGAAGGTTCCTAGATCAAGAGAATGAACGTGACAGAAGTTTGTTCCCCAGCGGAGTCGCCAAAAACTATTGGTTGGGTTTTTTGTCAATGAAATTTCCCAATAGAAGTGCAAAAAACCAACAAAAGTTAGGGAAATTCACCTTTTGACAGGATGGAATTTCTTGTGTTTTGTGATAGGGGAATTTCTCTTGTCTGATATGTTTTTTTTTTGTGCTTTTAAACAAAAAACACAAAAAGGTGAAAAATTTGAGAAATGGAAGATATGAAGAGAAAGAAAGAAGAAGTGCATATTGCAAACAGAGAGATGCATAAAAGGATAACTTATCTATCAGATGGAAAATAATACAATGAGTGTGAAATCTAAGAAGCACAAAGTCTTCATCTCCTTCAGAACATACTGATATGGCACAAAGTCCACATACTCTAACATCTAGCACAAATTTTTATCACCTAAGAATCAAGCATACAATGAAGGAACAACAATATCAACAATTCAATTACAATCAGATTAATAGATTTTTTAATTGAAACCATTAACACAGTAGCATAAAAATCATTATATTCTTGAGGAAAAAGTATGTGCACCTGAAGTTATAGCAGCCTATCCAACAAAATCTGATAGGATAAAAGAACTCCTAACATTTTTAGAATGATAAAAATGAGAGAGATAGAGAGAGAGAGAATCCCCATTACAATTACAATGCAACCTTATATAGGCATATTTTCTAAGAATCAGTTATGAAACTACCTGACTAATCCTTAACCCCAATCGTAACCACAAGTTGACTCAACTTGAGTTACATATTACATTACAATTTATAGATATATAATATTTAATTAATTTGGTAAACAAATTAATTAAATACATTTCAATTTGGTGAACAATTGGATGAGGATTAAATTTCTGCTTCATGTTGTCCTATAACCTATGGTTGGAGAGAATAATGGCCATGCCTCTTAATTGCACTTTCAATCACCACTAAATTATCATTTTGAATTTTGTCCATTTCCTATAAAATTCTCTAGATAATCTTCATCAATTTCTGATTTTATTTGTTGTTGTGTATATATTTCCGAGCCACGATTCCAACAAGTATTCACTTACATGATTTCATTGAGAATTTGTCAAGATATGGTTATCTGAGTAGAGGTAGTCTATTTTAGGATTGTCATATTTACTTTTATTTATGGGACAATGAATCGATTTCTTGCTCGAAAGATCATTTCAAAATATTTCTCTCCTTTGATAATGTTCTCATCTTTTAAATATCATGGATGCATAAAAATTGGTAGGGCCACTTCATATTTCCATTTCTTGACTTTAAAAATGAGAGATAGGTGTTTGTATTATTGTATTTCCATCTCAGCCATCTCGGTCGAGTTGGGAAGCTTTCCCACTGTTGAGTGCTCTACCCTTTCACCATGTCAATCTCCACTTATTGTATTAGATTGACCACACACACTTCCTCATGCCATAATGTGTTTCGATAACTCAAATTCCAAGTCATTCCTTGAGCTGCGAGATCTTTTATCACCGACCCACCATCTAATACTCTCATCTCAACTTTATTCAACCATCCATCTTGGTGCTACATGGAGAACTCATCCAACCCACTTTTTTCGGTGTGCCAATTCATCACGGCCTCAATCCTTCCATGGAGAACTCAATTAAAAATGGCCCAAGCCATATGGGACAATATCTTTCACCTTATCCGCACTTAGTCTTATGCGACGATTGTGGGTCTTGTGAGCACGGGTGTCCTAGTGCGAGTCTGGCTGATTCCATCTATCTTTTCCACATTATATGCACTGCGGCCAACTTGGATTTTTCCTACCCATGAGGCCTAAATATGATCAGGCCACTCAGGCCATGTTTTTATGAATTTTCCACAATACTCATCCCCAACTCAAACTCTATCTCGACGAGCCATCCTCTTCTTCCATGGCTTTCACTGAGTTCACCAATTCAAGCTTATCTCAACCTTCATACTTGAGCTTGGCTTCATTCGTAGTACCTGAACTCACCATCATCAGGTTTTCCAACATCCATGTCATAGAGCTCACCCATTTGGACTGAAGTATCAACAATCAACTCGCCTTGATCTTCTGTGGTCATAGCCCCTTTATCAAAATGACTTTGTTTTGATGCACCCAAGGAACTCATTTTTTCACATGAGCTCGATGTCATGTATATTGTTGACCAGCCCACCTATGATTAAATGCTCAAAGAAATGATCCTCCTTTGTTCTACATCATCTCTTGTGAGCTTGTCAACTCCATTGTTGCACCATCTTGCATTGTGGAAAAAAATTCTATTCTAGCTAAAATTCACCAACTCAACTATGGACCCTTGACTTAACTTCAACATCACCATTAGGGGATTGAAATTATTGTACAGAGCAACATGGCTCATTTCTCTTTACAAATTTGGATCGGCTTACCCCTTTGACGTATGATGAAAAATTGCTAGAGAAACTCAGCTCTTTGCCAAAGTGTGTTTCTATGCTAGCCTTCAGAACTCATCTCGCCAAGGTACCTTGTTCCTGTCGTAATTTTATTCCAACCTCAAGCTTTCTTCAAATGGATCAATCTTCACTCTATGCACTAGTCTTTCCTTGCTTTCCAGTTAACTATCTCAGCTTACTTATAATGTGAACTCAATTACATGATACGATCTCGAGCACTTCACTTCCCTCTGGTTCATTAGGCATTCAAAAATCATTTAGCACTCATGTTAGACAACTTAATGGGGGAGGTACGATTCACATATATATCACTCAACACTTGTTTCTACGTACATCCAATATCCATTACCTTTAATCTATGATAACTCACATTATCATGTATAGACCAGATCGGGGCCCATAAAAATGACTCAACCTCTTCATATTAAATTGGCTTGGCCTATTTAGAAGTGGCTCACAATACCTTTTTTTTGTCATAGTTATCCTTCATGATTTGAACACTTACACTGCAAAGCTCAAAATTTGTAATGATTGTAACTCAGCTCCCATATTGAACAATCCGATGGGAAACTTTCCCATTTCTTGCAAAGCTTGGCTTAGAATCTTTTAGAGCCATTAAACATTAACCATCTCGACCTATAAAAGAGTTCTATCACCCTACATTAATTTGGTCATGTTTATTTT
Organism: Taxus chinensis; assembly: GCA_019776745.2. Lineage (NCBI taxonomy): Eukaryota > Viridiplantae > Streptophyta > Pinopsida > Cupressales > Taxaceae > Taxus > Taxus chinensis. The sequence goes on along the minus strand of CM034149.1, from coordinate 28,522,622 downwards.
CTTGTCCATATTTATACTAGCTTGACCTCAAATCTAGGAACATGACTTTTCCGCATAAAGTAAACTCACTGGGTCTCCAGATTAGAGCTTGACATGATTACGAGTAGCTCAGTTCGTGATGGTTTAACACTTCATTGTAGTAGTTCGATGGCTTCAAAAGCTTGATTTTCTTCTACATCTTGGTGTTAATTCATTAAGTTTGGTCTTAACTCATCACGAGGGATTTACTCAGCCCGATGGATGAGCTTTGTGCCTCCTATCAAATAGCTCACCCATGCATAATAGCTCGGTCTCTCAAAGGTGGGATTGGGTATTCCATTGTTTGATCAAGATGGTTAGTGTGTAATTGGACCAACTCAATTGATAGCTTGATCTGGTTGTTCTCATGTATTATCAACTAGCTCTATGTAATGATTTGGTAGAGCCAGATGTATTTAAACTTTAGATTTTACGAGCTCTGGTGAGACCAAAATGTAACTTTTTTCAACCCTTTCATCTCCCTCAAAATCTTTGACATTTGGAAGATGTTTCACCTTCTTTCATTTTGTTGCATGTGAGCCCTTTTACAATCCTTAGTGAAAACCTGTTGTGTTGTCTAGTGAAATTGGATAACAATTACTCTTGCAATTCTTAATCCTTGATAAAAAATTTTTTTTTTGAAAATTTCACCATTTTGGAATGGGTGACAACACCATCATACACAAGCTTGATCAACCATATTACTCTAGTAATAATCTCCCAATCATCAATCATATAGAAAATAGTTCATCTAATACATGGTAAACACAAACTTATGACTATTTATCCACTAGAAAACTACCTCCCGATCTCTCTAGAAATGGAAACTGATCTTTTCAACAATGTGTGTCTCGTTACATCATCTTAGGGGGTATCCTTTATAAACTATTGTTTTACGACATTCTCCTTTGGTGTCTCAAAACTCTAGAGGATCATCTTATCATCCAACAAGTCCATGATGGCATATGGGGTGGACATTTCAACATCTTAGTTATTGCTAAACACATCTTACACATGTAATACTAGTGTCCTCCACTTAATCAAGATTTTTATGACTATGTTAATAAATATGTCTAGTGTAAAAAACATTCCAACCTTACACATATTCCTAGTCATGCTCTTAAACCCGTTCGGGACCTATAATGTTTTTCATAATGGGGCCTTTACCTTATAGGTCTCATCAATCCTTGATCATAAAAATGACATAATTCTATCATCACATCCATTTAATGATTTATAAAATAGGTGGAAGCTATCCCCGTCATCTCTACTAATGCTAAGAAAATTTTCAAATTCATCCACCATCGCAGTATCTTTCTCTTTATCATTCCTAAAATAATCATCGTAGATAATGGAAAATAATTTAAAAACTATGCATTACTTTTAACATCAAAATCATCTTTTCATCTCCTTTTTATCCATAAGAAAATGGTCAAGCAAAAGCATCCAAAAAAATCCTCATGAATTTTTTGACCAAGCTGGTAGAAATTGACATCTTCAAATTCCGTTTGCATATGGGCATATTGAACCATATTTCACACACCTATGGGAACTAAACCATTCTCCCTAGTATAAGGAACCATCTCCATTCTTCCTCTTAAATTCCAAATCCTATACTTACATATTTGTGACACCCCTAAATTTTTACTCGCAAAAAACTATTTAAGAGGTAGAAAATTATGGAATATTTTTTTTGTTAAGTTTAGAAAGAATTAATGGGAACAAGTTTCAGGTTTACATTATTTATTTTTCCCTATGTGTCATTGTGTGACACTTGTTGGTGTCCATTTTGATCCTCTATTATTTTTCCCTAATTTTCCTTTCAGTCTACATTTCCTAAAATGTTCTCTACAGTTTTAATGGGTGAAATGAAATTGATGCCTCTGTTCCCATGCCTTAGTCTATTTGAAAATCATTTGACATGCCCCATTTTGCAATAATATTCAAGCTTGCACCGTGTTACCCTAATTTTTTAAATTTTTACTTGCTCCAAAACATTTTTCTTCAAACTTGGTGGTTTGCAAACTTTGTTCTCTAGATTGAATGCTTTCAAAATCTCATAAACTTATTATTTTTCCCCATTTTGAAGGAAAAATCCATGCATGCCTTGTTTGTACTATAATTTTTCAAAATCTGTGGGTTATGTCATGTTTTCCCTTTTTTCTGATCGTGAAAAATCAAAATTGACCAATCCATACTTGTATGTATTCAAAAATCCAATCACAAGGTCAAGAAATGCTCGAAAATCATGTTTCATCTGATTTTATTTCAAAAAAATTCCATCATCGGTGAAAAAATCAGGTTCTAGGCAAAACTGGAAAATTTTTGTGTTTTTTACGGTCAGATGGGCATATTTTAACTGTCAAATTATTGTTGAGAAGTTAGAGGGTACGTGGTGGCATCTAATTAGCTGAGGAGAAGCAGGGAAGTGTTATAACATATTATTTTTTTCCTTTTTGGCAAATGGGGCATTTTCGGGCCCAGCGCTCTGCTTTTTCCAATTTTTCCTACGTGGCATGTTTTGATTGGCTGAGGGATAGCAGGTGGTTGGATTCCCTTAGAGTTTTTACACTTTATTTTGCAAAAATTTTAGAGTCACAAAATGGCCGGAAACCCCATAGCTAATCGGGGGTGGACACATGTTCATGAAAAATAAAAAAGGGAGGAGCGAGCCGATGGGGGACTTAGATTTTTTTAGCTCTATTTTCCTAAAGTTTCAAAAGTATTTTCAGACCCACTCCAATAAGAGGAGGACACGTGGCTTAAATTTTGTGGGAGAGGGGCCTATGAATCACGGGTTAAGGTAGAAAAGGTTCAGGTAAAATTTTGGAGCGCGGTCCCATGGCCAATCACAGGTAGACACGTGCCCATGAAAATTCAGAGGGATGTGTGGGCCACGGAAGGAAATGGGGAATTTTTCCCTTTTTGGCAAAAGGAGTTAAGGTAAAAAATTGAGCTGCGGGCCCATGACTAAGCCAGAGGGAGACACGTGGTGAAAGTAGAGTGGGTAGGTGGGGCGGCAGAGGCAAAAGGGAAATTTTTCCCTTTTGCAAAAAAGACTTAATATGGAAATTTGAAGCACTTGCCCGTGAGTGAATCATCAAGCCACACATGGCAAGGGAGAAATCAGAGGGGCAGGCCCGCGGGGGAAATAATGAAAAAAATTCAAATTTCCAAAAAACGTCAAAATGTGCAGAATTGAAGTGCAATCCCAATGGGACCCATCATGTGCCATGTGTCATCACCAAAATTCAATGGTGGAGGGGTGGAGAAAAAAGTCAATTTTTTCCATTTTTCAAAAAATGTCAAAAAGTCAAAAGGTGAGCCCGAATTGATTCCCAATCATATTTTGACACATGGAGGGCCCAAATTGAAGGAGAAAGAGCAGATCAAGGGTAACTGTACATTTTCATTTTTGGCCACCATTTTTGCTCCATGAAACTTGGAATTACAAATTTTGCATCAAATTTCATCAAATTTTTTGTGATTCCATGCCGTTTTGGCCTTCTAGGATCATTTGAATCAGTTTCATAACTCAATTTGCATATTTGAGGTGTTTTTGAAACAATTTTTTTTCCTAATCTGTTCAGACACTTGAAATGTCAAATTTGACAGTTGCAGAGGTAGTTTTAAAAGGTGAAAAGGTGAAATGATGAGAGGAAAGGCATCTGCATTCCTTGATGATGAAAAATGTGCCTTCAAGGAAGATAATGATCCGAATATTTGTAAATTCAGTCTTTTTGAAACACCTGGTAACTCTTGTTGCAAATTTGTTAAATGTCATTTTCAGTGAATCATGAGAAATTGTTGTAACAAAATTGATCCCTTGTCATATTATTTTCTTGGGAAAGAAGGCTCCAATGTGGCAAGAGATATACAATGTATTTTGGAGAAATGCAAATGGTTGGGAAGTTGAAAATCACGAGCAAATTCTGAGAAAAGCTCATTTTTTGAGAAACCCACCAAAGAACTAGGTTAATTTCTTCTGTGTTGGATCTTCATGTATATCAGTTGGTTACAAGTGTATAGCCATCACACAACTCTAAGATTGTTCATGAAACTCTCCCCTACTAATGAATCTAACAAGCTTTTGAGTTAATTTGTGTTTTTTGGGGAAATATGATGTCTGTTATCATTTTAAATACCTACAAATAATATTCATTGTTCTTGTTACAGTATTGCATTGAAAGTCTTTAGAAATCACACATAATCTCATCCTTATTGATAGTTTAGTGGCACTTGTAGTTTTTTTTGTTAGAAGAGATTTCATCTAGCATTGAAAATAAGTAGTTTAAAATCACTCCACCTTCATTTGTTCATTAGGATTGCTTGTAATCCTTTGGGGGTACCTTAGGCATGGTTTGATCAAGGATTTTTGTGTTTAATTGAGTTCTCTACTTCAAGCTTTTGTGGTGAGTTCTCAAATATTGTGTGAAGACTGCAACCTAGGTTTCCATTTATGCATCTTCTGGTTGAAAGAACTGTTGGTGTGTGTTGATTTCCACATTATTAGGTGAGTCATCTCACTTAGGTGAGATCGTAGGTCCATGTGTCATTTAGGGGTCATTATGAGATTCTCTTACGCGTCAGTGTGTCAGTGAGTCAGTGCATCATTGCATCATATGCATCATTGGGAGTTACACTTCTATTCTGTGAATGTAACTCCCCCTCTCTACTCAAGTTGTCATGATTTCAGCACTGGGGGTTACTCAACACCTCCTATATGTACATGCCATTTGATCTATGGGATAGAGGAGATTTTTATGGCATAACCAGGTTCTGCCTGTGTTTCAAATCTTTGCATGCACATTCGGTTGATGCTTGCTCCTCCCAAGATCTCTTCACGCTGCCATTCACACGTTTGTTAATGTGCATGTCGTCCCTCATGATCCTCACTTGCAGGTTTTAAACCATCTTTCATGGTATCAGAGTGGATCTTGTGGATCCATTCACTCCTCGACATTGCTCATGCATTTTCTAGCTTCCGATGTGATCTTCAGATTCTCATTGCATGTGTTGTAATGGTGATTCCAACCATGCTCTACTTGCACTGATTTAGGCATTTATACCTCTCTTTGGGTTGTTCATGTGTTTGAGGTGGTTGTTTGAGTTTCTGGTGTTTTTTCAGAGTTTGATATTTTTTCAGGCTCATCAGTTCCTTACTTGCATATGCTCATATTTACATGCTCTACTTGCATTTTTCGAGGGTACATGTACTTGGTTCTATGTGTTGGGTGTGGTGGTTTGCGTATAACTCAGCTTTTGGGTTCTACTATCCATTGGTGCACCATTTTTGGCCTCTATGTGGACTGTGTGTTTTCCTCCTACCGTCATTCAAGGCTCGCCTGATTTACATTGGTTCTTGGCTTCTAGTTGGTCGCTCTTGGTGGTTCATATGTTCTGCATGATGTTTAACATCCCGTACTGAGCTATTGTGGCCTGTGGCTTCTCCCCCACTGGATTGAATGCATTGGAATTGGCCTACAATGTGGGATCGCTCACTACAAGTTCGGGGGTCCCTCTCTCTAACTGTCCAGACCTGTGTTTGTTTTTTTTCCCTCCTACTTCATGTTACCATCCCCGATTGGCACAACTCATAGGTTTTTTTGTCACCAAGAAATTGGGACACTACTTTGCCTCGGGATCTCTACTAGACCATCTCCACGCACCTGCCCTGCCATCATTATACTCCAGCATGTCTAGCTCCTCCACATGTGGCATTTCCTTGCTACAACCTACATGGAATCTGGTTTTCTACTTACTCCAGCGACCTACAACTCCTTCCAACTTGGCACCGACGCATCTCAGGCATGTAGCTCAGAAAAGGTCTCTCACTTAGTAGTTACACCTATACAACTGTCCTTTTGGATGTTTTCTGCTACAGCTCTCCACGTGGAACATAGGCTAGGTAGCTCCAAACAACTCGCTGCTACCAAACAACACGTTGCATGGTTTTCTCACTCTCCAAACGTGGGCCCCATCACCTTTTCTTTTAATGTTTTAGGGTGATTAAAAAAAAATCATTCATTTGGCATTGTAAAATTTGGATTTTTGGCTTATATTAAATCCCCTCCTACACTTGTCGAAGACGGAGGGTGAGGTCCGGGGTTGGCAGGAAGCTAATCCCCCCTTGTAGTCAAAACAAACCCTATCTAAAATTTTGTGTCGTTTCCAACGGGTACCCACACGATGCCCTTTGCACCCATTTAGGGAACTCTTTTAATGTTTTTGTAGTATTTATTGACTTTTTCCATTAGTTGTGGGAATCGTTTTAATGCTATAACTTTTGACTCGCTGCTCATTCTTTAGCATTTCTTTAGTCAAAGTTGGATGATTTCTTACACACTACGTGATGGCATTTTCAGTTTTATAAACACACTACTTTATAAAGTACCACATTCTGGGGGGGTTGACTGTACTCTTGGGCCTTCACACGTAGACACATTATCGATCAAGTCCAATGTCTTGCTTTCGTGCACCTTGCATCTTGCATTTTTTCATCATGGAGAGTGCTCTTTCTAGAATTGAGCATCGTAGGATTGCCTTATAGCCTCCACCACTTCTCATCAAGAGAGAGACCTATTCAGCCTGGCATGCTTCCATGGAATGTTACTTCACCCACAAGGGTCTTTTACCCTTCTTGCTTGGGCCAGTTCCTACACCTGCTGATCATCATCATCTAGAGGACTTTCTTGACACTTGCAACCACATCTTTGGTCACATGATGATGCATGTCTCTCGTTCTCTTTGGTTTCCCATGGTAGACTCAGATCCACCTCACTGTGTCTGGAGCATTCTTCAGTCCCTCTATGGAGACCCTTCACATTCTACTACCATTGTTGCTGTTGATTCAGCCATCTCCTCCATTTCTTCATGTGATGGTATTTTTACTAACATAAAATCTCTTGATTCTACTTTTGATGATGAGGATTGTACACCCAATTTTAATGCAGAGAATACTACAAAGGACTCTTCTCCTCTTTCTCTCACTATTCCAAAAAATTTTTTCACTCCCCACATCTCATCAGATATTGAGTAGTCTCATACTCAGTCTCACACCATCATTACACCAGCCTCCTTTCCACTTCCATTGTATGAGGCCCGCTTCACTCCTCTACCTTCATTGGATGATTCATACCTATCTGACATCGCTCTTCTTTTTGTTGAACCCCCTCATTGGGACAAGTATCTACCTGACCTTAGTCATCTTTTCACAGAGTCTACTTGTGATGAACTATAGGTTCCTCATCTATCTATAGGTGTTTTAGAGGAGTTCATCATCTCTGTTGTCAGGAGTGCCCCTTCTGGGAATCATGTCACTTCCACATTTCCAGAGACTTTTATTGATCCACCCTCAGCTGTGGATCCCTTATTTTTTGTGGAGGATGTTTTGTTCCCTTCACATCACTTAGACATCCTTTCTGTGGGTGTTCCTCTTCACTCTGATAGTTCTACACATGTGGCATTACCTTCAGTTCCTTGGCACTCACTCGCTAGACCTATGTCACACTTCCATGCACCAGACTCAGAGTTCTTCGTATTGCTGCCTTTAGTTTCCTTTATGGAGTGGGCAGACTTTCAGCACATTATTTTTGTCCTTCCCAAGGGTAGGTACATAGTTTGTTATGGGTGGCTCTTCTTCAGTCCAGAGGTAGAGGATCTTGTCATCGACATTCTTCTTGGAGACATCCTAGAGCTGCAAAGTTTAGATCCATCCATGACATCTTCTACATTCCTCTTGTCTCCCTCTTCTTCTCTCTTCTTCTTTCTAAGAGATTTCCTCCTTGTACATGGGTACCCCTTCAGGATCATCTATGGTTGGAACCCATATTTGGCATCTTTCGTAGATTAGAGAGTGTGTTTCTCTCTTGTGGTGGATGTTTTTCCCACTGGGTTTTCTTTCACTGCTTGGGACCTTTTTCTTGTGCATGGGTACCTCATCAGGCTTTGTGCCAGAACCCATTTCTCATTTCTGACTTACCACCTCATCCTAAGTTACAATGAAGGGGGCTGTGTTGGTGTGTGTTATTTTCCACATCAGTAGGTGAGTCGTCTCACTTAGGTGAGATCATAGGTCCATGTGTCATTTAGGGGTCATTATGAGATTCTCTTACGCATCACTGTGTTAGTGCATCAGTGTGTCAGTGCGTTAGTGTTTCATATGTGTCATTGGGAGTTACAATTCTATTCTAGGAATGTAACTCCCCCTCTCTACTCAAGTTGTCATGATTATAGCACTAGGGGTTACTCAACACCTCCTATATTTACACCCCATTTGATCTATGGGATAGAGTATAGTTTTATGGCTTAACCATGTTCTTCCCATGTTTCAAATATTTGCATGCACATTTGGTTGATGCTTTCTCCTCTTGAGATCTCTTCACATTGCCGTTCACACATCCATTTATGTGCACATCGTCCCTTGTGATCCTCGCTTGTAGGTTTTAAAACCTCTTTCAATAACATCCACATTATTTGAAGCATTTTATCTAATAGTTGTTCAAGTATTGTAGAGGTTGTCAAAGATTGGATATATTCAAGTTTTTCTTGTCAATACCCCACAAAAAAATCATTTGAATAACTAATTCTACCCATACTACCCTTGCATTGCATTGTGTGTCGACAAAACAATCTCACCCATCTACAAAAATTCATAAAGCAAATCAGGATCATACAATGACTTCAACAGCCTCAACCTTGTCTTGAAAGTATTTACATCATTTAGTAGTGACAGCTCTGTTGAGTTTGAATAATGGAAAATTTATCATGTTTTCCCAAGGCCATTTCCATACAATATGCACAGTATAAGGATATCTCCACCTCCTTCACAAAACAGAGGTTGTAATATAGGTTCTCTTACCTTGATTGAAAGGAACAACCTAAAATAGTGAGGGTTAGATCAAATCCTTTCAAAGTGCTATCATCTCTCCACAAATATGAGTGCCAGTTAGATCACATCCCCAGCTACAAAACGACATATATTAAGATCTATCTACCTTCAAGCTTCATGTCATATTTCTGATGTTGCTCAAACTGAAAAGGAGAACAAATTTGGGTACTAACACTTAATGGTTCCATTGTCGAGGACTTGTTTTGAATTTATGGGAAATAATTTACACTACTGAGATTGATTTTCTGATTCATTTTCAAATCCATGTATATTTAGCCTATCAACAATGCTAATGTAGACACCAAATTTGTGTCTTACGACCCCTTGTGACCCGCATCTCATCTCGCAACCTAAACTCATCACCTAAACCTTACACAATTATTTATTAATTACCTTGTAATTGATAAATCCACATCATCTCACCTGCCACCCCTCATTTAGCCACTTCATCATGACCTAGCCCTAACCCTAAACTAACCTAATTAAGACCTAGAACTTGGTCTACACCTACACCCATGACTAATGACCCCTTTCTCGCACCCAAAACCGACCTTCTAGTCACTTGACCAAGCCCGCAACTAATCTCTCAGGAGAAAAGCAGGGAAGGTGGGCTATTTTACTAAAAATAGCCTACTTTTTCCTTAGCGATGTCGGTTCCTACTCGACCGCCGTCGGTTACATAACTGCCATCGGTTCCTTGTAAATGGGCTCCCCAAACCAAAAAAAAAGGATTGGAATTTCATTTTGGATCAGAGTGGAAGGATTTTAGGAATCAAGAGAGATCATTTGGGAGCGAGAAAGAGAGTCCAGATCTTAACTTGACCAAGCAGAGACGAGTGAAGAAGCCAGAAGAGTTGCAGCAAAAGGAGATCAAGCCCAAAACCTGCAACAGAACAGCCAGAGTTCTCAGATACTCAGCTGATCATTGGGAGGGAGATATTTCATCTTCTGTTTGTCCAGCCATCCTACCTAGAGTTCTGCCTTTGTCATCAGACTTCTTGGACCTGCATCTTCGTCAATAACCAGTAAGTTACATCTTGCATGTCCTCTTTAATAACATTTCTTAGACTTTTTGAAGCACAATCCTCACAAATCCATTCCTAGATCCACTACCCAGCATGCTATTGCATCTAACTATCATTCATCTACCTCTCATCACCTTATTTCCTAATATCACCTATATACATCCTTACAAACAACACAACCACCCCACAAAACAACCAACCTTCAGATCTTAGACCATACCGATATCAGTTATCAGCAACCGGTATCAGTTATCCTGACTATAACCAAAAACCAGCCTTTCCCCTGCCCAGTTCAACGAAGCAATTTAATTGATATCTTATAGTCTTTTGTGTTAATTCATATTAGCAGGGGAACTGACCACCTTCGAAAGGAAGTTTTATATTTCCTGGGCCCAAGGTAGTTCTCTCATTTATTGTCTAATCAAAATCGTGTGGTCTTGTGTTTTTATTTGCAGGTAGTCCTTCCAAGACAAAAAGGAGTTTTTCGCAGTCAACCTGATCTTTCTCTACGGTACGTGCACACCATCTCGACGTTCAATAGGTATTCCTCCTAGCCCTAACCTTATCTGTTTTTAAAAGGAATGAAACATTTCGAGTGAAACATTTTGGCACGCCCGGTGGGACCCATTTTGGGTTTCTTTCTTTCTTGCTTGCTTTCATATAGGGAGTATACTTGCTGTTTTCTTCTTCTAAAAGATATTTACAAGGTTTTGTATTATTTTGATAAAAGAACTTGCTTTGCTTTTACATCTCGCATTAGTGAAAGTCATCTCTTTTGCTTCATCGAATATCATTTTTGATTTGGGTTTAAAACACGTGCATTGCATTACTGCTTGTTGTTTTCAATTCTAGTGAACATAGATTAAGTAACAGGTCGTACACGTGGGGGTGATATCCACGGTATTGACAAGAAATTAATCTTACTTTCACTGCACAACACATACCGAATCACTTCACAATTAACACAACAGCTCAAACATCCCTCCTTTTCCGCGGTATTCCTCCGCCCGATTGAGGTAACCTTATAAGCCAAAACAACTTGACATTTCCCCTAAGTCTTTTGTTTAGGATTGACATCGTTCCGCATCTAAAGGCATAAGCCCACAATAATTAAAATTAACCCTAGGGTTAGTCTCTGGATTTGCGTGTGCATCTTGCTTGTTTTTAGTTCTGTTTTCTTTCTCATACCCTGTCTTCTGTGATCAATAATTGGACAAGTATACTAAACGTTGTTAAAAATCAAATTAGCAGCCTTTTATATCTTGTTAGCCCAGACTTCTTACACCGACATTGGTTACCTGATCAGCGTCGGCTATAGTATAACCGACATCGGTTACAAGACCGATATCAGTTACTGTCTTTCCCAATTCCTGACAAACCAGCAACCTACCAATTTTACCAGTCTGAGTTTGTTTCTATTCCTGACAGATTGAAACCCTACTGTGAACTCCTGTCCATGGTTGTTATCACTCGAAAGCAAGCCGCCGCCATGGTTTCACATGCTTGCTCTGTTTCTTTTCCTGAATCACCCCCTTCACATTCTGTGGGGAATCCTACGGATACCAGCGAGGTTCCTAAAATTCCTGTGGGAGATAAGGACTTTGTCAAGTTTCTGGATGCTAATTCTAGTGCTGTACAATACTATTTGTCTCATACCCCTGACCGTACACCTGATGGTCAGCTCCTTGTTGGTATGCCTATTAGTATAGCTACTCATTTAGCTCCCACTTAGCCTGATAACACTGCCTTGCTTCCTGCATCTCTAGCCCCGTCTCCCAATCTGACGGCTTCAGAGGTTCATACGACTCAGATTGGCTTTCCGTTGGTTAATCTTGGACCCCACATATCATTACCACCGACTGCCCCTACCTCATCTCTCTTGCAGACTGCTCCATTCATGACTTGCTCTCTACCACCTATCCACACTAGCTTTCCTTCTCAAGCTCCGCCTACCTTTTCTTTCCCATACACGTATCCAGTGACCTCAACATCCTATATGGGACATCCCTATTCGGTCACCTCAACATATTCATCCTCCATACCTTATCAACACTTAACCCCACCATTGTCCAGCGGAGGCCGTTGGCCCAATTTGCCTCCGTTTACCACAATCGCACCATCATCTCATCCAACCACGGATTTCATTAAACAAATGATGGACAAAATGCAAAACCTGGAGGCTTCTGTTTCAGGAAGTCGTAGCGCCTTGACATACGAGCAAGTTTGTCGGAGCCTATTCACCTGTCTGTCCCCCTTCATTCGTATCCTCCTCAATGGGAATTACCAAAATTTAACCGTTTTAACAGTAAACAGGACCCTCAACAACACTTGCGATCATTTAGACATGCTTATTATTTGATTGCTCATGATGATGCCTTGTTACTCCGCACCTTTCCCATGTCCTTATCAGGACCCGCCTTGGAGTGGTACAGTGCTTTAACCCAGCACTCAATCTTCTCTTTTAACCAACTAGCCCAATCTTTCTTGGATCATTTCTCCATTAACATTACCAAGAAAGTATCTATCACTGACCTTTATGCCATCCGACAATTCGAAGATGAATCTATCACAGATTTCGTTGGATGATGGCGGGGCCTTATCAACCAACTTACATATGCCTTGCCTCAGGCTGAACTTATCGAACTTTTTACGTAGGCATGTGCTAAGCACATTTCTCCTACTCTTCAAATTCAAACTTTCCGCACATTCGATGAGGCCTTTACCATGGCTCGGAAACTAGAAATTCGAGCCTTAGAAGAAGAGAAATTGCAGTTGCGCAACAAAAACCCCAATTTCTGAACTCCAGATTCCACCAACAAACCTAACACCACCAATCCTCACCCATCGACCGCTTCGAAATCAAAAGGGGCTGTGCACGCGGTGATGGTCAAATCCCAACCACCGTCTAATACCCCGCCAAAAACCACTTATAAGTATAAAGTAGAACCCATAAACTACACTCCCTTGGGAGAAACATATGGTATGATATTGGAAAAATTGCTCAAAGCAGGAGCCATTACCTTACCTCCTGTTAAACCTCACTCCGGGTTTGATTCTACCCGGGCTATACCTTCCTGGTACAAAGAAAATGACTTCTGTAACTTTCACCGCGTAAAAGGACATAGTCATGAAAACTGCAAAATGTTGAAAATAATAGTGCAGGAAATGATTGACGCAGGTGATATAACCCTCAATAATCCTAATGCCCCTACCAACCAAAATTTGAAAATCTTCAACAAACCATTCCCAATTCACTCGTCCAACAGTAACGTAAACCAGGATATCTTAGCCGAGGAGAGTGTTCATGAGATCCATGCAGTCTTCGACTCCTAGCCAAAAGCCTCTATCGAGAAAATTTTGAATCAAGCCTCTCCACTAACACAGGAGTCCGAACCTCCTTCACCACCATCAAGCCAAAGTGAAATCATTCCTTTACCCATAAAAGAGTTAACTGCCCAGACTTCTCTTCTCATCAATGAGTCTGCTTACACCACATCCCTACAAGACTGCGAACGGATGTTATCTAATCTATCTATTTCCCAAATGTCCCCTTCTACCGCTCTTGCTGCACAAGAGGAAGGCTCACCACTCCTTTTGACATCCTTAGACGAATAATCTCTTGCACCAACATCACCAAATTCTTTAACCATAACAGACCCTCTCAAACATACCCTCCTGCCTATTAGTCCTTCATCGCCTAAATCTTTTCAACAACCGGTCGACCTCTTAATATCTATTGATACAGTACCTCATCTACCCCTTGTATCACACCCTCAGTGGACTGGAATCACAACCCGTATTTCTTCCGTACCAAATTTACAATTCATGCCTGAAGATTTTAATTCTCCAAAAGATAGACGAGTCCTATGGGAACGTTTGAGTACCCCCTATTCTACTCAAATGCAGGTGACCAATCTGGACACCTCTACCATATATCCTAAGTGTTTACGGAAACTCAAAATTCCTATGTCCTCAGTCTTATCCCCCGTATCTATACCAAGTAGCCCACCCACCTCTATTAGCCTAACCAAATCTTCCCCTACACTTGGGACCTCACCAATGCCCAGTCTAACGCACCCGCCTAAGTGACTTCATTTATCCAAAAATAAAGCCGCCCCCCCACCTAGGAGACAAACTCAATCCGTGCCTCTATCACAATCAAAACCATCATCGTCACACCTACCTTCCATATTGGGACCTCATCCCTCCACCTTGCATCAATATATCATACCTCCTGCGTTTTCTTCAAAACGACCTACGCCTTCTGCACCTATACAGAGATCAAAGGGTATATCAACATTGTCACCCCCACATATCCTATCCACCCATCAACCCTAAATGAACTCCATCATCAAAGGATTTATTTTCTATCACTCCCCCTTTCTCCGTGGTTGTTTCCCCGCTACCACGTCATCTGTAGCCTCATCATCTAACCAGCTGAATATAGCTTCTGCGCCAAAGAAACCACGTTTAGTGAAAACCATGTGTCAACACCCCTCGGCTAAACCACCACCCGTATGAATCAACCACGCACAAACATTACCAAAACCCTCAAAACCAATACCCTCATCCTCCTCCGATTTTTACCCATTCAAAGGATCTTACGCCAAAATCCTTGCTATGTTGGTGGAGAATGCGACCATTTCCCTACCCCCACTTAGACCTTATGACCTGTCTAAACCTCGACCTATAGGTTATGATGAGTCTAAAATTTTCACTTATCACCGCACACCAGGACATGATGTGGAGAGATGCAAAGCTTTAAAAACCATCCTTTGTCAGTCACCTCTCCCATCTACAAAGGTTAAGAAAGACAACTTACGAAAGGAGAGACCTTTAGCTTCAATTCCCTCTACTATACCATCTATCCCCGCCTCACCAAGATCTATCATTATTACAACCCCACCTCTTGAAGACCATGAGTTATCCCAACCATCTTCCTCATCTCAGGTTTATGAGATCAATATGATTAGTGTTTCTACTCGAGCATAGAAAAACAATGAGAAAGCAAAAGAAAGCACATATGCGTCCTCTCTTTCTCCATCCAGCATCCCGATTGCACCACCACCCAAAGTGGTTATTCATGGACCCGCTTACCCCGTCTCTAATGGAGTTGCCCATCGAGCCATGATCAAACAGCTTCACCAATCGCCCGTAAAAATGACACTATATGATCTCATTCAGACTTTTGAATCCCATCGACAAGCTCTCGTTAAAATTATTCAAGGGATCGAGGTCTTACCTAATGAAACCCTGCCTGTTGCCTCCATTCTAACACCCAATCACGTTGCTTCTCTCACCAAACAACCCACTGCCCCAACCACTTCTGTACAACAACAAGCTGCGGCAGTCAGTTTCTCTTACGATAAAATTGTTGACTTTGGTACAGAAGATCTTGACCCTGCCCTTTTCATCTCAGCTTACGTCCGGGACATTCGGGTATGTCGTGTTATGATTGATGCGGGAACTAGCCTAAACATCATCTCTTCAAAATCCTTCCAACAAATGAATATCCCTTCTAGCTACATGTGTGCTAATCCCATCATGTTGCGGTCATTCAATGACGCTATTACCTCTACCTTAGGCACCGTGATCCTTAACATTCGGGTAGGACCACGTACTTTACCCAAACTCTTCTATGTCCTTGAAGGAGAGTTCCAATATAACATATTGCTAGGTCACCCTTGGATCCGGGCTATGGGATGTGTTCCCTCAACATTACATAGGTGCATAAAATTTGAGTACGAGGGGAAGTCCTACACCGTAAAAGCTGATCCTTCCCCCTTTAAAATGTGTAATATGTTATACCACCCTAACGATGTGCTTATACCAATCAAGACACCCATACATTTAACCCAACCATCCTCTTCAAATGTACCTCAACCATCCACCTCAACCGCACCTACGCCTTCAACTGATGAAACCACCGTCGCAAAAACCACTTCCCTTCCCGCAGCTAACATCCCAACCGCAGACCCCTTAGTAGATTTTTTTCAATGCCTTACGCTGGGGGAGTATCACCTATATAACGTTAGTTCTTTCCATACCCCACAGGAATACGGATAGGTACATGCACATCCTACCTATGACCATCGTGTGGGGGAAGTAATCTCTTACGGACCACCCCATTTCTGCACCAACCTAACGTATGGGGGTGTTGACACATCCTCCATTACCCCTGAACCCCCTCTTGGTGTGGTTCCCTTCCAATCCGATTTTCAATACTTGACAAATCGTCGTTTCGCCCTCACCTTCTTGACTCGCTGTGCTTGGAAAGGCTTTGGTTTTGGTCTTTATGAACAAGGCCGACATACACTCATTCCCGTGACTACACGCAAACACAATGATCGCAGTGGTCTCGGTTTTCCTGAAACACCTACACAGGAGGAACCTCGTGTCAGTTGTCTTCTAGAAGACAACGACGTCACCCCTACCGAACCATCATCACCCATTTTTCCTTCATCACCCACAGAGTCAATAGATCCCGAATCTATCCCTCCTAACTTTTTTTTTTCATAAATGCTATCTTCCTAGGTCCTCTTAATTATCAACATGATAATGAGGACCCCTCTTCTATACCCCTTCTATATCCAGACATGATCGAAGAGGATTCACCTTCGATTAATGTTGTTGAGTGCCTGGATGACGATTCCATCCTCACTTACCTTGGGGCAGACGACTCCTATATTCAACGCACCTTACCATCTGAAACTCAAACCATGTTGAATGAATCAACTATAGAAATCAACATCCACACGGAGGAGGATCCTCACATTGTGAAGATCAGACAATCCCTTAACACATCAGAACAAGCCACCTTTACTACCTGTCTCCGTACCCGCAACCAAGCTTTCACTTGGTCCTACGCGGACATGCCAGGAATTGATCCTACCATTGCCGTCCATAACATCACTCTAAACCCTGATTCCAAGCCAATTAAATAGAAATTGAGAAAAATGCATCCACGCATTGCTCTCTTGGTCAAAGAGGAGCTTCAACGACTCCTTTCTGTTTCTTTCATTCTGCCTATTGACTATCCTCAATGAATTTCTAACATCGTACCTGTCACTAAAGCGACGGGGGGACTTCGGATATGCACGGATTTCTGGGATCCTAACCTCGCTTGCCCTAAGGATAACTTCCCCCTGCCTAGCATTGACCAACTTGTAGATCTTACTGCAGGCCATGAGATGCTCTCTCTCATGGATGATTTCTCGGGATATAACCAAATTTTGGTTGCCCCCGCCGATCAACATAAAACTACCTTCATAACTCCTTGCGGAACGTTCTGTTACCGTGTAATGCCATTTGGCCTTAAGAATGCTGGTGCAACCTATCAGCGGGCTATGACCTACATTTTTCATGACATTATGCACACTATCCTTGAAGATTATGTCGACGATCTTCTTGGCAAGTCTAAACATCGTAGTGAACATCTCGATGTTTTAACCATTATTTTTGATCGCCTGTTATAATATTCTATCCGCCTTCAACCAAAGAAATGTGTCTTTGGTGTCCTTTCGGGGAAACTTCTTGGCTTTATCATCTCTTTGAGTGGCATCGAGGTCGACCCATCTAAAGTCAAAGCTATCCTAGAAATGCCCCCACCTACCAATCTCAAACAATTACGTAGTTTACAAGGTAAGCTCCAATCTATCCGACGTTTCATCTCCCAACTCTCAGATCGATGTCAACCTTTTCATCACCTTCTTAAAAAGGACATTGATTTTCAATGGAGCAAAGAGTGCCACCTAGCCTTTGAAGCTCTCAAAATTTATCTCTTGCAGCCACCCGTGCTTATCCCACCTCAGGATGACCGCCCTTTCTATCTTTACCTTTCCGCCACTAACCACACTGTAGGGGCCATGATTACACATCGTGACTTTGAGAATCGAGAACAAGCCATTTATTATATAAGTCATAGTTTGGTGGACTATGAGACTAGGTATACACATGTAGAAAAGTTATGCCTAGGCCCTATCATTCGTGGCTACCAAAATCCGACACTACCTTCTGAATCACAAAACTTTCGTCATCACCAACACGGACCCCATCCATTACATGTATGCCAAACCTCATCTAAACTAATGCATCACCAGATGGCTCATGCTCCTCACCGACCTTGACCTCGAGTTTGTCCACTAGAAATCAATCAAAGGACAAACTCTTGCAGACCAACTTGCGGAGGCCCCTTTACCTGGGGAACAATTTACCAATTTTACATTCCCAGACAAACTCATCGCTACTCTTTCCCTCAAGGAGGAGTCGTATCTAATGACCCTCTTCTTCAATGGATCCAAATGCCACCGTGGTGGAGGAGTTGGTGTTGTTCTCATTCCTTTCGACGCTGAGCCCATGCCTCTTTCATTCCGACTCGATTTCCCTTGCACTAATAATAGAGCGGAATACGAGGCCCTTGTTCCGGGTCTCCAAGTTGCGTTACACTTAGGTATCAAATCTATCAATATTTTTGGTGACTCTCAATTGGTAGTCAATCAAGTTATGGGCATCTACCAATGTAAAAATGAGGAACTTCAAAAGTACAAACACTACGTGGATTCACTTCTAGCCTTATTTACTCACTATTCTATCCAAACCATTCCCCGCTCCACTAACAAATTTGTGGATACTATGGCTTGCTTAGCCTAGCAAATTCCAGCTTCATCAACTGACTCTGAATTATTCGTCTTGGTCCAACAACTTTTTTCCCCATCCTACTCAACCCCGATAGTTTGTATGATAAATACTATGTCTACTAATTCGCAGGATACCTAGTACCACCAATTTCACGACTACCTTACAACCTCTGTTCTCCCTTCTGACCTTACTAGTACTAGTAAACGCGCTTTTCTTAAACACATTTCTCGTTATGTAGTTATGGGAGGAATCCTTTATAAACGTGGCTTTGATGGCATCCCTCCTTCAATGTCTCACCGGCACGAAGGTCACCCATACCATCCAATAGGTCCATGACGGTATCTATGGTGGACATTTTAGTGGCCTTACCGTGGCCAAACGAATCCTTCGCCTTGGTTATTATTGGCCTACTCTCAATAACGATTGCTATGAATATGTTAAGCATTGTCCTATGTGTCAACAACACGCCAACCTTCAACATACTCCTAGACACCCCCTACAGGTCACCCGAGATCTTTGGCCTTTCTCACAATGGGGTTTAGACCTTATTGGTGAGATTCACCCGTCCTCTTCGCAACGTCACCGATGGATTATCACAGCAACCGAATATTACACAAAATAGGTGGAGGCTATTCCACTAATTTCAACCAAAAAAAGAAAAAATTGTAGAGTTCATTAACCACCACATTATCTGTCGTTTTGGTGTTCCTCAGCGCCTGATAACAGATAATGGAAAATCTTTCAAAAATAAGTTATTGCAAGACCTTTGTGACAACTTTGGTATTAAACTTAGCTTCTCATCACCCTACTATCCAGAAGCAAATGGACAAGCCAAATCCTCTAATAAAACCCTAACCAAAATCCTCATGAAAGTTGTCAATGAGTCTAGAAGAAATTGGCACGATCACATCCCCTTTGCCCTTTGGGGCTTATCGTACTAGCATTCGTACCTCTACTAATGCTACACCTTTTTCTTTGGTATATGGTACCGAGGCTATCTTGCCTTTCGAAATACAAATACCCTCCCTCAGAATATCTCTTCAGGATATTCTCACCAACGATGATTTCCACCAAGAGCTGTTAGCCCAATTGGAGCTTCTTGACGAACGTCGTCTTACAACTCTCGATCACCTTCAAAATCTATCAAAAACGTATCAAGTGTGCTTATGATAAGTGACTTCATGAGCGTACCTTTAAGGTTGGTGATCTTGTCCTCAAAGAGAATCAACATGTAACCAAACTAGAAAAGAAAAAATGTGGAAAATTTGCTCCTAATTGGATTGGGGCCTTATATAATCACTCACACTTATGGATCAGGAACTTATCGTTTAGCTTCGCTTAATGGTAAACCTGACCCTGAACCCCTTAATGCCTTGCATCTTCGACCATTCTACTGTTGAATTTAGTGTTATATCACTTCTTATCTACCTACTGATCATCCCTTGATCTCATTTACCGCTACATACACTTTGTTTCCTACATCTCCAAATAAAATCAAGCTCACTTCTCACCTCCCCTCAACGATGCCTTCCCCTTTTTAGTCTAGTCCATGACTTCAAAGTCTTAAAATAACACCTTCTTATGGGATTTTCTTGAGTCAAACTTCCTACCCAAACTAGATGCTTCACGCCAAAAGAACATCTAGCTATCTAAATTATATATAGACTGCTCCCTCGAAGGACAGCTATATGCCAAATTATTGCTGCTATTATATATAGACTGCTCCCCCGAAGGACAGCTATGCACTAAAATCATATCTGCTACTATAAATAGAATGCTCCCTCGAAGGATAGCTATACACAGTCAGCCTTTATCAGAAGCTTCTCGCATGGATCTGTAGACACCAAATTCGTGTCTTACGACCCCTTGTGACCCGCATCCCATTTCGCAACCTAACCTCATTACCCTAAACTTTACACAATTATTTATTAATTACCTTGTAATTGATAAATCCACATCACCTTACCCGCCACCTCACTTTGCCACCTCATCATGACCTAGCCGTAACCCTAAACTAAACCTAATTAAGACCCATGACTTGGTCTAGACTCACATCCATAACTAATGCCTCCTTACTCGCACCCAAAGCCGACCTTCTAGCCACTTGACCAAGCCCGCACTGATCTCTTGGGAGAAAAGCAGGAAGGTGGGCTATTTTACTAAAAATAGCCTACTTTTTCCTTACTGATGCCGGTTCCTACTCGACCGCCGTCGGTTACACAACCGCCATCGGTTCCCTGTAAATGGGCTCCCCAAACCAAAAACAAGGGATCAGAATTTCATTTTGGAGATTAGTCAAAGGATTTCTGGATCAACAGAGAGCATTGCGAGCGAGGAACAGAGTCCAGATCTTCACTTGACAGAGCAGAGACGAGTAAAAGAAACTAGAAGTGTTACAACCAAGGAGATCAACTTGCATCTTGGTCAAAACCAGTAAGTCACATCTTGCATGTCCTTTGTTATAACATTGCTTATGCTTCTTGAATCTCAGTACTCCTAAATCCATTTCTGAATCCACTACCCAACGTTCCATTGCATCTAACTGTCATTCTTTTGCTTCTAATAATCCCATTTCCTAATACCATCTAAAAACTAGCCATTACAAACACCATAGCTACCAAGAAGATCCTAGAACCCACCGGTATCGGTTATCAGTAACCAACATCGGTTATCAGTAACTGGCATCGGTTCCTCTGATCAAAACAAGAAAACCAGCCTTTCCCCCTACCCAGTTTAACAAAATAATTTAATTGATATTTTGCAGTCTTTTGTGTTAATTCATATTAGCAGGGGAACTGACCACCTTCGAAAGGAAGTTTTATATTTCCTGGGCCCAAGGCAGTTTCCTCATTTATTGTTTAATCAAAATCTTGTGGTCTTGCGTTCTTATTTGCAGGTAGTCCTTCCAAGACAAAAAGGAGTTCTCCGCAGTCAGCTTGATCTTTCTGTACGGTACGCGCACACCATCTCGACATTCAACAGGTATTCCTCCTAACCCTAACCTCATCTATTTCTAAAAGGAATGAAAGGATAGAAGCAACTCTATTCCCAGAAGCCGAAACATTCCGAGTGAAACATTTTGGCACGCCCGGTGGGACCCACTTTGGGTTTCTTTCTCTTGCTTATTTTCATTTTAGGATGCATATTTGCTGTTGCTTCTTTTGTTATATATTTCGTAAAGAATTTGTCTTGCTTTCCTAGTTTCGCATTAGTGAAAGTCATCTCTCTTGCTTCATCGAATATAATTTTTGATTTGGGTTTAAAACACGTGCATTGCATTCCTGCTTGTTGTTCTTCAATTCTAGTGAACATAGATTAAGTAACAGGTCGTACACGTGGGGCCGATATCCACAGTATCGACAGGAAATTAACCTTAGTTTCACCGCACAACACATACCGAATCACTTCACAATTAACACAACAGCTCAAACATCCCCCCTTTTCCACGGTATTCCTCCGCCTGATTGAGGTAACCTTATAATCTAAAACAAACTTGACATTTCCCCTAGGTCTTGTTGTTTAGGATTCTGACATCATCTTATGTCTAAAGGCATAAGCCCACGATAACTAAAATTAACCCTAGGATTAGTTTCTAGATTTGCGTGTGCCTCTTGCTTGTTTCCAAATTCTGTTTTCTCTGTCATACTTTGTCTTCTGTGATCAATAAGTTGATAAATATACTCAACGTTGCTAAAAATCAAATTAGCAGCCTTTTATATCTTCTTATCCTAGACTTTTGACACCGGCATTGGTTAAGGGACCGACGTTGTTTTCTCTGTGACCGACACCGGTTACTAAACCGATATCGGTTACTGTCTTCATCAGCCCCTGACAAACCAGCAACTTGCCAGATTCATCATTCTAAGGTTGTTTTTGTTCTTGATAGATTGAAACTTTCCTGTGTGTTCTTGTCTATGGTTGTCATCACTCGGAAGAAAGCGGCCGCCATGGTTTCACATGCCTGCTCTCTGTCTTTTCCTGAATCACCCCCTTCACATTCTATAGGGAACCCTACAGACACCAGTGAGATCCCCCAAATTCCTGTAGGAGATAAGGACTTTGCCAAATTTCTGGATGCTAATCCCAGCGCTGTACAATACTATTTGTCTCATGCCCCCGACCGTACGCCTGATGGTCAGCTCCTTATTGGCATGCCTATTAGTATAGCTACTCATTTAGCTCCCACTCCTCCTGATAACACTACCTTACTTCCTACATCTCTAGCCCCGTCTCCCAATCCGACAGCTTCAGAGGTTCATACGACCCCGATTAGCTTTCCTTTGGTTAACTCTAGACCCCACGTATCGTTACCACCAACTGCCCCTATCTCATCTCTCTTTCAGAACACTCCATTCATGACTTACTCTCTGCCACCTATTCACACGAGCTTTCCTTCTTAAGCTCCGCCTACCTTTTCATTCCCATACACGTATCCAGTAACCTCAACACCTTATATGGGACATCCCTATTCTGTGGCACCATCATCTCATCCAACCATAGATTTCATCAAACAAATGATGGACAAAATGCAAAACCTAGAGGCTTCCGTTTCAGGAAGTCGTAGCGGCTTGACATACGAGCAAGTTTGTCGGGAGCCCATTCACCCTTCTGTCCCCCTTCATTCATATCCTCCTCAATGAGAGTTGCCAAAGTTTACTCGTTTTAACAGTAAAGAGGATCCTCAACAACACTTGTGATCATTTAGACATGCTTGTTATTTGATTGCCCATGATGACGCCTTGTTACTCCGCACCTTTCCCATGTCCTTATCAGGACCTGCCTTGGAGTGGTACAGTGCTTTAACCCAGCACTCAATCTTCTCTTTTAACCAACTAGCCCAATCTTTCTTGGATCATTTCTCCATTAACATTGCCAAGAAAGTATCTATCACTGACCTCTATGCCATCTGACAATTTGAAGACGAATCTATCGCAGATTTCGTTGGACGATGGCGGGGCCTTATCAACCAACTTACGTATGCCTTGCCTCAAACCGAACTCATCGAACTATTTACGCGGGCCTGCGCTAAGCACATCTCCCCTACCCTCCAAATTCAAACTTTCCGCACATTCGACGAGGCCTTTACCATGGCTCGGAAACTAGAATTCGAGCCTTAGAAGAAGAGAAATTACGGTTGCGTAACAAAAACCCCAATTTTCGAACTCCTGATTCTACCAACAAGCCAAACACCACCACTTCTCACGCGTCCACTTCTTCTAAATCAAAAGGAGCTGTCCACGCATTAATGGTCAAATCTCAAACACCGTCCAATACTCCGCCGAAAACCACTTATAAGTACAAAGCCGAGCCACCAATTACACTCCTTGGGAGGAGAAACTTATGGCGTCATCCTGGAGAAATTGCTCAAAGCTGGGGCTATCACCTTGCCCCCTGTTAAACCTCACTCTGGGTTTGACTCCACCCGCGCAATACCTTCTTGGTACAAAGAAAATGACTTTTGTAACTTTCACCGCGTAAAAGGACATAGTCATGAAAACTGCAAGATGTTGAAAAACATAGTGCAGGAAATGGTTGACGCAGGGGATATAACCCTCGATAATCCTAACGCCCCTGCTAACTGAAATCTGAAAATTTTCAACAAGCCATTCCCGAATCACTCGTCCAACAGTAACGTGAACCAAGATATCTTAGCCGAGGAGAGTGTTCATGAGATCCATGCAGTCTTCGATTCTCAGCCAAAAGCCTCTATTGAAAAAATTTTAAATCAAGCTTCTCCACCAACACAGGAGTTTGAACCTCCTTCACCACCATCAAGCCAAAGTGAAATCATTCCTTTACCCATAGAAGCGTTAACTGCCTGGACTTCTCTTCTCATCGACGAGTCTTCTTACACCACATCCCTACAAGACTATGAGCGGATGCTATCTAATTTATCTATTTCCCAAACGTCCCCTTCTACCACTCTTGCTACACAAGAGGAAGGCTCGCCACTCCTTTTGACATCCTTAGATGAGAAATCTCTTACACTAACATCACCACATTCTTTAAACGTGACAGATCCCCTCGAACACGCCCTCCTACCTATTAGTCCCTCATCGCCTAAATCTTTTCAACAACCGGTTGACTTCTTAACATCTATTGATACAGTGCCTCATCTACCTCCTATGTCACACCTGCAGTGGACTGGAATTACAACCCACCTTTCTTCCGTACAAAAATTACAAATCACACCTGGAGACTGTCATTCCACAGAAGATAGACAGGCCCTATGGGAACGTTTGAGTACCCCTTTTTCTACTCAAATGCAAATGACTGATCATGATGTCTCCACCATATACCCAAAGTGCTTACAGAAGCTTAAAATTCCCCTATTCTCACCTTCACCCCCCTCACCTCTACCAAATGCCCCGTCCACTTCTATCAACTTAACCAGATCTTCCCATACGCTTGGGACCTCACCAATGTCCAGTCTAACGCACCCGCCTAAGCGACTCGATCTATCCAAAAATAAATCCGCTCCGCCACCTAGGAGACAAACTCAATCTGTGCCCCTATCACAATCAAAACCATCATCGTCATACCTACCTTCCATATTGGGACCCCATCCCTCTACCTTACATCAATATATCATACCTCCTGCGTTTTCTTCAAAACAACCTACGCCTTCCGCACCTATATAGAAATTCCAGGGTATAGCAAACACCGTCACTCCGCGTATCCTGTCCACCTATCAACCCTAAACAAATTCCATCATCAAAATATTTGTTTTCAGTCACTCCTATTTCCCCGTGGTTGTTTTCTGATACCACATCATCTGCGGCCTCATCATCCAACATAGCTCTGCGCCAAAGAAAATCACGTTAGTAAAAACCATGTATCAACACCCCTCGGCTAAACCACCACGAACCAATCATGCCCAAACATTACCAAAACCCGCACAACCAATACCCTCATCCTCTTCCGATTTTGACCCACTCAAAGGATCTTACACCAAAATCCTTGCTATGTTGGTGGAGAATGCGACCATTTCCCTACCTCCACTTAGACCTTATGACCCGTCTAAACCCCGACCTATGGGTTACGATGAGTCTAAAATTTGCACTTATCACCACACACCAGGACATGATGTGGAGGGATGCCAAGCTCTGAAAACCATCCTTTGTCAGTCACCTCTCCCGGATAGAAAGATTAAGAAAGACAACTTACGAAGGGAGAGACCTTTAGCTCTCATTCCCTCTCCTATACCATCTGTCCCCCGCCTCACCAAAATCTATCATTATTACAACCCCACCTCTTGAAGACCATGAGTTATCCCCACCATCTTCCTCATCTCAGGTCTACGAGATTAATATGATTAGTGTCGCTACTCGAGGGCAGAAAAACAATGGGAAAGAAAAAGAAAACACACCTGCGGCATCTCTTTCTCTGTCAAACATCCCGATTGCACCACCACCTAAAGTGGTCATTCGCGGACCCGCCTATCCCGTCTCTAATGGCATTACCCACCAAAATATGATTAAACAGCTTCACCAATCACCCATAAAAATGACACTGTATGATCTCATTCAGACTTCTAAATCTCATCGACAAGCTCTCGTTGAGATCCTTCAAGGGATCGGGTTTTCCTAATGACCTGGCCTGTCGCCTCCCTTCTAACACCATCACGTTTGCTGTCTTTCTCTCACCAAACAACCCACTGCCCCAACCACTTCTGTCTCTGTACAACAAGCTGCTGCAGTCAGTTTCTCTGAAGATGAAATTGTCGACTTTGGTACAGAAGACCCTGACCCTGCCCTTTTCATCTCCGCTTACGTCTAGGGACATTCGAGTACGTCGGGTTATGATTGACGGGGGCGCTAGCCTAAACATCATCTCTTCAAAAGCCTTCCAACAGAATGAACATCCCTTCTAGTTGCATGTGTGCCAACCCCATCATGTTGCGGTCATTCAATGACGCTATTACTTCTACCTTAGGCACACCGTGATCCTCAACATTCGGGTAGGACCACGTACTTTACCCGAACTCTTCTATGTCCTTGAGGGAGAGATTCCAATATAATATATTGCTGGGTCGTCCTTGGATCCGAGCCATGGGATGCGTTCCCTCAACATTACATAGATGCATAAAATTTGAGTACGAGGGGAAGTCTACACCGTAAAAGCTGACCCTCCCCCTTTAAAAACTGCAATATGTTTATACCGCCCGAACGATGTGCTTATACCAATCAAGACACCCATACATTCAACCCAACCATCCTCCTCAAATGTACCTCAACCATCCACCTCAACCGCGCCTACGCCTTCAATTGATGAAACCACCATCGCAAAAACCACTTCCCTTCCCGCAGCTAACATTCCAACCTCCGACCCCTTAGTAGATGTTTTTCAGCGCCTTACGCTGGGGGAGTACCGCCTATATAACGTTAGTTCTTTCCCTACCCCGCAGGAGTATGGACAATTACATGCACATCCCACCTACGACCGTCGTGGGGGAGATAATCTCTTACGGACCACCCCATTGCCGCACTAACCTAACGTATGGGGGTGTTGACGCATCCTCCATTACCCCTGAACCTCCTCTTGGTGTGGTTCCTTTCCAATCCGATTTTCAATACTTGACAAATCGTCGTTTCGCCCTCACCTTCTTGACTCGCTGTGCGTGGAAAGGCTTTGGTTTTGGCCTTTACGAACAAGGCCGACATACACTCATTCCCGTGACTACCCGTAAACATAATGATCGCAGTGGTCTCGGTTTTCCCGAAACACCTACACAGGAGACACCTCCTGTCAGCTGTATCCTGGAAGAAGAAGACGTCGCCCCTACCAAACCATCATCACCCACTTTGCCATCATCACCTGCAGAATCTATAGACCCTGAATCCATCCCTCCTAACTTTTTTTTTTTTTCATAAATGCTATCTTCATAGGTCCTCTCACTTATCAACGTGATAATGACGACCCATCTTCTTTGCCCCTTCTTTATCCAGACATGATCGAAGAGGATTCACCTTTGATTAATGTTGTTGAATGCCAGGATGACGACTCCATCCTCACTTACCTTGGCGCGGATGATTCTTATATTCAACGAGCCTTACCATCTGAAACCCAAACTATGCTGAAACGAATCTACCATAGAAATCAATATCCACAGGAGGAGGATCCTCACATTGTGAAGATTGGACAATCCCTTAACACATCAGAACAAGCCGCCTTTACTACCTTTCTCCGTGCTCGCAACCAAGCTTTCGCATGGTCTTACGCTGACATGCCAGGAATTGATCCTACCATTGCCGTCCATAACATCACCCTAAACCCCGATTCCAAACCAGTCAAAAAGAAATTGAGAAAAATGCATCCACGCATTGCTCTCTTGGTCAAAGAGGAGCTCCAACGACTCCTTTCTGTTTCCTTCATCTTGCCTATTGACTATCCTCAATGGATTTCTAACATCGTACCTGTCACTAAAGCGACAGGGGGACTTCGGATATGCACAGATTTCTGGATCTTAACCTCGCTTGCCCTAAGGATGACTTCCCCTTACCTAGCATTGACCAACTTTTTGATCTAACTGCAGGTCATGAGATGCTCTCTCTCATGGATGGCTTTTCAGGATACAACCAAATTTTGGTTGCCCCTGCCGATCAACACAAAACTGCCTTCATAACTCCTTGGGAACATTCTGTTATCGTGTCATGCCGTTTGGCCTTAAGAATGCTGGTGCTACCTATCAGCGGGGCTATGACCTACATTTTTCATGACATTATGCACACTATCCTTGAAGACTATGTCGACGATCTTCTCGCCAAGTCTAAACATTGTAGTGAACATCTCGATGTTTTAACCATTATTTTTGATCACTTGTTACAATATTCTGTCCGCCTTCAACCGAAGAAATGTGTCTTTGGTGTTTTTCGGGAAAAATTCTTGGCTTTATCGTCTTTGCGTGGCATTGAGGTCGATCCATCTAAAGTCAAAGCTATCCTAGAAATGCCCCCACCCAAAAATCTCAAACAATTGCGTAGTTTACAAGGTAAGCTCCAATCTATCCGACGTTTCATCTCCCAACTCTCGGATCGGTGTCAACCTTTCCATCACCTCCTTAAAAAGGATATTGCATTCCAATGGAGCGAAGAATGTCACCAAGCCTTCGAAGCTCTCAAATCCTATCTCTTGCAGCCACCCGTGCTTATCCCACCCCAAGACGACCACCCTTTCTACCTTTACCTTTCCGCCACCGACCACGCTGTAGGAGCCATGCTTGCACATCGTGACTCTGAGAATCACGAACAAGCCGTTTATTATATAAGTCGTACTTTGGTGGACTATGAGACTAGGTACACACATGTAGAAAAATTGTGCCTTGCCCTATCATTCGTGGCCACCAAACTCCGACACTACCTTCTAAATCACAAGACTTTCGTCATCACCAATACAGACCCCATCCATTACATGTATGCCAAACCTCATCTGAACCAACGCATTGCTAGATGGCTCATGCTTCTCGCCGACCTCGACCTTGAGTTTGTCCACCAGAAATCAATCAAAGGACAAACCATCGCAGACCAACTTGCGGAAGCTCCTTTACCTGGGGAACAATTTACCAATTTCACATTTCCCGACGAACTCATCGCTACTCTTTCCCTCACGGAGGAGTCGTACCCAATGACCCTCTTCTTCGATGGATCTAAATGCCAGCGCGGCGGAGGAGGAAAGCTGGCGTTGTTCTCATTCCTCTCAATGCTGAACCTATGCCTCTTTCATTCCGACTTGATTTCCCTTGCACTAATAATACAGCAGAATACGAGGCCCTTGTTCTGGGTCTCCAAGTTACGTTACACTTAGGTATCAAATCTATCAACATTTTTGGCGACTCTCAATTGGTAGTCAATCAAGTTATGGGGCGTCTACCAATGCAAAAATGAGGAACTTCAAAAAATACAAACACTACGTGGATTCACTTCTAGCCTTATTTACCCACTATTCTATACAAACCATTCCCCGCTCCACTAACAAATTTGCGGATACTATGGCTTGCTTAGCCTCGCAAATTCCCGCCGCGCCAACTGACTCTGAATTATTCGTCGTGGTCCAACAACTTTTTGCCCCATCCTATTCAACCCCGGTAGTTTGTATGAAAAATACTGGTGTCTACTAATTCACAGGATACCTGGTACCACCAATTTCACGACTACCTTACAATCTCTGTCCTCCCACCTGACCTTACTAGTAACGGAAAACGTGCTTTTCTTAAAAGTGTTTCACGTTATGTTGTCATGGGGGGACTCCTCTATAAACGTGGCTTTGATGGCATCCTCCTTCGCTGTCTAACTGGCGCGGAGGCCACTCATACCATCCAACAGGTCCATGACGGTATTTGGGTGGACATTTTAGCGGCCTTGCCGTGGCCAAACGAATCCTTCGCCTGGTTATTATTGGCCTACTCTCAATAACGACTGCTACGAATATGTTAAGCGTTGTGTTATGTGTCAGCAACATGCCAACCTTCAACATACTCCTAGCCACCCGCTCCAGATCGCTCGAGATCTTTGGCCCTTCTCACAATGGGGTTTAGACCTTATTGGTGAGATTCACCCAACCTCTTCACAACGTCACCGTTGGATAATCACAGCGACCGAATATTACACAAAATGGGTGGAGGCTATTCACTCATTTCAACCAAAAAAAAAAAATTGTCGAGTTCATTAACCACCCCCTTATCTGTCGTTTTGGTGTTCCTCATCGCCTGATAACAGATAATGGAAAATCTTTCAAAAACAAGTTGTTGCAAGACCTTTGTGACAACTTTGGTATCAAACTTAGTTTCTCATCACCTTACTATCCACAAGCCAATGGGCAAGCCGAGTCCTCTAATAAAACACTAACCAAAATCCTCATGAAAGTTGTCAATGAATCCGGAAGAAATTGGCACGATCACATTCCCTTTGCCCTTTGGGCTTATCGTACTAGCATTCGTACCTCTACTAATGCCACACCTTTTTCTTTGGTATACGGTACCGAGGCTGTTTTGCCTCTCGAAATACAAATACCCTCCCTTAGAATATCTCTTCAGGATATTCTCACCAACGATGATTTCCGCCAAGAGCGGTTAGCCCAATTGGAGCTTCTTGACGAACGCCGTCTTACAGCTCTTGATCACCTTCAAATCTATCAAAAACGCATTAAACGTGCTTATGATAAGCGACTTCATGAGCGTACCTTTAAGGTGGTGATCTTGTTCTCAAAGAGAATCAACATGTAACCAAACTAGAAAAGAGCAAACGTGGAAAATTTGCTCCCAATTGGATTGGGCCTTATATAATCACACTCATACCTATGGATCTGGTACTTATCGTTTAGCTTCGCTTAATGGTAAACCTGAGCCTGAACCCCTTAATGCTTGCATCTTCGACCATTCTACTATTGAAATTAGTGTTATATCACTTCTTATCTACCTGCCACTCGTCCCTTGAGCTCACTTACCACTACATACACTCTGTTTCCTACACTTCATAATAACAATCAAGCTCACATAGTTTGATCCTCACCTCCCCTTGATGATGCCTTCCCCTTTTTTAGTCTAGTCCATGACTTCAAAATATTAAAATAAGCCGTATTCTTATGGGATTTTCTTGAGTCAAACTTCCTACTAAACTAGATGCTTCACGCCAAATGCGAACATCTAGTCATCTAAAATCTAATTAAATATAGACTGCTCCCTCGAAGGACAGCTATATGCCGAACTATTGCTGCTATTATATATAGACTGCTCCCCCGAAGGACAGCTATGCATTACAATCATATCTACTACTATAAATAGACTGCTCCCTCGAAGGACAGCTATACACAGTCAGCCTTTATCAGAAGCTTCTCGCATTGATCAGCTTCGTGAAGACCTCAAGAATAATACAATCAATATCCCTTGTAGACTTCCCGCATCGATCAGTCTACATTTAATAAAAGAAAAGCCTCATTCAAAAGTACTTTTGAGTCATGGACTTGTCTATTTAGGGTAGGTTCTCTTTCGTCAGAACACTCACTTTGTAATAAGTTCTCCGTACCTCAGCTATATCATCCACCTCACCTCACCATTTGTTTCAACTCAAGGGACGTAATGTACGCTCGATATATTGTGATCACACAACTCTTTTCACCTATTGACTTCTCGTCTATGCACGGTACCTAGGGCTCAAGCTCGTTCTACGTGGTGTGGTTTGTTTAGCTCTTTTCATCTACGGAGCACTCTTTCTACTTTGCCTCGCATCTAGGATTGTGTGTTGACCTAATCAGGACCCGATTCCCTACTACTTGGGTAGGCTAACTTTCGCTTCCCTCATACTTTTACAACATCACCAATTCATTACCAAACACCATCCACCTTACCTTACCACTAATCTTCAATATTTTTACCAACCAACCAATTACCTAACCGTACCCAATTGCCTGAATTCACCTCTCCCTGATCCTAAGGGAGAACTACATCGGTCAGAGGCCCCTCCTTGCTTTGTGCAATGGGCTATGTAGGTAGCACTTCGGAGACATGGAGTCTCCCAAGGTTAGCTTGACCATCCCCTACCATAACCTATCCTGTGTGGTGAATATAAATATTTTTGTGTATTTCTATTTAATCACAGTCCTCTTTATCCTTTTTCAAAAACACCAAAAATCAAAACACAAACAATCTTATTATTATCGTAACGTAAATCAACATACATATTCAGTTTTATTTAGATGTTAAACAAATACATCTTCTCTATCATCGACACGCAGGTCGGCATCCTTATTTATTCTTATACCTTGCTAACATTTACTCAGACCCTCACGCCTCATCCCGAACTAGGTGATGATCGTGATCGTCGACCCCTCTCGCTGGGCCTCTCTGTCCTCAAAGGCACCACGGCTATTGGTACCGCCCACTGATCTGCCAATCTCTCCTGTAACATATGAATACGCCCTCTCGCATGGAGGACTCCAGCCTCTAGTCTCCCTGCATGTGACTCCGCAACCACTAACAATCCTCTTGTCTCATTCACCTGCGTTTGGAGCTGCTGAACCAAACGCTGCAGACGATCCCTCTCTGCTGTAATCACCGCTATGTCAGGGTGCTCACATACACCTCGCAGTTTTGTTACCCACCATAATCTATAGGCCTTTGTTGTTCCCGCATCCATTACCCTGCGATCGGCTGCTACCTCTTCAGGCCCTTCTGGAGGTGTTGGCCGGGGAGGTGAGAATGCTGCCTCGGCGTCGATCCTCATATATGGTCTATAAGCCAGGGGTATATCCTGCACAAATCCAAATTGTCGCCGCACGTGATCTATAGGAATCCTCTCATACTCACCCAGCCTGTGCCCTGTGATCCACCTCAATCGCTCTACACCCCTTAACTCCTCAGCTATGTTCTCTGTTACCATATAGTTTCCGTATGGCCTCCAACAGATATCTGTAACCGTCACTCTCTCCCATACCTGCCTGTAATACTCAATATCACACGTCACGGCCTGGGATCTGGCCTCTTGTTCTGTCTGGACCCATCGTCTGAATCCCAACCTTTGCACTCCGGTTTCTCCCAACTGGATGGGTCGGCCTATTGGTCGCACACAAACAATGTGCTCATAAGCCCAAACAGTGTAATAAGTATGAACTATCCAGTGTCGTCCTGTGATTTCGCCTACAAGCCCATAAACCCCTGTATAGCTCCGCCAAATATGCAGGTGCCCATGCAAAAGTCACGTTCCTTTCTATCATCTCCCAAATAACACACATCAATGCCTTTGGAAATCTTCCCCCTTCTGCCCTCGGTAACGCATAATACCCTACCGCTATCATTAATATCACTGCTAACCTTGTCTCCTCAGGGTGTACTGCATACATTACCCCATATGTAAAAGATAAACCTCGCCTCGCTGTGTCAAATCTCGTGCGTATGGACCGAATAATGCTGTTATCGCTCCCCATGCCGTGCTAGGTAGTGCCTGATATACTGGTTCTCCTGTAATAAGGAGTCTCAAGATCCGAAACACATCTTCCAATGTTACTGTCATCTCCCCTGTTGGCAGATAAAAGGTATTTGTCTCGGGATTCCATTTCTCAATCAATGCCTGCAACATAGCATGATTACGTGTGATTCGTGAATAATAGCGGATTCCACTTAACCCCAAACGATTTATCAATGTCCATTCAGCTGGTGTTACATCCGCTCGGATTCGTGACAACAGCGCTGGCACACTATCATTCATCCTCAATCCTGCCTCTGCCTGCATACACCAAAACAACAAACAACCATTCAATCCGTCAGGCTTTTTCAAACATTCTAGAAATTTCTCCAGTAACCGGTATCGGGTATACATAACCGATATCGGTTGAGTAACCGATACCGGTTCTTCCTAACCGCTACCGGTCACTGTCAATTACATACATCTTGCCTAAAAAACAACTACCTACGACAATAAATTGATCGTTTTATTCCTCTCTGTATACACAGACATACCTGAAACCCGTGATTACCTACCACGTAACACTTACCTCACTTATAACCCTTGCTATCATGTTTTCTTCTTCATCTACCCACTACTAATCTCTTATTCATAACACATGCAAAAATCAAATCACAACCAAAACATTTACCTCTGGGGTTTGCAGTAGCTTGAGGTGGCCCTTGTCTTCCTCTTGTCCCTGCCTGCTGGATGTTTCCCCTCGTCCTGCCATTATCACCACTCTTTTCAAATTCGCCTTTCTACTTTCTGAATCTCCGATCGCATTCACCTTCCCAGTCTCTTTTGTTATCACTCAAATCTCTCATACAAATTCCTGTCTCTCTTCTCCTTATGACTCAAATCTCTCATGCAAATACCTGTCTCAGTCGTAAAAAAGCATCGCGTTCGCGTATTTAACCTCTTGCATGGCTCTAAAATTAAAACTTAAGCTGCCACCCTAGCTTCTCTATTTTTAGAAAAGCTCATACCTAAATAACCGGTATCGGTTACTTAACCGATATCGGTCTATCAGCTACCGATATCGGTTCCTTAACCAATATCGGTTACACACCTATCTTTTCTCAACAGCGTTCTTTTCTTCATTTCTCACCTAAATTTTTATAGCGCCCGCCTCTTTTCCTGCATAAACAACACAATTTACCACATTTGTTCATCCACCACACATAGCATTACAATTTCATTAACATCATTTATTTTATACAAATACACAAACCATCAACTACGGATATCAAGAAACTATCAATCTATACATCATTTGGATCCAACTCATGAGTTACATATATCACAATGTCACAAAACCACCAATTCATCACATAACTGACATTCATATATACGTGCAAAAACAAAAACAAAAACATCAACATCATCCATCTATCAACATGTCAACTAAAACTTATCATACATTACATATTACCAACCATTAACAAAATATTTCAACACATTTTGAACACTGCACGAGGATCAAAACATCGTCTCTATATATATACAAATTTTCAAAAATACAAGGTGCCCTACATCGGGGCCTCTGTGATCTCATAATCCACCAAAGCCGGCACGCAGGCCGCAATAACTGTCAAAAAATCTCGACTCGGCTCTCAGGCCGGTCCCTCGTATCAAAAATAGATATATACTCAGCTCGCAGGCCGGTATCCACTATACAACCCCTAATCGGCTCGCAGGCCAGTATACAAT
Organism: Taxus chinensis; assembly: GCA_019776745.2. Lineage (NCBI taxonomy): Eukaryota > Viridiplantae > Streptophyta > Pinopsida > Cupressales > Taxaceae > Taxus > Taxus chinensis. Next base: position 28,487,406 of record CM034149.1, on the reverse strand, counting down.
AAATGAATACATGAATACATGAATAATACATAGGCATGCAGGCCTCTATCAATACACCCGGTTCGCAGACCGGTGCCCATATCTAAATACAAAAGTCATGTCTGGGATCCCTCAGCTCTCCCCACCGCCCTCGGCACCTCTCCCCGCTGGTCCCTGTGGTGCCTCTCGCCTCCTGCCTATGACGGACCCACCAGCTGTAGCTACACCTCCCTGAGACCTCTGGGTCTAAGAGGTCTCTGCTCTATGTGCCACATAGGGCTGATAATCAGCCCCGGTACCATCAAGAATATCCTGATAGTATCGGGCCTCCGCTCTAGCCTCCATGTAACGCTCTCGAGCCACCATAGGTACTGGGGCTGGTCCCCTGACACCTACTACCTGTGCCCCCTATGCCTGTGCTGGTGCCGCTGGTGGTGCCTGTGGCTGTGGTACCTACACCTGTACCTGTGCCTGGGGCTGTGGCTGTACCGCTACTGGTGGTGGTGTTGGTACCTGTGCTGCTGCCTGTACTTGTACCTACACCTGTGGTTGTGGTGCTGGTGGTGGTGCTGCCTGTGCCTGTGCCTGAGCCTGGGCTAGCTGCCCCTGTAAGACACCTATCTGTACCTGTGCTGCAGCTAGCTGCCCCTGTAAGAGCTGCACCTGACCCCTGAGCTGATCTCTCTCTCCTATCACTGCAGCTAAGTCTGGCTGTGCAGGCGGTACTATCCTGGATGCTCTCTGCCCAGCCCACCACACCCTGTATGCTCCCGTGCACCCAACATCATCTATACCCTCACCTGCTGGCCTCTCTGCTACCCAATCTGGATCTAAAGCCTGTGGTGCAGGCAGTGGGGCCTCTACATCATCTCTACTGTACTGAGGAATGGGAGGTGGCTCGTCCTGTTGCAGCCCCATCTGCCTGCGTACCCTCTCCAGGGGTATCCGCTCGTACTCTCCTGGCCTCCGTCCTGCTATCCAGAATGTGTACTGGATTAGGTGCAACTATAAGCGGGCTCCTTTACCAGGATGGTGACCTCTGTAGGGTCTCCATACAATGTCTACTGCTGTAAGGCCCTCTAGCAGATGTCTATAGTATGCCACATCCCGACCTGCCATAACTGCTCGTGGCTAGCCCACGACCCCCAACCACCTCTAAAAGCCATATCGGTATATGACCTGTGGCCCTGGCTGCTGGGGTAACCCTACTGGCCTGATGCATACGATGTGCTCGTATGCCCAACAATGCAACAAAAATGTAGAACAAATCCCAAATCGCCTCCTCCGGCGATAGCCCCATAGCTCCCTGTATAATTGCACCACATATACTGGTGCCCAGGCGTAACAGGTGTGCTCCTCCACCATCTCCAGCAGTACCCCCATCAATGCTCGTAGGAAGCGGCCTCCCTCTGAGTCCGGTTGGCGAAGCAGGTGATCCCAACCATCATCAACACAGCCAGTCATGTCTCGTGACGATGTGCACGGTACATGTCACCGTACCCAATACTCGCGCTATGGTAAGTTAGTAGCGTGGATGCATCCCCAAAAACCTGCAGTATGCTATCCATCGCAGTCTCTAAATCTACCTGGAAGACTGCCTCTCCCTCGATAGGTAACCAAAGGATGCGATACACATCCTCCAATGTGACGGTCATCTCCCCAGTCGGGAGATGGAACACATTGGTCGCCGGATCCCATCTCTCGATGAGGGCGACCATCAGGCTGTGGTCTCTCTCTATCGCTCTGTACCTCTGGACTCCGCTGAGTCCCACCTCACGCATGATGGCCCAATGAGCCGCAGATACGTGTGGCCTCATCCGCACCAACAGCGGGGGCATCCTATCCCGCATCGTCAACTGCTGACGTGCCTGCAAAACCAACCCACATCCTTAGACCTACTCTTTATTACAAAACATCTACTTTGTCATCTAAGCCCCCCCTTTTATCCCCCCGACCATACCTTGACTCTCTACCCCCCCCTCTAACAACCACCCTACCCCCCACAACCCCACCCACACCAAACCCCAACCCACACAAAACCCAAAAACCAAACCCACCCAAAAAACCCCAAAACGCAAACCCAAACACCAAAAACCAAACAAACCCACCCAACCAACCACCCAAACCGCAACACCCAACCCAAAACCCAACCCAAAACCAAACCAAACCCAACCCCACTCCCACTCCCACCCCCCCACAACCCAAAACAAACCAACCCAACCCCACACCCACCCCCAACCCCAACCCAACCCCTACATAAACCCACAACCGACGCCGGCCGATACATGACCGACGCCGGTCACCCACAACCCTCCCTTTCCCTAAAATTGTGCGACCGATGCCGGTCGCTTAGTGACCGACATCGGTCACTGTCCTCTCCCGGAGCCGAACCCCCGCGCGGCCCCAAACCCATTTTTTTTTACCTATTTCTACCCATCTACCCACCCAAAAACCCTAAAAACTTACCCACCTACCCACCTTAGCCTATCTAACCTATCTACCCTCTCCCTTTCTCAAATCATTTCCATTTTCTCATTATTTCCTAAAAAAGGTTAATTCCTACCCAAACCCCCAATTTAGCATAATACAACCAAATCACCAAATTAAAGAGTTTCGAATCTACCCGAACGACGACACGTCGTCGTGGTGGGATGGGTGGTGGCGGTCCAGCTGGTCCAGCCCCTCCAGCTCCTCCTGCCTGTGCCATGGCTCCAATCCTGATCTGCTGGGTCCCCGGCCAATCAACTGTTGCCTCCTCCTTAATCGGGCCCACTATCAACTCTCTCCGCCAATACAATAGCTCCACCTCACTCAATCCAGCCTCTAATCCCAAGTCTCCACGTCAGACAAGTCGATTTGGATTGCAAATAACAAAAGTGACAATGACAAGCCGTATTTTTCTTTTTATAGGTTTTTCGGCTTTCACCGATATCGGTTTTATTTTTCCCTAAGGAACTGGTATCGGTCCCTTAACTGATATCGGTCATGCAGAATCGACATCGGTTCGCTACCCAACTTTCACCCCATTCTTTGCCCTTATTTACTCCTTGCCTCTTTTTCACCAATATCGCCTCTATCCACCTTTGCTGCACAACATTTGTTCACTTGTCCAGCCTGACCTACGGCCTCGCCCTACCTATTCGGCCCGACCCAAGGCCTCAACCTACCAATTGGCCCGACCCAAGGCCTCAACCTACCATTCGGCCCTACCTAAGGCCTCAACCTACCAATTGGCCCGACCCAAGGCCTCAACCTACCATTCGGCCCGACCAAAGGCCTCAACCTACCAATTGGCCCGACCCAAGGCCTCGCCCTACCTATTTGGCCCGACCCAAGGCCTCACCCTACCATTCGGCCCGACCTAAGGCCTCAACCTACCAATTGGCCTGACCCAAGGCCTCGCCCTAACCTATTTGGCCCGACCTAAGGCCTCGCCCTACCTATTTGGCCCAACCCAAGGCCTCGCCCTAACCATTAGGCCCGACCCAAGGCCTCAACCTACCTATCCGGCCTGACCCAAGGCCTCAACCTACCCATCTAACCTGACCCAGGGCCACTGCCCAACCACTTGGCCTGACCCAAGGCCGTATCACTTAAATACCATACCCACAATCAACGTTTTTTTTATCCATCCATCATGTACCTTATGTTCAATCGAGCTCACCTGTTCATGTTTTAGCATGATTAGGGTCCTTGACTTGATCTGTCGACCAAATTTTCCTAGACCTAGACCGTGACGTTTATCTCAACCAAACCAACCATTTGGTACTGCCGAACATGCCTAACGTTCCTGTACCTCACCTGTTATATACCCTGGAGCTACTTCCTATGCCTTAGATACCAGGATTATATCACCCTTGTTTGGATAAACTATCGACCTTTGCCTACACATTGCTGGTTTGCTTGTCAAATCATGTACCCTCGTCGTACTATTGCATTTCAACATGCGTCTACTTCCTTGAACCTACCCCACCACCTTACCATCCTCTTTACAACATATACCCTTTATCAACCCTATCCCTAATTTCCCGTTCACTCAATCTGTGATAGATTTGAGGGGGATTACCTACATCCTTAACATGAGAAACCACTTCATATTATTGTCCGTGCAGCTTTACAGAACAAGCTACACGACAATAAGGGGCTAATGTAGACACCAAATTCGTGTCTTACGACCCCTTGTGACCCGCATCCCATTTCGCAACCTAACCTCATTACCTAAACTTTACACAATTATTTTAATTACCTTGTAATTGATAAATCCACATCACCTTACCCGCCACCTCACTCTGCCACCTCATCATGACCTAGCCCTAACCCTAAACTAACCTAATTAAGACCCATGACTTGGTCTAGACTCACATCCATAACTAATGCCTCCTTACTCACACCCCCAAAGCCGATCTTCTAGCCACTTGACCAAGCCCGCAACTGATCTCTTGGGAGAAAAGCAGGGAAGGTGGGCTATTTACTAAAAATAGCCTACTTTTTCCTTACCGATGCCGGTTCCTACTCGACCGCCATCAGTTACGCAACTGCCATCGGTTCTCTGTAAATGGGCTCCCCAAACAAAAACAACGGATCAGAATTTCATTTTGGAGATCAGTCAAAGGATTTCTAGATCAACAGAGAGCATTGCGAGCGAGGAACAGAGTCCAGATCTTCACTTGACAGAGCAGAGATGAGTAAAGAAACCAGAAGTGTTTACAAGCAAGGAGATCAACTTGCATCTTGGTCAAAACCAGTAAGTCACATCTTGCATGTCCTTTGTTAAACATTGCTTATTCTTCTTGAATCTCAGTCCTCCTAAATCCGTTTCTGAATCCACTACCCAATGTGCCATTGCATCTAACTGTCATTCTTTTGCTTCTAATCATCCCATTTCCTAATACCATCCAAAAACCAGCCATTACAAACACCATAGCTACCAAGAAGATCCTAGAACCCACCGGTATCGGTTATCAGTAACCGGCATCGGTTATCAGTAACCGCAATCGGTTCCTCTGATCAAAACCAGAAAACCAGCCTTTCCCCCTACCCAGTTTAACAAAATAATTTAATTGATATTTTGCAGTCTTTTGTGTTAATTCATATTAGCAGGGGAAATGACCACCTTCGAAAGGAAGTTTTATATTTCCTGGGCCCAAGGCAGTTTCCTCATTTATTGTTTAATCAAAATCTTGTGGTCTTGTGTTCTTATTTGCAGGTAGTCCTTCCAAGACAAAAAGGAGTTCTCCACAGTCAGCCTGATCTTTCTCTACGGTACGTGCACACCATCTCGACATTCAACAGGTATTCCTCCTAACCCTAACCTCATCTGTTTCTAAAAGGAATGAAAGGATAGAAGCAACTCTATTCCCAGAAGCCGAAACATTTCGAGTGGAACAGGATCAGCTTTGGTGAAGACCTCAAGAATAGCACAATCAATATCCCTTGTAGACTTCCCGCATCGATCAGTCTATATTCAGTAAAATAAAAGCCTCATTCAAAAGAACTTTTTGGGTCATGGACTTGTCTATTTAGGGTAGGTTCTCTTTCGTCAGAACACTCACTTTGTAACAAGTTCTTTGTACCTCAACTATATCATCCACCTCACCTCACCATTTGTTTCAACTCAAGGGATGTAACGTACGCTCGATATGTTGTGATCATACAACTCTTTTCACCTATTGATTTCTCATCTATGCATCGGTACCTAGGGCTTCAGGCTCATTCTACGTTGTGTGGTTTTGTTTAGCTCTTTTCACCTACGGAACACTCTTTCCGCTTTGCCTCGCATCTAGAATTGTGTGTTGATCTTAATCAGGACATGGTTCCCCTCGACTTGGGTAGGCTAACTTTCGCTTCCCTTATACCTTTTACAACATCACCAATTCATTACCAACACCAACAACCTTACCTTACCAATATTAATATCAATATTTTTACCAACCAACCAATTGCCTAAACCGAACCAAATTGCTTGAATTTGCCTCTCCCTGATCCTAGGGGAGAACTACATCGGTCTGAGGCCCTTCCTTGCTTTGTGCAATGGGCTATGTAGGCAGCACTTAGGAGACATGGGGTCTCCCAAGGTTAGCTCGACCACACCCTACCATAACCTATCATGTGTGGTAAATATAAATATTTGTGTATTTCTATTTAATCACATTCCTCTTTATCCTTTTTCAAAAACACCAAAAATCACAACGCAAACATTCTTATTATTATCAAATCAACATACATATTCAGTCTTATCTAGATGTTAAACAAATACATCTTCTCTATCATCGACACGCAGGTCGGTATCCTTATTTATTCTTATACCTTGCTAACATTTACTTAGACCCTCACGATTCATCTCGACCCAGGAGATGATCGTGATAGTCGATGCCTCTCGCCGGGCCTCTCTATCCTCAAAGGTACCGCGGCTATTAGTACCGCCCACTGATCTGCCAATCTCTCCTGTAACATATGAATACGCCCTCTCGCATGGAGGAATCTAGCCTCTAGTCTCTCCACCCATGACTCTGCAACCGCTAACAATCCTCTTGCCTCATTCACCTACGTTTGGAGCTGCTGAACTAAACTTTGCAGATGATCTCTCTCCGATGTAATCACAGCTATGTCAGGGCGATCACGTACACCTCGCAGCTCTACTACCTACCATAACCTATAGGCCTCTGTCGTTCCTGCATCCATTACACTATGATCGGCTGCTATCTCCTCTGGCCCTTCTGGAGGTGTTGGCCGGGGAGGTGAGAATGCTGCCTCGGCATCGATCCTCATATATGGTCTATAAGCCAAGGGTATATCCTGCACAAATCCGAATTGTCGCCGCACGCAATCTAGAGCAATCTTCTCATACTCACCTGGCCTGTGCCGTGTGATCCACCTCAATCGCTCTACACCCCTCAACTCCTCAGCTATATTCTCTGTTACCATATAGTTCCCGTAAGGCCTCCAACAGATATCAGCAATCGTCACCCTCTCCCATACCTACCTGTAATACTCAATGTCACCCGTCACGGCCTGAGATCTTGCCTCTTGTTCTGTCTAGACCCATCGTCTGAATCCCAACCTCTGTACTCCGGTCTCTCCTGACTGGATGGATTGGCCTACTGGTCGTACACAAACAATGTGCCCATAGGCCCAACAGTGTAATAAGTATGAACAATCCAGTGTCGTCTTGTGATTTCACCTACAAGCCCATAAACCCCTGTATAACTCCGCCAAATATGCAGGTGCCCATGCAAAAGTCATGTTCCTTTCTATCATCTCCCAGATAACACACATCAATGCCTTTGGAAATCTTCCCCCTTCTACATCGGTAATGCATAATACCCTACCGCTATCATTAATATCACTGGTAACCTTATCTCCTCAGGGTGTGCTGCATACATTATCCCATATGTGAATGACAAACCTCGTTGTGTCAAATCTCACGCGTATGGACCAAATACTGCTATTATCGCTCCCCGCGCCACGCTAGGTAATGCCTGATATACTGGTTTTCCTGTAATAGGGAGCCTCAAAATACGGAACACATCTTCCAATGTTACTATCATCTCCCCTGTTGGCAGATAGAATGTATTCTTCTCTGGATTCCATCTTTCAATCAACGCCTGCAACATAGCATGGTTACGTGCGATTCGTGAATAATAGTAGATTCCACTTAACCCCAAACGATTTATCAATGTCCATTCCACTGGTGTTACATCCGTTCGGATTCGTGACAACAGCGCTGGCACACTATCATTCATCCTCAACCCTGCCTCTTCCTGCATACATCAAAACAACAAACAACCATTCAATCCATCAAATCCCTAAGGGTTTTTCTCACATTCTCGAAACTCCTCCAGTAACCGGTATCGGTTATAAATAACCGCTACCGGTTCAGTAACCGATACCGTTTATCCCTAACCGATATCGGTCACTGTCAATTACATACACCTTGCCTAAACAACCACCTACGACAATAAATTGCTCGTTTATTCCTCTCTGTATACACAGACGTACCCAAAACCCTTGATTACCTACCACGTAACACTCACCTCATTATAACCCTTGTTATCATGTTTTCTTTCTCATATCTACCCACCTACTCTCCCCCATCTTATTCACAAAACATGCAGTAATCAAATCACAACCAAAACGTTTACCTCTTGAGTTGCAGCAGCTTGAGGTGGCCCTTGTCTTCCCTCTCGTCCCTCCCTGCTGGATGCTTCTCCTCGTTCTGCCATGATCACCACCCTTTTTAAATTTACCTTTCTGCCTTCTGAATCTCAGATTACATTCACTTTCCCTGTCTCTTTTCTCCTTATCACTCAAATCTCTCATGCAATTACCTGCCTCAGTCGTCAAAAAGTATCGCGTTCGCGTATTTAACTTCTTGCATGGCTCTCAAAATTAGAACTTAAGTTACCACCCTAGCTTTTCTATTTTTAGAAAAGCTCATACCTAAATAACCGGTATCGGTTACGTAATAGATATCAGTCTACTAGCTACCGGCGTCGGTTACCTAACCGATACCGGTTACACACCTGCCTTTTTGAAACATAGTTCTTTTCTTCATTTTCTACCTAATTTTTTATCGTGCCCGCCTCTTTTCCTACATAACAACACCATTATCCATATTTGTCCATCCAATCCACTTCTCATTACGATTTCATCCATATCATCTATCTACATTACCCAAAACAAACATGCCATCATCTAAGGATATCAAAAAACTATCAATCTATACACCATTTGGATCCAACTCCTCAGATACATATATAACAATGTCACCAAACCAGCAACAAAACATGCCATATTTCATCATATAATATGTCGTCCATATATACATGCAAAAGACATCAACATCATCAATATATCAACATGTTAATTAAACTCATCATACAACCTATATCACAAACCATTAACGAAATACTTAAAAACATTTTGAACACAACATGTGGGTCAAATCATCATATCTATATATATATACAAGGTTTCAAATATACAACGTGCCCTGCATCGGGGCCTTTGTGATCTCATAATACAACAACAAAGCCAGCACGCAAGCCGTAATAAATGTCAATAACCTCGACTCGTCTCGCAGGCCGGTCCCTCATATCAAAAATATACTCGGCTCGCAGGCCGGTATCAACTATACAACCCGTACTCGGCTCGCAGGCTGGTATACAATAAATGAGTGAATAAATGAATAAATGTAGGCACGCAGGCCTCTATCCACACAACCGGTGCACAGACCAGTGCCCATGTCCATATACAAAAACAATGCAGGGATCCCTCAACTCTCCCCACCGCCCTCAGCACCTCTCCCTGCTGGTCCCTGTGGTGCCTCTCACCTCCTACCTGTAACAGACACGTCGGCTGTGGCTGCACCTCCCTACGATCTCTGACTATGGGAGGTCTTTGCTCTATAAGCTGCATATGGCTGATACTCAGCTCTAGTACCATCAAGAACATCTAGATAGTACCGGGCCTCCGCTCTTGCCTCCATATATCTGTACTGTGCCACCGTAGGTGCTGGGGCTGGTCCCCAGACTCCTACTACCAGTGCCCCCTGTGCCTGTGATGGTGTCGCTGGTGGTGCCTGAGGCCGTGGTGGTATCTGTGCATGTGCCTGGGGCTGTGGCTGTACCGTTGGTGGTGGTGGTGCCTGTGCCTGTACCTGAGCCTGGGCTAGCTGCCCCTGTAAAATACCTATCTATGCCTGTGCAGCAGCCAGCTGCCCTTGTAATAACTGCACCTGGCCCCTGAGCTGATCTTGCTCTACTATCACTACTGCCAAGTCTAGATGTGCAGGCGGTGCTATCCTAGCTACTCTCTGACCAGCCCACCACACCATGTATGCTTCCGTACAACCAGCATCATCTACACCATCACCTGCTGGCCTCTCAGCAACCCAATCTGGGTCCAAGGGCTGTGGTGTAGGTAGTGAGGCCTCTACATCATCCCTCCTGTACTGAGGGAAGGGAGGTGGCTCGTCCTGTCGTAGCCCCATCTGCCTGCGTACCCTCTCCAGGGGTATCCTCTCGTACTCTCCCAGCCTCTGTCCTGCTATCTAGAATGTGTACTGAATCAGTCGCAACTATAAGCGGGCTCCTCTGCGAGGGTGATGACCTCTGTAGGGTCTCCATACGATATCTACCACTGTTAGGCCCTCTAACAAATGTCTATAATAAGCAACATCCCGACCTGCAAGCACTGCTCGTGGCTGCCCCACGACCCCCAACCACCTCTGAAAGCCTTATCTGTATATGACCTGTGGCCCTAGCTGCTGGGGTAACCCTACTGATCTGATGCATATGATGTGCTTATATGCCCAACAGTGAAGTAAAAATGTCGAACAAATCCCGAATCGCCTCATCCGGCGATAGCCCCACAGCTCCCTGTATAATTGCACCAGATATACTGGTGCCCAAGCATAACAGGTATGCTCCACCACCATCTCATGAAGCACCCCCATCAATGCCCATGGAAAACGGCCTCCCTCTGAGTCCAAGAGGGCGAAGCAGGTGATCCCAATCATCATCAACACGGCAAGCCATGTCTCATGTCGGTGCGCACGGTACATATCACCATACCCGATGCTCGCGCTGTGATATGTCACTAGCGCAGCTGCATCCCTGAAAACCTGTAGGATGTTGTCCATGGCTATCTCTGCATCCACCTGAAAAATGGCCTCTCCATCAATAGGTAATCGAAGGATGTGATATACATCCTCCAATGTGATGGTCATATCTCCAGTCGGGAGATGGAACACATTGGTCGCCGGATCCCATCTCTCGATGAGGGTAACCATCAAAATATGATCTCTGTCGATTGCTCTATATCACTAGACTCTGCTGAGTCCCACCTCGCACATGATAGCCTAGTGCGCTGCGGACACATGTGGTCACATCCGCACCAACAGCAGCGGCATCCTGTCCCGCATCGTCAGCTGCTGACGTGCCTGCAAAACCCACCCACTACATTAGCCCTACTCTTCATCACGGTATCTACCTATACCCCCTTTTTATCCCCCCAACCACACCCCAACTCTCTAACACCCCCCTCTAGCCACCTATCTTCTCCACTACCCCCCTCCCTCTTCCCAACCCAAAACCCAACCCAAACCCATACCATAACCAACCCAATCCAAACCCATACCATAACCAACCCAACCCAAACCCAAACCAAACCCAACCCAAACCCAACCCAAACCCATACCATAACCAACCCAACCCAAACCCAAACCATACCCACCCCAAACCCAACCCAAACCCATACCATAACCAACCCAATCCAAACCCAAACCATACCCACCCCAAGCCCAACCCATAACCCACCCAAACCCACACAAACCCCAAACCATACCCAACCCATAACCCACCCAAACCCACAAAAACCCCAAGCCCAACCCATAACCCACCCAAACCAACCCACAATACCCAAACCCACCCCACCGACGCTGGCCGATATATGACTGGCGCCGGTTAGCAACAAAACACCCTGCCCCTGAAATTTGTGACCGATGTCGGTCGTTTAGCAACCGACATCGGTCGCTGTAAAAATGCGGAGCCGAACCCGACGCGGCCCCCCAAACCTATTTTTTTTGCCTATTACTACCCTTTTACCCATTGAAAATCCCTACAAACCTACCCACCCTACCGTTTTAGCCTAACTACCCAACCTACCCTCTCTATTTTCCAAACAACTTCCATTCATTCATTATTTTATCAAAAACTTGTATTCCTACCCAAAACCCTAAATATAGCATAATGCAATAAAATGAACACAATGAGGGGTTTCGAACCTACCCGTACGATGACATGTCATCGTGGTGGGATGGGTGGTGGTGGTCCAGCTGGTCCAGCCCCTCCTGCTCCTCCTGGCTGGGCCATGGCTCCAAATGTCCTCTTCTGGGTCCTCCACCAATCAACTACTCGCCTCCTCCTCACTCGGGCCAACTAACAACTCACTCCTCCGGTCAAATAACGCCACCTCATGCAACAAATGCTCCAATCTCCACTCTCCACGTCAGACAATTCAAATTGGCTTCCAAATTGCAAAATTAACAATGACAGGCCGTATTTTTCTTTTTATAGGTTTTTAACATAGAACCGACACCGGTCAACTCGTGCCCTAAGGAACCGGCATTGGTTACCTAACTGGTACCGGTCATAGCTAACCGATATCGGTTTTATCTTTATTCACCCAACTTTCTGCCCCTATTTACTAATCGCCCTTTCTCCCAACATCGCCTATATCCACCTTTGCTGAACACCATTTGATCACCTATCCGGCCCGACCCAAGGCCTCACCCTAACCATTTGGCCCGACCCAAGGCCACCACCCAACAATTTGGCCCGACCCAAGGCCGCCACCCAACAATTTGGCCTGACCCAAGGCCGCCACCCAACAATTTGGCCCGACCCAAGGCCTCAACCTACCTCTCCGGCCCGACCCAAGGCCTCGCCCCAACCATCTGGCCCGACCCAAGGCCTCACCCCGACCATTTGGCCCGACCCAAGGCCTCACCCTACCCATTTGGCCCGACCCAACGCCTCGCCCTAACCATTTGGCCTGACCCAAGGCCTCACTCTACCCTTCCGGCCTAACCCAAGGCCACAACCCAACAACTTGGCCCGACCCAAGGCCGTACCACTTCGATACCTCACCCAACATCAACAACATATACCTTTATCCACTCATCATGTAGATTTTTGTTCCATCGAGCTCACCTGTTCATGTTTTAGCATGATTAGGGTCCTTGACTTGATCTATCGACCAACTTTGCCTAGACCTAGACCGTGACGTTTATCTCAACCAAACCAACCATTTGGTACTATCGAACATGCCTAAACGTTCCTATACCTTACCTGTCATATACCCTGGAGCTACTTCCTATGCCTTGGATACCAGGATTATATCACCCTTGTTTGGATAAACTATCGACCTTTGCCTATACATTGCTGGTTTGCTCGTCAAATCATGTACCCTAGTCGTACTATTGCATTTCAACATGCGTCTACTGCCTTGGACCTACCCCACCACCTTACCATCCTCTCTACAACATGTACCCTTTATCAACCCTATCCCTGATTTCCCGTTCACTCAATCTGTGATAGATTTGAGGGGGATTACCTATATCCTTAACAAGAGAAACCACTTCATATTATTTTCTGCACAGCTCTACAAAACAAGATACACGACAATAAGGGGATAATGTAGACACCAAATTTGTGTCTTACGACCCCTTGTGACCCGCATCTCATCTCGCAACCTAAACTCATCACCTAAACCTTACACAATTATTTATTAATTACCTTGTAATTGATAAATCCACATCATCTCACCTACCACCTCATTTTGCCACTTCATCATGACCTAGCCCTAACCCTAAACTAACCTAATTAAGACCTATAACTTGGTCTACACCTACACCCATGACTAATGACCCCTTTCTCGCACCCAAAACCGACCTTCTAGTCACTTGACCAAGCCCGCAACTAATCTCTCAGGAGAAAATCAGGGAAGGTGGGCTATTTTACTAAAAATAGCCTACTTTTTCCTTACCGATGTCAGTTCCTACTCGACCGCCGTCGGTTACGTAACTGCCATCGGTTCCCTGTAAATGGGCTCCCCAAACCAAAAAAAAAGGATCGGAATTTCATTTTGGATCGGAGTGGAAGGATTTTAGGAATCAAGAGAGATCATTTGGGAGCGAGAAAGAGAGTCCAGATCTTCACTTGACCAAGCAGAGACGAGTGAAGAAGCCAGAAGAGTTGCAGCAAAAGGAGATCAAGCCCAAAACTGCAATAGAACAGCCAGAGTTCTCAGATACTCAGCTGATCATCGGGAGGGAGATATTTCATCTTCTGTTTGTCCAGCCATCCTACCTAGAGTTCTGCCTTTGTCATCAGACTTCTTGGACCTGCATCTTCGTCAATAACCAGTAAGTTACATCTTGCATGTCCTCTTTAATAACATTTCTTAGACTTTTTGAAGCACAATCCTCACAAATCCATTCATAGATCCACTACCCAGCGTGCTATTGCATCTAACTATCATTCATCTACCTCTCATCACCTTATTTCCTAATATCACCTATATACAGCCTTACAAACAACACAACCACCCCACAAAACAACCAACCTTCAGATCTTAGACCATACCGATATCGGTTATCAGCAACTGGTATCAGTTATCCTGACTATAACCAAAAACCAGCCTTTCCCCTACCCAGTTCAACGAAGCAATTTAATTGATATCTTACAGTCTTTTGTGTTAATTCATATTAGCAGGGGAACTGACCACCTTCAAAAGGAAGTTTTATATTTCCTGGGCCCAAGGCAGTTCCCTCATTTATTGTCTAATCAAAATCGTGTGGTCTTGTGTTCTTATTTGCAGGTAGTCCTTTCAAGACAAAAAGGAGTTCTTCACAGTCAACCTGATCTTTCTCTACAGTATGTGCACACCATCTCAACGTTCAACAGGTATTCCTCCTAGCCCTAACCTTATCTATTTCTAAAAGGAATGAAACATTTCGAGTGAAACAGCTTAATGGCACCATTGCTGGGGACATTATTCAGTATTTCAGTATTTCAAATCCCTAGTAATACTTCTTATGTGATTTATGTGTAATTATAAATGTGAGTATCATCTTCTGATCAAATTTATAAGATTGGAATGAAGAGTAGAGTTCTAAGTTTGATATTCTCTTAGTTTAATCTGATCCATGTGCATACATATTTGAAATATTTGAATGCATATCAAACCCTGGTAAAGTCTCTTGCAAATTTTACATGTAAATACATTGTTGAAGCATCATTTTATAATCAAATTTATAAGGATTAAGTGAAGATATAAGTTCTGCATGCAAATTTTATTAGTTTCCAGCAGTAGTTGCAGTTCATTTACATTTGTGATTGATAAAATCAAAGAAAGAAGGGTATGATCTATAAAGTTTGGAAAGATTTTCAGTGTTGATAGATATTTGATAGAGTATTTTAGTGCATTTGCATAACTAGGGTAAAATTCCTTAGTGGTGACTCCATGTTGTTCTGATCTTGATAAATACCATTGTCTTAACCTTTTTGTCATTTACTTTAGTGTTGCTAATCTCTGTAAAGCTAGAAGGAAGAAGATCTCTCTTCATTAGAGACTCTGCTAAGAAGTTGTTTATAGATTCAAGAAACTCAGGTTGGAAGGGAGAAGAGTTTGGAAAGTGGTTTAAGGTCAGACATCAAGAAAAGATATATCAATTGGTGAGAGAGATCAGTTTTTGGTAAAGTATTATCACTCTTCTTCAAGTGATTCTGATTCAAACAATCCTCTCATAAACTTGTTTTCCTTAGCTAGTGAAGGTCCTTTTACTGTACCTGGTAAGTTCCTTCTTCAATATGCACCTATGTGTTTCAATCCTAATAAAAATTTCCAAGAAAATCAACACTTAGAGAATACCGGTCTTGTGAATCACATTCTTGAGCCCCACAGACCTTGCACTCCTCATCAGCTTGTGTCACCCCCAAGATCACCTCCACCAAAAAATATGGCTCAGCCTAGACCTCCATTTGTTGTTAAAACCTTTGGTCCTATAGAATTTAAAGGAATGGATGGTTACCCAAATGCTATCCCATAAGATGTCAGAAATAGATTGCCAAAATTCCAAGGTAACAATGCAATAACTGATGATCATCTCAAACTTTTTGTTAACATGGTGGAAGATTTTGAGATAGAGTTTGAAGATGTGTATATTAAATTGTTCATTCATACAGTAGAAGAGGATGCTAGGGATTGGTACAAGGCTCTTCCTGATAATTCAATTGATTCTTGGACTGAGATGAAGAATGCATTTAGGTTGCAATATGGTGACAAGACTAATAATTCAAGAGAAAAATACTCCAGGAAGAAATGTAAATGTTGTTTAAACTCCTCCTCAAATCATTTTTGACCTTGAAACACCACCAGCAGTAGAAGATCTTGGAGATATATCTGAGGTATATTTGGGTACATTTTTGGTTGATTCCCAATTGAATGTTGATCCATTCTTCAAAACTTTGATCATAAAGGATATGCTACTTCACAATTGTATGTTTTATTCTGGTGCATCATGTAATTTCATGCCTATAGAAATCATGAATGATTTGGATATCAAAGTGACAGCAGCCTATGGAAAATGTACTGCCATGGACTCAAGAAGAAGTGTCGGTTGTTGGTTGTGTGAAGGGTTTGGTAGTGCAACTTACATCTTATCCCGAGAGGAATTTAAAATTAGATGTTGTGATTGTTGATTTCCCTACCAAATGGGCTATGTTATTGTCAAGAAAGTGGGCTGTAAGTGTTGGAGGGAGTGTCCAAATAGATATGTGTTTTACTACCATTCCCATTGAGGGCAGCCTTGTCAAGCTCTATGGAGAAAAGAAAATGTTGCATCTAATTGAGGATTCTAATAATGCTTCTTATAAAGTATTATTTGCTGATGTTGATGCTGATAATTTTATTGGTTTTGCTTATGGTAAAGAACATAAGATTGATCGGTCAAAGTGCCTTGATTAGGTATGTTCTCTTTTGACCTTGTTATTTGATGGAGCTTGCTCCAAATTTCAGAATGGTGTTGGTGTAATTCTGATTTCTCCTAGCTTGGAGGAATTTGTTTTTTCCTTCAAGCTTAATTTTAAATGTACTAACAACATTGGTGAGTATGAAGCCTTGTTTTTGGGTCTGAGAATCGCATGGAAGTATGGTTTCAAGGACATCATTGCAAAAGGAGATTCAGAGCTAGTTATCAAACAAATAAGAAAATTGTATGTTACAAAAAATCAGTGAATGAAGCAGTATAAGCATGTAGTTTGGGATCTAATTGAGATGTTTGATTCCTTAAATATTGTGCACCACGATAGAAGTTTGAATGTTGTTGCTGAAAAGTTGGTAGTGATGGGGTCAAGATTTGAAGATTTCACTATTTCACCTTATTTTGAGTACAATGTTGAAGTGTTAACTAGGCCAGCTGTTCCTGACAACATCAAACATTGAAAAGCATTTGATGATGATGCTCAAGTGAAAAGGTTCTTACAAAATCAAGGTGAGTTTGTAGATCATCATATTGATTAGGAACCAATGGTGTGTGTGATTGAAGGGAGAGAGACTTTGTTTGGAAAAGATATTATCCATTTGAAAACTAACACCATTCCCAGAGGCCTTGTTTCTCTTGAGTCTAATTTTAACAATGTTGATTGCATTATAAATAGAAACATATCTACCTCAAGGGATGTGGAAGAGCATGAATTGGGAACAAAGTATAAACCAAGAAAAGTTTGGTTGGGCAACATTTTAAACAAAGATGAAAAATAGTCCTACCTCCAATTATTGAAACAATATCAAAACTGCCTTGCCTAGTCATATTCAAAGCTAAAATCATATAGAAAGGACTTGTTTCAACATGAGATACCTCTTGAGAAAAATGCAAAACCATTTAGATAAAAGAAAAGGATAATTAATCCACTCCTCTCTATGAAAATGCAAGATGAATTGAAGAAATTGAAGGAGGGAGGGATCTTCAGCCCACAAGGTATTCATCTTGGGTTACAAACCTTATGCCAGTCAAAAATAAGAATGGAGATATCAGACTTTGTGTAGACTTCAGAAATTTGAATAGAGCTTCATTGAAAGACAATTATCCTTTTCCAAACATGGAGAACATGCTGTAGTTAGTGACTGGATCTAAATTATTGTCCACCTTGGATGGTTTCTCTGGCTATAATCAGGTTGTTGTCAAGGAGTCAAAAAGATTTAAAACTGCCTTTACCACTCCTAGGGGAACATATGTTTATGTGAGAATGTCTTTTAGTCTCATGAATGCTGGAGCTACCTTTTAAAGAGCAATGGATGTTGCTTTTGCTGGTTATATAAATGAATTCATTGCAGTTTATCAAGATGATGTGACTATATTTTCAAGGAACAGAAAAGATCACTTGCAACATTTAGAAAGAATGTTGATTAGATGTAGAGAATTTGGAATCTCTCTCAATCCAAAGAAGTGTCACTTTGGGTTACAAAAGGCCAAGCTGCTTGGTCATATTGTTTCAAAGGATGCTGTCATGACTGATCCGGAGAGAATAGAAGCAATTAGTAAGGTTCTGATTCCAAGAACGAAGAAGGGCATCCAATATTTCTTTGGGCAAATCAATTTCATTAGAAGGTTTGTGTCCAATTTTTCTGAGTTGACTCTTCCTATCACTGCATGCTAAGAAAGATCAAGTTATCAAATAGGAGGAGGCTACTATTAAGGACTTTGAAGGAATCAAAGAGGCACTTAAACATGCACCTATGTTGGCAGCTCCGAATTACAAGAAGCCTTTCCAAATCTTCTCCTTTGCTTCTGAAAATACTATTGCATCTGTTTTGCTCCAAAAGGATGAAGATGGGGCTAAGATGCCTATTTCCTTCTTTAACAAGGCTTTACAAGATGATGAGTTAAAGTACAAAATCATGGAAAAATAATCATTTTCCTTGGTGAAAGCAACAAAGGTTTTCAGGCCTTATATTTTAAGTTCAAAAGTTTTTGCTTATGTTCCCCACACGATGGTAAAAGACATCTTATCAAAGATGGAGATCTCAAGTAAAAGATGTAGATGGGTGAACAAACTGCAGGAGTATGATATGGACATCTAAACCAAAAAAATTGGTAAAAGGTTTGGGTCTTGCTAATCTCATGGCTGAGAGCAACTTGCAGAATGTGGAAGTGAATGGAGTAGAGGAAGAAAGGGCAGATGTTCTTGGGAAATTGGTAAGTTCTGAGTGGTATAAGGATATAATCTTGTAACTCAGACACTTATGTTGTCCTGATCATTTAAATAAAAATTAGAAAAGAGCCCTCAAGCTGGCCTCTCAAAAATACATCATCACTGACTTTGGGCTAGCTTGGAAGAATCTTGAAAGTGTCCTCTTGAAGTGTGTAACTGAAGATGAAGCTCCCAAAGTGATTGCTGATTTCCATGGGGGAATTTGTGGAGGACACTTTACTGGAATCGTTAAAGGACACAAAGTTTTGATAGTTGGTTATTGGTGGCCTACTCTCTTCAAAGATGTAACCATGTTGATTAGAAAATGTGAAAGTTGCCAACATTTCTCTGGAAGAATGAAAGCTTTAGGGTCCCTTCCTTTGCAGCCTGTATCAATTGAAGCTCCTTTTAAATAGTGGGGAATGAACTTCATTAGTGAGATTTCAAATCCTTATAGTGCTGGCCATAAGTGGATTCTTATAGCCATCGATTACTTCACCAAGTGGGTAGAGGCAATCCCCACCAAGAAAGCAACACACCAAGTTGTTATTAACTTCTTCCTGAACAATATCATATGCAGATTTGGTGTGCCAGTCAAGATTGTTGCTGACAATGCCATGTGTTTTAGAGTTAAATCTTTGATGGGAATGTGCAAGGAGTATGGAACCAATCTAACTTATTCTTCAAACTATAACCCCTAAGGGACTGGACAAGATGATTCCAGCAATAAGAATTTGTTAAATATCATTAAGAGTACCTTGAAGTTGAATAAGACAAAATGGGGTGAACAACTAAAATTTGTAGTTTGGGTTGATAGAATCACTGCCAAGAGAGCTACTAGTAAGAGCCCATTTGAACTGGTGTATGGAACCCAAGCTCTGTTGCCCTTACATCTATAGTTATGTTCATTTCAATTTGTTCAACAACTTGAGGATCAAGAGGTCAGTCTATATGAAGCAAGGATCAATCAAATTATGGAACTAGATGAAGAGAGAAGAGCATCCCACTAGAGGCATATCAGATTTAGAGAGAAGTTGAAAAGTTTTTTTGATAGGAAGGTCACTCCTAGGGCCTTCAATATTGGATATCTGGTTTTGTTGTGGGATAGCAAAAATTAGGATAAGGGCAAACATGGAAAATTTGATGCATTATGGATGGGCCCTTACTCCATTGATATCAGAATTGGTGAGAATACCTTTTGTCTTAAAGATTTAGATGGGAAATTGCTTGAGCTACCTGTTAATGGTAGGCATCTAAAGTATTTCTTGGATTGATCCCCAAATTTGAGGTATGCACCACTTTTACAGTGTATAGTGTTTGGTTTTTTACTCTGTTTTTGATGTTTTGTCAGTTTGTGGTTTTCCTTGGTGTGTGGTAGCCATTTTTGTCAGGCCCTCAATTGGTATTTGGTGGTTTTGGCTTATGAATCCTTTACCCAATGGATTATTTTGGAACTTGGTCTATGTTTTGTTCTTGTGACACTCACTGGGAGTGCCCATCCTTGAGCAGGAGCTGATGTTGGTGTCCATTTTGATCCTCTATTATTTTTCCCTAATTTTTCTTTCACTCTGCATTTCCTAAAACATTCTCTATAGTTTTAATGGGTGAAATGAAATTTTTGCCTCTATTCCCATGCCTTAGTCCATTTGAAAATCATTTGACATGCCCCATTTTGCAAGAATACTCAAGCTTGCACCATGTTGCCCTAATTTTTCAAATCTGTACTTGCTCAAAAATGTTTTTCTTCAAACTTGGTGGTTTGCAAACTTTGTTCTCCAAATTGAATGCTTTCAAAAGCTCATAAACTTATTATTTTTCCCCATTTGAAGGAAAAATCCATGCATGTCTTGTTTGTGCCCTAATTTTTCAAAATCTATGGGCTATGCCATGTTTTTCCTTTTGTCCAATCGTGAAAAATAAAAATTGACCGATTCATACTTGTATGTATTAAAAAATCCAATCCAAAGGTCTAGAAATTCTTAGAAATCATGTTTCATTTGATTCTATTTCAAAATAAATCCATCCTTGATGAAAAAATCAGGTTCTAGGCACAACTAGAAAAACTCTGTGTTTTTTCCAGTCATACAGGTATATTTTAGCCATCAAATTATTGTTGAGAATTTGGAGGGTACGTGGCAGTATCTAATTAGTTGAGGAGAAGTGAGGAAGTGTTATAACTTATTATTTTTTGCCTTTTTGGGAAATGGGGAATTTTCAGGCCCAGGGCTCTACTTTTTCCAATTTTGCCTACGTGGCATGTTTTGATTGGCCAAGGGATAGCGGGTGGTCAGATTCCCCTAGAGTTTTCAGACTTTATTTTGCAAAAAAAATTAAGTAAAAAAATGGCCCGAAACCTCACAGCCAATCGGGGGTGGAAACGTGTCCATGAAAAATCAAAAAAGGGAGGAGCGTGCTGATGGGGGACTTAAAATTTTTTAGCTCTATTTTCCTAAAGTTTCAAAAATAGTTTCATACCCACTCCAATAAGAGGAGGACACGTGGCATCAATTTTGGGGTAGAGGGGATGTGGATGGCGGAGGTTTTTTGAAGTTTGTTATCTTTGGAGGCAGAAAAGGTTAAGGTAAAATTTTGGACCGCGACCATGTGGCCAATCACGGGTAGACACGTTTCCTTGAAAAGTCAAAGGGAAGTGCAGGCCGTGGAAGGAAATGGGGAATTTTTCCCTTTTTGGAAAAAGGAGTTAAGGAAAAAAATTGAGCCACGGGCCCGCGAATGAGCCATAGGGAAACACGTGGCAAAGGCACAGCGGGTTGGAGGGGTGATAGAGGAAAAAGGGAAATTTTTCCCTTTTGCAAAAAAGACTTAGCATGGAAATTTGAAGTGCAGGCCCGCGAGTGAATCATCAAGCCACATGTGGCAAGGGAGAAATTAGAGGGGCGGGCCCGTGGGGGAAAAAATGAATTTTTTTCAAATTTCCAAAAAAGGTCAAAATGTGCAGAATTGAAGTGCGATCCCAATGGGACCCACCATGTGCCATGTGTCATCACCAAAATTCAAGGGTGAAGAGGCGGAGAAATAAGTCAATTTCTTCCATTTTTCCAAAAATGTCAAAAAGTCAAAAGGTGAGCCTGAATTTATTCCCAATCATATTTTGACACGTGGAGGGCCCAAATTGAAGGAGAAAGAGCAGATCAAGGGTAACTGTACATCTTCATTTTTGGCTGCCATTTTTGCTCCAAGAAACTTGGAATTGGAAATTTTGCATCAAATTTTTCGCAATTCCATGTCGTTTTGGCCTTCTAAGATCATTGGAATTAGTTTCATAACTCAATTTACAGATTTGAGGTGTTTTTGAAACAAAGTTTTTTCCTAATCCATCCAGACACATGAAATGTCAAATTTAAAAGTTGCAGAGGTAGTTTTAAAAGGTGAAAAGGTGAAATGATGAGAGGAAAGGCATCTGCATGCCTTGATGATGAAAAATGTGCCTCCAGGAAAGATAATGATCCTAATATTTTTAATGATTCAGTCTTTTTGAAAAACCTATAAACTCTCATTACAAATTTGTTAAATGTCATTTTCAGTGAATCATGAGAAATTATTATAAAAAACTTGATCCCTTGGCATATTCTTTTCTTGGGAAAGAAGGCTCCAATGTGGCAAGAGATATATAATGTATTTTGGAGAAATGCGAATGGTTGGGAAGTTGAAAATCACGAGAAAATTCTAAGAAAAGCTCATTTTCTGAGAAACCCACCAAAGAACCAAGTTAATTTCTTATGTGTTGGATCGTCATGTATGTGAGTTGGTTATAAGTGTATAGCCATCACATAGCTCTGAGATTGTTCATGAAACTCTCCCCTGCTGATGAATCTAACAAGATTTTGAGTTAATCTATTTTTTCTGGGCAATATGATGTCTGTTATCATTTTAAATACCTATAAATAGTTTTCATTGTTCTTGTTGCAATATTACATTGAAAGTCTTTAGAAATCACACAGAATCTCATCCTTATTGATAGTTTAGAGGCACTTGCAGTTTGTTTTGTCAGAAGATCTTTCATCTGGCATTGAAAATAAGCAGTTTAAAATCACTCCACCTTCATTTGTTGATTGGGATTTCTTGTAAGCCTTTGGGGGTACGTTAGGCATGGTTTGATCAAGGATTTTTGTATTTAATTGAGTTCTTTACTTCATGTTTTTGTGGTGAGTTCTCAAAGATTGTGTAAAGAGTGCAACCTAGGCTTCCATTTATACATCTTCTGGTTGAAAGAACATCCTTATTATTTGAAGAATTTTATTTGATAGTTGTTCAAGTATTGTAGAGGTTGTCAAAGATTTTATATATCCAAGTTTTTCTTGTAAATACCCCACCAAAAAATCATCTGAATAACTAATTCTACCCATAATACCCCTACATTGCATTACGTGTCAACAAAAGAATTTAACCCATCTACAAAATTGCACAAAGAAAATCAGGATCATACAATGTCTTCAACAGCCTCAACCTTGTCTTGAAAGCATTTCCATCATTTAGTAGTGACAACTCTATTGAGTTTGAATAATGGAAAATTGAACATGTTTTCCCAAGGCCATTTCGATACAATATGCACAGTATAAGGATATCTCCACCTCCTTCACAAAACAAAGGCTGCAATATAGGTTATCTTACCTTGGTTGAAAGGCACAACCTAAAATAGTGAGGGTTAGATCAAATCCTTTCAAAGTGCTATCCATCTCTCCAAAAATCTGAGTTCCAGTTAGATCACATCCCCGGATACAAAATGACATATATTAAGATCTATCTACCTTCAAGCTTCATGTCATATTTCTTATGCTGCTCAGACTGAAAAGGAGAACAAATTTAGGTACAAACAACACTACTAGGTGTTCTATACTTGTGATTTTTTCACATTGTGTGTTCAAGTGATGGATGGTTAAATTTGCAAATCTGATAACCATGTGAGTATGCCAACCCACAAATAGGCTAAGATCAATCATGAGGGAGGCCCCCGTGATGAAACCTCTATAAGTTGTATAAATACTATTGCACTTTCATAATGGATAATTATTTAGTGTCTTATTGAAGGTATTTTACCACCTATCAACCATTCACTATCATGAAAATACAATATTTATTTGAACAACTTGACTATTTATACGTCCAGACATTTTTTGTTGTGTTACAATGCTTGGACGAATTGTTCTTGCTTTACACATCATTACAAAAATGACATGATTATGTCTCAATTTTTTGTGCATCAAACTTGTAAAGGGTCCATGTTAATATTATCTATATCATTCCAATTTTATCAGATGTATCCGAAAAGACAATTTATTACACTACGTTTAATGTTATTATCTAACATTATGGCCATTAAAAGAATATTATATCATATATCAATAATGCTATGTATATTATTATATTATCGCATTTGGTAACATTATATTTATTATAATTATCTCACATCATAGTATTACATGTCCTTCATTTGTCACATTACCACTAATCACAATAACATGATAATTTAAAATAATATTATCTTATATTATATTTATAATATTAATATTAATATTATATATATAGAAAAAAAACCAAATATTATTAATAACTATATGGTGTTAACATAATAGCCACATTATAATTCATACCCATATTAACTAACCTATATGGTATTATATATCTATTATTAAATATGTATAGGTAACTATAATATATTATATACCCTATAAGATACATTATATTTCATAACCATACATTTTAATTATGATATAAACCATATATCTTATTAAAACAACATACATATTAACCTATATAATACTATTTATAAACTAAAAACTACCTCGCCCTAATTCCACCTAAAACTTAACTAATATATTTTACCTTGTATGACTTGGATAAGAATTTAATCTTATATACTAACCAGAACACTTAATATCCTATCTGATACATAGAAAAAAATATAAATAATCATCATACTTTTACGACAACCCATTTATAAGTGAAAATAGTTTATAAAAGTAATGCTTAAACCTAAAACTAAATCAAAACCCTAAAAGAAGACACATTTTGTTTGTTTATAGGTTGTTTTTGTTTCACTAATAATTTTCATACGTATGAGAAAAATAAATAAGGTAAAGATGAGGAGGAATACATGTGAATGAAGGTGGAATGTAGAGTGCATGCATTCTAATTTCCCGATCCAGTGCTAATTGTGAGAACTTCCTCTTTGCTAGGAGGAACTACCTATGAATGTAAAACAAGACCACAAGAGGAATATTAAATAATATATGTTATTAGATTGCCTAGCATGTGCTAGATCTGAGAAGTGTGATACTTCCTAGATGGTTTTCAATACACTATTTAATACAATTTAATGCAAGAAATAACGTAAGGAAATAGCATCCTATTGTAGTTGATATGATTTATGTATCTCATTAAAATACGGTAAGAAAATATAAGCTAATAGGTAAGGTTATGATTAGATCTAGAGGTTGGGTAGGTAACCAAGGTGACTAGAACAGGTTAGGATCAGGTTTTGGGTGGTTTTTGGTTATTTGAGTGAAGGTTATAAGGTTTTTGTTATAGGAAGAATTACTAGATATAGAGACTAATGTTGGTCTGATATGACCGATGTCGGTTGAGATGGAAACTAACAAAGGTTTAGGTCAACCAACATCGGTAGCAGTGGATTGGTTAAAATTCAATAAAATTTGGTTTTGGTGATTCTCTATGATTGCACAGAGAATGGGAGAATGATGCTTAGGCTGTCAAATAAGTTCAGAATGCTTAGAGATGCATGGGTTTGAATGTGGAGAGCTAAAGGGTTATGGATGGTCAGATGGGTGGATTGGTAGGAAGGTGAGGATTACAATATACAAAGGAGAATAGGATTTAAAGGTGAAAGTTAAAGAAATGATGATCTAAATAAGTATGAAATGGTGTATATCCAAATGTACTTACTTATATTTGGAGACCTGGTGATTGGGTGGAGGTGATGGTTGATTTGTGCAACTGGTGGTCAGTGTCATAGTAGTGCTTCTCGGAATGCTACCGTGAATGCCAATGTCTTCATATCAAACCTGGTGTTGACTAAGGCATGTCTGGATGTACGAGACGGGTTTGGTTTGTGCTTGCATGCAGATATCTCTCTCTTAAAACTCGAATAATTCTTCCAACCTATGGAAAAAGGTTACCAAAGTGAATATATGGTAACTGGCAATTTTTTAGGTTAACCAGTGTTGGTTGAGGATTAACCGACGTCAGTTACATCTGGAAATCCTAGGTTTCCAAAATATCAGATTTTGGCTATCTTTTTTTAACCATTTTTTCCCATTTGTTTGGGTCTAAAATGCTATTTTTCACCTAAGTAAGTGGGCATGATGCTAGAGAAATAATAGGCATCTAGTGTTAGGGTTAGACTAAGTCTCAGTTAGTTATGGTAAGTAGAGATTGAGTCCTACTTAGAATGAACACGCTAAGAATAGGTCCATGATGAGGTGTCTAGGTGAGGTGGTCAAGTGAGGACATTAATTAAATAAATAAAAGTAATTAATTCAATTAATCATGTGCACTATGTTATATGAATATGTAAGGTATGGTGTATTTAATTAATGGGGTTATAAGGGTGGTATGACCTAATTTTTGTGTCTACTTTTTGTCCTTTTTGCATAGCTTGTATTGGTAAGTGACACTGAAAAAAATTGGAAGTGATTTCCCCATCTGTGGGTGAAGGTGATCCCCCTCAAACTAGGAACTAATGAGGTGCTATACGGAATTGGTGAGTGGTTTGATAAATGTGTACTTGGTGGAAGTTAAGGTAGATGGGGAAGAGTATGGGTATTATTAGAAAGGGTGATGGTCAACTTTGGTTATAAGTAATGGGCCAGGGTCAAATTGGGTAATGGGTAATGGCAATCGAATACACACACACATATATACTGCAACACGATACCAGGTTGAAGATCTTGCACACTCTACATCATCCAAGGTCGATAGGTTTATCCAAATAAGGGTGAAGCTATTCAGGTATCCAAGGCATAGGATATGGCTTGGAAACATAATGTAGGTTAGGTGTAGGAATGTTTAGGTATTTTTTGGTACACCAAAGGGTTGGTTGGAATAAACATCATGACAATAGGAAAGGTATGGTTGTTAAGCTAAAACAACATGGGTAACAACATCACAAGGTATAGCGAGTACACAAGGTCAATGGTCACACCACTTAGGTTAGGTCAAGGTAAAAAGGTCCACGTAAATATTTTAGTTAAGCATGGTTGAGTTAGGTCAATTAGGCATGGTTGAGTCAGTTATAGGCATGGTTTAGTTAGGTTAGTTATAGGCATGGTTGAGTTAGGTCAGCTAGGCATGTTTGAGTTAGGTATAGGAATGGTTGAGTTAGGTCAGTTAGGCATAGTTGAGTTAGGTTAGTCAGGCATGGTTGAGTCAGGTATAGGCATGATTGATCATGTTTTTGGTTTCGATTTAATTTCCAAGTTATTGGTAACATGGGAAATAAATGATGAGTTATATGTATGTTATGGTGTAAACTTCCAAAATTTGTAATACTATAGAAATGGGGAATGATTGATTAGATGTTTTGATGATGTGATAAAATGGTAGACATGTATGTGCGGTAAAAAAAAAAAAAATTATGAAAAATAGAAACTAATTAAGGGTGAATGTTAATAGAAAACATGTGGAAAAAATGTTTTAGGGTAAAGAGTACCCGATCTAACCTCCAAGGGCCCCATGCCCTTGGAGTTCTCCCTACATATCCCTAGTGAAAAGAGGCATCAAGTCGATGTAGTTCTCCCATAAGCTAGGGAATAATATGATGAGGTAGAGGAATGGGTTGGTAGGTTTTAGGCATTATTGAGTTTAGGTCATAGGCATGGTTGAGTCTTAGGTCATATGTATGGTTGAGTCTTAGATTAAATTAGAAATCTTTAAAATGTAGATATCAATGGTATGGTCCTGTATAGGGTAATAAATAAGTAGTGAAGAAGGTGAATGGTAAGATGTGACAAAAAGAGCCACCTAATTGATAAGAACCATAACGATCCTACCATACCAAATATTGGCTTATGCACATAAGAACCTAAGGGCATTGCATGATTGACTATTCTAAGGATGAAAAAGGTCACATGATCACGAAATGTCATGTTTACAAAAAGTCCTTTGAGAAGATAGGAAATTAGGGTGAAAAAGCAATGAGGTGAACATGGGTGGTTTTTAGCATAACTTGGTGTACGATGGTATGTTTACCTAACAAGAAACCCATGACCAATAATAGGAAAGTTCATGATGAAAAATTTACCATTTTTCACTTTTTGTTTTTGATAGACTGATTGATGTGGGAAGTCTATGTGGGATGAGTATAATATATCCTTTAGGTCTTCATGAAGCTGATCAATGCGGGAAGCTTCTGAATTTTTTTTTACAAGGATGGTCCCTTTTTATGATAGACTATGTGTAGTATGGTAAGCTTTGTATAGCTTTCCTTTGAGGGAGAAGTCTATTTATAGTGGCGAGATAGAGAGAAGAGATTTCCCTTTTGAGGGAGTCATATTTTTGCTAGAATTTTGACTCAAGGAGTGGAATCCCATTTTTATTTTGAAATTATTTTTCTTTTGGACATTTAATTCATAGACAAGACTATAGGGAACTATTAGGCTCTTGTTTAGCAGACAAAACTAGAGCATACATAGGTTAACTATGATGGGGAGGTTTTAATGATGAACAACCATGGGATTCTATCTAGAAAAGGATGAAAAGTATCCATGATAATCATGCCATGAGTAGAGTCATGGTACTCATATTGAAGATAAGGCTGAAAGGTGACTGGTAATCACATGATTCTTGTTTAGTCGTTGATCCTCAAAACAAGTAACATGGAAGGTGAATGGTGCTCAAGGGATAAGTAGTGAATAGAAAGAAGGTGATATAGGAATTGATTTCAAAAATAAAATGGTCTAAGATACAAGGCATTGAGGGGATCAAGTTTGGGTTTACCTTTGAGTGAAGATAAATGATAAGCACATGATCCATAGGTATGAGTAACGATATAGGGTCCAAGCCAGTTAGGAGAAAATTTTCCCCGTTTAATTTTTTCCTCTTTTGTTACATGTTGATTCTCCTTCAAGACTAGGTCACCAACCTAGAAGGTTCATTCATGAACATGTTTTTCATAGGCATATTTGATACATTTTGTTTAGATTTGAAGATGATCGAGAGCATTAAGACAACATTCGTCTAATAACACAAGTTGTGCCAAATGGTCCTGGAGAAAGTCATCATCATTGA
Source organism: Taxus chinensis (assembly GCA_019776745.2). NCBI lineage: Eukaryota > Viridiplantae > Streptophyta > Pinopsida > Cupressales > Taxaceae > Taxus > Taxus chinensis. The sequence continues at coordinate 28,458,406 of CM034149.1, read as the reverse complement.
GCATGTATTTGAGTGAGATACAGAGAGATGGAATCTAGAATTCGAGAGGTAAGACAACCTCAGTACCATAGACTAGAGAGAAAGGTGTGGTAGTCGTTGAGGTACGAATACTAGTATAGTAAGCCCACAAGGTGAAAGGAGTGTGTGTATGCCAATCCTTTCTAGTATCCCCAACCACTTTCATAAGAATCTTGTTCAAAGTTTTATTGGTTGATTCTTGTTGGCCATTTATTTGAGGGTAACAAGGTGAAGAGAAACTGAGTTCAATGCCAAAGGCATCATAGAGTTTTCATAGGGTTTTTTTAGCTATTTTCCATTATCAGTGATGAGATGATGAGTAACACCAAAGTGACAAATGATGTGATGATTGATGAATTCACATATTTTCTCATCTTTTGTAAAAATAATAGGTACGTCTTCAACCCATTTCCTATAATATTCATTGGCGGTTATAATCCATTGATATCATTGTGAAGAATGGGGATTGATCTCTCCAACAAGATCCAAACCCCATTGGTAGAAATGCCAAAGGTCTCAGGTAACCTGTAAGACATGACTAGGTGTGTGATGAAGATTATCATGTTACTAACATTTCACACAACATTTGACATATTCACAATATTCATGGTTGAGGGTTGGCCAATAATAGTCTAGGTGAAGGATGTGCTTAGTGACAGCTAGGTCACTGAAGTGACCTCCAAAAATTTCATCATGAACTACCTTGACAGTGTAGGGAATTTCATAATTTGTAAAGCATCATAAGTGGATACCATCAAAGCCAAGTTTATAAATAAGACCACCCATGATGACATAGAGAGAGACACTTTTGAGAAAGGCACATTTTCCATTGCGAGTAAGGTTGAAAGGTAGAATTAAAATGGAAAGGTAGTCAGCAAATTGCTTATACCAAAGGTCATGTGGGTCAGGCTCAACGGTTCTAATGAATTTTTTGTCTGAAAATAAATAAGAAGGTGATTACAACATTTTTACTTTGACAAAGATTTTTGAGTTGGAAGGTGAAGTAGGTATCTGAGATGTAAGACAGGCCATTTTATCCATAAATTTTTTAGTGGAACATGGGGTGGTTTGAAGTTCATAACGGTCAAAGGTAGTCTATTGGCGAGAAAAATTTTCAGGTGGACAAACTTGTGGATTTCTTGCCAATGCTCAAGGAATCTAATTCCCTCTACTTAACCGGTGTAGCTTCCATATATGCATGCACGTGAGAAAGTGTGGATTTCTGTGGTGGCCTTTCAACCGGGGATCCAACAAGATCACTCCACTGGCCCTGTGGCAAAGCTAGAAATCTCTTTCTAGGGAAGTAATTCATATCTAAATAGTGGGGAAAGGAGAGTGAGAATATGAGGTAGGAGAACTAATGCTGCAGGTAGAAAATTAGATTACTTACACACACACTAGTTATAAATTTCAACACATGCATTGATCAAAAGAAACAACTCTGCGAATAACAACAAAACCAAATAGAATTCTCTGATCACCAAGTATCAAGAAACCCCTTAGTCAAAGAAAGCTATAAACTCCTTCTTGTATTGATTTCTCAAATCAAATTTTTACATAATTTGGGAATGGAGGAAATTTAGAAAAGGGGGAAATGGAAGAAAAATGGCTATCTCCTTTGCTTTCTCAAGTATAAAATGCACTGTTGAGTTCACAAGATCAATCACCAACCCTTTGAAATGGGAATGGCATTACAATTTTTAGAGTAGAATATGACTTATTGTCTACCCCCCAATGGATTTTCATATGTCCTTACACAACTTAAAACTTTTCAACTTCCTAGGAAAATTTTAAGTCCCTTTTTTATAACATAAAGGTGACTTATTACATTATGAACATTAAGACATGAAAAATTGCAAACCCCAATGCAAAGAATTATAACATTTGAGAAGAGAGAGAAAGTTGGCTGAAAGAGGAGAGAGAAAGAGAGAGAGAAGAAAAAGAGGAGACATCATTCTTGATGAATTGCGTTCATCCTCGTTGATGGAAATATGCCAAATACAAAGAAAATATGAATCTTCGAACACCATGCACACTGTGAATCTTGTTCAAATCAGCTCATGAATTCTTGCCAAGTTGATTGAATTGTTTCGTTGATGACTGCAACTCCCAGCTTACGTATGATATACTATTTCAAGTGAGAGGTGATTTTTGCCTCTTCTCGGCCATCGTGATGTGATGAACTCCCTCATTCGATTAGCCTGTGCACCCTACCCATTGTGCTCAAAACATCTTCTTTGGGTGTGACTTACTATATTTTAGTAAGCACCTATATAAGGGACTTACTATTTTTAGTAAGTGCTCATTTTCACTATTTTCTATCTCTTAACTGACTCATTATGACTTCCTCATGATCTTCAATGCCCGTTCTCCTTATGTTCGTCGACTTATTTTGATGATGAATTTCTATTTTTAGCATATTCTCGAGGGCCCAATTACTATTTTTAGTAAGTGTAAAAAATTCCCATTCTAGTGAATTCTCAGCTAGGTAGTGCACCTCTAATGTCTTCGCCTTTTTTGTAGGTCCTTCTGATCGATGGACTTTCCCAAAATAGCAGTTCGCAATGTAGTAGACCTGCTATTTTTAGAAAGTTGGCTTCTAGAGGTCAGATTGACATGCAACAAATTTTTTTAATATGGGATTTTACCCAATATTTCCCCTCTGAAATTTTAGGACCACCCGCTTAATAGTCCAAGAGATTTTAAAGTTTCAATTTTCAGACCTGATAGTGCTTCTGGAAGGGGCGGCCATTAATAAACCTCAAAATTGTCGGTCTTTTTTTCTCTTCCATTTGCAACGAAAATTATATTTTTTATGTGTTTTTTTATTCTAGTGCTTCACATGTGATCTTACATCAATTTGGCAACCGGTTTGATGGGAAATCCCACTTCTTTCTACGTTGAGCCAGAAGTGGGATTTCTTTGTTATAGATGCTCTGGTGCATGGGAGGAGAGTTTTAAGGTGTTTCATTGATTGCCTTGGGTAGAGGAATGATAATAAAAATATAAATTGTTATTTCACACATTTGTTTGGGATAATTCTTTGACTATCTCGTTTCATGGCTATGAAGTTTTCTTTGTGCTTCTCCTTCTTTGTTTTGTGCTTCTCCTTCTGTGTTTGCCCCAGGATTCTCCTTTTGGGACCTACACATAATTTTTTGGAATGTGAATTTAATTATCTGTATGGTCGAGGTCATGGTTTTGATAATTTTGCAATGGTGGAGTGATGGAGGAGAGTCTGCAGAGGAAGGATGAAGGAATGTCTCTGCACATGGAACTGTTAGAAGTTAGAAGCTGGAAGCACTAAGCGACAGTTAGAATTTTTGAATTTTGAATGCATGAAGGGAGAAGCTTCGGTGAAATTTTTAATGTTTGATTTCCATAACCTCAATAATGTGAGGGACATCAAATTCCATGGTGTTCAAGAGGACAACATGTGGCACTAGATCCAATGACAGCAAATGAAGGAGGAAAAAGTCTTTTTAAAGCACTAGGAGCTGAAAGTTTGTCATGTGGGTGTCAAAATGACTCCCCATAGGGGATGGGTGCATTTTTCCATGTTTGATGTCCCCCACATTAGGGAAATAAGGGAAATAATTTTCCATGGTGGTCCTGGAGCTGACACGTGGCACACGATCCAACAGTAGGGAACTGGATGCTCAAAAAAATGCACCTAGGGAGCTAAACTGTTGGTCACGTGGGTGTCTAAATTACTCCCCATAGGGGCTGGGAATATTTTTTCATGTCTAATATCCCATACCTTAGTGAAATAAGTGACATTAGTTTCCACGGTGGTCCTAGAGCTGACACATGGCACCCGATTCGATGAGCAGGGAATGGCATGCTCCAAATAATGCACCTGGGGGTTGAATTTGTCAAGTTTGGAGATCATATGAGGGTCCAAGAGGTCACATGGGGGCTGGGTGCATTTTCCAATGGTTTTTATGTACTTAACCTCAGGGACATGCTAGGGACATTAAATCCTACCAGGATCCTGGTGCTGACACGTGTCCTCTCAAAAAAATGACTAAGTCCTGAACTGTGTTTGAGAGGGTAACTTAGAACGAAGATAACTTGACCTCCCAGTGGAATTTCTTGGTAAAATTTTATATGATCCTGACTGGAAATTTCATTTTGAATCCAATAATGGGGTCTTAATGTCTTTATTCGGCCATATGATCCCTGAAAAATATGATTTTTGATCTGGTACTCCACTTGTGCCTGAGAAAAACTGCCTGTCAATCATATGCACCAAGGTGTTGTGAAAAATATTATTTTACCATCATGTAGGTATTAGAATCCTCTTTTTGATGATGTTTTTTTTACTTATAAATCCATCTAGAGCTCCTGAAATCTTCTTCTAAATCTCAACAGTTGTTTTAGGCTTGTGTGCCGCCTAGGCTTGTGAACCTTGTTTTTTACTCAGATTTCTCCAAGTATTTCAAAACTTCCACAAACCTTCAAAAATAATTTCCATTATGTTATAAGGTATTCCATTCACCTCCATGTTGATTTTTTCCCTTCCGTTCTACTCCAGGGGGTTAAATCCAGTCATGGGAAGGCTAGCCATAGCCCTTCCCTATACTGCCAAAAGATAGTGTCGTTTCAGAACTCCCTAAAATCACCTAGGGGAAAAATTTGAAATCAAATAGGGGGTGATCAAACAGTTGGATTTGACCGGTGGTGCCTAGGAATGAAAAAATTTTCATAGGGGTATAGTTTTCATGCTTGGAAACTTCTAATTTCCCTGTTGCACATTTTCACGACAACATAATCAAAAGTATGTGTTATCTAAATGTGCCCCCTGCTCATTTAGTGCCTAACTCCCTCTCATTCTTTCCTTCTATTATGCCTCAGTCATAAATTTTTACTTTTTAGGCACTCAAAACCTTCTGGAAATGACACCATTGGATAGAGCTCTTTCTCATATTTCCAAAAAGGTAAATTTTTCCTCCTAACTCCATGTATTTTTCAAGTTATGGCTCAGCGGAGTTTTGGTGGGAAATTTTTCCCTAGAAGGACCGTAACCAATCAGGAGCTGCCACGTGTCCAAGGGCAAAAAACAACCAAGAGAACCGAAGGAAAAAATGGTCAGGAGGGGCCCGCGCCCAATCAAAACATGCCATGTGGCACCTGGAGTGGCGGAGCATGGGGAAAATTTGAAAAATGTTCCAAAGACCAAAGAGGTAAAAATTCAAACTTTTTTCCTGCCGATCCAATTTTCGCCTGTTTTTTCCCTAACACTTCAAATCACTATAACTTTCGATCCAAAGCTCAGATTTTCACGTTATTTATATCAATGGAAATCTGGTGAAATTATATACAATATTCCATGGTCAATTTTGAATTTTGGTTTAGTTTGGAGGGATAAAATTAAAAAACACTTCTAGTACACGCCCATGGACAGAACTGACGTTTCAACAACCAATTTTAATGCAAAATGGGTCACATTCTTCTCCAGCATGGTCAAAAATGTCAGGGCATAGGTTTGTAAGGACCTCCATGCTATTTTTAATGCATTTTGGTCAATGGGGAATGGTTCCCATGTTTTTTCATGTTTTCTCTCTCCTGGGCTCGACCCATGCACTGTAAAAGCCAGATTTGGCTCATTTTTCAAAGCATGAACACTTTTTTGCACAGCAAGCTTATGTTTTCACCTTCAACAAGTGATTTTGGAAGTATCATACCTTCCAGGAATTGTAACAAGTTTTTCTGCCTCTTTGGTGTTGGAATACAAGGATTTTGATGTTGAAAATCACAATCTAGGCTCTGTGAATGCTTTCAGTCCTTTGTATGTGTTGTTTACTTCATTTCAAACTCTTGATTACAACTTATCAACCTGTGCATGATGTTTTATGTTTTAATTTCTGATTTTTGTCAATTTCCATGAATAAGAAGTGCTCACCACTTCTTTGGTGTATCACCCTTATCAGTTTAGTTTCAATTTTTGCATTTCTTATCCCTGTCTCCTTGAAAATTAGGATAAAATTAGGATCTGAACCTCTGTAGTTGTGCAAATATAGATCTAATCAGAGGAGTTTGAGGAACCAGCCTCTAATCTAGAGATTCCTCTCTCATCTTGCAAGTCCCACACTTGGAGAGAGGTTTCAATGTTGTGCAATCACACTGGATGCCCTGAACATCAACTTAGAACCTTGATTTGCATCCAGGGGTGCTGCTGATTTGCAACAACAGTTTTGGCATTCCCGGTGGGACCTTAGAGGTCTTCCACTTCTTCTTTTGCAGGTTGGTGTGTTCCTATGAAGATTTCAGCCTTTGGAGGCACTTGCAAATACATCTGGTGACTCCATCTAATCAACAACCCATTTCTAAAGTTGCACACCTATTTTTCATCCATTTCCATCCATTATTCTTTCCATCTCTTTCATTCTTTTCCATTCCATGAAGTTGTGCAATCATGACTTCATTTCCATCATGGAACTCACATTTACAACAACAGCAATGTTTCCCACCTCCAACATGTTTTTTAAATCCTCCAAATCAACATTTTGAACAAATTCAAAATCAGTTTGGCTATGGAGCTTTCCAAGAGCAAGGGTGTGCATACAATGAAGAAAATCAGATGCAAGATGCTGGTTTGTTGGAGAAAATCCAAAAGATGGAGGTAAACATGGTGCAATCCAGGGCTCAAGCACAAATGAAAGCATTTGGAATCGGCTGTGGAGCACCCTATCCATGGGTGGGACCTTTCCCAAGGCATTACAACCCTCAAGAGAAGCTTGACTTCATGATTGCAACGTTGTCATTGCTTGCAAAGTGGATTGAAGGAATAGAGGTGTATGAGAGGAGTATTCAGCAACCTTGTCAATGGGTAAGCACACCATCTCATGCCTTTTCTTTTCCTCTTTCCCAATTTGTTTTATCTTAGCAGTGTCAAGTTTTAAACTCTCCATCTATTGTCCCAAGTGTTGAATTCATTTCTCCACCCCCTAGTCTTCCACCTCATCTCAATTATTCTGTCCTTTTCCCTTCCAAACAGTCATCCCCTACATAAGAGCTAAATGAAACACCCTCTCCTCCAAAGAAACAAGAGGTTTTACCTCCTCCACCACCACAAAAAATTGCAAAAATCAGTCATGAAGGACAACAAAAAGAGAAGCCAAACAAGGATGAAGAAATTCAAATTTTGAAGAGTTGGGCTCTTAAATTTGGGATGAAGAAGATCCCTTTGCTGATGAAACCTTCAGAAGAGGTTGGAGTTAAAGAAAAAATGGTGGTCAGGACTGATTTTGTTGCAGCATAAGAAGAGCAAAAAGGAGTTACAGATCAGCAATCAATTTGTTCAGAATATAGTGTCCATGTTGGCACCCTATTTGAAGGAAATGCTGATCCAATTCAAATTACAAAAATCAGTCATGAGGGACAGCAAGAGGAAGGAGAAGCTGCTCCAAATCCAAAAGAAGAGGATCACATTCCAGCTATGGGGGAGAAAAGTGCAGATCCAAAGGCTTTGAGCACAAAGCAGGTTATAGAAGAACCTTCAGTTCTTCTCTCTACTTCATCTCTCTCAAGTTCTAGTACTGAAGAAGAGTTTGATCCCTCAAACTCAATGCTGGAGGATGAAAGAAACCATGGTGATCAAGTTGCAGATCAAGAGAATGCCATGGGAGAGGTTGAACATTTGCAGCAGGACAGCAATGAGGTAGTTTACCTGTCTGATTTGGAGGACTGTTTTGATGAAGAAGAACCGGTTGAGTTTCCACCATTCTCTCTTTCATCATCCATCTTCCAAACACAAGATCCTGCTGTCATGGAGGAGAGTATTCATTTGCAGCATCCTGCATCTTATAGAAGCTCTTTGGAACTAAGATTGGAAGATTTTAATCTTTCATGTCCTTCATTGGAGGAAGAGAAAGGGCAGAAGGGTTCTACCATTGCTTCCACACCATCCATTCAAGGTCTACAAGAGAACTCCATTCTTGGAATTGAAAATCAGAATTATGGGCATACTCAATGGATCAGACCTTGCCCAATCAGGTATTTGACTTCATTGGAGCCAAAGGAAAAGCCACAACCAGTCATGCTTGCTTTTAAGCATGAGGATGAGCTGTAAAGTTCCAAGGATCAGCTGTCATACCTCTCCAATTGAAATGCAGATCAACTAAAAGAGGTATTGGATTTGTTTTTAGTTGACACCTTGCTAATTTTTGTAGAAGAATAGTTTCTTGTTGATTTTCCACTCGTCCAATCAGTCATACTCAGCTCCAAATCATTTGCATGGCTGCCAATTTTGAAGAAAGGAAGCTATTTTGGACAACTAGTTGCAGGGTTCGTTTAGCTCACCTTTGCTTCTAATTAGAGTAGAGTAGGTAGGTTTGCTTTCAGTAGAAGAAGTGCTTGTGCACACTCTGCATGTTCCATTTAGAGCATGTATGATTTTCAGTTTGTACATAGTTTTGGTGTTGCTGGTTTCGCTCTTGCATAGTTCATTTTGATGGCATTTTGGTGGGAACAACTCCATGTCCAGTGGGATTCAAGCGGTTCAGAGGGAAGTTTTCAAAGTTTAGATCAGTTTTCAGGCTACTACTCATGACTCCATGCCCAATGGATTGCTTCAGGCTACTGATCATTCATCCAACAGGCAGATGACCCCTCTGAGTCGCCAAAATTGTTATCCAAATGTGCCCTTACTCATTTTGTGGCTAACTCCCTTTCATTCTTTCCTTCTATTGTGCCTCAGTCATAAATTTTTACTTTTTAGGCACTCAAAACCTTCTGGAAATGGCACCATTAGATAGAGATCTTTCTCAGCTTTCGAGAAAGGTAAATTTTTCCTCCTAACTCCACGTATTTTTCAAGTTATGGCTCAGGGGAGTTTTGGTGGGAAATTTTTCCCTAGAAGGCCCGCAGCCAATCAGGAGTTGCCACGTGTCCAAGGGCGAAAAAACACCAAGCGACCCGAAGGAAAAAATGGTCAGGAATGGACCACGCCCAATCAGAATGTGCCATGTGGCACCTGGAGTGGCGGAGTGTGGGGAAAATTTGAAAAATGTTCTAAAGACCAAACGGGTAAAAATTTAAACTTTTTGCCCGCCGATCTGATTTTGGCCTGTTTTTGCCCTAAAACTTCAAATCACCATAACTTTCAATCCAAAGCTTAGATTTTCACGTTATTTATATCAATGGAAATCCGGTGAAATTCTCTACAATATTCCATGGTCAATTTTGAATTTAGGTTTAGTTTGGAGGGAGAAAATTAAAAAACTCTTCTAGTACGCGCCCATGGACAGAACTGACATTTCAACAACCAATTTTAATGCAAAATGGGTCGCATTCTTCTCCAGTATGGTCAAAAATGTCAGGGCATGGGTTTGTAAGGACCTCCATGCTATTTTTAATGCATTTTGGTCAATGGGGAATGGTTCCCATGTTTTCTCATGTTTTCTCTCTCCTGGGCTCGACCCATGCACTGTAAAAGCCAGATTTGGCTCATTTTTCAAAGCATGAACACCTTTTTGCATAGAAAGCTTCTGTTTTCACCTTCAACAAGTGATTTTGGAAGTATCAAACCTTCTAGGGATTGTAATAGGTTTTTTTTCCTCTTTGGTGTTGGAATACAAGGATTTTGATGTTGAAAATCACAATGCAGGCTCCGTGAATGCTTTCAATCCTTTGTATGTGTTGTTTGCTTCATTTCAAACTCTTGATTATAGCTTATCAACCTATGCATGATGTTTTATGTTGCAATTTCTGATTTGTTTCAATTTACATGAATAAGAAGTGCTCACCACTCCTTTGGTGTATCACCCTTATTAGTTTAGTTTCAATTTTTGCATTTCTTATCCCTGTCTCCTTGCAAATTAGGATAAAATTAGGATCTGAACCTCTACAGTTGTGCAAATATAGATCTAATCAAAGGATTTTGAGGAACCATCCTCTAATCTGGAGATTCCTCTCTCATCTTGCAAGTCCCACACTTGGAGAGAGGTTTCAATGTTGTGCAATCGCACTGGATGCCCTGAACATCAACTTAGAACCTTGATTTACATCTAGGGGTGCTTCTGATTTGCAACAATAGTATGTCAACATGATGTTTATACTTTTGAAGTATGTCGTTAAGACATTCATATATTCCATTGAATTGATTTATGACTAGTTGAGAGTCATCAAATATATTAATTTCTTTAATGTCTAAGGCGACGGTGGCTTGTAAGCCTAATACGAGTGCTTATATTTGACGATATTATTAGTACAATAAAAATCTAGTTTGAAAGATAGTGGCATAGGTACATCATCAAGAGGAATGAGGATAATGCCTGCACCGCCCCCACACTGGCATTTGGCACCATCAAAGAATAAGGTCATTTGGTAAATAGTATCATCTAAAGAGAGGGTAACAATGGATTCATCTAAGATATTGAAGTTAGAGGATTGATTTATGGTGAGAGGCACATCTCCAAACTGGTCAGTGATGGTTTGGCCTTTGATAGAATTTTAATGGTTGAATTTGAGGTCGAGGTCTACAAGAAGCATGAGCCAACATGCAACACACTAATGTTGGTGTACATGTAATGTAAGGCATCAGTATTGGTGATGAAAAGGTTTTGTGATTGAGTAGGTAATGACGAAGTTTAGTGGTGATAAAAACTAAGGCTAAGTAGAGTTTTTTGGCATGGGTGTACCTAGTTTTGTATTCTAGAAGTGTACAGATTATATAATAGACTAATTGTTCCTTGTGTTGTTTGTCACGAGTAGTGAGCATGGTAGATAAGGAATGATCAATAGCAGAAATGTACATGTAAAAGGGGTGGTCATCCTTAGGAGGAATGAGAACTGGTGGTTGGAGAAGGTATTGTTGTAAGGTGTAAAAGGATTTATGACATTCATCATCTCATTTGAAGGAGACATCCTTTTTTTGGAGATGATGAAATGGTTGGCAGTGATTGAAAACTATGAAATAAATTGACTAATAGATTGCAACTTACCTTGCGAACTTTGAAGTTGGAAAAGATTAGTAGGTAGAGGCATTTTGAGAATGAACTTTACTTTAGCAAGATTGAGTTCTATGCCACATAAAGAAATGATGAAACCAAGGATCTTGCCTGAGAGCACTGTGAAGACACACTTTTTAGGTTGAAGGAAAACACAATCCTTGATGAGGAGGTCAAATATGACCTTAAGGATTGTAAGGTGTTCAGTCCAATGTTTGGATTTGGCAAAAAGATCATCTACATAATATTCTAGTATGTGATGCATTATGTCATGAAGGATATAAGTCATAGCCTACTAATATGTAGCACCAGTGTTTTTAAGGTCAAAAGGCGTGACTCCATAAAAAAATGTCCCCCAAAGAGTGATGAAGGAAGTTTTTTGTTGGTTGTATTGAGTGAGTAATATTTGATTATAACCCAAAAAACCATCCATGAATGATAGCATCTCATGGCCGGTAGTGACATCAACCAGTTGGTCAATTCCTGGAAGAGGAAAATTGTCTTTTGGAAAAGCTAAGTTTAGGTCACGGAAATCCATGTAAATGTGAAGTCCCCCTGTCACTTTTGTGATAGGAAAAATATTATAAATCCATTGGGGATAGTCAATGGGTAGGATGAATGAAACTGAGAGAAGGTGTTAAAGTTCCTCTTTGCCAAGAAGTACAATGCGAGGATGCATTTTTTACAGCTTTTGTTTTACGAGATTGGATTCAAGAATGGTTACAATATTGTGGACCAAAATGTTTGGGTTAATACCAGGGATATTTGTATAGGAAAAAGAAAAGGAGTTGCTATGATTATGGTGGAAATAAGTAAAAGCTTCTTGTTTAGTGACATCTAATGATTGGCCTATCTTTAGAATTTTGCAAGTCATCTTGAGTGTTAATGTTGATTTCAATAGTTTATTCATTCAACATGGTTTACGTCTTAGATGGTAATGACATGTGACTATAAGAATCTTCTGCACAAGGGTAGGTGAGGATATACTCATCATCTGTACATTAAATGAAATTATTAGAATGTGTATCGTCATCAATCGTGTCAGGATACAGGAAGGGAAGAGAAGAGAGAGCCTTGCCATTTCGTTGATAAGTCATAGGTCCCAGGGAAATTGTGTTGATGAAAAAAAAAGTTAAGAGGAATAGATTTGGGATCTATGGAATCTGTGGGTAAAGGTGATGTTGGCAAACAAGGTGGATAAGGTTTTTCATCCTTAATGAGGGTGATGCAGACCTTCTTGGAAAATGGTGTGGAAAATCCAATGCCACTGTGATCTTTGTGTTTATGATTGGTACACATGATAATGATATGATGGCCTTGTTTGTAAAAACCAAATCCAAAGCCTTTTCATGTGCAACGGTGAAGGAAAGTTTGGGCGAAGTGGCAGTTAGTGAGAGATTAGAGGTCAGATGAAAATGGTCATGTTTGGGATGGTAGTTTGGGTGAATAGGTGCAGTATCAACTCCCCCATACATTAAGTTGGTGCGAAGGTGAGGAGGACCATAAGGGAAACCTCTCCTTTGCAATAATCATAACGAGGATGTGGCGTAGGTTACTATACTCTTGCAGAGTGAGGAATGTCTTGATATTGTAGAGGTAGTATTCCCTTAGAGTGAGGCATTAAAAAACACCTTCTAAGGGATCAGTGGTAGATATGTGGGTAGCGGGGATCGATGAATTACTAGGTGACTAGGCAGGAGGGGTATCAGTTGGTTAGGAAGTAGATGGGCTAGCTGCAGAGCCTGTGGTAGTAGTAGGAATAGAAGAGTTAGGTGTGGGTGAGGTGGCGGCCGCATTGGTGGATAGATTTATGGGTGAAGGATAAGTAGGGGTGGTGGTACATGCCTTAACTAGTATAAGGACATTGTTAGGTTGGTACAACATGTTACAGGTTTTGAATGGTGACGGATCAGTTGGAATGGTATAGTTATGCCCTTCATGTTCAAATTTTACACAACAGTGTAAAGTTGAAGGAAGAAAACCCATGGCATGAATCAAAGGTTGGTCAAGAAAAATGTTATACTGGAACTCCCCCTATAAGACGTAGAAAAATTCTAGATTAGTGTGAGGGCCCACACGAACATGAAGAATAATCATGCAAGGGTGGAAGTGATGGCATCATTGAAGGAGCACATAATAAATGGGTTATTATGCATGTAATTTCAAGGGATACACATTTGATTATATGTTTGGGAGGAGATAATGTTTATGTTAGTACCACAATCAACCATAACACATCATACACATATATTATCAATATAGATGGAGATTAAAAGGGTGGGATCAAGGTCATTTGATTAGAGAGGTACAATCTCCTCATCAGAGAAAGTGAGGGTGGCTATTTGTTGAATGGATATGGGTGTAGAAGAAGGAGATGATTTGGTAAGAGAGGCCACGTGATGAGGGGTGAGAATGGAGGATACTAGTGTGGGGTTGTTAGGTAAAACTTTGATGGATTGAAAACCCTCCGTGAGGGCTTGTCGTTGATATTCAGAGATTTTGATAATATTGTACAAAGAATTTTTTAGAGGGGATTGGTGCAAATGTTTTATCATAGTACGATGGGTGACTCCGTCAGAAATAGGGTATGTGGGTCCTTGAATGGTGATTTTTGGTGTGGGTGCATATGGTATATTGGGAATGGGGTTGGTTGATGGGCTAGTTACTTTTTCTTTTCCTTTTTCCCTTTGGACGCGAGTGACAACTTGGATCATGTTAATCTAAGGGAAAGAGGTAGATGGAGAAGGTATGTCATGACTAGTATAACAACATGATGGGAAAAAACCTAATGTGGGGTAAGAACCTTATGAAATGAGCAGGGAACATTGGCATTTAGGTGGTGGTTTGGCCAACTCTTTGATACGGACCATGTTGATCTTGAATTTAGGAGGTAGATAAAATGGTTATTGAGGTGGTGATGCATTTTGTTGAAGAAGTAATGGTCGATTGTGTGTGGTGACAAGTGAAGGTAGAATAGGGTCCTCATCAAGAATATCATCATCGTCAAACTTTGTTTCAGGAGGAAACACTTGGAGAAGAATGGTTTTGATAGCCTTACAACCTTCTACATCATGTCTTGGCACACGATGGTAGGCACAAATTTTATTTTCATCAAACCCTTTTGGTTTGAGTTTGATGGAGTCATAAGGCCGAAGCGGCGGTAATGTGATGACTGAGGTCTCTAAGAGGTTGGATAAAATGTTGGCTTAGGACCCTACCAATAGATCACAATGGGAAGTGAGTGTGGTTTTGGGTAAAGTTTCATATGATTGTGGTGGATGAGGCATTACAGGAGGGGGAATAGGTTGGATCACTAGTTTGGTATTTGGTACTTGCCAATTTTTTCCCTTTTGGACAAAATTGGACAATAGAAGCCTATTATGTCCTAAAACTAGAATATTCCTTCAAGAGGTATTCTAGGATGTTGTAGTCAAAATTTAATGTTATGGAAGACTTATGCTATTCTAGGTGGTCTCAAAGTCATCTCAAGCTATTATTCTTCATTTTGGGTCTCAAAGGTTACAATTTTTCTCGGAGCAGAGATTTAGCCCTTGGCAGGCCCACATTCATTTGACATGAGCAAGTAATCATCAAAGTTAATTTATATTTATGGAGTTTTTTAATGTTACCATAACTCTCCAATTTCAAGAAGGAGACCCAAAATATCAAAAAAATGGGATAGGGTCAGATTTAAGGAGTAACATGACATTGATCTAGAAATAGCTCACCGAGTAGCTCAACAATCTACTCAGTGACCTAGAGGTGAGTTATAATTTAATAGGTTGAAGCTCATGGATGAAAAGATTTGTTACGATGACAATATTTGGTAAGAGGGATTAAGTCAGCATACTTGTGAAGCTAATCAAGTATATGAGAGAGCTGAGTTATGATTCGCGGGTAATGGCTCGATCAAAGAATAAGCAACCCAGAGGAGATGACAAAGAATATTGTCTTGAGGAGCTCACATTGAAAGCTTAAAAATGAATGTGAGCTCATGTTTAGCTTGATAATGGACTCAGGGAGTTGAGTTCGTTGAAATAGCTTGACGGTTGCTCATGTCTCATGGTGGCTCAAAGGAAGGGAAACTTCTAGGTTGAGCTAGGGATTGACCAAGTTCATCGGTCAACATTGGAAGGTTCGGGCTGTAGTGAAATGGGGGAATTTGAGAGCCATCTTTCTAAGTTGGAAAACTATACATCAAAATCCAAGCCACCAAAAGATACATGCATTAAATGGTATTGAAAACCTGATTTCCCCATTTCGGAATTACGCAGTGTGGAGGCCATGCCATGTATGGGAAAACAACAGTCAGAATCCCGAGATGGACTAGCAATTGTGGGAAAAATTATATGGGAAAACAACGATTTGATCTCTGAGTTGGTCGAGCCAAAACGTCAGGTCTGCCCAGGATTTTTGCTAACAAGTGGGAATTTGGGGAAAGTTCACCATAAATAATGTGCTTGTGGAACATGACCAGGTCATCAAGAATTTTTTTTGTCTCCTACATAAAAGTGCATCCCTGGTAACTCAGTGGATATGGTGCGATGAAGACTGAGTCCATCACCGATTCGGCATGGTGATGAACGAATTCCAATTTTTTGATGTGAAGTAGTGTGTAACGTGGAGCGGCTTGATCAGATGGGTTTAACTCATTTCTTTGATGCAAGGTGTTCGAAGAACCATAGTGACATAACTTGACCTAATATAGCGTCTTGGAGGTTTGATGTGAGTTCAAACACAAAGAGTATCTCGTAGGGAGATATCTAGGTTCCTCAGCATTACAAATAGGCTCACCTGTGTGGATGAAATCACCTTGATGCCTATGGAACAACTAACGTGGAGACCTAGTGAGTTAGGTAAAAGATCATAGGGATCTCACAACTTGGTGATGAGAGTAAATGACTCAAGGATGGCCAAAGGGAGCCTAGTCTAGGAAAGGTAGGATGGTTCTCGAGCTTGTAATGGTGTGCATAGTTCCCCAAGTTTGAAGGCTAGGGATATGAATTGACACCTCAAATCTAAAGTGATGCTCATTGGTGCATAGTTTTTAGAACTCAAACTTGGGAACTCAAGTTGGATGTTGTGGTCAAAATGGAGGATAACTCTGTTGGGGGCTAAGTTGAGGGTCGATTTGGCCTTAAATTAAACATAACGGATGACAAAACTGTATGACAAATAAGTATAACTCACAAGTTAGACATTGCAAAGGAAAATGAGCACATTCAATATGGGAGCTCAGTGTTGTGTCATAGGGTATAATACAAGGAATTCAGTCCATGAGAAGAATTTGAGTGAACCATAACCATATCTTGTCACACAGGAAGAGATAATGACACCTTAGGCTGAGCTCAATCATGGGAAGGTAACTCACAGATAATGAGTGTGGAGGGCTCGAGGTCGTCCAGATCATAGATGACATTGCAGAGTCAAATGCAGGGAACATCAGAAAATAGGTTAGGGATGTTTTTTTCAAATGAACTTGAGCACGGACACAGAACCATGAGACTCAATGCTCAGGTTTGAGTTTGGCTTGAAATAGGTTAACATCTCAAATGTTTTGGATTTAATCATCTACAAAGAATAAATCATCGAGTGACGAACTGATAAGGATGGCCTTACAGTGTAATCACATAAGCAAAAATAGCTTGATCTCGGCTCGACATTTTGAATGCATCTTTGATGAGTTGGATGAAGCTAAAAACAAGCCTAGTTAAATCAGATGTGGAGCCTAACTAGCTCAGCATGCATGTGGAATCTAGCTACCGGAGGAGATTAAGAGAGCTCATAGTGGGTTTATTAGCTGAATTAGGACCAAGTAAGTTTGGCCAATGCACAACGAGCTTGCAAGTACATCTTGTGGATTTGAGCTAAAGGGAGAGTATATGTGTGGAAGGATCATATACAAGCTCAACTCACCAATTTGAACCATGCTTGTAGAGTGTTCATGGGAGATGAGCTAGCTAGAACAAGAATGGAGATTGATGGCATTAATGTGGAACTTGAGATGGCATAATAGGTTAAAATAAAGGTGTTCATTAAGGTTGGATCATGGAAATCAACTCACTCATTTGAGATGAGATTGTATAAACCATGGTAATGACTCGGCCAACTGAGTTGAGCACAGTGAAATAATTGAGCTCACAGATGTTGGGGGTCTTTGGTACTGACAAGGTGAGTTCAATAGAGAAAAATTAAGCTGATGAAGAGAATATCTGGGTGATTTGGGCCATTGGGGAAAGCTCACAATCAACTCAAAGAGAATTTTGAAATGATCAACCAAAGTAATACTTGGATGGCCAGTTGAAATTCATAAGTATCTAGTTTGATCTCATTAAACATGCCAAACTTGAATGGATTCAACAAATCCAGAGATGAACTCATGAGAAGTAATTATGGCAAGTTGAGGAGGTATGTAGCTTGGACCATAGAGATAAAATCATCTTAAAGGTGTAGGATCTCTAAAGGAGCTTGTCGGTAGGCCAAGTGAGAATAGCTCACTCAACGTGATGTGGAAGAGAACGTTAGTCATTTCAACTTGGGATGGTTACGGTGTTGGCAGAACTCATCTCGACGGCTGAGCCACAAATCAAGATAGATGAGTGCATGATGGAAATGGCTCGGTGATGAAGGCTAGCTCAGTGAGATAAAAATAATAATTCAGCACAGAAGCCCGCTCGGCACAGAGCTCAT
This sequence comes from Taxus chinensis, assembly GCA_019776745.2. Taxonomy (NCBI): domain Eukaryota; kingdom Viridiplantae; phylum Streptophyta; class Pinopsida; order Cupressales; family Taxaceae; genus Taxus; species Taxus chinensis. The sequence continues at coordinate 28,440,746 of CM034149.1, read as the reverse complement.
TGGAAATGAATCTCATTCGGTAGGAGAGCTTGTTGGGTACGATGGTAGAGATCACACAAAACTCAGTTGGTTGTGGTAGGAGTTCAACCCAGCTCAGCCGTGGTGTTAGGAGTTCAGGGAGCTCCTCGAGGTGAGTGAGTCATTACGTAGCATGTTGGAAGACACAGTGGGAACCTAAGGTAGCTTTCGTGGTGGTAGGAGTTCAACCTGGCAATCTGGTGCTTGCAGTGAGTTCAACTCATCAGGGAGCTCGTTGAAGAGAACTGGTCGTTAGGAGACCAACTCACTTGGTGAAAGTTGGGACTCAGACCAACTAGGTTGGTTTGCAGATAGCCAACCACTGAGTTGGTCCCTTTTTACAAATCAAAGCCTCTTCAAGACAAGCCAATTCAAAAAGGTCCCACCATTAATTTTGATTAATTTAATATTTTTATTTAAATATTTTAATAATAATATTTATTATTATTATTTAAATATTTCTTTTAATTAATTAAGGATAACTAGGTCAACAATAAATTAATGATACATGATGGAACTTTCTCAAAGTGGTTCAACCAAACTGTAATAAATACATCATGTGCCTTCCATTTAGGAATGTAATTTATGACTCTTTCCTCTTCTCTCTCATAATTTATTCTATAAATGTAAGTTGGAAAATCATTCCAAAGGGTTCTAGTGGGTCAGATAGGTTGGAAATTTAGACATCTTAGGCAAGTGCAATTTTTCAAGATTCCTCTCTTTTGCAAGTTGTCCTTGTGTGTTGAGAGAACTTTCAAGCCTCCTTTTCAAGACTGTAATGGAAACCATTTCCTCTTCTGAATGTATGATGCATTGTGCATGTTATTGAAGCAATAAAAGTGTGTGTTTTGTGACTAATCTCGGTCCTTTCATCCTTCTATACTTATTTGTGCCTTTTCTCATGCTTGCAGGTATACTGTGCAAGTTCATGTTTCTATTGCGGGTTCTTGGAGTTCTGTGCTTATCGAGTGGTGGAACATTGCATGTAGTTGAGTTGTGGTGCTTGTTCACCCTTCTCAAGTTCATCCTTCTTCACTGGAAGACTGATAACTTGTTTGTCTGATTGAGTTTAACAAAGGGAATGATTTCTTCCTAGTTTGTGGTATTTTGTATCCTCGCTAAGTTGCAATAGGTGAAGTTGACCTGTGGTTCACACACCCTCTTCAAATTAACCCTTCCTAAGTCTGACAACACCCTTTATTTGGTGCATCACCATCCCTAGTATACGTTTCATTTCTACAAATCTCTTTCCCTAAAACCCATGAAATGTTAGCATAGGACTAGATAGCCATTTTATTAAACTAGGAGTAGTACAACCCTTAGTTTAGGAAGAGGAAGTCGGCCTTCTTTGGAGGTTCATATCAAGCCTGAGTCCCATAGCTTGAGAGGTGATCCCATTTGTCCCAATCACACCGAATGTATTTTTCGCATTCTGGCCATTGGAGGGTGCAGTGATTTGGTAAAAACATTATTGTCTTAGGTTTTGATGGTATCTATTTGAGTAAAGGGGTGGTAGAAGAACTAGTAATGGTAGTTGTTGTTTACTTAACTACCTTGTTAGAGGGTAGTGGGTTCTTGTCTTTGGATTTCAACTTCTTGGGTAAAGGTGAGATGGGAGTACGTGATGGAAAAGGGAAAGATGATGGTGGAAGAGGACGGGTTACCCACGGTGATAATAGAGTTATGACGGAAGTGGTTGGTAATGGCCGGGTGGAAGGTATGGGTTGAAGTGGTATAGTAAAAGTTGGGGTTATAATAGCTGGTGGAAGTGTAGGTGGTAAGAAATGTATGCGTGAGGGAAAGGATGTTTGTTGTACATGTAAATGATGGTGTAATAAAGGATCGGGATGATGAGGTAGGTTGCTTAACTTTTGGTTGGCCTTGAGTAGAAGGTTGTTGTGGCCCAAAGTTGATGGTTGAGGTTCTAGGATGGATGGAAGGGGTGAAGGTGAAAAAGGGGTGGTAGGTGAGAGTGTTATATGTGGTCTAGAAGGTTAGGTCTTCCTTCTAAGAGGAGCAACAATTTTGGTGCGGGTTTGGGAAGATGTGGCTAACTCCAATTTGATAGGTGGATGCGTAAGGCTTGACATCAGCATGACACCCAAATTAGTGATGGGTCTAGATACAGAAGAAGATATAGGTGTGGGCAGGTTATTAAGCATAGGAATGGTTTTAGTCATGGGTAAAAGTTTGGATGTAGGTAAAGGTGAAAAAGAAGAGGCCATTTTGATAGGCATGATCAAGGTCGATTTGGTTGTTAGAAATACCTTTTGTTAGATCTTGGATGTATCTTTAGGAAACATTTGCATTTGAGTTGAAAAGGGGAGCTGAAGACATCCCCAAAGCATGGAATCTTCCACGTAATCCAATCGATCGACCAGTCATGAAAACTGGGACCGTTGTAATAGGATATGTAGTTTGTTTGGTGGAAATCCCTATAATATGTGTCTGTGAGACAGAGAATTGGTTAGCCTTAGAATATATGGGTAGAAGATCTGAGACTAGATCAATAGGATCCTAGAATGCTAATGGATAATTTTCCCCCAATAGGTAGTGGCGTGTCAAAAGTATCTCCCATGGGTAGGAGAGATGGTGAGTATGATGAGATAGATTTCTCTTTTGGTGGAGGAGAAGGTGATGATGATTCTCATGTGGGTGGGAGATTTAATTTTGTTGATTGTTTGGTAGGTTGCGAGGTAGATGGTGAAATGGCATCAGCAAAAATTTTGGACCCTTCGTGAGTGTAGGGGGACATGAAGGGTACTCCTCTGAGGGTGAAGGAGTGGAAGAGGTATGATCCTTCTTAGGTAGAGGATCTCGTGCCAAAATTTCCTCGATAGATGAAATAGGTGGAAATTGAGGAATGACGGATATGATATCGAAAACAACGTGGAATTCATGGAAATTATTGTTGTTGCTTTAAGTTTCACCAATTTTATTAGATGATGGTGTATGGTTAGGGAACAACTTCTTAAAGATATGCAAGTTTTGATTTTCCGGTGTGTTCGGGTTTTCCACAACAAGATCTCCATTATCTAACATTTCTTGGACAATGTTCTTAAAATTTATGCAATTTCTATCACTAAGGCCATTGAAACGAGGATAATTACAATACTCATGTTCCTTATACCACGCACACATAGGACGAGTGGGATCAAAACCAGCATGAGGTTTTACTAGGGGAGTATAATAGCTCTAGCTTTAAGAAGCTTTTCCAAGACTAAATAATACGGCTCTCCAATTGGAGTGTATTTTTTGTTGTTCCCATTGGAACTAAAAAGTTTGAATAGGGGAAATATTGGAGAAAGGTTTGGCTTGATTAGATGGATGAGATGGACCAGCTTTGAGAACTATTGCATTGGAAAATCCTTTTACTTTTGAATAATTGTTTTGGGGTTTTGAATACGAAGAAGAATCATTTGATTTGAAGGTGGCATCCTCATTTCGTAATTAGATTTTATTTTCGTCAATGGCATGAATTTATAGCTTTCGTGCCATGATGAATGTTTTGTTGAAGGTATGGAAGGTTTGCACTTGCAAAGTTGGTGAGATGTGCCTAGCACAAGCTCTAGTGAAACAATCTATAAGTTCAGCTTGAGGTAACTAGAATGTTAATTTGTTGATAAGACTTCACCAGCGAGAAACAAAATAATGTGATAGATTCATTGTCATATTGTCATGTCAAATATAGGTTAGTCATGGTGACTTTTTTGAATACATTGATTGAGAAGTGGTCCAGGAATGCTTGATTTACTTGGTTAAATGAGTAAATGGAATTTCTAGGTAAACTGTTATACCAATATAAGGCAAGGTCCTATTAGGGACATGGGAAATGTTTGTAGGAGTAAAGAATCATTGTAAGAAATTAAATAGCAACCATGTTTAAATGACCACAAGTGCTATTGCAGGTCTTCTTTACTATTGAAATGGTTGAACTCAGGAATTTCCCAGTACACGGGGTATGGGAAAATAGGAATAGATGGATGAATAGGCTCATTACATATTTCTTCATAAGTTAAGGAGTTTTGAGAGCCATAAATTAATTCTTCTAATGTCTATATCTTTTCCATCATCATCCTAATGAGGTCATTGGTGGGTTATGGGGAATGGGTGCCTCCTGTAGCAAGGGGAGGTTGATGATGGGTGTATGATGTGAATTGCATCCTAGTACATGGGGGTGCTTAACATGAAAATTTTTAAGGGGGAATAGATACAGGAAGAAGATACCTCAAATAAGTGATAGATGAGATTGGGGGTTGCTGGTGATGTGTGAAAATAGGTGGGATAGTCATAACTAATCTCATGGTAATAGGGGTAGAGATTGGGGGATAGAAAGGACTAGGTTTTGAAATGGGGTGTGGGTTTCCAATACCAAGGGTGGTTGTGATGTAGTTGGTATTTACTAGAAAAAGGGGGCAGATGGGGTCATTCTCAAGGTGGTTGGTGAAGGGATGGTCGACACCACTGGTGTAATAGACATCATTGGTGCAGTAGCTATAGTGGATGTGGGGGCTCCGATTGAGATACCACAGGGGGTCGGACGGATGAAGGCAATGCTTAAATAGTGGTAAGCTGACACAGAAGTGGAGGTGAGTGTAGGAGGAATAGATATGGGCATTTTCATATACTATTTGTTTTTAGGAGTCTCGGGTAGATGAGTGGGAAAGATAGTATTGTAAGGCCATGGGATTCTAGTCAAGGAGTCTTGCGAACTCCTCGTCGCTAGTAGAAATGGTGATGGGATGATTTGGATCCATATGCGATAGGATGGAAGGAGGTAATGGGATAGGTGGGAGTGAATGAAGACTAGCATGAAATATAAGGGTGTTGGTTTGCCTGTGAGTCAACACCATGTGAATTAGCATTGACTTGGTAAAATTGTACTCTACAGATGACACAGAAAATAGTAGGAATGGAAAAGAATAGATATTGCTAGGTAGACTTGGTCAATGTTTCAATTAAAAATTAGAACAAGGAAGTTGATGTCAGTTAAGGTGACTGATGATGGTTACTGTAGCTGATACCAATTACGATGGTAAAACATCAGTTTGAGAAAATGAAGTAGAACTGATGAAACTAAAATGGGGACATTATACTTGATAGAGATATCAAAATGTTGGGAATATGATGATGTCCTTAGGACTACAAATAGAAAATAGATGGTGATGAAAGCTATTTTGGGTAAAATAACTAAAAGAGCTAGTAACTGACACCGGTCAAGTAAACCAACGATGGTTATATTGAACCAATGATAGTCGTTGGACTGACATCAGTTACTGTGAAATCTAAAGAAATGAAGAAAAATGAAATTTTTAAATTAAATCAGATGAAAAATCAACCCAGAAGATTTGATAATGATAATATGAGGCCCTGACACACTCAAAAATAGTCAGAATACTCCAACTATGATGGTGGAGTGTGAAAGGAAGAATAAAATGAAGAAATATAATCCTCACAACTCAAAATTCAGTTCAGGAAGAAAGCTAAGAAAACACATGATCCTATGAGTGAATTTTATGTTACTTTAGCTTATGTTATTTAACACTGACTTGTGAATTCAGAATAGAGTTTTTTTTTTGTTGGGAAGGCGTCCTATAAAGAGGAAAATTCTAAAGGGGAGGTTTCAGGTTATGTTTTGTACGGGGGGTCCTTTCTCTGAGGTATGACTGGACAGAGAAACTAATTGGGTGCCCACTGTCAATCCTTTGATCATGTGATTGTTGACAACTTCTTCTAGGTAAGGTGTTGTTTAAGAAGATGTTTAAATTCATATTTATGTAGTTTCACAAAGAGAGAAAGTGCTTTCTATAATTTAATTGTGTCAACCATCAGTTGGGCATGACTTCCAGCATATAGGTTTCCCTTTGTTTTAAATGTGAGCTAATAATGCAGCATACAAGGATGAAATGAAACAAATTTTATAACCCAAATCGATAATTATATTCGATGTAGTAAGTGATGAATAGGAGAGAGGATGATTTTCACTAATGTAGAAAGAAAGAAGAATGATTGTTTTTAAATGTGCCAAAAGAAATGTTTCATTTAGAGAAATTAGAAAAAGGAGCAAATTACTAGAAAAGAAGATTTGGCGAATAACGATTTAGAAAGGAAACACACAAGATGTAACCTATATGAATAGAAAGGAACCCACAAACGAGGGTCCCACTAGGTGTGACAAAATTTTTAGCCAATAATTAATGTATGTATGAGCAAAATAGATAACATAAGGGTGAGGAAGAATACCTTTGAATGAAGGTGGAAGGTAGAGTGTGCGCGTTCTGATCTCCCAATCTAGTGTTGATTACGAGAACTTCCTTTTTGGTAGGAATAACTACCTGTCGAATGCAAAACAAGACCACAAGAGGAATATTAAACAATATATGTCAGTGGACTACCTAGCATGTTCTAGATCCGGGAAGTGTGAAACTTCCTATATGGTTGTCATTTCACTATTTAATACAATTTAATGCAAGAAATAACATTAGCAAATAACATCCTACTGTAGTTAATATAATTTAGGTATCTCATTCAAATATAATAAGTAAATATAATCTAAAAGGTAAGGTTATGCTTAGATCTAGAGGTTGGGCAGGTAACGAAGGTGGCTAGAACAGGTCAAGATTAGGTTTTGGGTGGTTCTAGGTTATTTCAGTGAAAGTTATGAGGTTGTTGTTATAGGAAGAATTTCCAGAAATAAATACCGACGTCAGATATGGTATGACCAATGCCAGATTGAGAGGGGCACTCGATGATGGTTCGGGTTAACCAGCGTTGGTATCGGTCGAGGATGACTAGTAGAAACTTCAGTGAAGGTTGGATTTGGGTGATTCTCTAATGATTGTCCATAGAGAATGAAAAGGTAATGATGGTTAGGTATGTGGAAATGAATATGAGAATAGCTCAAAGGTATGCCCCGGAGTTAGGTATGTGGGGAGTTAAAAGGTTTTGGATGGTTAGATTGGGTGGATTGGCATTTATACTAGGGTGAGAGATGATGAGATGTAAGGGAGACTAAAACCCTCAAAGGTGAAACAGTGAAAGAAACTAATGACTCTAAATAAATATGGGAAGGATAGCAAATCTAAAGGTATTTACTAGTGTTTGCATAACTAGTTGTTGGATGGAGCTGATGGTTGATCTATCTAACCGGTGGTCAGTGTAGTGGCTGTGCTTCCAAGAATTTTTCCTTGAATTCTTTCCTTTTAGATCAGTGCTTAGTTGTTAGTTCAGGGTGTCTAGATGTGCAGGAGTGCTCTGGTGCATTCTTACATGTAGATATCTCTTCTCCAAGACTTGAATAATTAATCCAACCCCTCAAAAAAGGTTACCAAAGTGAATATATGGTAACCAAAGATATTTTAGCATGACTCGGCATGTCATTTTAGGGTTGACCGATGTTGGTTAAAGCGGGAAATCCTAGGTTACTAAAATATGATAGATCTTGGCAATCTTATTTCACTAGATTTGCTCGTTATTCTCATGGTATCAAAATAGAATGTCTGCACTTAAGATAAGTGGGAATGTCGGTTAGAGGAATAATAGGCATGTAGATTTTAGGGTTTAGACTAAGTCTTAGTTAATTAAGGTAGGTAGGAATAAGTCTTAGTTAATTAAAGTGAGTGGATATTGAGTCCTAGTAAAATGGAAACATGATAAGAATAGGTTCATGGTGAGGTGTCCAGGTAAGGTGGTGGGGTGAGGTGTCTAGGTGAGGTGGAAATTAGTTTAATAAATTAAGGTAATTAAATCAATGAATTATTGTGCAGCTATGGGATATTAATATGTAAGTTATGGGTAATTAAATTAATGTAACATGTGGGGTGAAGGGGAAGTGTTACGACCAAATTTTTGTGTGTAGAGTTGGATTGTGAAAAAAAATTCAGCTCTCCCAATACTCTTCCCTTATCTAGCAGGACACTAAGGTATATTGTCTTAATTTAGTGATAGGACATCAATTATCTACAGTTTGGCAATAGGACACCCAAATCTGCAGTTTGGCAACAAGTATGGCCAAATACTTAGTACTATTCCAACCATATTCAAGGTAGAAAACATGCAGGAAAAATTATATATCCTCTCATGTACACAATAAAACTGTATTATATCCTTAATTCTACTTGTAATTAGATACACATTTCTATTTTTAAAGTGTGATTAATGATTTAAGTTTAACTTCATTCATCATGAGCATTAACTACACTTATTTGTTGCTATAATTGTTTGGTCTGACCTTACTCCAGATGAGAGAATCAGGGAATATTACACAAATGGAAGAAGGAACAATATCAAGAAATAATACATTCTGACTTTAAAGGAAATATAGAGAATAACAAGTACATGATGGATACATCTAAACTTAACTTCTATCTATGTTACACAAGGTGGACCACTAGGATTCTTATCCTAAGCTTCTAGAATTCCATGATTTACACACCTCACAATCTTCATTCAATATGGTATCAAGCTACATTCCTGGATTACAGCATGCTATTATATACAATTCCCTTCGACTTCCTCTACAAGCATATGCTCTACGTTAATCTTTATCTTCTCCATGTTACCAACATAGTTCGTTATGCACCAACATAAAGTGGGAGAAAAATTAGTCATACCAAATCACATCACGTGACTATTTACATCAAGCCTGCTAAGTATGTTGTTATATGCACTGATTCCTAAGTGATACAAACTAATTGTTAAGAGATACATGTTTTTATTTTGGGAGTTTCTTTATCCTCTTACTTTTTCTTCATTATTTTTTTTTTTTGGAATATATCTCAAACAACTTTGGAAATACGATGTAATGATTCTCAAAAAAATATGCACAACTCAATGCCTTTACTTGGAGGCTTGGATCGTATTTATAGAAATAAATTTGATTGCATCCAAGATTTTAGCCCACATTTCAAACCTTTAATACATTCTTATCCACTTATATAAAAATATATTAATCTTGCTTACTTGCCTACATGGGTGATTTTTAGTTTTTATAATGTGAAATTATTTCTACGACACAAACCTGACATATACATTTATCACGTGACTTACTTTCTTTGTTAGAGATGCTTTCTGCAATCTGGCTCCAGAAACTTAATACTTTTATCTGGTTGAAATTGGTGAAAACAAATGCAATAAAATTTGAGCCTCGTTATCGTTCTAAATGCCCCTTGCCCCCCAAAAATTCCAGTGTCGGATTTTGTCTCACTCTTCATTTTATTGGGGGAAGTAGTTGTAGCAAATCTTTATATTGGTGTGAATTTAGTGATAAAGGTAACCTAGCTTCAAGGATACATAATTCAGAATCAGTACAAACGTCTCTTTTCCATCAATTTTAATAAAATCATAGATGCAAACTAACTATTATACTTGTTTCTAATGTCTAACTTCCAAAATCTTATTTATTCAGTATTTTATGGTAGAGTCTAATGAAGCTTTTTTCAAACTTATATGTAACAAAAAAACCCTACAATGAATTGGATGTCACATTTGCATTTCTGTCCTAGATTTTAAGTTCTTCTACAATGAAATTAACTCTAATTTTTTCATGGCTACTAAGACACTAGTGCCTAGAAATCGAGACTACCATTATGCCTGCGTGAGATCCTGTCCACAATCTAGGTACTGGTGGTATAAAGAGTTTCTAGATCCCATTTTCTTAGACAAAGCTTGTACTGGATCAGATCTATCCTTTCCAACCTATTGTGTCCAACCTAGAATTAATCCAGATCTCTGGATACAAAATAAGTCACTCTTATCTCCTGATCTTGTGCAATTCTTTGTAGCTTTACGTTGCTAGATCTTTTTTATTCATTGGTATATTTATTTGATCTTATTTATTATTGTTTCCAATCAGTTGTGACAACACATGGGGAGAAGTCAATGGAGGTAATTCATTCTCTTTTGTATAATATTTCCTAATTCATGATAAAATTATGCCTAAATGTTTCTAAAATGGTGAGGTTGTATGCAGCACTAGAAATAACTAATGTATATCGAGATGTAACTAACACCAAGTAGCTTTTCAAAACAAATTTAATATAATTAGTCACATAAAGATAATAGCCTTAAATAAATTAGCTAATCTATTGTATAAACATGAATGAAATCATCCAATGATAACCATTCATACTATTAAATGTATGGTTAATTCGTACAGGGACAGTGAGCTGATCTTTGGATGGATGAGTAATCAAGGGGAAGTTTTTGATCTCCTAAGAAGAGGGAAATGGAGGATATGGAAGCCAAAAAATGGCTACAGTAGTGCCATGTTAGAATTTGAGGATTCTAATAAATACGGATTTAATCAACTTACATAATATATAATGTTACAATAAATATTTAAATGAAGATTTCATCACAACATAAGTAAATAAAGAAATACTTACAGGAAATAAATAACACAGGTGACACAGTATTTATAGTAGGAAAACCCCAAAAGGGTAAAAACCACTTTAAAAATAATCTTTTACTTCAAAGAAATTATTTTACATCCAGTAAGATCATCTCCTCCTTTGAAACCCTATTTACCAAGGGTAAAACCAAATCACTTGATTTGCACAACTTTGATATATTTCTCGAATATATCAAATGAGGACCTAAAGTCCTTTTTTATATAAGGTGATCGGGTGTGTCTCCCGGCCCATCTTTTTAACCTAAAATGGTTGAAACATATACTTAGGTTTAGTAATATTTAATAAATATACACATATAATGAATTCACATGATATTAAATACCTAACTTAATGTATATTACCTAGGTTATGAATATTTGATAATAGAAATAGAAATATTTCATATTATTAAATATTTAACCTATATAATAGCTGATGAACCCATATTACATTAAGGTTTGGCTAGACCATTTAGTCATTATGTTCCAACACTCCCCCCTTAATGTTAAGTGGGATAACAATAACATATGCCAATAGATTACCTTCCCATGGTACACTACAAGATTTATAATTCTTAAAACTATAAAGGTTTTAGGCTAGCTTATCGAGTTAAAGGAATTATAACACCTTCATCATACTCAAGTTACCTTTTGATACAAAAAAATTTGGAATCCCAAAGATCATCCGATGATTAGTGGCTACGTATTATTTGTGAGTTTTACATATTCCCATAGGTTCTCATAAAAGATTATTAAACCCAAACATATATGAGCCTTTTATAACCACGGACCTTCTTAATAATATGTTTGTACTGGATGTTTACAGGTAAACTCAATAGCACTAAAGAGTTTACTAAAGACCACCTTTAAGATATTTCTACACTTCTTTCTAAATAAGAAGCTGAGGAGGTACACATGCTCGAAGGTATTTTTACACCTGTTCAAAGGTCTTTTACATATGCCCGAAGATCTTTTTACAAAAAGAAAGTTCCATTAGGAGGTGAAATTGTCATGTACACTCCCCCTCAATGGCACCTCCAATAATCCAAGTTTTTTAGGAAAGTGACACAGCTTTACAGCACTTAGGGGATTTTGTGAAGATATCAGCAACTTTTTCTTCAGTTATCACATGAACTTGAGATCTATCTCACCACTTAGCACCTTCTCATAGATGAAGTGTATATGTATTTCAATATGCTTCATCCTATGATGTTGTACTAGATTATGTAATCAAGAGATATGGTGCTCTGGTTGTTGTAGAACAAAGGAACACTACATGGATTCCTTCAGCTTACATGTGTATCTCTATCAAACAACCTGGTTAGCCATACCACATGCCTTCTTTACTGTAGCTTCCATTACACTTCTATACCTCAACTTTTGTTGAAGAGATATGGAGACTGTTAGTTGGCTACTTTGTTGCTGCACCAAGTAATGGCACCTGCACCAAATTTAAATACATGAACACAGAAGTAGTATATTTCTATCCAATACATCACCAACATGATCATAATCACAAAATCCATATAATTTAGCATTTTCATTCTTAGTATAATGCAACCCATAATTGATTGTACCTTTTAACATATCTAAGAATCTCATTTTCCAAGATTCCAATGATCTCTATAAAAGGTTCCTGCATAAACCTAGAAGAAATTCCTACTGCATAGGAAATATCTGGTTTGGTGATATTTAGATATATCAAACTACCAACTAACATACATATATAACAGTAGGATCAATGTTTTTCACATGTAGGTTTAGGATCAATAGTTATCAGTCCAACTTCCATGGGAGTAGAAATTGGTTTACAATCAATCATAAGCTAAACTTTTTCAGTACATTGGTTACATATTGTGCTTTGAGAAATAACAATGGAATATTTATCTTGAAATATAGTCATGCCAAGATAACATGATGTAAGAGACCTAAATCAGTCATTTCAAAGTATTGTTTCAAATTTCTCTTTAATTCTACAAATTAAATCATAGGATTATCACCAGTCATAAGAAAATGATCAACATATATACAAACAATTTATAATATGTGATCCTTCTTGTTTAAAGAATATATCATTGTCAGAAGAAAAACTAGCAAATACCTAACTAGTTTAAAGAAAGAATTACACTTTTCACATACCAAGCTCTAGGAGTTTGCTTTAAATCATACAAGGATTTTTTCAATTTAAAAACATAGTTTTCTTTACTAGTTTCTTCAAATCCTTTAGGCTGAGACATGAAAAGTTCTTCTTTTAAATTGCACCATTCAAAAAGGCATTTCTCATATCCATTTGCTAGATTTCCCACCCAAAATTGAGTGGCAATTGCAAATAAGGTCATAACAGTACTCATTTTAGCTACAGGAAATGTCTCAACATAAACAATACTAGGTTTCTGAGTGAAACCTCTAGCAACAAGTCTAGCTTTATGTTTGTTTTTTTATTATTGGTAAATAGTTTTAAAGGGACTATACCCTGTTACAAAACGAGCTCAACAGCTAGATATAACTATATTGATGTGGAAAAAAAAGATCAAAATCTAGCTTTGATACCAATTGATGTGAATCCATTTGACCAAGAGGTTGAAATACCTCCAAAACACACATAAATAAAAATTTGCAAATAAACATCAACAGGATTTTAAAAATATATTTCACAGTCTCATTCTAGAAGACCACACTAATCTTTTAGCATCTAATATGACTCCCTCCAATACAAGTGAGTTTATTTCTTGGATGCTACTCTAAAAACCCTAAAATGCCAAAATTTACATCATGGTGAACAATGCCAAAAATTATGGTGACTAGAAAAACAATTCGGAAGGGGCCCACCTATAAGATGATTTGGCTGCTTTCTTTATCATTCCTTCATAATAGTGGTAAGGCTCCCATGCGAAGCATTGTACTTACTTCTAACTTGCTGCACAACAAAAGTCACTTATGGCTTCTGAAGACCTAGTCAAAAGTTGAAAAAATGATTGCATGTCAATCTTTAGCTCTCACTAGTATGAAGGAATCTAGAGAGCCCGAAATTGTGCTTAGAAATGATCAACAATCTAATCCTTGCAAGAAATGTCATTATCCTAACATAGTACTAATGTATGCTTTACCACTTTGTAAAATTATCAAGACGATCTGAACGGTCCTGGATCAAAAGCTTCATGGTCTTTCTCGCAGAGTTATGCTCCTGCATCTATGTAAAAACATGATTTATCTCCTGTTGTAGAAGATCCATATCTAAATTTGTATGAAACTATTTTCAGTGTTTTGCATTCAATGGTATTGCAAAACACAAAATACATTAAAACTATATAATTAGGTGCATTCTAAGTACTATAACTTGGAATTTCTAAAACATATAGAAGCTTGTGATTTCTCAATTTATAAATAAAAAAGGGGTAAGAATATAATTCGTTTATCTAGTTAGAAGATGTCTATTTCTCAACATGTATGTTCACTCAAGTGATCAATTGAGAATGATAGGGAAAGTATTTTTTGGTGACACATAATCTATTACAATAAGGGACATCTAAGGCTATCTAGATGGAGATTGAAAGCACGGGAGTGCTTCAGATTAAGTCTAATATTAGAATTCACTAAAGGGAGTTCCAGATATGTAGTGTAGGTAGCAAACCACATTATAAGATATTTCTAAATTGATTATTATAAAAGATAAGGTGTCTTTAACATTGTCTAGTTTGTACATGCCCTTCTATAGATTTATACTTAACCATAATATTTGTCACTTTATCATATGGCTTAGGAATAGAGACTTACCTTTAGGCATCCTTAAACAAGGGTTTAAGCATTTTCGCCCTTCAAAAACCTGAACTGCATGGCCTTAATGATAATGGTGAGATCTTTCCTACTATACCAATCGATCCAACCCTCTAGTTTGAGGAACACGTATGCAAATTAGCAATCACCTCTTAGGTGTGTGATAAGATCAACATTCTGGACATGCATATTTGACCTTAATGCTAGACTATGATATTCATAATGAAACTTTAACGTATTTGATCATCACCCTGAATCTTGTTTAATGAATTTCCCAATGGTGTTCCTTGTGTAAGAGGATTCTATAATTTCCTCATATCTTCTGTCTAGGATGGATCCCTAATGTAGTGCTCCATTTGATCACAAGAGAGTGTCCCATGTTCTTCTTCTAAGAGGTGATCCTACGAATTTTCTAGCTCAATGAACCCTCATATGATACTATTTCTTCCTGTATATATGTCTCATTTTCATTTGAATTTCCTTCCACCTTTGATGAGGTTCAATGGCATGAAACTGTGGCTAGTAATGACCCAGGAGGATTACAAATTCAGTTATGTGAAGATCTTTCCAGCCATTTTTGGTAAAGGCCCATTCTTGAGATTTGTCATTATTGATTTTTTACTACTAGTGTTATGAGAGTGTAGAAGGTAGATATGTGATATGTAGAATGTTTTAAAAAGGATTTGTGAGGTGTTGTTGTAAAGATGTAATTTTCATTATCCTAAATGGTAAGATATGATCTAGGTAGATGCCAAAAGTGGATAAGATAGTTCACAGACCTGGGTGGATTTGTATCCCTATAAGTATGTCTAAATGAGTTAAATTTATTTGAATTGTCTGAAAACTGTTTCAAAGCTATGTTAAAGTAAAGTACCTTAATAGTTTATGTTGCCAGGAGAAGTTTGACATAAAAAATTGAGGATGTCTAAGATATACCTTCCTTTTAAAATCTAAGTATTGAAAATCCTAATATTAAATGCAATAACATAAATTGGGTACTTTTTATAAAGTACACTGAGTGCTTCAGCAGAATGATTCTTCAGAATGAGTCATTTTTCCATCTATATGAAGCAATTTAAGATAGCCTATGTATGAATCCCTATTCTATTCCTCCCCTGGTAGAAAAATAAAAGGCATAACCCCTTTTAGGGCACCATTATTAAGCTAAGAAATTATGCCAGTTTCTCTAATGGTACATGAACTCCAATGTTTCTAATGAAACCTGGCTCAATGTTTGAGGTATTCCTACTCTGCAAATTGAAAATGCTTCCTAGGTCTTCAAAATGGAAAGGATATATCCATATGTCTGATAGGATATTTCTTATCTTTGGGAGGTTTGAAACTTCCAATATTGTCTTTAATAGCATATCCAAAATTAGCAAATATAAGATTGCTATGTTGTTTGTCGTCTTTTAGAGTATGCTATCATTCCTGATCCATCCATAGTTGTATCATTATTGTATGATGGATATCCATCTAGTGTTTTAATGTTGTACTTATTTCTCACAACATAGATGCGTCAAATAATAAAATACCATTGAATCCTAGATGAAATCCAGTGCCATGGGAACGATCCATAAAGCATTAAACTTAGAAAAGTGATATAGAATTCTCCAATAGTTCCTTATATTCATACTCACAATTCCATCAAAAGGTGCTTAATATCTTTAGAATAATGTATGAATAAAATGTCACTGATTAGGCAATTATGAACCCTTTCATTTTTTATGTGTATAATGTCATTAGAATATCTAATTTATTCCTCAAACTTGTGATGAAGTCCCAATATTCCCCATTTGAACTATTTAGGGGTCATATGACTCAGTCGTCTTAATATCTTAGAGGCACAATTATAAGTGACTCATAAATGCACTTGTTAAAGTAAGAATTATAGCCAGTGTTGTGATCGTAGAGTCCCCATGGATATATTTGTGCCAAACAATTGTAATCTTTTGAACTTCTAGCTGATTCAAGTGGGCTTGGATCCAGTCTACTCCTGAAGAGAGTATCACCATTAGAGTAGCATAAGAATAAACCATCCACTGAGATCTATGTCCATAACATGAAAAATCTTAATCACATTTTCCTAGTGGAATGGAAACAAACCTCTAGTACCATAGTTTTGTATAAGGAATTAGTGTCTTAACATGCACTCAAATCTGATCATCTAGAGGGAGATATTAAAGGTTAGACTCAAGTATTTGTTTAAGTAAAGGTAGGGTGTCTCTAGGAAATCCCACTGTGAGATCTTCATCAGGGAACTTGATAATTGAAGCTTTGTCGGATGAGATACAACATTAACATCAACTTGTAACATTAGTATTACATAGTTATATTTTCCTTTAAAACTGTTATTCTTCATTGAGGATTTAGGATAAGATGTGTTAGGAGCATTTCTAAATATATTTAGACCTTGATGAGTTCACGATCCAGGAGCTTAGTTCCTCCAATAGCTATTCTCCAACCCATGTATGTACATTAGATGATAAACTCAAGTATCTAGATATATTTTATGCCCAATGGCATAAGAAGGCTTTTAGGAGTGAAGAGATGATTGAAGGTCAACCAGGTGATGATAGAATATTGTTCATCCATTCCCTACCATAGAATAAGTATTGCTGAATCCTAGAATTTTTTTCTCTTAAGGTAGTAGGAATGTTGTATAGAGACATAATGTAGATATGCAAATTTTGAATAGTGCTTTTGACAAGCAGACATTTACCAACACTGGAAAGAATGGCTCCTTTCCATCTAGCCAATTTCTTTTGGAATATTTCCAATAATTCATTCCAAAATTTGTTTGAGACTTTTTTAGTACCAAGGGGAAGCCCCAAATAAGTAGTGGGAAGTAAAATTATTTTACAACCCAATACTTAAGCAATTCTATTATGTCTTTCCAAACGAGTATTGAAAAAGAAAACAGAGCTTTTGTCAAAGTTGATCTCTTGTCCAGAAGCAACCTCATAAATTTTTTAAATGGACTTGATCACCTTAGCTTCCAATATTGATGCCATTAATATAAGGATAGTGTCATCCGCAAATTGCTGATGAGAATTTGTTTGATTTATAGAGGTAGGTTTAGTGCCGTTTAGAAGACCATCTTTAACAACTTTGGTAATTGTTATGTTGAGGCTATCCACCATAATAATGAAGAGAAAAGGGGATATAGGATCTCTTTGTCTTAATCCCCTACTTCTAGTAAAGTACCCCACTGGTTCACCATTAACCACCATAGAGAATCTAGCAGTTGAAATGCAAGCCTTGATAACTCTTCTGAATTTGTTGAGAAATCCAATTTTGGCTAGAACTTTATCAAGAAAGTGACCAAGAAACTCTGTCAAAAGCCTTAGTCATATCAAGTTTCATTACCATACCAACTTTTTTATTTTTATCCATTGAATGTATAATTTCATGCACCATGATCATCCCATCTTGAATTATCCTCCCTTTTATAAAGCTGACTTTGTTGCTTTGAGATTATATTATTTAATAATAGAACTGGATTCTTGTAGCCAATAATCTTAGCAAATATTTTGTAAATTAGCATTTACCAAGACTAATAGGATAGAAGTCCTTGAAAGTATTTAGAATCCATTTTTTTGGAGCCAAGCACAATATGAGTGTTATTCGGTTACTTTCAAGAAGGTCTCCTATTTTGTAAAAACTTCATTCACTAGCACTTGAGTAGATCTTATCCGACATAATTTCCCAAAATTTTTGAAAGAAATTGAGCGGAAAATCCGTCTAGGTCCCTGAAGCCTTATCTCCTTCAAGAGAAAAAATAGATTTTTGAAGCTCCTCCAAAGTAATTGATTTTGTGAGATATCTTTGAAATCTTTGCTCAGCTAGTGCTACCTTTTAGAATGGCCTCTATACATGAAAAGAGGTCAGCCATATCATTCATCATCCATGCTATTCTCTTTGAGAAAATTTTCATAGAATCTGAGAGCTTCAACCTTCATGATCCTCTAGGTCTTTGATAACTGATGTCAATTTCCTTTTGAAACTTTCATTATCGTATTGCAGGCTCTATGTTTCAATAGTGGTCATATGAAAAAACTTTCATGTTTCTATCCACCCTCTTTTAGCCAAATGGCCCCTGGATTTGAGCCTCTCAAAAAGTTTCTTCCCTACTACAAACCGTATGTAACTTAGATAAGGAGTATCTTTTCTGAGAAATGATTCTCTAAAGATCATGCTATTTGTAAGATTATTTGAGATTTCAAGATCCTGGATTTTTTTTTCTTTAATTCCTTCTTCCTTTTCACAAAAACATTCCCAAAAAAATCTTTATTCCATAGTTCTCACTTGATTTTTAACATTTTTTAAGCTTTCTGCATTAATCTGTAATTGAGCAGTTCCTCCTCCATCCTCAAATTCTACCATTCTTTAATCCGATCTGAAGATGTCTTCATGCTCCATCCACATATTTTCAAATTTGAAGGAGATTTTGGTGGGCTTAACCCAGTTAACAAAATTTAAAACTATCGGATTGTGATCAGATATGATTCTGGGAAAAGAGGTGAGATGAAAGTCTTGGTGAATAATCCAACTTACAGAGATAAGATCTCTATCTAGTATGACTTGAATCATATCCCTTCCCAACCTCTGGTTTGTCTAGGTATATTGATTTCCATGCAATTCCACATCCATGATATTTAGAGCAGCCACGAAATCAGCAAAATTATCCATACTAGTAGTGAAACTAGATTTTCCCCCTTGTTTTTCTCTTGGATTTAACGAGGAATTAAAGTCCCCCATGATGAGACATTTTTCATCACTATGCTGAATTCTAAAAAACCTTTAGATCTCTCCATAGTTTCGTTCTTCCACTAACTGTATTAGGTGCATAGATATTGGAGAGGATCCAAGTATTATTATTTTCAATAGCATGGAATTTAACAGCAATATGATTACTAGTTTCAAAGAGAATCGTACCAATAAAGTGTTTCTTATCCCAAAAAGTAGCCATGCCACCTGAAGCTCCTTGAGAGTCCACCGCAGCCATGTCCAACTTTTCCCGAAAATTGTTTTTATAATTAACAAGTACCTTAGAATTCATCTTTGTTTCTTGCAGAAGCAGAATGCCAAGTCTACTAGAAACTCTTAACTCCTTGATTATTCTTTGTTTATAATTTCATTCAAACCCTGAATATTCTAGGAGATGATCTTCATCTAAAAGATATAGGTGTTGCAATTGAGCCATCTGTAATATCTTCGTCTTTTCTTTTGGTTCGCAGAGTCTTCTTAGGTCTACCCCTTTTGGATTGCTTCCAAAATACACTACTCTTCTAGTAGAATATATTGTAGTTCTGGATGTTGAAGCTCCCCAGTTATCAATTTTATTTTTCTTCTCATTATACAATGAATCTGGGATCTTCTCAAATCTCTTCAATATTTTCTTTTTCCTTGATTTAACCTCTAGAAAACCATTGGGATCTGGATCTTCATCAGACATCCTATTATCTTTGAGTGGCATAACTTCCCCCTCCTCTTTCTCTCTCTTCTCACTGTCAATGAGTTGTAAAGATGTTGAGTTGGAAAGGCATATCGGGTTCCCACTTTTAGGAGAATGACTCTTAAATAGGGGATTGTCTCTCTTCAAAGAGGTTTCGTATGCAGCCATTTATTTTTCCACATTTAGAACTTCCTCAATAGTACTTAATGGATCAGGATAGGCCTTTTTAGTAACTAAAACTCTTGGCACAGATCTAGTGTCCTTATTCTTATCCCAAAGTCCTTTATGTTAAACCTCCTTAGAAAGAAGATTTACTAACATTGTTTCAGTTTGCTCATCTACCTCTAGAAACACCTTCACTAGAGTCTGTGAATCTAAATATTTTGTGGAGGTTAAAAGACCTACAGATGCACCCATCACTGGGGTTTTAGGATGCCATAGCTTCCTACAAATCAGTAGTTTCCTGATTGGAGTACTAAAACTCTTTTCACGTTTCTTGTATTTCAGCTTTGGTTGGCGAAGGGATAACCCTTCCCCCTGCCCTTGGTCTTTATTTTTTCCCACATCCTTTTTTTCCAACCTAGTTTCCTGAATCTTAATAGTATCTTCAATAGGCTTATCAAGTTATCATTTTTTTCCTCTTGAGAGATCTCTTTGTTAGGACATCTACTCGTAAAATGTCTTATTTTATGACATTTTTTACATCTTATATGAAAAGTATCATATTCAATATTTTCATTCCAAATGCCATACTTAGAATGGAGAATGATAAGATTCGGTAACTCCTACTCCATTTTTGAAGAGATACAGAATCTAGCATAAGCTAGTCTGGATATGTTCCTCATGGGCCCATCTAGCCCAATCAGAGAGCCGAGAGATTTAGCAATATTTAATAAAATCTCATCATCCCAAAATTACAGGGGTAGCCCTGGAAGCTTGCACCATATTGGAATGGTGTGTATATTCTTAGTATTAGGATCAAACCCATGATACCATTGTTTCAGAAAGAGACCCATATTTCCCAACCACCATGGGCCACCCAGAAGCATCGATTATAAATCAGACTATTGATTGAATTTGGCCAGAAAAAATCCCTAGACCTAGTGGTGATACTCAGATCCCCTTTTAGTTGCCACTTTCTACAGGCCCATTTTCTAATGACATCAATATTAGGTCTAGAGCTGAGAAACTTACCAACAAGGGAAAGATTCACTTTGTCGAAATCCCAATGAAGACACCCATCTGGCACCTTCAAGAAGGTCACACCTTCTTTATCCTTCTCCCACGTGAACTGTATGTTAACTAGAGATTGCGGACGCACATTCTTGATTAGAGGGTTTTGTTGTAGCTTTATGTTTGTTAATACTACCATCAACATTATATTTTACTTTGTATATCCACCTAGACCCTATAATACTTTACGGCTCAGGTTCATACAAGGTAATTAATGCATGGTACATATGATGGCTTCTGGTCATTTTTCTAAGGTTAATAGGATTTGAAATTTCTAACATATATTGAGCCCAATTTAATTTCTTATCTAGGAAGATAAGAGTTTCAAAAACATCTATAGCATCAAAACATCATCATGACCATTTACTAAATCAGAATCATAACCATCATTTAGAAGCATTTAATGAAGTAACTTCAAGAGAAGATGACAACACATGTAAACTTTTCACTAGATTAGATCGAGACATTTCATATAAGCTTCAATAATTAACATGTTCTAACCTTTCATTCCATAGTTTTGAATTATTCAAATTTTTAGCTATAAAACAAGATGCAAAAGAGAAATCATCAAAAATATATAGAACATTTATTTGAATTCCTTCATCTATTTTACTCTCATTACTATCCTTGATATACCAAGTATCATTCATGCATGGATTCTAGTTGTGTCCATACCTCTTTTGGATGTTCGATAATACCAATGTGTAGAAGGTACTAATTATTCACATTGCGTAGAATCATAGAAAGAGCCTTCTGCATTCATTACAAGAATGTATTCATGTTATCTACAGTTGCTTGAAAACTGGTGGGAGCAACCTCAGATCTAAAAATAATCATCTAGAGTTTTTTCGCCATAAATTTTGTTTTGACCCAAATATCGTAGTTGGTTTCATTCTGGATTTAGATTTTGTCAAGACAGAAATAGTTGGATGTCATTATTTTTTTAAACTTGTAAAACACACCCCATTATAATATACAATGTACTATAGAGTTAGATACATATTTATCGATAATAAAAACAACACTTTTAATAGAATCAGATCTAAATTTTATAGATCTAAATAACCTATTTGATCATAACTAATTTTGTCATTACAATTCATACTAATTAACCTCTCATGATCAAAATAATAACCCATAATATAAAGGGCTCTGCATTATACCTCATATCTATATAAAAAAATATTTATGACTATATAGAAGTGAAGAAGAGACCCCTAAAAATGTATAATAACTTCAAATTTCTGAAAAAAATAATGAAAACAAAAATCTGACCAGCTTAAATTTGACGTCTAAATGACCGTCATAATGGATTTTTTTGTTTGTTGTGACGGTCATTTGACCATCAATTTTAACACAATGAAAGTTTCATAGAACTTACGAGCTTAAATTTGACGTCTAAATGATCATAATATTGTCTTATGTTTTGTCTACTGTGACGGTCACTTGACCAACAAATTTAATGAAACCAATTTTTTTTGTATATTTCCAGAATATAAAATTCCAGGATTTCTTCTTCTGTATAATATTAGGGAGGTTATATTTTAACACATTATAATAACCTATTATAATTTATAATGTAAAAATATATACACTTTTAAAATTAAAAAAAGAGGCATATAGTTTATAGAATGTAAATAAAAAACAACATATAGTTCATAAAAATTATAAACTATAGTATATTTTTTATATAAAAAAACACATAACCCTTATTAAAGGGGTTTAAAGGACATAGACCAGGTTAAAAGAATTTTACCAGGAGCAAGTATATTTATGAGAGTATAGATTAACCTACATATTTTACAGAGGGGCCAAGTAATTTCATCCAACCAATGAAATAAAATTAAATCCCTATTTTCATGAACATTGTCTCCTCCCTTCATTTACTCTTAATTTTACCCTGCACACATTTAAAACTATAGAAATATTGCAAAATATTTTATAGAATTCTTACAAGCGAAAAACTTTAAAACTTTTATGTGGCTATAACTACCAATATTTTATTAAATATTTACCACACTTCAGGTGGGCCACCAATAAACTAGCCCTTTTTTTTAATTCTCCATTTATACTTGAGAGTTCCACATTTATACCTAAGATATTATCTCATTTTATTCTCCACTCCCACTCTTATATAAAAGAAAACCTTTAAATAGGTTTATTTATATAGTTGTTGTAAACTATAAGATATAAATGAATGGGGCTGCCCCTTACATGAATAATATAAAAGGTTAGGGACACATGTTAGGTTTTATTTAATAAGTATTAAGATTTTAAAATTAATCCTTCATGGCCAAACAATAAACACAGGCCCCCTTTCCAAAATAAGTAAACACTTAAGTTTTTTTTAAAAACATATATAAACCAAATCTAATAAAATTTATATTTTAAGTGGTTTAAACTAACCACATATATAATATGATTAAAACTTAGGTTTTTTTATTTTTGCAAAAAAAAACTATATATGCCAAGATTTATGACTTAAGTTTAAATATGATTTAAACTTAGGCTTAGAATATGGTCTGTTGACTCTTCCCTCAATCCCATGTAATTTTAATATGGTTAAAGACTTTTAATAAATTTTTTTTTTTCCAAAACTATATAAATTTTAATATGATGTTTATATAAACCTTATACTATATTATATATATTTTTATTTAAAAATAATAATATAGTTTTCAAATTATACAGGATATAGTTATAGATTAACTATAAACTATAGTTTTTCAAATTGAATATTTTTAGAGGGGACCAAAGAACATGGGTATGAATTTACCTTCTGAAATATTTAACCTGAAAACATTTGAAATTATAGAAAACATGAAAATTATTTCATATAGTAATAAATCCTTTCTTTTTCTATATGTGATTTTCACATAGGTAAATATTTGAAGCCCCTTTCACCTGTGCACATATCAATCTCCAAAAAAAAATTAATTCCATATAATTTACAAAATGTAAATGAAAGTAAGAATCATATCATATTACATCTCCTCCCCCCCCCCAAAAAAAAATGAGGGATTTAGAATTGAAAAACCCTAAATTTTTTACTGAGAGTTTAAGTGCACAAATATAATGCCAAAATAAATTGGAAAAAAAAGAAGGGGACCAGATAATTTTAAATACCCTTTCGGATTGGTTGAAAAAATGCGTACAAATTAAATAAATAAAATGCACAACATTTAATCTTAATTTATTTAATTTATCTCACTCTATTACCATGTTAGAATTTGAGGATTCTAATAAATATGGATTTAATCAACTTACATATTACATAGCCAAATCACTTGATTTGCACACCTTTGATATATTTTTCAAATATATCAAATGAGGACCTAAAGTCTTTTTTATATAAGGTAATCGAGTATGTCTCCCGACCCACATTTTCAACCTAAAATGGTTGACACATACACCTAGGTTTATAATATTTAATATTATAAATATAATCATTTCATGATATTAAATATTTAACCTAAATTATATACCTAGGTTAGAATATTTAATAATAGAAATAGAAATATTTCATATTATTAAATATTAATCTATATATTAGTGATGGACCCATATACATTAAGGGTTGGTCAGACCACTTAATCATTATATTCCAACAGTGGAAGCGTGGAGGATTTTGGCTAGGTTAAGGGGCAGCCCTTGGAGTGAGTGGGGTGAGGTAAGGAAATGGGTTAGGGTTAGTGTATAGAAGGGTCATGGGGAGTGGGTCGGCCATTGGCTTCCCACTGTGGTAAGTATGGGGTCGTTACCTATGTGGCCGTGGCCCCCAACATATTTTTTTTAATTAATTTTGTTTTCAATTTGTTTAATATAAAACAAAACATTGTGGGGTGAGGGTAGGGGTGGGGAATTTAATTTAATCATATATATAGGTTGCAATTTATATATATATATAGTGTTTTATAATAGTTATATTAAATACATAGTTATAATATTTTCATATTTTTTTAATTATTGGTAAATTAGTTTTTTGAAAGGGACTATACCCTTGTACAAAAAAGCTCAACAGCCAGAAAGGGCAAGAGAAGAACAGAGAAATGATCAAAATCCAGATACAGAGAGGAGATCAAATGGAGCCAAACTCCAAAATGCAAAAACGAAACAGAGCAGAAAGCAGCCAAGCTGCAGCGACAAAACAGCAACTAAACAGAAAAAAAATAGAAAACTAACAGCAGTAGTCGCTTAACAGCGATCAAACTACAAACTAACATCTCTGGACCAGGCTTATTAAAGACCCAAAAAACATGTGAAGGGTAGCTATTCCTTTGATTTCACATAGGGTGAAGTGACTGGTTTGCAGCGGTGTACCTGTTTGCCAGCACATAATGCATGTAATAAATCTAACTAACTAGTACGGCTAGGATTTCTATCATGCTCCAAGATCTTTCCAAGATTATCTGAGATGGCATCATGATAATTCCAAATGGTGAGATTTTCATATTATTGTTAATAAGAACTTACATTTTAATTATTTAACCTGAAGAAAATAGAATGAGAAGAGATTATCTCTATAGAGCTAGATAATCTATATACTAACTTCTAAGTTAATTTAATTTTTGTAATTATATTATAGTCTAATATTATTATAATGTAACCATTTATCAAAAATATCAAAATAAATAAATTTTAATCTAATTTACAAGTAATATAACAATTTATGAAAGCACACAAACCCCAAATGGAGCAAGTCTTCTATTTCCACTCACAATACAACTTTCAAACCAAATTTACAAGCAAAATATCATTTATTTCCTTTCCAATACAATGTCATACACTTATATAGATAACTATTTTTTAAATGATAGAGAGAGGGAAGGAAATATTTCTTTTCATTTCTTTATTCATTTCAAGTACAACTTCTCTAAGAAAGTAGAGAGAAAGATAAAAAAGAAACTTCACTTTGTTTTCGTTGCCATTGAAAATGTAATCCCTTAACACAATTTTTTCACACATAGATCTCAACTACTACATTACAAAACATAATTTTCTCACTCACTTTACAATGCTTGCAAGCATTAACAATAGCATACTTGGAAAACATTATATAAGATTTCCAAATGACACAAGGGTAGGATTTGCCAAAAAACCAATATCAACTTCTATTCATAACTTCATTCCACTTCAACACAATACTTCCATATCAAAAAAAAGGAAGAATTCGGTGCTCAGCCATGTAATGGGAGAATGATCTCATCCCTATTCCTCCACAAGTTCCCTAACTCACATAGAGCTAAAAAACTAACAATCGTGCTTTGGAATAACACATCACCCAAAACAACCCACGACCATGAAAACAAACATCACAACAATCAAGCAACAAAGGGGAAAAATAACAAGGTATTCTAACCAAAAAAATAATCTAATACACACAATCAAACCATCTATGATTTGAAATGGGGAAGGAATATACCATATTATACCACTTATCACTCCAATAGGATAAGGTAGCTATCCCTTGGTTCCTCCATTAGAATAAAAATAGAAATGGATCAACATGTATACCTCTCATGCCCATAACCACTTATAGATCTACTAGGACTATCTTCCCCTCCACTTGGTTCCTCCAAAACAAGACCTAAAGTAGGAACATATCACTCACTTATAAACATGACTCATCCCACGATCTGTAAACTCTTCAACTTTGGAATTATTCACAAAATCACAAATTAATCATTTTTGTTTACTTTCTATTAGAAAATAATAGATATAGCTAGTGAATGAATTACTATTGTGCTTAGAATCAACAATTGTAGTAAAGGAAAGAATATAAGCTCATAACACTAACAATTTTATCTTGGAAAACCTCCAATGGAGGAAAAACCAGTCAGGAAGGGAAATTTCTCTTTCTTCCCACTTCTATTGGCCGATTCAAATCAACAGGGTAAAAATTTACAATAAGTAAGAAAGAGAAGTAAATAATATCTCAACACTTCCTTTCACTTTCTTGCTTGCTCTATCTCAACACTCCTTTCTTCTACAAAAATACAATTTGTAGCACCAAGACTTCTCGCTCACTTTCTCCCATGCTTCGATGATCTTCTACACTTCTTCAATCATGTATTTATATCCTTTCTCATGTCCTCTCGTGCACTGGAGAATGGGAAAGGTCATGAAGGAGAAGAGAAATGAACATCCTTTCAAATTTAGAGGCTATTTGTTTCGATTTTAGTTTTCTGTTCATAATGACTAAGACTGCTGCCCGGTGTAGACTGGCAGTCCTGGGACTACCACCCTGGCTGGGTAGTGGTTCTGTAACCACTACCCTGCATAGGGTGGTGGTCCTGTTACTTAAAAGACAGAACCTTCATTTCATTGTTTTCCTTCTTTGTGTTGATTGTTTCTAATGAAGTAGAGTTATTTCGGATCCCTATGGACCACACCTCCCCTTATTAGGAGAATTTTAGTCCCACAAAAGCTTATTGGGGGAGTAGATGAGGGAACAATTCCCTCGCTTGCTCCTTCGAGTACCACTGGGCCTGCCTTGGTGTCTTTCCTTTCAGTCCAATCTACCAAGACTCCTGTGGACCTCTTCTAGTCTCTCCAACCTTCTACATTAGCACTACATCCTCCTCCAATTCACCTCATGAGTCCAAGACACAATCCTCAATGGAAGGTAGCAACTGTAGTTCTTCATCTTCATCCAGCATGGATGGATCATATAGGTGCAAGTTCTCATAATTTACTACAATGTACATCCTCATGAATGATGGTAAGTCAAGTTGAAAAGTATTTTCCCCAAACCTACTCTAATATGGTGAAGGGTCCATATCGTAGAGGCTTGAGCTTCTGTGCTTGACCTTGTAGTCTCTCCTTGCTCAAGTAAAGCCAAACTTTGTCTCCAACTTGAAGCTTGTGTTCCCTCCTATGTTGATTATGCCTAGCTTTGTACTTTGCTTGAGATTTTTCTAGTTGTTCTTTGACCTTGAGATGGATTTTCCGGATCCTCTCAATGAACTTGTTGGCTCTAGTCACCTCTATGTCTCGTGTATCCTCCTCATCCTACTGTCCAACTGCTATGTCTAGTGGATTTGTTGATAGATATCCCAAGCATGCTTCAAATGGTGACTTCATAGTGGATGTGTGTACTGCCTAGTTATAGGAATGCTGAATGTAGACTAAGGACTCGTCCTAAGTCCTTGGGTACTTATTGTTATACCCTCTGATCAACTATACCAAAGTCCTATTTACCACCTCTATTTTCCCATCTGTCTGTGGATGGAAAGTTGTGCTCCTCTATAACCTGGTATCCATATTTTCCCACAAAGTAGTCCAAAACTTCCCTAAGAACCTAGAATCCCTGTTAGAGACAATAGACTTTGGTAAACCAAAATGCACCCATACATTAGCAAAGAAAATATTTGTTGCCTCATGTGCTTTTACTATCTTTTTACATGCCATAAGAATACACATTTTACTGAATCTATCCGCAATGACATAGAGATAGTCATGGCCATGTTTAGACATAGGTAATCCTCCTACAAAATCCATAGAAATGCCCTCCCATATAAGAGTAGGTACTGGTAAAGGCATATACAAACCTTTGTTCCTAGTTTTAGGCATGCTAGTACAAAAAAGTTTACATCCACGAATAAATTTTGATACTTCTTGCATGTTAGGCCAATATACATACCTTTGCAAGTGGGCTAGGGTCTTACCAACACTGAAATGTCCCACTACTTTTGAGGTATGTGCTTTCATCATCAATAGAAGTCTTTATTTTTTAGGCACACAAATTTTCCCCTATCGGTAGAGCAGCCCGTCTTTGAGATAACATTCTTCAATCCCCATCTTTTCATCCCCTCACGACTGCAACTTCTAAAATGTTACCCCAAAGTCTTTATCTTGGTCATATGCTTCTCCATAAGCTTCCTTCATGAAGGGCTCGACCTGAGAGATAGTGGCCAAATAGGAGAAATTTTCCTGTGTGGGTGGCCTAGAAAACATGTCTGCCACAAAATTTTTACTACCTTTCTTGTATTTGATCACTAGATGGAACTGCTAAAGAAACCCCATCCATTTGTAGTGCCTTGCCTCCTTGTAATTTAGACCGTGCTTGTAATTTAGACTGTATTAGAGTAGGTATTTACCTTTATTTTATTTATCTTCACCCACTTATATATGTGGATAATTCTTTTATCTTATTCAGATATTAGGAGATATTATCTAGTTGTTAGGTATAGTTCTTTCCTTCATCTATGGTATTGACTAAATCCTTGATGTTTAGCTCTCTCCTAAATCTATGGTCTTGACTAGTTCTTTGATGACTAGTTATTTCCTTTATTTATGGCTTGATCTATGACCTTCATTGGTTCTTAGATTGTTATTCCTTGCCTATTTAAGCAAGGCACATTCTCAATGTATTGCATTGAGTTCCATAATAATATATGATATTGTTGCCCATTTATTTGCAAAAGTTTTATGTAAAGTTATTCTGAAAAATTGCTTTCATCTTATTGATCGTGGTGTTTGATTAGCATCTATGTTCTTGACTTGGTATGATCTGGTTATTGTTCCTTTCATGGTATCAGAGCTGGAGATTGATGTTGACATATGTCTGTAAGTTTTATTTTGTAAATAAATTCATTGTATATTCATATATATGGGATTTGGTCATATTTTGTTGCTACATGCATTTTTATGGAAAATGGAGGCTTTCATTGGATCTGGAAGTTGGGAAAACCCTAATATCGACTATAAACTCGACCATTTCTGGAGGCAGACGTTTTTATGGGTTTTTTGCATTGTTGCAGGGAAGAATAATGGTCTACCACAGGATCCATGCCACAAAGAAAAAAACATGATTTTAGTTATTCAGGTTTGTTAGATTTCTTGAGATATGTACTGGGTTTTTTTTTTACAGTGTATCTGTCTCGATTTGCGTACAAGAAGGTTTTCAGACACCCATTAAAATCCTTAGCCTTTGGTCATATGGTATGGTCATATGAGGGCTTAAAGCTTGTGATTCCTACTTGTAGGTGCTTAGCTTCAGGCACCTTTAATTTTATTTGTGTGGTGAAGGAAACAACAATTTTTTTTGTTTTGGTGGCAACTAAAATAAATAACAGAGCATTATATTGAAAAGTTTGTATGTTTTTCTCAGTAACTCGGTTTTGTATGCCGTTTTTTGTAAAAGTGCTTGTTTTTTGTGCTCTTTCTGTTGGAAATATTTCTTTTGAGACTTTCACTATAATTATAAAGTGCCAAATATGGAGGAGTGTTGTAATCAATTGTGGATGCAATTTCAGTTGAGCCTGACGTCTTAAAATTTTGGGAGTTACATTCTTATCTATCATGGATTCTGAGAATGATATGTTTTTCTCTGAAGTGTGTGAAATTCAAGAGGATATTATAAAATTTGTGGAAGATAATAGATCAATCATGAAGTGAAATTCTCTTATATAATCACTCATTCATGATAAGGATACAACAATACACTACCTACAAAACAAACTTGCTAGCCTACAACATCACCATCATATTGTGGACAGCCATATCCATGCTCCACTTACAGTTATTACTCCTGTACGCACTGACATTGATCTTCCAGTCTTTGAGCCTGTTCCTTCTCTTGATGCTTGTAAACCGATAAGGCTTATTACTTCAGGCTCTTCCACATCTGTGCCTATCATAGTACCACATGTTGTGTAGCCTATTTCTGCTCAACTGCATGGCCTTTATGAGAAGCATACCACTGCATTCATTTCTCGCATGCTCCATTCTATGGGTTTCCTTGGCAGAGGTATTGGTCGACATTCATAGGGTATTTTATCCTCTCTTCCACATGTTAAGTGGAATTCTCACCATGACATTGGTTTTTGAGCAGATAATTCATTGGGATCACACATTGACAGAGCTCCTTTTTTGTTTGCTCAACTCTTTCTGAGGATCATGAGCAACACATGAGTTCTGCACCTTCTCTTAGGCTTGAGAAACCTGAGATTTCAGCTGTCAAACATGATCAACCTGACACGCATTTTGGTGTTCTTTTACATGCACCCATTGTGCATTTTGCACCAAGTCATATGTAGGCATCTTCTTCATCCATCCGTGTTGATTTGGAGTGGATATCTGATCACTCATGGTGGAAACATAGGCATTCATTGAGAGGAATCTATAGGCGTGACTCCTCCACCATTCGGCCTCTTGCTCCACTTTCTATAACTTTTGCATTGTGATGCTTCCTATTTTAAGCATTTTTCTTTAGCAGGTGTAGTGTATCTCTCTTGTTTGTTGAGAGATTTTGTATCTGTATTTTTGACACTTTTGGCATGTTGACATTATCTCTTGGGGGATCTATTATGGTGCAGTCCAGTGTTATTTTGTTAGTTTTCAAGTAGTTGTTTTGAAAAATCATATATATTTGTAGCGTCCCTCCACCCATTTAGCAATATGGGAGGGTGTGATGTTGATCATGCTTCTTCGGGTTTCGTGTCCTATAAATTTTGGGAGTTACATTCTTATCTATCATGGATTCTAAGAATGATATGTTTTTCTCTGAAGTATGTGAAATTCAAGAGGATATTGTAAAATTTGTGAAAGATAATAGATCGGTCAAGAAGTGAAATTCTCTTCTACAATCACTCATTTTCATGATAAGGATACAATAATACACTCCCTGCAAAACAAACTTGCTAGCCTACAACATCATCATCATATTGTGGACAGCCATATCCATGCTCCACTTGTAGTTATTGCTCTTGTACGCACTGACATTGATCTGCCAGTCTTTGAACCTGTTCCTGGTCTTGATGCTTGTAAACCTATAAGGCTTGTTACTGCATGCTCTTCCACATCTATGCCTATCACAATACCACATGTTGTGTAGCCTATTTTTGCTCAACTGCATGGCCTTTTTGAGAAGCATACCACTACATTCAATTCTCGCATGCTCCATTCTATGGGTTTCCCTAGCGGAGGTATTATTCAACATTCATAGGGTATTTTATCCTCTCTTCCACATGTTAAGTGGAATTCTCACCATGACGTTGGTTTTCGAGCAGATAATTCATTAGGATCACATATTGACAGATCTCCTTTTTTTTTCTCTCGACTCTTTCTAAGGATCATGAGCAACACATGAGTTATGCACCTTCACACAGGCTTGAGAAACCTAATATTTCAACTATCAGACATGATCAACCTGACACACATTTTGATGTTCTTTTTCCTGCACCCATTATGCATTTTGCACCAAGTCATATGCAAGCATCTTCTTCATCCATCTGTGTTGATTTGGGTTGGATATCTGATCACTCATGGTGGTGACATAGGCATTCATTGAGAGGAATCTACAGGCATGGCTCCTCCATCATTCGGCCTCTTGCTCCACTTTCTATACCTTCTGCATTGTGATGCTTCTTGTTTTGAGCATTTTTCTTTAGTAGGTGTAGTGTATCTCTCTTATTTGTTGAGAGATTTTGTATCTGTATTTTCGACACTTTTGGCATGTTGACAGTCTCTCTTGTGGGGGAACTATTATGGTGGAGCCCAGTGTTAATTTTTCAATGTTCGAGTAGTTGTTTTGACAACTCATATAGATTTGTAGCATCACTCCACCTATTCAGCAGTATGGAAAGGTGTGGTGTTGATCCTGTTTCTTAAGGTTTTGTGTCCTTGCCTTATTACCTTGGATTTTCTTGGATCGTGACACTCTGGAGTTTGTGTCCTTACCTTGTTGCTTTGGTTATTGTTCTTGGATCATGGCACACCTATTTGTAGCAATTGATCGAATTATGTTTTTTTGCACTTTCGACATCACTCCGTTGATAGTCTCCTTGTATGGAGCTATTCTGGTGAAACCCAGTGTCAATTGTTTTTTACTTTTGTGATTGAGCAGTGGATTCAGACCATAGTACACACCAAACTTCTTAGAAATTGTATGATTTTTTTGAGCCGGGCTTCTTGGGATGCCTTAGAGTGGGTCTTTACTCTCTTTACTTTGTTGTTACTGGTTTTGGGTACCTTATGGTGTCCCTTTTCTCCTAGTTATTGTACATGAGTACCTCATCAGGCCTAGTTGTCGGGAGTCATACTGTGGACATGCCATTTCTATTTTGGCCCCTAGCTTCACATGAGGGGGGTGTTAGAGTAGGTATTTACCTTAGCTCATGTTCACCTAGGTACTTTATTTACCTTTATTTTATTTATCCTCACCCACTTATGTGTGTGGATATTTCTTTTATCTTATTTAGATATTAGGAGATATTATCCAGTTGTTAGGTATAGTTCTTTCCTAGATCTATGGTATTGACTAGATCCTTGATGTCTAGTTCTCTCCTAAATCTATGGTCTTGACTATTTCTTTAATGACTAGTTATTTCCTTGATTTATGGCTTGATCTATGACCTTGACTAGTTATTAGATTGTTATTCCTTTCCTATTTAAGTAAGGCCCATTCTCAATGTATTGCATTGAGTTCCATAATAATATATGATATTGTTGCTCATTTTTTTGCAAAGTTTTTATGTAAAGTTATTTTGGAAAATTGATTTCATATTATTGATCATGGTGTTTGATTAGCATCTGTGTTCTTGGCTTGGTATGATCTGGTTATCATTCCTTTCGGGCTCGACCTGAGAGATAATGGACAAATAAGATAACTTTTCCTATGTGGGTGGCCTAGAAAACATGTCTGCCACCAAATTTTTACTACCCTTCTTGTATTTGATCACTAGATGGAACTGCTGAAGAAACCCCCTCTATTTGTAGTGCCTTGTCTACTGTAATTTAGACGTTGCTTGCAAATACTAGAGAGGTTTGTGGTCAGTGTGCACAATAGTTTCTTTACCCAACAAATAATGTTTCCATTTTTTAATTACCTAAACTAGTTCATACATTTATTTATCATATAGTGAATACCCTTTAAATACTAAAGTGAAGTTTCAGAATGATAACATACAGGTTTACCTCCTTGAAGCAACACTGCGCCTATAACATAATCACTAGCATTTTTCTCTACTTCAAAAGGCTACTGCAAACTAGGAAGAGAAAGTACCAGAGAATGAATAATCTTGTATTTCAATAACTCAAAGGACTTTTCTTGTTCCTTACCCCAATCAAAACCCTTACTCTTTGCGGCCACTGTGTGTAGAGGTGTTGCAATTGCTAAGAAACCCAAAATGAAATTCCGCATGTACTGTATTGTTCCCATAAAGCTTCTAGTCTCTATGGCTCCTATTGGTGTTGGCCAATTTGTGATGGATTCCCCCTTATTTGGATCCACTCGTATCTCTCCTCCTCTAACCATGTGCCTAAGATAGATAATTGACTGTTTGGAAAATTCACATTTCTTCATATTACAAAGTAGTTGTTTCTCCCTAAGATCTTACAAGACTTGTTGCAAATGCATTAGATGTTCTTCCCATGTCGAATTAAAAATCAAGATATCATCAAGGTATATAATGACACATGAATCTATAAAATCCTGTAATACATCATTCATCAATCTCATAAATGTAGCATGTGCATTGCATAATCCAAAAGGAAGTACTAACCATTCATACAAACCTTGTTTTGTTTTGAAGGAAGTCTTCCATATATCCTCCTCCTTCATCCTAGTGATAACCTGACTTGAGATCCAACTGCATGAAAAATTTGGCTTGCTGAAGCTGGTCCAAGAGATCATCTATATGAGGAAGTGGATATCTGTTCTTTATGGTAATCTTGTTCAAAGCGCGGTAGTCTATGCACATTCTCCAAGAACCATCCTTCTTTTGCACCACATGGTGAGGTTCTCAGATGTATCACCCCTTGGTCTATTAGTTCTTGGAGTTTTTTCTTTACTTAAGTTCTCTCAAGTAAGGATTGCCTATACAACCTGATGTTCGGTAGAGGTGAATCTGGCAGTAGCTGAATCTCATGCTCTACTTCCCGTTTTGGTGGTAATCCACTAGGATCCTGAAATACTTCCTAAAAAATACTGAATAATACTATCCAAATCTTGTTTTCCTTGGTTAGAAATATCTAAAAATTCTACCCCATCTTGTTTATCCTTTTACAAAATTAAACAAAACTGATTATGATTTGAATGAATAAGGCATTTTTCTTAGTTAGAGATTACCATAGTAACATGTGTCTTATGCTGGTGTGCTCAGATGTTATAGCTGATCCCATCCTTGACCCATCTATACAGGTTTTCCCTTCTAATAAATATAGCATCCCTAACATACAAGTAAGGGATTATGAATACAACATCAAAAGCATCAAGTGGAATAACGGTATCTTCAAAAACATCTATATATTGGGAATTTATCCCAAACTTGACCTTACATCTTCTTGTTACCTGAATTTCAACACCCTTCTTCATCCAACCCAAAGGATAAGGGTGTGGATGCTCGTAAGTCTCAAGACCAAGCTTCTTTACAACTACCTTATAAATCAAGTTAGATTGAGAACTGGTATCAACCAAAGCATTTACTTTAGTCCTCTTGATCTAGATTTTGATCTGGAATAGTCTACTCATCTCCTCTTCATTGTCCATGTTGGTGGCCATGCATCCAAGTATTTTGTCTACATCAGAGTCATCTTTGATTTCCACCTCCCATTCTATCTTTACAGCTATCATGGACTTCTTGGAGTCCTTGGTTTGGTTCTTCGGATGTAACTTCAGATGCAACTTCCAACATGTAGCGTGAGTATGACTATTGATATCACAATTCTTGCAAAAAATCTTGGGATCTTTACAAGTATTTAAAGTAGTGGCAGCTTGTTTACCTTTCCCTTTCCACTTACTCTTGTTACTTGTTTGCCCATAATCCTTTTTTTGCTGATTTGTTGACTACTTTACCCTTGGCGCTGCTTCTCCTTGCTTTTTCTCATCATCTATGTAGTATGCCTATACACATGCTTCATTGATATCCTTGGGCTTTGTGGAGATGAATTTTCTTTGAAGGTAAGTGTGAAGTCCTCCCAATTATTTGGTCGGAATATCCTCATCCTCCAAATCCATGTTTAAAACATGGCTTGCCTTCGAAACTCCATAGTATAGTCCTACACACTTTGACCACTACCTTGTCTAAAATATTGCCATTTAATCATTTGGTCAGTTTTATGGCCAATAGGATAGAAGTTAGCTCTAAGTAATTCCTTAAATTCTTGCCAAGATTTCACAATAGGATGTTTCTTCTTTTCACAAGTAGTTATATGAGTTTCCCACCAAACTAAACTATGTCCCTCCATTTTGAGACGTGCAAAGGTGATCCTTTGAGCCTCAGTGACATTATGGATGCTAAAATAGACTTCTAACTATTTCAACCATTTATCCAATAATTCTACATCTACTTGTCCTTCAAAGCTTTTGATTTTGACTTTAGTCTCAACTTTAAAAGGAGTATGTTTAGATTTTACCTTTTCTCTTGTGTTAGAAGTCTCTTCTTCATGCTCTTCCCCATAATATTCCTCATGGTTACTCTTGCCTATACCAAAATTTTCAGCTAAGCCTCGAACCACTGATTCCATGGAGTCTTGCTTGATGGAAGTTGTCTTTTACAAATCTGCAAGTTCCTCTTGCCTTGTAAACATCCTATTTATGATGGTCTCCAACATCTTGATTCTACGGACCAAGTTCTCTTCCTCCATTTCTCCCTGAATTCTTTGTTTCCACTTCTTTGTAGAATTCTCCAGATCGCAAGGTAAAGCTTCTTCACCTTTAGATCTTGTCACTGTCATACAAATTCAAGAATGAAATACCACAGTCCTGAATACTTGTTAGCTCTGATACCAAAATGATCTGTAAACTCTTCAACTTTGGAATTATTCACAAAATCACAAATTAATCAGTGTTGTTTACTTTCTAGTAGAAAATAATAGAGATAGCTAGTGAATGAATTACTATTGTGCTTAGAATCAACAATTTTAGTAAAGGAAAGAATATAAGCTCATAACACCAACAATTTTATCTTGGAAAACCTCCAATGGAGGAAAAATCAGTCGGGAAGGGAAATTTCTCTTTCTTACCACTTCTATTGGCCAATTCAAATCAACAGGGTACAAAATTTACAATAAGTAAGAAAGAGAAGTAGATAATATTTCAACACTTCCTTTTAGTTACTTGCTTGCTTTGTCTCAACACTCTTTTCTTCTACAAAAATACAATTTCCAGCACCAAGACTTCTTGCTCACTTGCTCCCATGCTTGATGATCTTCTACACTTTTTCAATCACATATTTATAGCCTTTCTCATGTCATCCCATGTATTGGAGAATGGGAAAGGTCGTGAAGGAGAAGAGAAATGAACATCCTTTCAAATTCAGAGGTTGTTTCTTTCGATTTTAATTTTTTTTTCCGTAATGGCCAAGACTACCACCCTGTGTAGACTGGTGGTCCTGGGACTGCCGCCCTAGCTAGGCAGTTGTTCTATAACCACCACCCTACACAGCGTGGCAGTCCTGTTACTTAAAAGACAGAACCTCTGTTTCATTATTTTCCTTCTTTGTGCTGATTGTTTATGATGAAGTAGAGTTATTTTGGATCCCTATGGATCATCCCTCTAGTGTTAAAATAAATTCCCCTACACACAACACCAATTGCATACCCACAGTGGAGTCATGCAAGCTTATACATGACACTTATTTAACAAACTAGCATGTACGCAAGTGGGTAATGAAAATAATGGTTCCGAAATAAGTTCAAGGAGTAGAAACTACATTACAAATAGAGAAATCAAATGGGTTAGGCATACCTAAAAATCAACTGTCCCAAAATGATCTAGAAGAAAGCATTCCCTAGAACTCCAAAAATCTAATAAGCCTTTCAAGAAATCCTAAAAACACCAGCACCTCCGTAAGACCAAATGAACTCCCCCAAAACAAGGCATAAAACTCTGATTTATAGAAAATCTCAAGGTAGAGGATCTCATAGGATCATTCCATATGGCTTGCTCCATCCCCAAAAGTAACCCTAATCCCCAAACATGACAATTAATCCCTTACACAATCACATGGGTCATCCTTAGAAACCATCAATTCATTTTTTGACATGACTTAACTCATACTCATCCCATTTCCCAAAATCCTCACACAAAATACTTAATGAAAAAATGAAAAATAAAATAAATGTTCCACATCCACAAAACTTGATTTTCAACCAACCCAAAAAGTCACTTCATTAAAACATCATAAATAATCTCAAATCTCAAAAATTTAAAAAGGTAAGAAAATTACTTACAAAATCTCATCTTGAAAAGAGAGAAATATCACAAGCCATAAATGATGTACAAAAGAGTTTTTTAAGTGGCCAAAGTGTCATAAAAAGGTACACCTAACCTATGGGTAGGTGTATGGGGAGTTTTTGGAGTGTGAGGCAAGTTTTACACCTTCCAAAATTGTCATCAAAGGCCAAATTATAGTTTTCCATAAATGGAAAACTTTCAAATTTAAAACATGTGCCCAAACATTCCAAAAATAGAAAGGGGATCATTTTAACAAATCTAATTTACAAGCTAATTAAATCAAATTATCAAGATAATAAAACTAGTCAATCTAAAGGTTAAAATGAAAGGAAAAATAAATTTAAATCAAGGAGTAAACAACAACATTTAAAACTAAGGTCACTTTTACACAATAACATTCCCTAAATCAATTTTCAATCCCGAGTGACCCATTGTTGGCCAATGAGCCCCGTGTAAATTAGTCCCCCTTCATCCTCTTTTGTTATTTTATTTTATTATTATTTTTTGGTACTAAATCTTCTGAAAACTTATTCATCATCTGCACACTCAACAAACACATCATATCTGCCCAAAATGATATATATAAATCTATTGTAAATATTACACAAACACACACACACACACACACACACACACACACACACACACATCAAATAGTTTACACAATTCATACATATAATTTTCAAGATAAATTTCTCAACATATAATAAGTTCACAAGAATTACCATGATTATACATTTTCAATAGAACACACAAACTAATTTTATTTGCATTAATTATCCCTTTAATTTTTTTCACTATTCATCATTCAATCCAATAAAATATGCATGTATACAAAATTATAACAGTTAAATTTCGTCAATAAGTTTATATAAGTCTAAAATCAACCATGTTTCCATAATATAACTACAAATCTAACTCATGCTTACAACCAAATTATAATATATACAATTCATATTCCTACAACATCGATCATGTATCTATGAAAAAAACACTATACCAAGAGGTCATGTTGTATCCACGTTATTTGGGTCATAAGGTTGGCACTTTGTGTCAATACAATGTATACCAAAATTTATATTCAAAAAATGATAATTTGGAAGAAAATTTATTTGAATATTGTTCAAGGGAAGTGGGCACTGTAGTATTTCTCTCAAAGACCTCACCTCTAATGATTACTATCATCAAGAATGATTATCACAACTAGAATAGTTAGATGAATGTCATTTAACCACACTTGAACACATCAACATATATCAAGAATGAATCAATCAAGCCTACAATAAAAATCTGAGACAACGTGACCTCAATTTCATTGATCTTTTTCTCAAAGAAAACCAACCATGTCACTAACATGGAAATTTTTCTCCAAACGAGTTTGGACCATACATTATCACTCATAAATATAGATCTAGGTTTGTTCATTTAGCCTCTCTTGATGGTAAAATTTAAAAGGATCCTATCAATGCACTACACTTGTATACATTCTACTATTAACCTGTAAAATTATGAGACTTTATTCAAACTATGATCTCCCCTTATTAGCTCACACACCCTATCACTCCCATAATGATATGGAATCATGTGGTCTTCCATCATCATCCTATACCAAATATTTTTTAATTTCTAACTTTAACTTAATAAAATGAAATAACAAAAACAAACTAACCTTGGAAGATAGTGAAGTTTATCGATACCCATGATGATCGATGTTGATGTTGTTGAATAAAGTTTCTTCTTCTTACGCTGATGAAGAAAATTACAGATCAAAGACAACTAGACATGAAATATTAGATAATTAAATAGAAAATTTGCTAGGTAAAGGCTGATTCCAGAAATCCAAAGGGACTTCCTTTTAGAATGTCAGCTTAGTGTGATAAAATTAAGTAGATTGACAAAAATAATGGTAAAGATGTGTAAATGAAAAAGATAGATAGATAATGGATAATAATCTTTAGAACTCAATATTGAATGGAAATTCATGTGCAGTTTCAAATAAGGCCTAGGCAAGGGTGGACATATTCTAAATAGATTCAAAGTAGTCATACCAAAATTCGTATGTTTCTTGTTGGATCTCATGGAAGAACTTGATATGATCCTCAATGTCATTGATGTCGATGGAAAATTAAATTTCACATAATGTAAGCTCATGAAGGATGTTTTATTGTTCACAAAAGAAGGGCTAATAAACTATTATAACATCGTAGATGCTTGTGATAGGATGGGACCGGCCATGTACTATTATCTAAAATAAATCAATGCTTGCATAGGAAAATTTAAATCCAAAATATTAATGAAAATTAATACTTAAACTAATAAATTCATTAAAAATGCAAATTGATAGGGATCGCTGGAGATTTAAAGGAATCGCGGGAGATCAGACAAAATCGTGAGTGACTCAAGGGAATTGTGGGAAATTACTGTGAAAATGAAAGAATTTTCAAAAACGATAAACAAAGCTTTTGAATGATGACTTTTGATTTTTTTTTATGAAATGAAAAATGATGAAGTAACACAAAAAATATCTCTTGATGTGGAAATAGGTTGAAAAATGTCTCCAAACGTCGAGTGAAGGTGATTAAAGTTAATGACCATATGTTGAGACTTCAGGGAATTGATTGATGAAAAGGATATCAAAATGATGTATTGCAAAATCTTGAGGTTGATACAGGTCCTTGATGATCTCTAGAATGATGTAGATTCATTTCTAGGTTGAATGAAAAGTACAAGAGTGAGTAAAATATTTCTAAATATCCCTCAGGGAAGAGTGAAAATTGATATTTATAATGGCTTGTGATTCGTTAGAATCAGAGTCGATCCAGGATTTTTAGGAAAACATTTAGGAAATAGTTGAAACCACTTCCTAAACAAGTTTTTTGAGTAATTGATGGGGTAAATTGGTTGGGAGGAGGTTATTTTCAAGTTGGGTAGGCTAGGATGTCAAGATAAAATATATTTGAGGTGGTTTTAAGATGTTTAAGTGGTTTTATGGAGAATGAAGTAATTTGGGATAGGTAAATAGTGATTTACGAGAGCGTAAAATTTGATTTTACTAGACGGGGGAGAGGTGACTTAGGATAATGACATAATGATAGTTTTTAGACTGAATAATATGTATATAAGGTGAAGTGGGTAGGTTAACTAAAACCTGGTGTCTACATTTTCCCCCTTTTGTCAAGTAGTTTGTGACAACCAAACTAGTAGATAAAAATAGTTTGAGATTTTCCTATTTTGTGTTTGGATGGGTGATCCCCCCTAAAACTAGGGATGATTATGATGTAGTGCAAGGATCACCAATTTGAATGATTTTATTGAATTTTTTAACATGTGTGTTTCTTTTTCAAGTTTCCCCAAGAGGAGGTATTGAAACAAGATGGATATAACAATGGAATCAAGTGATAGAGGAATCAAATGGTTTGTGTCTTATGGACATATGATTTGTAGGGATGAAGAAAAGACCATGGAGCCAAATGGTAGGGGAATAAAAGGGTTCATAGCCTATAGACATATGGATTATCAGTGTTAAGGTCATAAAATGAATCCTTTGAAGGATCAATAGTTTTGGGGTCCTCAAAATGAGGCACACTATTGGAAAATGTAATAATGTGGTTGAAAATAGTAGTTGATATTATAAAATGGTGGTTTGTGATAGAAAATGTAGAATCAGTAGAAAATTATAGGGATCATAGGAACTTATGATGAATTGTTGGTGATTATGATGAATCATTGGCTATTATGATGAATCATCAGTGATTAGGGTGAATCATCGGTAATTACAAGAATCATCAGCGATTCCTACCTGAGATAATTGGTGCCTATAAATAGTCAATTTCCTTCAGAAACTTTTTAATTTGTGATTTATGATTTTAGAGAGGTGTTTGAGTGATTAGAGAGTTATCTTTAAGAAATAGAGGCTGCAGGAGTGTCTAGAAGGTAGAGGAGGCCCACTCAGGCAAAGGTATGTACCCTTATTTGTTGTTTTTTTAATTTTTTTTTTTTTTAAAAATTTTGTAAGGGGGCATGTTTTTGAAATCACTACAATTGCTAGCGATTTTGATGGATCGCCAATGATTGGGTTGAATCGCTAGAAATCAGTGGTTTTTGTATAAATTTGATAAAATTTTGATGGAAACTCATTCTAATTTATGTTATTTTGTTGTTTGGATGCAGGTGAATGCCAAATTGACTATCAAATATAGGTTTCAAGTGACTTTAGAGGATGTGAGTGGTGAGTTATCGGATGAGGATTGGGTTCATTTATAGGATGTGAGTTTTGGAGCGATGCATCTATAGGCATCAAGGATTATTGATGGAGAGGTGAGATCTTTCTACTTGCACCTTTTGGTTACCGACATGTGATATGACCATCACCTTGGAGGACGTACACATGATCATGAGATTACCTATGCATGGAGAGGGCATATATTTGATTGAGAATATGGGGAGGGATGATGTGATGAAGATATTATATGGGGATGATACTGATGATCTAGGTTTTATAGTGGGTGGTTTCTATTATCAAATAATATATGCTATGAAGATAGAGGGTTGTGATCTTATGACCATGATGGTGATAGGGATCACGTGTTTTTATTCTCCTAAATTTGATGGTGGTCAGTTTCCTTGGATGATGTCGGGTGTACTAGTGGATATGATGGAGTAGAGGACAATATATACATGGGCCCCTTTATTTACTTTTGCATACCTATAGGGAGTTGTGGGCTTGGAGGATCCAAAAGAGGTTCAGGATTGATATTAATTTTCTACTGCAGTGTTGTGATTTTGAGCATATTGTTGTGGCTCATCTTAAGGGTTTGTCATAGGGAGGTGTTTATTTTCTAATGAGATCATATCATTTTATGCAATGGAATTTAGATATGGATGATTTTTTTCTGGTACAGATTGAGAAGTACTATATACATCTCCTCTCAGGGTTAAAGGAAGATGACATAAGATGGAGACCATACATTGGGTTTCCGGTGTGGGAGGGAAAGGAGGTTCAGCTTAGCTCCATATAGAAGGATCTATAGATGTAGGGTCATTTGGGAGGGGAGTGGTATATCATTAGATTCAGTCATGTCAGGTGACAATTTGGTTTGATTCAAGATGTTCCGAAGGCTTGAATATTACATAAACATGATGATGTAGATGTGGATATTCCATTACTAGTGCGTTGGGTGCTTCGTTCTATTCCTAAAAATGGGGTGTCATGGGTGTTGATGATCAGGGAGCACTAGTTTTTTTAGTTATTTTGGTATGACTGAGGAATTTGTTGTATTGTCATAGGATCATCCTTCTAGAGTAAATAGACAGGTGTAAGATTGTGTGGAGGAGCACATCCGGGAGGTGATGGGGATGGTTGTGAGGGGGTGTTGAGGGATCTATTGGTGGTGGAGATAGGGCACCTCTTAAGGCTACTATTTCATGATTGGAAGCTGAGAAGGCTATAATGGATATTGAGTAGGCTACAGTGACCATGACGAGGGATGTTTTGAGGAGAGAACGTGATGGTTTGATAGTGAAGAGGGATGGACTGAGGGGTGAGTTGTTGAGTTGTGCAGCTCAATTACTTCAGTTTACCATGCTATATTAAACTTTCTAGAAAACATAGTAATTGGCATCGGTTATGAAGGGACCGACATCGATCACCTATGACTGACATCAGTCACCTATGATCGGCATCAGTCAGAAAAGTAGGAACCGACATCAGTTAGG
This sequence comes from Taxus chinensis, assembly GCA_019776745.2. Taxonomy (NCBI): domain Eukaryota; kingdom Viridiplantae; phylum Streptophyta; class Pinopsida; order Cupressales; family Taxaceae; genus Taxus; species Taxus chinensis. The sequence goes on along the minus strand of CM034149.1, from coordinate 28,396,979 downwards.
GCTAACCAAGGTCATTTACCCATGTGTGGGTGTTTTATTTAACTCACAGGAATTGGATATAAATTTAGTATTAAAGAAAATCTATTGATTGTAATTACATGGCTTAGTTCCCTAAGTTTGTATATACCTATATAAGCATGAAATATAGGGTTTAGAAGTAAGGATTGTAAGATTTCATGATTATTGTGAAAATAATTGTGAGAGAGATAATTCATGTAGAAAAAAGAGAAGCTTGAGAGAAAGAAACTATTGTACATCATGAGAGGTGTGGAAGATTGTAAATATTAATTATATATATTTTGAAAGCTTTGGATAATAGATTGGCTGGTTTCTTGGTGGATGTATCCCACACTGGGTGAACCACGTTAAATCAGGGGTTGATTTATATCTCTTGTTTTGTATATTTTGTCTGGTAGAATATCTACTTTTATTTCATGTATACTTAGATATGATATATTATCTGTAAAACCTTGTGCTAAACCCAACAACTGGTATCATAGATTTTTTTGGAGGTTTTATGTGTTGCTAGATTTACTCACAGAGGATTTTCTAATTGAGTGGGAGACACAACAATAGTAAAAGAAAACAAATACAAGGTAGAGAATTTTGATGGCCAAAATTATCTGTTATGGAAGATACAGATTGAGGATTATCCATATCAAAGAGATTTGTACTTACCGTTGGATGAAAAGTCTAGACCTACAAAGACGACTGATGAAGAATTGAATATTATTGACATAAAGGCTTTGGGATCTATAATATTGAGTCTGGCAGCATCTGTGGCTTCTAACATTATAGAAGCAACATCTACTGTAGAGTTAATGAAAACTTTTGCTAATTTATATGAAAAACCTAGTTCTTCAAATAAATTTTATTTAATGAAGAAATAATTTAGTTCTAAGATACATGAAGGTGGATCTACATCTATTCATTTGAATTATTTTTGATCTATTGTAAATCAATTAAAATTGGTTGATATTCCATTTGATGATGAAGTGAAAGAACTTTTATTCTTATGTTCTTTTCCTGATAGTTGGAATAACTTGGTAATGGTTTTTATTAATAAAGAATTTGCTAATAATATTTTGAAGTTTTATGATGTAGTCAGTATAATCTTGAATGAATAAATTCATAGGAAAAGTACAAAGGAATCATCATCTAGGAATTCTTTGAATATAGAAAATAGAGGCAGGCAGAAGGAGAGATCCAAGAGTAAGAATAATGAGAAATCAAAGTCAAGGGATGGCAGATCTAAATTCATAGGTAAGGGAATTACCTATTAGAAATGTGGAAATAAAAGACATGCAAAGAAATATTGTTGGTCAAAGCATAAAAAGAATCAACACCTAGAAAAATTTAAAGATTCAAATAAAGAGGAAAATATTACAATAGAGGTAATGCAAGATGCTCTTATTCTTTCTTTGTATAATAGAATAGAATCATGGGTTTTAGATTCAGGAGCTTCTTTCCATACAACCCCTTATAAGGGTTATTTCAAAAATTATGTCTAGGGTAATTTTGGACATGTTTATTTGGGTGATGATGAACCTTGTAGTATTACTAGTAAAGGGGAAGTTCATCTGAATTTTTTGAATAGAAATACATGGGTATTAAAAGATGTGAGGCATGTGTCAAGCCTCAAGAGGAATCTTATTTCTGCAAGGCAACAAGGTGAAGTTGGTTGCATGGTTACATTCACAATAGACTCTCGGCAAGTCACCAAAGTTGCCTTTTTGTGGAAAGAGGCAAGAAGGTAGGAACGTTATATTTATCTACCTGTGTTATTGATTCATTTTCTATGTTGTCTACTTCAAATTCAAATGCATGCATGTGGCATAATTAGTTGAGCCATATGAGTCAAAAAGGAATGCAGATCTTAAAGGCTAAGGCTAAGTTATCGGATTTGAAATATTTAGATCTTAATTTTTGTGAGCATTGTATCTTTAGAAAGCAAAAGGGGGTGATATTTTTAAAAGTTGGGGAAACTGAGTAGAAATTAGAGCTTGTACACTTAGATGTGTAGGGACCAGCCCAAGTATATTCTCATGGAGGATCCCATTATTATGTTAATTTCATTAATGATGCTACAAGAAAGGTATGGGTTTATTATATTAAACATAAATATGATGTTTTTGAGACTTTAAAATATGGAAAGCCCTTGTTGAAAATGAATCAATTTCAAAGTTAAAGTGTCTTAGATCTGAAAATGGTGGTGAATATTGTAGCAAGGCTTTCAATTATTATTGTTTAGTGAATGAAATACGTAGAGAAAGGAAAAATCCAAGAACACCACAAGATAATTGTGTTGAAGAAAGAAAGAACAAGATAATCATGGAACATGATAGAAGGATAAGGATACATCTTGGATTTACCTTGTAGTTTTGGGTAGAAATAGTTGATACAATGGTTTATGGAGGAATACCAGAGGAAGCTTGGACAAGAAAAGAGGTAGATATTTCTTTTCTTAAATTTTTTCGTTTAGAAGATTTTGTGCATATCGATAAGGAAAATAGAAAAAATATGGATGTAAAATCCAAGAGATGCACTTTCATTGGTTATGGATCTGGTGATTTTAGATTCCATTTTTGGGATTTAGAGAATTCTAAAATTATTAGGATTCATGAAATTGAATGGAATGAAAAGAGAATGTATATGGATCAAATTTTTTTACCCAAGAATGAACTAGTTCATAATTTTGTGAATGAAAATGAAATCTCATATTTAAAATTCATACCTAAAGGGTTACATGATAGCCAATTTTAGTTGACCCTTGACTGACATCGGTCATCTCAACTGGTATCTATTATAGAAGAGCCAAACTAGAATCAATTATCAGAACCAACATCGGTTGCAGGTGACCAACATCAGTCACTGTCAGAATTAGAAACAAATTTCTAGGCCCAAAATGAGCCTCCGGTACCTCAAACTTCTATGAAAAAGGTCACAAAAGGGTAAGTAAACCTCCAGAAATATTTACACCTTCTTTATCTTATTTATTATTGATTGATAATGGTGAACCAGAAAGTTGTGAAGAAGCAATGCAGGATGAGACCCATGTTTAATGGGAGTATGGCATGGATGAGGAGATGGACTCCTTGGAACAAAACTAGACTTGAGATTTTGTTAAGTTGCTAGCAGGTAAGAGAAAAGTGTAAAACAAGTGGGATTATATGATCAAGGAAGAAGAGGGTGGACATAAAAGGTACAAGGCAAGGCTTGTAGTAAAGGGATTTACACAAAGAGTATGTATTGAATTTGGTGAATTATTTCTCATGTTGTTAAAATGACTTCCATACATACTGTATTAAGTATAGTTGTAGTACATGATTTGTATTTAGAAAAACTAGATGTGAAGATGGCTTTCCTTCTTGGTGATTTGGATGATGAGATTTATATGCAGTAGCCACTTGGGTAAGAATTCAAGGGTAAGTAGAAATTAGTGTGTAGGTTGAAAAAGAGCCTATATGGGCTCAAACAAGATCCAAGGTAATGGTACATGAGGTTTTATAGTTTCATGCATGAACATGGTTACTTGAGATGTGAATCTGACCATTGTGTTTATTTCAAGAATCTTGAAAATGGGAGCTATATTATTTTGTTACTTTATGTGGATGATATGATTATTATAGGATCTATTATGTAGGAAATTGGTGAGCTTAAGGGAAATATAGCTCACATATATTCTATGATGGATTTAGGAGCTGCAAAAATAATCATTGGCACGTAAATACATAGAGACAGGAAGAACAAGAAATTGTATATGTCTTGGGAGGATTATATCTACAAGGTGTTAGAAAGATTTAAAATTTAGAATTCAAAACCATTAAGTACACCTATGGCTAGAAAATTAAAATTGAGAAAAGATCAGTGTCCTTAATCACATGAGGAGGTCAAATACATGACACATGTAACATATGCTTTAGCAGTTTAGAGTCTCATGTATGTTATGGTTTGTGCCAGACCAGACATTGCACATGTAGTGGGAGTTGTGAGTATATTAATTGGCCAATCTAGGTAAAGAGCATTAGAAAGAATTCAAATGGATACTCAAGTATTTGAAAGGGACATCTAGCATGAAGTTATGTTATGGAGGTTCAGATATTTCTTTATGTGTCTATGTTGATTCAAATATGGCTGGAGATCTAGATGGTAAGAGCACTGCTGGATATATTTTCACAGTAGGTGGGATGGCAGTTAGCTGGATATCAATATTGTAGAAGGTTGTGGCTTTGTCTACTACAGCGGAAGAGTATGTTGTAGCTACAGAGGCTAGTAATGAGATGATATATATGAGAAGGTTCATGGAAGAGTAGGGAAAGGAGAAAGATGGTTGCAAATTATTCAGTGATAGTCAGAGTGCAATTCATTTGGTAAAAAAATTATTGTTTCATTCTAGAACAAAAGACATTCAGTTGAGGTATCACTTCATACTGCATGTATTAGAGGATGGGCAGCTAAAACTAGAGAATATTCATATGAATGAAAACCCTGTGGATATGCTAACGAAGCCATTAGGAAAAGGGAAGTTGGAGCTACGCTCCACTTCTGTTGGTCTTCAAGTTTGAGATTTGAAGAGGAAGAACAAAGCTAAGGAAAGGATCCAAGAATGACGTTATACAGGTATAGTGCATTAATTTATCTCCAAATGGGAGATTATTGAGTTATGGAGCTCAATTACTTCATTTTAGCATGTTATATTAAACTTTATGGAAAACAGAGTATCCAGAATTGGTTATGAAGGGACTGACATCAATCACATATGACCGGCATCAGTCAGGAAAGTAGGAACCAAAATTGGTTAGGGCTAACTGACATCGGTTACCTGTGCATGGGTGTTTTATTTAATTCATAGGAAATAGATATAAATTTAGTATTAAAGTAGATTTATTTATTGGAATTGCATGGCTAAGTGCCCTAAGTTTGTATATACCTATATAAGTATGAAATCTAGGGTTTAGAAGTAATTATTGTAAGAGTTAATGATTACTGTGAAAATAATTGTGAGAGAGAGAATTCTTGGAGAAGAAAGAAAAGATTGAGAGAAAGAAACTACTATACATCATGAGAGGTGTGGAATATTGTAAATATTCATTGTATATCTTTTGAAAGCTTTGGATAATATATTTTCTTGTTTTTTGGTGGATGTAGCCCACACTAGGTGAACCACGTTAAATATGGGGTTGATTTATATCTCTTATTTTATATATTTCATCCAGCATAATATATGCTTTTATTGCATGCATGCTTAGATATGATATATTATTTTTGCAACCTTATGTTAACCCTAACATGAGCATGAAAAAATTGGTCAACAGTTAGCATAGGTTGTATCTAATCGACATCATTACAAACAACAACAAAAGACCTTGAGAAGGGCTCTCAGGATTACATGTACTTTAGTGACATGGGTCGAATTGGTGGCATTTAGGGCTGAACCTAGTGTCTCAATGGGACCACCTCATATGGTTAACTTGGCTAACCATTAGTCAGCATGTGATGAGTTGGCCTATTACAGGATCTAGTTGTATGGAGCCTGCTTACTGCGCTTCATTACACAACATATTTGGCTTAGAGATGTGCATGTCCCAACATTAGTGTTGTGGGTGTGGGTCAACAACCTCAGATTCTAGATGGAGGAGGGCCAAGTACAGGTCCTAATAGAGGTGATGGTGATGACAGGGATGATCATGGGAGCAACATTTGTAGGAGTGATTTCTTTAAGGGTGTGTATTTTATCGGATAGATGTGATATATTTTTATGTATGTAGCTCTTTCTAAAGCCTTGATTCGATGTATAGTTTTTTATATATGGAGCTTGTGAGACTCCCAATGATTTACAGATACATTTTGATATGATTATATATATGATGATTATTGTGATTCGTGATTCATTTGTGGATCTTTGTGTAAATGAGATGTGATTTGCTTATGATTTTCTTGAAATTGTTGAATTTTTAATGGATAGATGTTTGGTGGATGTTTAATAGAAAATATTATTATGTTAATGTGATGTGTTATGGATGTTTTACTTCAATGTGATCAAAAAAAATTCCTCTTGAACAATAATAAAACATGGGATGATTGTTGTGTACTAGATTTGATACATATGAGATGGAACAGATATGGTGGAGGCACTTACACTTATGTGCTTTATAAAAAATGGTAACATATGACTAATAATGGGTAGTCACATATAGGATCTTAGAAATGGATGAAAGTGAAAATTATACCTTCCTAGGACATGAGAAAGGGATAACATATATAGGTTGTTTGGGAGAGTAGGATCTACTTTCAATGGATTTATAAAGAGATGTCTCATCTTGTATATTTAATTTTTGACACAAACTTATTGATGGATAAAGTTCACTTTGATGAGAAAGTTTATCGATGTAGGAAGCTTTCCTAGGATGTTTTTTGATATTTGACTTTCTAAAGGTTGATCAATGTGGTAATCCTTTTTACATAAGTAGCCATCCTTTGAGGGATTGGTTTATAATTTTTTACTTTTTTTACTTTTTATTTTTGGATATCCATCCTTCGATGTATCGATCTATGTTTTTAACAGGTAATTTTCCTTCAAGGATTAGTCTACTTACATTCTTAATAATATGATTTTTATTTTTGCTAGTTTTTGTTGAAGGGATCGATCTATTTATTTTTGATAAAATGCATCCATAGATATTTTTGACTCTATTTGAGCTAAGGGTAGTACTAATAGAACATATCAAGGAGGGGAGAGATGTGTACTCAAACTACACATGTGTACCCCATGACATGTCTTTGGTTAATACACAAGGTGGATGAATGTAATGATTGTGGGATTCCTACAAAGGAGGAACTTGTCCATGTGAAAGATGCGATGAACAGATTTTTGATGCTCATCTTTAAGGTTTTGAGGATAGTGACTGAAAACCACATACCTTCAAATCATTACAATGATAAGATGGTTGGTTAATGGTGAAATAATATCTTTGATGCGACTATTGTCATGATATTCAAAATTTTAATAGTAAAAAGGCTGCAAGTGTAAGGCATTCAAAGGTTAATTTTTTATGTGTACCATTAAGGGAGGCTAGATGATAATCTCCCAGCCCATACTTATGAATGATGACATATGGACCAATCTATTTAGGGGAAAACTTTCCACGTTTATTCCTTTACAGAGTAGTGACATTTTGATTTTCCTTGCGAATGAGATAACCTATGTTAAATCCATGTTCTTTTACATGTTTTTATACACATGTTTGATGCACTCTTGATATACATGATGATGTTTGAGAGATGTTAAGAATATTTCACCTAAAAACTCTAACTGTGCTAGAGGTTCTTTTCGATAGTCCTTGATGGAGATGAAATCCTTAAGGGATACATGGAGTGATGGGATTTGAACTTCAAGGTTTAAAACCACCTCAAAGCTATAGAATACTGAGAAGGTTGTAGCACCTATAAGAGCATGGATGCTAGTTTGGTAAGCCCAGAGAGTAAACATGATTTGGAGATTTCAATTCCTGTCTGTTAGGAATATCTATGTTGTAGTGTGAACATAGAATATTATGTGAGTGATTATATTATCTAGGATAATATAATATGTGTTGTAATAATTAATTACATTATTGTAAATGTAATTATGAGTGGGTGAGTAAATATTGTTATGAGTTATTGAGTAAATAACTCATTAACAATATTAGTTTTGTGAGAAAACAAAATCTCACGTAAAATAACATGGAGTTGTGTGTGGAGATATTTATGGAGATTATCTCTCCTTAAATATAGGAACCACCTCTCCTATATATATGGCTATAATACTTCCTTTGTAATAGGAAGAATGAAGAGTAATATTTCAAATTTAATTTATGCAATTTTGATAGTATATTTTCATTGGTACGAAAGTAGGTTTGATGCGGGAAATTTAAGTGTTTTCTTGATCAAATCCATCTCAAATAATAGCTTTCATAAATTTCAGCATAACCCAATTCATATTTTTGAAGAAATATAGATTTCACGATAAGGTATCAAATTCAACATATCAATTCTTCTACTGAAAGTTTTCTCCAATTTCCAATAATGTTGAATTGTTAATACAGAGTCTTGGCTTGCTTCGAGGTTCAAAGGTATTCTATATAAATTGTTAAAGTACCTAATTCAATTTTGTATTCTATATATTAGATCTCCACATTACTTGATCAAAGTAATTATGAAGAATACGAAGAAGTAATTTATGCACAGAATAAAGAAAGTACTTCATCTAAGAAAGGAAAGTTCAAACCAAAACCTTTCCCTTTTAAAGGTAAAATGAAATTCTATTACTGTAATGAATCGATACATGTATCCTTGAACTGTAAAAAGAGGGAAAAATATCTACTTGATGACAAAATAGATAAAAAAGCTCTTTTGGTTGAAGAAGACACTGATTGGGATGAATACTCTAAAGATAAGGAACTTTCTTGTCCTAGTGATGAGGAATCCTCATGGTAAATAATTCACTTTTTGGAGGAAGGAGGAATAGGAGGAAGGATGAATTTTAGGGCCTCTCATCAGTCACCAACGACGGGGTCACATATAGCATTGGCAGCACATTTTAATAATATTTTCTGTTGTTTGCTTTGAGTGACGTGTGCAGAAATAAAACTTGTTCCTTGTCAAAGATTTAAAAAAGAAGGATGCTCATTTTGGATATTGAGAACATTTTTTTATAGGAGGGAAGCTTCTATGCATGATCCTCTGACTGTCGTATGGTCCTTTGACTATCATACTTCATTGGAAGATGATCAGCTGGTGAATAGATTCACGCAGATAGGTGATCATGATCAGCTAGTGATCTAGAGAGGTGATCCTGTGCAATAAGATCCAGATAGCAAGATCTAGTATCAACTATGTAACTCTCCCATACTCATGTTTTTAGGTGCTCTTGCCCCATGTTTGCACTAAGGGGGTGAATGTTAGGAAAATCTATGTTGTAGTGTGAACATAAAATATTATGTGAGTGATTATATTATCTAGGATAATATAATATGTGTTGTAATAATTAATTACATTATTGTAAATGTAATTATGAGTGGGTGAGTAAATATTGTTATGATTTTTTGAGTAAACAACTCATTAACAATATTAGTTTTGTGAGAAAAAAAATCTCACGTAAAATAACATGGAGTTGTTTTAGGAGTTGTATGTGGAGATATTTATGGAGATTATCTCTCCTTAAATATAGGAACCACCTCTCTTATATATATGTGGGTGTAATACTTCCTTTGTAATAGGAAGAATGAAGATTAAGATTTCAAATTTAATTTATGCAATTCTAATATTATATTTTCACTGTCTACTTTTTCAATGGTTTTCATAAGAATTTTGTTAAGTGTTTTGTTAGAAGCTTTAGCTTGGCTATTTTCTTGTTGATTGTATGGTGATGAAAAGATTAGTTTGATGTTAAATTTGTGAAAAAGTTTCTTAACTTCCTTTTTCTTGAAGGATTTTATATTATTAGTGATGAGTTTCTAAGGGATACCAAATTGACATATGATGTGTTGATAGATGGAATTGATGATTTTATTAGCTTTATTAGATGTTAAAGGGGTGGATTTTACCCTGATAACACACCAAAAATTTACAATATGACTAACTAATAAAAGCTAACACCATAATAGCCTAGATCCAAGCTTTAATTTTAAGAATGAAACATCATGATCAATTCTTTAAAGTATGCATTAATGGAAACTAAATGAAATTAAACATCCAATCTACAAACATCCTTACTATGTGAGATGATTACTAATTAACATAGACCTAATTAGATCTAAGGGAAATAAAATTCCGGTTGTTTCTACTCCAAAAATGGTGAAAGGATATCTCTAACAATGGCTAAAAGGTCATATTAGATATCCCTCTACTAACTAATATGAAGATTGGATGCAAAGATTGAGCAAGCTAATCCAAGAAGGAAGTAAGGATCTTAATCATATTTGTTATATGATATACTAATAAAATTATGGTGTAAAGTATAAAGGTAGGAGTTTAGTCCTTTTAATATTTTTCTATTTGAGGAAAACTAGAATCTTGATGCATCTTGGTGTTTGTTAATCATGATTAGTGAGTTAATAAGTGATTAGCATGTGAGGAGCCTTAATTAACCACTTAGGGTCAATTAAGAGGCTATGTTAAGCTTTTGAAGCATTTTGAGATGCCTCGGAGGAAAAAGGGGTGATTTTGAATGGCTGGAAGAGGGATTTTAGCCAATAATAGGGTTTATTGATCAAAACAAGGGTAAATAGGCTTAATTAGCTAATAATCATTAATTACTTACTCAGAAGAGGATTATAACTAATGATGTGTTGTCAATTGGCATTAGAAATGTGGTATAGGTTAGTTAATCAACAAGGCATAATTAATTAACCAAAATAGAGGAAAACATTACTTAATTAGCAAAAATCACTAATTATAACAGAAATAATATGAGTGAGAGTGATTAGTGTGTGTTTTAGCAATAAGACTGCAAAAGTGGAATTTAGGTGTCTACATTTTCCCCTGTTTGAGGTGAAGTAATTGATATCACTTCAAACATAGTAGACAATCATAAAAAAGTAAATTTTTGAAGAAAAATTAGTAGAGTGAAGGATGCCCCCTGGAGTGTCGATGGGGTGATAGAAGAAATATAATAGGGATAAAATGGATTTTAACTGCCCCAGATGTTTTGGAAGAAAAATGAAAAATGATAAGACATGACCATGAAGAATATAGGAATATATTTTGCATCCAATATTTCAATAAGTAACTTCATTTCATCATGTTTCCCCTATGACCTAAATCATTGGCCTTTATTAAAATAAACAAAAGTGTAAAATAACATGAAAAACTATATTACTAACATTTGGTCATTGCTAAAAATGTGTAACTTCATGCAACATAAATAATGCAATGAATATGAGAAATTAAAACAACCAACCTAATAAAGAAATAAGTACAATCACACACACTCAAACAAACAACGTTCAAGACAGTTATACCACTATTTTTATTATCAAGATTCAGTTCCCGAATGTTCATGTTTTAAGGACAAGGGTTAAAATTGGTACCCTAAGAAAGGATACATGCAACGGTAATAATGGAGGACACAAGTACTCCCATGAAAAGAATTTGTGCACTATGACATAGTCTTTGGCAACTTGTTATTACATGGGAGTTCCGACATAGTAAGCAAGACAGCTTTGTTAATGGAGGTAGATCAAAATGATCTGTGATTCTTTGAGACAAGAACAAGAAAGAACCTAAGAAATATGTTTTTATAGGAAAAATTTCAATGTTCAAGGATAATACATTTGATACAGGATTCCCCTTCATGTATGTCGTTTGCTAATTTTTGAAAATAAAATTGAATTTTTACAATTTTTTTGATTTTTATTGTGTTTTTAGAGTTTTGAATTTTTTTGAATTTTTTGCTTTTTTGAATTTATAGAAGAAAATTACGTAGAAAAATTAACAAAGTCATACGAAATCATCAAAGATCACCATAAGGCAAAAATATGCCCCAGGTAGTGAGAAGGGTCACTAGGAAGCAAAAATATGCCAAACATAGCAAAAACGTGCTAAAATGATTATTTATTAAAAATAACCATCGTGACGAGTGCTAGAAGAATTTAGAAGAATCACGATGGATCCATGGGACCTCGGGAGTGTGAAAAATGTCGGGGGGATCAAAAAGAGTATAAATAGCAAGCCATATGGGGGTAAAAACCATCACAAAAAATTATTTACTATCTACCCTTATCATTTTTATTGTTGATTTTTCTCTGACTGGGAGAGGAATGGTGAGGATTCAAAACTATAGACATATTTTCTATGGAGTTTGAGAGTACATGTGGCTTCCTAGGGATAGTCTACAGGTACACAATGTACAAAGTTTACTTTTTTGGTGTATTTAAGTGTACTTATCATAATTTAGGGTTTTGTGTGTTAACACCAGCAAGGTCCTTGGGGCATGCTAGCGTGCTCAAGGGAGCACTGGTGTTAAACAAAAAATTCATGGTAGTGCTTGTGTAAAATTTTGGCATGGACATGGGCACATTCATTCAAGCACATCAAAGGGCATGCTATCATAGAATTACACCTGCAGGTACATGGGTGCACTAGCATGAGAGTGCAAGCACTAGCATGGGAAAGGGGGCACTGGTGTGAGGATGTGTTGGCACTAAAAGAGGTGCATTGGTGTTGTCATGTGTGTGCTAGCATGAAAGGGTCAGTTTTCTTGGGTTTTAGAAGAAATTATAGGAAATTTTTAGAAGAATCACACATGAATAGAAGTATTGAATCATGAATAAACTAACCTAGATGATATAGTATAGAGAAAAATTAGATTAATAATGTGTGTTTCCTATTTTGTAGGTGGACCTACCCAACTTGGGGATGTGGGAGTGACATGGGCGGCTGTGGGACTATGAGGCCACGTTTTCACGATGTAACCTTTTCTTCTTAGATATGACCTTAGATGTTACATGCCTATCCCATATAGCTCGGATGTCGTAGATCTCTCTAGATCACATCCTTCTTAAAGCATTAGCTGAGAGATGACAAAGCAAGATTCAAACGTTCTACCTACCGATGGGTGAGATGAGCATCACCTTAGAGGAAATTTGCTACATTTCTAGAGTGTCGATCTAGATTCATTTGGTGACATATGATGGTGATCGTGGTCACATTATGTAGAGTATTGGTGAGATATTTGTTTCTACTGACATTCCTCATTGGGGTATGTTAGCTAACATCACTAGGTGCTTCGCCAATCAACAGATTTCATGGGTGCCAGTTTACCTAATGGCCCTTCTTAGTGCCATGTTGGTGCCTAAAAAGACTAGTGTGCGGATCTCCTTTGGTTTGATCAGAGTTATCCATGGACTGGCTATTAGAGAGGTCTATTGCTAGGGGAAGTACATACTAGCCTATTTGTATTCATATTTACACTTGATATCATACCTCAGTCAGAAGACTGTGGGTCCATATACACTACTATAGATATGGGTGTGGGATCATACCATGGTAAGGTGTTGACTTGGAGTATTACGATCCAGGGCTCTTTGTGAGACATCTATTATGGTTTGGGTACCAGTGAGCGAAGATATACGTGGGCATGTTAGAGATGCATCCTATTATAGGAGATATTTTGATGAGGTTCATCTCTGTATGATTACATGGTGAATGTATAGATTATATTAGTGGCTTGAGGATGTAGAAGAGATGAGTTCTGCAGAAGTTTATCATTTTATTATTGGGATTCAAGACCATATTTTGGAGTGGTACTAATTAGATAGAGTGCAGTGTCAGTTTTGTCTCATCCAGTGGATTCCTAGAGATGAGATGTAGCCCATACCTAATTTGAGATAAGATGGGAATTCCTTAAGGAAGCAATTATACTAGGTAGTAGCCCAACAACTATAGGTTACGGATGAGAGATATTAGCTAGTTATAGATAGGATTTAGTAGAGCGTAGAGAAGACCAGGCTCATGCAAATATAGCTAGAGTGACAAGAGAGTATGATGTTCTACATCAGGCATCTATAGCAGTCAGGATGTAGGATATACTACTAGATATGATGATAGATAGCGGCGAGGTATCCTATTACAGGGATTTGTACCATGAGATCATCCTAGAGCAACAGATGGATCCTCTTTTCAGTCAGTTAACCGTTAGCAAGTCTAGGTCAAGATCATAGAGGACCTCACGCTCAATGAGATTATTACAGCATGCCGCAATTAAACATGGTTCAACATAGAATGCTACAAAGCCTTCTGTGGGTCCATCACATCAAATTCCCCCACCTATTAGCATACCTGGAAGTCTAGGCATGGGAGAGAGTCAAGGTTGACTCCTCTTATTGATGTACTTGATGTATGTTTTTAATGTACACCTCAATATGAAGGCACACTATTGATATGATGTATATGTATTGTTTTTTATCATGCCTCCTAATGAAGGCATGATATTTTGTACATATCTACTTTATATATTATTTTTCAGTATGCCTTATGATGAAGGAACATTTTTTATCCATGCCCATGATGTAATTTTGTATCTGATATGTATTGAGACATGTGATTTTGTACATAGACATTTATATTTATGAGGATATATGATGATGATGATGGATTTTTTTTTACTTATCACATTTTATGTTTATGAGATAGCATGTTTAATCCATGTTTTTATTATGGTCTATGTTTGAGGGGGGGATAGAAGGTGGTCCCTCTTGCCCCTCTTGGTAATATTATATAATGTTTTCTTAGAATACATGTTTAATTTTCATATCATTATGATGTAGCTTAGCCTTTATTGATATATGATGTATAGATGTGATGATGAGATGATACCAAACTATACAAGAAAGAAACAAGCACAAATTAATCAAATGTAATCAAGACAACACAACTATATACAAGTATGTAAGATAAAAATGATCTCAATGCAATGCACCACATATTAAAGGAACAATCATTATAAGTAAGTAAATTAATCCAATTTAAAGCACACAAGATGAAAAAGTAATGCAATCAAAGCTATGAACAAACCAACAACTAAAGTAAGCAAACTACTATTTTGATTTTGTGGGACAGTTTTGAAATTTTTTTCACTATTTTTGGTATTATCTCGAGATAATCTTCTATTTTTTATATTTTTATTTGAAACCTATTTCAATGTTTTTTATTTTCTCAACTAACATATCTAAATGTTTTGGTATTTTCAAAAATTTATACGAATGTTTTTTATGTTTTCTAAGAATTTTTCTAAAGCTAAATACAAGGAAACAAAGAAACATGGATGTCCCCAGTGTTAGATGGGATGTACAAGGGTAGAATGCCATGTGCTATGTGTAATAATTGACAATGCAAATTTTTCCCCAGCGTTAGATGGGAATATTCAAAGGAAAACTCTTCGCATTCAAAAGTAGGGTCAGTCGGATCAAGGTAAAGTGGGATAGGCTCAAAAGTAACTCAGATGTAGACAAAAACTATCTTAGGACATAGATATTGCAATCCTGGACCTGAAATTCTTGTGAACAAAAAATCCTCTAATGGCGCCGAAAATTGTTTTTCACTAAAGGACTTTTCCAAAGTACTACCATTGGGTGGTTTTCACGGTTGGACATATTTATTTCTATTTGTCTTTTTCTATTTTTATTCTTTTTGGTTTTTTTGATATTTTAGGGACCCCACACATAAGTGTAGAAATGTTTAAGATGAATTTTGTTCATGGGTTCCCGATGTTCCTAACCATCCTAGTAAAAAATCTTGTAGGCACTTGAACTAAACTTAGCAACCACAACATATGGCTCTAACCAGATAGGCTCAAATTTGTCTTTCTTTTCTATGTCTTTAGTGGTGTTGAACTGAGTTTCTTTTAGCACAAAGTCTCCTACCTCAAGCTGATAAGGTATAACTTTTTTGGTGTAAATTTTCCACACTCTATCATGATATACTTTAAGGTGATCAAGAGCATGAAGTCATTTCTCATCTAATAGCTCCAACTCTACTAGTCGAGTAACCCTATAGTCCTCCTCTTCATTCAGGTAATATCTGAGCTCCATGCGCAAAGAGGGGAGCTCGATCTCTAGGGGTCGGAGTGACACCTATAAGAGTGTGGATAGATGTTCTATATGCCCATAGGGTAGGGTGAATTTGTAAATGCCAGTTACAACCAATTGTATTCACCATATTCTCCATGATATGGATAAGGGTTTTATTAGAATCTTAGGCTTTCCCATTACCTTGAGGGTAATAGGGGGTTTAAAATTTGAGAGAGATTTGAAAAATATGACATAACACTTTCACAATTTTGTTTTTAAAGGACTTACCATTGTCATATACAATGACAGAGGGGATAATGTATCAGTAAATTATATAGTTCATTATAAACTTAGATATCTGTGCACCTTTAACATAGGTAAGATGAATCACCTTTACCAACTTTGTGAAATATTCAGTGAAAATTATAATGAACATGTGGTCATCAGAAGATGTAGGGTGAATTTTACCTATAAGATCAAGCCCCCACTTTGAGAAAGGCCAAGGTGTCATTATAGGCTATAATGATTGTGCTAGCGCATGTATCAAATTGTCATACTTATGACATTGGAAACATTTTTATACATATTTGAAGAAATCATTTTCCATGGTAGGAAAATACTAGCCTACTCTGAGTATATTTTCTACTAAGATTATCTTGTTTGTATGGGCCCCGCAGATTCCTTCATGCACCTCTTTAACCGCTAGGATGGATTCCTCTAATTTGATCTGTAAACTCTCTACTTTGGAATTGTTCATAGAATCAAAATTAAATGTTGTTTTTCTACTTTTAATTAGAAAATGACAAATATATCTAGTGAATGAATTTTTCTTATGCTTAGAATCAAAAATTGTAGGAAAGGAAAGAATATAAACTCAAGAACACCAACAAGTTTTATCCTAGAATCCTCCAGAGGAGGAAAACCAGTCGGGAAGGGAAAATTCTCTTTCCTCCCACTTTTTATTGGCCAATTCAATTAAGTACAAAAATTATAATATATATGGAAGAGAAGTAGATAATATCTCACACTTCCTCCCAATTACTTGTTTTCTCTGCCTCAACACTCCTTTCTTCTACAAACACAATTCAAGCAATAAGAATTTCTTGCTCACTTTCTTTCATACTTTGATAATCCAAAAATATCCTTACTACATGTATTTGTAGCCCTTCTCATGTCCTCCTGTGTATTGGATAATGGTAAAGGTCATGGAGGATAAGAGACACAGAAAACCTTTCCAATTTTGGGATTATTTTTTTCAAATTTTATTTTTTTGAATGAAAGATCAAGGTGTAGACACCAAAATTGGGTCACACTCCCCTTGGTCCCTTTTCAAATAGCTAGCTCAAACATATTCACCTAACCATTACCCTTTTACCCCACATTAATATTAGTTTAATTATTTATAATTAAAGTGGTACTCATCCTCACTTCATTCATTACTTAATTACCCTAATTAAACTAATTTCACCTCACATAGACACCTCATCACAAACCTATTATTAGCATGTTTCTCTTTTACTATGACTCAATATTCACTCACCATAACTAACTAAGACTTATTCCTACCTACCTTAATTAACTAAGACTTAGTGCAACCCTAAATTCACATGCCTATTCTCCCTCTAACCACATTCCCTCTCATTAAAATGTAACATTACATTTTGATCCATGAGAATAGACAACGTTGGCCCAGAATATTGCCAAGATCTGGCATTTTTAGTAAACCTAGGATTTCCTGCCTTAACCGATGTCGTTCAACCATAAACCAACACCGGTCACCCTAAACCATCATTGGTTACCATATATTCATTTTGGTAACCTTGTTTGAGAGGTTGGCCACATTCTCAATTTTTTGGAGTAAAGGATATCTATATACAAACAAGAACCAGAGCCCTTTCGTACATCTAGACATCCATAACCAGCACCAAGACTGATCAGAAGGTATTTGCATTCACAGTAGTACTCTGGGAAGCATTACCGTAGCACTGAGCACCATTCCACAGATCAACCATCACCATTATCCAACCATCAAATCTATAAACAATGGTAAGTGTATCTCTAACTTGTATCATCTCATACTTGTGTTTTGCATAGAATTTTAGTTCCAAAATCGAGTTTCTTCTATCCTTTCATTCTCTTGAGAAACAAATAAGGGGTTAGGGTTAGGAGGAATACCTGTTGAGTGTTGGGAAGGTGTGCACATACCATAGAGAGATCAGACCGATTATGAAGAACTCCTTTTTGTCTGGGAAGGACTACCTGTAAATAAGAATGCAAGACCACCATATTTTAGTTAGACAATAAGTAAGGGAACTGCCTTGGGCCCAGGAAATACTAAACTTCCTTTCAAAGGTGGTCAGTTCCCTTTTAATATAAATTATTGCAAATGATAATAAATAAGCTATTGCGAAATCACAATTTAGGTACCTCGTTACTAAAAGCAATAGAGACTAAACTACCCATAATAAAATGTCATTATGTTTTTTTGGTCACTGGTTATTGATACGTTTAGATCAAGTTACAGGGATAGACTAGGCTGGATCTGAGGTTGTTAGGAGATAAATAGGTGAAAGGTTGGTTTTGGTATAAGTCAAAGTGACTGATGCCGGTCACTAAATAACCAACCGCGGTTATAAAACCGCTACCGGTAGGGGATAACTGATATCGGTAGGGGTAGTGATCTAGGGGATTCTGTGTAGACATTGATTGTAGGGTGGTTATGGGATTTCTAAGGTTGGTACATGGTTGGGGGGAATAGTAGGGCAATGGAGAAGACTCAGAGAGTGAGAAAGCTATCTTCTGGGTAATATAGGGATGGATGAATGAAGGTTAGGTGATGGGTGCTACCGGGTGTTAGATCCAGGGGTGAGCTTATAATTACTATGAATCAAAAGTTCACGAAGTGGAGTCTAGAAGCATATAAGATATTACTTACTACTTTATGATGAGGATACAGGTCTGAGGAATGTGGTGACTAAGGAAAATCTTAGGTGGGATGATCTGACAATTGAAAGTGAGCTGATGAAGCTATTCTCTGACTCTCCCAATGCTTAGATGAGTGTGACAGTGATCTTGTTGATTAGTTACAGTCTTGGACTCAATGCTCTTTTATGTAAAATCTTCTCTCCTTCTCACTTGTCTCTTCCTTGCAAAATGGATTCAGATCCTCCATTTTGGTTGTGGGAGGTCATTTACAGGGAACCAATGGTGGTTACCTAACCGATGCCGACCGTGTAGGGACCGATGTCGGTTAGGTCAAAGTTGGCTATTTTTAGTAAAATAGCCAACTTTCCCTCCTTTTCTCCCGAGGGGTCAATTGTGGGCTTGGTCAAGTCATTATTAGGTTCGTTTTGATGCAGGCGAGGGGTGATGAGTCATGGGTGTGGGTCTAGACCAAGTCATAGGTCTTAATTAGGTTAGTTTAGGGTTAGGGGTAGGTCATAGTGAGGTGGTGAGGTGAGGTGGCAGGGTTGGAGATGTGGATTTCTTAACTATAAGGTAATTAATAAATGATTCAGTGTGTAAGGTTTTAGGTGGTGAGGTAGGGTTAGGTTGCGGGACGAGATACGGGGTACAGGGTGTCGTAAGACCCAAATTTGGTGTCTACATTTTCCCCTTGTTGTCATGTAGCTTGTCTTATAAAGTTGTACTGACAATAATAAAAAGTGGCTTCCCAGTTAAGGGTATAGGTAATCCCCCTCAAATCTATCAAAGATTGAGGCAACATGAAATCAGGGATAGGGTTGATAAAGGGTAAATGATGGTGAGATGCTAGTAAGATGGTGCGGTAAGTTCAAGGAAGCTGACGCATGTTAAAATGTAGTAGTACGACCAGTGTACATGTTTTGAAGAGCAAACAAGCAATTCATAGGCAAAGGTCGATAGTTTATCCAAACAAGGCTAATATAATCTCGGTATCCAAGGCATAGGAAGTATCTCCAGGGGATATAACGGGTAAGGTACCAAAATGTTTAGGCATGTTCGGTAGTACTAAATGGCTGGTTTGGTTGAAATAAATGTCACGGTCTTGGTCTAGGAAAAGCTGGTCGGCTGAACAAGTCAAGTATCCTAGTTGTGCTAAAACACGAACAGGTGAGCTTGATTGAACAAATAGGTACATGATGGGTGGAGAGAATTTTTTATTTGTGGGCCTTGGTTGAGGTACTTAATTGGTGCAGCTGTGGGTTAGGCTGATTGGTTGGTTGCGGCCTTGGGTCGGGCCAAGTGATTGGTTGCGGCCTTGGGTTAGGCCAGTTGGTTTGTTGTGGCCTTGGGTCGAGCCGATTGGTTTGTTGCGGCCTTGGGTTGGGCCGATTGGTTTGTTGTGGCCTTTGGTCAGGACAATTGGCTGGTTATGATCTTGGGTCGGGCCAAGTGATTGGTTATGGCCTTAAGTCAGGAAGACTGGTTTGTTGCGGCCTTGGGTCAGGCCCATTAGTTTGTTGTGGCCTCTAGTCAGACCGATTAGTTGGTTGCGGCCTTGGGTCGGGCCGATTGGCTTGTTGCGGCCTTAGGTTAGGCCGATTGGTTTGTTTTGGCCTTGGGTGGGCCAATTGATTGGTTATGGCCTTGGGTTGGGCTGATGAAGTCAAAATAAGGCTATTGAGCAAAGCCGGGGGTAGGTGATGTGGTGAGAAATGGAGATTGGTGGATAAGGGCAGGAATTAGGTTAAACTAAGCCTATAACTGATATCGGTTATGGGTGATCGATATCGATCAGATGACCGATATCAGTTACCTAGGGTGCACTCTAACCTATATCGGTTAGAGGGTGAAAACCTATAAAAAGAGAAAATACGGCATGTCATTTTCACTTTGTGAAATTGAGTGCCAACATTTTCTTGTTTGATTTTTTGAAGTGAGTGGGTTGTGTGTTTGGGCTGAGTTGGCACTAGTTAAGTGGGGGAGTGAATTATTGGTAAACCCCAAAGATTGGGAGGTAGAGTTTGATTGGTTGAGGACCTTGCTGAGGATATTTGGAGCTATGGCACAGCCTAGAGGAGCAGGAGGTGTTGGAGGAGCTGGACCACCACCACCTATCCCACCACGACGATGTGTAGTTGTACCGGTAGGCTCTAAATCCCTATTTGTGTGAAGTTGATGAATTTAGCTAGGATGTGGGTTTTGGGGTAGGAATCCAAAATTTGATAAAATAATGAATAAATGAAGGTAAATCATAAAATGGAGTGGGTAGATATGTTAGGTAGGCCAAAATGGTAGGGTGGGTAAGTTTTTAAGAAATTGTGCTGGGTAGATGGGTAAAAATAGGAAAAAAGGGGATTTGGGGGCTGTTTTTGGTTCGGCCCCGAAATCCCACAGTGACCAATGTCGGTCACTCGGCGACCAGCATCGGTCACAGCGAAAGTTGTGTAGAATAGTTGTTATAGAGACCGGCGTCGGTCATGTGTCGACCGATGTCAGTGCAAAAAGTCAGACATAGACTGTTGGGGGGGCCGATGGCAGTCGAGGGTGACCGGTACCGGTCACCATGGGTAGGAGGTAAGGTTGTGAAATTTTTTGTGTTGGTTTGTTATAAGCAGGTAGGATAGATTTTTGGGGTGAAGGGGGAGAAGGTAGAGTTGTTAGGAAAGGTTATTGGGGTGGGGGATAATTGGGTGGTTGGAGGCCAGTTCGGGTAGGATATGTTATGGGTTGTGTATGAATTAGGAGGGGTTAAATTGGTTGAGGTATGGTTAGAGGGCAAGAGTAGAGCGGGTGGAGTATGATTGGGGTGGTTGGTAGGGTTTGGGATAGGTAAAGGGGATATTGTAGATTTTTGTTGGGTGGGGTTATTGATGTTGAGGGAGATGAGGTGTTTTTAGGTTTGATTGGAGTGGGTAGGATATTTAAAGAAGGACCATAAGAGTGAGAGGAATTTATAGATGTATAGGGTAAGATAGGTGGGTGTAGATGTGCATATAGAGTCAGGTTGTGATTGGGTGGGTGAGTGAGTGTAGAGGGTTAAGGTAGTTATTTTGTAAAGGGTAGGCTTGATGGAGTGGGTTATTTTTGTAGGCGCGCCAGTAGCTGATGATGCGAGATCAGATGCCGCCTCTATTGGGGCGGATGCGGCCACATGTGACCGCAGTACAATGGGTAGTTATGTGGGAGGTTAGACTTGGTGGAGTCTAGAGGTATAGGGCTGTGGATAGGGACCATAGCCTAATGGTTACCCTCATCAAGAGATGGGATCCAGAAACCAATGCCTTTCATCTCCCTACTGGAGAGATGATAGTTACCTTAGACAATGTGCATCGCATCCTGAGACTACCGATAATTGATGAGGAGGTGTTCCAGGTGGATGCTAAGACATCGATGGATAGCATCTTACAGGTATTCAGGGATGTAGCCCCATTGATTACATATCATAGTGCAAGCATCTGCTACAGCGATATGTATCACGCGCATCGACAGGAGACACGGCTTGCCATGCTGATGATATATCGGTATCACCTACTTCACCCTCCCTTACTCAGAGGGAGGCTACTTCCCAACGGCTCTGATGGGAGTGTTACATGAGATGGTGGAGGAGCACACCTGCTATGCATCACACTGGTGTATCTGGTGTAGCTATACAGAGAGCTTTGGGGCTATCGCCATATGAGGTGATTCGGGATATGTTCGACATTCTTGTTACACTAATGGGCCTATGAGCATATCATGTATTTATGACTAGTAGGGTTTCCCCAATAGCCAGGGCCATAGGTAGTTTATAGGTATGGGTTTCAGAAGTGGTTGGGGGTCATGGGTCAACCACGAGTAGTTATCGCAGGGCGGGATGTCACTTATTACAGAAATATGCTCGAGGGCCTGACTACCTTAGATATTATATGGAGGCCATACAGAGGCCATCAACCCCATGGAGGAGCCCAAGCATAACTGCTTTGGATCTAGTACATCTTCTGGATATCTGGACAGAGACCCGGATAGTATGAGCAGATTCCCCTAGAGAGGGTACGACGATAGTTAGGCCTATGGCAGGATGAGCCACCTCCCTTCCCACAGTATTGGAGGGAGGATGTAGAGGCACCACTGCCTCTACCATAGCCATTGAACCTAGTCTGGGTAGTAGAGAGACTGGCAGATGAGACAGTGGCCGACGCCGGAGTGACAGGCTCATTTTTGGTTTGGTGGGTAGGGCAGAGGATGGTCGTGAGAGCACAACCAGCACAACGAGATTTAGCGGCTGTTACAGTAGAGAGGGACCATCTCCTGGGTCAGGTGTAGCTACTACAGGGGTAGCTTGTTGCTACACAGGCACAAATCGGAGTGTTATAGGGGTAGTTGTCCCAGGCACAGGGACAGGTACAGGGACAGGCACAGGCACAAGCACAGGCACAGCCTCAGGTCCAGATCCCTATTCAGGCATAGGAACAAGTCCTTGTTTAGGTTTCGATGGCATATATACCACCACCATAGGTACAGGCTCAGGGTCAGGGTGTATAGGCAGGGCAGGGCCCACTTCTATTAGGAGTCAGGGGACCAGCCCCACCAACCATGGTGGCACGGGGCTGATACATAGAGGTGAGAGCGGAGGCCTGTTATTATCAAGACATACTAGATGGTACCGGTGCCGAGTATCAACCATATGCGGCTCACAGAGCCAAGATGTCCCAGAGTCACAGGTCACAGGGGGCCGCAGCCACAGCTGGTGGGTCGGTTACAGGTAGGAAGTGAGATCCTGCATAGGGGCCAACTGAGGGACGGGCTGAGGGAGGGGGAGAGAGATGAGTCACCCCAGGAGTGAAGAAGGGTTTTTTTGATTTGATAGAGGATTTTTTGATAGAGACACCGGTCTGCGAACTGAGTGTGTATATAGAGGCCTGCGTGCCCTCATAGGATTTATGTATGTATTTTTGTTGTATATACCAGCCTGTGAGCCGAGTATTTTTTGTATAGTTGATATCGGCCTGTGAGCCGAGTATATTTTTAACATGAGAGACTGGCCTATGAGCCAAGTCGAGATTTTGACAGAGACAACGGCCTACGTGCCGACTTTGTATTTTGGATTATAGAGGCCCCATGTAGGGTAATTTGTATATGTTGACATTGATTTGAGGATATATATAGATGATGAGTTTGATCCACATTGTGTGTATAATTTTTGATTTGATGCATATATTATAATGTTGTATGTTTTTTGTCGATGGTATTGGAATTTGATGTATATATAGATGAGGTTGATGATGTTTTTATGATATGCATATGTTTTGAAATGTTGATGTTTATTATGATGATGGATGTTGATAGTGATATCGTTATGCAGGGAAAAGAGGCGGGCTCTGCCAAAAAATGTAAAAAATAAAGAAAAGGATTAGGTTTAAGAAAGAGGAGACAGATGGCCGATATAGGTTAGATAACTGATGTCGGTCACAACCTTACCGATACCGGTTAGCTAACCGATATCGGTTACTCTTAAACAAGTTTTCTAAAAATAGAAAAGCTTGGGAGGCAACTGAAATCTTATTTTTAGAGTCATGCAACCTGTTAAATATGAGGATGTGAGGTTTTTGATGTTGATACAGGTAATTGCATGGGAGAATTGAGTGATAAGGAGGAAAGAAATAGGTAAAGTGATCATGGGCTTGGATTAAGAAGGCGTAAAGGAAAGTAATAGTGAAGAGGGTGGTGAACATGGTTGAACAAGGAGAAGCATCCAACGGGAAGAGAGGAGAGGGAAGACAGGTTCCACCTATAATTGTTGCATCCTAGGAGTTAACCGGTATCGGTTATCTATAACTAATATCAGTTACTGTGTAAAGTTGTGGATTGTGATAAAAAACATGTGGGAATTTATTTGTTGTTTTTTGTTTGTTGGTTTGATGTGTACAGGCACATGCAGGGTTGAGGATGAATGAAAGGATGCCAGCTTTGTTGTCATGAGTCCAAGCGGATATAACACCAGCTAAGTGGGCATTAATAAACCATGTGGGGTTAAGAAGAATCCACTATTATTCACGAATCACACACAATCATGCTATGTTGTAGGCGCTGATTGAGAGATGGAATACTGAAAAGAATACCTTCTATCTACCAATAGGGGAGATGACAGTGACATTAAAAGATGTTTTTCAAATTTTGAGACTTCCAATTACAGGAAGACCAGTGTATCAGGAAGGGCCTAATGCGGCGCGTGCATCGATAACAGCAGTATTTGGTCTAGTCACATGAGATTTGACACAGTGAGGTTTGACATTCACTTATGGTATAATGTTTGCGGCACACCCTGAGGCAATAAGGTTGGCCGTGGTATTAATGATAGCGGTGGGGTATTATGCATTACCTAGAGTGGACAAGGGAAGATTTCCAAAATCATTGATGTGTATTATTCAGGAAATGATAGAAGGGAGCGTTACTTTCACATGGGCACCCACATATCTGGTGGAGCTATACAAGGGTTTATGGGCATGAATGAGAAATCACAGGACTACACTGGATTGTGCATACTTATTACATTGTTGGGCCTATGAGCACATTGTGTGTGTGCGACCAATAGGCCGACCCATCCAGGCAGGAGAGACAGGAGTGCAAAGGTCAGGATTCAGGCGGTGGGTCTAGACAAAGCAAGAGGTGAGATCCAAGACCATAATAGATGATGCCAATTATTATAGGCAGATGTGGGAGATGGTGACGATTGTGGATATCCATTGGAGGCCTTATGGGAACTATATGGTGATGGTGAACATAGCCGATGATTTGAGGGGTGTAGAGCGATTGAGGTGGATAGCGGGACACAGACCAGGTGAGTAAGAGAGGATTCCTCTAGATCACGTGTGGTGACAATTTGGATTTGTTCATAATATACCCATGGCTCATAGACCATATAGGAGGATCGACGCTGAGGCACCATTCTCACCTCCACGACCGACACTTCCAGAAGGACCAGAAGAGACAGTAGCTGATTGTAGGGTAATGGATGCAGGAGTGACAGAGTCTTATAGATTATGGTGGGTAGCAGAGCTGTGAGATACACATGAGAGGGCTGATCATCCTGACATAGTTGTGGTTACAGTGGAGAGAGACCACTTGTAGGGTTTAGTTCACCATCTTCAAACACAAATGAATGAGACTACGGGATTGTTAGAGGCTTCGCAGTCACGAGTGGGGAGACTTGAGGTAAGATTCCTCCATACGAGAGGGTGTATTCGTATGTTATAGGAGAGCTTGGCAGATCAGTGGGAGGAACCAATAGTAGTGGCACCTTTGAGGATGGAGAGACAAAGTGAGCAGTGTCAACGATCACCATCGCTACCTGGTTCGGGATGAGGCGTGGGGGCCTAAGGGAATTTCATAGGGGTAGAAGAATAAATAAGGATTCCGACCTATGCATCGATGATAAAGAAGATGTATTTGTTTAACATCTAAATAAAACTAAATGTGTATGTTGATTTGAGTTTATGATAATAATAAGAATGTTTGTGTTTTGAATGTTTGGATTGAAAAAGGACAAAGGTGAGTGTTATCAATATAAATACGTGAAAATATTTATAGTTTAAAAGAAAACACAACACATGATAGGTTATGGTAGGGGATGGTTGAGCTAACCTTGGGAGACCCCATGTCTCCTAAGTGCTGCCTACATAGCCCATTACACAAAGCAAGGAGGGGCCTCAGACCGATGTAGTTCTCCCTTAGGACTCGGGAGAGATGAATTCAGGTAATTTGGTTGTGGTTAGGAAATTTGTTGGTTGGTAAAACTTTGATGTTGGTAGAGTAATGTTGTTGGTGTTGGTGTGGGTATAGGTGAAGTGAGGGTTAACTTACCCAAGCATAGGAAATCGTGTCCAAATTAAGATCAACACACAATCCTAGATTTGGGTAAAAGAGGAAAAAATTTCCCATAGTTGGAAAGAGCTAAACAAACCACGTATTATCATAGGATGAGCTTGAATCCCTAGGTACCTTGCATAGGCGAGAAGTCGATAGGTGAAAAGAGCTATTAGGTGAAAAGAGTTGTATAATCACAATATATCAGATATATGCACGTTCCTTGAGTTTTTTTATTGTGAAGAATGGTGACGAGAGGTGGATGGGATAGCTGAGGCATAGAGAACTTGGTAGAAGGTGATTATGCTAACGGAAGAGAACCAAACCAAAATAGACAAGTCCATGACTCAAAAGTACTTTTGAATACTACTTTGATGTTTCTGGATATAGACTGATCAATGTGGGAAGTCTACATGGGATATGCATTTTGTTGTTCTTGAGGTCTTCAAGAAGCTGATCAATGTGAGAAGCTTCTAATAGAGGTTGTATTTGTATAGCTTTCCTTCGAGGGAACAGTCTACTTATAGTAGTAGATGCGACGTTGCACATAGCTGTCCTTCGAGGGAGTAGTCTAGTTATAGTAGTAGATGCGGCTTTGCACATAGCTGTCCTTCGAGGGAGCAGTCTAGTTTATAGCATGGAGGTCTAGATGTCTGTTTGGCATGAAGCATCTAAATTTACAGGAAGTTTGATTCAAGAATATCCTAGAATTGTATAATTGAGAAATTGTTATTTTGATACTTTTAAGTCATGGACCAGACTAAAAAAAGGAGACAGCCTCTTTAAGAGGAGGTGATGATCAAACCACGTGGGTTTGATTTTACTTTGAGATGCACAAAAAAAAAAGGTGTATGAGGTGGTAAATGAGCTCAAGGGATGAGTGCAAGGTGGATAAGGAGTGATGTAACACTAAATTTAACAGTAGAACGGTCAGAAATTCAAGGCATTAAGGAGTTCAGGCTCAGGTTTACCATTAAGCGAAGCTAAATGATAAGAACCTGATCCGTAAGTGTGAGTGATAATGTAAGGCCCAATCCAATTTGGAGCAAATTTTCTACGTTTGCTCTTTTCTAGTTTGGTTACATGTTGATTCTCTTTGAGGACAAGATCACCAATTTTAAAGGTATGCTCATGAATTTGCTTATCATAAGCACGCTTGATGCACTTTTGATAAATTTGAAGGTGGTCAAGAGTAGTAAGATGATGCTTGTCAAGAAGCTCCAATTGGGCTAACCGCTCTTGGCAGAAGTCATCATTGGTGAGAATATCCTGGAGAGATATTCTGAGGGAAGGGATTTGTATTTTGAGAGGCAAGACAGCCTTGGTACCATACACCAGATAGAATGGTGTGGTATTAGTGGAAGTACGAATGCTGGTATGATAAGCCCAAAGGGAAAAGGGGATGTGATCATGCCAATTTTGACCAGAATCGTTAACAACTTTCATGAGAATTTTGGTTAAGGTTTCTTGGTCTGAAAATCTGTCACTTGGGCAGATCTATGGATAAATGAGCCAACAGTGTGCAGGGCATAGCCCCTCTTTGAGTCAGCAAAGTGAAACTGGTTTATTGCTATTCTACCAGTAGGAATCTATGCAAGTCTCACAGATTCTTCCTTCGGGGGTTTGGGATCTCATCCCAGTAGGTTTATTTCCGGCTGCGAAGAGAAAGTAATGAAAGAGAGGAGGAAGAAGGAACAGGTCCGAAGGGAGAAAAGAAATGAATTCCAAAGTAGAAAGGTCAGAATATTTATGTTTTTGGATTGGTAGTAAACAGAGCCAAACCTACTTGCATAAATAAACAAAGCAATACTGATGATAAATAAATGACAATAAAATAGAAGTAGATCCAACAGAATAAATACACAGATCTAACATAAGAAAGATCTAATGTATATAACACAGGTATTCAGCACAAAGTCCAAATATTGTATTACTAATTTGTTTTGTTACAAAAAGCTCAAAGTCTTTTCTCCTTACTCCTATTTCTCATCTGAAAGATATTCATCCATTTTTCAACACAACAAGTTTTGGGGTATTTATAGAAAAAGAGGAGAAAAGAAGGCAAAAAGGAGCCAACAACTATTTACAAAGATATTTACAAAATATCTAAAAGTCATGTTGACTTTTTACAACTTGATGGATGACATCATCCCATGATGCAACATGGATGATGTCATCATTTGCATCAACATACTTCAGACATTCCAACAAGAAAGTCGAAGAAGAGAGAGAAGAAGAAGAAGAAGAAGAAGGAGCAACTACTCGTCATCATCATCCTGCGGCCGAAAGGGAGTAGCCTACTTTTGATGCTGCTCAGGTGATGAGATATGGAACTGAGCGCGGTATTCCAAAAACTTGTTAATCATCGACTCAAATTGATCCTGAGAAGGATCCTTGTGCAGTTCGCTGATTGCCTCACAAGTCTCCCATTCATCTATGAGCTTCTCTGGGAGTTTGGAATAATCTTTTTCCGCCTCAATGAGGAACCCGATGAAGTCCCTACAGGCCAGCAGGTTGTTGATAGATTCAGTGTCAAATGTGACCTCTGGCCCTGTTCCTTGAGAAGCGATCTCCTTGAAGATCCGGATGGTTTTATCAGCTGACCTTAAGATAAAGGAAGGAGTGAGCAACCCTGAAGACATGTTGAGAACAATTCACTCCATTTGGTGCATTGCATCCAGGGATTCTTCCTTTACCTTGTCGATTTTTTCTAGAATAAATTCAAGCTGATCCACCCGGTAGTCCAGAGTGGACATGGTTTTGTTGAGGGCCCTTAGATGACCGAAGACACCGAACTTGACCAGATCTTCGACTGAACTGTCAAACATCTGTTGAAAGGTCTCGTGTTGGAGTCTAGCATGATCTAGCTCTTCTAATATGGGCCCCGCTAATGCTTGGAGCTCTTTGTTCACCTTTCCGATGCTCAGGTACAAATTGACAAACTCGGCGATCACTCTTTCACTGTCCTTGAGGATCTGGCTCCTCCAAGCAGAAACGGCCATACCTTGCTCACCAATCTTTGCATATTCGTTGATTTTCTCCTGGCTGAGAAGCTCAGAAGTTTTGGTGGCAGTTGTGGGAGGCGCACTACCCATCTTCTGTAAGGCTTGGAGCAGATATTTGTTTTGCTCTTTTAGTAGCCTTTTCTCTTCTTTTGTTTCTTGAAGCTTTTGACAGAGGGTGTCGACCGCGGAAAGAGCTTCCCCCTGGAGACTTTCAGAAGATGTCCCCATTGTGACTTGGGTCACGGTAAAATCTGTCGGAGAAAGATCCTTTTTCTCTTTGAGGGGATCGGGGTATGCAATTTCCATGATTCTCTCACCTGCGGAAGTTTTAGAGAAGCGTGCAACAGGATTCAGCTTCTTTGCCCCTTTGGTTAGGATCACTGAAAAGTCCATCGGAGCGATAGGAACTTTCCTCTTTTGCTGGCTCAGATGCTGAGAGATCTAGGCTGGTCCTATGGAAGAAGGACCAGAAACAGAGGAGGGGACAGCTGCAGTAGAAGAGGGGAAAAACATGGAGACACGCGGAGGCGGCATTGAGAGAATAGCCGAAGAAGTGTCCACAGGAGGAAGGGAAACTGCAATGCGGAAGACATAGGAAGGGAAGGGAGCTTGGAGATGAGGGAAGAAATGGAGGAGGAAAGATCAGTGAGGGAAGAGAAGATAGACGAAGAAGCAGGGGAAAGAGTAGAAGAAGGGGCGGAGGACACGACCAAAGGGATGGTCGCTTGAGTCAGTCGAGGAGGGGAAGGAAGAGAAGAAGAAGGGATAGAAGGGACCTCTATTGTGGTAGCAATGCTGACATCCTGAGTGGATGGGCCAATTGGACTATCCCCTACTGCTTCTTTCTCTGGCAAATCCAGAGTTATTACCTGTTCTGGTGCTGTGGAAAGAGGACTTTCAGGGGCTTCTTCCTGAATGGTGCTGGATTCACCTTCTACACCTTTACCTTTAAGCTTATTTTTGGACCGTGAAGGTGCATTTCCCAATGGGGATGTTGTGAAATCTACCCCGAGGTAGATTAGGCCATTCATCCGGCACCATTTCTCTGTCCTACGCAGAGTTTCCTTGACCCTCTCCTCAATTGTCTGAGGAGCTTTAGTTCTGTCAATGGCCGGAAAGGGCCAATCGTCCCCATCTGTATCATTATATACCTTGTCCACTTCATCTTCTGTTGTTTGGTAGCCATTAGGGACAATGGATACCCCATACTGGATAATTTCTGCCAATGCTATGCGAGAATGATCCTTTCTTCTGATCTCTACCTCATGGAGGACGTCAATATAAATATCCTCGATCTGAGGAACATGGATCGGATCAAGCTTTGCTCTTGGCAGGTAGCCCCTTGGGTCGAAGGTGGGCCTGGCTGGGAAGTCATGCTTCAAATTGAGTAACTCCAGCTCTGCAAACATTTCCTTCGCCTTGTGGTGGGTAGAGCATGTGTATCGGCCCACTGTGATAGGGAAAGGAGTTCCACCCTTCTTTCTTTTGATGCACTTTTCGTGATATGTGATTAGCTACCTTGACAGCTCCAGCAGAATCAACTTAGGCCCGACTTACCTTGGTAGCCTGGTTGGCTCTCCCAAAAAGTTGGCAGCCCTCAAATAGGTGAATGTAGGAAATTAGGTGAACAGGGCTCCCCATTTCTCCATGGCTGCCAATATGTTTTTGGTCGTACGACCATGAGTCAGATTTGGCCTCAATAGGCAGATGATGTGATAAAAGAATGCATCGTTGATTTTGGTGAATTCGGCGATGATATTCTCCAGCTTCAACTCTGGATAATACTCATATATTTTGACTTGAGGCCAAACTCCACTTCGTGCTAGGCCTGGATAATCCCTCTCTGATATTGCAGCGTAGACCACGTAGGAGTTCATATGGAATAGTCCCGTTGTGCTGAACTGTTGTAGCTACTCAGAAATGGTGCTACTTATGATTTCCCCCCAGCAAAAGTGTTTCTCAGGAACATTCTTATTCATTGTTTTCAAGTAGCGCAGCATCCATTTATGCAAGTAATGGGTGTCAGGAAGCCCGAAGACCCTGCTCAGGAAGGTAATGGTATCACTGAGCTCTTCTGAGAAGTCACTGCGGTGGATGATTTGGGGCCACCGGGTTACCACCTTCTTGTTCTTCAAGTAGACTTTGTTCATTAGTTGCATGCATTGGTCTTCATTGTCCTCCCAGGCCTTGATGCACTCTGATTGGCTGACGGCCACGAAGTGCCGGTGGTGAGGGATGCCAAGTATCATCTCAAAATGACAGGCAGTGAGGCTAATGAATACCTCGCCCTTACTGTTTTCGACACATCTTGTGTCTTTGTTGTAAGACTGAGCAACCACCATTATAAATTCATTGTTGACTGTGCTGACGGAGATTCCTCCGGCGAAGTGTAGGGCACTACCTATCAATTTGTCCATCCATGGACTCCTTGTAACTTTCTGAGTTCTGGCCCAGAATTCCTCAATGTCGACATGCCCCAATTCTGAGTCTCTGACATCCATGCTGCATTCGGCCTGTGACTCGGGCATTCTGACCCTTTTATATTTATACTTCATCTCCTCCTCATTAAGCTTATCCTTCCCTTTTGATTTGGTGGGTCTCTTGCTGGATGTAGACATATGTTCTTCTAAGATTATCTGCTGATCTGCATGAAGAAGAAGTGAGACCCAATCCGAAAAAGTTGAATTAGCCATTTGATCTTCCATTAGAATGTTAGTGAAAGAAAGAGTTAGAGATTTTTAGGCTCAGGGCGCAGGAAAAATGCAGCTTACAGGGCTAAATAGGCAGGGTGCATGGGAAAGGGTTGTTGCAAAGATTAAACTGGTGCCAAAGGCGCATGGCGCATGCATACTGCAGAGTGCATTTTAGTAAAGGGCGCATGAGAGAATCATGTTGCATGGAGAAAGGATGCACTAAAGGCGCATGGACCTTGCATGTTACATTGGGATTTGGTGCACCCTTTGGTGCATGGGAAAAGCGTGTAACAGGGACTTTTCGTGCACCAAAGGAAATATGGCGCGGCGCACGGAGGGTTTGCACAACATGAATGTTTATTGAAAGGAGCGATGCGCCTTTGCTTTTATGACTATAACTTGTGTTGCATGGGTGTAGGGCGCGCTAAGGGTGCATGGAAAGGCGATGTAGCACTGAATGATGGTGCGCCAAAGGAGCACAAGTTTAGCTTGTGCAGCATGTGGAAGAGGCGCACCTTGAGGGCGTATGAAAACTTGATGCAACAAGCATGATGGGTGCGCCATTGGCGCGGGTTCTAGTTATGCTGCAGAGGGGACAGATGCGCCATGGGGGCGTAACTGTTTATGATGTTGCACGACGCGCTGGTGCGCCCAAGGAAAAAACAGGGTTTTTTCTCCATGGTTTATCACTTCATTCTTTTTAGTTCAAAAGCTTCTTTGGGATATTCAATGGTTTAAGCCAAAGGGGTTTCAGACCAAGCTTTCAAACTAACACCCTCTACCAGCAGATCTGGAAAGAGGGATGGGAGGAAACAAATAAGGAAAGACGGCACAGGGGAGGGCTAGCTCAACATTTGATATTTTAATACTGCTAAACCACAACCAGACCACAAGCACACCAAGAAACAAGAACGCAAAACACACAAGAGGGAGAAGAACTCTTACCCGGATAAATAACAAAAGCTCGAGAACGGGTCCACAACACGTTGAAAGCGACGAGGCAGGGGCTGACAGGCTCAAAAAAATCACATGCTAAGCAAAAAGTGAAAATGACATTTGGGCGCGCAAACACATATATATAGGTTAGCTGAACATTAATGCGCCACCCACTTTTTGAAAAGCGCATGAAAACTACTGTCGACAGGGAAAAGCGTGCGCCCTTTGGCGCATGAAAGTATTTGACAGCAGGAAATTAAGCGCACCTTTGACGCACCAAACGCTATGTCAACACGAAGTTATGTGCGCCTTTTGGCGCACCAAAACATTGTGTTGTAATAAGATTATGTGCGCCCTTTGGTGCACCAAAAAGTGGCACAAAAAACGTTGTGCCAACACAATGGCGCATGCGTCTTGGCGCACGTAGGGAAGGCTCGACACACTTTGGCACACCGAAAGTTGTGTTAACACTGAAACTCACGCGCCAAAGGTTTTAAGGGGGCGCACCAAAAGTTGGTGTTACATAGCAATTTCATGCGCCCAGCCAAAAAAGGCTCAAAAGACTAAGTTCGAAAAACCAGGTTTCCCAGGAAGGGATTTTACAACGTTTCGAACGCAAGGGATCCCTAACGAGGGATCGAGACAAAATTTCGGTATGGTTATCGGTAAAATTGCCCTTGTCAATTTTACGGGATAACAGCTGGCTCTTTCTAAGGACTATCCCTGAGTAAACTCGGGGGTAGAGAATCCCAATTCTCATGTGCCTATCCATTGGGTAACAGAGTCAAAAACAAGGGCGACCGGAGGGGGAGCAAAAGAAAACACACAACAAACCAAAAGAAACACACAACAAACCAAAATCAAACACACGACGAAAGCAAACACACAACAAAAAGCAAATTGTACAAAGAAGAGAGCAAGCTCTACTTCCTAAATATCTTCAGATGCTGCCCGCTATAAGGAAGCGGGAGTTTGGTTCCATCCAGATATGAGAGATAGAAACTATTCTCTCTGTTGAGCTGCTTGATCTTGAAGGGCCCTCTCCACAGGGAATCAAACTTCCCATGCATGCCCTTTGGTTCTCTTCGCTTGTCCCACAAAAGGACGAGATCTCCCACTTGAAAATTTTCTTTGCTTGGCCTTCTTATCAAAAAGCCTCTTAACTTGATTCTGATGTTCAGTGATCCTATCAACCACCCTCACTCTCTTTTCTTCAAGTTCTTCCAGATACATGATTCTCTTTTCAAGAGAACTTCGGAAAGTTTCATCTTCAATAGTTCGTGCCAAGCGCAGAGCAGGAAGTTCCGCAGAAATGGGAAGCTCGGCACCAGTGCCATATAACACTTGAAAAGGTGACATGCCGAGAGATCTCTTGGGAGTAATACGATCGGCCCACAAAGCATCGTACAAAGACTTGTGCCACATTCACTGATTCTCATCTACTAACTTCCGTATGATGGTCACCAAGTTCTTGTTACTGGATTCCACCTGACCATTTCCCTGAGGGTAATAGTCATATGTGTGAGCCAAAGTTATACCATATTCATAGCAAAAACTAATAACCTCTCGTGAGGAGAAATTAGAAGCATTATCAGCAACGATTTTGTTTGGAACGCCGAACCTGACAATGATATTTTCTTTAATGAAATTGCAAACCATCTCAGAAGTGGCATGCTTTACAGGTATGGCTTCCACCCACTTGGTAAAGTAATCCGTTACTGTAAGGACATAGCTATGTCCGGCACTCGATTGAGGATTGAGTGTGCCAATAAAATCAATTCCCCATTGCCTAAATGGTTCATTGATAATGACCGGCCTTAGGGGAAAGGCAACCAACTTGGGCTTGCCGACGAATTGTTGGCAGGGTTCACATTTCGCCACCCAGGTGGCTGTATCTTGGAAGAGCGTCGGCCAATAGTACCTGGCTCGAATGATCTTGTGTGCAGTTACGGAGGAAGAGAAATGCCCTCCACAAGCTGAATTGTGAAAACTTTCCAGTAGTTTTACTTGCTGGGGTTTGTCAACACATCGCAAAAAGATGCCATCTATCCCACGTTTATATAAGTCGTCATCCCAGATGACATATTTAGCCGCTCTGAGCTTTATAGTGCGTTTCTCCTTTGCAGTTAGGTGCATCGGGCATTCACCGTAGGTAAGGAAGAAAGCGATGTCGGAGTACCACTCATCACTAGTTGCAACAAATAGAACCAGAGGCAGAGAATCAGGCTCTTCCTGCTGGTCCTGTGTTTCATCGGTGTAGTCACCCCTTTCACCAGGGTTTTCTGAATCTTTGTTTTCAGCCATTAGCTGACACAGGCCCTTGCCCCTTACCAACTTGGTTGGTTTAATATCCAGGTCATACTCCTGGACCTTTGCGATCCAATTTCCTCTCAAGCTTCCTAACTCCTGCTGAGTTAGAATTGATTTCACCGCCGTGTCAGGGACCAGCACCACCGTATGCGAGTTTAGAATGTAATACCTGAAATTCTTCACTGCTTTGACAACGGAAAAGGAATGCTTTTATACTTGAGTCATTTTTAGTTCGTGGGGCTTGAGGGGAGAACTCATGAACGCGATTGGAGATTCAACATCCTCCGAGTTCTTTTGCATTAAGATTGCAGACACAGTATGCTCAGATGCGTAACTATACATGATGAAGTGCTTGGAGAAATCTGGACATACCAGGACTGGTGCATGAGCAACGGAAGCTTTTATTTCTTCAAATGACCTTTTCCCCTCTTCACTCCATCTGAAATTTGGTGAACCCTTCATCATGTTCAATATGTGATGGGTTTTTTCATCAAAGTCAGGAACAAAACGCCTGAGAAAGTTCACCTTTCCAAAGAAAGAATGAACACCAGTCTTGCTTGTAGGCAGAGTAAGGCTTTGAATAGCCTTAACTCTTTCAGCATCTATCTTTGTTCCTTCTTTGCTAAACACATGGCCTAGCAACTTCCCTTCTGTGACTCCAAAAACAGACTTTTTTGGGTTTAGGGAAATCCCATGTTCTCGGCACCTGGCCAACACTTGCTCCAAATGATCACAATGATCATTTCGCTGTTTAGAGAACATGGTTAAGTCATCTAAATAAACCACAATGACTTTCCCCATCATACCTTTGAATGTAAAGTCCATGGCCCACTGAAAAGTGGCACCAGCATTAGTTAGGCCGAAACGCATCCTGCTGTAGGCAAATGTACCCCAGGGAGTAGTGAATGCTGTTTTAAACTGATATTCAGGTGAAACTTCAATCTGATTGTAACCTAAAAAACCGTTAAGCATGGACAACATCTCTGATCCAGTTACTGCTTGCAGAACTTGATCCATTATCGGAAGAGGGTAGTTGTCTTTCAGCGAAGCTTGATTCAAAATTCGAAAGTCTACGCATATGCATAGCTGGCCATTTTTCTTGCGTACTAGCACAATATTTGCTACCCAAGTGCTGTGATGGATAGGGAAGATGATTCTTGCATCCAGCATCTTCTGAATTTCGGCCTGGATGGTACCCGAAATCTTAGGATTATAGTGCCTCTGCTTCTGGCGGAAGGCTTTGACATCATCTTTCAACGGAATATCGTGCTGAACGTCCTTTGGCTTGAAGGAATTTAAATCGGCATAGGACCATGCCAATACATCCATATATTTTTTCAGCAACTTGACAAATTTTCACTTCTCTTCAGGCATGCAACATTTTCCAATGTTCACGAATTGCGGGTGTTCTATCGAACCTATATTGACCGGTTCGGTTTCTGGGGACGAGCTAGGGTCGTCCCGCTTCTTCTTTTTTACAAAACGGTCATGCCTGTCGAACAGGCGTTCCAGAGAAACCAGGCCCTTTGGAATTTTATTTCCCTTGAGCTGACATATGCCATCGTTACCTTCAGATTCATTGCCTTAATCGGTGACTGACTCACGGCAAGTGGAAGTAGACCCTTCAAAGTGCAATTCTTTAAAATTTTCTACCTTCTCCAGGAAAGCAATGAGTTGATTATCATCATTGAACACCTGCCACTGCTGAGAATTATCTGGTACGCTCGGGCGGAAAACCACCTCAATGGTGTACTTGTTCGTTTTCAAACCTGGGTGTGGGAGCATGAGAGATGCTGAAACAACCAATGAATCAGCCATGTCATTTTGGGCTCTTGGAATAGATTCAATTGAAAAGGCATCAAACTCTTCAATGTTGTCCCATACCGCATTACGGTAATGTCTGAGCCTTTCATTCTTCACTTGTTAAATCCTTTTGACCTGATTTACAACCAGCTCAGCATCACCTTGCACTTTTAGATTTTAATTCCTCTTTCTTTTGCAGCTTGCATACTGAGTAAGAGAGATTCGTACTCGGCAGTATTGTTAGTGTTGAAAAAACTGTAATTTGAAAGAGAGAGGAATGACTTCTTCCTCAGGAGATACCAACACAGCCCCAATGCCACATCCACTAGTTGCACAGTTGCCATCGAATTGTAATGTCCAGATTTTATTAAGATCTCCTTCTTGAACGAGGACACCCGTTTTATCCGTCTCGGTAGATAAGAAGTAATTCCCCATCCCTGATGATTCAAAAAGGATTTGAGCTTTGGGGTCTTCAGAGCTAGTGACCAAGTACTTCTTTTGGGGTTCTGGCTCCAAAGTTTGCATTATGCCTTTGACTGGAATTCTAGCTTTAGACCAGTCCATATGAATTTCTCCACCAACTTCACTACAAAAACTTCTTCCCAACAATATTCCATAGGCTGCCGGAATGTCAACAACGAGAACTGTCATTTTTACTCTTTTATCCGGGAAGGCCGCAAACGTAAATTGCGCGTCTTTGATTTGGCCAACCAACGGAACTTGCTTAGTTTCCAAGGAATAACACCTGCCGAAAGGCTTGGTAAGAGTGACGCCCAAAGCATGAGCGACTTTTGCCAGCATGACGTTGTCAGAAGCCCCGGAATCAATTATGCAATTACTCAGCTTGTGTCCATTGATCAGCAGAGAGATATAGAAAGGCTCTATCTTGCCTGACGCAGATGTTGAAGCTACATTTATATGGGATTCAGGGGGAGTGGAAAGGATTCCTTTTGTGGAAACCTGATTAGATATAACAGCTTGACTTTGGATATACTTAGTCAATCTTACAAGTTGTTCGGGGTTTGACTGAAGGTACTCAGCTTCAGACATTTTAATCTTGGTCTTTTTTGCATGATCTATAATATGAAATGCGGCCAAGGGTTACATTGGTAAAGGAATGAGTCCCTCACCTCGCGATGATGGAATAGGATTGGTGGTCTTAGTAGGAATGTGAGAGGATTGATTTGGAGGAGAGATAGGGGGAAAAGATTTCCTTGTAAAAGATTTTCCAGGGAGTTGAGTAGGAAGAGGATTACCTCTTTTAGCAATGATCGGAGGCACGTTTGACACGGCCTTCTCCTGCTGGACATGGGCAGAAAATTCCGCTTCTTTTCCTTGCAAGCGAGTAAAAACAACATATGACTGTCCACTTGCATATCCCTGGGTAACCTCTTCTTCATCAGATTCTTCCTCGTCAAATTCCATATACCCGATAGTAGAGTCGTCAGTCGGTTCACCGACATCTTGATCATCTTCGCCCTGAGACGAAGGTTCTTCATAGTACTGCTCTTCTTCTTCAATTTCAGCCAGAGCATTGATCAAAGGAGCCTCAAGCGCCAACCGCGGAGCAGCTGTAGGTAAGCGTGGTCTTTGTGAAACATTGTTAGGAATGAAATTCCTCCGCGGGATATCCCGGTATGAGGAACTGGGAGAGGCTTGGGCCAACTGCTTCTTCAATGCAAGAAAATCGTTCGCCATCTTTTGGAATGCTGGATCAGACGAAGTGGTGGGCGAAGGGCCCAAAGATTTAGGCTTGGCTGATTCCTTTTTTAATTCATCAGATATTATCAGATTATCCTCTATGTGAATGGCAGCAGCTTGGGCGAGAACCAAGCTGGCAACTCGTTCCTGAAGGAGCAAGAAACTAACTTTCAAGCTCATAGCGTTTACGAAGAAACACTTTTGATTTTCCGGTGTCGAAAGAATGGCAACAGGAACGTGATTGATCAGTGCATTGAACCGGGTGACAAAATTGCGCATGGTCTCATTCGCCTCCTTCTTCAGGTGAGTGATCCGTGATAGTAATGCAAATGCATCCTCTGAAGGCTTGTATCTATCTTCAAAAGCATCCCGTAAGTAGGCCCAGCTGGTAATAGACCCGACCGGCAAATGCTGAAACCATTCAGCTGCAGGTCCTTGTAGGGTTTCCAGAAAAAGGTGAACCGACACATGTTCATGGGTCACATCCAAAATACTGCATGACATGATGAATGCAGATATGTGGGAATCCATGCTTTGATTTCCGCTCCCATCGAATTTGGGAAAATTCTTTCGATTTCCATGAGGGAACGCATGAACTAGATGTGGTAAAGCTAAAGGACCCATCGCGTTTCCCCATGGTACTGCCATCTGGAAAGCCAGAAAGAGAATACGAGCTAGAAGTGTAGTTCCGCTGAGTAGCAAGGCACTATAAAGGGATGTGGATGCCCCCTGCAAAAGAATTTTTCTTCGTGAAGGTGAGACACTCCTGGATGACCGGCTAGCCGAGCTTAGTGCTGAAAAACGTGCCGGTGTTATGCTAAAATTGTGCCTTTGAAGCAGATCGAAAGTAGGATTAGCTTCTCCACGGGCTCACCTGCTGCGCATAAAAGGTTCACTCACCAGTGTTCCTTCCAGATCTGCAATGTTATGGCGCAGATTTAAACTTTCTTTTTGGTTGTACTTGCTGATTTTCTGGTTTTTCTGACAAAAACCAGCAGCAAATACTTTTCTAAATATTTAAAACTATCCTCTTCAGAAAACCGATTGCGGTTAAATGACAAATCACAACGAGGATAAGGTGGCAGGGAAGATTAGTAAGCTGATTTTTGGATCTGATTTTAACTTTTTTTCAGAGGGTTTCAAACTTTTTGCAAACAGTCAAAACTCAGATCTACGGCAAAATACTGATTTTTTTGTAAAAACTCAGCGAACTAAAGATCTTTAACTGGACCAGATCTATGACTCTCAGAAGAAAAATTTTCAATTTGAGCACTTTTGCAAATTTTTGGATTTTTAACAAAAATTTCAGATTTGCAAACAGGCAACAATCTTCTGATTTTTTTTATTTTTTTTATCTTACTACCATTATAGATCTGAAAGATCTATTCGATCCCCAGCGGAGTCGCCAAAAACTGTTGGTCTGAAAATCTGTCACTTGGGCAGATCTATGGATAAACGAGCCAACAGTGTGCAGGGCATAGCCCCTCTTTGAGTCAGCAAAGTGAAACTGGTTTATTGCTATTCTACCAGCAGGAATCTATGCAAGTCTCATAGATTCTGCCTTCAGGGGTTTGGGATCTCATCCCAATAGGTTTATTTCCGGCTGCGAAGAGAAAGGAATGAAAGAGAGGAGGAAGAAGGAACAGGTTCGAAGGGAGAAAAGAAATGAATTCCAAAGCAGAAAGGTCAGAAGATTTATGTTTTTGGGTTGGTAGTAAACAGAGCCAAACCTACTTGCATAAATAAACAAAGCAATACTGATGATAAATAAATGACAATAAAATAGAAGCAGATCCAACAGAATAAATACACAGATCTAACATAAGAAAGATCTAATGTATATAACACAAGTATTCAGCACAAAGTCCAAATATTGTATTACTAATTTGTTTTGTTACAAAAAGCTCAAAGTCTTTTCTCCTTACTCCTATTTCTCATCTGAAAGATATTCATCCATTTTTCAACACAACAAGTGTTGGGGTATTTATAGAAAAAGAGGAGAAAAGAAGGCAAAAAGGAGCCAACAACTATTTACAAAGATATTTACAAAATATCTAAAAGTCATGTTGACTTTTTACAACTTGATGGATGACATCATCCCATGATGCAACATGGATGATGTCATCATTTGCATCAACATACTTCAGACATTCCAACAAGAAAGTCGGAGAAGAGAGAGAAGAAGAAGAAGAAGAAGAAGGAGCAGCTACTCATCATCATCATCCTACAGCCGAAAGGGAGTAGCCTGCTTTTGATGCTGCTCAGGTGATGAGATATGGAACTGAGCGCGGTATTCCAAAAACTTGTTAATCATCAGCCCAAATTGATCCTGAGAAGGATCCTTGTGCAGTTCGCTGATTGCCTCACAAGTCTCCCGCTCATCTATGAGCTTCTCTGGGAGTTTGGAATAATCTTTTTCCGCCTCAATGAGGAACCCGATGAAGTCCCTACAGGCCAGCAGGTTGTTGATAGATTCAGTGTCAAATGTGACCTCTGGCCCTGTTCCTTGAGAAGCGATCTCCTTGAAGATCCGGATGGTTTCATCAGCTGACCTTAAGATAAAGGAAGGAGTGAGCAACCGTGGAGACATGTTGAGAACAATTCGCTCCATTTAGTGCATTGCATCCAGGGCTGCTTCCTTTACCTTGTCAATTTTTTCCAGAATAAATTCAAGCTGATCCACCCGGTAGTCCAGAGTGGACATGGTTTTGTTAAGGGCCCTTGGATGACCAAAGACACCGAACTTGACCAGATCTTTGACTGAACAGTTGAACATCTGTTGAAAGGTCTCGTGTTGGAGTCTAGCATGATCTAGCTCTTCTGATATGGGCCCCGCTAATGCTTGGAGCTCTTTGTTCACCTTTTCGATGCTCAGATACAAATTGACAAACTCGGCGATCACTCTTTCACTGTCCTTGAGGATCTGGCTCCTCCAAGTAGAAACGACCATACCTTGCTCGCCAATCTTTGCATATTCGTTTATTTTCTCCTGGCTGAGAAGCTCAGAAGTTTCGGTGGTAGTTGTGGGAGGCGCACTACCCATCTTCTGTAAGGCTTGGAGTAGATATTTATTTTTCTCTTTTAGTAGCCTTTTCTCTTCTTTTGTTTCTTGAAGATTTTGAAAGAGGGCGTCGACTGTGGAAAGAGCTTCCCCCTGGAGACTTTCAGAAGATGTCCCCATTGTGACTTGGGTCACGGTAAAATCTGTCAGAGACAGATCCTTTTTCTCTTTAAGGGGATCAGGGTATGTAATTTCCATGATTCTCTCACCTGCGGCACTTTTAGAGAAGCGTGTAACAGGATTCAGCTT
Organism: Taxus chinensis; assembly: GCA_019776745.2. Taxonomy (NCBI): domain Eukaryota; kingdom Viridiplantae; phylum Streptophyta; class Pinopsida; order Cupressales; family Taxaceae; genus Taxus; species Taxus chinensis. The sequence continues at coordinate 28,354,906 of CM034149.1, read as the reverse complement.
CTTTGCCCCTTTGGTTGGGATCACTAAAAAGTCCATTGGAGTGATGGGAACTTTCCTCTTTTACTGGCTCAGCTGTTGAGAGATCCAGGATGGTCCTACGGAAGAAGGACCAGAAACAGAGGAGGGGACAACTGCAGTAGAAGAGGGGGAAAATGTGGAGACACGCAGAGGTGGCATTGAGAGAATAGCCGAAGAAGTGTCCACGGGAGGAAGGGAAACTGTAATGCGGAAGACATAGGAAGGGAAGGGATCTTGGAGATGAGGGAAGAGAAGATAGACGAAGAAGCAGGGGAAAGAGTAGAAGAAGGGGCGGAGGACACGACCAAAGGGATGGTCGCTTGAGTCACTCGAGGAGGGGAAGGAAGAGAAGAAGAAGGGATAGAAGGGACCTCTGTTGTGGTAGCAATGCCGACATCCTGAGTGGATGGGCCAATTGGACTATCCCCTACTGCTTCTTTCTCTGGTGAATCCAGAGTTATTACCTATTCTGGCGCTATGGAAAGAGGACTTTTAGGGTCTTCTTCCTGAATGGTGCTGGATTCACCTTCTACACCTTTGCCTTTAAGCTACTTTTTAGACCGTGAAGGTGCGTTGCCCAATGGAGATGTTGTGAAATCTACCCCGAGGTAGATTAGGCCATTCATCCGGCACCAGTGCTCTGTCCTACGCAGAGTTTCCTTGACCCTCTCCTCAATTGTCTTAGGAGCTTTAGTTCTGTCAATGGCCGGAAAGGGCCAATTGTACCCATCTGTATCATTATATACCTTGTCCACTTCATCTTCTGTTGTTTGGTAGCCTTTGGGGACAATGGCTACCCCATACTGGATAATTTCTACCAATGCTAGGCGAGAATGATCCTTTCTTCTGAGCTCTACCTCATGGAGGACGTCAATATAAATATCCTCGATCTAAGGAACGTGGATCGGATCAAGCTTTGCTCTTGGTAGGAAGCCCCTTGGGTCAAAGGTGGGCCTGGCTGGGAAGTCATGCTTCAAATTGAGTAACTCCAGCTCTGCAAACATTTCCTTCGCCTTGTGGTGGGTAGAGCATGTGTATCGGCCCACTGTGAGGGGGAAAGGAGTTCCACCCTTCTTTCTTTTGAGGCACTTTTCGTGATATGTGATTAGCTGCCTTGACAGCTCCAACAGAATCAGCTTAGGCCCGGCATACCTTGGTAGCCTGGTTGGCTCTCCCAAAAATTTGGCAGCCCTCAGATAGGTGAATGTAGGAAATTGGGTGAACAGGGCTCCCCATTTCTCCGTGGCTGCCACTATGTTTTTGGTCGTACCACCATGAGTCAGATTTGGCCTCAATAGGCAGATGATGTGATAAAAGAATGCATCATTGATTTTGGCGAATTGGGCGATGGTATTCTCCAGCTTCAACTCTGGATAATACTCATATATTTTGACCTGAGGCCAAACTCCACTTTGTGCTAGGCCTGGATAATCCCTCTCTGATGCTGCAGCGTAGACCACGTAGGAGTTCATATGGAATACTCCCGTTGTGCTGAACTGTTGTAGCTGCTCGGAAATGGTGCTGCTTATAATTTCCCCCCAGTAAAAGCGTTGCTCAGGCACATTCTTATTCATTGTTTCTAAGTAGCGCAACATCCATTTATGGAAGTAATGGGCGTCAGAAAGCCCGAAGACCCTGCTTAGGAAGGTAATGGTATCGCTGAGCTCTTCTGAGAAGTCACTGCGGTGGATGATTTGGGGCCACCGGGTTACCACCTTCTTGTTCTTCAAGTAGACTTCGTTCATTAGTTGCATGCATTGGTCTTCATTGTCCTCCCAGGCCTTGATGCACTCTACTTGGCTGATAGCCACGAAGTGCCGGTGGTGAGGGATGCCAAGTATCATCTCAAAATGACGGGCAGTGAGGTTAATGACTACCTCGCCCTTACTATTTTCGACACATCTTGTGTCTTTGTTGTAAGACTGAGCAACCACCATTATAAATTCATTGTTGACTGTGCTGACGGGGATTCCTCCGATGAAGTACAGAGCACTGCCTATCAATTTTTCCATCCATGGACTCCTTGTAACTTTCTGAGTTCTGGCCCAGAATTCCTCCATGTCACCATGCCCCAATTCTGAGTCTCTAACATCCATGCTACATTCAGCCTGTGACTCGGGCATTCTGACCCTTTGATATTTATACTTCATCTCCTCCTCAGTAAGCTTAGCCTTCCCTTTTGATTTGGTGGGTCTCTTGCTGGATGTAGACATATGTTCTTCTAAGATTATCTACTGATCTGCATGAAGAAGAAGTGAGACCCAATCCGAAAAAGTTGAATTAGCCATTTGATCTTCCATTAGAATGTTAGCGGAAGAAAGAGTTAGAGATTTTTAGGCTCAGGGTGCAAGAAAAATGCAGTTTACAAGGCTAAATAGACAGGGCGCACGGGAAAGGGTTGTTGCAAAGATTAAACTGGCGCCAAAGGCGCATGGCGCATGCATACTGCAGAGTGCATTTTAGTAAAGGGCGCATGAGAGAATCGTGTTGCATGGAGACAGGATGCGCCAAAGGTGCATGGACCTTGCATGTTACATTGGGATTTGGTGCACCCTTTGGTGCATGGGAAAAGCGTGTAACAGGGAATTTTCATGCGCCAAAGGAAATATGGCGTGGCACACGGAGGGTTTGCACAACATGAATGTTTATTGAAAGGAGCGATGCGCCTGCGCTTTTATGACTATACTTGGCACAGATATAACTTGTGTTGCATGGGTGCATGGCGCGCTAAGCGCGCATCGAAAGGCGATGCAACACTAAATGATGGTGCACCAAAGGAGCTCAAGTTTATCTTGTGCAGCATGTGGAAGAGGCGCGCCTTGAGGGCGTATGAAAACTTGATGCAACAAGCATGATGGGTGCGCCATTGGCGCGGGTTCTAGTTATGCTACAGAGGGGACAGATGCGCCATGGGGGTGCAACTGTTTATGATGTTGCACGACGCGCTGGTGCACCCAAGGAAAAAACAGGGTTTTTCTCCATGGTTTACCACTTCATTCTTTTTAGTTCAAAAGCTGCTTTGGGATATTCAATGGTTCAAGCCAAAGGGGTTTCAGACCAAGCTTTTAAACTAACACGCTCTACCTGCAGATCTGGAAAGAGGGATGGGAGGAAACAAATAAGGAAAGACGGCACAGGGGAGGGCTAGCTCAACATTTGATATTTTAATACTGCTAAACCACAACCAGACCACAAGCACACCAAGAAACAAGAACGCAAAACACACAAGAGGGAGAAGAACTCTTACCCGGATAAATAACAAAAGCTCGAGAATGGGTCCACAACGCGTTGAAAGCGACGAGGCAGGGGCCGACAGGCTTAAAAAAATCACGTGCTCAGCGAAAAGTGAAAATGACATTTGGGCGCGCAAACACATATAAATAGGTTAGCTGAACATTAATGCGCCACTCACTTTTTGAAAAGTGCATGAAAACTACTGTCGATAGGGAAAAGCATGCGCCCTTTGGTGCATGAAAATATTTGACAGCAGGAAATTAAGCGCGCCTTTGGCGCACCAAACGCTATGTCGACACGAAGTTATGTGCGCCTTTTGGCGCACCAAAATATTGTGTTATAATAAGATTATGTGCACCCTTTGGTGCACCAAAAAGTGGCGCAACAAACGTTGTGCCAACACAATGGCGCATGCGTCTTGGCGCACGCAGGGAAGGCTTGACACACTTTGGCACACCGAAAGTTGTGTTAACACTGAAAATCACATGCCAAAGGTTTTAAGAGGGTGCACCAAAAGTTGGTGTTACATAGCAATTTCATGCGCCCAGCCAAAAAAGGCTCAAAAGACTAAGTTCGAAAAACCAGGTTTCCCGGGAAGGGATTTTACAACGTTTCGAATGCAAGGGATCCCTAACGAGGGATCAGGACAAAATTTCGGTATGGTTATTGGTAAAATTTCCCTTGTCAATTTTACGGGATAACAAGGTTTTGTTAGAAGATTCAGCCTGACCATTTGCTTGTGGATAGTAGGGTGACGAGAAGCTAAGTTTGATACCAAAGTTGTCACAAAGGGCTCGTAACAGCTTATTTTTGAAAGATTTTCCATTATCGGTTATCAAGCGATGAGGAACACCGAAATGGAAAATAATGTGATGATTGATGAATTCAACAATTTTCTCCTTTTTGGTTGAAATGAGTGGAACGGCCTCCACCCATTTAGTGTAATATTCGGTTTCCATGATGATCCAATGGTGACGTTGCAAAGAAGGTGGATGAATCTCACCAATAAGGTCCAAACCCCATTGTGAGAAAGGCCAAAGATCTCGTGCAACCTGTAGTGGATGGCTGGGAGTATGTTGAAGGTTGGCATGTTGTTGACACATAACACAATGCTTAACATATTCGCAACAGTATTTATTAAGATTAGGCTAATAATATCCTAGGAAATGTATCCGCTTGGCCATGGCAAATCCACTAAAGTGCCCACCACAAATTCCATCATGGACTTGTTGGATGGTATGAGTAACTTCAGCGCTGGTTAGACATTGAAGGAGGATACCATCAAAGCCATGTTTATAGAGGAGTCCCCCCATGATGACATAATGAGAAACACCTTTAAGAAAAGTGTGTTTGCCATTACTATTAAGGTTAGGTGGGAGAAAAGAGTTTGTAAGGTAGTCGTGAAATTAGTGATACCAGGTATCCTGCGAGTCAGCAGATGCATTATTTACCATACAAACATCTGGGACTAAGTAAGATGGGGCAAAGAGTTGTTGAACCAAGACAAATATGTCAGAATCAGTTGGTGATGCATGAATTTGTGAGGCCAAGCAAGCCATAGTATCCGTAAATTTATTAGTTGAGCGTGGAACAGTTTGGATAGTATAATGGGTAAATAAGGTCAAAAGTGAATCTACGTAACATTTGTACTTTTGAATTTCCTCATTTTTACATTGGTACATGCCAGTGACTTGATTTACTACCAATTAAGAGTCACCGAAAATGTGAATAGACTTCACACCTAAGTGTAACGCAACGTGGAGACCCAAAAAAAGGGCCTCGTATTCCACTGTATTGTTAGTGTAGGGGAAATCAAGCCTAAATGAAAGAGGCATAGGTTCACCTTCAAGAGGAATGAGAACAACTCCCACCCCTCTGCCGTGTTGGCATTTAGATTCATCGAAGAAGAGAGTCATCAGATAAGATGCATCATTAAGCAAAAGAGTTGTGATGAGTTCATCAGGGAAAGTAAAATTGGTAAGTTGTTCCCCAGGTAGAGGGGCTTTCGTGAGTTGGTCTGCGATAGTTTTTCCTTTGACTAATTTCTGGTGTATGAACTCAAGGTCGAGGTCGGCGAGGAGCATAAGCCATCAGGCGATGCATTGGTTTAGATGAGGTTTGGCATACATATAATGTATGGGATCGGCGTTGGTGATGACAAAAGTTTTTTGATTCAGGAGGTAATGTCGGAGTTTGGTGGCCACGAATGATAAGGCTAGGCACAACTTTTCGACATGTGTATACCTAGTTTCATAATCCACAAGAGTATGGCTTATGTAATAAACTACTTGTTCTCGATGTTCGGAGTCACGATGTGCGAGCATGGCTCCTACAGCATGGTTGGTGGAAAAAAGGTAAAGGTAGAAAGGGCAATCGTCCTAAGGTGGGATAAGCACGGGTGGCTACAAGAGATAAGTTTTAAGAGCCTCAAAGGCTTTGTGGCACTCCTCACTCCATTGAAAGACAATGTCCTTTTTAAGGAGATGATGGAAAGGTTGACATTGATCTGAGAGTTGTGAGATGAAACGATGGATAGATTGGAGTTTTCCCTGTAAACTACGTAATTTTTTTAGGTTAGTGGGTGGGGGCATTTCTAAAATAGCTTTGAATTTAGTGAGGTTTACCTCAATGCCACGCAAAGAGATGATAAAGCCAAGGAGTTTTCCCAAAAGGATGCCAAAGACACATTTCTTTGGCTGAAGACGGACACAGTATTGTAATAGGTGATCAAAAATAATGGTTAAAACATCGAGATGTTCACTGTGATGTTTGGATTTTCCAAGAAGATCATCAACATAATCCTCAAGGATAGTGTGCATAATGTCATGAAAAATGTAAGTCATAGCCTGTTGATAGGTTGCACCAGCATTATTAAGGCCAAATGGCATAACACGATAACAGAAGGTGCCCCAGGGGGTAATGAAGGTAGTTTTATGTTAATCAGCCGGGGCTACTAAAATTTGATTATATCCAGAGAAACCATCCATGAGAGAAAGCATCTCATGGCCCATAGTGAGATCGACAAGTTAATCAATACTAGGTAGGGGGAAGTTTTCCTTTGGGCAAGCAAGGTTAAGATCCCAGAAATCTGTACATATCTGAAGTCCCCCTGTCACTTTAGTGACAGGAACAACATTAGAAATCCATTATGGATAGTCAATAGGTAAGATGAAAGAAATAGAAAGGAGTCATTAAAGTTCTTCTTTAACCAAGAGAGAAATGCGTGGATGCATTTTTCTTAGCTTCTGTTTAACTGGTTTGGAGTCTGGTTTTAGAGTGATGTTATGGACAGTAATGTTAGGATCGATTCCTGGCATGTCAGCGTAGGACCAAGCAAAAGCTTGATTACAGGCACGGACAAAGGTAGTGAAAGCAGCTTGTTCTGATGCATCGAGAGATTGTCTGATCTTTACAATGTGAGGATCATCCCCCATGTGGATGTTGATTTCTATAGTCAACTCATTCAACATGGTTTGGGTTTCAGATGGTAAGGCGCATTGAATATAAGAGTCATGCGCACCAAGGTAGGTGAGGATGGAGTCATCATCCTAGCACTCCACAACATTAATTGAAGGCAGGTCTTCTTCGATCATGTCTGGATGTAAAAGGGGGAGAGAAGATGGGTCCTCACCATCGCATTGATAAGTGAGAGGACCTAGGAAGATAGCATTCATGAAAAAAAAAAGTTAGGAGGGATAGATTCCGGGTCTATCGACTCTGTGGGAGAAGATGGTAAAATGGGCGATGATTGTTTGGAATGGGTGACTTCATTGTCTTCCTAGATATAATTGACATGAGGTTTCTTCCATGTAGTTGGTTCAGAAAACCTAAGACCACTACAATCTTTGTGTTTGCGTGTTGTCATGGGAATAACCGTATGTCGTTCTTGCTCATAAAGACCGAAACCAAAACCTTTCCAAGCACAACGTGTCAGGAAGGTGAGGGTGAAATGACGGTTGGTTAGATATTGAAAATCTAATTGGAAGGAAACCACACCAAGGGGAGGATCGGGGGTGGTAGAGGATGCGTCAACACCCCATACATTAGGTTGGTGCAGTAATTAGGTGGTCCGTAGGAGATCACCTCCCCCACATGACGGTCATAGTTAGGATGCGTATGTAACTGTCTATACTATTGTGGGGTATGGAAGGTGCTAATGTTGTATAGGTGGTATTCCCCTAGCGTAAGGAATTGAAAAACACCTACCAAGGGATCTAGATTGGCATGTTGTCCGCGGGAAAGGAAGAAGTATTTACGTCGGTGGTTTCATTGGTCGAAGGTGTGGGTGCGGCTAAGGTGAATGGTTGAGGCATGGTTGAAGTAGATGGTTGGGTTGGATCAATGGGTGTCTTGATGGGTACAAGCACATCATTAGGGTGGTATAACATATTGCAGGTTTTGAAGGGGGAGGCGTCAGCTGTGACGGTGTATGACTTCCCCTCATACTTGAATTTTATACATCTATGTAAGGTGGAGGGAAATCATCCCATAGCTTGGATCCAAGGGCATCCTAACAACATGTTGTATTAGAATTCTCCCTCAAGGACATAGAAGAGTTTGGGTAAGGTACGTGGCCCTACATGAATGTTAAGGATCACAGTGCCTAGGGTAGAAGTAATAGCATCGTTGAATGAATGCAACATGGTGGGGTTGGCACACATGTAGCTAGGAGGGATATTCATTTGTTGGAAGGCTTTGGAAGAGACGATGTTTAGTCTAGCACCCCCCGTCGATCATAACACAACGTACTTGGATGTCCCGGACGTAAGCCGAGATGAAAAGAGTAGGGTCAGGATCTTCTGCACCAAAGACGACAATTTCTTCTTCGGAAAAACTAACAACAACGGCTTACTGTACAGGGATAGAGGTGGTTATGGAGGTAGGTTTTTTTGTGAGAGAGGAAACATGGTTGGGTGTGAAGATGGAGGTGATAGGAAAGGTTTTGTTATGTAGGACCTTTATCCCTTGAGGGATCTCAATTAGAGCTTGTCGATGTAATTCAGATGTTTAAATGAGATCATAGAGTGTCATTTTTACAGGAGATTGGTGAAGTTGTTTGATCATAGTGTGATGGGAAACTCCATCAGAGACTGAATAGGCCGGTCCATGAATAACCACTTTAGGTGGTGGTGCGATCGGGATGGCAGAAGGAGAAAGAGAGACTACCGGTGTGCTCTCTTTATCTTTTCCATTGTTTTTCTGACCTCGAGTAGTAATGCTAATCATGTTGATCTCATGAATGTGAGATGAGGAAGATGACAGGGATAAGTCATTGTTCTCAAGAGGCAGGGTTGTAATGATGATAAATTTTGGCGAGGCAGGGACAGGTGGTATAGGAGAAGGGATCGAAGCTTAGGGTTTTTTCTTCCGTAAGTCATCTTTCTGATATTTTCTATCCGAGATAGGAGACTGGCAAAGGATGGCTTTCAAAGCTTTGCATCCTTCTACATTGTGTCCTGGTGTACGGTGGTAGGCACAGATTTTATATTCATCATAACCTATAGGTCAAGGTTTAGATGGATCATAGGGTCTGAGTGGGGGTAGGGAAATGGTCGCATCCCCTACTAGCATATCAAGTATCTTGGTGTAAGATCCTTTGAGTGGGTCAAATGAAGATGAGGCTATTGATTGAGTCGGTGATATTATTGATTGTTTTGGTAATGGTTGGGTACGAGTTATTTGTACCGGTGGTGGTTTAGGCAAGGGATTTTGATGATTGGGTTGAAGTAGGTGTGGCTTCTTCTACGCAGAAGTCATGTTTAGCTGGTTAGATGATGAGGACACAGATGATGTGGTGGCAGAAAACAACCATGGGGAAAGAGGAGCGGCAAAAAACAAGTCCTTCGATGATCGAGTTTTCTTAGGGTTGGTAGGTAGGCAAGATACTTGGGGCAACGGTGTTGAAAGGCCTGTGGATTTTTGTATGGGTGTAGAAGGTGCTGGTCGTGTTAAAGAAGATTTGGGAGGAATGGTGCATTGAGGCAAGGTGGAGGGGTGAGGCCCTAATATAGAAGGTAGGTGTGACAGCAAGGGTTGAAGCCATGCCTACTGTACTGGTGTGATCAGGGGTGAGGGTTTTAGTTGTGGCAGAGGCATAGATTGGACACGAGGAGATTGGGTTTGTCTCCTAGGTGGATTAACGGCTTTATTTTTAGATAAGTATAACCATTTAGGTGGGTGCGTCAGGCTGGGTATTGGTAAAGTCCCAAGCGTAGGGGAAGGTTTGGTTAGGTTGATATAGGTTGATGAGGTATTCGGTGGAGATGAGGGGTGTGGAGGTGAGGATATAGGCATTGTGAGCTTTTGTAAAAACTTCGGGTATATGGTAGAGGTGTCTGGATTAGTCATTTTCATTTGAGTAGAGCATGGTGTTCTCAAACGTGCCCATAAGAGTCGTCTATCTTCTGGGGGATGACAATCTTCACGTATGGATGGGCATTTTTATATGGAAGAGAAGTGGGTTGTGATTCCGGTCCACTGGGGGTGTGATACACAGGGTGAATGAGGTGCTGTATCAATGAGTGTTAAAGGGTCAACCGGTCACTGGAAAGATTTAGGCGATGAAGAACTGATACGGAGGAGGGTATGTTCTAGAGGATTTGTCATGATTAAGGAATTTGGTGATGTAGGATTGAGGGGTTTCTCTTCTAAGGACGACAGAAAAAGTGGTGATCCTTCTTATTTTGCAGCAAGAGTGGTGGAAGGAGATGTTTGGGAAATAGATAAGTTGGATAACATCTGCTCACAGTCTTGCAGGGATGTGGTGTAAGAAGGATCTTCTGTGAGAAGAGAACTCTGGGTGGTTTGGTCCTTTATGGGTAAAGGAATAGCGGGGCTGTCCTCTTGTCCTGATGGATGAGAAGGGGGTGAGGACTCTTGCATCAGTGAAGAGGCTCGATTCAGAATTTCTTCAATGGAAGCCCTTGGTTGGGAGTTGAAAACCACATGGATCTCATGCACACTCTTCTCCTCTGCTAAGGTTTCTTGGTTTGTGTTACTATTAGAGGAATGGTTTGGAAATGGTTTGTTGAAGATTTTTAAATTTCGATTAGCAGGGGCATTAGGATTATCGATGGTTATATCCCCTACATCAACCATTTCCTGCACTATGTTTTTCAACATCTTGCAGTTTTCATGGCTGTGTCCCTTCATGCGATGGAAATTATAGAAGTCATTTTCTTTATACCAAGAAGGTATAGCGCGGGCGGAATCAAACCCAGAGTGAGGTTTAACATGAGGCAAGGTGATAGCTCCTACTTTAAGCAATTTTTCCAAGATCACTTCATAATTTTCTCCCAAGGGAGTGTACTGGATGGGCTCGGCTTTACACTTATAGGTGGATTTTGGCTGGGTATAAGACGGTGCTTGAGATTTGACCGTTACCGCATGTACATCTCCTTTTGATTTCGAAGTAGCCGATGCGTGAGAGTTTTTGGTGTTGGGTTTGTTTGTGGAGTCCTGGGTTCAGAAATTTGAGTTTTTGTTGTGCAACTTCAATTTCTCCTCCTCTAAGGCCCGAACCTCTAGTTTCTGAGCCATAGTAAATACCTCATTAAAGGTGCGGAAAGTTTGAATTTTGAGGGTGGGAGAAATGTGTTTAGCACAGGCCCACGTAAAATTTTTGATGAGCTCAGCGTAAGGTAAGGCATAAGTAAGTTGGTTGATGAGGCCCCGCCATCGTCCAACGAAATATGCGACAGATTCATCTTCAAATTGTTAGATGGCATAGAGATTGGTAATGGATACTTTCTTGGCAATATTTATGGAGAAATGATCCAAGAAAGATTGCACTAACTGGTTAAAGGAGAAGATTGAGTGCTGGGCTAAAGCACTGTACCACTCCAAGGCAGGTCCTGACAAGGACATGGGTAAGGTACGGAGTAGTAAGGCATCGTCATGAGCAATCAGATAGAAAGCATGTCTAAATGATCGCAAGTGTTGTTGAGGGTCCTCCTTACTATTAAAGCGAGTAAATTTCGGTAATTCCCATTGAGGAGGATATGTATGAAGGGGGACAGAAGAATGAATAGGCTCTCGACAAACTTGCTCATATGTTAGGGTGTTATGGCTTCCTGAAATAGAAGCCTCAAGATTTTGCATCTTGTCCATCATTTGTTTGATTAAATCATTAGTTGGGTTAGATGATGGTGTTGTCGTCGTAAACGGAGGAGGAGTGGGCAAAAAGCCACTACTAGACAATGGTGGGGATAAATATTGATAAGGTATCAATGATGAGTGTGTTGGGGTGGCCGAATAAGGGTTTCCTATATAAGATGTTGAGGCCATTGGATGCGTTTGTGGAAATGAAAAGGTCGGTAGAGCCTGGGAGGGAAAGCTCGTGTGGATAGGTGGTAGAGAACAAGTTATGAAAGAGGTAATTTATGAGAGGGATGAGGTAGGGGCAATGGACGGTAGTGATATGTGGGGCCCTAGATTAACCAAAGGAAAGCCAATTGGTGCAGTATGGACCATCGAATCCACTAAGCTGGGAGACGGGGATAAGGATGAAGATGGTGAGGCGGAGTTATTAGGTGGGGAAGGAGCTAAGTGGGCAGCTATATTAATAGGCATACCCAAGAGGAGCTGACCATCGGGCGTACGGTCAGGGGTATGAGATAGATAATATTATACAGTGCCAAGATTAGCATCCAAAAATTTAGTAAAATCCAGATCTCTAACAGAGATCTTGGGAAAAACATCAGTGTTTGTAGGATTCTCCATAGGATGCGAAGGGGGTGACTCAAGCAAAGACACAGAACAAGCATGTAAAACCATGGCTACGGCTTTTTTCTGGGTGATAACAACCATGGACAAGAGGATACAACAGAGAATTAGTCAATCATGAATAGAAAATGCAACAAAATGTTGGAATTGGTAGGTTTCTGGTTTGTCAGAAACTATAAAACATAGTGACCGATATCAGTCTGGTAACCGATGTCGGTCAGACTGTAACCATTGTTGGTCTAATAACCGATGTTGGTAGAAGAGGACCAGTGCCGGTTACTGTGAAGGCAAAGAGAGAATGTAAGAGGTTGTTGGTTTGGGGAGAACAAGGCTTAGTATACCTACCAACCTATCTGAAGTGATAACTAAGACAGGGTATAACAGAGAAACAACACTGAAAGAGAAATAGAAAACAAGCAAGATGCACACGCAAATCAAGAGACTAACCCTAGGATTAGTTTTAATCACTTTTGGGCTTATGCCTTAGACACTAGATGATGTCAATCCTAAACAAAATACCTAAGGGAGATGTCAAGTTTGTTTTGACTTGTAAGGCTACCTCAATCGGGCGGAGGAATACCATGGGAAAGGGGGGATGTTTGAGATGATGTGTAGATTATGATGTGATTTGGTATGTGTTGTGCAGTGAGAGTAAAATTAATTTCTCATCAATACCATGGATATCACCCCCACGTGTACAACCTGTTACTTAATCTATGTTCACTAGAATTAAAAACAACAAGCAAGAATGTGATGCACGTGTTTTAAACCCAAATCGAAAATGATATTCGATGAAGAAAAGAAGATGACTTTCACTAATGCAAAGATGAGAAAGAAAGAAAAATTCTTTTACCAAAATGATAAAATATTTTGTGAATATTTAGAAAAAAGAAACAGCAAGTGTGCTCCCTATATGAAAACAAGCAAGAAAGAAAGAAACCCCAATAGGGTCCCACCGGGCGTGCCAAAATGTTTCGCATAGAATTTTAGTTCCAGAATCGAGTTGCTTCTATCCTTTCATTCTCTTGAGAAATAGATAAGGGGTTAGGGTTAGGAGGAATACCTATTGAGTGTTGGGAAGGTGTGCGCATACCGTAGAGAGATCAGACCGATTGTGAAGAACTCCTTTTTGTCTGGGAAGGACTACCTATAAATAAGAATGCATGACCACTAGATTTTAGTTAGACAATAAGTAAGGGAACTACCTTGGGCCCAAGAAATACTAAACTTCCTTTCAAAGGTGGTCAATTCCCTTTTAATATAAATTATTGCAAATGATAATAAAGAAGCTATTGCGAAATCATGATTTAGGTACCTTGTTACTAAAAGCAATAGAGACTAAACTACCCATAATAAAACGTCATTCTGTTTGTTTGGTCACTGGTTATTGATACATTCAAATCAAGTTACAGGGATAGACCAGGTTGGATCTGAGGTTGTTAGGAGATAAATAGGTGAAAGGTTGGTTTTGGTATAAGTCACAGTGACCGATGCTGGTCACTAGATAACCGACCGTGGTTATAAAACCGCTACCGGTAGGGGATAACCGATATCGGTAGGGGTAGTGATCCAGGGGATTCTGTGTAGAGGTTGATTGTAGGGTGGTTATGGGATTTTTAAGGTTAGTAGATGGTTAGGGGGAATAGTAAGGCAATGTAGAAGACTCAGAGAGTGAGAAAGCTATCTTCTGGGCAATATAGGGATGGATGAATGAAGGTTAGGTGCAGGGTATTGCCGGGTGTTAGATCTAGGGGTGAGCTTATAATTACTATGAATCAAAAGTTCACAAAGTGCAGTCTAGAAGCATACAAGATACTACTTACTACTTTCTGATGAGGATACAGGTCCGAGGAATGTGGTGATGAAGGCAAAGCTCAGGTGGGGTGATCCAACAATTGAAAGTGAGCTGATGAAGCTATCCTTCAACTCTCCCAATGCTTGGATGTGTGTGACAGTGATCTCGTTGATCAGTTACAATCTTAGACTCAATTCTCTTCTCTGCAAACTCTTCTCTCCTTCTCACTTGTCTCTCCCTTGCAAAATGGATTCAGATCCTCCATTTTGGTTGTGGGAGGTCATTTAAAGGGAACCGATGGTGGTTATCTAAACGACGCCAGCCGTGTAGGGACTGATGTCAGTTAGGTCAAAGTTGGCTATTTCTAGTAAAATAGCCAACTTTCCCTCCTTTTCTCCCAAGGGGTCAATTGTGGGCTTGGTCAAGTCATTATTAGGTTCATTTTGATGCGAGTGAGGGGTGATGAGTCATGGGTGTGGGTCTGGACCAATTCATAGGTCTTAATTAGGTTAGTTTAGGGTTAGCGGTAGGTCATAGTGAGGTGGCAAGGTGAGGTGGTAGGGTTGGAGATGTGGATTTATTAATTATAAGGTAATTAATAAATAATTCAGTGTGTATGGTTTTAGGTGGTGAGGTAGGGTTAAGTTGCGGGATGAGATACGGGGTACAGGGTGTCATAAGACCCAAATTTGGTGTCTATAACTTGTTTAGATTATAATTTTTCTTCATCTCTATTTATCCCACCCTTATTACCTTACTATAGACTCAACCATCCCATCACCGATAATCATTTAATCACCAATACTTGATTCCTGAATAGATTTGAGTACCCTCAACACCCCCATAGACCTAACTATTCCCCTTACCATCTCTATTCAATCTCTGAAAACCCCCCAAAACCCAGTTTATTAAATTTCTACCATCCCAACTTAACCCTTAGCAGTTTCCTCCCAACCATTGTCATTCATACCTCACCAATGTCGGTCTTTGTATTTGTCCATCCTATAAAAAAAGAACCTAAGAACCTTCATCCAAGTGACCCATAACCTAAACTTTACCTATTTCAACACCCTGACCATCTATCCTACTTCCATATCTGATCATAATCTAGCCTCTTATACTATATTTGTTTATTTTCTTTGGATGCGATACCTATATCATATCAACTACAGTAGGCCATTATTTATTTATGTCATTCATTATGTTAAGCTGTATTAAACAGTGGGTTGACTGCCACCAGGGAAGTACCACACTTCCAAGATCTAGCACACGTTAGGCAGCCCACTGGCATATATTGTTAACTCTCTTTTATGGTCTTGTTTTATATTTTTGGTAGTTCCTCCTAGCCAAAAGGAAGCTCTCACTGTCATCATTGGATTAAGAAGTTAGAACACACACATAACCTCTAACCGACCATCACAACAGGTATTCCTCCTTGGCCCATACCCTTATCTATTTTTTCAAATCCATAAAAAAAATGGTGAAACATTTTAGAACACCTGGTGGGACCCATCAGGGGTTCCTTTGCATTTTATTCATTCCTACGTTAAATTCGTGTGTTTGTTTCCCTTTTGAAAAGCTTCCACATTAATTTTCTTCGCTAGAATATTCCCCTTTTTCTATTGTATAAAATAAATCATGTTTTTGTGCTTTAAAAAGAATATTTCTTTCTTTCATTAGTTAAATAAGATCCCTCTTCTTGTTCATTACTTGCTACATCAAATACCACATTTCAATTTGGGTTTAAAAAACTTGCATGGAATTTTGATTTATTGTATTACATCTCACACTAAAATTGAGGGCAACCTATACGCTGGAAGTCATGACCAGCTGATGGTTGACACAAATAAATCATAGAAAGCACATTCTTTCTTCTCTCTCTTTTCCAAACTACAAAAATTGGAATATATACATCTTCTTGAACAACATCCCACCCAGAAGAATGTTTCAATAATAAGAGGATTGACAGTGGGCACCCAGATGGTTATCTCTATCCAGTCATCACCTTAGAGAATGGCCCGCCCCCACCAAAACATAACTTGAAACCTCACCTTTAGAATTTTCTTATTTTTAGGAAGCCTTCCCAACCAAAAAATTTGTTCTAAATTTTCAATTCAGTCTTTAAATAGCATAAGCTAAACACACTAAATTCACTTGGAGGTTACGTGTTTTTCTTAGCTTTGTGCTTGACTTGCATTTTGAGGTGTGAGGTCATATTCTCCATTGTTCTTTCCTTTCAAACTCCATAATCATAGTTGGTGTATTCCAGTTGATTTGAGTGTGTCAGCACTCAATTTTTACCATACTTAAACTTCTTGGTTTGTATCTCATTCAACCTTAATTAACAAAAAGAAAAAATTTCTTCATTCTATAGATTTCACAGTAACCGACATCAGTTTACATCTGATCATCATTGGTTTACCTGATCGGTGTCAGTTCCCTATGATTTTGGTTAGTTTACCCAAATAGCACTAATCTCATCTTCTTCTCCGTTTCAAATATCTAGATGTAACCATATCCTCTACATTATTATATTATTGACTAAATATATCTTTCCCAATTGACTTTTCACAGTTTCTACCTCACTTTCTCAAACTGTCACTTTCACACAGTAACTGGCATCGGTTATTGTGACCGTCATCGATTGGCTAAACCAACGTCGGTCTATCTGGTTTGATTTTTAAGAAAAACACCTTGCAATTCACCTCTTGTAATCAATTATTTTCCATCCCTATTGTTTTCTGTATCATTTACAAAATACAGTCTTACTAGGTCAACATTTATTCACATGGTGTTGACTCACAGCACAACTAATGCCATCGTATTTCACGCCAGCTGTTAGCCACTCCCACCTAGTCCATCAACATCATCCATCCTGTCACCTATGGATTTGAATTATCCTATCCCCATTACTAGCGGTGATGAGGGGTTCGCCAAACTCCTTAGCTAGAATCTCATTTCCCTCTAGTACTATCTTGCTCATTCTTCCACTCGAGATTCCTCAGGATAGTTAATATACGACATGCCCGTATCTATCCATCCTACTCTCACACCCACCTCTGCATCAGGTAGCACCATCTCGGTGCTACCGTCATCCACTTTACCACCTATGGTGTCTCAGGTAGATCCGACATCCATGATAACTACAGTGTCTACATCATCTATTGCACCCATGACATGAATTTTCCCTCCGATAGATGCTTTGAGTATAGCCCCATATGCACTGAAACATTCCCATTTTAAGACTTTAGAAACAAGGAATTTTTTAATTTATTTTTGCATGATTAATGTTCTTTGTTCTAAATACATAATTTAGAACACACATTTCATAACAATCATTCTTATAACAGATAACCATATGCAGCTATAATGACTCGGTGAGCAACCAATCTATTCATTCCATGACTTGGTGAACTACCAATCCATTCATGTCTAACCTTGATTTTTGAGTATTCTACTGAATACTTCATGTTCTTGGTTATGAGTGATCTATCTAAGGAACCTAACTAAATATTTGTTACCAATATTCATCGGCATCATGATCCTTAGACTAGGTGACATAGGACAATGCAATCAACAGCTTGCGATACTTTGGCCAAATATTTCTAACATATTGTTCATATTACTTATTCCTTGATGACAAACTCATCAATTCAGAATACATCCTTCACCCCAATCCATTTTTATCTAGAATGTCTTACACTAACTTCTGTCAGTCCCCTTGCCCAAGGTTTAACTCTAGTCCAGGTTAACAACATAGGTCATGATATGATGTGGCTCACAAAGACTTCGGGTAAATTGGCATACTGGGTCAACCTAGGTTAACCCCGTGTGCCAAAGTACCCTGAGTCCTAGAGGGCTACTTCATATCCTGACTATGATACTAACCAATCCTAGAGGGAAATCTTGATCAAGTTCAAAGGTGTGTAGATCTTGATGTTCAATGCAGAAGGGTGTTGCCACATGTTAACGACACTGTTGTATCCTCGAGAAGATCCTAATATTCTTGAAGGTACAACCTTGAAGTTGACGTGTGCCAACATCCTACGGAACAACCTCATAAAGATGTACATACCTCCAAGAGTTTACATATGTTAAGTTAAATTTGGTTTATCAGACGACATATTTCGGTAGCCCATCAAAACCTGAGTCTAACACTCTTTAAGTTCTTTTTACATTTCAGATTCATATAATCTTAAGAACTTTAATTAACTTAAGATTGCTTCCAGATTTGTTAGTTTTGACCTAACAACTCGTTATCCAAAAACAGGACAGCAATAACTTATGTTCCTTTATTCTAGATAACTTAACCAATTAAGGAAGTGTAACAACCTACAAGGCTGAAACATATTAGACTTATTATAATTAAGTCTTAATTATTAACAATCATATCTTCCTCTTTTATTTAGTTCATAAAAGAGGGAGAAACTTTCTCTTCATAGTTAAGTTCATAGGGTTTACTCACCCATTATACCCTTATAATTTTTATAAGGTTCATTTCAGTTTAGCATAAGATATCTTAATGATATGAGTTGTCTAGATAAATTCATTGTATTTCTACAACTTACTAAGTTGCATCACAATTAGGGAATTACCCTAATCCCCCCTTTTCCTACTTATACAAGAACACTCATTGAAACATATAGATAATATGAATAATGTCAATAGAATAGAATTCTATTTCTTTTACAAAAGTACAAGCTATTTTACATAATCCATGCAAGTAAATTCTCATTCTTCATTTACTTTTCAAAGCTTATACATTTACAACTTTTTCATTACAACACATTGCATGACAACAGCTGAAATTCAAAAGAGAATAACTTTTTTTTTAATACAACTTAAGAACAATTCATAATTCTTCTCAAGAATCAACATAGGTCAACCAATGCATCATATCAGTTTTTTCCTTCTCTTATCACTTACGAAGTCCATCTGCAAAAATTGCTAGCACGGGTCAGTTCAATGAACTTAACATGATAAGCACTAAGCCTTAAAAAAAGTGCATTCAACTAATTTTTCCAATAAAAAAAACCCTACTTTAATGAACAATAAGTAATTCATACTCTCAAGCATAAGTAAAACCAATAAAAAGAAGAGCAATACTAAATAGATTTTAACACAAAGAGGAATAGGATATTATTTATAATACCTATCCTATAAGTTAAAGTATAATTGATTTCATCAAATATCTTTACCAAACAACAAAAACATAATATATCATTGTTTCCAATTTTACCAAATAAAGTACAACACATATTTTTACTATAAGATACAAAAGTGTTTATAGCATATTCCCTTTTCGATATTTCCACTAACTTTCAAGTAAAGAAGAAAAGAAAGTATTCCATTGCCAAAGTACATAATCATCAGCAAGGCTGAAATTGGTGTATACCATGATTTAAATTGCCCCTTTAAAGTAACACTACTTTAAAATTTAATAGTATATTGTATTCATCAAACAGATCCATATGAAATAATTACAAGGAGAAGTGGTGATTTAACAATCATTTAAAGGCTACAATTTTATTTGCCAACCTAACCCCAATTTCATTCCACTTCATTTCCATCAAGGACAAGTATACAAAACTAATAATCATACAGTTAAAATTCATCCAAGAGTTCCAATGAAAGGAGGACAATGATCATTTCAAGGAAAGAGAGTACTAAAACTATCTTCCTTTCTAAACCATCCCATTACAGTGCATGAATTTCTACTTTGTGTTAGAAAAAATAAAATAGTAAAGCTCATACATAGTCCACAAACAGTAAGCTTCACAGAGTATTTCTCTAAAGGTCTAACATTCTCCCATTGGACCCGAATAGTCACGGATAAGAAGAAATCATCTTAACAATTGCCCAATCATAGAACCCTATACAATCAACAATGCAGTTCAAACACATTCACAATCGATTTTAGATTGCAAACAATCTTCCAAGACATAACATACATTTATTAGACCCAACAAGAGGTAAGAATCTGAGTAATTGCTGACACTCAAGACTTCTCAATAGTTCAGAAAAGTAGGACCATCTCAATGGTATGCAAATGCATCACTACCAGAACTATAAATTGGGTTTCCAACAAAAGACAATATAAAACATCAAAAGAATAATATGTATAGTCCAGGACTCGTTTACAATTCCTAGCTCAATGCCAAGCATAAATGTCATTGAAGGATCAAAACCATTCAAATATATGTAACCAAGTTAGGGTATCGACATGTTCCTTTAATAGTTAACTAAATAATCGAAAGACCATAATACCTGAACGTACACAATGTTCACGTTTCTACTTCCATTAAGAACACCAAGTATTAAATGGTGTGTACAGTGAAGGATATCAATATTACAACCACAATTACATAATATGCCAGCATCCTAAGACTAGACTGAGAGCAGTGAAATTATTTGCATATAGTTCAAAATAAGAAGAAATGATTCCATTCTTCATTAATATCTATTCAACCTTATTACCAAACAAAAATGGAATGTAAGATGCTTAGACAGAGCTCAAAAAGGATGACTCACAGGTCAAGTTCATAAAGAATCTCCAAATACCATTAATGTGGTCATAAGAACAAGATTCCATAAGCACCATGTCCAAGTAACTTGAATTATAGTCAAGTTACCCAAAATAATAACAAACACAAGTTTGAAAATCAATCAAGTTCACAAAATGAAATACAAACTAAACCATATATTGCTTTTCCTGTGCATGCAAGTTTCCATAATAGTCCATGTTTTTGTAAGAAGAAACATAGAAACCAACTATATATGGTTTTTCCATGCATGTGAACTTTACTACCATCAAAGTTCCACAAGGTAAAATACAAAATCAACAAGACATAAATAGGTTTATCTATAGTGCATGTTGTTGTTCACTCAAAATTTCCCGCTCTGATAAGAGTAAAATTTTCAAAATTTTGAGTTGAAGAGTTCTTCTCTGAAGTGCCTAAGTCGTGGAGTTAAAAGAAATTGTGTTTTGGGTCTTTTTGTGTGATTTTCGGGCCTATCGGAACTTTTTGTCCCATCTGTCCCAAGTACGAAAATGCACTCTATTCCCCGATTCGGCCGAAATCCCCGAAGCTGTCCCATTTTCGGGCCCGTCGGAAAATTTTGTCCCAAGTGTCCCAAAACTTATTTTGCGTGTTGTTCCAATTTCGGCCGAATCATCCTTCCCGCGTACTTCGCACTTTCCTGTCCCAAATGTCCCAAAGTTAAAAAGTGCGAGCTTTCCCATTTTTGGCCGATTTTCCCGAACCGCGTCCTTCGGAACTTTTTGTCCCAACTGCCCCATTTGAAAAAGTGCGAGCTTTCCTAATTTCGGCCGAGCCGGTCAAGTCGCGTACTTCGGAACTTTTTGTCCCGAATGTCCCAAATGCATTTGTGCGTCCTCTCCCTGTTTCGCCCGAACCGGCCGAGCCGCGTGTTTCGCGCATTCGCGTCTCACATGTCCCAAGTGTACCTAGTGTCATTCACACTTAGTTTTTCCCGCTCACTCCAAGTATGATATTTTTCAAATTGGTGGTGGTGTATTCAATGCGCATTAAAGTCATTTCTCTCTCCAAACGGCTATATAACGAGCATTCCCCTTTGCATTTTTCACATTGCTTCCATGCTATCTTTCGCTCAAACCCTTGCAATTTGAAAACTTGCGCAATTCCCCCTCCATTTGCAAATTCCTTCCAGAAGTCTAGGTTGCAGCTCCCAGTCTATCAATATGAAGATCAAGTTTCAGGGGCAGGAGCAAATTTCTCCACTTGAGTCTGCCGTTACCAATATCGGAGACAGTGAAGCTCGTCATCTCGACTTCGGTGATTTTTTGTCAAGAATGACAGATGCAAACCCTACGCCAATGGCACAGATGATTAATGATAGCGGTTTAGCTTTCGCCGGAGGATTCCCTATCTCAGTGCAGTGTGCTGATACTGTACTTTCATGCGGAGCTCACTTCGACCCCGCTACGAGCGAATTGACAAACATACATGGGGAGCTCATTGCCAAGCTGGACGCTGCCGCCATTGGAGCTGCTCTGAGGATTCCGGAGATGGACAATGCTATAGTCGTCTCTCGGGATCAAGCACAGGCCATGTTCGACCAAGACAGTGATAAATATAAAGCTTGAGTGGCGAAGTCTTGGTTGAAGAACCCTAAGAAAGGTCCTTCTCGTCTGACCAAAACCCTCTTCCGGGCAGATTTCAACGAAGAACTATCAGACTTCATAATCCTGCTGGCTCGGGTTATGGGTTTGCCCTCCACCAATGAATTTCATTTCTGGATGTGCCCGCTCATTAGCATTGTGTGCGAGGGAACACAAAATATCAACTGGGCAGAGATCATCAGTATGAATTTGGCTGAGCAGCTATCTAACGTTCAGCAGAAAAAGAAGTTCTACATGACTTCATATCTGATGTATACCCTAGCAGCATCCAGGTAGTGGTTTGGTTTCTCCTATGTAGATGCACACAAAGATGATCCAGTGTATGCCTATTGCCCGCAGTTCACCTTGGAGACTAGCAACCGTAATTTCAGAAGGGTCAATGATGCTTTCACCATGTACGTGGTCAGATTGCTCAAAGGTGATACTGCAAGAAGGTTTTCAGATGAAGCCATGAACCTGATATCGCAGTATGGAGCCTATTTCATTCAATTCAGGAAATTCTCCTATATCAGGCTGGCTGGCTATGAGAGCACCCCTCTGCGGCTCCCCATGTTCTGCAATGACAAAATGGCCCTGATTGAAATATGCAGGCAACTAGACAAGTTGCACAGAACTTGCAGAGACAAGAAGATTTCTGGCTTGCACTTTCCCATCTCTCTGGGAAACTATACATGCAAAACAGCTCTGGATGCTCAGAACATAGAAAGAGCCCTGGTCCCTATCACTGTTCATTTCTTCAAGCCTAGGACCTGTTTTGACTTGAAGAAGTTCATTGAACAGAACCTCAAGATAATATATCATCATAGGGCAGATACAGAAGACTACTGGGCTGACTGTGCAGATGATTTTGAAGCCAGAAGAAGGCATTGTGGCAGGTTCTCCCTGCAATTGATCCAAGAACTCAGTCTGTACCAAGTTCCTGAAGGTCTCCAAGATGATAATTCTGAGCTATACTCTTATGAGTATGAAAATGTGATTAAGCACACTCCCCTGGAGGACCTGGATTGGAACAGGAAAGAGAGAGATGATCTGGCTGAGATTCTTGCTCCAGTCTTGAACAGAACTAGGGTCTGGTTCAGTAAGAAGATCCGAGAATTCAAGAATCACTCAGGAGAATCTAGCTCCAAGGATGATTCAACACCCATAAGAGAGACATCAGTTCCAGAGTCTGGAACACCAGTGAAAACCCCTCCTACCTCAACAGCTCAGGGACCTGTGGAATCTACTCCTTCTCCATCTACCCAGGTATACAAGAAGAAACTCAAAGAGGTAAAGAAGGAGCCTGCAGAGAATGATCCTCCAAGAAAATAGGCACAGTTGCCTATAGGGCCAGAGAACATCATTGTTCTCAGTGAAAGCGAAGAAAGTGAGATGCCAACTCCTGCAAGTGTTCCTGAAAATCCAGCAGATAAGGAGGTCCAGAGCACTGAATTTCCAGGTACTAATGATTCTTCTACCGCCATTACCTCCAAGTGTTCTACCCACATCTCAACTTGAGTCAACAGCTGCACAGACCTTGAGTGTCATGAGCTCCCTGTCTCTTGGTCCCCTTGCTTCTCCTGTAGATTCTTCTTCCTCTTTTGCTTGGGTGCAACCTCTGGTTGACAAAAGGAAGAGGAAATCCTCCTCTCAAAGCTTGGGACCAAATTTTGATGCTGTAGTAGCCTTGTTGGGCACCACTCCTTCTCGTGCCAAGAAAGCCAGAACTACTTCCAGGATTGTGTCAGATGCTCAAGGTCAGCAATTCCTGGAGATTGCTAAGCCCACAGTAGACAAATCAGAATCAGACTTGCTGACATCTGACTTGGAGCTTTCAAGGATCCCTATGGGAGAGTCTACTCCTGAAGGTGAGATTCATAACCTCCAGGAAACAGTCACAAGGGTTATTGGAAGGGTAGAGAAAGGGCATCAGACGATTGAGCAGCTAGAAGAACAAGCCCAAGTTCTCACGAGTTTTATCAAGTCACTTTTGTCTAAGGACAAAGTTTTGGACCCTACCCCCTTGACTGCTCTACCGCCTCCTGTAATTCTAAGCCAAGATGAAGTGCAAAGTATTAAAGATATGCACAAGTATTCTGTCTATGGCAGAGCTATCGAAGCCATGGTAGATGACATGCTTGTTGCCAGACTAAACTTCATCGATGAAGCTTTTAAGCTACATGGAAAGGTAGATAATTTGCAACAGAAGCTGTCCTCTACTATTGGGGTAATGGATAAAGAGCTTAAGCTCTGGAGTAGTTGCATCGTAGACCTTCGCCTCATGGGCCAGACAGATGAGAACATCTTACTGGCAAACAAGATTTTCGATGATGCTAAGGACAATCTGTCAAAATCTTGGGTCTACAGCGTGGAGTGGAAAATCAGAGTCCTGGA
Organism: Taxus chinensis; assembly: GCA_019776745.2. Taxonomy (NCBI): domain Eukaryota; kingdom Viridiplantae; phylum Streptophyta; class Pinopsida; order Cupressales; family Taxaceae; genus Taxus; species Taxus chinensis. Next base: position 28,330,598 of record CM034149.1, on the reverse strand, counting down.
GGAAGCTGTAGGAGAAATGAAGAATAGCTGGCAGAAGGGAGAAGCATTCAAGACACTGGTAGCTGCTGCGTTCAAGGATATGCATTGTCATCTTCAGGATGAAAACTCTGGCGTTCCCTTGTCCTTGCAAGAAATCAAAGCTCAGTTCAGAGCTTTTGTCAAAGATAATCTTTTCAAGGAAGAATCCATCTCTAAGGACAAGATAAAGGAAATTTGTTCTCTTCAGTCTGCCATTGAAGAAGCAAACAAAGACTATCATACTCATGTCGAGTTTGATAAAGAGATGGAGAAATGTATGGGATTTTGGACTCAGTCTGTAACCAACACGTCAGTCCCTCGTGGCAGAGATATAGCTGAGTCATTGAAGAAGTTCAGGTAGCGGATTCTGAAGACAGTGGCTCCCTCCCAATAACCGGCCACCTGTCTCCTTCTCCTTTCTTTCCTCTTCTTTCCTTTCTTTTTTTATTCTTTGTAATTAGTTATGGTATTGCGATTGGCGGTACTTAACTATTCTTTTGTTAAAAGAAACGGTTACGAAGAGTAACTGACTTGTAATCTATATAATGGCCTTTCCACGCCATTCGCCAGGAGGAAGAACTTGGATATTTTGCTGAAAGTGTAAACAGATCTTAAAGAAATCAATACAAAAGGGCTTTCTGTTCTTTGTCTATCTGATTCTTGTTGTCTCTGTGTTTTCCTTTAATATTGTGAAGATCATTTTGTTCCTAACTCGTTTAGTCTCTCTGATTGCATACTCTTCAGTTTTGCAAGTACAGTGATCTTGTACAACCAAGAAGGAACTTTGTGTCCTTGATTAACAAATGTTATGCTAAGAAGAAGGTTATTTACGGAACTTTGTGTCTTTAAATTTAATCCCATTCAGCTAAGGCAAATGATCTTTTCTTAAATCCTTTGAAACTTTGCATACACGAAGAATTATTCTGCTATCTATAATTCTGAATGTTGCCATTCTGCTCATCTTCTTATTCCCCTTCCTCAGTCCTGGCGTAACCGATGATCCTTGTGGAAAACACTTTCGTAATATCCAAGTTTGACCATAAAATAATGTTCTGTGTATTTGTAAATAAGTTCATTTCGGAATAAGGGAACCTCTCCCATTAAAGAGGAGGGACTTTTTGTCCCCTGACTGTTGCTCTTCTAAAAAGTCCTATTTGACGACCAACACATGTGAAACTTGTTAACAGTCAATGATTTTCACAAGAAGAATACAATCCCCAAATCGTGTACGGGTTTACTCATAGTCCATTTATCTATGGATCAAAATGCATGCTAAACAAACCCTGAGAATCTTAGTTACAGTCCACTTTACTAAACAAGTTTCCCAACTAAAGATCGTACTTGCATACGAGTTTAATAAGACTGGAGTTCTTACCAATTTGAATTCACAAGACATAACCAGTTCACCCAACAATCATTTCAAACCACTAAAGAAGAAAACAATGTTACCATTTTTGTTAAAGTATTCATGGTTCCTTTAAGAAAAAAAAGTGCAAAGAAAACTTTCCATAGAATCATGAACACACAGATTCCAAAAACATAGAATACAAGTTTTTCTTACAAACCCATCTATCAATTTACCAACTAAGCATGAATTCACAAAACTCAATAGAGAAAATTTCTTTTGATGAAAACACTTAGAATAAACCAAGAGATTTTAATAGTTAGGGCCTATCATGCCTGATAGTGTCACTGAAAAAAATCGAAGAAGACTTCTAGCTGAGCTCGCTTCTCCCCTTCTTCTCCACAAAATACCAAAACAACAAAATACTTCCTCCACATTTCCTCATATACTCTCCATGAAAAAAAAAAAAATTTGAAACCTTGAAAATAGCCATGCAATATAGTTTAACTACTAGTTCGAAAAACCAGAGTTCAAGTAGAATGAAAATCTGAAAGCATGCAAATGAAACAGCTGAACCAAAAATCCACTGGTATGCCTACCAAAGTGGTTTGGGATCGTCAAACAAGAAAATTAATTGCATTAATTTTCTAATCTCTTGCCCAATCTTCCTTGTCACCACCTACCAAACTGGTGAGTTCCAAATCAAATAAAACATGAGTTTCCATTTCTAGTGATACTGCCACCTAGGCCTCCACCAACCAAACTAGCCCCTGCCAAAGTTGGTAGTCTGTAGGAATTTAAAAACCTTATCATCTTCTTAAATGCTTAGAAACCATTTCCAATGTACATGCGACCCCCTTTTAGTTCCCAATTCACATCCATTAGCTTAGGATAGGTTAGATTGCTTAGGTTAGATCTTAGTTAGGATTTAAATTAGTACCTTAGGATGTATCACTAACCACTAACCTCTAACATAGATCTTTAGCAATTAGGTTAGATCTTAGGTAGGATTTAAATTAGTACCTTAGGATGTATCACTAACCACTAACCTCTAACATAGATCTTTAGCAATTAGGTTAGATAACTCCACATAGGTGAGTAATCAAAAATACAATAGTTTATAGAAACTAGGTTAGATCACCAAATAACTTTGTAGCGTTAGGTTATAGTTTTAATACCTAGCAACCCTTCTAACCCTTAGTACCAAGTTTAGGTTAGCAACAAAATTATATCAAGTAACATGACTTAGGTAGGAATACTTTCACCTAGCTTAGGATTTCAGAAGTAAATCCTCAATAGGTTCCCGGATATCTTTCCCTTGTGTTATGAATAGTTACATTCCTATCATTATCAGTAATGACCTATCCTGGTCGATCTTCAAGGACCCAAGCCAACAACCTATTGAATGGAAGTGCATTCACATAGAAGTCAAAGAACTTGTAACAACAAAGTTCAGTCTAGCGTGTAGCTTAACTCATGGAATGTCGATTTTACCATTCACTCTAATAGAGAATTTTCTAAAAAAAAATTCCTTGGATCACTAAAATTGATCCAAGGATGAGTCAGATAAAAAGACAAGTTTACAACTCTTAAACTAGATTGTAAATTACCTACCAAAACTGAAAAATGGATTAAGAGAAGTAATACCTGTTCGATCATAGGATCTTAAGAGCAGAAAATAATTATCCATATCAAGCATGATTTCCAATAATCAGAAGAACATATCCTTATAAGGAAAATCAATATCAACACTTGAATGCAAAGGAGGAAAATAACCACTGTTAAGGGTGTTACATGCACCCACTACCTCACATATATGTATTGCATTACAATCACCTCTGGTGTTGACAACTTACACCCCTTTTAAAAAATACATCCTTTCTATCCCATAGTCCTTGCCCCCAATCACCACTAGAGTTGTTACGACTACTCCACCCACTTACACATATTACCAACAACCCCCGACCTCATCTATTACTTATTCTAGATATATGCCACCTATATCTATTCCTACTGTGTAAATCTCATACTTAGCGCCACCATATACTAGCATACCACCCACCTCATACATCCAGCATCAACCCTGTTTTTTTGCAGGGGCGCCCATTCATCCCAACCTACTAACGACCTCATTAAAATGATGATGGAAAAGATGTAGACCTTAAAAGCATATATTTTTGGATCCCATAATTCTTTAACTTGTGATGAAATCTATAACGAGCCTATCTATCCATCTATTCCCATTCACCCTTACCTTGTGCATTGGGAAATGCCTAAATTCAATCGCTTCAATAGTAAATAAGACCCGTAACAACACTTGCTATCATTCAAACATGGGTGTTACCTAATCACCCACAATTACACTTTTCTCCTACAAAAATTCCCAATGTCCTTGATAGGACCATCATTAGATTGGTATAGTGGACTACCTTGACATTCCATTTATTCCTTTAATCAAGGAGCCCAAACTTTCTTAGACTATTTTTCAATCAATGTTACCAAGAAAGTCACCATGACCAATCTCTATTCAACCCGATGGTATGAAGATGAATCTATCGTAGATTTCGTTACCCTCTAGCGGAGTCTTATTAACCAATTTTTGTTCCAACTACCTCATACTGAACTTATTGAGTTATTCACTAGAGCTTGTGCCAGACACATCTCACCAAATCTGCAAGTATAAACCTTCCAAACCTTTGATGAAGTGTTCAACATGGTACGAAAACTTAAAATTCATGCCATTGAAGAAAATAAAATCCAATTATGAAACAGGAACACCCCATTCAAATAAAATGACTCTTCTTCATCTTCAAAACCTGAAAGTATGAAATTCCAAAGGATCTTCCAACGTGGTAGTTCTCAAGGTAGGACCACCTCCTCCTTCTAATCAAGCCTAACCCTCTTCCAATATTTCTCCCCTTTAGGCCTTTCAACTCTAGTGGGAACAGTAGAATTACACTTCGATTGGATAGCCCTATTATTCAATCTTTGAAAAGCTTCTTAAATTCGGAGCCATTACACTTCCTCCCTTAAAAAATCATAGAAGTTTCGATCATGCCCATCCTATGCCTTCATGGTATAAAGAACATGACTACTATAATTACCATCACATTAAAGGCCATAGTGACAATAATTACATAAATTTTAAAAACATTATCCAAGAGATGATAGATAATGGAGATCTTTTCGTGGATAACCCAAACATGCCAGCTAATCAAAACTTACACATCATTAAAAATTTGTTCCCTAATCATAAACCGTTGTCTAATCAAGATAGTGAACCTTCATCCAACGAAAAGAATGTCTATGAAGTTCACACAGTTTTTGATATCGTACCAACCATTCCTCAAAACCTACCTACTTCATCTATCGAGGAAATTTTGGCATGAGCTCCTCTACCCACAGAGGATCATACAACTTCTACTCCTTCATGCATAGAGGAGTCCCCCTCATCTACCCCTACTCTCATGGAGGAACCCACACCTCCTACCGATGATATTTCACCATCTACCTCACAACCTACCAAAAATTCAACACTTTTAATTCTCCCATCCATAGGAGAATCATCATCACCTTCTCCTCCACCAAAAATGAAGTCTACATCATCCCACCTATTATCTCTCCTACCCATTGGAGACTTGTCAGACATTCCACTACCTATTGGGGGTAGTTTTCCCTCAACATCCTAGAACCCCATTGGCATGATCTCATCTCTTTTTCTGATAGAGTTTGAGTCTAGTCAATTCCCTGTCTCATAGACATATTTTATAGGGATTGAGACCCAATGAATTCCATCCTCTTCTTCAGTAGTCCCATTTTCATGACTAGTTGATCACTTGGATTACATTGATCATTCCATGCTCTAGGGACATCTTCATATCCCCGTTTCAACCCAAATGCAAATGTTTCCTGAAGATACATCCATGATCTACCTAAATATATTTTCAGCAAGCAAATCAACATTGACCATGCCTATTGAAATGGCTTCTTCTTCATCATCCCTACCTACATACAAACCTCTACCCACAACTAAAACCATTCCCAAACCTCAAAACCTACCCACACTTATCTTCTCATCCGTATCTAGTGTAACATTCCCATTTTAAGACTTTAGAAACAAGGGAAAAAAATTACACAATGTTCTCTGTTCTAAATAAAACATAATTTAGAACACACATTCCATGAGTTAGGCCGTGGAGCCTGTTTTCATGTGTAAAAGTGTTGAAGAATGTACGCTAAGAGTACTGTACACTTTTCATGTATCCTCACCAGGGTTCGGGGCCAGGTTAGGCCCCAAGCAGGGGTCCGGGGGCGGTAACCCCCAGTAGCATGGTTTTGGGGGCGTAGCCCCCGAAATTTTTATTTAGGCCTTAAAATGTGCCCGATATATCAGGAAATGTGATTTTATCATACGGGTGGGATTTTGACCCATAGGTTTATGGGAAGGTTTTGGCCCATGGTTTTGATACCCACAATTTTGTAAAACTGCTTAAGCAGTGTAACATCCCCATTTAAGAACATTAGAACAAGAAATTTTTTTTTTTTTTAATAAATGCTTCCTAGTTCTAAATACATAATTTAGAACTCACAAATCAAAACCACCATTCTTATAATAGATAACCACATGCAGTTGTAATGACTCGGAGTACCTCCGATCTATTCATTCCATGACTCGTTAATCTACCGATCTATTCATGAGTATCAAAGAGTTGGCGTTTTTATTTTAACACATCACTCTTGCGGTTCTCTTCCCTAATCCGAGATTCAGAATGCTCTGTCTAAGGAACCTATCTGAATAATTTTTACCATTATTCATCGGCATCTCATCCCTTAGACTAGGTGACATAGGACAATGCAATCAGCAGCTTGCGATACTTTGGCCAAAGATTTGAAACATACTGTTTATGTCTCGTATCCATTGACGGCATGCTCGTCAATCTGGAATACGTCTTTCACCCCCATTCCTATGTTATGTAGAATGTCTTATACTGACTTCTGTCAGTCTCTCCTGCGCCAAGTTATTCACTCTGGAATGGATTAGTAATATGCCAACATTATAGGGATGCTCTCCGAGGACTAGGGATACACTGACATACAGGGTCAACCCTAGTTAACCTAGTGTGTCAAGATACCTCGAGTCTCCGGAGGCAGCCTTATAACATGACCACGTTCCTAATCAGTCCTAGAGTAAAACTTGTTCAAGTTTAAGGTGTAAATCTTAACGATCAATGCAAAGGGTGTCACCATAAGTCACCTGCATTGTTGTATCTTCGAGAAGATCCTAATATTCTCGAAGGTACAACCATGCAATTGACTTGTGCCATCAACCTTCAAATCTGCCTCGAAAAGATCTACTTATTTATAAGGTGTTACATACGTTGAGTTAAAGTTAAACTTTAAGACACTCCTTTTAGGGTAGTCTTTTCCCAACCCCTGGGTTCCTCACCTTAGAATTACCTTTCTTAATAAAACCCATTTCACAAAGAGAAGTTATTAAGACTTGAGGTCCCATCAAGGAGTTCATTGAAAAACAAAAATCTAAATCAATGAAACTGGACAATAGCCCTTAATCTTCACATAAGGTTGCTAACCATACCCTTTTTGGTTTATATCAGTTCTCATAGCTGAAATATATCTTACTTATTAGTATTGAGATAAAGTGATTAAAAATTCAATTAAACGTTGTCTTGACTTAGATCAAGACTAAGGAGTAACAATTTATTCAGCCTGTTTAGTTTCCTGTTGAGGTTTATTTTAACCTTAGCTTCTCGAAAGACAGTGATCTAATTTCCAATTTAGCTTTAGATAGAACATAACAGATCTACTAAACATTCACAAGTATTCAGTCACATAATCTTTTCAAAGCTTACTTAGAGAATCCCAAATGTCTCCAAGGTATACAATAATAACAATGCTCTTTAAAATCATTCGAATCGAAGAAGTTCAAACCATCAAGATACGAATGTAAACACATAAGTAAAAAATACCTCATTTCATTCATTTCTAAGCTAATCAAATACATTTTATGCATTCAACATATTGGATACAATACTCAACAACAAAAGAAAATATTTCTTCAAGTAGTACATTTAGAGAATCAAATTGGAATTCATCATAAAACCAAATTAAATGATCTGAACATCATATTAGATCTGCATGTCTTTACCACTTACGGCAACCATCTGCAAAAATTGTCAACACGGGTCAGTTCGGTGAACTGAGCATGATAAGCACTAATTCTTAAAACAATTGCAATCCACCAATTGTTCTCATTAAACAACATGTTTAAATGAAATCATTTATTCAAATTCCAAACATAAATCAGGCTATTCATCTTATATGTTAGAGACTAAGAACAAATGAATACAACCAATCTAAAGACAGAAAAACTCCTACAAAATTGTTTCTATCAATTTCTCAGGGCAGTTAAAACATTCAGCAAGCTCACTGTCTTAATTCTTTTATCATCATAACACTTTTCAATGTTATTGACAAGTATACCTATTTAAACAACATCTCACATTTTATACCAGTCTCTCCATATAATACCTCAGTTTATTCTTGTTATGCCCTTACCGTAGAGATCGCAAAAGGATGCAAGAAGAAAGCACACAAGGTTTCCTAACTAGGAGATAGAAAATTTTCCTGTTCAACTTATTATACATCAACATATAAATTATAGTCTAGAAGAAAGAAACAGAGTCAATTAGATTCCTAAATCAACAATGTTCTGGACTGTACCGACTCCTTGAATAATGCTAATACATTTACGCATGCGACTAAACAGTCGAGATTACAAGAAGAACTACAGCATCATCAGAATTCAAAATATAAAAATCACCTGTAGCTTATTGAGCAATACAAGAGTTCACGCGACAAGCAATAATAAATAATCCAACTCCAATAGGCTCAACAAAACTTTCCATATTATTCAAAAAACATGAAAAATATCCAACGCCATCACCTGTCATGGCACAGCTAGTAACTCTTTACCCTAGTCAAGCACAAGACTAGATAACACAATAACAAAAGAGGTAACCATGTGCAAACATAGTGACATTCCCACTGAGTCAAAACACTTAGCAACATACAGCTGAATCTATTCCCTAATAAAATACAACCAAGACTTAAATTAGAAGCCGAAATCAAGAAATAATAACCACTACAAGGACTTCATAGAAGACGTCATCGTATCATTAATTTCATCAAAATTTCATCCAAAATCAAGCTAATACGAATACAGTAGGGACTCATATAGAGTCGAGTTTGTAAAGAAAGCCCATCCCTTAATTCCTCAGAAATGAACTGAACATAAACACAATAATATTAAGAAGATTCAATTTCAATATGCATGCACAATGAAGACTTAAATCAGGAATCGAGCCAACACGCAACATATCAAGGACTTTATCAGGAGTCATGTTTAAATGGGAATACCACAAGGACTCTGACAGTGTTAAATCCAACCAGTACTCACAACCAGGGTTTGATTGGAGTTGAATTCATATGACAACAATTCAAGGACTCCCACAGAGTCAAAACCATTAAGCATTCTCAGCAAAACTTCTTCAGAAGTCAAAAACATACTATACATTACAAGGATTCAAACAAAATTCACAACAAAACTTCTTACCTAAGTCGAAACATTAATTACGTTTCAAGGACTCAAAAGGAGTTGAACCCATATAGTATTCTCAATTAAACTTCTACAGAAGTCAAAAATACTATCTATTTCAAGAATTCCAACAATATCAATAACATATAGTATTCACGACTAAACTTCTACAGAAGCCAAAACATACTATCATTTCAAGAATTCCAACAACAACAATAGCATATAGTATTCACGACTAAACTTCTATAGAAGTCGAAACATACTATACATTTCAAGAATTCCAACAGTATCAGTTTCAACAAGTGTAAACAGCAAGGCTTTGACTGAAGTCGATATCAAGCAAGAAAACATTTCATGGACTCTAACAGAGTTGGTTTCATACATTATCATTGCAAGCATTTCTTTGGAATCTACCAAAATGTAAAACACAGTAAGATAATTCAACAGCACGAAACCAAATGTACACCCAACAAGGAATCAACTGAATAATCGAGCCAGCATGAAAACACAACAAGATAATTCATACATTGCTACCATTAAAACCAACTGAACCAAAAGTCATCTTAACAGAGTTTTTCTAATGAAATAATTTGAAGGAAGCAAGATTTTTAAAAGTTAGGGCCTAACATGCCTGGTAATGTCACTTAAAAATCCGAAGAAGACCTCAGAATGTGCTCAAGCCTTCTTCTCCTCTTCCATGATAGATTCAACAACAATAATTTGTTACTACCATGTCTTATAAACTTTCCCTGACAGAGAAAAGAGCTAGATAATCTCATAGTTTCCATGCAACACATAGTAGACTGGTTCGAAGAACCAATGATCAAACAGAGAGAAAAACGGAGTGAATGGAAAACCAAAATACCAACAAATTTTCCATTTTCATGCCTTCCCAAGCAATCCGCGCTCGGGAACCGAAGTTCATCAATGAAATTAACTCCAAAATTCTCACCTAACCTCCATTGCCACTGACCGCCATAGTTGGCGATGGAAAAAAGCAAACCAAAGACCATTTCCAAATTTGGCGATTCTGCCACGTCGGTCTCGATGGCCGTTTGAAATCTTCGCTAAATCCCCTGTCCTTCATGCTTATCCACTTCATTTAATGCCATAGAAACTACCGCCCATGGCTCGTACCCCTTCATAGGTCCCCCTTCATCCACTATCATTAGTTAGGTTAGAAACATAGGTTAGATCATAAGGTAATACTTTAGCCTTAATTTCCATAGTGCTAGGTCGCTAACCTTAGAAACATTTAGCTTATAGTTTAGGGCTAGGTTAGATTAGCACTAATCCAACCCATAGGTTATAGTTTAGGTTTAGGTTAATAACCTTAATAATTCCAGTCTAGGTCTAAAAAATAGAATCGTTCAGTATAAGAACCAACAGATATACATTCCCGAGATGGATTTTATCCAGCATTGATAATAAGCTAGCAGTATGTATACCAGAATTTATTACCTGGCTCAAGGTCTAGACCTTCCTGATATTACGATATCGGGAACCAATTCATTTAACACAATCAACCTGAGTTAGACTCCAAAATTGCTTATCCAACACATTCAGACCTTGCACCCTTCGTAAGGTCTATAATTTTTTTTCATCCAGAATAAACTTAAAACATCTCTTGGATCAATGCCACTGATCCAAGGCTGAGTCATAAAGATGGGTAAATCCACAATTCATCCCGAAATCAGATTGAACTCAGGTGCTAAAAATGAAAGAAATAAAAGAGTCCAAACATATCCTGACTCAGTCAAAGATCTTCAATAGCAAAGAAGATACAATCAATATCAAGCATGACTTCACAATCAAAGGTACACATCCTTATACAGAAGAAATCATTTATCAACACTTGAATGCTCAAGAGGAAGTAACAATAGTTCAGAGTGTTACAAGCAGTTATCTATTTATATGGTTTTATGCATATGATAGAGGTATAATGAAAAACATTGCATATGTGCTTTGAATTCGGGTGTGAAATCTGTAGAGTTTGTTGAGCATAGATCCAAATAGATATGGGTATTGTATTAAGAGAGTGGTGGCTTGAAATAAAATCTGAGGAAGTGATTCTTGGTGGAAGTAGCCCAAATTGGGTGAAACATGTTAAATACTGTCTCTTTATGTTGTGTTATTTTATTCTGTAATTTTATTTGAGATCTGTAATAATTTATGCATATTAGTTTCTATTGTTGCGATTCTATGAGGGATTATTCTGCATATTTTATCTCTTATTTCCTAATTTTTATCCAAATTCACCCCCAGGGTTGATTTGATAACATACATCAGAATTCTCAAGTCCCAGGCAAATGAATGGATTTAGTGCAAAAATCATGTTTCTAGGGTCCCCTCAGAATTTTTTCTAACTCTCCTGTCCAGGTTGAAAAGAGCAAGTTTTGAGAAAAGGTGAAAAGGCTGCAAAAAACAAGCTTGGGCCAGAAATTTTTTGTGAAAATTGGCTAAGTCCTAGTCCTCGCAGCAGTTGGGACATGAGGAACGTCTGGGCGCGAATCGGCCGAAAGGCCGCCAGGCAGTCTGCAGGGCAAAGGAACATCCGGGCCGACGGGACGCGTGTGACGTGGAAAGCCAGTTCAGCTGAAGGAGAAGAAAATTGACTAACTGCTCTGGGACATTTGGGACATGAAGACGCGAAGGGCACGAACCGCCCGGTTTGGCCGAAAAGGAGAACTTTCGCACTAAGCATTTGGGACATCTGGGCCACGAGGATGTAAAGGACGTGAAAAGGCGAAGTGGCCGAGAGAAAAGGAAGCCCATTTCGGGCGGTTCGGAAGAATTTGTCCGAGACAGCACTGGGACAGTTGGGACAAAGGGACGCATGGGACACAGATAGCCGAAGGAGCCGAAAGCCAATCAAGCAACGCCATGTGTCATTAGCCGAATGAGGGACAAAGAAGCCCATTTCAGGCGGATCGAGAGTTTTTGTCCCAAACAATTTGGGACATCCAGGACAAATGTACGCGAAGGACGTGAAAATCTGGCAGGCCCAAGAACCAATCAAATCATGACACGTGTCACAAGGGAGAAAGTCCAAAAGTCAAGGGGCGAGGTTTCAAACACTAACCCGAGCCAATTAAAAGAGGACACATGTCCAATGAATTAGGAAAACCCACGCACAAGGAAGGAGAGATAATTACACATCTAATCAGCGCTTGACACGTGTCGTCTAGGTGGCAGAGCATGGCAAAAGATTTTAAAATCTGTTTTGGCCTGTTTCGTGCCCTAAATCTTCAGATCATCATATCTTTCGATCCAGAGCTTGGATTAGCACGTTCTTTATACCAACGAAAAGCTATTGAAATTCTCTACATGATTTTGGGATCAATCTTGCATTTTAGTGTAGTCTAGAGAGAGAAAATTGAGAAAATGTCCCTGACGCATGGTAATGCCAGAAGTGACGCTCCAACAACCAGCTTTAATTCAGCAGACAATTTGCCGCTTCTGTTAGACAGCCCACCGTTTTTCCAGGATCCGCCGTTTCTGCCATAATGAGATGATTTAAAATACGACCTAGAAGTGGTTGGGGTAGATTCTGAATTTCCTCTCTTTTCCCTCTCTCATTCTTCCTATATATTGTAAAGAGGAGCTTCTTTCAAAAGGTTGGACATTTTTGTTTTGCCCCTCCCTTCTTCTCTTTGGCAAGTGAACTTGTGGAGTTAAAACCTCCCATTTGAAACTGTAATGTATCCTTGCCTCTTGGCTTTTACAGTGTGTTGTATCAATATTTGGAGCAAATTAATGCATGTCTGTGGATGATTCTCAACCCTCTCTGTGTTCATTTGCATCCTCTTGATCTTTCATTGCAAATCAGTTATCTGTGCATGATCTTGCATTGCATTTTAGTGGCTTGTGTTTATTAACAAGACAGATGTTCTTCATTCCTCAGTGCATCACCTCTATTAGTTTAGGTTTTATTTTATGCATCTTCTTACCCTGTCTCCTTGGAAAGTTAGTTTAGGTTTTGAGTAAACCCTCTACATTTTACATGTGCATCTAAACAGAGGAATAGGAACCGGCCTTCATCCAGAGAGCTTTTGTGATTTCGCAAGGTCCCACACTTGGGAAAAGCTCCATGTTATGCAATCGCATTGAGAGTCTCAACCCACCGTGTTGCAGACACTCAGGGGTGCTGTGATTTTGTACTAACAGTTTTGGCACGCCCGGTGGGACCTAGAGGTCTCATTTTTATTGTAACAGGGTTGATGTGCATCTGCTGCATTTTTCTTGCTTAAAAAGAGCTATTATTTGCATATCTGGTGACTCCAAGGGGAAAAATCAACTGGTTTCAGTAGTGCAGGCCTGAAAAATTATGAGAAGAATCACAAGGTCAAGAGTTGGAGAAGAAGAAGTGTTGTTTGAATACCTACAATTATCTCCGAGAAGGAGGCAAAGAGGAAGAAGGATTCAAAGGTCTCCATCTCCACCAAACAGAACTCTCTCAACTCCTCCACCTAGTAGGCCTTTTATTCAGTCAACAAGGGTTTTAAGACCAATTAGAATGGCTCAGAACAACCCCTACGTCAACTTCACAGGCAGCAGACCACTTGCTCTCAATGCACAACATCCAGTTCCTATTGCAGCCTTGAAGAACATTCCCTACTTCACTGGAGAAAATCAGACTACTCCAGGTGATCATGTTAAAGATATTGCTAACCTTTGTGCAATCCATGAAATCAATGAAATGCAAGTGGCTGTCAAGTTACTGGCATCTTCATTCAAGGGTAAAGCATTGCAATGGTTTAGGAGCCTTGGAGCTGGTTCTATCACAAACTGGAATCAGCTGTGTATTGCACTTCACGAGTAATTTGGAGAGAAGGGAGACAACTTGTCTCTTTTGGAGTAGCTGACAACTATCAAGAGAGCCCCCAATGAGCAGCTGACTAACTTCAACTTCAGATTTCAAAGGTCTTGGGATAGGATTTCAGTGGCAGTCAGGCCAATAGTAGAAGGTGCTTTTCTATATTACCTTAAAGCTTTGAATTCTGATATTTCTATGTTAATTCAATCCATGGGAGGCATAACTATCCCTATGGCTTATTGCATTGCCATTAGGGCTGAAAATTGTTTAATCCAAGCTGGCAAACTTGCCCCTAGGCCTCCCATGCCATTGTTTCCAAGTTTAGAGAGTCCAAAAACTAGTCAAGCACCTAATTTGACTCCTTCTCCCACTCCTAGAAATCAGAGTTCAAATGAAGCTTCCACTTCATCTCCAAGTGCCCCAAATGAGCTTCAAGAGGTCATGAAGCAATTGCAAAACCTAGGCAATGAGCTAGTTACTCTCAAGAGGCAACAAGCCCAAGGTTTCAGACCTTCTTATCAACCCCAAGCTCAACCTAATAGGCAGCCATACCAACCACAAAGACCACCTAATCCAGCTGCAAATATGAATCAAACAAGACCTCCTACCAATAGACCATTCTAGCCCTATAATCCAAATGTCATATCTGCTTCTAAAGCATTAGTGCCAACACAGAACAACATTGCTCAGGAATATGATTGGTGCTTTCCATGCAACGAGCCTCATAACCAATCCATGTGTTTCAATGGTGCCCTCAATCAAGCATTGATGGTGACAACTACTGGTGTGGAGGGTGAGGGCAGTCAAGGAAACAGTTAACAACTAGAAACATTCCAATAGTAATCAGCCCCAAATGACACCACATTGGTGAACTGGCAAGCAGAGGATTTCTACGGCATGAATCAAGTGGTTTCTCAAGGTGTTGCAGCCAACACAAGGCCAAAAAGGAGAAATTTGGGTGAGGAGAAGCCACTAGCTCCAACCAGCCCACAACCTTCTATGACTCCAGAAATGATTGGCAAGCAAAGTCTCATTTCAAATGCACAAGGGCAGCCAAGAACATCCCCTAGGCCAACTCAAATGCCAGCTGTTGCTGCCCACATACAAGGAGTAAATGTGCAAACCAAGGGATAACAGAGAGATCCTTCATCACCATTCAGTATCATTAATCAGATGAAGAAGACAAATGTTAATATATCTATGTGGGAATCCCTATCCATCCCAGGCTAAAGAGATGTAACATCCTCATTTTATACTTTAGAACAAGTGAAATTTTTTTTTTTATAATTACATCCTGGTTCTAAATACATAATTTACAACTCACAATTCAAATAACCATTTATATAACAGACAACCATATGCAGCTGTAATGACTCGGAGTACCTCCGATCTATTCATTCCATGACTCGGTAATCTACCGATCTATTCATGAGTAATAAGAGTCGGTGTTTTTATTTAACACATTACTCTTGCGGTTCTCTTCCCTAATCTGGGATTCAGAATGCTCTGTCCAAGGAATCTAACTGAATAATTGTTACTATTATTCATCGGCATCTCATCCCTTAGACTAGGTGAATTAAGACAACGTAATCAGCAGCTTGTGATACTTTGGCCAAAGATTTGAAACATACTGTTCATGTCTCGTATTCCTTAACGGCATACTCGTCAATCTGGAATACGTCCTTCACCCCATTCATATGTTATATAGAATGTTTTATACTGACTACTGTCAGTCCTTCCTTTCACAACTGAATCATTCGGAGGTAGATTAACAAGGTGATAATGTTATATGGATTCCCACGAGGATTAGGGATATGATGACATACTGGTTCAACCTTGCAGTTCAACCAGTGTGTCATGATACCCCGAATCTCCTAGGTAACCTTATAACATGACCACGTTCTTAATCGGTCCCAGGGTAACTCGTGCGAAATCAAGTGTAAATCTTAGCGATCAATGCAAAGGGTGTCGCCATAAGTCATCTGCATTATTGTAACTTCGAGAAGATCCTAATCTTCTCGGAGGTACAACTCTACAGTTGACTTATGTCGTCAACCTTTAAATCCGCCTCGAAAAGATCTACTCAGTAACAAGCGTTACGCACTTGAGTTTAAATTACTTTAAAGACTTTTCCCTAAGGTTTAGCCTTTCCGATCCCTGGATTCTTCGTCTTAGGATGACCCTCCTCTATAAAACTCATTACTTGGTAGAGATATTAAGGTCAAGTTCTTCATCAACGAGTCATTAGAATACACCTGATTCTAAAGCAATAGAATCAGACAATATCTCATAACCTTTGCTTGAGATTGCCAACTGAACTCCATTTGATTTTATATCAGTTCTCTTAACTGAAATTATATCATACTTTTAGTATAAAGATATAAATGATTAAGAATCCAATTTAATATTGTCCTGTTATACTTAGGACTAGGGATTAGTAATTTAATCCAGCTTGTTTAGCGTTCTCTTTTAGGCTCATTTTTAACCTATCTTCTAGAAAGACAATTATTTAAATCCAATATTGCTTTTGCTAGAACAAATTAGAACTACTAAACACTTATAAGAATTCAATCTCATTTTCATGCAAGCTTTCATTGTCAATCACAAAAGCATCCATATTATACAATGATAACAATGCCCCTTCGTTACATAAACCGAAAAAGGTCAACTATCAGAAATAGAATACAACACATAAGTATCAAACACTTATTTCCATTCCTTTACAAACTATACAATTACATTTTATGCTAACAGCATACTTGATACAATGCTCAACTGAAAGGAGACATCTTTTCTCATATAGTACATCTGTAAAATCAAGCTGTAATTCATTATAAATCAAATAAACAATCTGATCAGCTTGTCAGATCTGCATTGCTTTTACCTCTTACGGTAACCATCTGCAAAAATAGTCAACATGAGTCAGTTCAATGAACTGAGCATGATAAGCACTAACTTTTAAAAAAATTGCTATCCATTAATTGTTTTCATTAAACACCCTGTTTAAATGAGATCAGATATTCACATTAGTAAACATATTCAGACTATGCCCTTGTAATACAAAATGATTACAAATATGTAACTCTGTCATTGTTACAAAATAGTCTTAATCACTTTCTAATATTTCATCAAATATTAAGAAACAAGGAACAAATGTACACAAACAATCATTGAATCCAAAATCACAACATTGGTCAGATTGTTTCATTCTTCCAAAAGGGAAATAACATAACAATTCGGAATTCCACCAATATGTTACAAACAAGTTCCCACTGTTAGACAAATATCATCTAATAAGCAAAAGAAGAGAAAGAACCAAATAAATCATACTTCCTTTCACATAAGTTCGTTACTGTACCGTCTACTCAAATGAAATACATTCATCCAGTAAGCATATAAACAAGTCATTCAAACAACAGGAAGAATCACTGTCATAATAAAATTTGAACACAACAAGGCTTTACGGCCCGAATTCGAAATCAAGAAACCCAGTAATGCGGTCAGCAATAGACCATATTGCCTTAGGCAATTGGATGTTTCCCAAAACTATGCCAAGACAATCACTCAAAATTTCCGAACATGCTCAGTCTCAATCAAACAGGAGTGAACGGAATAGAATATAGCAAATCTATACTTACCTTGGCGCATGCAAATCTAAAGTTTGATATTCACGGTTCACTTCAGCAGAAGCTAGAACATGAGACAAATATTCATGCTCAAGGATCACAAACAGTGACAAAGACAGTGTCCAAATGTCAAGTTCAGAAAGAGACAGAAGTACCAGTTACCTTTCCAGAATTCAAATGATTCAAACAGAGGTAACAATTCAATAGTTGCATATGAAATTCATACTGATATTCATCAACGAAGCATAAAAAGAATCAGACAACAAATAAATCTCTGATTTCAACCATGAACAGTGACTTAAACACGTAATCATTCAATTGACTCCACAGAGTCATTCAAATCGCAACAATTATAAATCTGTATATTCACACTGTGCACTGTCATCGATTTTAATACCCATAACCGCTGAACCCAACAACATCTTAAGATAAACTTGGTTGATAAATCCTTCAATGCCATCCATGGTAATCATTCAGATTTAAACAAGTGTAAGCCATCGAATACCCATTTCAAAGCAAGGAAATCAATTGAGCTGCTTCGAAGCTTTCGAACAGCTTACACAAAAGGGATGCAAATGCATACTCAGGAAATCTATACCCATTATTTATTACAAATAACCGCGGCCTCAAGACCTGTTTTCTCTACAAGGCTTCCACGAAAATCAAATAATAAAACTCTAAGATGAATGTACATTCTTAGCAGTAGATAGCAATATACGATTTAATCATGGACTCCACTGAGTCGTAAAAATAAAGTATAGATGTATCAATATTGTACACAGTCAAAAATTAATCCCGTTACCACAATAACAAGGAAGAACAACTTCCACTGGGTCGTTAGACTACGGTAACACAACAGTTGCCTGTTCCCAAGCTAAAATTTGGAAAACAAATGAAACCCAAAAGTATCATTAGTCACTGTCAACAAACCACGACAGAGTTTCCAAAATTTCCTAAAACACTGAACAATCAAACAGGTACACCAATATCCTTCCCTACTGTTTCACAACAGTATTGGCGATCAAAAATCGACAACAAAATAGTGGTCTATACCCTACACAAGTATATTCGATGGGTTCATGCCAAACAGGCCGAGCATTCATACCTTTAAATATATAAATATCTCACATATTTAAACCAGAAAGAATACACAAGGGAATAGAGCCGAAATTCGAATTTAACAAACACCCATCTAGAGGAAATTGAAAAATTGAACTAGAAGAGATACAGTACCAAAATAAAACAAGATCTCCATCGAAAATCATCCATTTTCTCAAAACATTTGAACAGAGTTGTTCTAATGAAATCACTTGAAAGACAGCAAGCTATTTAAAGGTTAGGGCCTAACATGCCTGTGTATTTGATCAAATTTCCGAAGCAGACCACAGGAAGAGCTCAAACTTCCTTTTCTTTTTCCACGATAAAGCGACCAAAAAAATTTTGCTGTCTCCATCACATATATATCCTCCATGACAGAGAAAAGAGCTATGGCAGTTCATACTTGCCATGCAACTCAAAGAGAACTGGTGCGAAGAACCAGTAAACAAGCAGAGAGAGAGAGAAGACCGAAAATCGCGACAAGCCAAACAAAACCACAAATTTCCCGTTTGCATGCCTTCTCGCGAGTTCCGAGCTCGACTTCCGGAGAATATTGAATGCCATTAAACCAACTTTCCCGCTTAAACTCAACTTCCACTGACCGCACGAGAATTGGCGACAGTCCAACTAAAACTCAAGTTCATTTCCAAACTTAGGCAAATTGCCACGTCTGCATAGGTTAGCCGCTCCGCTTAAGCCTCCGCCATGACCTGTCCCTCATCCTTATTCCCAAGCATTAATTGCCATAGAAAACGCCGCCCATGGTTCGCACCCCCTCCATAGGCCCCTTTACATCCTCCTCAATAGGTAGGTTAGTAACTTAGGTTAGAATTTAGGGTAATACCCATACTAACCAATTCAACACGTAGTTACTAACTTAGGATATTAACACATAGCCTAGGTCTAGCTTAGATTAACAATAATCTAACCCCTAGGTTAGGGTTTTAGTTTTAGGTTACCTAACCATTAACAATTCCAGTTAGGTATAACATTTTATATGCCAAGAAAAAGACCTAAAATCATGCATCTACGAACAGGATTCACTCCTATACAACCGTTAGGCTACAGGAATATACATGACAGAATCATTACTTGGTCCACGTCCGAGACCTTCCAGATATACTTCAATATCGAGAACCAATTCATTTCCCCAAGATCAGCCTGAGTCATACTCCTGACCAGCTTAATCAATGCTTCCATACCTTGCAACCTATTCAAGGTCTATGATCTAATTCATCACAAACAAATTTAAAGCATTACTTGGATCAATTCCACTGATCCAAGACTAGATATTATAGATGAATAATTCTATCAATTCATTCCAAGATCAGATTTAATATTCAGACACAAAATGAAATAAATAAAAGAGTCTAATCATATTCTGACTCAGTCAAGATCTTGTAATCTGCAAGGAAATTACAATACATATCAAGCATGATTTCTAAATCGAGGAACACATCCTTATACAAGAAATCACATATCAACACTTGTATGTCCAGGAGAAAGTAACAACAGTTCAGGGTGTTACAAGAGATCTGCTGCAAGCCACCATACAGGATTGGCCAACTTCGAATCAGTAGGTTCAGATGCAAGACAAAGTGCTTACAAATGTTGCCCAGCCTGAAGGAAGTCATGGAGCAAAACAAAGGTAAAATGTTGAAGCCGCCCCTTTCTATGTTTCGTTAATCATTGGAAATCAGCTAGTACATAATTGCATGATAGACTCTGGGGCAAGTATCTTAGTAATGCCTAAACAGATAGCTGATCAGCTAGGGCTCTAGTATGAAATAACATCTAAAGGGGTAGTGCAGCTAGATGGGACAGCAATAGCAACAGTTGGAGTGATTAGAAATTTGAGTCTTACCTTGGCAATGCATGTCCAAATGTTGTTGATTTACAAGATGTATCAGTCATAGACCTTCCACCACTCTTTGCATTGTGCTTGTCAAGAGACTTCACTGCTAAAATTGGAGGCTATCTTTCGACGGATTGGTCTCACATGCTATTTAGAACAAGGTATGGAACTTAGGCTACAATTAGGTCTAAACCTATTGCAAACTTCCATATTGAGCCTTACACTCCAAGTCAGATTAATGCCAATTGCTCAGAATTTGATCAAGAAGATCACCCTAGCACTGATGAGGTTGACACCAAGGTTGGAAGTATCCCAGATTTTACTCTTGATGAATGGGAAAGCAAGGTGCATGATTTTGATCGCTTATCAAGAAGTAGAAGAATCTAAGCTAGGGGTTTATTGTTTACATGAAGAGGATCAACCTCTCCCCAGCATCACCAAGCTAGATCATAAGGACAAGAATGAAGTATGGTAGCTGTTCTTTGATGGATCAAGGAGTAGACAAGGTAGCAGGAGGAGGAGCTATGCTTGTTTCACCACAAGGTATAAGGTATTACTCAGCCTTCCATTTCTAGTTTTCCTGTTCAAATAACACTACTGAATATGAAGCCTTGGTGCAAGGGATACATTGGGCAATCAAGAAGAAAATAAAGAACTTGCAAGTCTTTGGTGACAGTGAACTTATCATCAATAAAGTCAGGGGACAAAATGCTACAAAGAATGAACTGCTAAAGAACTACAAGAACAGGGCATGGGACCTCGTTGAGGATTTCAAAGCTTTCAATATCGTGTCCATACCTAGGAAGAAAAATGAAGTCGCGGATAGGCTTGCAGCTATTGGAGCAATGTTTGATGTGGTTGACAACATCAAAATGGAAAAAACACAGCCACATGTCCATGTGATTGTGAGGCCAGCAGTTCCAGATAATAACACCAGCTGGCAGGTGTTTGAGAACGATCAACAGATCATCAATTTCTTACAAGAAGAGGCTGAATTCTCAGCTAGGAATTAGGACAAATTAGAGCAGCAGTATGGGGATCAAGTAGTGTAGCTACGGACAAACAAGCTTCCTAGGGGTTTAGTAACATTGGATTCTATCTTCAACCCTAATGACCAGTTCCGTAAGGAAAAGGCTAACATACAGGTCAAAAGAGAAGATTCAAAGCCAATTCTGGTTGGGGAAAACAAAACACTTCAAATTGGCAAGGTAGCCACTGAACAGGAGAAATCAGATTTCATACAACTTTGCCAAGAATTTCCGGATGTCATCACTTAGAGCTATGAAGACTTGAAAGGTTTCAATCCCAAACTAGCTCAGCATACCATAGAATTGGATCTAGATGCTAAGCCCATCAGGTAGAAGTAGAGACCAGTCAACCCTCACATTGAGCCTCTAATGAAGAAAGAGCTAAATAAGCTAATAGAAGCAAGCATTATATTCCCGATCAAGCACTCAAGCTGGGTCACAAACTTGGTTCCAGTCAGGAAGAAGAGCGGAGAAATCAGGTTGTGTGTAGATTTCCGAGACCTAAACAGGGCATCTCTCAAAGACCATTACCCACTTCCTTCAATGGAACAAATATTGCAGGTAGTATCCAGTTCAGAGAGATTCTCTCTCCTAGATGGCTACTCAGGGTATAATCAGGTAATGGTGAAGGAATATGACCAGTTCAAGATGACTTTCACCACCAAATGGGGGACCTATGCCTACAAGAAGATGCCATTTGGGCTATCAAATGTTGGAGCCACTTTCTAAAGGGCAATGGATATGGCATTCAAGGGGTTGATCAATAAAATAGTTTTGATATACCTTGATGACATCACTGTATTCTCCAAAAATGCAATGAATCACCTCTTTCATGTGAGGCAGGTATTTCAGAAGTGTAGAAGATTTGGGGTATCATTTAATCCCAAAAAATGCATATTCTTGGCTCATGAGGGAAAACTTCTTGGCCATATTGTTTCAAAGGAGGGATTTATGATTGACCCAGAAAGAGTTGAAGCAATTCGAGCGTTGCCATTACCAAGTCATAAGAAGGATCTTCAAAGATTCTTAGGAAGGATCAATTTTGTCCACAGGTTTGTTCCAAACATTGCAGCTCTTGTAAAGCCAATAACACTGATGTTGAAGAAGAGCATGGCATTTAAGTGGACATCTAAAGGAAAGGCAAGTTTTGAGGCAATAAAAGAGGCTATATCTCAAGCTCCAACTCTCGTCAATCCAAACTTCTCCAAGGATTTCATGCTATACGCCTTTGGTGGTGGAGATACAATTTCTGCAATCTTGGCACAACAAAACAAAGAAGGATTAGAACAACCAGTTTCTTTCTTCAGTCAAGGCTTGGAGGAATACGAAACTAGGTACTCTTTCATTGAAAAGCATGTACTTGCAGTGATCAGGAGTTTAAAGAAATTCAAGCACCTAGTCTCAAACAACAAGATCCAATTATTGGTCTCTCATGTGGGAGTCAGGGACTTCCTTCTAAACAAGGATCTGAATGAGAAATGTGTAGGATGGATAACTCGTGTCATGGAATATGACATCGAAATCAAGGTCACCAAATTAGTACGTGGGAAGGGACTATGTGAACAACTAGCCTTGAGTCGACAAGTTGAAGTAGGTAATGAAGAAGATGTTGTCTTGGTACTACAGGATGGTCAAGAACAGGAAAATGATAATGTGCCCACTCCCTGTTGGACTCAGAGTATGATACACTTCCTACAGACAGGCCTATGCCCTCTAGAAATGAGCAAAGCGAAGAGGAGATACTTCAAGTTGCAGGCTATTCCATATGCCATTGTTGATGGAGTTTTGTTCAAGAAATATGTGAATGGAGTGTTGCTGAGATGCATTAGCACAAATTAGATTCAAAGGGTGTTGGAAGAGTTTCATGGTGGACCAGCTGGTGGTCATTTTGCACCAAGAGTGATAGCTCTAAAAATCATGAAGGCTGGTTATTATTGGCCTAAAATCTTTGGTGATTGCTATGCATGGATCAAGAGGTGTAAGAATTGTGCATTCTTCATAGGAAAAGAAAGACTTGTTGCCCTCCCATTACATCAAATTTTAGTTGACCAGCCATTCATGCAATGGGGTTTGGACTTCATTGGAGTCATTAATCCCAATTCAAGCCAAGGGCAAAAATGGATTTTGACAGCCACAGACTACTTTGCCAGATGGACAGAAGTAGTAGCACTCAAAGAGGCAAATGAGTCTAGCATCTTAGACTTTTATGAGGGGATAACTACCAGATTTGGCATACCTACTACAATAATCTCTGATAATGCATTGGCATTCATTGGATCTAAGGTGACTGAGTGGGCTGTCAAGAACAGGATCTACCTAAGCACTTCATCAAACTATTACCCTCAAGGTAATGGCCAGGCCGAGTCTACAAATAAGAACTTGTTGAGGATCATTAGGATGACTCTTGATGAGAATCAGAGGGCTTGGCATACCAAACTGAAAGTAGCCTTATGGGCTGATAGGATAACTCCTAAAAGATCCACAGGTAACTCTCCATTTAGGCTTGTTTATGGAAGAGAGGCAATCTTGCCCATGTCACTTGAGTTGCCAACATTGGAACTCATGAAGCAACTGGAGTTGCTTGAATTTGAGCCCATGGAGGTGAAGTATGCAAAGTTGATGGAGTTGCAAGAGATTAGAAATCAGGCATCCTAAGCAATGGAAAAGGATCAAGATTTGATCAAGAAGACCTTTGATAGAAAGGCCAAGGATAGATCTTTTCAAGTTGGAGATCTAGTGTTGAAATGGGATATAGACAGAGCAAAACCGGGAAGGCATTCAAAATTTGATGGCATTTGGAGTGGCCCATACATGGTCACAAAGTGCAAGAACAACAATGCTTTCAAATTGGCCTCATTGGATGGTGAAGAACTGTAGATTCCAGTCAATGGAATCTATCTCAAGCGTTGCTTCTAGAGGGAATTTCACTACATCTATAAATATTAGATTAGATTTTCTTTCCTCTAAGTGCTTGTGCACATTGTTTTGTTGTAGGTTAGTTTTGTTTTCCCTATGTGCTTTGGCACAACTTGCTGTCCATGGAGATGTTTAGCAGTCCTTGCTTTCATCAGGTGACATTCCATCTTCCTCCCTGCACATTCTGAGTCAGTTGAGGTTCTAAACAGAATATTTTATGACTCCATGCCCAATGGACTACTTCAGGCAACTGGTATCTTCTACCTAGTAGGCAGGTATCCCCACTGAGTTGCCAAATTGTTATCCAAATTCACCCCAAAGGGTTGATTTGATAACATACATCAGAATTCTCAAGTCCCAGGTAAATAGATGGATTTAGGGCAAAAATCATGTTTCTAGGGTCCCCTCAGAATTTTTTCTAACTCTCCTGTCCAGGTTGAAAAGAGAAAGTTCTGAGAAAAGGTGAAAAGGCTGCAAAAAACAAGCTTGGGCCAGAAAAATTTGTGAAAATTAGCTAAGTCCTAGTCCTCGCAGCAGTCGGGACATGAGGAACGTCTGGGCGCGAATT
The DNA here is from genome assembly GCA_019776745.2 of Taxus chinensis. NCBI lineage: Eukaryota > Viridiplantae > Streptophyta > Pinopsida > Cupressales > Taxaceae > Taxus > Taxus chinensis. The sequence goes on along the minus strand of CM034149.1, from coordinate 28,305,713 downwards.
GGTCGAAAGGCCACCAGGCAGTCTGTAGGGAAAAGGAACATCTGGGCTGATGGGATGCGTGGGACGTAGAAAGCCGGTTCGACTGAAGGAGAAGAAAATCGACTAACTGCTCTAGGACATTTGGGACATGAAGACGCGAAGGGCGCGAACCGCCCGGTTCAGCCGAAAAGGAGAACTTTCGCACTAAGCATTTGGGACATCTGGGCTGTGAGGACGCAAAGGACGTGAAAAGGTAAAGTGGCCGAGAGCAAAGGAAGTGCATTTTAGGTGGTTCAGAAGAATTTGTCCCAGACAGCACTGGGACAGTTGGGACAAAGGGATGCATGGGACGCGGATAGCTGAAGGAGCCGAAAGCCAATCAAGCTACGCCATGTGTCATCGGCCAAATGAGGGATAAGGAAGCCTATTTCAGGTGGATCGGGAGTTTTTGTCCCAAACAGTTTGGGACATCCCAGACAAATGTACGTGAAGGACGCGAAAATCCGGCAGGCCCAAGAACCAATCAAATCACGACACGTGTCACAAGGGAGAAAGTCCAAAAGTCAAGGGGCGAGGTTTCAAACACTGACCCGAGCCAATTAAAAGAGGACACGTGTCAAATGAAGCAGGAAAACCCATGGACAAGGAAGGAGATATAATTACGCATCCAATCAGCGCTTGACACGTGTCGTCCAGGTGGCAGAGCGCGGGAACAGATTTTAAAATTCGTTTTGGCCTGTTTCGTGCCCTAAATCTTCAAATCATCATATCTTTCGATCTAGAGCTTGGATTAGCACATTCTTTATACCAACGGAAAGCTGTTGAAATTCTCTACATGATTCTTGGATCAATCTTGCATTTTGGTGCATTCTGGAGAGAGAAAATTGAGAAAATATAACTGACACGTCTTAATGCCAAAAGTGACGCTCCAACAACTAACTGTAATACAGCAGACAGTTCGCTGCTTCTGTTAGATAGCCTGCTATTTTGCCAGGATCCGCCGCTTCTGCCATAATGAGATGATTTAAAATATGACCTAGAAGTAGTTGGGGTAGATTCTAAATTTCCTCTCTTTTCCCTCTCTCATTCTTCCTATATATTGTAAAGAGGAGCTTCTTTCAAAAGGTTGGACATTTTTGTTTTGCCCCTCCCTTCTTCTCTTTGGCAGGTGAACTTGTGGAGTTAAAACCTTCCATTTGAAAATGTAATGTATCCTTGCCTCTTGGCTTTTGTAGTGTGTTGTATCAATATTTGGAGAAAATTAATGCATGTCTATGGATGATTCTCAACCCTCTCTGTGTTCATTTGCATCCTCTTGATCTTTCATTGCAAATTGGTTATCTGTGCATGATCTTGCATTACATTTTAGTGGCTTGTGTTTATTAACAAGACAGATGTTCTTCATTCCTCGGTGCATCACCTCTGTTATTTTAGGTTTTATTTTATGCATCTTCTTACCCTGTCTCCTTGGAAAGTTAGTTTAGGTTTTGAGTAAACCCTCTACATTTTACGTGTGCATCTGAATAGAGGAATAGGAAACGACCTTCATCCGGAGAGCTTTTCTGATTTCGCAAGGTCCCACACTTGGGAAAAGCTCCATGTTATGCAATCTTACGGAGAGTCTCAACCCATCGTGTTGCAGACACTCAGGGGTGCTGTGATTTTGCACTAACACTAACACCATGCAAATAAATCTCATAACAGATAACCATATGCAGCTATAAATAACTCGGTGAATGTTGGGCCCCTAGAATGTTGACTAATTATAAAAGGCACGTAGGCATGCAAGGTCCTAGTTAAAGAAAGGAACATAAGGACAAAGAACGTAAGGCAGGGTTTTAGAAAAGGGTTTTAGGAAGCCCGTGGCGCACGTAATGCACATGGACAGAACCAAGGGTTCGAGACTTAGAAAAATTGGACATTCGAGGTAGAACATGTGAAAATCATGACCCGAATGTGCATGGATAAGATGTCAGCCTGACGATAGGTTGGCCCAGGAAGGAGCATGCCTACAGTAGAATCTTTTAGAAGCACATCATGGGATAAAGTGGGAAGCTCATGCCTGGAGGAGCATGCTCGCATGGAAGACCACATTTAAAAACTTGGCATCGGATCTGAGAGTGCTGGAGGATGAGTTGGTAGTCCATAAAAGCTATAAATACAAGCCTCTATAGAGTAAATAGAGAGACTTAGAGTGTGGGTGGAGCTCTGCAGAAATACTTCAAGAACTCTATTAATGGGTAATTACATTCAGGAAAGGATGTATTGGGCATGGGGATTGTAATTTTGTTTTTAGTAGCTTAGCTACATTAGTCCAGTTACAATGCATGACTATGGTCTGCTTCTCTGTGACAATTTGTAATGGCTCCATGGATGTAATGAGGTTACCATTTATATATACATGAATATCAATGATTCAGATGCATACTTCTCTCTCATGAGTTATCTTTCCTTTTATGCTAAATATGGATGCTTTTATGCTTCTTTCTGATATGATACACATTATAGATTCTATTCAGTACTCTATCTAAAATGACTGCAAGGATCTATTGGCCGTTGTAAGCTCTATGGTTCATGTATGTCCTAAATCCATTTGAAAGTCTTTTAAACATAACTCATAGATGATATTTTCCACTAAAATCACATAAAAGAGATATTCGGCACCCACACATGACTCGGGTGAGTTCCCAGCTTTCATTAGGTGATAGGCCAGTGTATATGGGGTTCCTTTATTTTGTGTTAAGGGAAAAAATGACTATGTCTTGGTTTCATTTCCAGGACCTCTTTTTGAAGTTATAGAGGGAATTAGCATTCATCATGGTCTGTGTAGTGAGTAATGATAGAGTGGTTAACATTAGAGAGTGTTGAATCATGGTTAAAAGCACGGAGGATGAATTCACTCAAAGATTCAACATTGGACCTGATTTTAATGCATGTAGATGGGTAGAAGAGAACCTCTACCATGTTCTGTATGAAACATTTTTCTGCTACTTCCCAGTGGAATTGTATGAATGGCTCACAACCTATGCATCTAGATCAAGTTGGCATTATGGATCATGTGTGTGGACCTAAGAAGAATACCAGAGGCTCTAAGATGTAGATCTGATGTGGACCCATGCTATGGATCATTGGTGGAAAGGAGTATTGGCTAGCTACACTCTGGAGTATGCCATTTCCACATATTCTTGTCTGGAGGTTGCTAATTTTGAATTTTTACAGGTTCCCAAAGGATCATTTCTACGAGTTGTCCCTCTAGCTATGAAGATCTTGATGGTTTCCATGAGTTTAGAGGCATTCCCAATGGTCAGCCTAAATATTATGAGTGTTGGGAAAGGAAGATAGGGTGGAAAAAGATGACAGATGTTGTGATGGAGAAGGATAGGGACGAAATACGACTCAAGTATGGTGAAGCATGTGAAAGGGATATTACTAGACAACGTGAGGTTACAGGTGTGATGGATGTATGGCGGAAAATATTGTGGGAATGATTTCAGGTTCACACAGAGGACATGGAACTTGAGTAGTCTATGAAATCCCATATTTGCAAGAATGTAAGAGATACCCCTTCGGCTTCTGATGAGAGTTTGTCACGCGGAGAAATAAGAACCATTGGTGTGCATTTGATCCCACCTAGTGACCGAACCTTGGTACTTGGTTTTCTAGATCAAGGGGAGAATATTGTCGGTCCAATTGGTTACATTGGAAGTGATCGGTCTACACCCAAGAGGTATAATTTCTCATTTGGGCCTTCTATGTTTGCAAACACCAACCCAGTGTTAGGACTTTTCAGGCAAGGTATAGACACACAAAATTTTGGTCTCGCATTTGGGAGTGGTGTGAGGTATAATATTGGCAGTGGGGCATTGTTGCATACTGTAGGTGCGTAGCTTAGTGGAACTGTGGGGACCCTTGGCATGACCACTTTAGGACCTGGTGGGTCTGGTGGATCTGGTGGTTTAGGACCTGGTGGACCTAGTCGGTCTGGTGGTTCAGGAGGAATGGGAGCTGGTGGGTTTGGTGGATCTGGTGGTTCAAGACCTGGTGGATCAGGTGGTGGAGGAAACATAGGTGGAAACCAAGGCTCTGGCTTAGGAGTATTTGGACCCCAACCACCCCCACAAGTTTTCTTTAAAATGTCTCTACATTTTACTAATTACAGAGGTATTGAGGATGTTGCAGAACATGTTCACAAGTGTGAACTGCTATGGTGTGCAAAGGGTATCACAACCCTAGAATGGAAGGCTAGTCAGTTTGCAACCACGTTGCAAGGGCATGCGTATAGATGGTATAAGAAGTATGACCCTCATCAGATAGTGGTGGACTATACCACTTTAAAGAATGCATTCTTGGCAGAATTCCACATTCCTAAGTTTGAGCAAAAGAGCATCATCACTTTGAAGGAGTTTCAGCAAGGAATTACAGAGAGTGTGCGGGAGTATGTTGTACGCTTTAAAACTCTCTTGTCTAAATTATAATATGATATTCACCCTTCACAACATGCTCAGTGGCTTGTTGGAGGGTTGATCACTCCTTTTAGAAGGGCCTTATCTCATAAGACTTTTACGGACACGTGTGAGGCATTGGAGGCTGCTCTGTGTAACGAGGCTATTGGTAGTGTTGATACTAGTGTTAGCCCGTTCCTGGAGGCTCAAATTACTGCTATGGCCAAGCAGTTGGAAAATTTGTCTATGAACTTAGCCCATGAGACTCAAAATGGTTTATGGTGCAAAAATTGTGAAGTAGAGGGTCACGTTAAGGATAATTTCCCTCAAAGGATAGTACGTGCCATGGTAGTAGGTTGTGAAATTTATAATGGGGACCATGATACGAGTAGGTGTCCCCTACTATAGGGTGTAATCCAGAAGAAATTATCTTGTCACTACAAGATTTGCACCTCCAAAACCCATGATACTAAAGCCTGTAGGCTCATTGATCAGATCCATGAGGCCATTGATCATGGGCTACGCCATACTAGTGTTTCCAATAGTTCTAAGGGTGATGATCACCATTATGAGGAGCGTGCAGATGGAGGCACTGGTGGAAGAGGTTTTCAAGGATGATTCTATGGTCATGGTAACCATGGAGGAGGAAGGACTAAGTACCCACATGGAACCTGTTTCAACTGTGGATCTACAAATCATTACAAATGTGAATGTCTAGACCTATTACAGTGCTCGTGGTGTGGAAAGAAGCATAAGTATGAGGAGTTCTTGGAATTGTTTGAGCACATGAATCAGCAGCACTAGAAAGACAAGGGCACTACAATGGTCAGTATTAAGAAGGAAGACACCCAATGGATGCCTCAGGTAACACGGGATTCAGGTTTTGAGCTTGTCTTAGTAACTACAAGAGCAGAAGCCACACGCACAAGAGAGATATCAAGATAGAAGAACCTAGTTTCAAGGGAGAAAGTAGTTCATGGAAAGTATCCAGACCTTGCACACCATAAGGAGGTGTATCAAGAAACTATGGATGTCATTTGGAGCTTACAAGGGGAAGTCCAGTGTCTAAAGAGGAAATCTAGTGTCTAAAGGGGAAATCCAGGGGAAATCTAGGAGGGAGGAACAAGGAAGGAGAGTCGAGGTGCCAAAGGATGACCTAGATGAGGTCAAGGAGGTGTGTAAAATGCTAAGGCAAGAGAATATCATTTCCTTGTTAGGATCATGGTTGAGGGAGAAGGTACCATGCACCAGAGGAGAGCACGAGAGGTAGGTCTTACATGTAAACCTTCCCTCTCATAGCCTTGACTATGACAAGGAGATCATGTTGAATGCAGTTGTAGATGGATGAATCCTTAGGAATATCCTCATTAACACTGGTGCAGAGGTTAATGTTCTAACTTTGGATGCATGACATCAAATGGGAAGAGATTTTTTACAGCCATCTTTGAATGTGTTGTATATGGAAAACAAGACTAAGGTGATGCCCATTGTTTTTTTAAAGGATGCATCTATTACTATCTAGGGAGGTAAGTTTACTGGGGACTTCAAAGTCTTGGCAGTCAACGAGGAAGACAATTTTCTAGTGCTACTTGGGTGCCCTTGGTGTTACAAGAACAATGCGGACCTTCAGTTCAACAAAGGGTACATCAGCTTTGAAAAGGAAGAGGAGTGGGTCATTATACCCCTGGCTGATGGGAAGTTGACTCCCTATATTGAACCTTTGGGGGAAGAATTTTTGGACAGGATATACGTGCACTCAAATAAGGACCCAAAGATAATACATCCTACTAAAGGAGTTATCCAGTTTAAGGATGCTCAATTAGTAAGTGATACCACCAATCTAGCATTTGATAATTGGGCATGAGGAACTTATGAATTGATGGGATGACAGTTGAAAGGGTCGGTGACCAGGGTAACAAAGGCGCACACATTCCAGTGCCTAGGATGAAAAGAGATACCCAAGTATTCAGGAGGATCCTTCCCTGAGATCTTTCAACAAGAGGTGGAAGCTTAGTGGAAGGATGAGAAAGAACAAAGAGGGATGCTAAGTTATGTCCTACTCAGCACAGTGGCATGGTAGTGGGCTACACATCAGGAGAGATTTTTGGAATGGCACAAGGTAAGAATTGCTCTCTCTGTCAGATTCTCTAGGAGAAAAGTACCCACCACCATCAAGGACTACCATGGGAAGGAGCCCACCTCTTTCCATATCTAGGAGTGTGAACAGATCTAGAGAGAAGGCACAGAAGATTTTCCACCATCCCTCTAGGTGCACAAGTTGTATTCTACACTGCAGGGTTACGTGCACACATGACACATTCATTTAGAGATATGCCACCCGAAAGGGAATTGGCAAGAGCTCGCGGCTGATATTATTCAAAACTTTGAATATTGGAGTACCACGCCATTAGATGATAAGGCCTTGTAGGGTATCAAACACCTTACCATGGGGGATATTTCCATGGTAGAAGATAGGATGTTGGAGTTACTGGGTGGAACACGTTTGGAGGTGCGCTTTGAAGAAGAAGTAGAGGAAATAAAAGAGTTACAGCTTGAGCACATGTGCTTGGAAAAGGAGAAAGGAAAGTTGGTGTATGTGATTGATGGAGAGGAATTGGAAATCTTGGATGTTAACCATTTTGTAGGGATGCACAAGGTAGTGGACAATGTTGATACTCACATGCACGCCTACCATGAGCCCTTAAAGACATAGAAGGTTAACATCGGTTCAAAAGAAGAACCTAAGGAAGCTATTATTGGATATTACTAGTCAGAGAAGGAATTCCCTAAGATCATTGATCTTTTACACAAATTTGAGGATTTATTCCCGCATGGGTACCATGAGCTCAAAGGCGTTCACCATTCCTTGGGGGATATGAAGATAAAACTAAAGGATGGTGCACGCCCAGTCAGGAAGAGACCCTATTAAATGAATCCTAACTTACACTTAAAGGTTAAGGAGGAGATAGACAAAATTATAGCTTTTAGGATCATTGAAGTAGTGGAGGAATTGAAATAGATAAGTTTGATGGTAATCAACATCAAGAAGGATGGGAAGATTAGGATCTACATGGATTATAGGGAGCTGAATGCAGTTTGTGTCATTGATCCCTTTCTAACCCTCTTCACTGAAGAAATTTTAGAAGGAGTCACTCGGCATGAAATCTATTCCTTTACAGATGGATTTTTGGGGTACCACCAAGTCCAAATTGCAAAGGAGGACCAAGAGAAGACAACTTTCACTAGTGAGTGGGGAAGTTTTGCTTACACAGTCATGCCCTTTGGGTTGAAGAATGCGCCTGCTATTTTTTTTAGCATAGTGGTGTAAGCATTCTAAGACTGCATCCATTATTTTCTTCAAGTCTATTTGGATGATTGGATAGTGTATGGTCTAGTTAAATACCATTATGAAAATTTAAGGTTAATGGTTGAGAGGTGTAGGTAGTTGAGGATATCCCTCAACATTAAGAAGTGTGTGTTTGCTACACCCTTTGGGACTTTATTGGGGCATATCATATGTAAGGAGGGCTTGCTGATAGATCCCTCTAAGGTTGCAGTTATTGTTGGGTTAGGGGAGCCTACTAGCCAAAGCAAAGTGCGTGGATTCCTTGGGCATATGGGTTATTACAGGAAATTCATCAAGGGGTATGCCAGGATCACCATGCCTTTAAAGGAGCTTCTTAGACATAAAAGTGCCTTCCATTGGGGAGAGGTGTAGTAGATAGCATTTGATACATTAAAAAATAGGCTTGTCACCATGCCTATATTACATTTTCCTCTCGGGACAAGCCCTTTCATGTCCATGTAGATGCCTCAGGGATCGCTATAGGAGTAGTGCTTGAATAGACAAGTGAAGGAATTATTGATCATCCTCTGTGTTTTGCAAGAAGGAAGCTAACACTAGCAGAGAAAAACTACACCACAACTAAGTGCGAGGCATTGTCAATGATCTAAGAACTTTTCAAGTTTAGACAATACCTTTTGGCAACACCCTTTGTGTTTTACACCGATTACATGGCATTAAAGTATTTGGTGAACAAGCCTATTCTACAAGGGCACATATGTCAGTGGGTGTTGTTGTTTCAAGAGTTTGATTTCACCGTTATAGTGAAGCTTGGGAAAATAAATTATGGACTATATCATCTGTCAAGAATTGATTCAGGGGAGGACACGTAGAGTATTGAGAAGACAATGCCAGAAATGTAACTGTTTAGGTTGCGGTGCGCACCCTCAGATTTGGAAGAGATTACAGTATTTTTAAAGGAAGGTATGCCACTGGAAGGAATGAAAGAATTAGAGAAAAATTAGTTAGCCATATGTGTCCCTCCCTACATGTTAATCATAGGAGAATTATACAAGTTGGGATGTGAAGAATTTTTGCACAGGTGTGTATTAGAGCATGAGCACCTATCCATCATGGAGGAAGACACGAAGGAAGTGCGGGTGGGAATTATGTAGGTGATGCCACCACACGTAATATATTAATGGAATTTTTGTGGTGGGAAACCCTATACAAGGATTGTAAAAACTATTATAAAGTGTGTGACCATTGTCAGTGCATTAGAAAAACTGGGAAAGAGAGATGAAATGGCTTTGTGCCCTATCCCTAGTGTGGAACCTTTTTAAAAGTGGGCAATAGAATAAATAGGCCCTACTGCACCAGCGGCACATAGGATTGGGTCACGCTACATCATCACTTACATGGATTATTCACCAGGTGGGCATAGGCAGCCCCAACTAAAGATTACACAGAAGCTATAGTGGCAAGGTTCTTGTGGGAGAAAATTATCACGAGGTATGGATGTCCATTGAGTTTGACCAGTAATAGGGGTACGCATTTCTTAAATGAGACCATGAGGATCCTATTAGTGGAGTTCATGGTGGCTCATCACAAGACTATGCCCTATCACCCACAAGCAAATGGAATAGTGGAAGCATTCAACAAAATACTGAGTCATACCTTGACCAAGATTTGTGATGTCAGAAGACAATATTGGGATGAAAAAGTATAAATAGTATTGTGGGCTTACTAGACAACATATAAAAGGATGAACAAAGCCACACCATTTTAGTTGGTTTTTGGCACAAAATTTGTTCTGTCAGTTGAATTCATGTTACCTTCTTTGTGAATAGCACGCGTAGGAGGGTTGGCCGATGAGAAAGTGTTGGAAGAAAGAATTGAGGATTTAATAAAATTGGATGGGAGATGATCACTCTCCAGGTGGAGCCAAACAACAGAGAAAGTAAAGCAGAAAGCTTGGCATGATCACAACATTAGAAACAAGAAGTTTGAGGATGGGAAAATGGTTTTACTATAATATTCTAAGTTTCTGCACCATCCTAGGAAGTTGAAAGTCCATTGGTTGGGTCCTTACACAATCTCGTACATCCTTGATTCGGGCGCATGCTAGTTATAAGTGCTAGATGGGACGAATTTTCTTGGACACTTCAATGGGAGTAGGTTGAAGCCCTACTATAAATAAGTATTCTTGGTGTTTGTAAATAAGGTAGTTTTGTCAGTTAGTTTAGAATTATCCTTTATGCATTTCTTTTCTTGTGTTTCCCTTTCGCGTTGCTGTTTTGTTTTGCACCTTGGGTGCTGGTAACCTTATTACTACTTTTTGAGAATCTTTGAATGCATAGAGGATTGCACATCATTTTAAGTGTGGGTTGGAATAATGTGAAGAAGCGCATGGTTAAAGTGCTAAGGAAGTTTTTATTAAAAATCCCAGTTGAATGGCCCGATTGAAAGAGATGTATGGAGAGAAAATATGGAAAAAATATGGTTGGTGCCAAGATAGATGTAGTCATTTTTGCACCCCACCAAGAACAAGGGAACCTCATGCACGCTAGCCTATCAGCCAGTGGGTGCTGGGTGCTCACCCGAGGCATGTGAGAGGGAGTCGAATCTCTCTTTTATGTGATTCTAGTGGAAGGCATAGTTCATGATTTTGACTTAGTGATTTAACAGACATGAAGAAGCTATACAGCTCAAGACAACTTCTACACCCCTTCAGTCATAATAGAAACAAAGTGTACAATAGAAATAATAGAACCAATAGTTTGTAAATGCACAAATATACTTAATCACTCAAGTAAGGTACATGATTATACAAGATCAAAAGAAGAGTAAAAACATGTAGATCATTCAGAAGGAGATCTTTAACGTAAACATGATGGTAACCTTATCATATCCATTCATAGTCTTGCTACAAAGTATCACAGAGAGGTAGACCATAGTCATGCACCATGCCTGGATTCATACATGTATTCTCACAAAGCAAAAAATTCATTCCCTATTTCCCTATTACATCCATACTGGAATCCCTTACCCATTGTCATCTCATAGTTCTGACAGTAATTCTGTAGACCTCTGCTACCTCACTTATGTCTTTGTTCTTTGCCAAGGTTACGCCTATAAATAGGCATTTGAGCTCTAACAAACTCCTTTGTAGCCTTAGATCTGGCCCCCAGTGTCAAGGTATGGGTCACCCCAGGCACATGCCTCTCCATGTCATGATTAGCTTTTTGGATCTTTCTATCGCAAGGTATATTCCTTCCAGGACACCCTGTCGCCATGTTGGAACCTTATCCAAATGGAACACATTCTTCTTGTGTTCTTCCCAAAAGGCCAAAAGTGGCTAAGTCCTGAATTTTTCTTCATGTGGTACGTGTGCCTTGGGTTCTCCAAGAAGCCTTTTGAATACTGCCTTGTGCACCTTCACTTGTGTGCTTCCTCCGGCCATGCGCAGCTACACGCCCTTAAGATTTGGAAGGGCCCAACATTACCCCACACTTCACCTATTCTCCATCCTTGGGAACCTTCTCAAAGAATGTGGTACCAAAAGAATGCAAGGCCTTGCCTTGGAAAAGAATGGGGGGAAGAATAAATAATGGGGGAGAAAAAGAATAAGGGGAAAATTTTACTATAGGTCGGCCTCCAGTGTACTCCAAGCAGTGACTTCCTACTGTGCTTTAGTGCAGATGTCGCCAACCAAGGTGCTCACCTCATCAAAGGTTAACCCTTCCCCTTGTGTGGTAATGGTTTCTACCATAGTCTCTAATTCCTTAGCGTGATCTTCCAGGGCATCCATATTCCTCATGATGACCTTGTAGAGCTCTTTTAGCCAGGTTTTGATTGAGACTCACCAGTTCTTAATGGCTTCAGATTTATTTTCCACTTTGGTTATGATCCTTTCTCACTTGGATCTATTTCCCTTATTCTTTTCTTTGAATTCCTTCAGTTTGGCCTCATTGCTAGAAAGCAATATGTTTGTCACTTTGTCTTGATCTGTGCAGTGGTCATAGGTGACCCTCGCGGTTTCTGCAGCTATTCTTACATCGGCAAGAACTTTTTTGTATTCATCTAGGAGAACGACAACCTTCAACTTGTCTTCATTCTCCAAGTGTGTAGCTACCTCCTCTGCCGACTCCAAGGCCAAAGGCTGCCTTTCCATGGTGAGGATTTGAGTCAAGTCCTCTAGGCACTCCAAGGAGGATCTATACTTTTGTGTGGGAGGGCTAAGGTCTGGGTTCTTTGTGATAATTTCTTGGAAGATGAGTTCCACCTTATTGGAAACTTCATGCACTTTAGCCTTCTCTTCTTGAATCTCCCTCTGTAGTTAAGCGCTGATTAATTTCTCAAGGCTGAGATCCTTTGTCAGTTTCACTACTTCCTCCTTCCTCTTCTCTAACAGGTCCTCCAAGACTCTAACCCTGTCATTCCTACTGAAGAGCCTAGCCTTTATTTCCATGGAGACTTTGTTGAGCATGTTACACACTTGCTCATCTGATAGTTATTACATGTTTACAATGGGGTTATCCCCCTTTTCTTCAGAAAACTTTAAAACCACTCCTTAGTGAATCTCTAACTCAGGCTCGTCGAGGTGGGAGTCGAATGCCCATGATAGCATCTTCCTCGTTCATGGGTATCCACCCTCAGGGTCAAAGGATTCCATGGTGGTGAGCTCCTTGGTGGGAACAGTACTTTAGAAATGTGCACAAAAAACTTTGTTTGGGTCATCAATGTAACCCATCATTATTCTTCCACCTTCCGTGTGTTTACTTCTCATACACACGCCCTTAGGAACAATTACCGAAAGAGTAGGGTCTTTTGTGCTACCCACACTTTTCTTCCTCTACTCTTCTTTGAATTTTCTAAGCACTAGCTCCACGCTACGCTCCAACTCCTCTTCGACTGGGGTATTGATTATCTTTTCTACCTCCTTTTTTGCCTTCTCATTCACATCCTCCTAAGTGAGCTTGGGCATATCTGGCTCCTTGGTACTAGCCCCTTCACTCCTCTCTTCGATTAATGTGCCTTTCTCCCTTTGGGTGCCCTTTCTCCTTACAAAGATGAACACAGCATTTGTATCCTTTGCTTCCTCTCCCTCTGAATCATGGACATTAATTGGCTCTTGATCCACCTCCAACTCCTCCTCTCCATCATCATCCTTTTCTCCTCTATAGACATTCAGTTCGTTTGTATCTTCAGACCCTTGTTCCTCTATCCCTTGATCTTCTTCCCTTGCAGAAAATTCCAGAGTTGGGGATACTGTCTTTTCTTCATCTGAAGGTTCTTCAAGGGATTGTGGCTTCACAGGCTCTAGGGTCTTCTCCCTGACCACCGTTCTCCTCTTCTTCCAGATGTAGGTACACGGCCCTGCAGTACCTACGTTCTTCCTCTCCACCCCTCTTTGTTGTTCTTCTTCTTCTTCTCTCTCCTTCAGGGTTCATTTTAAGAGACCTCTTGGAAATCGGAGGTGGAAAATACCTGGCGAATATCCCTGGAACTGGTTTCACGGGAAGGTGAATTTTTTGGGGATTGTATGAAAAAATTTCACCTGATTATCAAGTTGTGAGACAGAAGGCTGCAGATGCACGACAGGAGATTTTGCTATCGTGCATCAAAAAAATGCATTGACGTGTGTCAATGAGGTTTATTGATGCACGTCAATGTAATTTTTTGATGCGCGACAGCAAAATCTCCTGTCGCGCGTCTACAACCTCCGCCCTCTTCTTTTTCATCAAAAAAATCTCCATGTCACATGTCAATAAACTCTTTGTCATGCATCTGCTATGCGCCAATATCTATTGTACCTCCTTGTCGCACGTCAACTATCTATCAGTGTCGCGTGTCAACAAATAACCCTCATTGACACGCATCAACAGACCTCATTAACACACGTCAATAAGGTTATTGACACGCGTCAATGAGGTCTGTTGACGTGTGTCAACAACCTTGTTGAAGCTCGTCAATACGTCAACAACCTTGTTGACGTGCGTCAACAGACCTCATTGACACGCATCAACAACCTTGTTGACACGCGTCAATGAGGTTTGTTGACACACGTCAACAAATAACCCTCATTGACACACGTCAACATAACTCATTGATGTGCATCAACAAGGTTATTGACGCGCGTGAATGAGGTCTATTGATGCGTGTCAATGAAGGTTATTTGTTGACGCGCAACATCAAATCTCTTGTCGCGCACCTGTAGCCTCCGCCCTCTGCCTGTGCATCGAAAAAATATTCGTGTCACTCATCAACAAACTTTTTGTCATGTGTCTACTATGCGTCAATATCTGTAGTACCTCCTTATTGCATGTCAACTATCCGTCAGTGTCACGCGTCAACAAATAACCCCATTGTCGCGCATCTACAATACATGATATATCATATTGTTGACAAATGTGAAGTAGAAGTGTTCTACCTGGCGAATAATCTAGGATTATATAGGGGATATTTTTCAAGGGTAGGCGAAGCCGACCCCTAAAAAAAATTAAAGTGTAATTTTTAGGCTAACAGGTCACTGACCCGCGCCAGAAAATTCACCTTTTCAAATTTTTCAAAAATGGAATATTTGCCATATTACGAATATTCACCACTAAAATTATCCCTGCTCTCCTTACACTTTGGCGTTGGCTTCTTCCTTCCCATGGGGTCATCTGGGATGGATATTTCATTCTCTACGTACACGCCCTTCTCAAACTTTGGCCTTATGCACAGGTGGATTCTGGCAGCAGCACTCTCAGCAATGGGTATGGTCAATGGCCTTACAATGTGCATGTCCTGCAACACATACCTGTCAAGATACACATGCTTCCCTAGGTAGACAAACTTCTTCCTCATCTCTCTATGTTCACTATCAAGGGTGGACAAGTCAAGTTTTTATTTCATCAACTCCTTATACCTGTTCACTCCTGCCTAGAAAAATTGGGTAGTAAATGAGAAGGGGAGTTTGCACCAGGGACTCCAGCTACCATCCACCAAGATGAATCTACCAATGTATAAGTGTTGGTATACCGCAAACTTTTCTTCTCCTTTAATCACTGCGGGGAGTTGTTCAGGAATTCGCCATTCAACACCGAATGTGTTCCTAAGGTGTGTATACCATTTATCCAAGCGCGCCTTGTGCACCCATGTCATTGAATCACAAGTATACTTTTAGAACCTATCTGGGGGTGAAGGGTCTTCATCGGGGTACTCCCATACAAACTTATCAGATGCATCCGGCACCCCAATCTCTAAGAACACAATGGTTAATAGAATGTTCCCAAATAATATCTTTCCTCCATTCTCAGCGTTGCTTATGATCTCGTCTACTATGTACTAGGAGATATTGTACACAGTTCCTTCTGCAACCTTCCTCCAAACATTTAACCAGGGATTGCTCACCTGGGTCCACCCCTCTTGTCCATTCAACTTGGAAATGAGGTGTGCAACCATTTTCCTCACCAGATCACTGATATCCACGATGTCGTAGTACCTTGATCCCTTCTTATAATCCTAGGATGTAATGGTTTCTTTGATTACTTCCTCATCCTAGAGGTCATCTATGATCATGTCCCCTTTACAACTTAGGCTTGTAAAGTGTGAGATTAACTGGGGATTTATGCACTTTTTTCACCCTGCGAAGTAGAAGAAATCTTCATTCACGCATGTCATCAGCCATTGGTACAGGTGCCTAGGCTTCCCAAAGTATGATAACTCGTAAAGCTGGAGAAGCCCTACCTTCTCCATTTTCACCTTGACTACGTTGGTGTAGATCAGCATCCCATCAGGTGTTCATTTGTTGTTGGGGTGCACCAACTCCAACACTATTTCCTTCACGATTATACTCGACCAATGATTGTAATCGATCATGGTCATTTGTCTTATGTGGGACTCCCACTCTTGCCCTAGCAAAACCCCATCTGGGTATTACATCTCTGAGTACCATTCCTCATTGGTATCTAAGGAGATTTCTCCTTCTTTCTTCTTTCCTTTTCCCTTACCCATTTCCTTCTTGGATTGTACTACAGGCTTATCAACTAGTTTTGTGGCCATCATTTTACCCTTTTCTTTCATTCCCTGATTACTTTCGAGTTGTCTGATATTTTTCTTCTTACACCTCATGCTCTAGAGCACAAACCCTAATCTCTGATTTTCTTCCTTCAATCACGGTGCTCTTTCGCAATGTTCCTCACACCTGTGAATCACTTCTTCTCTAGTTTTTAGATCTAATAGATCGATTGTGCATTGGTTTTTGAGATTTTCCTTCACACGAGTTAGCTCTCGAACCCTAGCTCTTGAAAGAAAATCACTCTTGTTTTCACAAAGTAAAATAATGAACTACCCATCCTTGTATTTATAGCTTTTCCTACTTTTATTCATTAAAGGCTAGGCTACCTACCACCGTATGACAATATTTAATGTGACATTTTCAAATAAACCTGACTTCAGTGCTTTTCCTTACATGCCCAATCCTTACGCAAATTTTTTTTCACACGCGCCCAATCCTTACGTGAAATATTTTTCACCCATGCCCAATCCTTACGCAAAAGGTTTTTCACCCGCGCCCAATCCTTGCATGAAAACTTTTCCAACCTTCTAGCATGCATAAAATCCATCTTGATAGAAGAATCTTGTGCGCGCGCTACCAGCGGCAAAGGCACCTCTTCCATCCTCATGATTCTTACTTTCACCTACCTCATGTTTTTGCACTTTTTCTCCTTATACGTGGATTTCCAATGTAACCTACTTTTGTTAGCCATATGCCTTCTTTTCTCCTAATGCCTCTTTTCAACAGGGCCAGTTTGAATGGTCTATCAACCCAATCCTCCTGCATAATAACTTCATGCCTCTCTTTATCACCTCACCCCACACTAAATCGATGCGTGGTCCTCTGCACATTCGTAAGTCAAAAAGTAATAAGGTTACTGGTGCCCAAGGTGCAAAACAAGACAACAACGTGAAAGAGAAAAACAAGAAAGGAAAAGCATAAAAGGAAATTCTAAACTAACTGGTAGAACCACCTTATTTACAAACACCAAGAAGCATTATGTATAGTAGGGCTTCAGCCTACTCCCATTGAAGTGTACAGGAAATTTTGTTCCATCCAGTGCTTGTAACTGGCACGTGCCTGAATCAAGGATGTATGAAATTACATAAGGACCCAACCAATGCACCTTCAACTTTCTAGATGGCATAGAAATTTAGAATCAAATAACAATACCATCTGGCCAACCTCAAAATGTTTGTTTTTAATGTGGCGGTCATGCCATGCCTTTTGCTTATCTTTTTTAGTTGTTTGGCTCAATCTTGCTAGTGAGTGCCTTTCATACAACTTTATCAATTCATCAATTCTTTCTTCTAGCACTTGTTCATCATCCAACCCTCCTACATGTGTTATACACAGAGATGGTAACATGAATTCAACTGGAAAAAATACTTCCATGCCAAACACCAATTGAAATGGTGTGGCCTTATTCAACCTTTTGTATTGTGTTCTATATGCCCAAAGGACTGTTGATACCTTGTCATCCCAATCTTTCCTACCCACGTCACATATCTTAGTCAATGTGTGACTAAGTACTTTGTTAAATTCCTCTCCAGTGCCATTTTCCTGAGGGTGATAAGGGGTAGTCTTGTGATGGGATACCATGAATTCTGCCAATAGAATCTTGATTGTTTCATTTAAGAAATGAGTGCCCCTATCACTTGTTAAACTTAATGAGCACCCATACTTGTCGATAATGTTCTCCCATAAAAATATAGCAGCCATGGCTACGGTGTAATCCTTAGTGGGCACAGCCTCTACCCACCTTGTCAGATAATCAGTATAGGTAATGATATACTGTGAGTTAGTCCTTCGTGTGGCTGGTGAGATTGGTCTGACAAAATCTATTGCCCACTTTTTAAAATTTTCCACGCTGGTGATGGGGCGTAAGGGCATCTCGTCCCTTTTTCTAGGTTTTCCAAGGCATTGGCAGTGGTCATAGGCCTTGCAAAACTCAATACAATCTTGGTGAATCATCTCCCACCAGAGTCTGGTGACTAGGATCTTGCGTGTGGTTGCATTCCCTGCATAGTGTCCTCCAGCAATCCCACCATGGGCTTCTTATATTATAGCTACACATTCATGTTCTAATATGCACCAGTGTAAAACCTCATCATGGCCCATCTTATACAAATCCCCATTGATCAACATGAAGGTCATGGCACGTATGGATAACCTTTTCCTCTCTAGATCATTCATCCCTTCGGGTGCCACACCTTCCTTGAGAAAAACAACAATGTCTTCTAGTTCTAAGGGTGCGCACCACAACCTGAATAGTTGTACATTCAACATGGTTTCATTGATACTTTACACTTCCTCTCCTGAATCAATCCTTGATAAATGATCAGGCCCGCAATTGTTCCTTCCTGGTTTTACTACCACTTTGAATTCAAATTCCTAAAATAAAAGTACCCAATGGCATATGTGCCCTTGCAGCAATGCTTTGTTTACTAGATACTTCAAGGCCATATGGTCAGTGTAGAATATGAAGGGAGTTTCCAGCAGATATTGTCTGAATTTGTGGAGCATGTAGATCATTGACAAGGCCTCACACTCTGTCATTGTATAATTATATTCTACTAGTGTCAACTTCCTACTTGCAAAACACAAGGGATGATCAACAATCCCCTCTCCTGGTTGAGCAAGGATGGCTCCCATTGTTGTACTAGAGGCATCCACGTGGACATGGAAAGGCTTATCCCACGATGGAAATCATAGAATAGGTGCGATGATAAGCATTTCTTTTAGAGTGTCAAATGCCCTTTGTTGCGCCTCTCCCCATTGAAAGGAACTCTTGTGTCTGAGTAATATTTCCAAAGCCATGGTGATCTCGGTGTATCTCTTAATGAACTTTTTTGTAGTACATAGTGTGTCCAAGAAATATGCACATGACGCTTTGGCTTGTAGGCTCCCCTAACCCCATAATAACTTTAACTTTCACAGGATCCACTAGTAAGCCCTCCTTGCATATGATATTCCCCAACAACGTTCCAAAAGGAGTTGCAAAGATAAATTTCTTGATGTTGAGGGAGATCCTCAACTGTCGACATCTTTCAAACATCAACCTCAAGTTATCACAATGGTCCCTGACCAATCCATACACTGTCTAATCATCCAAATATACCTGAAGGAATTTGTGGATGAAGTCCTTAAATGCTTCTACCACTATGTGTGAAAATACAGCGGGTGCATTCTTCAGCCCAAAGGGCATGACATTGTATGCAAAGCTTCCCCACTCAGTGGAAAAAGTTGTCTTTTCTTGGTCTTCCTTGGCAATCCTTACTTAGTGATATCCCGAGAATCCATCCGTAAAGGAATAGACCTTACACCCAACAACTCCTTCCAAAATCTCTTCAGTAAAGGGGGTGGGAAAAGGATCTATAATGCAAACAACGTTCAATTCTCTGTAATCCACACATATCCTAATCCACCCATCCTTCTTTATGCTAATCACTATTGGACTTATCCATTTCGATTCCTCCACATCTACAATGATACCAGATGCTATCATTTTGTCTAGATCATCCTGTTGGGATTCATCCACATGTTGGGATTCATCCTGTAAGGCCTCTTCCTGACTGGGCATGCACCATCTTTAAACTTTATCCTCATTTCCCCCAATGAATGGTGGACACCTTTCAACTGTTGGTATCCAAGTGGGAATAAATCCTCAAATTTGTGTAAGAGATCGATGATCTTTGATACTTCATTGTCCGACTAGTAGTCCCCAATGATAGCTTCCTTGGACTCCTCATCTGAGCCGATGTTAACTTTCTTGGTTTTGAGTGGTTCATGGTACATGCACGTACATTCATCTACACTATCAACTACTTCACATGCCCCAACCGAATGGTCGACATTCAGGATTTCCATCTCCTCCCCATTAACAACGTATAACATCTTTCCTTTTTCCTTTTCAGCACATGTGTACTTGAATTGTATGTCTTCTGGTTTCTCCTCTTCGAACCACGCTTCCAAGCTAGGTCCACCAAGTAAGTTTACTAACCTATCTTCTGCCATGGCACAAACCCCTAGAGTGAGGTGTTTGATAGTCTACAACACCTCATCAATTGGTTACTTGTTACTTCGGTACTTGAATGTGTTAACCAGGTCATCCACTAACTCCTGCCAATTTCCTATTTGGTGGCGTGTTTCAGAATGGATGTACCAAGCATGCGTGCAACCTTGTAGTGTCGGATACAACTTGTGCACCATAAGGGAGGGTGGTAAATCTTACACACCTTCTCATAATACCCTCTCACATGCTTGGATGTGGGAAGAGGTGGGTCCACTGCCATTGTAATCCTTGATAGTAGTGGGTATGTTACTTTTCGAGAATCAGACAGTGTGCGCAATTCTAACTTCATGCCACTCTAACAAGTTTTCACTATGTGCGGCCCACCATCTTGCTACTGTGCCTATCAAAACATAACCTAGCATACTTCGTCATTTGTCCTCCCTCCATTGAGCTTCCATTTCCCTTTAAAAGACCTCAGGGTATGCATCCCTAGAATACTTGATTATTGCCTTTCCTCTCAGGTGTTGAACTATACGTGCCATGGTTACCTTGGTTACTGATCCTTTCAGATGTCACCCAATCAATTCATAAGCCCCATGGACCTAATTATCACATGCTATAGTGGTAGTGTCACTAACAGACTAAGCATCATCAAACTAGATGACTCCTTCTGTAGGGTGGTTTGTCTCTAGATCTCTTATGGAGTGCACATATATTCTATCCAGGACCTCCTCTCCAAGGGGTTCAGTATAGGGTGTGCAATTCCCATCAGTAAGAGGTATAATCACCCCTTCTTCCTTGTTTTCAAATCTTATGTACCCCTTGTTAAACTGAAGATATGCATTATTCTTATAACACCATGAGTGCCCAAGTAATGTTGAGAAATTATCTACCTCGGCAAGCACCAAGACTTCAAAATACCTAGTGAACCTAGTCCCCTGAATGGTAATGGTTGCATCCTTCAAGACACCTATGGGCATTACCTTTGTCTTATTTTCCATATACAACACATTTGAAGATGGCTGTAATACAGTTCTTCCCATTTGATTCTAGGCATCCAAAGTGATAACATTAACCTCCACGCCTATGTCAATGAGGATGTTACTAAGTAACCATCCATCTACTACTACGTTCAAGGTGATCTCTTCGTCATAATAAAGACTGTGAGGTGGGAGGTTTCCATGCAGGATCTGCTTTTCGTGTTCTCCCCTGGCGCATGGCACCGTTACCCTCAACCATGCCCCTAGTAGGGGAATAATATTCTCCTACCTTAGTAGTTTACACACCTCCTTAACCTCATCCAAGTCATCCCTTGATGATTCTACTGGTCTCCTTTCCTCATCTTTTATAGTCTGCTCTTTAAAGCATTGGATCTCCCCTTGTAAACTTGAAATTACATCCATGGTTTCCTAGTAGAATTCTTTTTGGTGAGCTGGGTTTGGATACTTCCCATGTACTAATTATTCTCTCAAAGCAAGAGGTCTCTACCTAGGCGCCTCCTTTATGCACGTGGACTCCACCCTTATTGTTACCATAATATGCTCTAGTTCTTATTCACGTATTACTTGTGGAAGCCATTATGCATCAACTTTCTTAATACTCAACATGGAAGTGCCCTTATCCTTTTAGTATTACTGACTCATATGTTCGTATAACTCTAGGAACTCTTTGTACTTATGTTTTTTTCCACACCAGGAGCATTGTAGAAGATCTAGACATTCATGCTTATAATGGTCTGTGGCTCCATAATTAAAGCACATCCCACGCGGGAACTCACTTCTTTCTCCGCGGTTACCACAACCAAGAAATCCCCCGCAAAACTCTCTTCCACATGCACCTCCATCCCCGTGCTCTCGATACCCATGGTCATCTCCTTTAGAACTACTAGCAATTCTAGTCTGGCGCACACCAAGATCAATTACCTCATGAATCTGGTCAATCAATCTACAATCCTTGGTGTTATGTGTGGTTGAGGTACATATCTTGCAATAACAGGACATGTTTTTACAGATCATATGCTACAAAAGGGGGCACCTACCTACATCTTGGTCCTCGTGACATATTTCACAATTTACCACTACGGTGTGCACCACCTTCTGAGTACATACACCTCCATTGTCCTTTGTGTGCCCTTCTATGTTACAATCCGTGTACCATATCCCACTGCGAATCTCTGGAACTGTGTTGGTAGATAACTTTTCCAACTACTTAGCCATGGTAGTGATCTGAGCCTCTAAAAATGGGCTAACGCCATTTTCAACACTTCCAACTGCCTTAGCGCGTAAAGTAGCTTCCAATGCTTCACGCAGGTCTGTGCATGTTTTATGAGACAAAGTCCTTCTAAAGGGTATGATCAAAGGCATGTTGTGAAGGTTGGATATCATAAGATAGTTTGGAAAATAGAGTTTTAAAGCATGCATCATATTCCCTCATGCTCTCTGCCATTCCATGTTGGATTTCCTTGAGAGAGCTGATGCTCTTCTGTTTAAACTCAGGTATGTGGAATTCTGCCAAGAATGCATTTCTCAACGTGGTATAATCCACAATAGTCTGATGAGGGTCATAATTTCTATACCAACTATGCACACATTCTTGCAAGGTTATCACAAATTGACTGGCCTTTTGATCTTGGGTCATGATTCCCTTCACGCACCATAACATCTCGTACTTATGTACATGCTTCGTGGTATCTTCTATCTCACTATAATCTGGTAAGTGTAGAGACATCTCAAAAAATACTTGAGGAGGTGGCTGAGACCCTTGCCCTCTCGGTCCAGTCCCTTGGTTTCCTCTGGTGCTTCCTCCTCCACTGGACCCACTAGATCCTGAGCCACCAGCTCCACCACTTCCACCTCCAGATCCTCCTGTGTTAGTTATAGAGCCTACGTTTTTCGTGCCGAACACTCTCGTCGTCCCGCTAAATTTTGCACTGACAGTTTGTTAACTAGTACCACTCCCAGTTGTATGTCCTCCACCACTTCCTAACTCACTTCCAAAACTAGCTATATATCTGCCTTGTCCAAACATTCCACCAAATACCAGAATAGTGTGTGAAGCCATAGAATTCCCAAACGAGAAGTTGTATCTTCTAGGCACTGATCGGTTGCTTCCACTGATATCAAAAGGATCAACTATACTTTTCCCTTATTCAAAAAAACCAAGTGCCAAGGTTTGGTCGCTAGGTGGGATCAGATGCATGCCAATGACTCTTATTTCTCTATGTGATGGACTCTCATCAGAAGCTACAAGGTTTTCTCTCCCACACTTACCAAGATGGGATACCATAGACTGTTCAGGTTCCACATCCTCCGCGTGAACCTCAACTCCTTTCCATCATGTCTTGCTCCATAAACCACTTGTAATCACACACTATCTATCAATCTCCTTTTCATGTGCTTCATTATACTTGAGTCATCTTTCCTTCCTTTCTTGTTCAGATGTCAAATCAACCATCCTTCCCCAACCTGGCTTCCTCGCTTAGTGCTCAGGGTGGTTTAGCCAGCCATTGGAAATTCCTCTAAACCCATTGTTACCATCAATATTTTGATTGCAAGGGGAATAACACACAAAAATGATCCCCTAGGCTCTCGCAAGAACTCAAACTCAGTAAATTCTAGATAGGAATACTTGGAAATGGCATATTCCAGAGTGTAGCTATTCAATACTCCCTTCCACCAATGATCTATAGCATGTGTCCATGTTATATCAGCATCTTGTAAGTTCTGATATGCTTCTTAGGTCCAAGGGTGTGACTTATAATACCATCTTGATCTAGATGTATAAGCCGAGAGAAATTCGAATAAATCTACTGAGAAACAGTAGAATGAGGTTTTGTACAACTCATGATAAAGAGTTTCTTCCACCCATATTCACGTATCAAACCTAGATCCGGTACTAAATATCTTAGCAAATTCATCCTCCATACTTTTAAACCAATCTTCAACACCTTCAAGTGTTAAGCGCTTCCCCATCACTTTTTGCACAAATCATGATCTATGTCATGTTCCACTACAACTTTGAAAATATGTCCTGGCAATGGAACCAAGATGTAGTCATTTCTGTACCCCACCAAGAACAAGGGAACCTTATGCACACCAGCCTATCAACCAACGGGTGTTAAGCACTCAGCCAAGGCATGCGAGAGGGATCCGAGTCTCTCTTTTATGTGAGTCTAGTGGAAGGCATAGTTCATAATTCTAACTTAGTGATTTAATAGACATGAAGAAGTTATATAGCTCAAAACAGCTTATACACCCCTTCATTCATAATAGAAACAAAGTGTGCAACAGAAATAATAGAACCAAGAGTTTGTAAATCCATAAAATAACTTAATCACTCAAGTAAGGTCCATGATTATACAAGATCAAAAGTAGAGTAAAAACATGCAGATCATTCAGAAGGAGATCTTTAACGTAAACATGATGGTAACCTTATCATATCCATTCATATCCTTGTTACAAAGTATCACAGAGAGGCAGACCATAGTCATGCGCCATGTCTAGATTCATACATGTATTCTCACAAAGCAAAAATTTCATCCCCCATTTCCCCATTACATCCCTACTAGAATCCCTTACCCATTTTTATCTCATAGTTCTCACTGTAATTTTGTAGAACTCCACTACCTCACTTATATCTTTGTTCTTTGCCAAGGGCAGGCCTATAAATAGGCATTTGAGCTCTAACAAACTCCTTTGTAGCCTTAGATCTAGACCCTAGTGTCAAGGTGTGGGTCACCCCAAGTGCATGCCTCTCCATGTCATGATTAGCTTTTTAGATCTTTCTATCGCAATGTATATTCCTTCCAAGACACCCTATCGCCAGGTTGGAACCTTATCCAAATGGAACACATTCTTCATGTGTTCTGACCAAAAGGCCAAAAGTAGCTAAGTCCCAAATTATTATTTGCATAGCACGCGCGTCCTGGATTCTCCAAGAATCCTTTTAAATACTACCTTGTGTGCCTTCACTTGCGCACTTCCTCCATCCATGCATGCCTATGCACCCTTAAGATTTCAAAGTTATATTTAGGGGCCCAACAATAAAGCTACTTATAGATCCCACGTACAAAGGAGGAGAAAGCGCATTAAGCAACACAAGGTTGGTGAGAGAAAAAATCAAGACAGAAGAAGTGCCTTTGGCACTGGTTTTACAGGTGTAAGAGTCTCTTGTTAGGTTGGATTTTGTACACGCTAAAAGGTTGGAGGATTTTCCACATAGGTTGGGCACATGAGGGAAAGGGCTTAAGTCAGGGTTTGCTTGAAAAAGCCACATTAAATAAAGAAATTACAGTGGTAGGTGAAGTAGCACTTAATGCTCAAAAAGGGAAAAACTATAAATAAGGAGGTCGGGACACTTCATTTTTTTTCACTTTACGTATAAGGAGAACGAAGTGCTTTTTGCACCTCTACAAACTAGGGCTTCCAAACAACTGATCCGTGTGAAGAAAATTTTGAAAGGATTGAAGCATGAGAAGCTAGTTCAGATTTTCAAACCAGGAGGAAGGGATTTCACAGGAGTGGGAGAAAGTGTGAGAATATGTTGTCTTGTGAAGGGAGTATCCTAGTTAGGGTTTGAAGAACTAGGGCATGGGTGTGAGTAATTTTCTTCACAAGTTCAAGATCTAAGGTTGGAGAGAGTGGAAGGACAGAGTAATAGAAGTGATTGAAGTGGGAAGAAGACCTATAAAATAGCACCCAAGAAACTAGCTAGTACACCTAAGAAGCGCAAAGGAAAGGGAAAGGGTAAGCAAAAATGAGGAATGGTATGCAGAAATGCAGTGCCTAGATGGAGTGTTATTGGGGTCAATCAGACAAGCACAATTGAAAAGGAGTTCACATTGGAGTTAGTGTGCCCAACAAATAAGAGGATGCCTAAAGGTTTTCCCATATATAATGATGATGTGAAGGTCAAATTGTAGAAGGCAGGGTTACTACAACTCTTTGAGTTGCCCAACTTCGGGAAACCTGAGCGACTGTATCAGTGGCTGATGTCACGCATGCATGAGGACTATTTCCACTTTGCAAGGCACAAGATGCACATAACTCCCTAGCTCATTTCACATTTCAAAGGCCTCATCTGTGAAGGATACGGGTTGGAAGATGATTTGACAAATAGGGAAGTGATTAAGGAAACTATCACCACTTTTTCTTACAAAAAGGGGTCAAGGTATTATGATGTCACAAACATCAAGGATCCAGTAATGAAGATGGCCTCACACCTAGTGTCAAAGCTAAATGGCCAAGAAAGATGGACTCAAGTCAATAAGCCTAGTTAAAGGTTTACGGAAAGATTTTAGAGGGCACCATCTATAATTTGTCTGCATTCATCATGGATGAAATTATCAACTACGCGAAGAAAGGTGACAAGATACTTTTTAGAAATGTGTTGATGACCATCATGTTCTTTGAGATAGGGGTATTGGATGCATCAGATAAGTTTGTATGGGAGTACCCTAATGAAGACCCATTGCCCGCTAAAATATTTGAGAAGTACACTTGTGACACTATGACAATAGTGCACAAGGTGTACTTGGAAAAGTGGTACAAATGCCTAAGGAATGCGTTCGAGGTAGAATGGAGAATTCCTGAAAAACTGTCAAGGGCCACTAGGGGAGAGGCAAAATTAGCTATGTACTAGCATTACTACCTGGGCAGATTTAAGTTGATAAATGACTCATGGAGCTCATGGTGTAAGCTCCCCTTTGCCTTCACAGCTTAGTACTTCCAAGTAGGAGTAAACATGTTTAAGGAGTCCAAAAATTTTAAGTTGGACCTTGTTAGTTTGGACAAAGACCATAGGGAATTACACAAAGGGTTTGTCTACCTTGGAAAGCATGTGTACATAGAGCAGTACGTGTCACATGAAGTGTAAATGATAAGGCCCATGACTCTACCCATTGCAGGACAATCCATAGCATGTGTTTGCATTTGCATAAGGCCCAAGTCAAAGAAGGGCACATACCTAGAGAACAAGGAATCTATACCTCAGGATCCAACTGAGAGGAAGAGACTTACACCCAAACAGGAGAAAAAAGAACCAGAAAAGAAAATCCCAATTGTGGTGGAGACACAAGATATAGGTTCCCCCAAGACAAGCACTAGAACTAACACGTACACATGTAAGAAAAAGGCCATAATTAGAGAAAAGACTCTAGAACCAGAAAAACCATTAGATAAGGAGTCATTAGAAGAAGAAACAGAGTCACCTACACTGAAATATTTGGTTAGAAAAAAGAAGAGGGTAGAAGAGAATACCACCTCGGAAGAAGCTGGAAGTATGGGTAAGTACATAGGAGAGAAGGATGGTAGTGAAAAAGAAGTAAGTGGGGAAGAGGAACTGGGAAAGATCAATGGCTGCCTATTTTCAATATACATGATTCAAAGGAGGAAGACAGAGAAGAATAACAAGGGTTTCTTTTTGTGTGATGCAAGGATAGCCAGGTAGAAGGAAGCACCCACGACATGGGAAAAGATGAAGAGGCTAGCATGCAGAAGTAAGAGGATAAAAACTCGATGCATGAGCATACAACCAAGGTGGTATAAGAAGAAGAGGAGACAAGGGACATTAAGAACCTGGTGGAGGACAAGGTGGAGCACAGCACTGAGCCAGTGTTGAATAAGGAGAAGGAGAGCATGGAAGAGGAATGCGGAAGCACTAGAGG
Source organism: Taxus chinensis (assembly GCA_019776745.2). NCBI lineage: Eukaryota > Viridiplantae > Streptophyta > Pinopsida > Cupressales > Taxaceae > Taxus > Taxus chinensis. The sequence goes on along the minus strand of CM034149.1, from coordinate 28,278,287 downwards.
CCCAGTTTTAACTATAAGTATACCCAAGGGTATGCACATGGGAGGAAGGTGTGCAGAGGGGGGGAGGCCAGAGATGGGTTATATTGATGACCCCAAGAAGGTATTTCACACATGGTTCCAGAGTACACTTCTGGCAGAGGATATTGTATACATGTCATCTTTCGACAAGGAAGCTACCTACCCGAGGACAAGGAAGATGATCTCTTGGGTAATGGAGTCCCACCTTAATGAACTGGAGCTTGAGGTAAGCCAAGGGGAAATAGTAACATTGCTAGGACCAAGAGAAGATAACCAAGTGGTGGATGCCCAGCAACTCTCAGATGAACAACTAAGTAACACGCTTAACAAAGTCTCCATTGAGATAGAAGCTAGACTATTCGGGTGAAATGATAGGATCAGGGATCCAGAAGGGGAGCTAAAGGAGAAAGAGGAAGAGCTAGCTACACTAACTAAGGAGTTGAGCCAAGAAAATTTAATCAGCACCTAGTGGTAGTGGGAATTGAAGGATGACAAGGCCAAGGTGAGTGTTGTGTACAAGAAAGTAGAATCTATCAACGAGGCCATAATATTAAAGCATCCAGACCTAGCATCACCCGCACAAAAGTATGGATCTGCTTTGGGATTCCTAGAGGATTTAACAAGGGTCCTCACCATTGAAAGATATCCAGAAGCCTTGGAGTTTGCAGAGGAAGTGGCAACGTGCTTAGAAAAGGAAGATAAGTTTAAAATAGTAGCACTTGTCACAGAGTACAAGGTACTAGATGATATAAGGGCTGCTTCCTAGACCACTGAGGCCGCATACAATAATTGTGCAGATAGAGACAAAGTGCCAGGAACCCTGGTCACCACTCATGAAGCAAAACTCAAGGAGTTCCATGAGAAAAACAAGGTGAATAGGGAAGAGAGAGACATAATCCTTCAATGGCCTCTGAGAAGAAGTTAGAGGCCATTGAAACCATAAGGGTTTCAATCAAAAATTGGTTGAAGGAGCTATATTCATGTATCACACGAAGAATGGACACATTGGAGGATATACGCAAGGAGTTGGAGAAAATCATGGATACTGTGAGCACATAAGGAGATGGACTAAATTTTTGGGAGGTAAGCACCCTGGTCAGCAACCTCTATCAAAGAGCGCAGGATGAATTCGATGCGTAGAATAAATTGGAGGCTGACTTGTAAAAGGATTTTCCTAGTCTATTGCAGTAATTATTTCACTCTCCCATTCTTTCTTCTTTCCCATTCTTTCATCCTCTTATTCTTTTTCCTAGGCGTAAGCCTATTTGTATTCTTTCCCTCACTAATGGAAGTGTTCCCACGGATGGAGAACAGGCGTAGTGTGGGGTGATGTTGGGCCCTTAGAATATTGACTAGTTACAAAAGGTGCGTAGGCGTGCAAGGTCCCAGTTATAGAAAGGAATGCAAGGACAAAGCGTGCAAGGTAGGGTTTTAGAAAAGTGTTTTAGGAAGCTCGTGGCATGCATGACATGTGCAGATAGAACCAAGGGTTTGGGACTTAGAAAAAATATACGTTCAGGGAAGAACATGTGAAAAGCATGACCCGATTGCACATGGATAAGATGATAGCCTCGCGACAGGTTGGCCCAAGAAGGAGCATGCTTGCGGTAAAATATTATAGAAGCACATCATGGGATAAAGTGGGAAGCTCAAGCCTAGAGGAGCATGCTCGCATGGAGGACCACATTCAGACTCTTGGCATCAGAGATGAGGGTGCTAGAGGTTGAGTTGGCAGTCCAAAAAAGATATAAATACAAGCACCTATAGAGTAAAAAATGAGACTTAGAGTGTGGGAGGAGCTCTGTAGAAATACTGTGAGAACTCTGTTAATGGGTAATTACATTCAGGAAAGAATTTATTGGGCATGGGGATTATAATTTTCTTTTTGGTAGCTTAGTTACATTAGTCTAGTTACAATGCATGACTACGGTCTACTTCTCTGTGACACTCTGTAATGGCTACATGGATGTAATGAGGTTACCTATTATATATACATGAATATCAATGATTTTGATGCATACTTCTCTCTCATGAGTTATCTTTCCTTTTATGCTAAGTATGGATGTTTGTATGCTTCTTTTTTATATGATACACATTATAGATTTTGTTAAGTACTCTATCTGAAATGACTGCAAGGATCTAGACGTCATTCTGAGCTCTATGGTCTTTTAAAAGTCTTTTAAACACAAATCATAGATGATGTTTCCCACTAAACTCACATAAAAGAGGGACTCGACACCCGTACGTGCCTTGGGTGAGCACCCAACTTTTGCTCCATGATAGGTCGGTGCACATGGAGTTCCTTTCTTTTGTGTAAAGGGAAAAAATTACTACAGTGAATTACTGATCTCTCATTACATAACTCAGTCTCTAACCGATCTCTCATGTTTGTATCTAAGTATTGAATACTTTTATGTATACTAAGTACACTTGGTTTTATTACCCTAATCTGGGTACTGAGTGACCTGTTTAAAGAACCTATTTGAATATTTGTTAACAATATTGATCTAAAATCATGTTCTTTAAATTAGGTGACATCAGACAATGCATTCAGCAGTTTGAGATACTTTGGCCAAAGATTTCCAACATATTTTTCTTACTATTCCTATATGGCATATTTGTTAAATCAGAATACATCCTTCACCTCACTCAACTGCTATCTAGAATGGTCTTCACCGACTTCTATCGATCTACTTTCCCAAGGTTTGACCCTAACCCAGGTTAGCTATGTGCAAGTGTTGTTTTTAAACTAATGCTAAATGTGAATAGAAGACTAACACCTAAATAGTCTTAATTAACAAGAATTAAACAAAATTCTAAGCACCATCATGATAAGAATTAATCAAGGGTTAGATGCTAAACATTCATTAATACAAAAATTTGAATCTAGCAATGCTTAAACATCTAGAAATCCTCTATTCTCTAACAACATGTGAATAAAGGAACCTAGGTAGGCTCCATGGCTATCAAAAATAGTTTTCCTTAATGTTCCAAGAACCTAGGAATGAGGGCTAGTCAAATTCAGGCTATAAGACCCTTTTGACACCTCCCATATGACCTAAGCACTTTTAAGAAAGAGGCTTAACTCTTCAAGATGATGAACTTCAAGAAGACAAAATGCAAGCTCTTAGTCTCTTAGTTATATGCTTTGCATTTACTCTCTTAAGAAGTTTAGGTGTAAGTAAAAAGGTAGGAGGAGTGCTCTTTATATAGCCCAAGGGATGGAGGATTCAACACATCCTCATGAATGTGGGATAAAGTAGATGTAGAGTTAGGTATGGATAAGGGGGGTTTAGATGGGGTTGAGTTAGCTTTAGGAGGGTTTAGTTTGTCCTCAAGTGGCTCATGTGGATAAAGGGGGTGTATTAATTAATCAAGGTGATTAATTAAATACATGTGCAAGATTTTATAAGATTTTAGATGGATATTAGTGTGATTTACACCATTAGGAAGGAATTAAACCAATTAAATAGAGATTTATTGATTTATTGAGAAGGGAGGCTAATTAATTAATAATAATTAATTAGACTAGATAGAAGGTGTTAATTAATGAAGGGTCATTAATTAGGGTATGTGTTGGATAGGGAACTTAATTAATTAGTGTAATGTAATCAATTAGCGATAATGAAAGGGAAGATGAGTGCTATTGACAATATGTTGTCAATTTGCGGGAAATGAGATAATTAGCGCAATTTAAGTATTTAAATTGCTTAGGTGTAGTTATAGGTGTCTACATTTGCGTCTCTTTGGGGTGGCGTAAGTGAAATCACTTCAAATATAGTAGACGAAATAAAAAATTTAAGGGATAGAAGAAAAATTAGTAGGAGGGAGAGATGCCCCCTCGAGTGTCGATGGGGTGATGAAAGAAGTCGATTGACGATCAAAAAAGGTGAGAGATAGGCAGAATAATGGGGAAGAGGCAGGATGCCCTAGTAAGATGGAAGAAAAGGGGTGAGATGAAAGTGATGTAGAAGGAATATGGAGGAGGGGAGAGAAGAGCTTAGCCTCTAGCCGCTATGTATTGGAACAATTTTGGTATTATCATATTACCATAAGAGTTACGTCATCAGTCCTTATGAAAAATATAAGCATACAACAAAGGTAGAACGACATGAAAAGCCATACTAAATATGACTTTCCATTGCTGAAAACACCAACTCCATGCAACATACAAAATGCAATGCAATACGAGAAAGTGAAATATGCCTAACTCCATACAACATACAAAATGTAATATAATATGAGAAACTAAACAAGCTAAACTAATATAGAAACATAATATAATGTTTTTATTATCGAGCTTCAGTTATGACCTATGCAAATTAATGACAAGGGTTGATGATGGTGCCCCAAGCAAGGATACATGCAAGAGGAATAATGGAGGACACTTGGGTCCGATGGTAAAGTAATGTGCACTATGAAATAGTACTAGACAGCTCGTTGTGCCCCAGAGTATAGACGAAGTAAGCAGCCTAAATTTTGTTGATGGAGGTAGATCAAGATGATCTGTGAGTCATGCACATGGACAGGTGAGAACCAAAGAGTGACATTTTGTAGGATGATTTTCAATTTTTATAATTTTTCTTAAACATATTTGAATGTTTTGATTTTTCTAACATATTTGACTGTTTTTGTTATTTTCCTAACATATTTGAACATTTTAATTTTTCTAAAAAAATTATGAAACTATGTATAGGAAGATGAGGAAGCATGGATACCCCTAGTGATAAATGGAATGTACAAGGGCATAAGGCCACATGCGTATGAGAAAGGTGAAGATGTAAAAATGCCCCAGTGATTAGGTGGGAGTATTCAAAGGTAAACTCTTCATAGGTAGAAGCAGGACCCAAGGCCATTATGGATAGGTTCAACATGATGGTGAACATAATCCAATGAAGTGCTGGGAAGAACCAAGGATGCCCCCAGTGTAGGTTGGCCTAAAAGCACATGATAGAAAGGAAGGAGAAGATTGTTTTTTTTTTTGTAGAAGGGAACAAAGGTGCCCAAAAACATGGTAAAAAACTAATCTTATACACATGGATGTTCTTAACAAAGTAGAAGAATGATGTGAATGATATGAATGTAGCTTAGAAGCTTCATGATGAAGAAGTGAATAGCCAAAGGCATAAATCGTGAGATGAGATATGGACTAGAGTAAGAGTCTTAACAAGGTCCAAAAAAAGACAATTGGTAACATACTAATCTTGTTTACTCATAAATATCTAGTGTGTGCACGTGGAATTTAATTACTTGTTGAAGGGAAGATTTAATAGACAACAAGTGAAGAGACCCTAGCCAATGTGTAGCAATGATTGATTTGGATAGGTGATAGGTGATTTGTGAATGAATGGTGAAAGGATAGCCGTACATTGCTCCGCTGCCAGCCAGGCGTCCATAGCCCCGATGGAGATGTATTTTATTCTAATCACAACATTGCTCTACTGCCAGTCAGGTGTCCATATCCCCGATAGAGATTATTGGAAATAGCCCAAGAGAGAGTAATATATCAATTTTCTTTTTCTTTGTAGCTTTTAGCTTTTGATTTTTGATTGATTTTGATTCTTTTACTTTCTGAAAACTTATTTCAGCTCTCTTGTTTGCCAAGGGGTTAAGAACCACTGATGGCTTGATGGAAGGAGGTGGAAGTTCTTATGATGACGACATTAGCTAGTGTTAAAAAATATGTCCAAAATTTCTTCGCAGCAAGTTTATTATATGTTGAATGTGATAGGATCTCTAAGAGGTCAATCGTTGTTTAATTTACCAAGGTGATAAAAGACCAGGTTCAAATGGATACCATAGAGATAAATTTCACAAAATGCGTGTGAATAAGCTAACCAAAAAATCATCGAAGGGATGAAAAATGGTAGGAAGACTTGTGGAAGAATAGCAAGGAAGGGAAGAAAGAAACATCCATGTGTACACAATACTTGATTGTAATGTTTGATCTTTGTACCTTTGATTTTTGTTGTGCTTTCTCATGTTTTTTTGTATTTTTGCATTGTTTTTAATTTTTAGATTTTTGATATTTTTAAGAGGTTTGGACTAACAAAGTCACTCTATGTGGTAAGATCCAACAACAATGTTTGTGACTTCCTTAATAAGGGAGACTAGGTGTGTTTGTTTATCAAGAGTCATGTTTTCCCCGATCTTAATGATCGTGGTGAGTTCACACTCAAAAAAGGACTGCAATTTATCCTGAAACATGGATTTTTTATGCAGGAGTTTGAGTTCCCTATCCAGAGGTTCATGCACTTTGCGCCATACTTGATGGTTACATTGATGTGGGTTCTTGAATCACGCTTGATTTACAACTTTGAGATTGTTCAAGTTGTTGGGGGATTTTGAGCTCTTGGAAGTTTTGACTTGAGCTTGATAATGAACCTGTTTGGGTTTCTTATAAGCTAACTTGTGACTTTTTTTACTTGGAGAAGGAGAAGAAAGTGAATGTTTACGATTGATGATAGGAATGAGAGAAATGATGATGGGCTTTCCCCAATCATTAGTAGAAGAATGATGTGATTGATGAAAAGGATACGGTCCAAGGATTGAAGAATATGGGCTACTAGGAGGTGAGTCATAGATAGAAGATGAAGGTCTACTAGGATGTGGCCCAAGAATAGAAGAAGAAGGGCTACTAGGTCATGACCCATAGATAGAAGACGAAGGGCTACTAGGATGTGTCCCAAGAATAGAAGAAGAAGAGCTACTAGGATGTAACCCATAGATGTAAGATGATGTACTAATAGGATGTGGGCCAAGAATAGAAGATGATGGACTACTTGGGGGTGATCCATACATAGAAGATAAGGGGATAGTTGGACATGCCCCAAGAATAGAAGAAGAAGGGCCACTACAACATGACCCATAGATGTAAGATGATGGACTACTAGGATATGGCCCAAGAATAGAAGATGATGGACTACCCGGGGGTGATCCATACTTAGAAGACAAGGGGATAGTTGGATGTGCCCCAAGAATAGAAGAAGAAGGGCTACTAGAGCGTGACCCACACCTAGACAATGATGAAGGGCTACTTAGTGTTAACCCCATAAGTGATTGTGATTGAGGAATTATGATAGACAATGAGTGATTGGGTGATGAGAAGATAGGCCATGGATCAATGTAAGACCTGGGAGTTTCCTCACTTAATGAAGAATGTGAAGATGAAAGAATAAGAGGAGGATCAAGTTGCATGATTTGAGGCTCTTCCTCTATTTCTTGATAAAAGGAATCAACGTTTTTCTCAGAATATGCGGGTGCATCAAAGTCTAAAGAGAATCCTTTCTCGTAATATTCTAAAGGAATATCTTCATGTGCCCCTATAAATGCCCTGATTGTTTCTTCATTATGAAAGAGTTCAATCAGTATGATTTTTTGATTGACCACTAGGGGTTGATTGGAAGAAAGAGGTTCACTTGGTGTGGAAGACTTAGAAGATGAGATGAGAGACGAAGAAGATGTGTAGCTAGATGTCTCAGGAATAGAAGAAGGTGGTGTGGACTAGTAGGATTAAGTCCAAAGTCTGTAGATTGCAATGCATGGGTCAATTCAGAAATTTGACTCAAAGGACTTTGAGTCACACAAATCTTCAAAGAAGGAAGATTTATTGGGGGTGATTGATGAAGAAGGTCCTACGAAGAAGGGGATGACCATGATTTAAGAATCACTTTGGATGAATAATAAAAAGGTTCTTGCAAATAAAGGGAGGACCTTGATTGAAGAATTGTATTACATTTTTGATTGGCTGGATTTGGAGTCACGCGTATCTTCAAAGGATGAAGACATCGTTGAGGCGAATGATAAAAGGGATCATGTGAAGAAAGGGAGGAACATGACATAGGAGTCACATTAGATGACTTAAGAGTCGAATTAGATGAATCTGAATAGTAGTTTGGATCTGAATAGTAGTTTAGATCCAAATCATCAAAAGAATCAGAAGAAATGTTTATATTGGAATCCTTAGAAGAAGAGGAAAATTTGGGATTAGTAGAAGGTGGGGAACGAGTTACCTGTATGGGAATTCTATCTCAAATAACCAAATGAGGTTTAGTCATGATGGACATCCTTTGATGTGAATGCCAAAAATTGAATATTTTCGTAAGAATGAGGAACTACGTGATAATCAGTCATTGTTGGTGTCATTTTTAATCTCAAATATCTAGGCCTAGATAGTGTGATAAAATTCTTCAAAGTGAAGAAGGTGTTATGTCCATCTGGGAAGCATAACAACAACCAACTAGACATTTCATAAGTACGGATATGTGTGTGTGATTTTTTGAAGGGGGTCTAAGGAAAATAAACATCGTGATGATGCAATCTCAATGAGATCCAAAGGGATTGGCATAGAAAATTATTTTCTAAATGAATAATCAAAAGGAACAATCATGCAAGTGTGAAACAAAAATCCAATCAACAAGGAAATACAGCATATGAAAATGCGTGTGCAAAGTGATAGTTTGATGTAAAAATGATCAACACAATGTCAATATTTACATCAAGCTCGAAATCAACAAGGCGTAAATATTAACAAAGGGTAAATGTGGCTCCCAATCAAAGGATACCTTGACAAGTTCAACAACCAACAAGACCTAAATTTTAAAGGGTGAGGATTATAAACGTAGGCCATGTAACCACACCAATTGAACATGTCTATCAAGCTTTAAAGAGAAGTGAGATATTAGTGTCAAAGTGGTATCGAAATGACGCAAACATAGTAAGCGACACCTCAATATTTGGGACACTATTTGAAATCAAATGAAGTCAAAGTATACTACAGATGTGTTAAAATGTGTGCAGTGTAATGCCACAATGCGGATACTTAGATCATGTTTACGAAAACCATGACATAAGTATCTTAATTGTGTCTAGACAATGTAAACAAGGTAACACGTGAAAGGGAGATCAAATGATGAACTAATCTAAAATATGATGATGATCTTGTTGTGGGTATCAAGATCACAAAGGCTACCAATAATATAAATACGCCTCCGCACACTTTAGACATTTAACTTACCTAGCCACAAACATGGATGGGTGTAAACGAACAAAAAAGTGGCAGAAGTAACCGATTGGTAACACAAAGGTAATCACCCTTCTTTTGATCAAAAAAGTGTCAAAATAATGTGAAGGAAGTAAATCAAAAATGGGATGAAAATTGTTGGCTTCACTTTGGTAGAGTTTCACCTCACCCTAAGGCAAGTAAAAACTAAGTGAAAGTAACGCATCACACGTTTCATATTAAAAAGATGGTTCACAACTTGACACTGTTTTATAATGGTCAAAGTGGGCTCCTGGCCAAAGTATATCTTCCTAGGTGGTTCTCTTGTCTTAGGTGCTACAAAGATTATCCATGAGCAGGGTGATTTTCCCAAAAATTCATAATGACTAGTTTGGGAGTACATCAATTTTTCCCCCTTCAAGCACAGTGGGCAATAAATGCATCCAAATGTGTAGTTAAAAGGGTTGCATAGGGACAACTTGTAGCTCTATCTCACAAAGGATTTACTAGTAAGATAGGTAGTGCAGAGCACTTTCCGTTTTGTCCACAAGGTTCCCTCTTGCGTGGACTACTTTGGGGTTCCTGGAACCACCCTCATTATTGTAACTAAAGGCGTTATGTCAAAGGGGTTATGTTCCAGTTGAGTGGAGAGGGACGTACCCTTTTCCAAAACTTGCAATATAGTGTTTTAAATATGTTATTCTTTTTATCTTTTTTAATTAGATGTGGTTTGCTCGAATCACCATTTGGCAACCTGTATAACAACTGTATTAGTATTTTTTTGACTTTTGTTTTGATTCCTCCAATCTTTGACAAGTGTTTTGGCCCTGTATGACGATGTTTAGTAGTTTTCCATAAAAAGAGAAGGCATCATTTGTGATTCTCCAGATTTTCCAAGGACGCAAGAGAAGAGCATACGTGATTGTCTTCAAAAATCCAAAAAGATATCAAATGGAAAAACATTTTAATTCAATTATGCCAATTTAACCAATTCCAAATCAAATACTCTTAAAAATCTCAAAGCATCGAAAGGACTTAAGAATCATTTGTGATTCCCAAGATCGCCCCAAGGGATGCGAGGGAAGAGCATACGTGATCTTAATCCTATAAGTAAACATGAAAGTTTATTTAATCAAGTAAAAGCATGTAAAAACATGCTGCAAAAACTAGTATGTGATTAGATAAAACCTACAAGAATAATAAAACCAAGAAAATCAAAAAATTCTAGAAATCCACTTTTTTGCATTTTTTTTAGTAGTTTTTAGTAATTTGCATTTTTGGAGGTCTTCGGGGCATTTTGGGAGTTTTGTGATAAATTTGTGTATACTAAATTTATATAAATTTTTTTAAGTTCCCTTGCAAAGTACAATCCATTATCTTTCCAATGCTTCTTCAAACTTTGAATACGGGTTAACAAGTCAAAAGTTATGATCAAAATAAGGAGCACTAAAAAGTTGTAACAAAGAAAAAAACCAGATTAAACAGATATACCTGTACCCCCTTTTATGTGTGTGTGTCACCAAAAAGACATGTGTGCCACTCTATTTGTTTCCAATTTACAGTGCACCTGCGCCACCCGAGAGGCGTATGTGCCACGAAAAGAGTGTATGTGCCACGAAAACAGTGCCTACGCCACTCTGCAGATTTTTTTTGACTTACCAAGCGCATGTGCCACTAGAGAGACGTGTACGCCACAAAAATAGCGTATGCACTACTCTAAGAAAAATAGATAGAAAAAATATATAGAACAACTACATTACCATAAAAATGTGCATGTGCCACTAAAACAACATGTGCACCCTGGTTATGGCGTGTATGCCGATCTGACAGGTTTCAGAGTGTGGTGAAGGTACAATACGAAACGATGTCTACGCCCGAGTTAGTGCACCTGCGCGCTGGTTAGGGTGTGTGTGCCAGGGTTAGCATGCATGTGCCAGGTGTCGGTAGATAGAGTGATAGGTTTTAACAGTGTGCCTACACCACCAGAGAGACGTGTATGCCCCAAAAATTGTTCCTGCACCCCTAAAATTGTACCTACACCAAACCAGTGCGCCTGTGCCACCAGAGAGACATGTGCACCATGAAAACCATGCCTACATGATGAAAACCACACTTGCACCCCTAAAAATGTGCCTGCGCCAGACCTATAACCAAAATACTATAGCAAACACAAAAAAACATACAATATCTCAAATTTTGGCAAGTTAGCTTAAGAATGGCAATAACCCATTAAAATTATGGCTATGAACATGAGTTTACACAAAATTCCAAGAAAATGGACATTAATTACTACATGTGCATATAAAAAATTATCCAAAATAATGAAACTTAAACTAAAATGCCATGAGACTAAGTATCCCATCGAGCGTGCCAAATGTGTGCAAGTGTTGTTTTTAAACTAATGCTAATTGTGAATAGAATACTAATACCTAAATAGTCTTAATTAAAAATAATTAAACAACATTCTAAGCACCATCATGATAAGAATTAATCAAGGGTTAAATGCTAAACATTCATTATTACAAAACTTTGAATCTAACAATGCTTAAACATCTAGAAATCCTCTATTCTCTAACAACATGTGAATGAAGCAACCTAGGTAGGCTCCATGGCTATCAAAAATAGTTGTCCTTAATGTTCCAATAACCTAAGAATGAGGGCTAGTCAAAGTTGGGCTACAAGACCCTTTTGACACCTCCTATATGACCTAAGCACTTTTAAGAAAGAGGCTTAACTCTTCAAGATGATGAACTCTCAAGAAGACAAAATGCAAGCTCTTAGTCTCTTTGCTATATGCTTTGTATTTACTCTCTTAAGAAGTTTAGGTGTAAGTAAAAAGGCAGGAGGAGGGCTCTTTATATATCCCAAAGGATGGAGGATTCAACACATCCTCATGAATGTGAGATAAAGTAGATGTAGAGTTAGGTATGGATAAGGGGGGTTTAGATGGGGTTGAGTTAGCTTTATGAGGGTTTAGTTTTCCCTAAAGTGGCTCATGTGGATAAAGGGGGTGTATTAATCAATCAAGGTGATTAATTAAATACATGTACAAGCTTTTATAAGCTTTTAGATGGATATTAGTGTGATTTAGACCATTAGGAAGGGATTAAACCAATTAAATAGAGATTTATTGATTTAATGAGAAGGAAGGCTAATTAATTAATAATAATTAATTAGACTAGATAGAAGGTGTTAATTAACCAAGGGTTGTTAATTAGGGTATGTGCTGGATAGGTGACTTAAATAATAAGTGTAATGTAATCAATTAGCAACAATGGAAGGGAAGATGAGCGCTACTGACAATATGTCATCAATTTGTGGGAAAAGAAATAATTAGCACAATTTAAGTATTTAAATTGCTTAGGCGTAATTATAGGTGTCTGCATTAGCAACATAATTTACTATAGGGAGACGCTCACGATGACTTAGGGTATATGGGCATACTCATCCGACCTAAGTCGATCGAATGTGCCAAGGTACCCTGAGTCATAGAAATCTACTTCCTAATCCAATTTATACTGCTAGCTTGGCCTAGAGAGAAACTAAGTTCAAGTCCAGATGTGTGTAGATCTAGATGAACTAATGCAGAAGGGTTTTGTAACATGTCAACTACAACATTGTATCCTCGTGAAGACCTTAGTCTTCATGCCGGTATAGTTTTGCAGTTGGCGTGTGCCAACATCCAAAAGAACTACTTCATCGTGATGTAGATACCCCTAGGAGGTCATTAACACTTAATTAATTTTGGATTAAGATTCGAATTACGGAAACCTTTCCAAACCCTAAATCCAACACCCCTTAAGTTCTTCATCCATATTTGATTTAATTTATATTAAATAACTTCATTAACTCATGATTTCTTTTATGTTCGTTAACTATGACTTGCCGAACAATTATCCAAAAATAGAAAAACATATATCATAAGGTTAAATTTATGTAACTCAACTATTCAAATAAGGTGCATCATCCACATAGGTGCAACTAGAGCAGGCTTAATAGAAAATGAAGTCTGGGAGATTAATGATCATAAACACCATTCTTTCAATTTACATTCTTTTGAGAGAGGTAGAGTCTTCCTCTCTACATGGTTATGTGTTAGGGTTTATCATACCCTTTATATCTTTTGTACTTTCTATAGTTTAATTATTTATTCAATACTCATCCCATTATCATTATATATTATTTAGATAAAGAACGTAATATTATGCAACTTAACAAGTTGCTTTTAATTAAAAAGAGATAGAACTATTTCTCTTCATCCAAATTATCAAATGACAATAGAAATAAAAATAAAAACAGATATGCCAAATATCAACAAGATAGTATTTCAACTACCTTCATAAAATGTACAAGAGAAATTACACAACAATTTGAAGTGAACCTCCAACCTTTTCAATTCATCATGATAAAATACACAATTTATAAGACTATGCATCTTAGACAAATTGCATGTCAAACAGTACTAAGATCATTAAAGAATACAAATTTTCCTTCTCAATACATCTCAATAATGAATCAAAGTTCTCTTTAAAAGAGCTAGAATTTAAATCAGCCAATACATCATAAAATTTATAGCCTTCTTTTATCACTTACGAAGTCCATCTGTAAAATTTCTAGCACGGGTCAATCCATCAAAATGAGCATGATAAGCACTAAGCATTAAAACTAAGTGCATTCCACTAATTGTTCCATTAACACAACTCTGATTTAATGAAATAATCAATGTAATCATCCAAATAAATCATAAGTAATAACAACCATAATGAAGCACAAATAACAATCTGAATTTACTTAAAGAAAAGATCTTAATATAAACATCAAACTACTACCTTATAATAAATGAGTATTGTCCTAAACAATTACTCATTTATATCAAATAACAGCTCCTAACAATAAATTATTTCATAATCCTTTCTGAATTTGAAATATAAACTTTAACTTCAATAGATAAACAAAAAGCTTTACTTTCAAAATCAAGACCTTCTTGTCATCTTTACCAAGTTCCCAGAAAACATGTGAAGACAAGTTCATTTCAGCATCGTTACGTTTTTCAGATGAGTCAACCACCTACATAAATAAATAAGAGATTCACAAATTCAGATGTGATAGCCTATTTCTCAGTCAAATAACTATATCCTAGGTTCTCATATTAGGCCCCATATTAACAGTGGAAAATTACTTCCCAGCAACAATGTTTCATTTCAATTAACTGAAAAAATTATTATTTCCTTAAACATAATTTAAGTAGAGAAGTAATTAGTAGCAACTACTAATACATTACTTAATACAAGTAATAAAAATGATTCAATTAAACCTATGATAGTTTTTATACAAAGAAAAGAGAATGAGGTAAAGACTAAATAGTTACAATTTCCTTATCATTCGGTTAAACCAAGTTCTCATATTCATCTTCAAAAAAGAGGAGTCAATGTCCTACCCAAAAAAATAGTTATTCACTTACTTGCAACCTTGATGAATATTTATATATCTTTGAAGATTTCATTCATTAATTTGAAACCATTTATTCCATAAAAATAAAGTAATCATGACCAAATAGAGAAGGAAGAAATCATCTATTGTGTGAACAAAGAAGAGTCCATCTGAAAACAGTTTCATTATGATGCATGACTCAACCGTTGAAAAATAGTCAGTCAAGAAATGGTTAAGTTTTCCTTTCTATATGACAGGCTCAGTTGTACACTACCATGAATCGCAAGACATTCAATTCCACACAAATAAACAGAGATCAATAAAGCTTATAGACTGAAATAGTTTGGTTGGTTCTATATACAAAAGTTACAGTCCAGAAGTTGATTATACATTCAATTATTCCCATGAATGTACCCCAATCTGCTCATAACATGTGAGTTAAAAAACTACAAGGAAGTTACCAACTATGGCGAATAAGTTTTCACCATCTCACTCAAGTCCAAAAAGGACAGAAAAATGAACTTAAGAATGTCGAACAGACCTAAGAAGATAATCACCATAATGACTTCGAGAAGGCCAACTACCATAGTATCACAATATCAAAAGGAACTTCAACCAAGACAACCATCTCATCTTCAAGATTTCAATAAACCAGTAATCACCTTACAGAGTTTTAGAGAAGAGAATTCTAGTAACAAAGAACCCAAGTAAGACAACTCTCATTCTTATCTCCCTACGAGTTCAGCTAAAAAGTAATTCCAAATAACAAAACTTTCCCAACTCCCATTGAATTATGATTCGAAGAAGAGGAGATTGATATGGAATAAAATAAGAACATGATATTTCTTCTAAGATCTTATACAAGTTGAAGTACAGAACACCAATAATTCCATAAACCGCAAACACCCATTAACCTTTTTTAAAAGAAATTTCAAGTTCATACTAAATAAAAAAGCATACAAATATAGTCCCGAAAAAGGAGTATAAGACTTAATAGAATAGGATATAGTTTAAAAAGGGTATTCTTCTTCCTTTCAAAACAAGCTTAGGCATTCAGTATAAGAATGCAAGTTTTAACAATATAAATACAAACAAGATGTCCATTCCTCGCTTTCATGCAAGTTCATGTTCATAGAATGAGTTAAACATATATCCATATAGATCGCAAAAGGATTAATATAGATTTAAAACTTAAAGATGCATCAGAGAAAAGTACCCATTTACATACTACTTTCAAAAGAGACTTCCAGCTTGAAGCTTAAGACAAAAACTAGCTACTCTAACTCTTCTTCGAGTAGACAATCCATAGTATATAATCCAATGAAAACACTAAAGTCTTGAAAATTTTAAATGCATTTCACCAATTTAACTCACTTAGATAAAACACCTAAAAATCACATTATCATGCAAGGGTTCCAAAACCAAAAGTGCATAGATTCTTTCAACAAGAAATAAAATAATTAGAACCAAAAACAGAAACCCATTTACCTCACGAGAGAAAATTTGTTTTAATGAAACATTTAGAGAAAAGAAAGAAATCTTAATAGATGGATCCTATAATGCCTGATATTGCTTATGTCGATTCGAAGAAGACTTCTAGCTAAGCTTCCAACTCTTCTTCTTCTCCAAGCAAGATCAACAACAAAAAATCTCTTTCCCTAATGTCTCATATACTTTCCTTGAATCGAAAATAGACCAAGGAAATAAAAAATATCCATAAACTGAAAATAGAAGTGTTGGTTCAAAGAACTAGATAGCTCCATGCAGAGTAAAAATCGGAGAGCATGAATGACCAAAAAACCTCCAAAAAATCCACCTGCATAGTCTCCTAGGCAGTTTTCTTGATAAAAGTTAGGTGCATTTACCTTAGTTTAGAATGTTGTTAGGATAGATCTCAAAGGCCTAGGACTTAGTTTTATTTTATTTTATTTTTCCTCCATAGACCTGAAGCAGGTCTCATATCCCTTGACAACATTAGTGTCCTGAAGAGATCAATTAAGAAGATTCGAGCATATAACATATAACGGAATGCAGGCATGGTCTTACAAGAAAATAAAGAATTTGTAAACATACCAGAGTTCAGTCCATTATGTCATCCTACCTCTGAATGTTAGTTTACCATTCAGATCGGGTACGAAGATTTAAAACATACCTTGGATCAATGGAATTAGTCTAAGGATTTGTTAATAAAAAGAGATAAGTTTGCAAACTTCATTTCCATATTAAAACTTATCTATCATAAGAAAACATAGATTATTTTCAAGTAATATCATTTCATCCCAATGAATCTAAGAGCGGAAATTACTCATCCATGGCAAGCATGATTTCCAAAAATGAAAAGAACACTCTTTATCTAGAAAAATCACATGTCAACGCTTGCAATGTAAAAGAGGAAAGATAACAGTTTTTCAAAGATGTAACATGTTTCCCTCCTAAAAGAATCATCGTCCTATTGATTATCTCCTAAAAATAATTTACATCAAGGACAATTAGTTTTTTTATTAACTTTCTTTTCATATGTTCAAAACATAACAGAATTTTAAAATTCTTAGAATAATCAACATTTACTTAGTTGTTTATTTTGAACAATGAAATATCTGCCCAAAAATGGTAGGTTTATATTCATAAAAGAATTAAATCACAATTTATATCAATCAATAGAATCAATTATGTTTAAATAAGAATGGAAAAGTAGTTTTCATATCTTCCATATTTTCCCAGGTTGTACTTTCTTCTTTAAACTGGTCCCATTGGGCCTTACATTGACTTATTTCACGATTTCTTAAGTGCAGCTGGTGAGTTTTTAGTACTCAGAAGGGTTTAACCATGATTATTATTGGGTCTTGGACCTATAAGGAATTCCAATTTAACACATGTGATAAATCTAAAACATATTTCTTAAGCAAATAAATATGGAAAACATCATGCATTCATGATAAAGTAGGAGATAATGCCAAACGATAAGCTACAAGGTTGATTACTTTAACTAGTTCAAAAGGTCCCACAAAACGAGGTGATAAATTATCAGCCCTACCAAAAGTTATAGAACTCTTTTTCGGTTTAACCTGAAGAAAGACCTTCTCACTGAGTTCAAATTTCCTATCAACTCGCTTCAAGTTAGCATAACTCTTTGTCCTATCTTCTACTTATTTTAAGCATTCATGAATCATTTTAAGTTGTTGTTCCATTTCTGTAACGATTTTAGGTCCAATTACCTCTCTATCCTCAATGTTGTCCCAACTAATAGGGGTTCTACATTTTCTTCCGTATAATTCTTAAAAATGTGTCATCTTAAGAGAAGCATTATATGTATTATTGTATGCAAATTCAACTAATGGAAGGTAATCTTCCCACTTATACTGTTGATCCATACAATACATTCATAACATATCCTCTAAAAATTGATTAACTCTTTCAGTCTGTCCATCTGTTTCTAGATGATATGCGAAACTAAAATTCAGCTTAGTTCCTAGAGGTGCACTAAGGTTTTTACAAAACCTTGAAGTCATTCTAGGATCTCTATTAGATATGATTAATTCAAGTACTCCATGTAATCGGAAAATCTCATGTACAAACCTTTTTGCCAAAACAGGAGAATCATCATTAAGATTACCAATAATAAAATGAGCCACTTTTGATAGTTTATCCACAACCAAAATAAGATCATGTTTATTTTTTGACATATGCAAATCTTACACAAAACCCACGTTTATTACTTTCCATTTGTACTACGGTATGCTGTGAGGATACAATAAACCATCTGGATGCATATGTTCAGCTTTAACATGTTGACATTCCAAATAGTGTGTCACAAAATCAATAACATCCTTTTTCATCCCTTTCCATAAATATTGTTTTTTTATATCAGCAAGCATCTTTTTAATACCAAGGTATCTAGAGAAAGGTGAATTGTGAAATTATGCTACCAATTTCTTTCTTAAATCATTTAGTGAAGGTGTGTATATTTTGTTTTCAAATCGTAATATTCCTTCATTGTCAAAGTGAAAACCTTTATATCTCATATCATTTGGATCTATAGCAAGCGTTGTTTTTTTTTAAACAAGAATTAGATTCCATAACACTTTTTACTTCATCCTTAAACTAAGTTCTTAATGTTATAAGAGTAGAAATGTGCTTCCTACGACTTAGAGCATCAACTACTCTATTTTCCTTGCCTTAAATGTAATTTATGTCAAAATCATATTGAGACAAAAACTCTAACGATCTTCATTGTCTTGCATTTAGATTTGGCTGAGTGAAAATATACTTCAGCCCAAGATGATCACATTTTAATTCAAAAGGTTTACCGAGCAAATAATGCCTCCAAAATTGAAGTGCAAGAACAATGAAAGCAAGCTCTAAATCATGTGGATCATAATTCAACTCATGTAACTTTATTTTTCTACTTTCGTAAGCTATGACATGATCATTTTGTAACAAAATACCTCTAAGACCTTCCTCAGATGCATCCGTTACAACAATAAAGTCTCCATTAGGGTTTGGAACATCTAAAATAGGTGCTAAAGTTAACTGGTCCTTCAAAGTTCTGAATCCAGAGTCACATTTCTCTTTCCAAACAAAATTCTTATTCTTTTTCTGTAATGATGTTATTGGTGCAGCAACTTTGGAAAAATCTTTTACAAATTTTATATAGTAACTAGCAAGACCCACGAAGCTTCTAACTTCATGTACATTCTTTGGTGCAGGCCACTCCGTTATAGCTATAATTTTAAAAGGATCTATAGCAATTTCATCCTTACTCATAACATGGCCCAAATAGTGCACTTTTTTGTCATAGAAAGAACATTTAGATAGCTTACCATATAACTGTCTCTTTCTCAAAATTTCCAAAAATATCTTCATATGTTCATGGTGTTCCTCAATAATTTTAGAATATATGAGAATTTCATCCAAGAATACAAGAAAAAATTTGTCCAAGTATTCTTGAAAAATATTGTTCATCAAATTCATAAAAGTTGCAAGTGCATTTGCTAATCCAAAGGGTAAAACTGTGAACTTGCAATGTCCATACCTTATTCTAAAAGTTGTTTTATGAAATGTCCTCATCCTTAATCCATAATTGATGATATCCAAATCAAATATCTATCTTAGAATATACCGATGCTCCACGTATATAATCAAATAGATCATCAATTCTAGGGAGTGGATATTTGTTCTTGATTATTTCTTTGTTTAACATTCTGTAATCAATGCACAATCTAAGTGTTTCATCCTTCTTTTTCACAAAGATTACCGGTGTTCCCCAAGGTGAAACACTTGATCTAATCAAACCCTTAGAAAAAATTTCTTGCAACTGTGCCTTAAGCTCTACCAATTCAATAGTAGTCATTTGGTAAGGTGCCTTAGAAATAGGCTCGGTTCCAAGCTTGATTTCAATTGTGAAATCAAATTCTCGTTTGGGTGGAAGACCTAGTAACTCTTCCAGAAACACATCACTGTAGTTTCATAACAGCAGATATAAATCCATCAAATCATTGTTTTCCTTAGCAGATTTAGAAATTTTTATTGCATATAAGGTACAACCTTTATTTTTAGCCTTTTTAAGTTGCATAGTTGATAGTTTCCTAACTTAAATCTCATGTTTCACACCTTGAAGCTCTGTTGTCTTTTACAGGTCATCTAAAAAACTACTATGTTTATCAAAACAACCCATTTTTACTTTATGCTCAACTAACCAAAGAATAGTTACAAGTATGCCAAATAACTTACCTAGAACTTCTATGGGCATGACTTATTTTTCAGCCTGTTTGTCAGCTACTGCAGCGTGTATCTTGTGTTGCTAATTACAATCATCCTTTTTACAAATGAACTTGGTTTGCGTAATGATCCTTGCCATAGTTATAACAGTCTCCTAAAGGTCCCTTTTTAGGCTCAGATTTCTTTCCAACCTTAAAGTTATCATTTTGACCTCCATAGGAATTTTGTCTATTATTATTATTCTTGACAAAGTTGTTTCATGGATTTCCAACAGACTTATTTGTTGTTGTTTTCTTATTATTATCAGTTGAAAACTTACTTTTCATACCAAAATTCTTCCATGGTCCTTTCTTAGATGTAAGAGATGATGATGAGGACTTGGGAACTTTGTTCCTCACTTCCTCCTTATGAGCAGAAATTGCCTTTAATTTCTATTCATGCCTTATCACTTTTTCAACAACCCCTTCCAAAGTGGCTAGGCTATGAACATCCACCTCTCCTCCTATAATGGGGTTTAACCCCATGATGAATTTCTATATCCTTAACTTCTTGTTAGTTTGATACTAAGGTACATACTTAAGGAGTTTAGTAAACCACTCCCAATACTTAGTTACAGTTAGCTTTCCTTGCGCTAAGTTCTGAAATTCAGTCATTTTCTGATCATAATAAAATAGTGGTAGCCAATGTTGCCTAAAGTAACCTTTAAATTGATCCCAAGTGATATTAGTTTCATCAATATTCAACTTAGCTTTAGGGTTATCCCACCATGAAGATTCTTCATGGGAAAGCTGATATGCTCCCTAGATTGCCTTTTTTTCTTCCAAGAAGTTCCTTATTGCAAAGTACTTCTCCATTTCACTAAGCCAATTCTCATCTCCATCTCCTAATGTGGTGCCATAAAATTTAGGTGGACTTATCCCTTTTATATCTTTAGTGAGTTCAGCTGCCAGCATAGCCTTTTTGTTTTTTGGATGATTAGGCATGAACACATTGTTATTATCAACACCAAAATTGGCATTGTCCTTAGGAGGTGGCCAATTATTATTACCAGCATCTTCTTCCTCCTCATTTCCCATTACTTTTTGTTTAAGTATAGTCAAATGATCTCTTTTGTCTAGCAGGGAAGTAAGGATCTCATCAAGTTTTTTGGTAGCTGCTGCTCCTTCCTTAGGTGGAGGATTATTTGCAATATTTCCTCTTATTCTAACCATTTTATGTTAACAAGAAAATTTAAGTTTTATCATATTATGGACACAATCGGTCCAAGAGCTCCAACCTTCAGCTCTGATACCAAGATGTAACATTCCCATTTTAAGACTTTAGAAATAAGGGAAAAAAATATTTTACACAATACTCTATGTTCTAAATAAAACATAATTTATAACACACATTCCATGCCAATCAATCTCATAATAGATAACCATATGCAGATGTAAATGACTCGGTAAATTACTGATCTCTCATTACATGACTCGGTCTTTAATTGATCTCTCATGTTTGTTTCTTAGTATTGAATACTTTTACATATATTATTTATACTTGGTTTTCTTACCCTAATATGGGTACTAAGTGACCTATTTAAAGAACCTATCTAAATATTTGTTACCAATATTCATCTAAAATCATGTTTCTTAAACTAGGTGACATCAGACAGCGCAACCAGAAGCTTGCGATACATTTGCCAAAGATTTCCAACATATTGTTCATGTCACTATTCCTAGACATGTTATCTTGTAAAATTGACAAGGGAAATTTTACAGATAACCATACCAAAATTCCATTTTGGTCCCCTGTTTAAGGTCTATTAACATTCCAAATGGCCTAAAAAATTCCCTTCCGAAATCAAGTTTTAAGAAATTAGCCATTCTCAGCCTTTTTGAACTGGGCGCAAGAATTGACATGTCAACATCAAAAAATATGCACCCCTTTAAAAAACTTTTGGTGCAGAAAATAACATGTCAACGTCTATAAGGTTGTGCCCTTAAGGTGCTAAGAGTTACATGTTAACATCCTTAAACCTGCACCAAAGAAATGCGCTTAAGGTGCAAGGATGGACATGTTGAAACATCAAAATGTGTGCCCCATTTTTCCCTTTGGCACTGAAACTCTCATGTTAACATCTCCAAATGTGCACCCCCTTTTTCCCTTTGGTGCTTAAACTCTCATGTTGACATCTCCAAATGTGCACTTAAGGCGCTGAAACTTTTATGTCAATGATAACAAACTTGCGCTAAGGCGCATCCAAACCCATGTTGACATCCTGAAATGTGCGCCAAAGAAAGTTGGTGAGGTGATAAATGTGATATTTTCCTATAAATATGTGGTTAACACCTGTCATTTTCACGATTTGAAAATTGTGAGAAATATTCCTCTGCGCCTGTCAGCTATTCCTGTCATGCCCGCATTCTACTTTTTGAGTTTTTGGACCCCAAGGTCATCCTTCATCCTTTATTAAACTGGGTAAGTGGATTTTATCACTCTTATTGTTGTTTTTGGTTTTGTTTCTTGGTTTTCGATAGTTTTAGGATTGTTAAAAAGTTAAATATAAAAATGAATAAACTACCATTCCGTAACCATATGGAAAACTACCTTATCCCTCCTTCCAGATCTTCAAATCTAGGAAGTTTCTACCTCTAGATAAACCATCCTTTGTATCTACTTACTACCTTGTTGTAAATCCCACAAACCCTCTCTTTGTTATTTTGCAAAATCAAAAAGAGAGAGAAATCTGAGAAAGTTGTAAAGAAAGTGAAAACATCATTCTTTTCCTTTGGTGCACTGTCCTTTCATGTTACACTCCCTACAGTCACAACAAGGTGCACTGCCTCTACATGCAACATATCCAAATCTGTGCCAAGTAAACACTTAGCAATCTTGTAAAGGCATAGACACATCCCAACCAACATCAACATTCGATGTTGCATCCCCTAAATCCATTCCAAGCACTTTTCCTTTGGCACATTGAGCTCATTTGCAACACATTCCAAAATTACACCTTGGGTGCACTGAAAAACCATGCAACACCATCTCTTACAAAGCCCAGCTGAAGTAAATTTCCTAAGGCAGTGGCACATGAACCTTAACACCAACATTGCATGTTGTGTGTTGCTAACTAGTGCCCCACGCCATTCTCCTTGGTGCTAAAACCTTTTGTGCAACACTCTCTAAAAGTGCGCCCAACCTTTTTAAGCCTCTACAACATGCTATTAACTTGTGCCTTATGCACTAAACCTCATAATTGCTCATTCTTCTTTATGTAAGATTTCATTATGAAAAACATTATGGTTGACATGGACACATTCTTCTTTATGCAAGCTTTCATTATGAAAAACATGATGGTTGACATGGCTCTCCTATGTTGGACCTCTTTGATTCTCCTTGTAGAACAACATCCATCCTTGAGCTCACACTTGTCTTCATCGAGAAAAAAGCCAACCAAGTCTAAAAGTAAAGCTAAGTTGACAAAGCAAGAGATGAAGTATAGATATCAGAAAGTCAGGATGCCTGACTCATATGCAGAGAGTGATCTCGATATCAGAGACTCCGAGCTCAGGCACATTGATATGGAAGACTTCTAGGCAAGAACCAACTAGGACACTAGTGGTCCCTTGATGAACAAGATGGTGGGTAGTGGATTACACTTTGCAGCTAGGCTGCCATTAAGTGCTATTAATAACTAGTTCATCATGTTGGTGGCTCGATGCTAGAACAAGGACACAACATGTGTCGAGGATAAAGAAGGAAAGACAGTCGTCGACCTAACTGCTTGTCACTTCAAAATAACTCTGGGCATTCCTCATCACAGGCAGTACATTGCCATCAGCCCTGAAGATTGCAAGAAGGCATGAGATGAAAATGAAGACAAATGTATGTAAATGATGAATGAGCTATATCTTAAAAACAAAAATCTGGTGAGACGATGGCCACAGACCATCCACCGTAGTGACTTCAATGATGAACTGAGTGATACAATCACCTTCCTGAGAAGAATATTTGGGCTTCCTGATGCCCATCATTTCCATAAATGGATGTTGTGGTACTTTGAAATCATGAGAAATAATGTGCATGAGCAGCATTTTGGCTGGGGAGAGATCATCAGCGACACCATCTCTCAGCAAATTCAACAAGTCATGACATCTGGGAAGTTCTATATGAATTCCTATATTGTATACGCTGCAGCATCAACGAGATACTTCACAGGCCTGACACAAAATGGGGTATGGCCCCAGGTCAATATATATAAATACTACCCAGAGCTAAGGCTCGAGATCAACATCCCGTAGTTCTCAAAAATCAATGACGTCTTCTTTTATGAGGTGATCTGCCTATTAAGGCTAAACATGAGACATGGTTGAACTAGCTCGAGTGTGGTCACTATCACAAAGAAGTGGGGAGCATTGTTCACTCAGTTCTCCACATTCACCTATCTTAGGGTGGTGAATTTTTAGGGTGAACCGCCCAAGCTACCAAGGTATGTAGGACCCAAGCTGATTCTCTTGGTGTTGTCAAGACAACTAATCACATACCATGAGAGATGCATGAAGAGAAAGAAGGCAGGAAATCCATTCCACCTTATAGTAGGCTGATACACTTGCACCACACTGGCCAAGGCACGGGAAATGTATGCCGAGCTTGACTTGTTGCATCTAAAGAAAAACTTCTTGGCCAGGCCTACCTTCGATTGCTAGAGTTACCTCCAAAAGGAAAAAATTGATCCTATCCATGTCCTTGAGATCGAGGACATCTACATCGACCTGACACATGAAATAGAAATCAGGTGAAAGGATCAATCCAAGCTAGCTCTAGAAGAAATCAAACACTATGGCATGGCCATCATTCCAAAAGGATTCCAAGAACCTGATGAAGAAATTGATCAATTTTACCTTGACATAGATGGGGATGTTTGCCAGTTCGAAGAAATTGATAGAGCCAAGGCACCAAAGACCATTTAGGAACATGTTACATTGCACCAAACATTGGTGCAAACATAATGGTCTCATCTACCTCGGGGTAGATTTCACTACTTCTCCTTTAGGTAGAGCACCTCCAAGGCTGGCCCAAGTGCCAAAAGGAAAAGGAAAAGGCAAGGAGGGAGAATTAAGCCAAGAAGAAGCTCCTCAAATCCCTTCTTCTACTAATGAGAAGCAAGTGGTTGACCTGGTCTCTCCAGGAAAATAAGAAGAGACCACTAAAGTTTCGATGGACACATCCACTCAAGATGTGGTCACAGCTACAACCACTGAGGTACCCACCATTCCTTCTTCAGCTCCTTCTCCTCCCCATGTCATTGAAACATCTACCCCAATGTATGTTTCTTCTTCTCTCCCTTCCTCCGTTCTATCTCCCACCTCTTCCATCTTCTCTTCTCTCGCCGATCTATCACCTAGTGTTTCCTCTATCCCATTACAGATCCCTTCCACTTCCATGACTTTTTCTTCCCTTGTAGTAACTCCAGGCCCTACAAGTAGTAGCATGTTAGACTACTTGTTGATGCCACCACCAAGTGTCTCAACATTCTTCCCTGCGGCCTCTTTAGTTGCTTCCCCTTTCATTCTCGTTTCTTCCTCCATTCCCTCTACTCCCTCTCCCCTAAGTCCAAGCTGCATCTCTGACCATTTGGTTCAACTCAAGAGAAAGGTTCCCATAGCACCCATGGACTTCTATGTCATTCCAAAGAAGGGACCAAAGAAGTAAAAAGCTATAACTCACTTCTCTAAGAGTGTTTCAAGAGAGAGGGTCGTGAAGATTGCATATCCTGATCCCACCAAAGAGAAGAAATATTTGTCTCCTACAGACTTTACATTGACCCAAGTCACGATGGGAACCTCATTTGAGAGCCTGCAAGGAGAGGCTTTATCTATAGTAGATGCCCTCTGTAAGAAACTTCAAGAAGAAATGGAGGAGAAGAGGATACTAAAGGAACAAAACAAACATCTTCTCCAAGCATTGCAAAGGATGGGCAACGCACCTCCTATGACTACAACCGAGCCTCTTGAAGTTCTCATTCAGGACAAGATAAATGAATACACTAAGATTGGTGAACAAGGTGTGGCAATGTCCTCCTAGATAGAGTGAGTCCTCAGAGATAGTGAGGAAATAATCAAGAAATTCACAGGACTCTACCAGGGTATAGATAAGGTAAACAAGGAGCTGCAGGCAGTAGTAAGATCTCTCTCTTAGGAGTTGGACAATGTTAGATTGTAACAGGAAACATTTCAGGCAATGGTCGACTGTTTAGCTGATGACCTATTAAAGGTCGATGTCATTGATCACCCGCGGGTGCACAACAAAGCTCTCATCACTTTAGACTATCAGGTTGATATAATGGAATTGATCCTAGAAAGGATAGATAAAATCAAGGAGGAATCCCTAAATGCAAAACATCAAATAGAGCATACGGTCACGAAGATGTCTCTAGGGATGCTTAGTAAAGCATTCACCTTAAGGGAAGTAGACGAGAAAATCTAGCTCTTCAAGGATATCACAACTCAAGGTTTGGTGCCACAGGTCACTTTTGACCGAGAGTCTATCAATAAGCTTCTGGCTTGCTAGGATTTCATTAGATACTTAATTGAGGCATGCGAAGATTACACTAGATTACCAGATAAGCTCAAAAATGAAAAGGAAACTTGCGAAGTCATTGGCGACCATTTCAAGGGTCCTGATCATAATCAAATTTAGATAATGATCAGAAAGTTTATGGAGTATCAAGCTCAGTATCACATCACCTCTCTAGATCAAAAGCAAGACACTCCATTCAAACAAAGAGATGACAACAAATAGTTTCTCTTCTTGTATACGCTTCGATCATTTTAAAAATATTTAAAAAGTAGGTTAACATTTATGATGACATCATCCATGTTGCACCATGGGGTGTTGCCATCCACAACGTGCCTCAAAGTCAACTTTTGACTTTTTAGATATTTTGTAGATATTTTGTAAATAGTGGTTGGATTCTTTTTGTCTTCTTTATCCTTCTCCTTTTATAAATACTGGAATACTTGTTGTATTCGTGGTGAACATTTTTTTTTTGAAAAAGTGGTGAAGAGAGAAAGACTTTGTGCCTTCTTGTAACATAAGAGATTTTAATATATATTTTAAGACTTTGTGCTCAATATATGTGTTATTTGCATCAGATCTTTCTTAAGTTAGATCTGTGTTTCTATCTTGTTGGATTCATTCTTTTTATTGTCATATGTTCATCAGTATTGCTTTTTTTGTTTATGCAAGTAATTTTGGATTTGTTCACTACCAGCCCAAAGCATAAACCCTCTGACCTTTCCTTCTTTGGAATTCATTTCTTTTCTCCCTTTAGATCTACCTTCCTCCATTCCTTCCTTCTTATATTTTTGTTTTAATTTGGAACTACCTCTACTGGGATGAGATCCCAAACCCCTGAATTTAGAATAGTGTAGATTTTCACAGATTCCTGCTTGATACAATATCAATAAACCAGTTTTGCTTTGTTATCTCAAAGAGTGGCTATGCCCTGCACATTGTTGGCGTATTTCTCTACGATCTACCTAACCAACAGATTTTCAAACTAACATTTTTTGGTGACTCTACTGGGGATTGAACTAAGGAAATAATTAAAAACTATAAAAATCACGACTAGATTGCAAATTTTAACTCTTTTTTAAAAATTAAATTTTTTGTAGAAGTGATCAAAACTGAAAATTTCCTTAGGCAAATCCATAGATCTGGACCAGATAGGAGCTTTTAGTTTTTTGATTTTCTACAAAAATTTGTATATTTCCGTAGATCTGAGAATCTAACATTTTCTGATATTTTCAAAATGTTGCAAAATTTAATTCAAAGATCTGAAAATCAGATTTCTAAATAACCCACCTTTTTATCCTTGCTAATCTTTATCAAAAAACCACAATCAGTTGTTGTTAAAAGAGGATAAATTTAAATATGAGAAAAGTACATGCTACTAATTTTTGCTAGAAAAATTAGAAAATCAGCAAGTACAAACAAAAAGATATTTGTAGATCTGATCTTTATTATTGAAGATCTGAATGGATACACTGGTGGGTGAAAAATTTACTCACGGTAGGAGAGCTCGTGGAGAAGTTGATCCAATATTTGATCTACTTCAAAGGCACAATTTTAGTATCACTCCAGCACAATTCACATCACTAAGTTCAGCGAATCGATCAGCAACAAGTTCCTCGCCCCCACGAAGGAGCCAAATTTCACAAGGTGTTTCGACATCTATTTGCAGTGCTCTTTTGCTAAGTGGAACCAAAATCCCTTCTCACATCTTTTCCCCACATTTCAAATGGCAGTACCATGGGGAAATTCCATGGGCCCTCTAGCACTGCCACATCCAGTGCACGCCCTCCCTCACAGAAATTGCAAGAATTTCTTGAAATTTTATGGGAGTGGAGATCAAAGCATGGATGCACATATCGCTGTGTTTATTATTTCATTTAGTATTCTGGATGTGACTCACAAAGACCTATCAATACATCTCTTTCTCGAGACCTTGCAAGGACCTACATCAGGCTGGTTCCAACATTTACAGCCGGATCCATCACCAGTTGGGCCACGTTACAGACTACATTTGAAGACAGGTATAAGCCTTCAGAAGATGCATTCACATTATTATCAAAGATCAATCACATGAAGAAGGAGGCCAATGAAACCATGCATGATTTTATCACCCGTTTCAATTCACAATCAACCATGTGCCACCTACCATGTTGCCAACACCAGAAAATTAAAAGTGTTTCTTTGTGAATGTCATGAGTTCGAGAGTAAGTTTCTTGTTACAAGAACAAGTGTCAACCTTGGTCCTCACCCAAGCTGTGGCCATTCAGATAGAGGAAAAACTACTTATATCTAGCAAGTTAAGATGGGAGCCATCAAAATCAAAGGCTTCAACTTCTTCTCATGCCACCTCATTAGATCCGGCGTTCCATAAAATGGAAAATGACTTGCTCGCATTAAATAAGCAATTGGCTCAAGCATCGTCTACCACTCCGTACCGAGATATCCCACGGAGGAACTTCACTCCCAACAATGCCCTCCAAAGGCCACGTTTTCCTACTACTACTCCAAGATTAGCACTTAAGGCCCCTCTGGTTAATGCCTTAGTCGAGATCGAAGAAGATGAGAAAATTTATGAAGAACCTTCGTCGCAAGGTGAAGATGTTCAAGATGTCGGTGAACCAACTGGTGACTCTACAATTGGGTATATGAAGTTTGAAGATGCGGAATCTGATGAAGAAGAAGGTACCCAAGGGTATGTAAGTAGACAGTCATATGCTGTTTTCACCCTCTCATAAGGAAAATAAGTAGAAGTTGCTGCTAAAATATAAAAGGAAAAGGTTGTATTAAATACGCCTCCAACAATCACTAAAAGATGCAATCCCCTTCCTACTCTACCTCCTATCAAACCTTTTGTAAGAAATATTTTCCTCCTATCTCTCCTCCAAATAAACCTCCCTCCATTTCCATAAGACCAGTATCACTCCTCTACCATCGTGAAACGAAGGACTCATTCCTTCGTCAACGTAACCCTTGGTCACATTCGATATAGTCGATCATGCCAAAATTACCAAGATCCAAATGTCTGAAGCTGAGTATCTTCAATCTAATCCTGAGTAGCTTGTTAGATTAACCAAGTATATTCAAAGTCAAGCTTCCATCTCTCACCTTGTTTCTCTAAAAAGAATTATTTCCACTCCTGCATCCCGCATAAATGTTGCCTCGACATCCATGTCAGGTAAAATTAAACCTTTTTACCTATCTCTCCTAATTAATGGTCACAAGTTAAACAACTACATAATTGATTCTGGAGCATCTGACAATGTCATGCTAGCAAAGGTCTTCCATGCTTTGGGCCTCACACTTACCAAACCTTTTGGTAGATGCTACTCCATAGAAACCAAGCAAGTACCATTGATTAGTCAGATCAAGGATGCACAATTCTTGTAGCTGATATTCTAGTGGCATACGAAATATTACTAGGGAGGATTTTTTGTAGAAAAGTTGGTGGAGAAATCCATATGGACTGGTTTAAAGCCAAAATCTCTATCAAGGGGGTGATGCAGACATTGGATCCTAAATCACAAAAGAAATATCTGGCCACCAACTCTGACAAGCCCAAGGCCCAGATTCTCTTTGAATCATCAGGGATGGGGAACTACTTCTTGTCCACCGGCTCTGATAAGATGGAAGTTCTCATCGAAGAAGAGGACCTCAACAAGATATGGACATTGCAGTTTGATGGAAGTTGTGCAACAAGTGGGTGCAGTGCTGGGGCCATTCTGATATCTCCTGAAGAGGAGATTTTCCCTCTTTCTTTCAAATTGCATTTTTTCAATACAAATAACACTGCCGAGGAGGAATCTTTTCTACTTGGCATGCAAGCTGCAAAGGAGAGGGGAATCAAGAATTTAAAAGTATAGGGTGATGTTGAGCTAATTATCAATTAGGTGAAAGGGGTATACCAACTAAATAACAACAGGCTCAGAAACTACCGCAACGCAGTGTGGGACAACATTGAGGAGTTTGACACTTTCTTAATCAAAGCAGTTTTATGAGCTCAAAATGACATGGCTAATTCTTTGGCCATCTTAGCCTCTCTCATGTTCCCTCACCCAAGGTTAAAGATGGACACATTACCATTGAGGTAGTTTTTCACCCAAGTGTGCAAGATAATTCACAGCACTGGCAAGTATTCAATGATGACAATCAGCTTATCACTTTTTTGGAGAAAGCTGGTAATTTCAAAGAGCTCAATTTCAATGGATTTACTTCTACATGTCATGAGTCTCTCACGGACCAAACACATGAATCGGTAGAAGGTCATGGCATATGTAATCTCAAGGGAAATAAGATTCTGAAAGGTTTAGTTTCCCTGGAATGATTATTTGATAAGCATGACCGTTTTGTCAATAAAAAGTGACAGGATAACCTTGGCTCTTCTCCAGAAACCAAATCTATCGATTTAGGTACTACAAAACATCCTCGGTCTATGAACATCAGGAAGTGTTGTGCACCCGAGGAAAAGTGGAAATTTGTCAAATTACTGAAAAGATATATGGATGTATTGGCATGGTCTTATGCTGATCTGAAGTCATTTAAGCCTAAGAACATTCAACATGACATCTCGCTAAAAGATGACGTCAAACCTTTCCATCAAAAGCAAAGGCAATACAACCCTAAGATCTCAGGTACCATCCAAGCTGATATACATAAGATGTTGGACGTAAGAATTATTTTTCCAATTCATCATAGTACCTGGGTTGCAAATATTGTGCCTGTGTGAAAGAAAAATGGTGAAATATGTATATGCGTAGACTTTCGCAACCTGAACCAGGCATCCGTAAAGGACAACTATCCACTGCCCATAATGGATCAAGTTCATGTAGCTAGTAAATGGTTCAGAAATGTTGTCCATGCTTGATGGTTTTTTGGGTTACAATTAGATTGAGGTCATGCCCGAAGACCAATTCAAAATAGCATTCACCACTCCTTGGGGCACCTTCACCTACAACAGGATGTTGTTCAGTTTAACCAATGTCAGTTCCACCTTCCAATGAGCGATGGACTTCACATTCAAAGGTATGATGGGAAAGGTCATTGTAGTTTACCTAGATGACTTAACCGTGTTCTCTAAAAAATTAAGTGATCACTGTGATCATTTGGAGCAAGTCTTGATTAGATGCTGAGAACACAAAATTTCTCTAAACCCTAAGAAGTTAGTTTTCAAGGTCATTAAAGGAAAATTTCTAAGACACGTCGTCAAAAAATAAGGAACAAAGATAGATGTCAAAAGATTCAAGGATATTCAGAGCCTTACCTTGCCCATGAGTAAAACTGGCATTCACTCTTTCTTCAGAAATGTAAATTTTCTCAGACGCTTTGTTCCTAATTTTTCTTAAAAGAGTTATCATATATCCAATATTATGAAAGGGTCACAAACATTCTGATGGAGTGAAGAAGGAAAGACATCATTCAAGAATATAAAAGCCTCTATCACTCATGCTCCTGTTCTGGTGTGTCCCGATTTTAGCAAATATTTCATCATGTACAATTATGCGTGTGTGCATACTGTATCAGCTATCTTGATGCAGAAGAAATCTAAGGATATTGAATCCCCAATTGATTTCATGAGATCTCCTCTAAAGCCTCATGAACTGAATATGTCACAACTAGAAAAATATGCCTTCACCATGGTAAAATTAGTCAAAAGTTTCCGCTACTACATATTGAATTCTCATATAGTAGTGCTGGTTCCAGACATGGCTGTTGAGTCTATCCTGACTCAACAGGAGTTAGGAAGATTACAAGGGAATTGGATCGTAAAGGTCCAAGAATATGATATAGACATTAGACAAACCAATTTGGTAAGGAGTAAGGGCTTGTGTCAGCTAATGGCTGAGAATAAAGACTTCGAGGTACCTAAGGATCAAGTGACTCATGTTAATGGAGAACAAAGTGAACTAGAGAATGTGGATTCTTTACCCATGGTTTTGTTTTTCGCAACCAACGATGAATGATATTTTGACATCACTTTCTTTCTCACCTATGCTAAGTTCCCAACTCATCTAACCACTAAGGAAAAGTGATCAGTAAAGCTCAGAGCCACACGATATGTCATATGGGATGATGGGTTGTACAAACATGGAATTGATGGCATTTTTCTATGATGTGTTGATTAGCCGCAGAAGATAAGGTTGTTAAAGAGTTTTCATGATTCAGCATGTGGTGGTCACTTCTCCTAATTAGTGATGGCACATAAAATCATTTGGGCTAGGTACTATTGGCCGACACTATTATAGGATGCAGCTACCTGGGTAGCAAATTTGTAACTTTGCTAACAGTTCGTTGGCAAACCAAAGTTAGCTGCATTTCCCCTCAAGCCCATCATTATTGATGAACCATTCAGGAAATGGGGAATTTATTTCATTGGAGCACTCAATCCTCAATCAATTGTTGGTTATAGTTACGTCCTAATAGCAATGGATTACTTCATGAAATGGGTGGAGGCTATATTTGTCAAACATGCCACTTCTGAAGTTGTTTACAACTTCATCAAGGAAAATATTATTATGCATTTTGGAATTCCACATAAGATCATTGCTGATAATGCTTCCAACTTCTCTTCATGAGAAGTAATCAGTTTTTGCTATGGATACAAAATAACCTTGGCTCATGCCTCTAATTACTATCCTTAGGGAAATGGTCAGGCAAAATCTAGCAACAAGAACCTAGTAACCATCATACGAAAGCTAGTTGATGAGAACCAATGATCCTGGCACAAGTCATTATATGATACCTTGTGGGAAGATCGTATCACTCCAAAGAGATCTCTTGGCATGTCACCTTTATAGGTGTTGTATGGGAATGATGCTGAAATCCTTATCTCTGTAGAAATTCTTGCTCTATGCTTGGCTCGAGCAATCGAAGATGAAACTTTTCAGAATTCTCTTGAAAAGAGAATTATGTACCTAATGAAACTTGAAGAAAAGTGAGTAAAAGTGGTCAACAAGATCATGGAACATCAGAATCAAGTCAAGAGGTTGTGTTATCCAAAATGTGCCCCCTGCTCATTTTGTGGCTAACTCCTCTCATTCTTCCCTCTCTTGTGCCTCAGTCACAAAATTTTTCTTTTCAGGCACTCAAAACCTTCTGGAAATGGCACCATTGGATAGAGCTCTTTCTTAGCTTTCCAGAAAGGTAAAGTTTTCCTCCTAACTCATGTATTTTTCAAGTTATGGCTTGGTGGAGTTTTTGTGGGAAATTTTCCCCTAGAAGGCCCGCAGCCAATCAGAACTCGCCACGTGTCCAGGCCAAAAATATCAAAGCGACCCGATTTGGCCCCGTTTTGCCCTAAAACTTCAAATCGCCATATCTTTTGATCCAAAGCTTGGTTTTTCATGTTCTTTATATCAATGGGAAGCTGGTGAAATTATCTACAAGATTCCAAGGTCAATTTTGCATTTTGGTGGATTTTGGAGAGATAAAATCAAAAAATGCTTCTGGCATGTGGTCATGAACAGAAATGACGTTTCAACCACCGATTTTAATGAAGAATGGCTCGTATTCTCTCCCAGCATGGTTAAAAATGTCAGGGAATGGTTTTGTTAGGTTTCCCATGCTATTTTGATGGCATTTTGGTCAATGGTTGAATCCCTTCCATGTTTTCCCATATTTCTCTCTCCTAGGCTCGTCCCTTACACTATAAAAGCTAGATTTGGCTCATTTTTCAAAGGGTTGAACATTTTTTGTGTATGGCAAGCTCCCTTTTTCACCTTGGAAGTGATTTAGTGGAATAACAGACATTTTATAGAAACTGTAACTATATCTTTGTCTTTCAGGTGTTTGAATGCAAGTGATTTTGATGTTAAAATAACAATACAGGCCTTGTGATTAGTTTTTATCCTCTGCTGGTGTTGTTTGCCTAATTTCTAACACTTCATTACAGCTATCAGTTTTTGCATGTTGTTTTTGTTGCATTTTATGAACTGTGTCAATTTGCAGAAGTAAAAAATGCTCACCACTCCTTTGGTGCATCACCTATTAGCGTTAGTTTTAGTTCTTTCTTTTTGCATTTTCTATCCTTGTCCCTTTGAAATTTAGAGTAGATTTAGGAGTTTAAACCTCTGCAATTTTGCAAGTAAAATAGCTGATCAGAGGAGTTGAGGAACCAGCCTCTAATTTGGAGATTTCTCTTCCATTTTTGCAAGTCCCACACTTGGGAAGAGGATTCAATGTTGTGCAATCACACCGGATGCTAGTATGATCAAACTAGAAATCTGATCAACATCTAGGGGGTGCTGCTGATTTGCAACAATAGTTTTGGCATGCCCGGTGGGACCTTAGAGGTCTTCCACTTTATCTTTGACAGGTTGGTGTGTTCTTGTTAAAGATCCAACCTTTTGGAGGCACTTTCAAAAGCAAATATGGTGACTCCATCTGATAAACAACTCATTCTCTAAGTTGTAGACCTGTTTTCCATTCATTTCCATCCATTCTTCTTTCCATCATTTTCATTCTTTTCCATTCCATGAAGTTGTACAATCATGACTTCATTTCCATCATGGAATTCACATTTACAACAGCAGTATATCACACCTCCAACATGTTTTACAAACCCTCCAAATCAGCATTTTGATCAAATTCAAAATAAGCATGTCTACCCATATGAGCAGCAGTGCCAAAGTCAGTTTGGATATGAAGCATGTCAAGCACAAGGGTATGCTGGTTGTGAGGGCAGTCAAGAAGAAAATGCAGATCTGCTGGAACAAATCCAAAAGATGGAGGTAAACATGGTGCAATCCAGGGCTCAAGCACAAATGAAAGCATTTAGAATCAGTTGTAGAGCACCTTGTCCATGGGTGGGACCTTTTCCAAGGCATTACAGCCCTCAAGAGAAGCTAGACTTCATGATTACAACACTACCATTGCTTGAAAAGTGGACTGAAGGAATAAAGGTTTATGAGAGGAGTATTCAACAACCTTGTCAACAGGTAAGCACACCATCTCATGCCTTTTCTCTCCCTCTTTCCCAATCTATTTTATCTCAGCAGTGTCAAGTTTTAAACTCTCTATCTGCTGTCCCAAGTGTTGAATCCATTTCTCCATTCCCTAGTCTTCCACCCCATCTCAATTCTTCTGTCATTTTCCCTTCCAAACAGCCATTCCCTACAAAGAAACAAGATTTCCTACCTCCTCCACCACCACAAAAAATTTTAAAATCATTGAGTTACAATCCACTTCTCCTCTTGCATTCCCAAATCCATGTTGGAAGGATAAAAATCAGAATGCCAATCAAGGAAAATAGTAGCAGAAAGAAGAGCCAAACAAGGATGAAGAAATTCAAAGTCTGAAGAGTTAGGCTCTTAAATTTGGGATGACAAAGATCCCCTTGATGGTTAAGCCTTTAGAAAAGGTTGGAGTTGGAAAACAAGTGGTGGTTAGGACTGAATTTGTTGCAGGAAGAGAAGAGCAAAAAGAAGAACCAGATCAGCAATCAGTTTGCTCAAAAAGTAGTTTCCATGTTAGAATTCTATTTGAAGAGAATGATGATTCAATTCAAGTTACACAATCAGCCATGGAGGAAGAAAGCTCTGAAGAAGATCCTACAGTCCCAACTTTTCCTCTAGAGCAGCAGATCGAAGAGTTTGACTTAACGAACTTCATGCTAGAGGAAGATTTCTATCAAGAACAAGATTATCTTCAAGTGGTAGAAGAGGGAGAAGCTGCTCCAAATCCAAAAGAAGAGGAGCACATTCTAGTTGTGGAGAATAAAATTGCAGATCCAAGGGCTTTGAACACAAGGCAGGCTACAGGAGAACCTTCAGTTCTTCTTTCTACTTCATCCCTCTCGTGTTCTAGTGCTGAAGAAAAGTTTGATCTTTCAAACTCAATGTTGGAGGATGAAAGAAACCATGATGATCAAGTTACAAATCAAGAGGACACTATGGAGGAAGTTGAGCATTTGCATCAAGACAACCATGAGGTAGTGTATCTGTCAGATTTGGAGGACTGTTTTGATGAAGAAGAACCGGTTGAGTTTCCACCATTCTCTCTTTCATCTTCCACGTCCCAAATACTTGAGCCTGCTGTCATGAAGGAGAGCATTCATTTGCAGCAGCCTGCATCTTATAGCAGCTCTTTGGAACCAAGATTGGAAGATTTTAATCTTTCATGTTCTTCATTGGAGGAAGAGAAAGGGCAGAAAATTCCTACCATTGCTTCCACATCACCCACCCAAGAAGGTCTACAAGAAGACTCCATTTTTGGAGTTGAAAATCAGGGCAATGGGTATACTCAAAGGACCATACCTTGCCCAATCATGTATCTAGATTCATTGGAACCAAAGGAGAAGTCACAATCAATCATGCTTGCTCCTAAGCATGAGGATGAGCTACAAAGAACCAAGGATCAGCTGTCATACCTCTCCAATCCAAATGCAGAACAACTAAAAGAGGTATTGAATTTGCCTTCACCTGATACCTTGATGATTTGGGCGGAAGACCAGCTTCTTGTTGATTTTCCATTCATCCAATTAGCCATGTTCAATGCCAAATCAGTTGCATGGTTGCCAATTTTGAAGAAAGGAAGCTATTTTGCACAACCAGTTGCAGGGTTTGTTTAGCCCACTTTTGCTTCCAGTTAGAGTAGGATAGGTAGTTTTGCTTTCAGTAAAAGAAGTGCTTGTGCACACTCTGCATATTCCATTTTGGAGCATGTATGACCCTTTATTTTTGTACATAGTTTTTGTGGTGCTGGTTTTGCTCTTGCGCAGTCCATTTCAGTGGGTTTCCAAGTGGCTCAGAGAGGAGGTTTTCAAAGTTCAGATCAGTTTGCAGGCTACAACTCATGACTCCATGCCCAATGGATGCTTCAGGCAACTGGTAACTTCATCCAGCAGGAAGATGACCCCTCTGAGTCACCAAAATTGTTATCCAAAATGTACCCCCTGCTCATTTTGTGGCTAACTCCTCTCATTCTTCCCTCTCTTGTGCCTCAATCACAAAATTTTTCTTTTTAGGCACTCAAAACCTTCTGGAAATGGCACCATTGGATAGAGCTCTTTCTTATCTTTCCAGAAAGGTAAAGTTTTCCTCCTAACTCATGTATTTTTCAAGTTATGGCTCAGTGGAGTTTTTGTGGGAATTTTTCCCCTAAAGGCCCGCAGCCAATCAAAACTCGCCACGTGTCCAGGCCAAAAATATCAAAGTGGCCCGATTTGGCCCTATTTTTCCCTAAAACTTCAAATCACCATATCTTTCGATCCAGAGCTCAGTTTTTCACGTTCTTTATATCAATGGAAATCTGGGGAAATTATCTACAAGATTTTAGGGTCAATTTTGCATTTTGGTGGATTTTGGAGAGAGAAAATAAAAAAATGCTTCTGGCATGTGGTCATGAATAGAAATGATGTTTCAACCACTGATTTTAACGAAGAATGGCTCGCATTCTCTCCCAGCATGGTTAAAAATGTCAGGGAATGGGTTTGTTAGGTCGCCCATGTTGTTTTGATGGAATTTTGGTCAATGGTTGAATCCCTTCCATGTTTTCCCACATTTCTCTCTCTTGGGCTCGTCCCTTGCACTGTAAAAGCCAGATTTGGATCATTTTTCAAAGGGTTGAACATTTTTTATGTATGGCAAGCTCCCTTTTTCACCTTAGAAGTGATTTAGTGGAATAACAGACCTTTTCTAGAAGTTGTAACTATATTTTTGCCTTTTAGGTGTTTGAATGCAAGTGATTTTGATGTTAAAATAACAATACAAGCCCTATGATTAGTTTTTATCCTCTTCTGGTGTTGTTTGCCTACTTTCTAACACTTCATTACAGCTAGCAGTTTGTGCATGTTGTTTTTGTTGCATTTTATGAACTGTGTCAATTCGCAGAAGTAAAAAATGCTCACCACTCCTTTGGTGCATCACCTATTAGCATTAGTTTTAGTTCTTTCTTTTTACATTTTCTATCCTTGTCCCTTTGAAATTTAGAGTAGATTTAGGAGTTTAAACCTCTGCAATTGTGCAAGTAAAATAGCTGATCAGAGGAGTTGAGGAACCAGCCTCTAATATGGAGATTTCTCTTCCATTTTTGCAAGTCCCACACTTGGGAAGAGGATTCAATGTTGTGTAATCACACTGAATGCTAGTATGATCAAACTAGAAATCTGATCAACATCCAGGGGGTGCTGCTGATTTGCAACAACAGGTTATTTGACAAGAAAGCTAGGTAGAGAGATTTATAGGTAGGGGATCTTGTCCTTCTATGGGATAAATGAAGAGAACCGATAGGTATGCATGAAAAGTTTGACTCTCTTTGGAGATGGCCATACAAGATCAAACAACTCAATGGAGAGAATAGTTTCTATCTCTCATATCTAGATGAAACCGAGCTCCCGCTTCCCTACAGTGAGAAACACCTAAAGATCTTCAGGAAGTAGAGCTTACTCTCTTCTTTATATAGTTTACTTTCATTGTGTGTTTGCTTCCTGTTTGTTGTGTGTTCTCTTTCTTCCCTTTTTGGGTGCCCTTTTTTTTGACTCTCTGAAACCCAATGGATGGGCACTTGAAGACTGGGATTCTGTACCCTTAAGTTTTACTTAAGGATAGTTCCCAAAAAGATCCAGTTGTTATCCTGTAAAACTGACAAGGGTAATTTTACAGATAACCATACAAAAATTCCATTTTAGTCCCCTATTTAAGGTCTATTAACGTTCAAAATGGCCAAAAAAATTCCCTTCCGAAATCAAGTTTTAAGAACTTAGCCATTCTCAGCCTTTTTGAACTGGGCGTAAGAATTGACATGTCAACATAAAAAAATATGCACCCCTTTGAAAAACCTTTGGCTCAGAAAATAACATGTCAACGTCTATAAGGTTGCGCCCCTAAGATGCTAAGAGTTACATCTCAACATCCTCAAACCTATACCAAAGAAATGCGCTTAAGGCACAAGGATGGACATGTCAACACATCAAAATGTGTGCCCCCTTTTTCCCTTTAGCACTGAAGCTATCATGTTGACATCTCCAAATGTGCGTCACCTTTTTCCCATTGGCACTAAAACTCTCATGTTGACATCTCAAAATGTGTTCTTAAGGTGTTGAAACTTTTATGTCAACGATAACCAACTTACGCTAAGGCGCATCCCAACCCATGTCAACATCTTGAAATGTGCACCAAAGAAAGTTGGTGAGGTCATAAATGTGATATTTTTGTATAAATATGTGGTTAACACCTATCATTTTCAATATTTGAAATATGTGAGAAATATTCCTTTACACCTGTCACCTATCCCTATCCCGCCCACATTCTGCTTTTAGAGTTTGTGGACCCCAAGGTCATCCTTTGTCCTTTATTAAACCAGGTAAGTTGATTTTATCACTCTTATTATTGTTTGTGGTTTTGTTTCTTGGTTGTCGGTGGTTGTAGGATTGTTATAAAAAGTTAAATCTAAAAATGAATAAACTACCATTCCGTAACCATCTGGAAAACTACCTTATCCCTCCTTCTAGATCTACAAATCTAGGAAGTATCTACCTCTGGATAAACCATCCTTTGTATCTACTTACTGCCTTGCTGTAAATCCCACAAACCCTCTCTTTGTTATTTTGCAAAATCAAAAAGAGAGAGAAATATGAGAAAGTTGTAAAGAAAGTGCAAAAATCATTCTTTTCCTTTCATGCACTGTCCTTTCATGTTACACTCCCTACAGTCGCGCCGAGGTGCACTTCCCCCACATGCAACATATACAAATCTATGCCAAGTGTTTCGCACGGAATGTTTCAACTCTGTGGAATAGATTTGCTTCTATCCTTTCATTCCTTTGAGAAACAGATAAGGGTTAGGGCTAGGAGGAATACCTGTTGAATGTCGAGAGGGTGTGCGCGTACCGTAGAGAGAGAGATCAGGTCGACTGCGAAGAACTCCTTTTTGTCTTGGAAGGACTACCTGCAAGTAAGAATACAAGACCACCATATTTTAATTAGACAATAAATGAGGGAACTGCCTTGGGCCCAGGAAATATAAAACTTCCTTTCGAAGGTGGTCAGCTCCCCTACTAATATGAATTAACACAAATTCTAAAAAATAAGCTATTATCCAATTACAATTTGTTTACCTTGTTAGAACAATAGAGAAAGGGCTGGTCTTGGTTTAGAATCACGGTGACCGATGCCGGTCACTGTAACCGGTACTGGTTGTTGGTAACTGATATCGGTAGGGGCAATGTTTTAGGGGCTTTTGGTGAAGGTTGGTTGTAAGGTGGTTGTGTTGTTTTATAACGCTGATAAATGGGTGGGGTTAGGTAATGGGGTGATGAGAAGGACTCAGAGAATACGGGGGGTGTTCTTGGGGTAACGTAAGGGTGGAGGAATGACAGCTAGATGTAGTGTGTTGTTGGGTAGTAGATCTAGGAATAGACTTATGATGGCTGTGATTCAGAAGTTCAAGAAATTTTATTAAAAGGATATACAAGATATTACTTACTAATTATTGATAAGGATGCATGTCCAAGAACTGTGATGACAATGGTAGAACTTAGGCAGGATGACCTGAAAATTAGGAGATGAGCTATCTTCCCTCCCGATGAATAGATGAGTGTCCCAAGGCTTTGGTTACTCAGTTGCAGTTTTTGGGCTTGATGTCCTTCTCTGCAAACTCTTCTTGTTTCTTTTTCACTTTTCTCTGTTTAGCCAAGTAAATTCCAGATCCTTCCAATGACTTCTGATTTGGATCCACCAAAATCCAACCCTTTGTTTTTGGTTGGGAGTGGTCATTTACAGGGAACCGATGGCAGTTACGCAACCGACGGCAGTCGAGTAGGAACCGGTATCGGTCAGGTCAAAGCGGGCTATTTTTGGTAAAATAGCTAGCTTTCCCTCCTTTTCTCCCGAGGGATTAGTCGCGGGCTTGGTCAAGTCATTATGAGGTTGGTTTTAGGTGCGGGTGAGGAGTAATTAGTCATGGGTGTAGATGTGGACCAAGTTATAGGTCTTAATTAGGTTAGTTTAGGGTTAAGACTAGGTCATGATGAGGTGGCAGATATGGTGATGTGGATTTATTAATTATAAGGTAATTAATAAATAATTGTGTAAGGTTTAGGTGATGAGGTTAGGTTACGAAATGAGATGCGGGGCACAGGGGGTTGTAAGACACAAATTTGGTGTCTACATTAGCCCCTTGTTGTCGTGTAGCTTGTCTTTGTTAAAGCTGCACGAACAATAATAAGAAGTGGTTACCCCTGTTAAGGGTATAGGTAATCCCCCTCAAATCTATCACAGATTGAGGTAGTGTGAAATCAGGGATAGGGTTGATAAAGGGAAATGGTGTTGAGATGATGGTAAGATGGTGGGGTAGGTCCAAGGAAGCAGACACACGTTGAAATGCAGTAGTGCGACCAGGGTACATGATTTGAAGAGCAAACAAGAAATTCATAGGAAAAGGTCGATAGTTTATCCAAACAAGGGTGATATAATCCTGGTATCCAAGGCATAGGAAGTAGCTCCAGGGGATATAACGGGTAAGGTACAGGAACAGTTAGGCATGTTCGGCAGTACCAAATGGTTGGTTTGGTTGAGATAAACGTCACGGTCTTGGTCTAGGCAAAGTTGGTCGATTGATCAAGTCAAGGACCCTAATCATGCTAAAACATGAACATGTGAGCTCGATTGAACAAAAAGCTACATGATGGGTGGATAAAATTGTAATTTGTTGATTTTGGGCGAGGTATTTAATTGGTGCGGCCTTGGGTCGGGCCAAATGGTTGGGTGCGGCCTTGGGTCGGGCCAAATTGGTTGGTTACGGCCTTGGGTCGGGCCAAATTGGTTGGTGGCGGCCTTGGGTCGGGCCAAATGGTTGGTTACGGCCTTGGGTTGAGCCAAATGGTTGGTTGCAGCATTGGGTCGGGCCAAATGGTTGGGTGCAACCTCGGGTCGGGCCAAATGGTTGGTTACGGCCTTGGGTCGGGCCAAA
Organism: Taxus chinensis; assembly: GCA_019776745.2. Classification (NCBI taxonomy): domain Eukaryota; kingdom Viridiplantae; phylum Streptophyta; class Pinopsida; order Cupressales; family Taxaceae; genus Taxus; species Taxus chinensis. Next base: position 28,235,663 of record CM034149.1, on the reverse strand, counting down.
TTGGTTGGTTGTGGCCGTGAAGTGGGCCAATGAAGTTAACAAAGGGTTTTCAGCGAAGGAGGATATAGGCAATGTTGTGAGAAAGGGCGATTAGTAAATAAGGGCAGAAATTAGGGAAAAGGTGGGATTAAATCGATATCGATTGTCTATGACCGGTATCGGTTAGATGACCGATACCAGTTCTTTAGGGCATAATATAACCGGTATCAGTTATAGGTCGAAAACCTATAAAAAGAAAAATACGGCCTGTCATTGTCATATTGTCAATTTGAAAACCAATTTTAGTTGTCTGAGGTCTTTTGGTGAGATTGTTGAGTTTTTCGGCTGAGGTGGCACTATTTGAGTGGAGAAGTGAGTGATTGGTAGGCCCTAGCGAGGAGGAGGTAGCATTTGATTGGTGGAGGACCCAGCAGAGGAGTTTGAGAGCCATGGCACAGCCAAGAGGAGCTGGAGGTGCTGGACCAGCTAGACCACCACCACCTATCCCACCACGATGACGTGTCGTCGTACCGGTAGGTTCGAAACCTCTCATTGTGTGAATTTGATGTTGTTAAACTATATTGGGGTTTGGGGTAGGAATCTATGTTTTTAATAAAAGAATTAATAAATGGAAGTGGTTTGGAAAAGGGAGAGGGTAGGTAGGTTTTTAGGATTTTTTAATGGGTAAAATGGGAGTAATAGGTCAAAGAAGGGTTTAGGGGGCTGCGTCAGGTTCGGGTCCGTGATTTTATAGTGACCAATGTAGGTCACTAAGCGACCGGCGTCGGTCACAAATTTTTCAGGCAAGGTGGGTTTGTGGTGGACCAGTGTCGGTCGTACGTCGACCGACGTTGGTGGAGAGGGGACCGGTGGCAGTCATGGGTGACCGGTACCGGTCCCTAGTTAGGATTTTCTATTTTTTTGCTTGGTTTTGTTGTGGTTTTGGGTGTTTGGTTGTTATTTGGGTGTTTTGGTTATTGTTTGGGAGTTGTGGTTATTGTTTTGGGAGTTTTTTGTTTATGGGGGTGAAGAGGGAAGGGGTAGAGGTTGATAGGAAGGTTGGTTGGTGGGTGGGGGGGAAAATGAGGCAGTTGTGTGGTTAGGTGGGTAAAAAGGGGGTATAGAAGGTTAAAGGAGTTGTTGTGATAAAGAGTAGGGCTAATGCAGTGAGTTGGTTTTGCAGGCATGTTAGCAGCTGACGATGCGGGATAGGATGCCCCCGTTGTTGAGATGGATGCGGCCACATGTGTCCGCAGTGCAGTGGGTCATCATGCGCGAGGTGGGACTCGGCAGAGTCCAGCGTTATAGGGTGATAGATAGGGATCACAGTCTGATGGTTTCCCTCATTGAGAGATGGGATCCGGTGACCAATGTGTTCCATCTCCCAACGAGAGAGATGACGATTACACTGGAGGATGTGTATCGCATCCTTAGACTACTGATCGATGGAGAGGTAGTCTTCTAGGTGGATGCAGAGACAGCCATGGACAACATTTTATAGGTATTCGGGGATGCAGCCGCACTATTGACTTATCACAGCGCGAGCATTGCCTATGGGGACATGTATCGTGCCCATAGACATGAGACACGGCTTGCCATGTTGATGATGATCGGCATCACATGCTTCACCCTCCCAGACTCAGAGGGAGGCCGCTTTCCATGGGCGCTGATGGGGGTACTACACAAGATGGTGGAGGAGCATATGTATTATGCTTGGGCACCAGTATACCTGGTGCAGTTATACAGAGAGCTGTGGGGCTACCGCCAGATGAGGCAATTCAGGATTTGTTCTACATTCTTGTTACATTACTGGGCATATGAGCATATCATATGAATTCAACCAGTAGGGCTGCCCCAGTAGCTAGGGCCACAGGTGATCTATAGATATGGCTTTCAGAGGTGGCTAGGGGTCGTGGGCCAGCCATGAGAAGTTCTCGCCGGACGGGATGTAGAGTATTACCGGCATGTATTAGAGGGCGTGACTGCCTTGGATATTGTATGGAGGCCTTACAGAGGTCATCAGCCCTGCAGAGGAGCCCGATCACAGTTGCGGTGGATCCAGTATACATTCTGGATAACGGGATAGAGGCCAGGAGAGCATGAGTGGATGCCCCTGGAGAGGGTACGACGGTAGATTGGGCTACGATAGGATGAGCCACCTCCCTTCCCTCAGTACCGGAGGGATGATGTAGAGGCCCCACTGCCTGCACCACAGCCCATGGACCCAGATTGGGTAGCTGAGAGGCCAGCAGATGATACTATAGACGACGCCAGCTGCACAGGAGCATTTTTGGTATGGTGGGTAGGGGAGAGAGCTGCGAGAAGAGAACAGCCCACACAGCCAGACTTAGCGGTTGTTAGAGCAGAGAGGGACCAGCTCACGGGACAGGTACAGTTGTTACAGGGGCAGCTTACTGCTACATAGGCACAGATAGGTGTCCTACAGGGGCAGTTAGCCCAGGCGCAGGTATAGGCACAGGCACAGGCACCACCACAGGCACCACCAGTGGCACCGGCACAGCCACAGGTACAGGTAACGCCACCAGCGCAGCCACAGGCATAGGTACCACCACCGGCACTATCACAGCCACAGGCACAGGGTGTATTGGTAGGACAGGGGCCATTGTTATTAGGAGTCGGGGGACCAGCCCCAGTAGCTATGGTGGCACGGGCCCGTTATATGGAGGCAAGAGCGAAGGCCCGGTACTATCAGGACATCCTTGATGGTACTGGGGCTGACTATCAGCCGTATGCGGCACATAGAGCAGAGACCTCGTGGATTCAAAGATCCCAGGGTGGTGCAGCTACAGCCGGTGGGTCGGTGACAGGGAGGAGGTGGGAGCCAGGGCCAGGACCCACAGGGAGAGGTGCCGAGGGTGGTGGGGAGAGTTGAGACATCCCTGGGTCAGAGAGAGATGTTTTGTTTATATATTGGATATTAGATAGAGGCACCGGTCTGCGAACTGGTTATGTATAGAGAGGCCTGCATGCCCACATATGATTCTTTCATTCATTTATTCATCCTGTTATATATACCGGCATGTGAGCCAAGTACAAGTTGTATAGTTGATACCGGTCTGTGAGCCGAGTATATTTTTGATATGAGAGACCGGCCTGCAAGCCGAGTCGATATTTTGACAGTTATTGTGGCCTGCGTGCTGGCTTTGTATTATCTTGAGATCACAGAGGCCCCTATGTAGGGAAAGTTGTATATTTGAAACCTTTGATATATATATATATATATATATATGAGTATTTTGACCCACATGGTGCATATGAAATGTTTTATGTGTTTTGTTGATGGGTTGTGAAATTTAATGTATGACGAGTTTGATCCACATGGTTTATATATTGATGGTGTTGATGTCTTTTGTTGATGGCGTTTTGAAATGGAATGTATGTATATATAGATGATGAGTTTAATTCACATGTTGTGTATGCTGATGGGTTTGATGTATATATGATGTCGTATGTATGTTGTCGATGGTTGTTATAATGTAGATGGATGATGTTGCTGAAATTATGAGGATATATATATATATTATATATATATATGTGTATATATATATATGTGATTTGGATGACAAATATTGATAATGGTGTTGTTATGCAGGAAAAAGAGGCGGGCGCCAGAAAAAATTGCAAAAATGAAGAAACATCTTAGGTTTAAGCAAAAAGGGGACTCATGACCGATATCAGTTATGTAACGGATGTCGGTAGGTATACGACCGATAACGGTTATGTAACCGATATTGGTTATTTCGAAATTGTAACACCTTGGACTGTAGTTACTTCCTCCTGAGCATACAAGTGTTGATATGTGATTTCTTTTGTAAACAGGATGTGTTCCTTTGATTGAGAAGTCATGCTTGATATGGACTGTATCTTCTTTAAGATTGCAGATCTTGACTGAGTCAGAATATGATTGGACTCTTTTATTTCTTTCATTTTACACCTGATTTTAATCTGACCTTGGAATGAATTATGGAGTTATCCATCTATAAGACCAAGCCTTGGATCAGTGGTATTGATCCAAGTGGTGCTTTAAGCTTATTCGTGATGAATTAAAATTATAGACCTTAAGTAGGTTGCAAGGTCTGGATGCATTGAATAAGCTAGTCCGGAGTATAACTCAGGCTGATCGTATTAGATGGATTAGTTCCTGATATCGTAATATATCTGGAAGGTCTTGATCATGGACCAGGTGATAATTCAGTTACATAAAATTCTATAGCCTATTGGCAGTACAGGAGTGAACCCTGTTCGTGAATGTATGTTGAAGGTTCTTTTTCTGAGCATTTGAAATATTAGACCTAACTGGATTTGTTAAGGTTAGTAACCTAAAACTAAACCTAACCTAGGGGTTAGATTAGTGTTAATCTAACCTAGACCTAGGCTAAGAGCTAATGTTCTAAGTTAGTATCTATGTGCTAAGAGGTTAGACTAGGTGTTATCCTAAATCCTAACCTAAGTTACTAACCTAACTATTGAACAAGGAAAAGGGGACCTTTGGAAGGGTGCGAACCATGGGCGGAAGTTTCTATGTCATTAAATGCATGGATAAGCATGAGGGACAGGTAATTTGGTGGAGGTTTTTAAAACGGCTAACTTGAGCCGACGTGGCAGGTCGCCAAAGTTGGAAATGGTCTTTGATGTGCTTTTGTCCATCGCCAACTATGGCGGTCGGTGGCAGTGGAGATTGAGCGGGAAATTGGGAGTAAATGTAATTAATGAACTCGGTAGTCGAGCTCGGATTTCACGGGAAGGCATGCAAAATGGAAAGTTAATGGTTTGTTTGGTTTTTCATGAGCTTCGGTTTTCCCTCTGTTTGTTCACTGGTTCTTCGCACCAGTCTTCTTGGAGTTGCATGGCAAGTATGAGCGTAACTAGCTCTTTTCTCTGGCAAGGAAAATATATAAGTCATGGAAATAGCAAAATTTTGTTGGTGGATCTAACTTGGAAAAGGAGGAGAAGGTTCGAGCTCTTTCATTGGTCTGCTTCAAAATTTTAAGCAAATAACCAGGCATGTTAGGCCCTAACCTTTAAAAATCTTGCTCTCTTTCAAATGATTTCATTAGAACAACTCTGTTCAAATGATTTTTGGAATTAGATGATTTATATGGTAGCCTTGTGTGATTTTGTCACTGTATCTTCTTGCTGGTTCGATTTTTCAATTTAAACCTTGATGGGTGTATTTTATTTTTCGAACTGTTGCTATATTTCTTGGTGCTTTGCATTCCGGCTTTAATTGGTGAAATATATGCAAGAATGCATACTAGGCCTGCTCTGTGAGAGCCCATGAATTGTTTTCTTGATGGGTACATGCCTACTATTGGAACTTGTTGATAATGCTTACTGTTGATGATTGTTGTTGATACTCGATGGAAAGGATACTGATGGAATTTTTGTTCAGTTGTTTGGACTTCTTTGTAAGTTCTGTCGAGATTATTAAGGTAGTGGTTATTGAATCTTGTTGGGGTTCTGCTATGATATTTAGGTTTTGTTGAATGAATAACTGGCTGTGTTTCAGTATTTATTGCGATCCTGTGGAAGTTGTTTCTCCCTCCCTTGTGTTACAATTACGGGATTTAACTCGATGATAGTTTGCATTCTATTTACAATATTCAAAACAACTCTATGGAGTACATTGAATGGTTCGTATATTATGGTCCACTGATGAGGCTATATATCTTTGAATACTGGTAATTTGATTTTCTTGGAGTCCTGAAGGAGTAACAGGTATACGACCTCTGTTATTTTGTAATGAATTTTTGGTACAAACTCTTTAGTGTACTTTTACGTTTCCTTTCTGTGTAAGCTTGAGCGAAAAATATGGAAGAGGCTCAGTTGGATTCCTTGTTACAAATTCAGTATTTAGCTTTTGAATAAGCCTGATTTTGAATGTTTACCATTGTTGGCTCAGTTAGAATCATTAACTATTATTTATCTTGTATACTGTTGTTCGGATTCAGTTGAATCTTTGATAGGTAACCAGTGTATCTGCCTCTATTTAAGTCTGTTTGGTACACTGTTGTTTTTGACACTGTTGGGATTCCTTGAGTATTGAATGATATCAAGTATCGTGGCTCTGTACAAATGGGTCGTGAATACCATACTTCAAACTCTGAATATGTTCAGATGTGAATACAGAATGTTATGTTTCCTTTCTGATTATCCCAGTTTGATGAGGCTGAGCATGTTACGGGGATTTTGTATGATTATCTCTGCATAAGTCTTAGTGAAACATCAATTACTTAATGTCAAGGAGTCTATTGTTGATTGCGATAAAATAGAAGTTCTTTGATTTCGACCTTGGGTTTAGAAGCCTTACAGTGTTTATTAGGGACTAGAAGGGGGCTGTAGGTTGATGTGAGGGATTGTAGTCATGTTTTTGTATTCTGTAGCATGACTATCCTGCCTTGAGCTTGACTGAACTAAGAAGCCATCGACTGCACCTCGACAGGTGATGTGGTGAATATCTTCTTGTTTGCCGCTTCATGTGGAAGGTCTTGTGGAGTCTGTTTGGTAGATGGTCATCACTGCTTGGCGTGAGAGCTACTGTACTGCTGGATATCTACAGTAGTTTGTTATATTTGATCTTTAACAAATCTGTGGTGCTTATGGCGGTCTCGTCTGTTATATCCACATGTGTTTAAAGTGAATGCTTGTCTCTTGGAAAGATGGTACAGTCATGAGCCAGTTCTGAGGGAAATATGTATGATTCGTTCATTTCTCTTTTGTTGTAAAGTATATGTTGATATATATTTTTCTCTAACTGTGGGAACTGTTTTAACTACTGCTGGAAGCATGGGTTGTTATGATATTCATTTTACTATGATGAATGTAATGATCTGTCTGATGTTTGTTGTCCTGGGGATTCAGATGGATAGTTGTCTCAGATACTTTCGTTCTTCTTGATCCCTAATATTATGATGAAATATGTTTACTTGTTGGGTGAATTGATCTCATTTAAACAGGGTGTTTAATGAAAACAATTGATGGATTACAATTGTTTTAAGAGTTAGTGCTTATCATGCTCAGTTCATCGAACTGACCCATGTTGACAATTTTTGTAGATGGATGCCGTAAGTGGTAAAAGCACGCAGATCTGATAGGATGATCAGATTGTTTAATTTGATTTTAAGTTGAATTACAGCTTGATTTTCTAAATGTACTATATGAGGAAAGATGTTCTTCTTCCGTTGAGTATTGTATCAAGTATGCTGAATGCATAAAATGTATTTGTTTAGCTTTGAAAGGAATGGAAATAAATATTTGTTACTTATGTGTTTGTATTCTTATATGATAGTTTGACTTTCTTCAGTTCAAAAACCTGGAGGGCATTGTTATCATTGTAAAATTTGGAGACTTTTGTGATTATCAATGTAAGCTTGCAAGAATATGTGACTGAATACTTATGATTGTTTAGCAATTCTAGTATGTTCTATCTAAAGCTAAATTGAAATATAGATCACTGTCTTTCTGAAAGATAGGGTTAAAATAAACCTAAGCAGAACGCTAAACAAGCTGAATTAAATTATTAATCCCTAGTCTTGATTATGCCAGGACAACATTTAATTGGATTCTTAATCATTATATCTTGATACTAATAAGTACGATATAAATTCAGTCTATGAGAACTGATATAAACCTAAATGGGGTTCAGATGGCAATCTCATGTGAAGTTTATGAGTTATTGTCCAATTTCGTTGATTTAGAATTATGTATATTCTATGAACTCCTTGATGAGACCTTGGCCTTAATAACTTCTCTATGTAGTGAGTTTTATTGAGAAAGGTCATTCTATGATGAGGAATCCAGGGATCGGGAAAGGCTAACCTTAGGGGAATGTCTTTTAATATAATTTAAACTCAATGTGCATAACGCTTATTAATAAGTAGACCTTTTCGAGGTGGATTTAAAGGTTGAACGGCACAAGTCAACTACAGGGTTGTACCTTCGAGAAGATTAGGATCTTCTCAAAGATACAACAATGCAGGTGACTTATGACGACACCCTTTGCATTGATCGTTAAGATTTACACCTTTAACTCGAACAAGTTACTCTGGGACCGATTAGGAATGTGGTCACATTATATGGCTGCCTAGGAGACTCGGGGTATCTTGACACACTGGTTCAACTAGGGTTGACCCAGTATGTCATCTTATCCCTAGTCCTCGAGTGCATCCATATAACGTTGTCACCTTACTAATCCGTTTCTCGAGTGAATAACTTGGGATAAGGAGGACTGACAGAAGTCGGTATAAGACATTCTATATAACATAAGAATGGGGTGAAGGACGTATTCCAGATTGACGAGTATGCCGTTAAGGAATACGAGACATAAGCAGTATGTTTCAAATCTTTGGCCAAAGTATCGCAAGCTGCTGATTGCGTTGTCCTGAGTCACCTGGTCTAAGGGATGAGATGCCGATGAATAATGGTAACAATTATTTAGTTAGGTTCCTTGGACAGAGCATTCTGAATCCTAGAATAGGGAAGAGAACCGCAAGAGTGATGTGTTAAATAAAAATGCTAACTCTTAATTACTCATGAATAGATCGGTAGATTGCCGAGTCATGGAATGAATAGATCAGAGGTACTCCGAGTCATTACAGCTGCATATGGTTATCTGTTTAAGAATGGTTATTTGATTTATGAGTTCTAAATTATGTATTTAGAACCAGGAAGCATTTATCAAAAAAAAAAAATTGACTTGTTCTAATGTATAAAATGAGGATGTTACATCTTGGTATCAGAGCTGAAGGTTGTAGCTCTTGGGCCTATTGTGTCCATAATCTGATAAAAACCTGAATTTTCTTGTAACATAAAATGGTTAGAACAAGGGGGAACGTTGCGAATAATGCTCCACCTAATGGAGGAGTGGTAACAACCCAAACAAACTTGATGAGATCCTACCTCGCCCTGTTGGACACAAGAGATCGCTTATCTGTACTTGAACAACAGGTGATGAGGAAATGAGGAGGATGGAGAAGCTGATAATAACATTCAGCAACCTCCTGAGGACAACCCCAATATGGGTGTTGATGTTAATGCTAGAAATGCACCTGTCCAACTAGAAAACAAAAAGGCCAGGTTGGCAGCAGAACTCACTAATGGTATAAAAAGGAAAAGCCCACCTAAGTACGATGGCACCACATTAGGAGATGGAGCTGAGAATTGGCTCAGTGAAATGGAGAAGTAATTTACAATAAGGAACTTCTCAGAGGAAACCAAAGCTATTTGGGGAGCCTATTAGCTTTCCCACGAAGCATCTTCATGGTGGGATAGCCGTAAAGCTGAACTAAACATTGATGAGACTAATATTACTTGGGATCAATTTAAAGGCTATTTTAGGCAACGTTGGCTGCCATAAATTTTCTATGATCAGAAAATGACAGAATTTTAGAACTTAGCTCAAGGGAAGCTAAATGGTAACTGAATACTGGGAGCGGTTTACAAAACTCCTCAAGTATGTACCACAGTATCAAACTGATGAGAAGTTCAGAATACAGAAATTCATCATGGGATTGAATCCTGTGATAGGGGGAGAGGTCGATGTTCACAGTCCAACCACTATGGAAGGAGTTGTTGAAAAGTCCATAGGGCAATAATAGAAATTAAAGGTTGTTTCTGCTCATAAAGAGGAAGTGCAAGCAGAAGACTGCAAACCCTTCTTTAACCTCTCTTGCACCCAAAAAAGGACCATGGAAAAGTTTGGAAACAAGAGTAAGTTTCTAGGGGATAACAGTAAGAAAGCAGTAGCAACTAAGCCTATTAGAAATATAAGAGATAATTTTGTCAAAAATTATAACAATGGGCAGAAGCCCTATGGAGGACAACATGACAATTACAAAACTGGAGGAAATTTTGAGCCTAAAAAGGGACCTGTAGAAGGTTGCTACAATTGTGGCAAAGATCACTACGCAAATCAATGCCCTTTGAAGAAGGATGATCGTAATCAGCAGCATAAGATACATGCTGCAGTAGCAGACAAGCAAGCTGAAAAGCAAGTGACACCTATAGAAGTTTCGGGTAAGTTATTTGGCATACCTGTCACTATTATTTTTGATACAGGGGCTACTGAATGTTTTATTTCTAATAAACTTGCTTCTAAACTTAAAATAAAAGCTGGAAAAATGGATAAATATTGGACTGTATAGTATGGTAATAACTCTGATTCATATAGTGAGTATGTGTCTTTTTGGGGCAGTCCTTGACTTACCTAACTTTTCCATGGAAGTTGAGCTCTATGTTACACCTTTAGGATCGTATGACATTGTCATCGATGTCAATTGGTTAGCTGACCATAAAGCAAAGGTAGACTGCTATGAAAAGAACATAAAATGTTTAGATGATCAGCTGGAAACAGCAGAGATTCAAGGTGTGAAACGGGAAATTTCAGTTAGAAAACTGTCAGCTATGCAGCTTAAAAAGACTAAGAATAAAGGATGTACCCTTTATGCAGTAAAGATATCTGAATTTTCAGAAGAAGATGGTGATTGCATGAAACAATTTCCTCTGTTACAAAGTTTCAGGGATGTTTTTCCCGAGGAATTACCAGGGTTACCACCCAAGAGAGAATTTGACTTCACCATCGAAATCAAACCAGGAACAGAACCTATTTCCAAAGCACCTTATCAGATGACTACTATAAAGTTAGTTGAGCTTAAGGCATAGTTACAAGAGCTTTTGTCTAAAGGTTTGATTAGACCTAGTGTTTCACCTTGGGGAGCGCTTGTGATATTTGTGAAAAATAAGGATGGAACACTAAGGCTGTGTATTGATTATCGGATGTTGAACAAAGCAACAATCAAGAACAGATATCCACTTCCAAGGATCAACGATATATTTGATCAGATGCATGGAGCAGTGGTTTATTCTAAGATAGATCTTCGATCTGGGTATCATCAGTTAAGGATTAGAGAAGAAGATATTCATAAAATATCTTTTCGAACAAGGTACGAACATTATGAATTCATGGTTCTACCCTTTTGATTAACTAATGCACCTGTAGTCTTTATGAACTTAATGAACAATATTTTTCAAGAATATCTGGACAAGTTTGTACTTGTATTCTTGGACGATATTCTCATTTATTCTAAAAGCGTTGAGGAGCACAATGAGCATTTGAAGATAGTTTTGGGAATTTTGAGAAAAAGAAAGTTGTATGGTAAGTTATCCAAATGTTCTTTCTTTGATTCTGAAGTTCACTATTTGGGTCATGTCATAAGTAAAGAAGGAATTGTTGTAGATCCTTCAAAAATAGTGGCAATAACTGAGTGGCCTGCACCAAAGAATTTGCACGAAGTAAGAAGCTTCATGGGTCTTGCTGGTTACTATAGAAAATTTGCAAAGGATTTTTCTAAAGTAGCTACACCAATAACTTCATTACAAAAGAAGGATAAGAAATTCATATGGAATGATAAGTGCGAAGCGGCTTTCAAAATTCTAAAAGACCAGTTGACTTCTGCACCTATATTAGCTGTACCAGACCCTAATGGGAGTTTTACAGTTGTAACAGATGCTTCTGGGGAAGGCCTTGGAGGTGTTTTACTTCAAAATGATCAAGTCATAGCATATGAAAGTAGAAAACTTAAATTACATGAGCTGAATTATGCCCCTCATGATTTGGAACTTGCTGCCATTGTTCATGCACTTCAAGTCTGGAGACACTACTTACTTGGGAAACCTTTTGAGTTGAAAACTGATCACTTAGGACTGAAATATATTTTTACTCAGCCGAACCTGAATGCCAGACAGAGAAGGTGGTTATAATTTTTATCACAATATGATTTTGATATTAGCTATATCAAAGGGAAGGAGAATAGAGTAGCTGATTCTCTAAGTCGTAGGAGGCACATTTCTACTCTTATAACATTAAGAACTCAGTTTAAGGATGACGTAAAAAGTGCCTCAGAATCAGATGCATACTTTTTAACAAGTAAAAGCAGCGCTTGCTGCAGAACCAAATGATGATAAGGTATAAAGGTTTTCATTTTGATAATGAAGGAATCTTGCGTTATGAAAACAGGGTATATGTACCTATGTTGAACGACTTGAGGAAGAAGTTGTTAGTTGAATTTCATAATTTTCCTTTCTCTGGACACCCGGGAATCACAAAAATGCTTGTTGATTTGAAAACAACAATACTTTTGGAAAGGTATGAAAAAGGATGTCATTGTTTTTTTGACTCATTGTTTGGAGTGTCAGCGGGTTAAGGCAGAACATATGCACCCTGCTGGACTGTTATATCCTCATAGCATACCGCAGTACAAATGGCAAGTAATAACCATGGATTTTGTACAAGGATTACCCATGTCCAGGAATAAACATGATGTTATCCTAGTAGTTGTAGATAAACTGACTAAGGTAGCTCATTTCATCACTGGAAATCTAAAGGATGATTCACCAGTGCTGGCCAAAAGATTCGTACACGAAATTTTCAGATTGCATGGTGTACCAGAATTGATTATATCTGACAGGGATCCAAGAATGACATCAAGATTTTGGCAAACGCTTAACGCAGCTCTTGGAACGAAACTAAACTTCAGTTCTGCATATCATCCTGAAACGGATGGACAAACTGAGAGGGTAAATCAAGTGTTGGAGGACATGTTGCGAATGTATTGCATGGATCAACAGTATAAATGGGAAGAGTATCTTCCATTAGTTGAATTCGCATACAACAACACTTATCACTCATCTCTTAAAATGGCACCATTTGAAGCACTTTATGGAAGAAAGTGCAGAACTCCTGTTAGCTGGGATAGTGTTGAGGATAGAGTGGTAATTGGACCAGAGATTCTCACAGAAATGGAACAGCAAGTTAAGCTGATTCGTGAATGATTAAAGGAAGCAGCGGATAGGCAGAAGAGCTATGCAAGCAGAAGAGCTATGCTAACCTTAAGCGGATTGATTGCAGGTTTGAACTTGGTGAGAAGGTTTTTCTTCGTGTTAAACCCAGAAAGAGTTCTATAACTTTTGGCAAGGCTGCCAAGTTGTCACCTCGATTCGTGGGACCTTTCGAAATTGTCGAAATAATCAATCCTGTAGCTTATCGTTTAGCATTACCACCTGCTTTATCTCGCATGCATGATGTTTTCCATATTTCTTTGCTTAAGAAATACGTTTCAGATCTGTCACATGTTTTAAATTGGAATTCCTTGCAGGTCCAAGACCCAGGAATAATCGTGGTTAAACCCACACGAGTGCTGGAAACTCACCAATTGCATTTGAGAAATCGTGAAATACAGCAATGTAAGGTCCAGTGGGACCAGTTTAACGAAGAAAGTGCAACTTGGGAAAATTTGGAAGAGATGAAAATTGCTTTTCCTTCTCTTTTTCACAGAATGAAATCTGTTGACAAAACATTTCTTTTATGAACTTATTTTTTTTAAGTAATTATGAAAGCCAGATGGAGGAAAACATTATTCAGGCTGAATAAAATGTGTTGTGACATTGATTTCTGGAACTATTCAAGTTGGAAAATAGTCGCATTGTTTTGTGAACTAATAAATTGGTTGACCTGAAGGTTAATTGAATATGTAATCATCGGGACGATGAATCTTTTTAGGAGGGAAGCATGTAACACCCTGAACTGTTGTTACTTCCTCCTGAGCATACAAGTGTTGATATGTGATTTCTTTTGTAAAAAGGATGTGTTCCTTTGATTGAGAAGTCATGCTTGATATGTACTGTATCTTCTTTGCAGATTGCAGATCTTTAACTGAGTCGGAATATGATTGGACTCTTTTATTTCTTTCATTTTACACCTGAGTTTAATCTGACCTCAGAATGAATTATGAAGTTATCCATCTATAAGACCTAGCCTTGGATCAGTGGTATTGATCCAAGTGGTGCTTTAAGTTTATTCATGATGAATTAAAATTACAGACCTTGAGCAGGTTGCAAGGTCTGGATGCATTGGATAAGCTAGTCCGGAGTATAACTCAGGCTGATCATGTTAAATGAATTGGTTCCCGATATCGTGATATATCTGGAAGGTCTTGATCATGGACCAGGTAATAATTCAGTTACATATAATTCATTAGCCATTTGGCAGTGCAGGAGTGAACCCTGTTCGTGAATGTATGTTGTAGGTTCTTTTTCTGAGCATATGAAATGTTAGACCTAACTGGATTTATTAAGGTTAGTAACCTAAAACTAAACTTAACCTAGGGGTTAGATTAGTGTTAATCTAACCTAGACCTAGGCTAAGAGCTAATGTTCTAAGTTAGTATCTATGTGCAAAGTGGTTAGACTAGGTGTTATCCTAAATCCTAACCTAAGTTACTAACCTAACTATTGAACAAGGAGGAAGGGGACCTTTGGAAGGGTGCGAACCATGGGCGGAAGTTTCTATGTTATTAAATGCATGGATAAGCATGAGGGACAGGTAATTTGGTGGAGGTTTTTAAAACGGCTAACTAGAGCTGACGTGGCAGGTCGCCAAAGTTGGAAATGGTCTTTGATGTGCATTTGTCCATCGCCAACTATGGCAGTCGGTGGTAGTGGAGATTGAGCGGGAAATTGGGAGTAAATGCAATTAATGAACTCGGTAGTCGAGCTCAGATTTCACGGGAAGGCAAGCAAAATGGAAAGTTAATGGTTTGTTTGGTTTTTCATGAGCTCTGATTTTCCCTCTGTTTGTTCACTGGTTCTTCGCACCAGTCTTCTTGGAGTTGCATGGCAAGTATGAGCGTAACTAGCTCTTTTCTCTGGCAAGGAAAATATATAAGTCATGGAAATAGCAAAATTTTGTTGGTGGATCTAACTTGGAAAAGGAGGAGAAGGTTCGAGCTCTTTCATTGGTCTGCTTCGAAATTTTAAGCAAATAACCAGGCATGTTAGGCCCTAACCTTTAAAAATCTTGCTCTCTTTCAAATGATTTCATTAGAACAACTCTGTTCAAATGATTTTTGGAATTAGATGATTTATATGGTAGCCTTGTGTGATTTTGTCACTGTATCTTCTTGCTGGTTCGATTTTTCAATTTAAACCTTGATGGGTGTATTTTATTTTTCGAACTGTTGCTATATTTCTTGGTGTTTTGCATTCCGGCTTTAATTGGCGAAATATATGCAAGAATGCATACTAGGCCTGCTCTGTGAGAGCCCATGAATTGTTCTCTTGATGGGTACATGCCTACTGTTGGAACTTGTTGATAATCCTTACTATTGATGATTGTTGTTGATACTCGATGGAAAGGATACTGATGGAATTTTTGTTCAGTTGTTTGGACTTCTTTGTAAGTTCTGTCGAGATTATTAAGGTAGTGGTTATTGAATCTTGTTGGGGTTCCGCTATGATATTTAGGTTTTGTTGAATGAATAACTGGCTGTGTTTCAGTATTTATTGCGATCCTGTGGAAGTTGTTTCTCCCTCCCTTGTGTTACAATTACGGGATTTAACTCGATGATAGTTTGCATTATATTTATTATATTCAAAACAACTCTGTGGAGTACATTGAATGGTTCGTATATTATGGTCCACTGTTGAGGCTATATATCTTTGAATACTGGTAATTT
The DNA here is from genome assembly GCA_019776745.2 of Taxus chinensis. Lineage (NCBI taxonomy): Eukaryota > Viridiplantae > Streptophyta > Pinopsida > Cupressales > Taxaceae > Taxus > Taxus chinensis. The sequence goes on along the minus strand of CM034149.1, from coordinate 28,220,154 downwards.
GATTTTGTTGGAGTCCTGAAGGAGTAACAGGTATACGACCTCTGTTATTTTGTAATGAATTTTTGGTACAGACTCTTTAGTGTACTTTTACGTTTCCTTTCTGTGTAAGCTTGAGCGAAAAATATGGAAGAGGCTCAGTTGGATTCCTTGTTACAAATTCAGTATTTAGCTTTTGAATAAGCCTGATTTTGAATGTTTACCATTGTTGGCACAGTTAGAATCATTAACTATTATTTATCTTGTATACTGTTGTTCGGATTCAGTTGAATCTTTGATAGGTAACCAGTGTATCTGCCTCTATTTAAGTCTGTTTGGTACACTGTTGTTTTTGACACTGTTGGGATTCCTTGAGTATTGAATGATATCAAGTATCGTGGCTCTGTACAAATGGGTCATGAATACCATACTTCAAACTCTGAATACGTTCAGATGTGAATACAGAATGTTATGTTTCCTTTCTGATTATCCTAGTTTGATGAGGCTGTGCATGTTACGGGGATTTTGTATGATTATCTCTGCATAAGTCTTAGTGAAACATCAATTACTTAATGTCAAGGAGTCTATTGTTGATTGCGATAAAATAGAAGTTCTTTGATTTCGACCTTGGGTTTAGAAGCCTTACAGTGTTTATTAGGGACTAGAAGGGGGCTGTAGGTTGATGTGAGGGATTGTAGTCGTGTTTTTGTATTCTGTAGCATGACTATCCTGCCTTGAGCTTGACTGAACTAAGAAGCCGTCGACTGCACCTCGACAGGCGATGTGGTGAATATCTTCTTGTTTGCCGCTTCATGTGGAAGGTCTTGTGGAGTCTTTTTGGTAGATGGTCATCACTGCTTGGTGTGAGAGCTACTATACTGTTGGATAACTACAGTAGTTTGTTATGTTTGATCTTTAACAAATTTGTGGTGCTTATGGCAGTCTCGTCTGTTATATCCGCATGTGTTTAAAGTGAATGCTCGTCTCTTGGAAAGACGGTACAGTCATGAGCCAGTTCGGAATAAATATGTATGATTCGTTCATTTCTCTTTTGTTATAAAGTATATGTTGATATATATTTTTATCTAACTGTGGGAACTGTTTTAACTACTGCTGGAAGCATGGGTTGTTATGATATTCATTTTACTATGATGAATGTAATGATCTGTCTGATGTTTGCTGTCCTGGGAATTCAGATGGATAGTTGTCTCAGATACTTTCGTTCTTCTTGATCCCTAATATTATGATGAAATATGTTTACTTGTTGGGTGAATTGATCTCATTTAAACAGGGTGTTTAATGAAAACAATTGATGGATTGCAATTGTTTTAAGAGTTAGTGCTTATCATGCTCAGTTCATCGAACTGACCCATGTTGACAATTTTTGCAGATGGATGCCGTAAGTGGTAAAAGCACGCAGATCTGATAGGATGATCAGATTGTTTAATTTGATTTTAAGTTGAATTACAGCTTGATTTTCTAAATGTACTATATGAGGAAAGATGTTCTTCTTCCGTTGAGTATTGTATCAAGTATGCTGAATGCATAAAATGTATTTGTTTAGCTTTGAAAGGAATGGAAAATAAATATTTGTTACTTATGTGTTTGTATTCTTATATGATAGTTTGACTTTCTTCGGTTCAAAAACTTGGAGGGCATTGTTATCATTGTAAAATTTGGAGACTTTTGTGATTATCAATGTAAGCTTGCAAGAATATGTGATTGAATACTTATGATTGTTTAGCAATTCTAGTATGTTCTATCTAAAGCTAAATTGAAATATAGATCACTGTCTTTCTGAAAGATAGGGTTAAAATAAACCTAAGCAGAATGCTAAACAAGCTGAATTAAATTATTAATCCCTAGTCTTGATTATGCCAGGACAACATTTAATTGGATTCTTAATCATTATATCTTGATACTAATAAGTACGATATAAATTCAGTTATGAGAACTGATATAAACCTAAATGGGGTTCAGATGGCAATCTCATGTGAAGTTTATGAGTTATTGTCCAATTTCGTTGATTTAGAATTATGTATATTCTATGAACTCCTTGATGAGACCTTGGCCTTAATAACTTCTCTATGTAGTGAGTTTTATTGAGAAAGGTCATTCTATGATGAGGAATCCAGGGATCGGGAAAGGATAACCTTAGGGGAACATCTTTTAATATAATTTAAACTCAATGTGCATAACACTTATTAATAAGTAGACCTTTTCGAGGTGGATTTAAAGGTTGACGGCACAAGTCAACTGCAGGGTTGTACCTTCGAGAAGATTAGGATCTTCTCAAAGATACAACAATGCAGGTGACTTATGATGACACCCTTTGCATTGATCATTAAGATTTACACCTTTAACTCGAACAAGTTACTCTGGGACCGATTAGGAATGTGGTCACATTATATGGCTGCCTAGGGGACTCCAGGTATCTTGACACACTGGTTCAACTAGGGTTGACCCAGTATGTCATCTTATCCCTAGTCCTCGAGTGCATCCATATAACGTTGTCACCTTACTAATCCATTTCCGAGTGAATAACTTGGGATAAGGAGGATTGACAGAAGTCGGTATAAGACATTCTATATAACATAAGAATGGGGTGAAGGACGTATTCCAGATTGACGAGTATGCCGTTAAGGAATACGAGACATAAGCAGTATGTTTCAAATATTTGGCCAAAGTATCGCAAGCTGCTGATTGCGTTGTCCTGAGTCACCTGGTCTAAGGGATGAGATGCCGATGAATAATGGTAACAATTATTTAGTTAGGTTCCTTGGACAGAGCATTCTGAATCCCAGAATAGGGAAGAGAACCGCAAGAGTGATGTGTTAAATAAAAACGCTAACTCTTATTACTCATGAATAGATCAGTAGATTTCCGAGTCATGGAATGAATAGATCGGAGGTACTCTGAGTCATTACAGCTGCATATGGTTATCTGTATAAGAATGGTTATTTGATTTGTGAGTTCTAAATTATGTATTTAGAACCAGGAAGCATTTATCAAAAAAAAAAAAAAAATTGACTTGTTTTAATGTATAAAATGAGGATGTTATAGAAATTATATTTCCTAAAAATAGAACTACTTGTTTGGCAACTTAAGTTCTTATTTTTAGCATTCCTATTTTTAGAGTCATGCAACAAGTTAAATACGTGAATGCGACGCTATTTGACAACTGATACAGGTAATTACATGAAATAATTTGAGTGATAAGGAGGAAAGAGATAGGTGAAGTGAGTGTGGGCTGAGATTCAGAAGGTAGAAGGACAAGTTATATTTGAAGAGGGTGGTGAACATGATCCGAACGAGGAGAAGCATCCAGCAGGTAGGGACGAGGGGGAAGACCAGTTCCACCCCAAGCTGCTGCAATCCCGAGAGGTAAACTGTTTGGTTGTAATTTGATTCTTGCATGTTTTGTGTGAATAGGATGAGAGAGAGAGTAAGTGGGTAAAGATGTGAAAGAAAAGGTGATAGGCAAGGGTTTTGGGATGGGGCGAGTGCCATGGGGTAGGTAAGCAGGGTGATCACGTATGTTTTTAGGTATAAATAGGAGTAAATGGGAAAAATAATTATCGTAGGTGTATGTTTTTAAGTAGGGTAGGTATATTTTTGACAGTGACCGGTATCGGTTAGAAAACCGGTATCGGTTATCCATAACCGATATCGGTTTCTGTAGGAGTTTCCAGAATTTGAGAATTTATTGAATAATTATGTGTCATTTTGATGTATGTAGGCGGAAGCAGGGTTAAGGATGAATGATATTGTGCCAGCATTGTTGTCACGAATCTGAGTGGATGTAACACCAGCTGAATGGGCATTGATAAATTGTTTGGGGTTAAGTGGAATCTGCTATTATTCACGAATCACGCATAACCATGCTATGTTGTAGGCGTTGATTGAGAGATGGAATCTAGAAAAGAATACCTTCTATCTGCCAACAGGGGAGATGACAGTGACATTGGAAGATGTGTTCCATATTTTGAGACTCCCAATGATAGGAAAAAAAGGGTGTGTTGCCTAGCGCAGGGCTGACAGTGATAACAACCGTATTTGGTTCAGCTGCATGAGATTTGACACAACAAGGTTTAACATTTACATATGGTACAATGTATGCAACACACCCTGAGGAAACAAGGTTGGCCGTGCTATTAATGATAGCGGTGGGGTATTATGGATTACCGAGGGCGGAGGGTGGAATATTTCCAAAAGCATTGATGAGTGTTATTTGGGAAATGATAGAAATGAGCATGACTTTCGCATGGGCACCCGCATATCTGGCAGAGTTATATAGGGGTTTATGGGCCTACAAGTGAAAACACAGGACGACACTAGATTGTTCGTACTTATTACATTGTTTGGCCTATGAGCACATTGTTTGTGTGCGTCCAATAGGCTGAGCCATCGACTCGGGAGAGGTAGTAGTGCAGAGGTTGGGATTCAGACGATGGGTCTAGACAGAACAAGAAGTGAGATCCCAGGCCGTGATAGATGACATCGATTATTATAGACAGGTATGGGAGATGGTGACGATTGCGGATATTTGTTGGAGGCCTTACAGGAACTATATGGTGACAGAGAACATAGCTGAGGAGTTAAGGGGTGTGGAGCGATTGAGGTGGATCACAGGGCATAGGCCGGGTGAGTACGAGAGGATTCCTCTAGATCGTGTGCGGTGACAATTTGGGTTCGTTCAAGATATACCTATGACATATAGACCATACATGAGGATCGAAGCTGAGGAAGCATTCTCACCTCCCCGACCTACACCTCCAGAAGGGCCAGAAGAGATAGCAGTTGATCGTAGGGTAATGGATGTGGGAACGACAGAGGCCTATAAAGTATGGTGGGTGGCAGAGCTGTGAGGTGCACATGAGTGCCCTGACATAGCTGTGATTACAGCGGAGAGAGATCGTCTGCAAGATTTAGTTCACCAGCTTCAAACACAGGTGAATGAGACAACGGGATTGTTAGAGGTTTCATAGTTACGAGTGGAGAGACTGGAGGCAAGATTCCTCCATGCGAGAGGACGTATTCGTATGTTACAGGAGATGTTGGTGGATCAGTGGGAGGAACCAATGGTAGTGGCACCTTTGAGGATGGAGAGGCCAACTGAGGTGCATGGACGATCACGATCACCACCTGATTCGGGAGGAGGCGCAAGGGTCTAAGTGAATTTTTTAGGAATATAAGATATAAATAAGGATGCCGACCTGCGGACGTCGATGATAGAGAAGATGTATTTGTTGAACATCTAAAATAAAACTAAAATATGTATGTTGATTTGAGTGATGATAATAATAAGAAGGGTTGTGTTTCGAATGTTTGTGTTTGTTTTGAAAAAGGATAATGATGAATGTTGGCAAAAAAGAAATACACAAAAACTATGTATATTTACAACACATGATAGGTTATGGTAGGGGATGGTCGAGCTAACCTTGGGAGACCCCATGTCTCCTAAGTGCTACCTACATAGCCCTTTGCACAAAGCAAGGAGGGGCCTCAGACCGATGTAGTTCTCCCTTAGGACCAAGGAGAGGTGAATTCAGGCAATTTGGCTGTGGTTAGGCAATTTGTCGATTGGTAAAAATTTGATATTGGTAGGGTAATGTTGTTGGTGTTGGTAAGGAATTGGTGATGTTGGTATAGGTATAGGTGAATCAAAAGTTAGCGTACCCAACTAGTAGGGAATCGTGTCCTGATTAAGGTCAACACACAATCCTAGAGTCGAGAAAAAGAGGCAAGAGTGTCCCATAGTTGAGAAGAGCTAAACAAACCACATATTAATGTAGGATGAGCTTGAATCCCTAGGTACCTTGCATAGGCGAGAAGTCGATAGGTGAAAAGAGTTGTATAATCACAATATATCGGATATACGTCACGTCCCTTGAGTTTTGTTGTTTTGACGAATGGTGAGGTGAGGTGGCCGGTATAGCTGGGGTGCAGAGAACTTATTATAAGATGATTATTCTAACGAAAGAGAACCAAACCTAAATAGACAAGTCCATGACTCAAAAGTGCTTTGAAATACTGCTTTTATTTTTATTTTATTTTTCTGGATATAGACTGATCGATGCGGGAAGTCTACATGGGATATGTATTTTGTTGTTCTTGAGGTCTTCACGAAGCTGATCAATGCGAGAAGCTTCTGATAAAAGGCTGACTGTGTATAGTTGTCCTTCAAGGGAGCAGTCTATTTATAGTAGCAGATGCGGTGTTTATGTATAGCTGTCCTTCGGGGGAGCAGTCTATATATAAAAGCAGCAATAGTTTTGCATATAGTTGTTCTTTGAGGGAGCAATCTATGTATAATTTAGAGGTCTAGATGTCCGTTGGGCATAAAGCATCTAGTTTTGTAGGAAGTTTGACTCAAGAAAATCCCATAAGTGTTTAATTAAGAATGTGTCATTTTGATACTTTGAAGTCATGGACTAGACTAAAAAGGGGAAGGCATCTTTAAGGGGAGGTGATAATCAAACCATGTGAGCTTGATTTGATTTTGAGATGTAAGAAACAAAGTGTATGCGGTGGTAAATGAGCTCAAGGGACGAGCGCAAGGTAGATAAGAAGTGATATAACACTAAATTCAATAGTAGAATGGTCGAAGATGCAAGGCATTAAGGGGCTCAGGCTCAGGTTTACCATTAAGCGAAGCTAAACGATAAGTGCCTGATCCATAAGTGTGAGTGATAATGTAAGGCCCAATCCAATTAGGAGCAAATTTTCCACGTTTGCTCTTTTCTAGTTTGGTTACATGTTGATTCTCTTTGAGGACAAGATCACCAACCTTAAAGGTACGCTCATGAAGTCACTTATCATAAGCACGCTTGATGCGTTTTTGGTAGATTTGAAGGTGGTCAAGAGCTGTAAGACGTCGCTCGTCAAGAAGCTCTAATTGGGCTAACCGCTCTTGGCGGAAATCATCGTTGGTGAGAATATCCTGAAGAGATATTCTGAGGGAGGGTATTTGTATTTTGAGAGGCAAGACAGCCTCGGTACCATATACCAAAGAAAATGGTGTGGCATTAGTGGAGGTACGAATGCTAGTACGATAAGCCCAAAGGGCAAAGGGAATGTGATCATGCCAATTTCTTCCAGAATCATTAACAACTTTCATGAGGATTTTGGTTAGGGTTTTATTAGAAGATTCAGCCTGACCATTGGCCTGTGGATAGTAAGGTGATGAGAAACTAAGTTTGATACCAAAGTTGTCACAAAGGTCTTGTAACAACTTATTTTTGAAAGATTTACCATTATCTGTTATTAGGCGATGAGGAATACCAAAACGACAGATAATGTGATGGTTAACGAATTCGACGATTTTTTATTTTTTGGTTGAAATGAGTGGAATGGCCTCCACCCATTTTGTGTAATATTTGGTTGTTGTGATTATCCATTGGTGACGTTGCGAAGAGGGCAGGTGAATCTCACCAATAAGGTCTAAACCCCATTGTGAGAAAGGCCAAAGATCTCGTGCGACCTGTAGCGGATGGCTAGGAGTATGTTGAAGGTTGGCATGTTGTTGACACATAACACAACGCTTAACATATTCGTAGCAGTCGTTATTAAGAGTAGGCCAATAATAGCCTAGGCGAAGGATCCGTTTGGCCATGGCAAGGCCGCTAAAATGTCCACCACAAATACCGTCATGGACCTGTTGGATGGTATAGGTGACCTCCGCACCGGTTAGACATCGAAGGAGGATGCCATCAAAGCCACGTTTATAAAGGAGTCCCCCCATGACGACATAACGAGAAACATGTTTAAGAAAAGCACATTTTCCGGTACTAGTAAGGTCAGGTGGGAGAACAGAGGTTGTAAGGTAGTCGTGAAATTGGTGATACCAGGTATCCTGCGAATTAGCAGACACATTATTTATCATACAAACAACCGGGGCTGAGTAAGATGGGGCAAAGAGTTGTTGGACCAAGATGAATATGTCAGAGTCAGTTGGTGAGGCAGGAATTTGTGAGGCTAAGCAAGCCATAGTATCCGCAAATTTGTTAGTGGAGCGGGGAATGGTCTGGATAGAATAACGAGTAAATGAGGTCAAAAGTGAATCCACGTAATGTTTGTACTTTTGAAGTTCCTCATTTTTACATTGGTAGATGCCCATAACTTGATTGACTACCAATTGAGAGTCACCGAAAATATTGATAGATTTGACACCTAAGTGTAACGTAACCTGGAGACCCAAAACAAGGGCCTCGTATTCCGCTGTATTATTAGTGCAGGGGAAATCGAGCCGAAATGAAAGAGGCATAGGCTCAGTGTCAAGAGGAATGAGAACAACGCCGGCCCCTCCGCCGCGCTGGCATTTGGATCCATCAAAGAAGAGGGTCATTGGATACGACTCTTCCCTGAGTGAAAGAGTGGCGATGAGTTCGTCAGGGAAATTAAAATTGGTAAATTGTTCCCCAGGTAAAGGGGCCTCCGCGAGTTGGTCTGCAATAGTTTGTCCTTTGATTGACTTCTGGTGTATAAATTCAAGGTCGAGGTCAGCAAGGAGCATAAGCCATCGGGTGATGCGTTGGTTTAGATGTGGTTTGGCATACATATAATGAATGGGGTCCGCGTTGGTGATGACAAAAGTTTTGTGATTCAGGAGGTAGTGTCGGAGTTTGGTGGCTACGAATGATAGGGCTAGGCACAATTTTTCTACATGTGTATACCTAGTCTCGTAATCCACGAGAGTACGACTTATATAATAAACGGCTTGTTCTCGACGTGCCGAGTCCCGATGTGCGAGCATGGCTCCTATAGCATGGTCAGTGGCAGAAAGGTAAAGGTAGAAAGGGCGATCATCCTGAGGTGGGATAAGCACGGGTGGCTGCAAGAGATAGGATTTGAGAGCTTCAAAGGCTTGGTGACACTCTTCGCTCCATTGAAAGGCAATATCCTTTTTTAGAAGGTAATGGAAAGGTTGACATCGATCCGAGAGTTGGGAGATGAAACGCCGGATAGATTGAAGTTTACCTTGCAAACTACGCAATTGTTTGAGGTTTTTGGGTGGGGGCATTTCTAGGATAGCTTTGACTTTAGATGGATCGACCTCAATGCCACGCAAAGAGATGATAAAGCCAAGAAGTTTTCCTAAAAGAACACCAAAGACACATTTCTTTGGTTGAAGCCGGACCGAATATTGTAACAGGCGATCGAAAATAATGGTTAAAACATCGAGATGTTCACTGCGATGTTTAGATTTGCCAAGAAGATCATCGACATAATCCTCAAGGATAGTGTGCATAATGTCATGAAAAATGTAAGTCATAGCCCGCTGATAGGTCACACCAGCATTCTTAAGGCCAAACGGCATGACACGATAACAGAAGGTTCCCCAAGGAGTTATGAAGGCAGTTTTATGTTGATCGGCCGGGGCTACCAAAATTTGATTGTATCCCGAAAAGCCATCCATGAGAGAAAGCATTTCATGGCCCGCAGTGAGATCAACAAGTTGATCAATACTTGGGAGGGGGAAGTCATCCTTGGGGCAAGTGAGGTTAAGGTCTTGGAAATCCATGCATATCCGAAGTCCCCCCGTCGCTTTAGTGACAGGTACGATGTTAGAAATCCATTGAGGATAGTCAATAGGCAAGATGAAGGAAACAGAAAGGAGTCGTTGAAGCTCTTCTTTGACCAAGAGGGCAATGCATGGATGCATTTTTCTCAGTTTCTGTTTGACTGGTTTGGAATCGGGTTTTAGGGTGATGTTATGGACAGCAATGTCAGGATCAATTCCTGGCATGTCAGCGTAGGACCAAGCGAAAGCTTGGTTGCGGGTATGGAGAAAGGTAGTAAAGGCGACTTGTTCTGATGCGTTAAGGGATTGTCTGATCTTCACAATGTGAGGATCCTCCTCTGTGTGGATGTTAATTTCTATAGTAGACTCATTCAACATGGTTTGAGTTTCAGACGGTAATGCGCGTTGAATATAGGAGTCATCCGCACCAAGGTAATTGAGGATGGAGTCGTCATCCTGGCACTCAACAACATTAATTGAAGGCGAATCCTCTTCAATCATGTCTGGATACAGAAGGGGAAGAGAAGACAGGTCCTCATTATCATGTTGATAAGTGAGAGGACCTAGGAAGATAGCATTTATGAAAAAAAAAAGTTAGGAGGGATAGATTCAGGATCTATCGACTCTGTGGGTGATGATGGCAAAATGGGTGATGATGGTTTGGTAGGGGTGACGTCGTCATCTTCCAGGAGACAACTGACACGAGGTTCCTTCGGTGTAAGTGTTCCAGGAAATCTGAGACCACTACGATCATTGTGCTTGTGTGTAGTTATGGGAATGATTGTATGTCGGCCTTGTTCATAAAGACCAAAACCAAAGCCTTTCCAAGCACAGCGAGTCAAGAAGGTGAGGGCGAAACAACGATTTGTCAGGTATTGAAAATCGGATTGGAAGGGAACCACACCAAGAGGAGGTTCAGGGGTAACGGAGGATGCGTCGACACCCCCATACGTTAGGTTGGTGTGGCAATTAGGTGGTCCGTAAGAGATTACCTCCCCCACGCGACGGTCATAGGTAGGATGTGCATGTAACTGTCCGTACTCCTGTGGGGTATGGAAAGAACTAACGTTATATAGGTGATACTCCCCCAGCGTAAGGCATTGAAAAACATCTACTAAGGGGTCGGAGGTTGGGATGTTACCTGTGGGAAAGGAAGTGGTATTTGTGACGGTGGTTTCATTGGTTGAAGGTGTAGGTGCGGTTGAAGTGGATGGTAGAGGTGTGGTTGAAGTGGATGGTTGGGTTAGATGAATGGGTGTCTTGACTGGTACAAGCACATCATTAGGGTGATACAACATATTGCAGGTTTTGAAGGGGGGAGGATCAGCTTTTACAGTGTAGGACTTCCCCTCATACTCAAATTTTATGCATCTATGTAAGGTGGAGGGAACGCATCCCATAGCCCGGATCCAAGGGCGGCCTAACAACATATTGTATTGGAACTCTCCCTCAAGGACATAGAAGAGTTCGGGTAAAGTGCATGGCCCTACACGAATGTTAAGGATCACGGTGCCTAAGGTAGAAGTAATAGCATCATTTAATGACCGCAACATGATGGGGTTGGCACACATGTAACTAGAAGGGATATTCATTTGTTGGAAGGATTTTGAAGAGATGATGTTTAGGCTAGTGCCCCCATCAATCATAACACGACGTACCCGAATGTCCCAGACATAAGCTGAGATGAAAAGAGCAGGGTCAGGATCTTCAGCACCAAAGTCGATAATTTTGTCTTCGGAGAAACTGACAGTAGCGGCTTGCTGTACAGAGATAGAAGTGGTTGGGGAGATAGGCTGTTTGGTGAGTGAAGCAACGTGATTGGGTGTGAGAATGGAAGTAACAGGAAAGGTTTCATTAGGTAAGACCTCTATCCCTTGAAGGATTTCAACGAGAGCTTGTCGATGAGATTCAGAAGTCTGAATGAGATCATACAGTGTCATTTTTACAGGTGATTGGTGAAGCTGTTTGATCATGGTTCGGTGGGCAACTCCATTAGAGACGGGGTAGGTGGGTCCACGAATAACCACTTTAGGTGGTGGTGCGATCGGGATGGTGGATGGAGAAAGGGAGGCTGCATGTGTGCTTTCTTTCGCTTTCCCATTATTTTTCTGCCCTTGAGTAGCAACACTAATCATATTGATCTCGTGAATACGAGAGGAGGAAGACGGTATGGATAAGTCATGGTCTTCGAGAGGTGGAGTTGTAATAATGATAGATTTTGGTGAGGCGGGGACAGGTGGTATAGGAGAGGGAATTGAAGCTAAAGGTCTCTCCCTTCGTAAGTTGTCTTTCTTAACTTTTCTATCTGAGAGAGGTGACTGACGAAGTATGGCTTTCAACGATTTGCATCCCTCTACGTCATGTCCTGGTGTGCGGTGGTAAGCACAGATTTTAGACTCATCATAACCTATAGGTCGAGGTTTAGATGGATCATAAGGTCTAAGTGGGGGTAGGGAAATGGTCGCATTCTCCACCAACATAGCAAGGATTTTGGCCTAAGACCCTTTGAGTGGGTCAAAGTCAGAGGAAGATGCGGCTATTGACTGGGTAGATTCTGGTAATGACGGGGTATGGTCATTTTGTATGGGTGGTGGTTTAGCCAAGGAGTTTTGATAATGGGTTTTAACTAAACGTGGCTTCTTTGGCGCAGAAGCTATGTTTAGCTGGTTAGATGATGAGGCCACAGATGATGTGGTATCAGAAAACAACCACGGAGAAATAGGAGTGACAACAAACAAATCTTTTGATGATGGAATTTGTTTAGGGTTAGTAGGTGGACAGGATACGCGGGGTGACGGTGTTGATGTACCCTTGGATCTCTGTATGGGTGCAGAAGGCGTAGGTCATTTTAAAGAAAACGCAGGAGGTATGATATATTGATGCAAGGTGGAGGGATGAGGTCCCAATATGGAAGGTAGGTGTGACGATGATGGTTTTAGTTGTGATAGAGGCATAGGTTGAGGAGATTGAGTCTGTCTCCTAAGTGGATGGATGGCTTTATTTTTAGATAAATCAAGCCGTTTAGGTGGGTGTGTTAGACTGGGTATTGGTGAGGTCCCAAGCATAGGGGAAGATTTGGTTAGGTTAATAGAGGTGGATGAGGTATTTGGTAGAGATGAGGGGGGTGAAGATGAGGACATAGGCATTTTAAGCTTCTGTAAACACTTCGGGTATATGGTAGAGGCATCTGGATCGGTCATCTGCATTTGAGTAGAATATGGCGTACTCAAACGTTCCCATAGGACCTTTCTATCTTCTGAGGGAATGACAGTCCTCACGTGTGAATAGGAACTTTTGTATGGAAGAAAGGTGGGTTGTGATTCCGGTCCACTGTGGGTGTGATACAGGGGGTAGATGAGGCACTGTATCAATGGGCGTTAAGAGGTCAACCGGTCGCTGAAAAGATTTAGGCGATGAAGAACTAATAGGTAGGAGGGCGTGTTTGAGAGGATCCGTCATGTTTAAAGAATGTGGTGATGTCAGTTCAAGAGGTTTCTCGTCTAAGGATGACAAAAGAAGTGGCGAGCCTTCCTCTTGTACAGTAAGAATGGTAGAAGGAGACGTTTGGGAAATAGATAAATTAGATAACATCCGCTCACAGTCTTGCAAGGATGTGGTGTAAGAAGGCTCATTTGTGAGAAGAGAACTCTGGGCGGTTAATTCCTTGATGGGTAAAGGAACGGCAAGGATTTCATCTTGTCTTGATGGTGATGAAGGGGGTTCGGGTTCCTGCGTTAGTGAAGAGGCTTGATTCAGAATTTGTTCGATAGAGGTTTTTGGCTGGGAGTCGAAGACTGCATGGATCTCATGAACACTCTCCTCGACTAAGATATCTTGGTTTATGTTACTGTTAGAAGAGTGATTTGGGAATGGTTTGTTGAATATTTTCAAATTTCGGTTAGTAGGGGCGTTAGGATTATCGAGGGCTATATCCCCTGCATCAACCATTTCCTGCACTATGTTTTTCAACATCTTGCAGTTTTCATGACTGTGTCCCTTCACGCGGTGGAAGTTACAGAAGTCATTTTCTTTGTACCAAGAAGGTATGGCGCAGTGGAATCAAACCCGGAGTGAGGTTTAACAGGAGGTAAGGTAATGGCTCCTTCTTTAAGAAATTTTTCCAATATCACACCATCAGTTTCTCCCAAGGGGGTGTAGTTGATGGGCTCAGCTTTATACTTATAGGTGGTTTTTGGTGGGGTATTAGATGGTGGTTGGGATTTGACCATCACCGCGTGCACAGCTCCTTTTGATTTCGAAGCAGTCGATGGGTGAGGATTGGTGGTGTTAGGTTTGTTGGTGGAATCTTGGGTTCAGAAATTGGGGTTTTTGTTGCGCAACCGCAATTTCTCTTCCTCTAAGGCTCAAATCTCTAGTTTTTGAGCCATAGTAAAGGCCTCGTCAAATGTGCAGAAAGTTTGAATTTGGAGGGTAGGAGAGATGTGCTTAGCGCAGGCCCACGTAAAAAGTTCGATAAGTTCGGCCTGAGGTAAGGCATACGTAAGTTGGTTGATAAGGCCCCGCCATCGTCCAACGAAATCTGCGATAGATTCATCTTCAAATTGTCAGATGGCATAGAGGTCGGTGATAGATACTTTCTTGGCAATGTTAATGGAGAAATGATCCAAGAAAGATTGGGCTAGTTGGTTAAAAGAGAAGATTGAGTGCTGGGTTAAAGCACTGTACCACTCCAAGGCGGGTCCTGATAAGGACATGGGAAAGGTGCGGAGTAGTAAGGCATCATCGTGAGCAATTAGATAGCAGGCATGTCTAAATGAGCGCAAGTGTTGTTGAGGATCCTCCTTACTATTAAAACGGGTAAATTTTGGTAATTCCCATTGAGGAGGATATGAATGAAGGGGGACAGAAGGGTGGATAGGCTCCCGACAAACTTGCTCGTATGTCAGGGCGCTACGACTTCCTGAAACAGAAGCCTCCAGATTTTGCATTTTGTCCATCATTTGTTTAATTAAATCAGTAGTTGGATGAGATGATGGTGTGGTTGTGGTAAACGGAGGCAGATTGGGCCAAGGGCCACCACTAGACAATGGTGGGGTTAAATGTTGATAAGGTATGGAGGACGAATGTGTTGAGGTGACCGAATAGGGATGTCCTATATAAGACATTGAGGTCACCGGATACGTGTGTGGGAATGAAAATGTGGGCGGAGCTTGAGAAGGAAAGCTCGTGTGGATAGGTGGCAGAGAGCAAGTCATGAACGGAACAGTCTGCAAGAGAGACGAGGTAGGAGCAGTCGGCGGTAATGACATGTGGGGCCCAAGATTAACCAAAGGAAAGCCAATCTGTGTCGTATGAACCCCTGAAGCCGCTGGATTGGGAGACGGGGCTAAGGATGCAGAAGGCAAAGCGGAGTTATCAGGCGGAGAAGGAGCTAAATGAGCAGCTATACTGATAGGCATGCCAACAAGGAGTTGACCATCAGGTGTACGGTCAGGGGCATGAGACAAATAGTATTGTACAGTGCTAGGATTAGCATCCAAAAATTTCACAAATTCTTTATCTCCTACAGGAATTTTAGGAACCTCACTGGTATCCGTAGGGTTCCCTATAGAATGTGAAGGGGGTGATTCAGGCAAAGGTACGGAGTAGGCATTTGAAACCATGGCTGCAGCTTGTTTCTGAGTGATAAAAACCATGGACAGGGGTACACAGCAGGATTTCAATCTATCAGGAACAAAAGCAGCAACAAAATGTTGGAATTGGCAGGTTGCTGGTTTCGGAAACTATGAAAGACAATAACCGATATCGGTCAGGTAACCGATGTCGGTCAGGCTGTAGCCGGCATTGGTAAGCTAACCGATGTCGGTATAATAGAACTGGTGTAAGAAGCAGTAGGAAGTTGTTGATTTGGTGTTAACAGTGATTAGTATGCCTACCAAACTGTTCTGTAGTGATCACAGAAAACAGTGTATGATAGAGAAACAGAACTGAAAACAAGCAAGAATGCACAAACAAATTAACAGACTAACCCTAGGGTTAATTTTAATCAATTTGGGCTTATGCCTTTAGACGCAGAATGATGTCAATCCTAAACAAAAGACTTAGGGGAAATGTCAAGTTTGTTTTGGCTTATAAGGTTACCTCAATCGGGCGGAGGAATACCGCGGAAAAGGGGGGATGTTTTGAGCTGTTGTGTTAATTATGAAGTGATTCGGTATGTGTTGTGCAGTGAAAGTAAGATTAATTTCCTGTCAATACCGTGGAAATCACCCCCATGTGTATGACCTGTTACTTAGTCTACGTTCACTAGAATTGAAAACAACAAGCAAGAATGTAATGCACGTGTTTTAAACCCAAATCGAAAATGTTATTTGATGAAGCAAAGAAGATGACTTTCACTAATGCAAAACTGGGAAAGCAAGACAAATTCTTTTACTAAATATAACAAAATACCGTGTGAAATTTTTAAAAGAAGAAAACAGCAAGTATGCTCCCTATATGAAAGCAAGCAAGAGAAACAAGAAACCTGAAATGGGTCCCACCGGGCATGCCAAAATGTTTCACACAGGAATGTTTCAGCTTTTGGGAATAGATTTACTTCTATCCTTTCATTCCTTTGAGAAACAGATAAGGGTTAGGGCTAGGAGGAATACCTGTTGAATGTCGAGAGGGTGTGCGCGTACCGTAGAGAGAGAGATCAGGTTGACTGCGAAGAACTCCTTTTTGTCTTGGAAGGACTACCTGCAAGTAAGAATACAAGACCACCAGATTTTAATTAGACAATAAATGAGGGAACTGCCTTGGGCCCAGGAAATATAAAACTTCCTTTCGAAGGTGGTCAATTCCCCTGCTAATATGAATTAACACAAATTCTAACAAATAAGCTATTGTCCAATTACAATTTGTTTACCTTGTTAGAACAATAGAGAAAGGGCTGGTCTTGGTTTAGAATCATGGTGACCGATGCCGGTCACTGTAACCGGTACCGGTTGTTGGTAACCGATATCGGTAGGGGCAATGTTTTAGGGGCTTTTGGTGAAGGTTGGTTGTAAGGTGGTTGTGTTGTTTTATAAGGCTGATAAATGGGTGGGGTTAGGTAATGGGGTGATGAGAAGGACTCAGAGAATACGGGGGGTGTTCTTGGGGTAACGTAAGGGTGGAGGAATGACAGTTAGATGTAGTGTGTTGCTGGGTAGTAGATCTAGGAATAGACTTATGATGGCTGTGATTCAGAAGTTCAAGAAATGTTATTAAAAGGACATACAAGATATTACTTACTGATTATTGATAAGGATGCAGGTCCAAGAACTGTGATGACGATGGCAGAACTTAGGTAGGATGACCTGACAATCAGGAGATGAGCTATCTTCCCTCCCGACGAACAGATGAGTGTCACAAGGCTCTGGTTACTCAGTTGCAGTTTTTGGGCTTGATGTCCTTCTCTGCAAACTCTTCTTGTTTCTTTCACTTGTCTCTGTTCAGCCAAGTAAATTCCGGATCCTTCCAATGACTTCTGATTCAGATCCACGAAAATCCAACCCTTTGTTTTTGGTTGGGAGTGGTCATTTACAGGGAACCGATGGCGGTTACGCAACCGACGGCGGTCGAGTAGGAACCGGTATCGGTCAGGTCAAAGCGGGCTATTTTTAGTAAAATAGCCAGCTTTCCCTCCTTTTCTCCCGAGGGATTAGTTGCGGGCTTGGTCAAGTCATTATGAGGTTGGTTTTAGGTGCGGGTGAGGAGTAATTAGTCATGGGTGTGGATGTGGACCAAGTTATAGGTCTTAATTAGGTTAGTTTAGGGTTAAGACTAGGTCATGATGAGGTGGCGAAATGAGGTGGCAGGTATGGCGATGTGGATTTATTAATTATAAGGTAATTAATAAATAATTGTGTAAGGTTTAGGTGATGAGGTTAGGTTACAAAATGAGATGCGGGGCACAGGGGGTCGTAAGACACAATTTGGTATCTACACCAAGTAAACACTTAGCAATATTGTAAAGGCATAGGTGCATCCTAACCAACATCAACATTTGATGTTACGTCCCTCAAATCCACACCAAGCACTTTTCCTTTGGTACATTGAGCACAGTTGCAACACATTCCAAAATTACACCTTGGGTGCACTGAAAAACCATGCAACACCATCTCTTATAGTGCCCAGCTGAAGCAAATTTCCTAAAGCGCTGGCGCATGAACCTTAACACCAACATTACATGTTGTGTGTTGCTAATTAGTGCCCCACACCCTTCTCCTTGGCACTAAAACCTTTTGTGCAACACTCTTAAAAAGTGTGCCCAGCCTTTTTAAGCCTCTGCAACATGCTATGAACTTGCGCCTTATGCACTAAGCCTCATAATTTCTCATTCTTCTTTATGCAAGCTTTCATTATGAAAAACATGACGGTTGACATGTCTCTCCTGTGTTGGA
The DNA here is from genome assembly GCA_019776745.2 of Taxus chinensis. Classification (NCBI taxonomy): domain Eukaryota; kingdom Viridiplantae; phylum Streptophyta; class Pinopsida; order Cupressales; family Taxaceae; genus Taxus; species Taxus chinensis. Next base: position 28,202,265 of record CM034149.1, on the reverse strand, counting down.
CCTCTTTGATTCTCCTTGTAGAACAACAACATCCATCCTTGAGCTCACACATGTCTTCGTTGAGAAAAAATTCAACCAAGTCTAAAAGTAAAGCTAAGTTGACAAAGCAAGAGATGAAGTATAGATATCAGAAAGTCGGGATGCCTGACTCATACGCAGAGAGTGATCTCGATATCAAAGACTCCAAGCTCAGGCACATTGATATGGAAGACTTCTGGGCAAGAACCAACTAGGACACTAGTGGTCCCTTGATGAACAAGATGGTGGGCAGTGGATTGCACTTTGCAGCTGGGCTGCCAGTAAGTGCTATTAATAACGAGTTCATCATGTTGGTGGCTCGATGCTAGAACAAGGACACAACATGTGTTGAGGATAAATAAGGAAAGATATTCATCGACCTAACTGCTTATCACTTCGAAATAACTCTGGGCATTCCTCATCACAGGCAGTACATTGCCATCAGCCTTGAAGATTGCAAGAAGGCATGGGATGAAAATGAAGACAAATGTATGTAAATGATGAATGAGCTATATCTTAAAAACAAAAATCCGGTGAGACGATGGCCACAGACCATCCACCGTAGTGACTTCAATGACGAATTAAGTGATATAATCACCTTCCTGAGAAGAATATTTGGGCTTCTTGATGCCCATCATTTCCATAAATGGATGCTGAGGTACTTTGAAACCATGAGCAAGAATGTGTACGATTAGCATTTTGGTTGGGGAAAGATCATCAACAACACAATCTCTCAGCAAATTCAATAGGTCATGACAACTGGGAAGTTCTATATGAATTCCTATATTGTATACATTGTAGCATCAGTGAGAGACTTTGCAGACCTGACACGAAATGGGGTATGGCCCCAAGTCAAAATATATAAATACGAACCCAGAGCTAAGGCTCAAGAATAGCGTCCCATAGCTCTCAAAAATCAATGACATCATATTATATGAGGTGATCTGCCTATTGAGGCCAAACATGAGACATGGCTAAACTAGCCCGAGTGTGGTCACTGTCACAAAGAAGTGGGGAGCATTGTTCACTCAGTTCCCCACATTCACCTATTTTAGGGCAGTGAATTTTGAGGGTGAACCAACAAAGCTACCAAGATATATAGAACCCAAGCTGATTCTCTTGGAGTTGTTAAGACAACTAATCACATACCATGAGAGATGCATGAAGAGAAAGAAGGGAGGAACTCCATTCCCCCTTACAGTGGGCCGATACACTTGCACCACACTGGCCAAGGTATGGGAAATATATGTCGAGCTTGAATTGCTGAATCTAAAGCATAGATTCCTGGCCAAGCCTACCTTCAATTGTCGGAGTTACCTCCCAAAGGTAAAAATTGATCCTATCCATGTCCCTGAGATCGAGGACATCTACATCGACCTAACACATGAAATATAAATCAAGTGAAAGGATCAATCCAGGCTGGCTCTGGAAGAAATCAAACACTATTGTGTGGCCATCATTCCAAAAGGATTCCAAGAGCCTGATGAAGAAATTGATCAAGTTTACCTTGACATGGATGGGGATGATTGGTCGTTCATAGAAATTGACAGAGCCAAGGCACCAAAGACCATTCAGGAAAGAGTCAAGCACATGTTGCAGTGCACCAAACATTGGTGCAAACATAATGGTCTCATCTACCTCGGGGTAGATTTCACTACTTCTCCTTTAGGTAGAGCACCTCCAAGGTCGGCCAAAGTGCCGAAAGGAAAAGGAAAAGGAAAGGAGGGAGAATTAAGCCAAGAAGAAGCTCCTCAAATCCCTCCTTCTGCTTCTAAGAAGCAAGTGGTCAACCTGGTCTCTCCAGGCAAAGAAGAAGAGACCACTAAAGTTTTGACAGACACATCCACTTAGGATGTGGTCACGGCTACAACCACTGAGGTACCCACCATTCCTTCTTCCATTCCTTCTCCTCCCCTTGTTGTTGAAATGCCTACCCCAATGGATGTTTCTTATTCTCTCCCTTCCTCCCTTCTATCTCCCACCACTTCCCTCTTCTCTTCTCCCACGGATATGTCACCTAGTGTTCCCTCCATCCCATTACAGATCACTTCCACTTACATGACCTTTTCTTCCCTTATAGTAACTCCAAGCCCTACAAGCAGCAACAGATTAGACTACTTGTTGATGCCACCACCAAGTGTCTCAATGTTCTTCCCTGCGGCCTCTTCATTTGCTTCCCCTTTCACTCCTATTTCTTCCTCCATTCCCTCCACTCCCTCTCCCCTAAGTATAAGCTAGATCTCTAACCATTTGGGTCAACTCAAGAGAAAGGTTCCCATAGCACCCATGGACTTCTCTGTCATTCCAAAGAAGGGACCAAAGAAGTAAAAAGCTATAACTCGCTTCTCTAAGAGTTTTTCAGGAGAGAGGGTCATGGAGATTACATATCCTTATCCCACCAAAGAGAAGAAAGATCTGTCTCCTACAGACTTTATAGTGACCTAATTCACAATGGGAACCTCATCTGAGAGCCTGCAAGGAGAGGCTTTGTCTACAGTAGATGTCATTTGTAAGAAACTTCAAGAAGCAATGGAGGAGAAGAGGATACTAAAGGAATAAAACAAACATCTTCTCCAAGCATTGCAAACAATGGGAAAAATGCCTCCTATGACTGCCAGCAAGCCTCCTGAAGTTCTCAGTTAGGACAAGATAAATGAATACACCAAGATTGGTGAACAAGGTGCAGTAATGTCCTCCTGGATAGAGCAAGGCCTTAGAAATAGTGAGGAAATAATCAAGAAATTCATAGGACTCAACTAGGTTATAGATCAGGAAAACAAGGAGCTACAAGCAATAGTAAGATCTCTCTCCAAGGAGTTGGACAATGCCAGATTGCAACATGAAACATTTTAGGAAATGGTCGACTGCTCGGCTGACGACCTATTAAATTTTAGTGTCATTTATCACCTGCGGGCACACAAAAAAGATCTTGTCACTTTAGACTATCAGGTTGATCAAATGGAATTTATCCTAGGAAGGATATATAAAACCAAGGAGGAATCCCTAGTTGTAAAACATAAAATGGAGCATACGGTCATGAAGATGTCTCAAGGGATGCTTAGTAAAGTGTTCACCTTGAGGGAAGTAGATGAGACAATCCAGCTCTTTAAGGATATTACAAATCAAGGTTTAGCGCCACAGGTCATTGTTGACTGAGATTCTATCAATAACCTTATGGCTTGCCATGATTTCATTGTATACTTGATTGAGGCATGTGAAGAGTATCCTGGATTACCAGATAAGCTCAAAAATGAAAAGGAAACTTGCAAATTCATTGGCAACCTTTTCAAGGGTCCTGATCATAATCAACTTCAGACAATGATCAGCAAGTTTATGGAGTATCGAGATCAGTATCACATCACCTCTCTGTATCAGAAGAAATACACTCCATTCAAACAAAGAGATGATGACGAATATTTTCTCTTCTTGTATATGCTTTGATCTTTTTAAAAATATTTAAAAAGTAGGTTGGCATTTATGATGACATCGTCCATGTTGCACCATGGGATGTTGCCATCCACAACTTGCCTCAAAGTCAACTTTTGACTTTTTAGATATTTTGTAAATAGTGGTTGGCTTCTTTTTGTCTTCTTTCTCCTTCTCCTTCTATAAATACTGGAATACCTATTGTATTCGTGGTGAACATTTTTGTATGAAAAAGAGGTGAAGAGAGAAAGACTTTGTGCCTTCTTGTAACAGAAGAGATTTTAATATATATGTTAATAATTTGTGCTCAATATATGTGTTATTTGCATCAGATCTTTCTTAAGTTATATCTATATTTCTATTTTTTTGGATTCATTATTTTTATTGTCATATGCTCATCAGTATTGCTTTGTTTCTTTATGCAAGTAAATTTGGCTCTGTTTACTACCAGTCCAAAGCATAAACCCTCTGACCTTTCCATCTTTGGAATTCTTTTCTTTTCTCCCTTCAAATCTACCTTCCTCCATTCCTTCCTTCTTATATTTCTATTCACATTTGGAACTACCTCTACTGGGATGAGATCCCAAACCCCTGAAGTTAGAATAGTGTAGATTTGCATAGATTCCTGCTTGATAGAATAGCAATAAACCAGTTTCACTTTGTTATCTCAAAGAGGGGCTATGTCCTGCACACTGTTGGCTTGTTTCCCCACGATTTGCCTAACCGACAGATTTTTAAACCATCAAGATGGCATATTCATCAAATCATAATATGTCCTTCACCTCACTCTTTTGTTATCTAGAATGGTCTTCACCGACTTATGTCAGTCAATTTGCCCAAGGTTTGACCCTAAGGTCCACGTTAGCGACATAATTTGCTATAGGGAGACACTCATGATGACTTAGGGTATATGGGCATACTCATCCAACCTAATTCGACCGAATGTGCCAAGGTACCGTGAGTCATAGAAAGCTACTTCCTTATCCAATTCATACTGCTAGCTTGGCCTAGAGAGAAACTAAGTTCAAGTCCAGATGTGTGTAGCTCTAGATGAACTAATGTGGAAGGGTGTTGCAACATGTCAACTACAACACTATATCCTTGCGAAGACCTTAGTCTTCAGCTAGGTATAATTCTACAGTTGACACGTGCCAATATTCAATAGAACTACTTCATCATGATGTACATACCCCTAGGAGGTCATTAATACTTAATTAATTTTGGATTAAGATTCAAATTACGACAACCTTGCCAAACCCTAAATCCAACACCCCTTATTCTTCATCCATATTTGATTTAATTAATATTAAAGAACTTCATTAACTCATGATTGCTTTTATGTTTGTTAACTGTGACTTACCAAGTAATTATCCAAAAACATAACAACATACATCGTATGGTTAAATTTATGTAACTCAACTGTTCAAATAAGGTATAACAACCACACAAGTGCAACTAGAGCAGAATTCATAGAAAATGAAGTCTGAGAGATTAACGATCATAAAAGCCATTCTTTCACTTTACATTCTTTTAAGAGAGGCAGAGTCTTCCTCTCTACATGGTTATGTGTTAGGGTTAATCATACCCTTTTAATATTTCATACTTTATATAGTTTAATTGTATATTTAATACTCATCCCATTATCATTATATACTATTTAAATAAAGAATGAAATATTATGCAACTTAACAAGTTGCTTTAAATTAAGAGAGAGATTGAACTATTTCTCTTCATCCAACTTATCAAATGACAAAAGAAATAAGAATATAAACAGATATGCCAAATAACAACAAGATTATATTCCAACTACCTTCATAAAATGTACAAGAGAAATTACACAAAAAATTTAAGTGAATCTCCAACCTTTTCAATTCATCATGATAAAATACACAATTTACAAGACTATGCATCTCAGACAAATTGCATGTCAAACAGTACTAAGATCATTAAATAATACAACTTTTCCTTTTCAATACATCTCAAAAATGAATTGGAGTTCTCTTTAAAATAGCCAAACTTTAAATCAGCCAATACATCATAAAATTTATAGCCTTCTTTTATCACGTATGAAGTCCATCTGTAAAATTGCTGGCACAGGTCAGTTCATCGAACTGAGCATGATAAGCACTAAGCATTAAAATGAAGTGCATTCCACTAATTGTTCCATTAAAACAACTTTTCTTTAATGAAACAATTAATGTAATCATCCAAATAAATCATAAGTAATAACAACCATATCGAAGCATAAATAACAATCTGAATTTACTTAAAGAAAAGATCATAATATAATCAACAAACTACTGCCTTATAACAGATAAGTATTATCCTAAACAATTACTCATTTATATCAAATAACATCTCCTAACATAAAATTATTTCATAATTCTTTCTGAATTTGAAATATAAATTTTAACTTCAATAGATAAACAAAAAGAGTTACTTTCAGAATCAAGACCATCTTGTCATCTTTACCAAGTTTCTAGAAAACATGTGAAGACAAGTTCATTTAAGCATCGTTACATTTTTAAGATGAGTTAACCACCGACTTAAATAAATAAGAGATTCACAATTCCAGTTATGACATCCTATTTCTCGATCAAATAACTATATTGTAGGTTCTCATATTAGGCCCCATATTAACGATGGAAAAGTACTTCCCAGCAATAATGTTTCATTTCAATTAACTGAAAAAAGTATTATTTCCTTAAATATAATTTAAGTAGAGAAGTAATTAGTAGCAAATACTAATCAATTACTTCACACAAGTAATACAAATGATTCAATTAAACCTATGATAGGTTTTATACAAAGAAAGGAGAACGAGCTAAAGAGTAAATAGTTACAATTTCCTTATCATTCGGTTAAACCGAGTTCTCATATTAATCTTTAGAAAAGAAGAGTCAACATCCTATCCAACAAAATAGTTATTAACTTACTTGCAACATTGTTGAATCTTTCTATATCTTTCAAGATTTGAGTCATTGATTCAAAACAATTTATTCCATCAAAATAAAGTAAGACTATAAAATTTTCACCCCTTAATCATGACCAAATAGAGAAGGAAGAAATCATTCGTTGTGTGAACAAAGAAGAGTCCATCTGAAAATAGTTTCATAATGATGCATGACTCAACCGTTGAAAAATAGTTAGTCAAGAAATGGTTAAGTTTTCCTTTCTACAGGACAGGCTCAGCTGTACATTGCCGTGAATCAACAATACGTTCAATTCCACACAAATAAATAGAGATCAATAAAGCTTATAGACCAAAATAGTTTGGTTGGTTCTATATACAAAATTTGCAGTCCATAAGTTGATTATACATTCAATGATTCCCATGAACGTACCCCAATCAACTCATAACATGTGAGTTAAAAAACTACAAGGAAGTTACCAAGTATGGAGAATAAGTTTTCACCATCTCACCCAAGCCCAAAAAGGAAAGAAAAATGAAATTAAGAATGTTGAACAGACCTAATAAGATAATCACCATAATGACTTCGAGAAGGCCGACTACTAGAGTATCACAATATCAAAAGGAACTTCAACCAAGACAACCATCTCATCTTCTAAATTTTAATAAACTAGTAATCACCTTACAGAGTTTTGGAGAAGAGAATTCCAGTAACAAATAACCCAAGTAAGACAACTCTCATTCGTATCTCCCTACGAGTTCAACTGAACATTAATTCCAAATAACAAAACTTTCCCAACTCCCATTGAATTATGATTCGAAGAAGAGGAGAATGAGACAAAATAAAATAAGAACATGATGTTTCTTCTAAGATCTTATAAAAGTTGAATTACAGAACACCAACAATTCCATAAAACTCAAACACCCATTAACCTTTGTTTCTAAGAAATTTTGAGTTCATACTAAATAAAAAAGTATACAAATATAGTCCCGAATAAGGAGTATAAGACATAACAGAATAGGATATAGTTTAAAAATGGTATTCTTCTACCTTTCAAAAACAAGCAAAGGCATTCAGTATAAGAATGCAAGTTTTAACAATATAAATACAAACAAGATGTCCATTCCTCACTTTCACACAAGTTCATGTTCATACAATGAGTTAAACATATATCCATATAGATCGCAGAAGTAGTAATACAGCTTTAAAACTCAGAGATGCATCAGATAAAATTACCCATTTACATACTACTTTCAAAAGAGACTTCCATCTTGAAGCTTAAGACAAAATCTAGCTACTCTAACTCTTTTTCGAGAAGACAATCTAGAGTATATAATCCAATCAAAACACTAAAGTCTCGATAGTTGTAAATGCATTTCACCATTTTAACTCACTCAGAGAAAACACCAAAAACTACATTATCATGCAAGGGTTCCAAAACCAAAAGTGCAAAGATTCTTTCAACAAGAAAGCAAATAACTAGAACCAAAAATAGAAACCCATTTATCTCATGAGAGCAGAGTCATTTTAATGAAAAATTTAGAGAAAAGAAAGAAATATTCATGGATAGAGCCTATCATGCCTGATAGTGCTTCTGTCGATTCAAGGAAGACTTCAAACTGATATTCCAACTCTTCTTCTTCTCCAAGCAAGATAAAAAACCAAAAATATCTTTCCCCAATGTCTCATATACTTTTCTTGAATCAAAAATAGACCAAGGAAATAAAAAATATCCATAAACTGAAAATAGAACTGTTGGTTCGACGAACTAGATAGCTCCATGTAGAGTAAAAATCAGAGAGCATGAATGACAAAAAAAAATCCAACAAATCCACTCGCATAGTTTCCTAGATGGTTTTCTTGCCAAAAATGATGCTCATTAATTCCATTAACTCTCAAATTCCTACCTATCTCTCTTCACCACCACCATCCCAAATTGGTGAGACCCAATTCAACTTCTTCATGCATCACTAAACCTTAGTGATGACTCCACATGGACTCCCACCAAATTTCATACTTATTCCTAAAATGGCATTTCGTTATCATTTAATACAAAAATTGAATTACATAAATAGCTTAGGAACTGTCACCAAATTACCACTTTCCATAGGACCCTTAGGTCCCCTTTCCACATTTCATTAGTTTAGGATAGATTCCATTAGTTTAGGATATGACCATAGGATATTTTAGAAGTATTTACCTTAGGTTTAAAAAACATTTCAATAGGTAAATTTCCACCTTAGGTTAGGTCATAGCTCATAGCTATTTAGTATTAGGTAGAGGTTAGAAATAAGCCTAGCATCACCTTAGGTTATTCCCCCCCACCCCCCCCCCCCCCCCCCCCCCCCCCCCCCCGCAATTTAGAGCATACAACCTAGGTTAGGATGTTATCTCAAATGAAATAGGCTTAGATAAAAGATAGGTACATTTACCTTAGTTTAGAATCCCGTTAGGATAGATCTCATAGGCCTAGGACTTAGTTTTTTTTCCTCCATAGACTTGAAGCAGCTCTCATACCCCTTGATGACATTAGCATTCTGAGGAGATCTATTAAGAATATCCGATCACATAACATATAATGGAATGTAGGCACAGTCTTACAAGAAAATAAAGAATTTGTAAACATACCAGAATTCATTACATTATGTCATCCAACCTCTAAATGTCAATTACTGTTTAGATCAGGTAAGAAGATTTAAAACATACCTTGGATCAATGGAATTGATCCAAGGATTTGTTAATAAAAAGAGCTGATTTTACAAACTTCATTTCCAAATTATAACTTATCTATCAGAAGAAAAAATATATTCTTTGCAAGCAATATCATTTCAGCCCAATGAATCTAAGATCATAAATGACTCATCCATAACAAGCATGATTTCCAAAAATCAAAGGAACACTCCCTATCCAGAAGAATCACATGTCAATGGTTTCAATGCAAAAGAGGAAAGATAACAGTTAGACCCATCACTACTTTGGGTTTCATGCCGACATCAAGCCTTAATCACCCACCTGTCAAATTGGACTTAGTTGTGTCTTCCCAAGCCCGCACCAACATTATCCCCCCACCCAAAAGGAAAATCCAACCTTCTAGGCCACATACATTGGTCTCTTCTACCACACCTTTGTCACCTTCCCCCTTGCATCCATCCTAAGGCCTCATCCATCAACCTTGACCAAACAGTCTCCTACCCAAGGCTAGTCAAAAGCTAAACAACCTAGTGCTACCTCACAAGTCCTCGTTACACCTCATTCACTAAAAAACAAAACACCTTCACCCTCACCCATGCACTTATTTACACATATACCTCCACCAGTTACTATAACCCCAACCTTTCCTATATGACTTCAATAAATGCCATCTACCCAACCTCTACCAACCACCTCCACCGCAACTTGGTTTCCCCCATGGGTAACCCATACTTTTCCACCATCTTCTTTTCCTTCTACATCCCGTACTTCCATGTCACCTTTACCCAAGAAAGTGCAACCCATATATAAGAATCCACTATTCTCCAATAAGGTAGTCAAACCAACAGAACCTTCCATTGTCAGCTCTTTTACCTCAGCTTTACCCAAGTAGATGCCAGCAAAACATAAGACCATGCCACTTATCAAATCAGTAGACCAACCCATTCCCCCTCTTATAAAGCCTCTTCCCTCACAATCATCCACACCTCTACCCAAACCCACACTTAGTTCCCATTGTGATCCATTAGCGGGGTCCTATGCCAACATTTTAACCAATCTCTTAGAGACTTATATCATCACACTACTACCGCTTCGACCTTACGATCCTCTCAAACCCAAACCAAAAGGGTTTTATGAAACCAATATTTGTGCCTATCATCATGTGTCAGGACATGATGTATAAAATTGTAAGGATCTAAAGACCATTCTTCTCCAAATTTTTCCTCTTGTAAAAACTTTGACGATGATGACCTTCTTGATGAGGACCATGTTCACCCTTCACCTATCACCACATATTATCTTCCTTTACCCATTTAGTGGTCAATATATCCACCCCCACAACCATTTTTCCTACCTCCAAATTTTGAGATCAACATGGTCTGTATTAGAGAGTTGGCCAAATCACCACCCAAATTTCAATGCACCCTACTCATTTCACAAGGATCTTATTCACAGCTAGTATTTTTTCCTTCACATCATTATAAATTTCATGACACACCCTCTACATACACCTCCCCTCATATTAACATGGTTCACGTTGCTAACCATGATCAGAAAGAAAAAGGCAAAGAAAAGCAACTAGCCCATTAACCAACCTTGTGTCCAATATACCATCTGCACCCACACCCAAAATCACCATCCATGGACCCCACACCAGTGGCCTCCATTATTACCCCTCACCACATGGCCTCGCTAACCAAATCATCTCCTTCTTCTACCCCCATGCCCACTCCTCAAGTTACTGCCCTCATCTTCTCTGATGAGGAGATTGTACCTCTCCATTTAGATAAACCTGATCCTGCCCTATTCATTTCTATATATATCAATAACATACACATATGACACATCAGGATTTATGGTGGTTCTATCACTAACATCATCTCATCCCATGCATAAAATCAAATGTGTATCCCTTCTATTGTATGCATAATAACCCTATCATGTTACGCTCCTTCAACGACGATGCTACCTCCACCCTTGGCACCATTATCTTTCATGTTTGCGTAGGCCCTCGCACTGTCCCAGAACTATTCCATGTCTTAGAGGGGGAGTTTCAATATAACCTATTGCTCAGCAGACCTTGGATTTACATTATGGGTTGTGTCCCTTCAAATTTACACTGTTATGTAAAAATTGAACATGAAGGACATAACTATACCATCCCCGCCAACCCATCTCCATTCAAAATTTGTAACATGTTATATCGGCCCAACAATGTACTTGTACCAGTCAAGACATTTGCCACTACCCTCCACTTATCCTTCACCCATGATCTCATCCACCAATGTTTCTGCCACCTCTCCCACATCTAACTCTTATGTTCCTATTGCTACCGCAGCCTCTGCAGTTGCACCCTCTGATTCCCAACCAATCGCTACTCCTCCTATCTAATCATCTAGTGAGTCATCTATCCCCACCACCCACATATCGACTATTGATTACTTAGAAGGATTTTTTCAATGCCTCACTCTGGGGGGTACCACCTATACAATATCAACACATTCCTCACTCCGTAAGAGTATGGAATCCTACGTCGCCACCCTCATTATGACTACTACATAGGCAAGGTTTTTCCTTATGTTCCTCCCCACCTTCGCACTAACTTAACGTATGGGGGACTTGATACTACAACTTATTCATCCAAACCTCCATCGCAAACATGACCATTTTCATCTGACCTCCAATCCCTTACTAACTAATGCTTCACCCACACTTTCCTTCACCATTATGCATATAAATCCTTATGTTTCGGTTTTTTATAAATAAGGCTGACATAATGTCATTTCATGTACCACCTGTAAACACAATAATCGTAGTGGCATTGGATTTTTCCACATCAACTTCCAAGAAGGTTCACATCAATCTCATTGAGGAAGACAAACCTTCTCCACCCCATTCACCAACGTCACCTTCTTCACCCATGGAATCCATAGATCCTGTATTTATTCCTCCTAACTTTCTTTTTTTGTAAACACGATTTCCCTGGGACATCTAATCTATAAATGCAATGGCGAGATTCCTTCTTCTCTTCCCTTCCTATATCCTGACATGATCAATGATGATACACCTATTAACTTCATTCAATTTGAGGATGATGAGTCTCTCCTCACCTATCTAGGTGTGGAAGATTCTTATATTCACTGGTCATTACCCTCTAAGATACAAACCATGTTGAATGAATCGACTATCGAAACAATTAATACTCAGGACGACCTGCGCATTCTAAAGATAGGTCAATCTTTAGATTTTGTTGAACATGAAGCTTTTACCTCTTTCCTCTAGGACCATAACAAAGATTTTCCTTGGTCCTATGCCGATATGCCTGGTATTAACCCAAAAATTGTGGTCCATAATATCATAATCATTACTAATGTCAAACCCATAAAACAAAAGCTGCAGAAAATGCATCCTTGCATTGCTCTTCTAGTCAAAGATGAAATTTTGTGCTTTCTCTTGGTTTCCTTCATCCTACTCATTAAATATCCCAATGGATTTCTAACATCATTCCTATCACAAAAACAATAGTGGGACTTTGCATTTACGCAAACTTCTGTGACCTCAACCTAGCTTATTCCAAAGATGATTTTCCCCTACCAGGCACTGACCAACTAGTTTATCTTAGCGTCATCCATGAGATGCTATCACTCATAGATGGATTCTCAGGCTATAATCAAATATTATTCACTCTAGAAGATCAATACAAAACTACCTTCATCACTCCTTAGGGGACCTTCTATTATTGATTCATGCCTTTTGGCCTTAAAAACATTGGTGCTACATATTAGAGAGCCATGAATTATATCCTCCATGACATCATGCATCGCATATTGGAATATTACGTAGATGACCTTCTTTTCAAATCTAAACATTGGGCTAAACACCTGAGAGTCCTTAAGGTCATCTTTAACTACCTTATCAAGTATTTTGTTCACCTTCAACCTAAGAAATGTGTATTTACGGTACTTTCAGAAAAACTCTGTGGTTTCATCATTTCTTTGTGTGGCTTAGAAGTTGATCCTACCAAAGTAAAGGATATTCTAGAAATACCTCTGCCTACTAATTTGTGACAACTTTGAAGCTTACAATGTAAGCTGCAATCAATTCGTCGTTTTATTTCATAGTTTTCCAGCCATTGTCAACCATTTCATCATCTCCTCAAGAAGGACATCTCATTCAAATGGGATGATGATTACCATAAATTCTTCGATGCCTTAAAACAATACCTTCTTCAACCCCCAGTTTTTATTCCTCCTAAGGATGACCAACCCTTTTACCTATACAGTTCTGCCAGTAACCATTCTTTAGGTGCAATGCTCACTCATCATGATGAGTAACATCAAGAGAAAGTGTTTTATTTCATAATTTATCCCCCTTTAGACTATAAAACTAGATACACCCATGCCGAAAAACTCTACTTAGCCTTAGTTTTTGTCACCATCAAGCTTCATCATTACCTACTCAACCACAAAACCTTTGTCGTCACCAAAATTGACCCCTTACATTACGTGTACACCAAACCCTATCAACATCAACGTGTTGCACGTTATCTCATGTTTCTACCTTGACCTTGAATTCATCCATCAAAATTCTATCAAAGGCCAAACCATCGCTGACCAACTAGCAAACACGCCTCTTTCCAGAAATCAACCCTCTAACTTTGATTTCCTAGATGAATCCATTGCTACCCTCTCCTTGGATGATACCACTTACCAAATGGCCCTCTTCTTTGATGGTTCCAAATTTCAGCATGGGGTTGGCACTGGTTTTATCCTTATTCCTCTTAGCGGTGAACCCATGCCTTTATATTTCAAACTAGATTTTGATTATACAAACAATATCAACGAATACAAAGCATTTGTATTAGGTCTCTAGGCTTCTTATGCCTTATATGTTAAGTCAATCATTATCTTTGGTGATCGCCAACTGGTTGTAAATCAAGTCAATGGTATATACCAGTGTCATAATAAAATATTGCAAAACTACAAGCATTATGTAGACATACTTTTGACTACCTTTGACCATTATGAACTTCAAACCACCCCACGTTCTACCAATAAATTTGTGGATACCATGGCCTACCTAGCTTCTCAGATAACCGCTTCACCTACCGACTCTAAAATATTTGTCACAATACAAAGGTTACAATCACCCTTTTATTTACCTCATGAGGTCCACTCTGTCGGAACCATTACACCTGACCCATGTGACCTTTGGTATAAGTAGTTTACAAAGTATCCTTCCCTTTCTATTCTACCTCCTGATCTCACTCATAATGGACAATGTGCCTTTCTTAAAAGTGTCTCTCAAAATGTCATCCTAGGTGATCTCCTTTATAAGCGTGGATTCAATGGTATTCTCTTATGATGCCTTACAAGTTCTAAAATTCCATACACCATCAAGGAAGTTCACGACAGAATTTGTGGAGGTCAATTCAATGGTTTAGATATCACTAAATGTGTTATTTTACTTGGCTATTATTAGCCAACCCTAAACCTTCACTACTATGACTATGTCAAACATTTTGTGAAATGCGAACAACATGCTAATCTTCATCACACACCTAGTCATGTCTTACAGGTTACACTAGACCTTTGGCCTTTATCTTAATGGGGCTTGGATCTTGTTGAAGAGATCAATCCCCATTCCTCACAACGCCATCAATGGATTATAACAGCTACTGAATACTACACTAAATGGGTAGAATCCATTCCCCTCATTTCTACAAAAGCTGAAAAAATATGTGAATTCATTAACCACCACATCATTTGTCATTTTGGTGTTCCTCATTGCCTCATCATGGATAATAGCAAGAAATTCAAAAACAAAACCATAAAAAATATTTTTGATGGTTTTGGCATTCAACTTAGTTTCTCTTCACCTTATTACCCATAAACCAATGGCCAAAGAGAATCAACCAATAAAACCTTGAACAAAATTCTTATGAAAGTAGTTAATGATACTGGAAAGGATTGGCATACACACATTCCTTTCACCTTGTGGGCTTATCGCACTAGTATTCACACTTCGAATACTGCCACACCTTTTTATTTAGTCTAGGGTACCAATGTTATATTGCCTCTCAAAGTCTAGATTCCATCTCTTTGCATCTCACTACAATACATGCTCAACAATGATGATTTTCGCCAGGACCGTTTATCACAAATTGATTTTTGAGATGAATGTCATCTCAATGCTCTTGACCATATCCAAATCTACCAAAAATGTATCAATCATGACTATGAAAAATGTTTCCACAAATTAAACTTTCAAGTTAGTGACCTTATCATGAAGGAAAATCAACATGTAACCAAAGAAGAGAAAAGTAAATGGGGTAAATTTACTCCTAATTGGTTTGTACCCTATATCGTTACCGATGCCTATGGTTCAGATGCTTATCATTTGTCTTCACTCAAAGGTAAACTCAAACCTAATCCCCTTAATGCCTTGCATCTTCAACCATTTTATTGTTGACATCAAGTCCTATATCACTTTCTGGAAATTGACTGCTCATCTCTTAAGCGTTTCTCACCTTCCATATTACCATTTTTTAGGATTAACGACTAAACAAGAATTATGTGATTACCTGTCACTTTTCAGCCTTATCTTCAATATGAGTACCACGGATCTACTCATAACACGATTCTCAAGGATAATTTTCATGTTTTTAAAGATGGAATCCCATGGTCATTCATCACTTAAAACCACTTCTTTCATAGTTAACCTTTGTGTGTTATGGTGTTTTCTTCTAAACAAGAACCTAATCTTCCTCTATAGTCTTGTCCATGACTTAAACATCCAAAAACAATATAGGATTCAACTCCTTGAGTCAAACTTCCACCAAAATATGACTCCCTTATAAAGGAATAGCTCTTCTCTCTATCTCTTTGCTATAAACAGACCACTCCCTTGAAGGAAAGCTACATAAAGTCGTTAAAAAAATATAATAAAATATTCAGAAGCTTCCTGCATTTATCAACTTAACGAAGACCTCAAGGAGATAATATACTCATCCCATATAGATTTCTCACATCGATCAGTCTATCTAAAAAACAAACAAACAAATAAACTAAGAAAATGAAAACTTTTTCATCATGGACTTGCCTATTTTTTATATGGGGTTTCTTGTTAGGCAAACATGTTGTCATACACTAAGTTATGATAAAAAACCTATTTTCATCTCATTAAATTTTCACCCAACTATTCTATCTACTCAAGGGACTTACCGCAACTATGAAATTTTGTGATCATGTGACTTTCTTCACCCTTAGAATAGTCCAGTATGGAATGCCTTTAGGGTCTTACATTCATAAGCACATCTTAGGTATGGTAGACTCATTAGGGTTCTTATCAATTAAGTAGTTATTTTACCACCTCTTACCATTCACCTTCCTCATTACTTATTAATTATCCTATACAATACCAAACCATTAACACCTACATTTAAATGACTCAACCATGCCTATGACCTACACTCAATCATACCTAAAATCTACCAACCCATTCCTTTACCTCATCACATTCTTCCCTAGCTTATGGAAGAACTACATCGGCCTAAGGCCCCTTTTCATAGGGGATATGTAGGCAACACTCCTAGGGCATGAGGCCCTTGGAGGTTAGCTTGGCCACTCTTTACCCTAACCTATTTTCCCCCATTTTCCTATTCATATTCTATCTTAGTTTCCATTTTCTAAAACACTTGGAAATTAATAAAAATATACATATCTACCATGTTATCACATCATAAAAACATCCAATCAATCATTTCACATTTCTGTAAAATAAAAAAAATTGGAAATCTACACCATAACAAACACATAACTCATCATTTATTTCCCATGTTCCCAATAACTTAAAAATTAAATCAAAATTAAAAACAAGACTCCACCATGCCTAAATGACCTAACTCAAACATGCCTAAGTGACCTAACTCCATCATACCTAAACTGACCTGACTCCACCATGCCTAATCCACCTAGTTTCCACCACATAAATAATAACACTGGAAATTACACACATAACTCCAACATCATACCATGAATATCACCATCTCTATATAAAAATCATCAGAATCTATGTGCCCATACATATGCACACAGAAGTAAAATCAATACATACGTACACCAATACAAATGCATACATGTATATTAGTCTCTCATATACAGCCTCACCATCTTCGGCACGTAGGCCACTATAATAATAAAAAATCTCAAAAAAATCTCATGTACATCCTCACTATCTTTGACATGCTTACCTGTATAAATCAACATATACATAAATATATATCTTGAACATATAGGGTGACTAATCTTCACCCCACGTGATGTCCATGCCAGTCTCATTTGTCTCCTCCTCCTCCACCCCACTGGCACACCATGTCACCATATCTCTACCCTTTAGAGGTCTATCACTTGCTGCTTCTTGGCCTGCAGCTGGGTCTAGCCTCCATGAGCTAGTTTCCTCTCCCTAACCCTATATGTGGCCTCGTCAGCCCCTTGTACTCTCTACATTATGTGTACAAGATATGGTCCTCTCACTCAAGGCCTGTTATTCTCTGTACTCTGCATACAAGGGGACATCTATCCCCATGGTAGTCAGATGGTCGTGATAATACCATGCCTCACTCAAGGAATCCCTGAACTTGGCCATCGGTACTTTCTGCGGTAGTGCCATCGGTCTCAAACTCGGTACCTATACCATGGGACCCTATCCCGCTACTCCCACTAGTGGACCCTATCCCTGAGCCTATACTAGTGCTTGTGTTGCATCCTGGGCCTATAAGGCCACAATTTTAGCATGTCCAGTGGTCAGCTGGCTGTGTAACCCTGCTACTTGTTCATGTAGGGTGAAAACATGTCCCACATCTTCATCTCTACCCTGTGTGCATGCCTATCCCTGGCTAATCCGGTCCTGTAAAGTTGCCACATGTGCCTATAATGTGGCTACATGTGCCTTGGACCCTATCAAATTCCCCTCTAAACCTATAATCTAGGCCTGTAGGGTGATAACCTATCCCTGCAACGTGCCCCTTTGAACTATAAGGGTATCCAAGTCTAGCTTCCCTAGCCTAGGTGGTGTTTCTCATAGCTAAACTACCCACCACTACCTATACCTATCGGTAACCCCAAAAGCATCAATCTGTCGGTCCACTTCCTGCTCCTCCTACCCATTCGGCATTGTTTGTTGTGGTAGAGGCATATGCCTCTCCATGTCATCCCTCCTTTACTAAGGGAACAAAGGTGGCACATCCTAGGGAAGCCCAAACTGCCACCTAACCCTATCTATGGGTATAATCTTATTCTCACTAGCATGATGTCCCTATATCCACCTAAGTAGTTGTAACTCATACAACTCCACCGCCATCTTCCTATATGAAGGGAAGTCAACATATGATCTCTAAATGATGTTAACACTAGATAATCCCTCCATCACCTACCGATAATATGTCACATCATGAGTAACCCTAGCATCCTTACACTCTCCAACAATAGGAACCCAATGCCTATATCTAACTCAAAAAAATCATGCCTCGAATGTATCTAGTTAGGGCATACCAACTGGATGCACACATATGATGTGCTCGTATGCCCAACAGTGTAAGAGAAAGGTGCAGCACAAGTTAAACCTCTGTAACCACCCATAGGCCCATAGCTCCTTGTCTAATAGCTGCACTAAGTATGTTGGTGCTTATGAAAACCATGTCCTATCCTCCATCATATCATGGAGAACTCCCATTAGTGCCCATGGGAATCTCCCACCCTCTACATCTGGTAGTGCAAATTAACACACTACTTTCATAATCAGGACCACTAGCATCATCTCCTCAGGATGGGCCACATACATCTTTCCATAGATCATACTCATACTATGGAACCTCATCTCTACTATCCCCTCTCCAAACATTTTCAACATCATCTCCTTTGATGCCTCTGAAGAAATAGAATACACTTGCATCCCCACTATCAATAACCACAGGATCCTATACATGTCCTCTAGGGTGACTGTGATCACACCCATCGACAGATGAAATGTGTTGGTTGTTGAATCCCATCTATTGATGAGTGTGACCATCAAGCTCATATCCCAAACTATGTTCCTATACCATTTGAACCCAATAAGGCCAACATCTATACCGTGATGCCACTCCTCTGCCGTCATGCTCCCTCGTACCGATAGTAATAGAGGTGATACTTTGTCTCTCATCTGCAACTGGTCCCTAGCCTGGACCCAACAAACCACGCCATCATTAAAACTTGACCATACCTACCATATCACTTACCTGACTAACCTATTCCCAAATTTTTTCTTATTCAGTTCCTCGCAACCCTAGTGACCTACCACTTTTTCCCATCCCACTTTCCCACTTCTCAACTCATATCATATATACATTTTACCCTACCTATTCTCAACACACTTACATTTATACCTCAGGGTCTCTCTTCCTCTTTCCCTCCCAGCATAACCATTTCTCGACCTCTTTCTCCTCAAAATATGACCGACCTCGGTCATTCGTGACTGGCATTGGTCTATCATGACTAGAATCAATCATCTGTTATTTAACCGATGTCAGCTATAGCTTATTGACATTAGTTATCCTTGACCGATGTTGGTCACTCTCATGCTAACCAAACCTGCAAACCCCTCCCCCATGTTCTTCCACAATTTGACCATTCTAACCTATAAACCTACCCTATCCTACCCAAACCTCCACTAGCTTTCCCCCTACCCATATTTAACCCACAGTGGACTTCTTACCCTTCCCATTTCATCAATTTTACTTCCAAATTCATAATTAATTCCTACCCAAACCCATTTCTACCCAAACCAATTTCTACAAATATTCCAACTAACAAGCGTAAATCAAGATCGAATCTTACCTCATCGTGGTGGCTTCGGCATGGTGGTGCTTCTGGATGTTGCACTGTTGGCCCACCTAAACCCTCTCCTACCTCTATCATGCCCAAATCACCAAAACCCACTCCTCTAATACAACTAATCAAATCGATCCCTTTGAGCTCGTGGACCCATCTCCCTAGCTCCTCTCACCAACTCATACTCTCCACCTCAGCTGGGTACAATACCTTGTCCTTCTCTCAAAAAAGGTACCAAAAATTCAAATGGATCTATCATTTTCTCCAAATTCACAATGTAACAATGATTCCGTCAAATACAAAAAAAATTATAAACCCAAACCAGTCTGAATGACGCCAGTCCTATTTGTGCCCTAGCCAAACGACGTCAGTCACCCTATAACTAGCATCAGTCAACCCTCATAACTCTTTAGCCTTACTAAGCTTCCTTTTTCCTTTAACCAATAGTTCCAATGCACCTTTTATCATTCTGGCCCCCATTGAACCATACCTATAATCTCAACCTACCCCTACATCTCTTATGTTTCATCTACAGAGTTGTTATTTTACCTATACTTTTGCCTTACCCATGTCATGACCTATTTTCCTAAACCCAACCTACTTGGTGTGATCATTGACCTTATGCACTCGTTATACCTTATGATGTTGTTACCTATGTTTTTTTAGTCTAATAACCATACCTTTCCTATTTCTGTGTCATTTATCCTGACCAAACCTTTGGTGTACCATAACATACCTAACTGTTCATGCACCTAACCTATATTATTTTTCCAGACCATATCATATACCTTGGAGACCTGAATCACTTCACCCTTGTTTGGATAAACCTATCAACCTTGGACGATGTAGAGTTTGCAATATTTTCAACCTAGTACCATGTTAATATCTATGGGTGTGTGTGCATTTGACTTCCATTACCCATGACCTAATTTTGAACCTAGCCTACTGCTATTACTCGAGTTAACCATCACCCTTTCCCTCAATACTAAAACCCTTCCCCACCTAACTTCACCACCTACACATTTATCAAACCACTCACTGGTTCTATATTATACCTCATTAGTGTTTGGTTTTAGGGGGATCTCATTCACCCACACATGGGTCAATCAATCCCTGTTTTGTCAGCGTCACTTACCAATACAAGATATGTAACAAAAAGGGGGAAAATGTAGACACCAAAATTGGGTCACACTCCCCTTGGTCCCTTTTCAAATAGCCAACTCAAACATATTCACCTAACCATTACCCTTTTACCCCACATTAACATTAGTTTAATTATTTATAATTAGAGTGATACTCATCCTCACTTTATTCATTACTTAATTACCCTGATTAAACTAATTTCCACCTCACCTAGACACATCATCATAAACCTATTCTTAACATGTTTCCCTTTTACTATGACTCAATATTCACTCACCATAACTAACTAAGACTTTTTCCTACCTACCCTAATGAACAAAGACTTAGTGTAACCCTAAAATCACATTCTTATTCTCCCTCTAACCATATTCCCACTCATTAAAACATGACATTCCATTTTTCTCCACGAGAGCAGATAGAGTTGGCCCAAAATATTTCCAAGATCTGGCATTTTTAGTAACCTAGGATTTCCCCCCTTAACTGATGTCATTCAACCCTAAACCGACATTAGTCACCCTAAATTGTCGTCATTTACCATATATTCATTTTTGTAACCTTATTTGAGAGGTTGGCCACATTATCAATTTTTGGGAGAAAACAAGATCTGCATGTAAACAAGAACCAGAGCCCTTTCACACATCCAGATAGCCATAACTAGCACCAAGACTGATGAGAAGGTATTTTCATTCATAGTAGCATTCAGGGAAGCACTGTCATAGCATTAAGCACGATTCCATAGATCAACCATCATCATTATTCACCTATCAAATGTACAAACACGAGTTAGTGTATCTCTAACTTGTATCATCTCATACTTTTTTAGATTACAAAGTTTCTTCATCTGTGTTTATCAGTATCCATTTGCATTTTTTTATCACACCCTTGTTACCTTACTGTGGACTCAACCATCCCATCACCCAAAATCCTTTAATTGCCAATACTTGATTCTTGAATAGCTATGAGTACCCTCAACACCCCCATAGACCTAACTATTCCCCTTACCATCTCTGTTCAATCTCAGACAAACCCCCAAAACCTAGTTTATTGAATTTATACCATCGCGACTTAACCATCATCAATTTCCTCCCAACCATTGTCGGTCATACCTCACCGACATTAGTCTCTATATTTTCCCATCCTGAAAAAAAAGAACCTAAGAACCTTCATCCAAATGACCCAAGTGATCCAGAACTTAACCCAGACCTGTTCCAGCATACTGACCAACTATCCTACTTCCATATTGTTGGTCCGAAAATCTATCGCTTGGGTAGATCTATGGATAAACGAGCCAACAGTGTGTAGGGCATAGCCCCTCTTTAAGTCAGCAAAGTGAAACTGGTTTATTGCTATTCTACTAGCAGGAATCTGTGCAAGTCTCACAAATTCTACCTTCGGGGGTTTGGGATCTCATCCCAGTAGGGGTGTTTCTGACTATGAAAAGAAAAGAAAGGAAGAGGGGATGAAGAAAGAGTAGGTCCGAAGGGAGAAAAGAAATGAATTCCAAAAAAGAAAGGTCAGAAGGTTTATGTTTTGGGATTGGTAGTAAACAGAGCCAAATCTACTTGCATAAACGAGCAAAGCAATACTGATGATGAATAAATGACGATAAAATAGAAGCAGATTTAACAGAATAAACACATAGATCAAACATAAGAAAGATCTGATGCAAATAACACACGTATTCAGCACAAAGTCTAATTATTGTATTAATAATCCTTCTGTTACAAAAAGCTCAAAGTCTTTCCTCCTCACTCCTATTTTTCATCTGAAAGATATTCACTCATGCCCAATACAACAAGTATTGAGGTATTTATAGAAGAAGGAGAGAAAAGAAGGCAAAAAGGAGCTAACCACTTATTTACAAAGATATTTACAAAATATCTAAAAGTCATGTTGACTTTTGACAACTTGATGGATGACATCATCCCATGGTGCAACATGGATGATGTCATCATTTGTGCCAACATAATTTAGATATTCCCAACAAGAAAGTCAAAGAAGAGAGAGAGAGAGAATAAGAAGGAGGAGGAGAAGCTACTCGTCATCGCCATCCTGCGGCCGAAAGGGAGTAGCTTGCTTTTGTTGCTGCTCAGGTGACGAGATGTGGAATTGAGAGCGGTATTCCATAAACTTGTTGATCATGGGCCCTAGTTGATCCTGGGAAGGATCCTTGTGCTGCTCACATATCGCTTCACAAGTCTCTCGCTCATCTATGAGTTTCTCGGGGATTTTGGAATAGTCTTTTTCCGCTTCAATGAGTAACCCAATGAAGTCCTGACAGGTCAGCAGGTTGTTGATAGACTCTGCGTCAAAAGTGACCTCTGGCCCCATCCCTCGAGAAATGATCTCCTTGAAGATCTGGATGGTTTCATCAGCTTTTCTTAAAGTGAAGGAAGGAGTAAGCAACCCTGGCGTCATGTTGAGAACGATCCGTTCCATTTGGTGCATCGCGTCCAGGGCTTTTTCCTTCACCTTGTCGATCTTTTCTAGGACAAATTCCAGTTGATCCACCCAGTAATCCAGAGTGGACATGATTTTGTTGAGGGCCCTGGGATGGCCTAAGACATTGAACTTGACCAGATCTTTGACTGAAAAGTCAAACATTTGTTGAAAGGTCTCATATTGTAGTCTAACATGTTCCAGCTCTTCCGATATGGGTCCCGCTAACACGTGGAGCTCTTTATTCACCTTGTTGATGTTCAAATACAAGTCAGAGAACTTGGTGATTACTTTTTTGCTATCTTTGAGGATCTGGCTCCTCCAAGCGGAAACGGCCATACCCTGCTTAGTGATCTTTGCATATTCATTAATTTTCTCCTGGCTAAGAAGCTCAAAAGTCTCAGCGATAGTTGTGGGAGGCACACTGCCCATTTTCTGTAAGGCTTGGAGAAGATATTTATTTTTCTCTTTCAGTTTCCTTTTCTCCTCTTTTGTTTCCTGAAGCTTCTTGCAGAGGGCGTCAACTACAAAAAGGGCCTCCCCCTGAAGGCTTTCAGAAGACGTCTCATTGTGACTTGGGTCACAGTATAATCTGTTGGAGACAGATCCTTTTTCTCCTTGAGAGGATTGGGATACGCAATCTCCATTACCCTCTCTCCCGAAGCACTTTGAGAGAAGCATGTGACGGGATTTGCTTCTTTTCCCCCTTAGATGGGATTACAGAAAAGTCCATCAGAGCGATGGGAACTTTCCTTTTTTGCTGACTTAACTGCTAGCAGATCCAGGCTGGACTTATGGGAGAAGGGCCAGAAACAGAGAAGGGGGCAGCCACAGTAGAAGAAGGGAAAAAACATGGAGACACATGGCGGCGGCATGGAGAGAACAGCCGAAGAAGTGCCCACGGGAGGAAGGGATACTGTAGCTGAGGAAGACATAGGAAGGGAAGGGAGCTCAGAGATGAGGGAAGAAATGGAGGGGGAAAGATCCGTGAGGGAAGAGAAGATAGACGAAGAAGCGGGGGGAATAGTAGAAGAAGTGGGAGAGGACACGACCAAAGGGATGGTCACTTGAGTCACTCAAGGAGGGGAAGGAAGAGAAGAAGAAGGGACAGAAAAGACCTCGGTTTTTGTAACAATGTCGACATCTTGAGTGGATGGGCCTATTGGAACATCCTCTTCTGCTTCTTTCTCTAGAGTAACCAGAGTTATGACCTGTTCGGGTGCCGCGAAAAGAGGACTCTCAGGAGCTTCTTCTTGAGTGGTGTTGGATTCACCCTCTATGCCTTTGCCCTTTCCTTTAGGCTGTTGTTTAGATTGAGGAGGAGCATTACCCAATGGGGAGGTTGTGAAATCAACCACGAGGTAGATTAATCCGTTCATCTGGCACCAATGCTCTGTTCTGCACAGAGTTTCCTTGACCCTCTCCTCAATCGTCTGAGGTGCCTTAGTTCTATCAATGGCTAGAAAAGGCCAATTGTCCCCATCTGTGTTAGTATATACTTGGTCTACTTCATCCTCCATAGTTTGGAAGCCTTTGGGGACAATTGCTACCCCGTATTGGATGATTTCTGCCAAGGCTAAGTGAGAATGGTCCTTTCTCCTAAGCTCAACCTCATGAATGATGTCGATGTAGATGTCTTCGATCTGAGGGATGTGGATTGGATCTAGCTTAGCCCTTGGTAGACAACTTCTTGGGTTGAAGGTAGGCCTGGCCGGGAAATCATGTTTCAAATTAAGCAGCTCCAGCTCTGTGAACATGTCCTTTACCTTGTGATGGGTAAGGCATGTATATCTGCCCACTGTGAGGGGGAAAGGAGTTCCACCCTTCTTTCTTTTGAGGCACTTCTCATGATAGGTGATCAGCTGCCTTGATAGCTCTAGCAGAATCATCTTGGGTCTAGCATACCTCGGCAGTCTAGTTGGCTCTCCCAAGAAGTTGGCTGCCCTCAGATAGGTGAACGTGGGAGATTGGGTGAACAAGGCCCCCCATTTCTCAGTGGCTGCCACTATGCTCTTAGTCGTGCGACCGCAAGTCATATTTGGCCTCAACAGGTAGATGATGTGGTAGAAAAAAACATCGTTGATCTTTGTGAATTGAGGGATGCTATTTTCCAGCCTAAACTCTGGGTAGTATTCATATATTTTGACCTGAGGCCAAACCCCACTCCGCATCAGGCCTGGGTAGTCTCTTTCTGATGCTGCAGCGTAAACAACATAGGAATTCATGTAGAATCTCCCTGTTCTATTGAATTATTGAAGTTGTTCGGAGATTGTGCTGCTTATAATCTCTGCCCATTCAAAGCGCTGATCGGGCATATTCTTATTCATGGTCTCTAAGTACCGTAGCATCCATTTATGGAAAAAGTGGGCATCAGGAAGCCCAAAGACCCTGCTCAGGAATGTGATGGTGTCATTGAGCTCCTCCGAAAAATAATTGCGGTGAATGATTTGTAGCCATCGGGTCACTACCTTTTTGTTTTTCAAATAGACCTCGTTCATCAGTTGCATGCAATGATATTCGTTGTCGTCCCAGGCCTTAATACAATCCTGTCGGCTGACGGCCACAAAGTGCCGATGATGAGGAATGCCGAGTATTATCTCGAAGTGGTGGGCAGTGAGGTTAATGATGACCTCGCCCTTGTCATTTACGACACACCTTATTTCCTTGTTGTAGCACCGGGCAACCACCATCATGAATTCATTATTGACGGTGCTAACTAGGATTCCTCCAGCGAAGTGTAGGGAACTGCCCATTAGTTTGTCCATCCATGGACTTCTTGTTACCTTCTGAGTCCTGACCCAGAATTCCTCTATATCAATGTGACCCAACTCTAAGTCTCTAATGTCTAGACCTGTCGCATTCGGCCTGGGAGTTAGGCATTCTGACCCTCTGATATTTATATTTCATCTCTTCTTCTGTAAGTTTGGCCTTCCCTTTGAATTTGGTAGGTCTCTTGCTTGATGTAGACATATGTTCTTCTGAGCTTAATTGCTGATATGCACGAAGAAGAAGTGAGACCCGACGTAAAAAGGTTTGTATTAGTCATTTGATCTTCCATTGAAGTGTTAACAGAAGAAAGAGTTAGCGATTTTGAGGCTCAAGGCGCAGGGCGCATGAAAGCTACAACTTATAGGGCTAAATAGGTAAGGCGCACAGAAAAAAGGTGTTGCAAGGATTAAATCAGTGCCAAAGGCGCATGGTGCATAGATACTGCAGGGTACATTTTGTAAAGGGTGCATGGAGATTTGGTGTTACATAGGGACAGGATGCGCCAAAGGCGCATGTATTTTTCATGTTGCGTGGAAAATTGGTGCGCCAAAGGCGAATGTATTATTTGTGTAACATGAACTTTTTGTGCGCCAAAGGTAACTTGGTGCGGCGCACAGAGGGTCTACACAACATGATGTTGCTGTAATGAGGAATGCACCTGCGCCGTTATAGCTTTGTACTTAGCGCGTATGAAAGGGGTGTTTCATGGATGCTGGGTGCACCAAAGGGCGCACGAATCTTTTGCGTTGCATCCAAATTTGATGTGCTTAAGGGGGTGCACAGGAAGCGGTTACAGCATGCAAGAGAAATGCGCCATGAGGGCACATCTTTTTATGATGTAACAGAGGTGACAGATGCACCAAAGGCGTAACTATTTTTGATGTTGCATAGCAATTTTATGCGCCACAAGTGAAAATGGTTTTTAGGTCTGTTCATTCTCTCAGAGGGGTTTCCACATAAGTTTTAGCTTTCTCAAGGTTCATATGAAGGAGTGCAATACTAAGAAGGATCATCAAGCCAACATCATTTTTAGGACAGAGCTTCTTTTTCCAGCAGATCTGGAAAGAGGAGGAAATGTGGAAGGACAGCAAAGGGGGGGGGCAAGATCATAATCTATTCTCTTCATCCTACTGAACCATCCTAGCAATCAAAATCCACAAAAACAAAAAGCACGAAAGAATGAAAACCACTTACCCGGATATAAACGATGAAAAAGCATGAGAATGGGTCCACAACATGTTGAAAGCGACAGGGTAGATACTGACAGGTTCAGAGAAAATATCACATGTTTTGCATTGGTGATAATGACAACACAGATGCACCTATATATAGGTGAAGAAGTAATAAATGTGCCACCAACTTTTCAAGTGGCGCATGGAATGCATTGTCGACACAAGAATATGTGCGCCTTTGGCGCACCGAAAAGTGGCGCAATAAAAGTGTTGTTGACACGAAGGTGCATGTGCCTTGGTGCATGCAGGAAAGACTCAACATGTCAAGGCACACCAAAAGGCCTGTTGACACGGAGAACCATGCACTAAAGGATTTAAAGGGGGCGCACCAAAAGTTGATGTTACATAGTAATTCTATGCGCCCAGCCAAAAGACCAAAAATGACTAAGTTCGGAAAACCAGATTTCCCGGAAAAGGGATTTTGCAACGTTCTGAACGCAATGGATCCCTAACGAGGGATTGGAAAAAAAAATTTGGTATGGTTATCGGTAAAATTTCGCTTGTCAATTTTACGGGATAACAATTGGCTCTTTCTGGGGACTATCCCTGAGAAAACTTGGGGTTAGAGAGTCCCAGATCTCATGTGCCTATCCATTGGGTAACAGAGTCAAAAATAAGGGTGATCGGAGGAAGAACAAAGGAGACACACAAAAAACTGAAAGCAAACACACAATGAAAACAAACACACAACTAAAGAAAACTGTACAAAGAAGAAAGCAAGCTCTACTTCTTGAAAATTTTCAGATGTTGCCCGCTATAAGGAAGCGGGGAGCTCGGTTCCATCCAGATATGAGAGATAGAAACTATTCTCTTTGTTGAGTTGCTTTGATCTTGAAGGGCCCTCTCCACAGGAAATCAAACTTTCCGTGCATGCCCTTTGGCTCTCTTCACTTGTCCCACAAAAGGACGAGGTCTCCTACTTGGAAATCCCTTTGCTTAGCTTTTTTATCGAATAATATCTTGACTTGATTCTGATCTTCGGTGATCCTGTCGACCACTCTTACTCTCTTTTCTTCAAGCTCTGTCAGATATATGATCCTCTTCTCAAGAGAATTTTGGAAAGTTTCATCTTCGATAGCTCGTGCCAAGCGCAGAGCAGGAAGTTCAGTAGAAATGGGAAGCTCAACATCAGTGCCATATAACACTTGAAAAGGTGACATACTGAGAGACCTCTTGGGACTAATACGATCGGCCCACAAAGCGTCGTACAAAGACTTGTGCCACATTCATTGATTCTCATCTACTAATTTTTGTATGATGGTCACCAAGTTCTTGTTACTCGATTCCGCTTGACCATTTCCCTGAGGGTAATAATCTGAGGCATGAGCCAAAGTTATCCCATATTCATAGCAAAAACTAATAACTTCTCGCGAGGAGAAGTTAGAAGCATTATCAGCAACAATTTTGTTTGGAACGCCATACCAGACAATGATATTTTCTTTAATGAAACTGTAAACAACCTCAGAAGTGGCATGTTTGACAGGTATGGCTTCCACCCACTTGGTGAAGTAATCCGTTGCTGTAAGGACATAATTATGTCCAGCACTTGATTGGGGATTGAGTGCACTGATAAAATTGATTCCCCACTGCCTGAATGGTTCGTTGACAACAACCGGCTTGAGGGGAAAAGAAACCAACTTGGGCTTCTGCTGGCAAGGTTCACACTTTGCTACCCAGGTGGCTGTATCTTGGAAAAGCATTGGCCAATAGTACCTAGCTCAGATGATCTTGTGTGCTGTTACGGAAGAGGAGAAATTCCCCCCACAGGCTGAATTATGAAAACTTTCAAGCAACTTTACCTGCTGTGGCTTATTGACACATCACAAGAAGACACCATCTATCCCACGTTTGTATAAACCGTCATCCCAGATGACATATTTAGCTGCTCTGAGCTTTATAGTGCACTTCTCCTTTGTAGTTAGGTACACTGGGAATTCGCCGTAGGTGAGGAAAAAAGTAATATCGGAATACCATTCATCACTAGTCGCAACAAATAGGACCAGAGGCAGTGAATCAGGTTTTTTCAGCCGGTCTTGTGCTTCATCGGTGTAGTCATCCTTTTCATCAGGGTTTTTTGAATCTTTGTTTTCAGCCATAAGGTGACATAGGCCCTTGCCTCTTACCAGCTTGGTTGGTTTAATATCCAGGTCATACTCCTAGACCTTTGCGATCCAATTTCCTCGCAAGCTTCCTAACTCCTATTGAGTTAGAATTGATTTGACCGCCATGTCAGAGACTAGCACCACCGTATGAGAGTTTAGAATGTAATACCTAAAATTTTTCACTGCTTTGACAACGGCGAAGGCATGCTTTTCCAGTCGAGACATTTTTAGTTCGTGAGGCTTTAGGGGAGAGCTCATGAACGCAATCAGAGATTCAACATCTTCCAAATTCTTTTGCATCAAGATTGCAGACACAGTATGCTCAGATGCATAACTATACATGATGAAGTCCTTGGAGAAATCAGGACATACCAGGACTGGTGCGTGAGCAACGGAAGATTTTATTTCTTCAAATGACCTTTTTCCTTCCTCGCTCCACCAGAAATTTGGTGACCCCTTCACCATGTTCAATATGTGATGAGTCTTCTCAGCAAAGTCAGGAACAAAACACCTGAGAAAGTTCACCTTTTCGAAGAAAGAATGAACGCCAGTCTTGCTTGTAGGCAGAGTAAGGCTTTGAATAGCCTTAACTCTTTCGGTATCTATCTTCATTCCTTCCTTACTAATAACATGTCCCAGCAACTTTCCTTCCATGACTCCAAAAACAGACTTTTTTGGGTTTAGGGAGATTCCATGTTCTCGGCACCTGGCCAACACTTGCTCCAAATGATCATAATGATCATTTCGTTGTTTAGAGAACACAGTTAAGTCATCTAGATAAATGACAATGACTTTCCCCATCATACCTTTGAATGCAAAGTCCATGGCCCGCTGAAAAGTGGTGCCAGCATTAGTTAGGCCAAAAGGCATCCTGCTGTAGGCAAATGTACCCCAGGGAGTAGTGAATGTTGTTTTGAATTGATCTTTAGGCGAAACTTCAATCTGATTGTAGCCTGAAAAACCATCAACCATGGACAGTATCTCTGATCCAGTTACTGCTTACAGAACTTGATCCATTATAGGAAGTGGGTAGTTGTCTTTCAAGGAATCCTGATTCAAATTGTGAAAGTCTACGCATATGCGTATCTCACCATTTTTCTTGCGCACTGGCACAATATTTGCTACCCAAGTACTGTGATGGATAGGAAAGATGATTCTTGCATCCAGCATTTTCTAAATTTTGGCCTGGATGGTGCCTGAGATCTTAGGATTATAATGCCTCTGCTTCTGGCAAAAGGCTTTGACATCTTCTTTCAACGGGATGTCATGCTGGACGTCCTTTGGCTTAAAATACTTTAGATCAGCATAGGACCATGCCAATACATCCATGTATTTCTTCAGTAACTTGACAAATTTCCGCTTCTCCTCTGGCGTGCAACATTTTCCAATGTTCACAAACTGCGGGTGCTCTACCAAACCTATATTGACCGGTTCAGTTTCTGGGGATGAGTCAGGATCATCTCGCCTCTTCTTTTTCACAAAACGATCATGCCTATCAAACACCTGCTCCAAAGAAACCAGGCCCTTTGGAATTTTATTTCCTTTGAGCTGACATATGCCGTCATTCCATTCAGATTCATCATCTTGATCGATGACTGATTCACGGCAAGTGGAAGTAGATCCTTTAAAGTGCAATTCGTTAAAATTTTCCACCTTCTCTAGAAAAGTAATGAATTGATTATCATCGTTGAACACTTGCCAATGCTGAGAATTGTCTGGCACGCTTGGGAAGAAAACCACCTCAATGGTGTATTTGTTTGTTTTCAAACCTGGGTGAGGGAGCATGAGGGATGCTGAAACAGCCAATGAATCGGCCATGTCATTTTGAGCTCTTGGAATGGATTCAATTGAAAAAGCATCAAACTCTTCAATGTTGTCCCATACTATATTACGGTAATGCCTGAGCCTTTCATTCTTCACTTGGTAAATCCTTTTAACTTGATTTACAACTAGCTCTGCATCACCTTGCACTTTCAGATTCTTAATCCCTCTTTCCTTTGCGGCTTGCATGCCAAGTAGCAAAGATTCATACTCAGTAGTATTATTCGTGTTGAAAAACTGTAACTTGAAAGAGAGAGGAATGACTTCTTCCTCGGGAGATATTAGCACGGCTCCGGTGCCACATCCACTAGTTACACAGCTGCCGTCGAACTGCAAGGTCCAGATCTTATTAAGATCTCCTTCTTGAACGAGAACAACCATTTTGTCAGACTCAGTAGACAAGAAATAGTTCCCCATCCCTGACGATTCAAAAAGGATTTGAGCTTTGGGGTCCTCAGAGCTAGTAACTAAGTACTTCTTTTTTTATTCTGGCTCCAAAGTCTACATTACACCTTTGACGGGGATTCTAGCCTTAGACCAATCCATATGAATCTCCCCACCAACTTCGCTGTAAAAACTTCTTCCCAGCAAAATTCCGTAGGCTGCCGGAATGTTGGTAACGAGGACGGTCATTTTTACTCTTTTATTTGGGAATGCCGCAAATGCAAATTACGCGTCTTTAATTTGACCAATTAACGGAACCTGCTTGGTTTCCAAGGAATAACAATTTCCAAAAGGCTTGGTAAGGGTGAGGCCCAAAGCATGGGCAACTTTTACTGGCATGACGTTATCAGAAGCTCCGGAATCAATTATGCAGTTACTCAACTTGTGACCATTGATTAGGAGGGAGAGATAGAAAGGCTCTATCTTTCCTGATGCAGATGTTGAAGCAACATTTATGTGGGATTCAGGGGGAGTGGAAAGGATTCCTTTTGGGGAAACCTGATTAGATACAACAGCTTGACTTTGAATATACTTGGTCAATCTTACAAGCTATTCGGGATTTGACTGAAGGTACTCAGCTTCAGACATTTGGATCTTGGTCTTTTTCACATGATCTATGATATCAAATGTGGCCAAGGGTTGCGTTGGTGAAGGAATGAGTCCCTCACTTCACGATGGTGGAATAGGATTACTGGTCTTGGTAGGAACATGAGAGGACTGATTTGGAGGAGAGATGGGGGAAAAAGATTTCCTTGTAAAAGACTTGCCAGGGAGTTGAGTAGGAAGAGGATTACCTCTTTTAGCAATGGTCGGAGGCGTGTTTGACACGACCTTCTCCTTCGGCACATGGGCAGCGACCTCTGCTTCTTTTCCTTGTGAGCGGGTAAAAACAGCGTATGATTGTCCGCTCGCATAGCCCTGAGTACCTTCCTCTTCATTAGATTCTTCCTCATCAAATTCCATATATCCGATAGTAGAGTCGCTAGTCAGCTCACCGACATCTTGATCATCTTCGTCTTGAGACGTAGGCTCTTCATAATATTGCTCTTCTTCTTCAATTTCAGCCAGAGTGTTGACAGGAGGAGCCTCAAGTGCCAGCCACGGAGCAGTTGCAGGTAAGCACAGCCTTTGTGAAATGTTGTTAGGAACGAAATTCCTCCATGGAATATCCCGGTATGAGGAACTGGGGGAAGCCTGGGCCAACTGCTTCTTCAATGCAAGCAAGTCGTTCGCCATCTTTTGAAAGGCTGGATCAGACGAAGTAGTGGGCAAAGGGCTCAAAGATTTAGGCATGGATGATTCCTTTTTCAATTCACCAGATATTATCAAATTATCTTCTATTCAAATGGCAGCGGCCTAGGCGAGAATCAAGGTAGCCACTTGCTCTTGAAGGAGCAAGAAACTAAATTTTGAGCTCATAGCGTTTACGAAGAAACACTTTATGATTTTCCAGCGTTGGAAGCATGGCAACAAGGACACGGTTGATTAATACATTGAACCTGGCGATAAAATCATGCGCATGGTCTCATTTGCCTCCTTCTTTAGGTGAGTGATCTGTGATAATAATGCAAATGCATCTTCTGAAGGTTTGTATCTGTCTTCAAAAGCATCCCACAAGGTGGCCCAACTAGTAATAGATCGGGCTGGTAAATGCTGAAACCATTCAGCCGCAGGTCCTTGTAGAGTTTCCATAAAAAGGTGAACCAACACATCCTCATGAGTTACATCCAGGATACTGCATGACATGATGAATGCAGATATGTGGGAATCTATTCTTTGATTTCCTGCTCCCGTCGAATTTGGGAATATTCTTTTGGTTTCCGTGAGGGAGCGCGTGAACTGGATGTGGCAAATCCAAGGGACCCATAGCATTTTCCCCATGGTACCGCCATTTGAAAAGCCAGAAAAATAACACGAGCTGGAAGTGTGGTTCCGCTAAGTAGCAAGGCACTACAAAGGGATGTGGATGCCCCTTGCGAAATATTTTTCCTTCGTGGAGGTGAGACACTCCTGGATGACCGGTCAGCCAAGCTTAGCATTGAAAAACATGCTGGTGTTATGCTGAAATTGTACCTTTGAAGAAAATAGAAAGTAGGATCAGTTTCTCTACGAGCTCTCCTGCTACGTGTAAAGGAATCACCTGCCAGCGTGTCTTCCCTGCGTTGCGATTTTGTAGTGTAGATTCAAAAAAAAATTTCGGCTGTACTTGCTGATTTTCTGGCTTTTCTGGCAAAATCCAGCAGCATGTACTTTTCTAAATATTTAAAAACTATCCTCTTCAGAAAACTGATTCCGGTTAATGACAAATAACAGCGAGGATAAAACGGTAGAGAAGATTAGCAAGATGATTTTCATGGATCTAATTTTAACTTTTTCAAAGGGTTTCAAACTTTTGGTAAACAATCAAAAACTCATATCTATGGCAAAACGCTGATTTATATATAAAACTCAGCGAACTAAAAGTCTCCAAATAGGCCAGATCCATGGATCTCAGAAGAAAATTTTCAATTTGGAGCACTTTTGCAAAATTTGAGATTTTTTAACAAAAAGTTCAAGTTTGCAAACATGCGGTGATTTTTCTAATTTTTCTAGATTTTCTATCCTACCACCATCATAGATCTGATAGATTTATTCGATCCCCAGTAGAGTCGCCAAAAACTGTTGGTCTGAAAATCTATTGCTAGGGTAGATCTATGGATAAACAAGCCAACAGTGTGCAAGGCATAGCCCCTCTTTGAGTCAGCAAAGCAAAACTAGTTTATTGTTGTTCTACCAGCAAGAATCTATGTAAGTCTCACAAAATTCTGCCTTCGAGGGTTTGGGATCTCATCCCAGTAGGGGTGTTTCCAACTGCAAAAAGAAAGGAATGGAAGAGAGGATGAAGAAAGAGTGGGTCTGAAGGGAGAAAAGAAATGAATTCCAAAGCAAAAAGGTCAGAAGGTTTATGTTTTGGGATTGGTAGTAAACAGAGCCAAACCTACTTGCATAAACGAGCAAAGCAATACTGATGATGAATAAATGACAATAAAATAGAAGCAGATTTAATAGAATAAACACATAGATCAGACATAAGAAATATCTGATGCAAATAACACACGTATTCAGTACAAATTCTAAATATTGTATTAATAATCCTTCTGTTACAAAAATCTCAAAGTCTTTTCTCCTTACTCCTATTTTTCATCTAAAAGATATTCACCCATTGCCCAATACAACAAGTATTGGGGTATTTATAGAAGAAGGAGAGAGAAGAAGGCAAAAAGGAGCCAACCACTTATTTACAAAGATATTTACAAAATATCTAAAAGTCATGTTGACTTTTGAAAACTTGATGGATGACATCATCCCATGATGCAACATGGATGATGTCATCATTTGTGTCAACATACTCCAGATATTCCCAGACAAGAAAGTCGAAGAAGAGAGAGAGAGAGAGAGAAGAAGAAGGAGGAGAAGCTACTCGTTGTCATCATCTTACAGCCGAAAGGGAGTGGACTTGCTTTCGCTGTTGCTCAGGTGACGAGATATGGAATCGGGAGTGGTATTCCATAAACTTGTTGATCATGGGCCCTAGTTGATCCTGGGAAGGATCCTTGTGCCGCTCACTGATCACCTCACAAGTTTGCCGTTCATCTATGAGTTTCTCGGGGATTTTGGAAGAGTCTTTTTCCGCTTCAATGAGTAACCCAATGAAGTCCCGACAGGCCAGCAGGTTATTAATAGACTCTGCGTCAAAAGTGACCTCTGGCCCCATCCCTTGAGAAACGATCTCCTTGAAGATCTGGATGGTTTCATCAGCTTTTCTTAAAGTGAAGGAAGGAGTAAGCAACCCTGGCGACATGTTGAGAACGATCCGTTCCATTTGGTGCATCGCGTCCAGGGCTTCTTCCTTCACCTTCTCAATCTTTTCTAGGACAAATTCCAGCTGATCCACCTGGTAATCCAGAGTGGACATGATTTTGTTGAGGGCCCTGGGATGGCCGAAGATGCTAAACTTGACCAGATCTTCGACTAAACAGTGGAACATTTGTTGAAAGGTCTCATGTTGTAGTCTAGCATGTTCCAGCTCTTCCGATATGGGTCCCGCTAATGCTTGTAGCTCTTTATTCGCTTTTTTGATGTTCAAATACAAGTCAGATAGCTTGGCTATTACTTTTTCGCTGTCTTTCAGGATTTGTCTCCTCCAAGCGGAAACGGCCATACCCTGCTCGCCAATCTTTGCATATTCATTAATTTTCTCCTGGTTCAGAAGCTCAGAAGTCTCGGCAGCAGTTGTGGGAGGCACACTGCCTATTTTCTGTAAGGCTTGGAGCAGATATTTATTTTTCTCTTTCAATTGCCTTTTCTCCTCTTTTTTTTCCTGAAGCTTCTTGCAGAGGGTGTCAACTACAGAAAGGGCCTCCCCCTGAAGACTTTCAGAAGACATCCCCATTTTGACTTGGGTCACAGTATAATCTATTGGAGACAGATCCTTTTTCTCCTTGAGAGGATTGGGGTACGTGATCTCCATTACCCTCTCTCCCGAAGCACTTTGAGAGAAGTGTGTGACGGGCTTCTGCTTCTTTGCCCCCTTAGATGGGATTACAGAAAAGTCCATCGGAGCACTGGGAAATTTCATTTTTTGCTGACTTAACTATTGAGAGATCCACACCGGACTTATGGGAGAAGGGCCGGAAACAGAGAAGGGGGCAGCTACAGTAGAAGAAGGGAAAAACGTGGAGCCACGTGGTGGCGGTATGGAGAGAACAGCCGAAGAAGTGCCCACGGGAGGAAGGGATACTACAGCTGAGGAAGACATAGGAAGGGAAGGGAGCTCAGAGATAAGGGAAAAAATGGAGGGGGAAAGATCCGTGAGGGAAGAGAAGATGGACGAAGAAGCGGGAGGAATAGTAGAAGAAGGGGGAGCAGACACAACCAAAGGGATGGTCGCTTGAGTCAGTCGAGGAGGGGAAGGAAGGGAAGAAGAAGAAACAGAGGGGACCTCGGTTGTTGTAGCAATTTCGACATCCTGAGTGGATGGGCCTATTGGAACATCCTCTTCTGCTTTCTTTCTCTGGCGTAACTAGAGTTATGACCTGTTTAGGGTGCCACGGAAGGAGGACTCTCAGGAGCTTCTTTTTTAGTGGTGCTGGATTCACCCTCTATGCCTTTGGCCTTGCCTTTAGGATGTTTTTTAGATTGGGTAGGTGCGTTACCCAATGGGGAGGTTGTGAAATCAACCCCGAGGTAGATTAATCCGTTCATCCAACACCAATGCTCTGTTCTGTGCAGAGTCCCCTTGACCCTCTCCTCAATCATCTGAGGTGCCTTAGTTCTATCAATGGCTGGAAAAGGCCAATTGTCCCCATCTGTGTTAGTATATACTTGGTCTACTTCATCCTCCATAGTTTGGAAGCCTTTGGGGACAATTGCTACCCCGTATTGGATGATTTCTGCCAAGGCTAAGTGAGAATGGTCCTTTCTCCTAAGCTCAACCTCATGAATGACGTTGATGTAGATGTCTTCGATCTGAGGGATGTGGATTGGATCTAGCTTAGCCCTCGGCAGACAACTTCTTGGGTCGAAGGTAGGCTTGGCTAGGAAATCATGTTTCAAATTAAGTAGCTCCAACTCTGCGAACATGTCCTTTGCCTTGTGATGGGTAAGGCATGTATATCTTCCCATAGTGAGGGGGAAGGGAGTTCCACCCTTCTTTCTTTTGAGGCACTTCTCATAATAGGTGATCAGCTACCTTGATAGCTCTAGTAGAATTAGCTTGGGTCTAGCATACCTTGGCAGTCTAGTTGGCTCTCCCAAGAAGTTGGCTGCCCTCAGATAGGTGAACATGGGAAATTGGGTGAACAGGGCCCCCCATTTCTCAGTGGCTGCCACTATGCTCTTGGTCGTGCGACCGTAAGTCATATTTGGCCTCAACAGGTAGATGATGTGGTAGAAAAACACATCGTTGATCTTTGTGAATTGAGGGATGCTATTTTCTAGCCTCAACTCTGGGTAGTATTCATATATTTTGACCTGAGGCCAAACCCCACTCCGCATCAGGCCTAGGTAGTCTCTTTCTGATGCTGCAACGTAAACAACATAGGAATTCATGTAGAATCTCCCTGTTGTATTGAATTGTTGAAGTTGTTCGGAGATTGTGCTGCTTATAATCTCTATCCATTCGAAGCACTGATCGGGCATATTCTTATTCATAGTCTATAAGTACCATAGCATCCATTTATGGAAAAAGTGGGCGTCAGGAAGCCCAAAGACCCTGCTCAGGAAAGTGATGGTGTCACTGTGCTCCTCCGAAAAATCACTTCGGTGAATGATTTGTGGCCATCGGGTCACTACCTTTTTGTTTTTCAAATAGACCTCATTCATCAGTTGCATGCACTGATCTTCGTTGTCGTCCCAGGCCTTAATACAATCCTTTCGGCTGACGGCCACAAAGTGCCGATGATGAGGAATGCCAAGTATTATCATAAAGATAGAACCTTTATTTCTTCATTTTCCTTATTTAGTGTTGGTTAAT
Organism: Taxus chinensis; assembly: GCA_019776745.2. Lineage (NCBI taxonomy): Eukaryota > Viridiplantae > Streptophyta > Pinopsida > Cupressales > Taxaceae > Taxus > Taxus chinensis. Next base: position 28,163,886 of record CM034149.1, on the reverse strand, counting down.
ATGATAAAGTAGAGTCATTTTGGGTCCCTATGGATCATAATTTAGATAGTGTAACAAATTTCCGTCATAGTCTCGATGGAAGCGAGTGACCCCAAGTAGGGTATATCACGTATGCACTTGATGAGGTTTCTTTTATTATAAGGGAAATGTTTTTGGGGAATGTTCCATCGTGAAGGTAATTAAATATTTCAATATACCATGGATAAAGGTACTAATAAATTCACATACCAAATAGGAACCTAGCATGTCATACGATGGTGTTCATAGATGTTCAACAAAGAATGGCATATCATTGTTTCTAGGTAAGCTATTTAACATATACCCCATTGTGGCCATAGCTTCTACTTCTCTATTCTGTTCTCTTGGGATTTTTTGAAATGTAATCTTCTCAAAGAAATCCTTCAAAGAATAAATTATTATCGTGTATGGAAGAAGTTTCTCATATTTAACTTTATATTCATTTGTTTCCTATTTTATAATCAGCATGGAATCATTGATTACATTCACTTGTCTAATATCTAGCTTAATAGCTAGCTTCATCCTTAGAATAAGGGCTTCATATTCTACTATATTATTGGGACATGGGAACCTGATATGGAATGCCTGAGGGATAAAGTCTCATGAAGGAGTGATCAACACAACTCTGGCACCTGAAACATAAAAGGTAAAGGATCCATCAAAGTAAATTTTCCATATAATATATTCCTGGAGGTACATTTTGGATGCATCTGGAAGTTCAAGACTCAAAGGTTTCATACTTGGTAGTGGGGATTTAGCTATTTGATCTATTAAAACCTATCCTTTTACTAATTTTTGGTAAACATATTCGATGTCAAACTTGCTAAGTAAGATAGTTCAATTGGCCATCTTTCCTGTGAGTGTGGGATTTGACAAAATTTACTTTAATGGATCAACTTTTGAGATAAGCTTGACCTTATTATTAAGAAGATAATGAACTAGTTTCTGAAAAGAAAAAACTATAGCCAAGCAAGCCTTTTCTATCTTTGGGTAGTTGATCTCGTAAGCTATCAAATTTTGGCTTAAGTAATACATAGATTTTTCTTTTTGATCCTTATCATACTATGCCAGTAGTGCCCCAATTGCAAAGTACATGGTTGAAATGTAGAGTAGTAATGGTTCACTTGCCATGGGTGACATTAGAACTTGGGGTTTAGCCAAATATTCTTTGATTAACGCAAATTCTTGTTGTTGTTCTAGTCCCTAGTGAAACTTGACATATTTCTTGAGAAGATGTGTAAATGTGCTACACTTATCTACAAGCTGAGAAATGAACCTTCTAATCAATTGTCTCTTTCCTTACAAGCTTCATAGTTTTCTGATATTCGTCAGAGGAGGTATTTATTTTATAGTAGTAACCTTTGTAGGATCTACTTTCATTTCTCTCCATGAAAGAATGAATCCTAATAATGTTCTAGATAATACGTCGAATACACACTTCTTCGGTTTGATTCATACCTTGTAGTCCCTTAGACACCTAAATATGCATCATAAAATATTTAGGTGATCTTCCTGATTATAGGAATTTTCCAATATGTTGTCCACATAATATTACATGATGTCACTAATCATGTCATGAAAGATAATAGTCATTTCCTATTGATAGGTTATGCCTACATTCTTGAGGTCGAAGGGCATGACTTGATAACAAAATGGACCTCATGAGGTGGTAAAATTTGTCTTATATTGGTCCTCCTTAGAAATTTTTATCTGGTTATATCATGAAAATCTATCCATGAGTGAAATCATTTTGTAACCAGTTGTTGAATCAACAATCATTTCAATGTTGGGAAGAGGGAATTCATCTTTAAGATAAGATTTATGGATGTCTCGGAAATCATTACAAACTCTAATACTGTCAGGTTTCTTCTACACTAGGACTAATTTAGAAATCCACTCTGAATAGTCAATAGGCATGATGAAGACTACTACCAATAATATTTCTAGCTCTACTTTGACCAAAAAGGTGACGTGAGGATGCATCTTTTTGATTTTTTATTTTATGGGCTTGGCATTTGGGTGAGCAAAAATATTTTGCACCACTAATATAGGATCATGTCTTGGCATGTCTACATAAGACCAAGAAAATATATCTACAAATTCACTTAAAAGAAACACAAAAGTATTCTCTTCTTGAGCTGAGAGTGAAGCTCCCAACTTGACTATTTTGGGTAATTCCTTTATGCCAATATTGACATCTATTGTCTCCTCCACCAATAAGTTGGACTCATCTTCCATGCACATAGGATCAGGGGGAAGATTAATATTTTCTTCTACTAAAGTCATTTTAAAAATATTTTCCACTTAAGGTTGGTCAACTTATTTTTCTGTTTGTTGGTGCCATTTTTGACCTTGCACCATGTTGCCCTAAATTTTCAAATCTGTATTTGCTAAAAAAACATTTTACCCTTTGATTTAATGGTTTGTAATTCTTCCCCTCAAGTTGAAATGCTTTAAAAATGCTCACAAACTTGTTGTTTTGACCTAATTTGAATGAATAATCCAAGTTTTCCCTTTTCTGTGCCCTAGTTTTTCTAATTTTGCGGGCTATGTCATTTTTCCCTTTACTAGATCATGTAAAAATAAAAATTGATCAAATCATACTTGTGTGCAATTGAAAATCCAATCCCAAGGTCGAAAATGTTTGGAAATCATGCTTCAGTTGATTTAAAATTTAAAAAAATGCCATCCTTGGTGAAAAAATTGAATTCTAGGGCATCCTTTGAATTTTTTGCATTTTGACGGTCAGGGCATCATTTGCCCATCAAATTCATCCTCTGAAGGTATTGGAAACATGGCAGGTTTTCATTGGCCAAGGTGTGGTGGGGAATGTTTCTAACTTGTCATTTTTTTATTTTTTTGGCAAAGTGGCAAATTTGGCTCCACGGCTCCGCCTTTTTCAAAGTTGCCTATGTGGCAGGTTTTCATTGGCCAAGGAGAGGCAAGGAGTTGGATCTCCTTTGAAAATTTTGGCTTTATTTTGCAAAATTTCCTAAGTCAAAATTTTTCCCAAATCCCCACAGCCAACTAGAAGGGGACACGTGTCATGTTCTTATACGAAGGTGGAGGAGTGGGCCAACGGGAGAACTTTGGCATTTTTTGCCTTTTAGAAAAGGGAAAAAAAAGGCAAGGGAAGGCCCATGGGTCTACAAAGGAGCCATAGTTTGACACGTGGCGGATGTAGAAAGAAGTGTGGGCTGCACGGAGGTAAAAGGGAATTTTTTCCCTTTTTCACAAAGGAGTTCAAAATGAAAATTTTTTAGCGTCCCCCCGTGAACGAATCAGAGGGTGGACATGTGTCCATGAAGGGTCAGAGGGAAAGTGTGGGCAGCGGAGGGAAATGGGAAATTTTTCCTATTTTTGGCAAAAGGGAGGTAACACAAAAGTTTAAGTCTTGGGCCTGCAAGAAAATCAATGAGTGCCACGTGGTAAAGGAAAGAGCAGGCCGGTGGGGCCAGGTGGAGGCAGGAGAGAATTTTTTCCCTTTTACAAAGAAGGCTTAAAATCAAAATTTGAAGTGCTGGCCCACTAGCAAATCAATGAGCAAGACATGGCAAGGGGAGAAATCAGAGTCACAGGCCTGTAAAGAAAAAGTTGGGAATTTTCCCTTGGCTTAAAGGGAGTAAAAATGAAAATTAAACCCACGAGTCCTCGGAAAAAGAGAGATGGACACTTGGTAGAGGACAGAGTGGGCCGGTGGGCCGGTGGAGGCAGGAGAGAATTTTTTCCCTTTTATAGAGGAGGCTTAAAATCAAAATTTGGAGCACTGGCCCGTGACGAATCACAAGGAGACACGTGGTGAGGGAGAAATCGGAGGTGCAGGCCCCCAGGGAAAATGCTGAAAATTTTCAAGTTTTCCAAAAAGGGTCAAAATGTGCAGAATTGAAGCATGATCCGAATGGGACCCTCCATGTGCCATGTGTCAGCTCCAAAATTCAAAGGCGGAGGGGCGGGGGGAAAAGGTCAAATTTTTCCATTTTTTCCAAAAAAGGTTGAAAATTCAAAAAATGAGCCCGATTTGTTTCCAATCATTTTTTGTCACGTGTCCGGCCTTATCCAAAATGTTAAAAAGGTAACTCAACCTTATTTCTAAGTCGCATCTTCCACATGGATGGACAGGATTAAAAGATGGATGAGATTGACAGTTGCTATGCATCCATTTGTTTTGACCACCATGGGAGCTCCAGGAAGCTTGGAATCACGATTTTTGCATCAAAATTCATCAAATTTATAGTGATTTTGTGTCATCTTAGCCTTCCAGGATCATTTGCATCACTTTCATGGCTTCATTCTTTGATTTGAGGTGGTTTTGAAATAAAATTTTCCCTAATCCATCCAAAAATGTGAAATGAAAAAATTAAAAGTTACAGAGGTAATTCGAAAAGGTAAAAAGATGAAAATGATGAGTAAAAGGTGTTTTCATGCCTCAATGATGAAAAACATGCCTCCAGGATGGATAATGATCTAGATATTTGTAATGATTTAATATTTTTAGGCACACCTTGCAGCCTGCGAATGTTTTTTTTATTTGATGTCATTTTCATTGAATCATGAGGATTGTTTTGTAACAAACTTGATCCCATGGCATATTATTTTCTTGGAAAGAAGGCTCCAAGGTGGTTAGAGATATATAATGCATGTTTTGAGACATGCAAAGGGGGGGAAAGTTGAAAACCATGAGAAAATTCTGAGAGAAAGCTCATTTTTTCTGAAAAACCCACCAAAGAACCAGAATAATTTCTTCTGTGTTGGATCTTCATGTATGTGAGTTGGTTATGAGTGTATAGCCATCACACAGCTCTGAGATTGTTCATGAAACTCTCCTCTGCTAATGAATCTAACAAGATTTAGAGTTAATCTATGTTTTTTCTTAGCAATATGATGTCTATTATCATTTTTAAATGCTTGTAAATAGTTTTCATTGTTATTGTTGCAATATTACATTAAAAGTCTTTATAAATCACACAGAATCTCCATTTCTAATTGATCATTTAGTGGAATTTACAATCTCATGTTCAGAAGAGCCTTCATTTGATAAAGAGATAAAAAAATTTAAAATAACTTTATCTTCATTGACTGCAGAAATTGCTTGTAAGCCTTTGGGGGTACCTTAGGCATGGTTTGATCAAGGATTTTTGTGTTTAATTGAGTTCTTTACTTCAATATTTTGTGGTGAATTCTCAAATATTGTGTGAAGAGTGCAAATTGGGCTTCCATTTATGCCTCTTCTTGTTGAAAGAATATCCTAGTTATTTGAAGCATTTTATCTAATAGTTGTTCAAGTATTATAGAGGTTGTCAAAGATCTGATATATCCCAGTTTGTCTTGTCAACACCCCACTAAAAAATTCATTCAAACAAACTAATCCTACCCATACTACCCCTGCATTACATTGTGTGTCAACAAAAGAATACAATCCATTTATAAAAATGCACAAACCAAATCAGGATCATATAATGTCTCCAGTAACCCTTGCCTTACATTGAAAATATCTCCATAATTTAGGAGTAACAACTTGTGAAAGTCAGATTTGGAGTGTTGATCATATTTTCCCAAGGCATTTTTATACTATTTGCATAAATAGAGGGATATCTTCAACTCCTTCACCATTTTTGGGGTTACAATGTAGGTTCTCTTACCTTGGTTGAAAGGCACAACCTAAAATAGTGAGGGTCAAATCAAATCCTTTCAAAGTGCTATCCATCTCTCCACAAATCTGAGTGCCAGTTAGATCACCTCCCCGACTACAAAACAACACACATCATGATCTATCTGACTTCAAGCCTCATGCCATATCTCTGATGTTGCTCATACTGAAAAGGAGAACAAATTCAAGTACTAACACTTTCTGGTGCCATTGTCAGGGAATTCTTGGAATTTCTTGGTGTTTTTGAAGTGTTTAAAGAGTTTAACCATTTGTGTATTCAAGTATTTGAGCGTCTACATTGTTAAAATATCATTCTATGCTTCAGATCTGAAAGTTTTAAACAAGGGTTTATAGTTTTTTCCACCCTTTTTCCATTTCCTAGCAGTTCATAGACTTTGGGTGCATTGTGATTGATTGATTTAAGAAGAAGAAGGTCTGATTTATAAAGCCTTGCAAAGGTTTCAGTACTAGAAAACATTTGATAGATTATTTTAGTGCATTTTCACAACTAGGGTGAAAATCCTTAGTGGCAACTCCATGTTGTTATAATATTGAAAAATATCAGTGTCTTACCTTTCTGTTTTTTACTTTTGTTTGCCAATCCCTGCAAAATTGGAAGGAAGAAGATATCTCTTCCTTAGAGACTTTTCTAAGAATTTGTTTACAGATTCAAGGAATTCAAAGTTGGAAGGGAGAAGAGTTTGGGAAGTTGTTAAAGGTCAGACATCAGGCAAAGATATATCCATTGGTGAGAGAGATCAACCTTTGGTAGAAGATTATCATTCTTCTTAAAGTGATTCTGATTCAAGCATTCCTCTCATAAAATTATTTTCCTCAGATAGTGAAGGTCCTTCTCCAATCTACACCTCTATGTTTTAATTTGAGTAAAACTTTCCAAGAAAATCAGCACTTAGAGAATAACAGTCTTGTGAATCACATTCTTGAGCCCCAAAGATCTTGTACTCCTTATCAGCTTGTTTCACCTCCAAGATCACCTCCACCAAACAATATGGCTGAGCCTAGACCATCCATTTGTTGTTAACACCTTTTGTCCCATAGATTTTGGAGGAATGGATGGTTACCTGAATTCTGTTCCACAAGATGTCAGAATTAGATTGCCAAAATTTCAAGGCAACAATGCAATAACAGGTGATCAGCATCTCAAACTCTTTGTTAATATGATGGAAGATTTTGAGATAGAGTTTGAAGATGTGTATATTAAGTTTGTTCATTCATACACTAGAAGAATATGTTAGGGATTAGTACAAGGCTCTACCTGATAATTCTATTGATTCATGGACTGAAATGAAAAATGCATTTAGGTTGCGATATGGTGACAAGACTGATCCTAGATTTCTTTTGTTTGAGTTTTATAATATCAAGAATAACCCTAATGAATCATTCCATGACTTCATCACAAGGTTTAACAAAACTCTGAGAAGGATGCCTGTTGTGTTTGAGGCCTTGTGATGAATCTTGTCTAATCAAATATGTAAATGCATTTGATAAAAAGGCAATCCTATTACCTAAGAGACAAGAACCTAACCAATCTAAGACAAGCTTTCACCATGGCACTTCAATTTGAAAACAATATCAAGGATATTGGGAAACCTCTCAAGAGATATGGTGTAAAATTGATAAACCCTAAAAAACCTCAAGCTAGCAAAGGTGTTGATTTAGAAGAGGTTGTGAAAAATTTGGCAGGGGTTGTCAAATAAATCTCATACAAGTTGGAAAGAGCTGAGAAGGGAATTGGGAAGACTTCACAAGGTCAGTCTAGGCAACAAGCACAAGATAGATTTGGTAATCACCATAGGAATGAGCAAGAGGTTTGATGAAAAAGGTAAAGGGCCTATTGGATCTGAAAATAGACATCCTCAAGCATGTGAAGGAAGAGTGTTGCCTGATCCCTTAACTACTAGGGTTTTTGTTTTTGAAGAGGTTGCTGATATTGATTGGTGTGATAGGTGTTTTCTACCCATTCATCCATGTGAAGTGGATCAGCAAGAAGGTGAAGCTAATAATGATGATGGTATTGATGATGATATTTGCATGTTGAGTTGTTCTTCAAGATCACAAGGAAGAGAAACATCTACTGAAGTAATAAGTGCTATAACAGCTGCAGCTTTTTGGGATTGCATCTAACGGGTAAAAATATTTCTTCCCCCTCATGCTCTTGAAGTTTATTTAGTGAAATCTTTTGAAATAATGACTTTGAATACTTAAGAGCTTTGATTATTAATAAGTACGATGGTGGTATCCCTTTAGAGGAAGATATACAATTGTTTATGAATGTTGGTGTATCTCAAGAGAAAGACTATAACACTAGAAGCAAAGTTGTATAAGGGAGTTGGGCCTCAAGACAAACCTAAAACACTCTTTCTCACAAGCATTCCAATAGAAGCCCCTAGGAGAGAGGTACCTGTCAAAAGTTGTTGCTATCCCAAACAAAAATTATAGTCCTCCTCATGCCCAAGCTTCCAAGAATCCACTGCCATCTATTGAGTCTTCTTATCTCCCTTCCAATGTTGGTTTTCCAAAGATTTTCCCCTATGACATAGCCCAATTATTGAGCCAAATTAAAGTGAGTGTTCCAATCATTGAGTTACTTAGAATTCCTGAGCATAAGAAGAGAAAATTTGAGTACTTGGGATTGAAAGAAGAGAAGGTTACTCTAGGAAGAACTGTAAATGTTGTTGAAACTCCACATCAGATCATTGTTGACCTTGAAAAACCACTAGTAGTAGAAAATTTTGGAGAGACACCTAAGGTATATTTTGGGACATCTTTGGTTGATTCCCAATTGAATGTTGATCCATTCTTCACAACTTTGATCATAAAGGAGAAGCTACTTCACAATTGTATGTTTGATTCTGGTACATCATGTAATGTCATACCTCTAGAATTCATGAATGAGTTGGACATCAAAGTGACAGTAGCCTATGGAAAGTGTACTGACATGGACTCAAGAGAAGTGCCAATAGTTGGTTGTGTGAAATATTTGGTTATGTAGCTTGCATCTTATCCAGGGAGGAATTTAAAATTAGATTTTGTGATTGTTGATTGCCCTACCAAGTGGGGTATGTTATTGTCAAGGAAGTGGGATGCAAGTGTTGGGGGGAGTGTCTAAATGGATATGTATTTTGCCACCATTCTCATTGAGGGCAGCCTTGTCAAGCTCTATGGAGAAAAGAAAATGTTGCATTTGATTGAGGATCCAAACAATGCTTCTTGTGAAGTATTATTTGTTGATGTTGATGCTGATAATTTTATTGGTTTTGCTGATGGAAAAGAACACAAAATGGATCAGTCAAAGTGCCTTGAACAGGTATGTTCTCCTTGAACCTTGCTATTTGATGGAGCTTACTCCAAATTTGGAAATGGTGCTGGAGTAATTCTGATTTCTCCTAGATTGGAAGAAAATTTTTTTTATTTCAAGATTAATTTTGAATGTACTAACAACATTGCTGAGTATGAAGCCTTGTTGTTGGGTCTAAGAATTGCATGGAACTATGGTGTCAAGGACATCATTGCAAAGGGAGATTTAGACTTGGTTTTCAAACAAATAAGAAAATTGTATGCTACAAAAAATTAGGGGATAAAGCAGTATAAGCATGCAGTTTGGGATCTAATTGAAATGTTTAATTATTTCAATATTGTCCATCATGACAGAAGTATGAATGCTACTTCTAACAAGTTGGCAGTGTTGGGGTCAAGATTTGGAGATTGCACCATTTCACTTTATTGTGAGTATAATGCGGAAGTGTTAACTAGACCAGCTATCCCTGATAATATCAAACATTGGCAAGTGTTTGATGATGATGCTCAAGTGCAAAGGTTATTGCAAAGTCAAGGTGAGTTTTTGGATCAACATATTGATTGGGAACCAATGGTGTGTGTGAATGAAGGAAGAGAGACCTTTTTTGGAAAATATATTATCCAATTGAAAACAAACACCATTCCTAGATGTCTTGCTGCACTTGAGTCAAATTTTAACAATGTTGATTGCATCATAAATAGAAACATGTCTACCTTAAGGGATTTGGAAGAGCATAACTTGGGCACTAATGGTAAACCAAGGAAGATTTTGTTGGGCAGAAATTTAAGTAAAGAGGAAAAACAGTCCTATGCCCAATCTCTAAAAAATATCAAGACTGCCTTGTTTGGTCCTATTCCGAGCTAAAAGCATATAGAGAAGACTTGTTTCAACATGAGATACCTCTTGAGGCTAAGACTAAGCCATTCAGATAGAGGAAAATGCCTATTAATCCACTTCTCTCCATGAAAATGCAAGAGGAGTTAAAGAAGTTGAGAGATGGAGGTATTATTCAGCCCACTAGATATTCATCTTGGGTTGCAAACCTTGTGCCAGTCAGAAAGAATAATGGAGACACTGGAATTTGTGTGGATTTTAGAAATATAAACAAATCATCCATGAAGGAAAACTATCCCTTGACAAATATTGAAAATATGTTGCAATTTGTGACAGGGTCTGTGTTGCTTTCTACATTGGATGGTTTCTCCAGATACAATCAAGTGGTTGTCAAAGAATCAGAAAGACTTAAGACAACATTCACTACTCCTTGGGGAACATATGTTGTTGTTAGGATGCCCTTTGGTTTGATGAATTTTGGTTCCACTTTTCAAAGAGGAATGGATGTTTCTTTTGCTGGTTACATCAATGAGTTCATTGAAGTTTACCAAGATGATGTGACTATGTTTTCAAGGCAGAGAGGTGATCATTTGCAGCACTTGGAGAAGATGTTGATCAGATGTAGGGAGTATGAAATTTCTCTTAATCCAAAGAAGTGTCATTTTGGCATGCAAAAGATCAAGATGTTTGGTCACATTGTGTCAAAAGATGGTGTTATGATAGACCTCGAGAGAGTGGAAGCAATCAGCAAAGTACCTATCCCAAGAACCAAGAAAGGCATCCAATCTTTATTTATTCAAATTAATTTTATTAGAAGGTTTGTTTCCAATTTTGCTAAGTTGACTCTTCCAATCACAATCATGCTAAAGAAAGACCAAGTTATCAGGTGGGAGGAGGCTGCCATTCAAGATTTTGAAGGAATTAAGGATGCACTTAAACATGCACCTGTTTTAGCAGCCCTAAACTATAAGAGGCCTTTCCAAATCTTTTCCTTTACCTCTGAGTATACCATTGCTTCTGTTTTGCTGCAAAAGGATGAGAATGTGGCTGAGAGGCCTATTGCCTTCTTTAGTAAGTATTTACAAGCAGCTGAGTTGAAGTATACAATCATGGAGAAACAAGCATTTTCCTTGGTGAAAGTAACAAAACTTTTTAGGCCTTATATATTGAGTTCAAAAGTTGTTTCTTATGTTTCCCACACCATGGTGAAAGACATATTATCAGAGATGGAGGTCTCACGCAAAATATGTAGGTGGGTGAACAAGCTGCAAGAGTATGATATGGACATCCAAACCACAAATTTGGTATGTGTTTTGGGCCTTGCTAAGCTCATGGTTGAGAGCAACTTGCAGAATGTGGAAGTAAATCAGCTAGAGAAATAAAGGATAGATGTGCTTGCAAAGTTGGTAAGTTCTTAGTGGTACAAGGATGTGATCTTCTACCTTAAACACTTGTGCTTCCCTAGTCACTTATATAAAAATTAGAAAAGAGCCCTCAAGCTAGCTTCTCAAAAATATATCATCACAGACCTTGGGCTGGATTGGAAGAACCCTGAAGGTGTCCTCTTGAAATGCATAACTGAAGATGAAGCTCTCAAGATAGTTGTTGATTTCCATGGGGGAGTTTTTGGAGGACACTTTGCTAGAAGAGTAACAGCACATAAGATTTTTAGAGTTGGTTATCGGTGGCCTAATCTCTGTAAAGATGTAACCTAGCTGGTTAGAAAATTTGATAGTTTCCAACATTTCTCTGGAAGACTGAAAGCTTCAGGCTCCATTCCTTTGCATCTTGTATCAATTGAAGCTCCTTTCAAGCAATGGGGGATGGACTTCATTGGTGAGATTTCAGATCCTTCTAGTGCTGACCATAAGTGGATCCTTGTAGCCACTGATTATTTTACAAAGTGGGTAGAGGTAATCCCCACCAAGAAAGAAACACACCAAATAGTTATGGACTTCTTGTTGAATCAAATCATATGCAAATTTGGAGTCCCAGTCAAGATTGTAGTTGATAATGCCATGTTCTTTAGAGCCAAACCTTTAATGGAAATGTGCAATGAATATGGAATCAATCTAACTTATTCTTCAAACTATAACCCCCAAGGGAATGGAAAAGCTAAGTCCAACAATAAGAATTTTTTGAAGATCATTAGAAGAACCTTGGAGCAAAACAAGAAGAAATGGGGTGAACAATTGAAATTTGCAGTTTGGGCTGATAGGATAACTCCTAAAAGAGCTACTGGTAAAAACCCATTTGAATTGGTGTATGGAACTCAATATTTTCTACCCTTGCACCTGCAATTGTCTTCATTTCATTTTACCCAATAGTTGGAAGATCAAGATCTTGGCCCATATGAATCAAGGATCAATCATATTGTAGACACCAAATTTGTGTCTTACGACCCCTTGTGACCCGCATCCCATTTCGTAACCTAACCTCATTACCTAAACCTTACACAATTATTTATTAATTACCTCATAATTGATAAATCCACATCACCTTACCCGCCACCTCACTTTGCCACCTCATCATGATCTAGCCCTAACCCTAAACTAACCTAGTTAAGGCCCGTGACTTGGTCTAGACTCACATCCATAACTAATGCCTCCTTACTTGCACCCAAAGCCGACCTTCTAGCCACTTGACCAAGCCCGCAACTGATCTATTGGGAGAAAAGAAGGGAAGGTGGGCTATTTTACTAAAAATAGCCTACTATTTCCTTACCGATACCGGTTCCTACTCGACCGCCGTCGGTTACGCAACCGCCATCGGTTCCCTGTAAATGGGCTCCCCAAACCAAAACAACGGATCGGAAATTCATTTTTGGGGATCAGTCGAAGGATTTCTGGATCAACAGAGAGCATTGGGAGCGAGAAACAGAGTCCAGATCTTCATTTAATCAAGCAGAGATGAGTAAAGAAACCAGAAGTGCTTGCAGTAGAGGATATCAACTTGCATCTTCGCTAAAAACCAGTAAGTCACATCTTGCATGTCCTCTGTTATAACATTTCTTATGCTCTGTGAATTTCAGTCCTCCTAAATCCATCTCTGAATCTACTACCCAACGTGTCATTGCATCTAACTATTATTCTTTTGCTTCTAATCATCCCATTTCCTAATATCATCCATAAACCAGCCTTACAAAACACCATAGCTACCAAAAAGATCCTAGAACCCACCGGTATCGGTTATCAGTAACCGGCATCGGTTATCAGTAACCGGCATCGGTTCCTCTGATCAAAAACCAGAAAACCAGCCTTTCCCCTACCCAGTTCAACGAGACAATTTAATTGATATTTTGCAGTCTTTTGTGTTAATTCATATTAGCAGGGGAACTGACCACCTTCGAAAGGAAGTTTTATATTTCCTGGGCCCAAGGCAGTTTCCTCATTTATTGTGTAATCAAAATCTTGTGGTCTTGTGTTCTTATTTGCAGGTAGTCCTTCCAAGACAAAAAGGAGTTCTTCGCAGTCAGCCTGATCTTTCTCTACGGTACGCGCATACCATCTCGATATTCAACAGGTATTCCTGCTAACCCTAACCTCATCTGTTTCTAAAAAGGAATGAAAGGATAGAAGCAACTCTATTCCCAGAAGCCGAAACATTCCGAGTGAAACATTTTGGCACGCCTGGTGGGACCCATTTTGGGTTTCTTTCTCTTGCTTATTTTTTCATTTTAGGAAGCATATTTGATGTTGCTGCTTTTGTTGTATATTTTCGTAAACAATTTGTCTTGCTTTCCTAGTTTTGCATTAGTGAAAGTCATCTCTCTTGCTTCATCGAACATAATTTTTGATTTGGATTTAAAACACATGCATTGCATTCCTGCTTGTTGTTCTTCAATTCTAGTGAACATAGATTAAGTAACAGGTCGTACACGTGGGGGTGATATCCACGGTATTGACAGGAAATTAACCTTAGTTTCACTGCACAACACATACCGAATCACTTCACAATTAACACAACTGCTCAAACATCCCCCCTTTTCCGCGGTATTCCTCTGCCCGATTGAGGTAACCTTATAAGCCAAAACAAACTTGACATTTCCCCTAGGTCTTATTGTTTAGGATTCCGACATCATCCTACGTCTAAAGGCATAAGCCCACGATAACTAAAATTAACCCTAGGATTAGTCTCTGGATTTGCGTGTGCATCTTGCTTGTTTTCAAATTCTGTTTTCTCTGTCATACTTTGTCTTCTGTGATCAATAAGTTGATAAATATACTCAACATTGCTAAAAATCAAATTAGCAGCCTTTTATATCTTCTTATCCTAGAATTTTTATACCGGCATCGGTTAAGGGACCGACGTCGTTTGTTCTGTGACCGACACTGGTTAGTAAACCGATATCGGTTACTGTCTTCATCAGCCCCTGACAAACCAGCAACTTGCCAAATTCATCATTCTGAGGTTGTTTTTGTTCTTGATAGATTGAAACTTTCCTGTGTGTTCTTGTCCATGGTTGTCATCACTCGGAAGCAAGCCGCCGCCATGGTTTCACATGCCTGCTCTGTGTCTTTGCCTGAATCACCCCCTTCACATTCTATAGGGAACCCTACGGACACCAGTGAGATCCCCCAAATTCCTGTAGGAGACAAGGACTTTGCCAAATTTCTGGATGCTAATCCCAGCACTGTACAATACTATTTGTCTCATGCCCCTGACCGTACGCCTGATGGTCAGCTCCTTATTGGCATGCCTATTAGTATAGCTGCTCATTTAGCTCCCACTCCTCCTGATAACACTGCCTTACTTCCTGCATCTCTAGCCCCGTCTCCCAATCCGACGGCTTCAGAGGTTCATACGACCCCGATTAGCTTTCCTTTGGTTAATCTTGGACCCCACGTATCGTTACCACCAACTGCCCCTACCTCATCTCTCTTTCAGACCACTCCATTCATGACTTACTCTCTGCCACCTATTCACACGAGCTTTCTTTCTCAAGCTCTACCTACCTTTTCATTCCCATACACGTATCCAGTAACCTCAACACCTTATATGGGACATCCCTATTCTGTGGCACCATCATCTCATCCAACCACAGATTTCATCAAACAAATGATGGACAAAATGCAAAACCTAGAGGCTTCTGTTTCAGGAAGTCGTAGCGCCTTGACATACGAGCAAGTTTGTCAGGAGCCCATTCACCCTTCTGTCCCCCTTCATTCATATCCTCCTCAATGGGAGTTGCCAAAATTTACTCGTTTTAACAGTAAAGAGGATCCTCAACAACACTTGCGATCATTTAGACATGCTTGTTATTTGATTGCCCATGATGACGCCTTGTTACTCCGCACCTTCCCCATGTCCTTATCAGGACCCACCTTGGAGTGGTACAGTGCTTTAACCCAACACTCGATCTTCTCGTTTAACCAACTAGCCCAATCTTTCTTGGATCATTTCTCCATTAACATTGCCAAGAAAGTATCTATCACCGACCTCTATGCCATCTGACAATTTGAAGACGAATCTATCACAGATTTCGTTGGACGATGGCGGGGCCTTATCAACCAACTTACGTATGCCTTGCCTCAAACCGAACTTATCGAACTATTTACACGGGCCTGCGCTAAGCACATATCCCCTACCCTCCAAATTCAAACTTTCCGCACATTCGACGAGGCCTTTACCATGGCTCGGAAACTAGAAATTCGAGCCTTAGAAGAAGAGAAATTGCGGTTGCATAACAAAAACCCCAATTTCTGAACTCCTGATTCTACCAACAAGCCAAACACCACCACTCCTCACGCGTCCACTTCTTCTAAATCAAAAGGAGCTGTCCACGCGGTAATGGTCAAATCTCAAACACCATCCAATACTCCGCCGAAAACCACTTATAAGTATAAAGCCGAGCCCATCAATTACACTCCCTTGGGAGAAACTTATGGCGTCATCCTGGAGAAATTGCTCAAATCTGGGGCTATCACCTTGCCCCCTGTTAAACCTCACTCTAGGTTTGACTCCACCCGCGCAATACCTTCCTGGTACAAAGAAAATGACTTTTGTAACTTTCACCGCGTAAAAGGACATAGTCATGAAAACTGCAAGATGTTGAAAAACATAGTGCAGGAAATGGTTGACGCAGGGGATATAACCCTCGATAATCCTAACGCCCCTGCTAACCGAAATCTGAAAATTTTCAACAAGCCATTCCTGAATCACTCGTCCAACAGTAACGTAAACCAAGATATCTTAGCCGAGGAGAGTGTTCATGAGATCCATGCAGTCTTTGATTCTCAGCCAAAATCCTCTATTGAAAAAATTTTGAATCAAGCCTCTCCACCAACACAGGAGTCTGAACCTCCTTCACCACCATCAAGCCA
Organism: Taxus chinensis; assembly: GCA_019776745.2. NCBI lineage: Eukaryota > Viridiplantae > Streptophyta > Pinopsida > Cupressales > Taxaceae > Taxus > Taxus chinensis. The sequence continues at coordinate 28,147,745 of CM034149.1, read as the reverse complement.
AAGTGAAATCATTCCTTTACCCATAAAAGAGTTAACTGCCCGGACTTCTCTTCTCATCGACGAGTCTTCTTACACCACATCCCTACGAGACTGTGAGCAGATGTTATCTAATTTATCTATTTCCCAAACGTCCCCTTCTACCGCTCTTGCTGCACAAGAGGAAGGCTCGCCACTCCTTTTGACATCCTTAGACGAGAAATCTCTTACACTGACATCACCACATTCTTTAAACATGACGGACCCCCTCAAACATGCCCTCTTACCTAGTAGTCCTTCATCGCCTAAATCTTTTCAACGACCGGTTGACCTCTTAACATCTATTGATACAGTGCCTCATCTACCTCCTGTGTCACACCCGCAGTGGACTGGAATTACAACCCACCTTTCTTCCGTACAAAAATTACAAATCACACCTAGAGACTGTCATTCCACAGAAGATAGACAGGCCCTATGGGAACGTTTGAGTACCCCCTTTTCTACTCAAATGCAAATGACTGATCCTAATGTCTCCACCATATACCTGAAGTGTTTACAGAAGCTTAAAATGCCCCTGTTCTCACCTTCACCCCCCTCACCTCTACCAAATGCCCCGTCCACTTCTATCAACTTAACCAGATCTTCCCCTACGCTTGGGACCTCACCAATGCGCAGTCTAACGCACCCGCCTAAGCGACTCGATCTATCCAAAAATAAATCCGCCCCGCCACCTAGGAGACAAACTCAATCCGTGCCCCTATCACAATCAAAACCATCATCGTCATACCTACCTTCCATATTGGGACCCCATCCCTCTACCTTACATCAATATATCATACCTCCTGCGTTTTCTTCAAAACAACCTACGCCTTCCGCACCCATACAGAAATTCCAGGGTATAGCAACACCGTCACTCCGCGTATCCTGTCCACCTATCAACCCTAAACAAATTCCATCATCAAAAGATTTGTGTTCGGTCACTACTATTTCCCCGTGGTTGTTTTCTGATACCACATCATCTGCGGCCTCATCATCCCACATAGCTTCTACGCCAAAGAAATCACGTTTAGTAACAACCACATATCAACACCCCTCGGCTAAACCACCACCCGTACGAACCAACCATGCCCAAATATTACCAAAACCCGCACAACCAATACCCTCATCCTCTTCCGATTTTGACCCACTCAAAGGATCTTACACCAAAATCCTTGCTATGTTGGTGGAGAATGCGACCATTTCCCTACCTCCACTTAGACCTTATGACCCGTCTAAACCCCGACCTATGGGTTACGATGAGTCTAAAATCTGCGCTTATCACCGCACACCAGGACATGATGTGGAGGGATGCAAAGCTCTAAAAACCATCCTTCGTCAGTCACCTCTCCCAGATAGAAAGATTAAGAAAGACAACTTACGAAGGGACAGACCTTTAGTTTCCATTCCCTCTCCTATACCATCTGTCCCCGCCTCACCAAGATCTATCATTGTTACAACCCCACCTCTTGAAGACCATGAGTTATCCCAACCATCTTCCTCATCTCAGGTCTACGAGATTAATATGATTAGTGTCACTACTCGAGGGTAGAAAAACAATGGGAAAGTAAAAGAAAACACACCTGCAGCATCTCTTTCTCCGTCAAACATCCCGATTGCACCACCACCTAAAGTGGTCATTCGCGGACCCGCCTATCCTGTCTCTAATGGCATTGCCCACCGAAATATGATTAAACAGCTTCACCAATCGCCCGTAAAAATGACATTTTATGATCTCATTCAGACTTCTGAATCTCATCGACAAGCTCTTGTTGAGATCCTTCAAGGGATAGAGGTTTTACCTAATGAAACCCTTCCTGTCGCCTCCATTCTAACACCCAATCACGTTGCTTCTCTCACCAAACAATCGATCTCCCCCACCACTTCTGTCTCGGTAAAACAAGCCGCTGCAGTTAGTTTCTCGGAAGATGAAATTGTCGACTTTGGTACAGAAGACCCTGACCCTGCCCTTTTCATCTCCGCTTACGTCCGGGACATTCGAGTACGTCGGGTTATGATTGACGGGGGCGCTAGCCTAAACATCATCTCTTCAAAATCCTTCCAACAAATGAATATCTCTTCTAGTTGCATGTGTGCCAACCCCATCATGTTGCGGTCATTCAATGACGCTATTACTTCTACCTTAGGCACCGTGATCCTCAACATTCGGGTAGGACCACGTACTTTACCCGAACTCTTCTATGTCTTGGAGGGAGAGTTCCAATATAATATATTGCTAGGTCGTCCTTGGATCCAAGCCATGGGATGCGTTCCCTCAACATTACATAGATGCATAAAATTTGAGTACGAGGGGAAGTACTACACCGTAAAAGCTGACCCTCCCCCCTTTAAAACCTGCAATTTGTTATACCGCCCTAACGATGTGCTTATACCAATCAAGACACCCATACATTCAACCCAACCATCCTCCTCAAATGTACCTCAACCATCCACCTCAACCGCGCCTACGCCTTCAACTGATGAAACCACCATCGCAAAAACCACTTCCCTTCCCGCAGCTAACATTCCAACCTCCGACCCCCTAGTAGATGTTTTTCAGCACCTTACGCTGGGGGAGTACCGCCTATATAACGTTAGTTCTTTCCCTACCCCGCAGGAGTACGGACAATTACATGCACATCCCACCTACGACCGTCGCGTGGGGGAGATAATCTCTTACGGACCACCCCATTGCCGCACTAACCTAACGTATGGGGGTGTTGACGCATCCTCCATTACCCCTGAACCTCCTCTTGGTGTGGATCCTTTCCAATCTGATTTTCAATACTTGACAAATCGTCATTTCGCCCTCACCTTCTTGACTCGCTGTGCATGGAAAGGCTTTGGTTTTGGCCTTTACGAACAAGGCCGACATACACTCATTCCCGTGACTACCCATAAACATAATGATCACAATGGTCTTGGTTTTCCCGAAACACCTACACAAGAGACACCTCCTATCAGCTGTATCTTGGAAGAAGAAGACGTCGCCCCTACCAAACCATCATCACCCACTTTGCCATCATCACCCACTGAATCTATAGACCCTGAATCCATCCCTCCTAACTTTTTTTTTTCATAAATGCTATCTTCATAGGTCCTCTCACTTATCAACGTGATAATGAGGACCCATCTTCTCTTCCCCTTCTGTATCTAGACATGATCGAAGAGGATTCACCTTTGATTAATGTTGTTGAATGCTAGGATGACGACTCCATCCTCACTTACCTTGGCACGGATGATTCTTATATTCAACGAGCCTTACCATCTGAAACCCAAACCATGCTGAACGAATCTACCATAGAAATCAACATCCACACAGAGGAGGATCCTCACATTGTGAAGATTGGACAATCCCTTAATACATCAGAACAAGCCGCCTTTACTACCTTTCTCCGTGCTTGCAATCAAACTTTCGCATGGTCTTACGCTGACATGCCAGGAATTGATCCTACCATTGCCGTCCATAACATCACCCTAAACCCCGATTCCAAACCAGTCAAACAGAAATTGAGAAAAATGCATTCACGCATTGCTCTCTTGGTCAAAGAGGAACTCCAACGACTCCTTTCTGTTTCCTTCATCCTGCCTATCGACTACCCTCAATGGATTTCTAACATCGTACCTGTCACTAAAGCGACAAGGGGACTTCGGATATGCATGGATTTCTGAGATCTTAATCTCGCTTGCCCCAAGGATGACTTCCCCTTACCTAGCATTGACCAACTTGTTGATCTAACTGCAGGTCATGAGATGATCTCTCTCATGGATGGCTTTTCAGGATACAACCAAATTTTGGTTGCCCCTGCCGATCAACACAAAACTACCTTCATAACTCCTTGGGGAACCTTCTGTTATCGTGTCATGCCATTTGGCCTTAAGAATGCTGGTGCTACCTATCAGCGGGCTATGACCTATATTTTTTATGACATTATGCACACTATCCTTGAAGATTATGTCGACGATCTTCTCAGCAAGTCTAAACATCGTAGTGAACATCTCAATGTTTTAACCATTATTTTTGATCGCCTGTTACAATATTCTGTCCGCCTTCAACCGAAGAAATGTGTCGTTGGTGTTCTTTCGGGAAAACTTCTTGGCTTTATCGTCTCTTTGCATGGCATTGAGGTCGATCCGTCTAAAGTCAAAGCTATCCTAGAAATGCCCCCACCCAAAAATCTCAAACAATTGCATAGTTTACAAGGTAAGCTCCAATCTATCTGATGTTTCATCTCCCAACTCTCGGATCGGTGTCAACCTTTCCATCACCTCCTTAAAAAGGATATTGCATTCCAATGGAGTGAAGAATGTCACCAAGCCTTCGAAGCTCTCAAATCCTATCTCTTGCAGCCACCTGTGCTTATCCCACCCCAAGACGACCGCCCTTTCTACCTTTACCTTTCCGCCACCAACCACGTTGTAGGATCAATGCTTGCACATCGTGACTCTGAGAATCGTGAACAAGCCGTTTATTATATAAGTCGTACTTTGGTGGACTATGAGAATAGGTACACACATATAGAGAAGTTATGCCTAGCCCTATCATTCGTGGCCACCAAACTCCGACACTACCTTCTAAATCACAAGACTTTCGTCATCACCAATACAGACCCCATCCATTACATGTATGCCAAACCTCATCTGAACCAACGCATTGCCAGATGGCTCATGCTTCTCACCGACCTCGACCTTGAGTTTGTCCACCAGAAATCAATCAAAGGACAAACCATCGTAGACCAACTTGCGGAAGCTCCTTTACCTGGGGAACAATTTACCAATTTCACATTTCCCGACGAACTCATCGCTACTCTTTCCCTCACGGAGGAGTCGTACCCAATGACCCTCTTCTTCGATGGATCTAAATACCAGTGCGGCAGAGGAGCCGGTGTTGTTCTCATTCCTCTCGACACTGAAGCTATGCCTCTTTCATTCCGACTCGATTTCCCTTGCACTAATAATACAGCGGAATATGAGGCCCTTGTTCTGGGTCTCCAAGTTATGTTACACTTAGGCATCAAATCTATCAACATTTTTGGCGACTCTCAATTGGTAGTCAATCAAGTTATGGGCGTCTACCAATGCAAAAATGAGGAACTTCAAAAATACAAACACTACGTGGATTCACTTCTAGCCTTATTTACTCACTATTCTATACAAACCATTCCATGCTCCACTAACAAATTTGTGGACACTATGGCTTGCCTAGCCTTGCAAATTCCCTCCGCACCAACTGACTCTGAATTATTCGTTGTGGTCCAGTAACTTTTTGCCCCATCCTATTCAACCCCGGTAGTTTGTATGATAAATACTGTGTCTACTAGTTCGCAGGATACTTGGTATCACCAATTTCACAATTATCTTACAATCTCTGTCCTCCCACCTGACCTTACTAGTAACGGAAAACATGATTTTCTTAAAAGTGTTTCGCGTTATGTTGTCATGGGGGGACTCCTCTATAAACGTGGCTTTGATGGCATCCTCCTTTGCTGTCTAACTGGCGTGGAGGCCACTCATACCATCCAACAGGTCCATGACGGTATTTGTGGTGGACATTTCAGTGGCCTTGCCGTGGCCAAACAAATCCTTCGCCTTGGTTATTATTGGCCTACTCTCAATAACAACTGCTACGAATATGTTAAGCGTTGTGTTATGTGTCAGCAACATGCCAACCTTCAACATACTCCTAGCCATCTGCTCCAGGTCGCTCGAGATCTTTGGCCCTTCTCAAAATGGGATTTAGAGCTTATTGGTGAGATTCACCCGACCTCGTCCTTCCAAGACAAAAAGGAGTTCTCTGCAGTCAGCCTGATCTTTCTCTATGGTACGCGCACACCATCTCGACATTCAACAGGTATTCCTCCTAACCCTAACCTCATCTGTTTCTAAAAGGAATGAAAGGATAGAATTAACTCTATTCCATTGTAGTTTGATCTCCTACAAAGGTGGAGTCAACACTCATCTTCAATCCCTCATATCTCTCTCCATGAATCTCTCAGTATTATCCCCTAATATCTTTCAACATACCTAGGATCACTCACACTAAAATAGCTACGTGATATTGTTCTCACAACTCACTCAAATAATTAAACTATTACAACTATATTATTAATATGAGTTCTATAAACTCATTATTAATAATATTAAAATGTATTTAATAATGTTACACAATATTTTGGTAAATTCACTCCCCTATTGTTAACATTATTAATTCCCAATATACACTCCCCTAATGTTGACAAGGTAGAAAAAATAATCACACTTCCTTTGCATTTTGCCACCCATGCATGCTCATGATCTAGATGGTTTTGTAGGATCGCCAACAACCTCAACAAGGAGGGTTTTTCCAGGACAACCAACAACCTGAAACAAAGGATGGTTTTTTTAAGGAAAAATACAACCTAAAACAAAGGATGGTTTTACAAGGACAACCAACAACCCAAATATCATGTTGTCACTTTTTCTTTGTGCTTTCGTATATCCACTATGTCTTTCCTTAGGGAATCATATAGGAACCACTGCTTACTAAATACAAACTGAATAGAGGGAAAATTGAACATTGAGACTATGTTCCAGTTCCCCCCCTCAATGTGAAGCATTTCACTTATTTAAACAGTAACTCTGAAATCATACTAAAAATCTGAAAAAACTAAAACACACATACACACACACTGCCACCATAGCTTCATGTGGCCCCATCATTAATGACTGACGAGAGGTCGTTGATTGACCTCTAGCCTCCATTGCCTCCGTCCTCCATGAGTGATTGCTACTTACTTAGCAAATTGGACCATGGAGCTCAAATTTGCACCACCTTTTGTCAATGCATCTTCCCCACAAATCTTCACTTTGGTTATGAAATTCTAAAGCGGGGGTCTGGGGGGTGGCAAAGCCCCTAGTGGGGTTAAGGGGAAGCACCCCTTGTAGGGGTCCGGGGTAGTGCCCTAGGTGCACTCCCTGTCGCAATACAAGGAAGGGTTAAGGGGCAAAGATCCCCTGAAGCTAAGCATATTTTTTTCTTTGAAGTCATCAAAAATATCATTTGAACTGTAATATTATTCATCTTATTCTCCAAATAAATTGGCAGTCGGGTAACACCGAAAATGTGTCCATCAGGAAATTTGTTTATTTATTTTATTTTTTTAACAATATTTTGACAAATTGATTTATTTTGACTAATAAAAATGACAATAAACAAATATCCTAAAATCACCTATTTGACTAACTTGACAACACAATGTTTTTAATGACTCTATTACAACAAGACATTTGATAATGACATAATTTTCTTTATTTTTAAATGAAATGACTAGACGAAATGAATAATGACTTTTTTTTACACTCATTGAAGATAAAAGAATGTACAAAGGAACGAACTTTAAAAGTAATAAAGGAAAATTAATTTTTAAATACTCTAAACGTAAAACTTGAACTTGGACTAGTTTTTAGTGACAAAACATTTAATTTGTCTTTTTTTACCACGTGAATGGTTCCTATGACCAAACAACGCTAAGATTTTACAACTCATTAAACAGGTCGACTACACATTCACATTGACAATTCTTGTGAAAAAGTTTTTATTTCTACAAGAGTGACTTGCTGCAAATAACTGTGTCGACTAGAATTTTTATCTGTAATGAACACTTGTGCTTAGAGTTTAGACACGTCACCCAAGACAGCATACAGACTGGGAGAGTTGTTTTACGTGAAGGATATATTTGCAAAATAGACCAAGATAGGTGGCATGAAAACAGACCTTAGAAGCTTTGGAATGCAAGAGAACACACACTATATATCCCCAACCGAATCCAGGACATTAGAATATTTTTGAGGCTCGATCAAATCTAACATTTAAAAGACATATGTTGACAGTGTAGACTGTTTGATGAAACGCGATGAATCTTATCCTTGTGATAAAATCACACCTTTCTGATATATCAAAAAGAATAGTCTAAAAAACATATAATGTGAATGCTCGGCATGACTTCTAATGACCCAATATTCAGATACGCAGGTTGGCCCTTGCACAATTTGATGGCAACGTAAACACAAAAAATGCAGAGATGTCCGTCTAGGTTTGATTCACTAATCCAATGAGGATAATGTTATCCCTTGAAAACAGATGTCAATGTGGGTATTACGCAAAAATTCAACCCAATGAAATTCCAGCATGCATAGAAACTCTCGATGATCAACCTTCTCAAATGTGCCAACAACAAACAAAACTACATACTATATTTGTACATAAAAAATTTTTATAATATAATCAAAAGCACATGTAACTATTTTCAAACAAATGAACTACATGAAATAAATTTGGGACAATCGATACAAAGATTTTCCCTAATAAGAATTCATTTCTCCCATCATAAGATATCCACATGCTCCACTGATAAAAACTACACAATAAAACAACGTATATTATAATTTAGACACTGAATAATTTGGGATATAAATTACATTGATAGATTTTACATTTATAGTAGTTTGATCTCCTACAATGGTGGATTCAACACTCATATTCAATCCCTCATATCTCTCTTCATGAATCTCTCAAGTCGTATCCCCTAATATCTCTCAAACATCCCTAGGATCACTCGCACTATAAAATAGCTACGTGAATTGTTCTCACAACTCACTCAAATAATTAAACTACTACAACTATATTATTAATATGAGTTCTATAAACTCATTATTAATAATATTATAATTTATTTATAATGTTGCATAATATTGTGGTAACATTGGCCCACCCTCTTTGTAGACACTTAAGAATGGGTTTCCAAATGTGAAGCATGTCAACAATTTATTGGGAGACTGCAACTTGTAGCACTCCCACTCAAGTCAGTTGTCATTGAAGAACCATTTCAATAATAGGGGCTAGATTTCATCGGTGTTCTAAATCCCCACTCAAGCACGGGGCATACCTACATGCTCACAACGAAATATTACTTCACAAATTGGGTGGAGGCCATTTTGGCCAAGCAAGCCAACAACGAAACAATATGTAATTTCATCAAAGAAAATATCATAGTACATTTCGGGGTGCCACAAAAGATTGTAGCAGAAAATGCTACCTATTTCTCTTCGAGGGAGTTACTTGAGTTTTGTTATAGCTACGGAATCTCCTTGTCGCATTCATCAAACTACTATCCACAATGAAATGGATAGGTCGAATCAAGTAACAAGAACATCATGACCATTTTTCGTAAGCTCATGGATGAAGACCAAATTAATTGGCACAAGTTGTATGATGCATTATGGGTAGATAGGATCATTCCCAAGAAGGCGATAGGTATGTTACCATTCCACCTGTTGTATGGAGTCGAAGCAAATATTCCCATCATGGTTAAGATGATGGCTCTCAAGTTGTTCCAGGGAATAGAAGACAGACAATACAGGGATTCCATTGACAAGAGGATCATTTTCCTTGAGAAGATAGAAGAAAAAAAACTTCAAGTGGTGGACCATATTAGATAACACCAATTGAATGTAAACAAGATCTTCGACAAGAAGGAAAAAGTGAGAGAATTCAAAGTTGGAGACCTCGTCCTGCTATGGGACAAAAGGAGGGAACCAAAAGTTAGCCATGGAAAATTTGATTTGTTATGGCTTGGCTCATTCTAGGTTGATGAAGCTTGCAGTGAGAACATTTTTCTCCTCTCATATCTGGATGGAACACTACTAGAATCGCCTTGCAGTAGGCAATACCTGAAATTGTATCATCAGTGAAAGCGGGTTATCCCCCGCCTTGTAGCATAGGTGATTGTTAGGTGTGTTTCCATTTTTATTCCATGTGTTTCCCTTCCTGTTGTGTGTCACGTGTTTCTTTTTCGTCATATTTTGTGTGTGTGTGTTTTCTTCTTGTTATCTCTCTCTTGTAAATTATACATGACTCCACAAGGCCCAATGGATAAGGCATTGGTTGATGGATTATATGGTCTAAAGTTTAGATTTTGGATTCTCCATGTCATTTCTTCACTGTAATTAGTCCATGTCATGTCCCAAAGCTAGAGCCATTTGTTGTCATGCAAATGTGCAACAAGGAAATTGATAATTTCTGAGCATGACAATTATACCCCTATGTAAAAAATTACACGTTTTACCTTTCCAAGACCCTCGGGTCTACCCAATTAGTCTAGTGACCTCCCAATTGATGTTAACTCATTCCCCTTGGTGATTTAGGAAAGTAAATTCAACCCCCTAGGTGATTTTAGGAGTTCATTGAAAAATGCAAACTTCGGGAAGCTATGGGAAAGGCTATCACTATCCTTCTTAGCAATGGAGCAACCCCATGGAGTGGAAAAAAGAAGATAAACTAGAAAAATAAGTGAATAAAAGGCCTAGGAACATCATGGAAGTGATTTAGGAAGATTTAAGAAGGATTCGGAGAAATTGGGGGAGTTTCATTAAAATTAGGGTTTACAGGCCTAGGCAGTGCACAAGGTCAAAAGAGTTATCAAATTTTGGGAAGAGATTCCAGGAGCTCTAGATGGAGTTCGGAGCTAAACAAGACATCTTCAAAAAGTTAATTCTAATCCCTATAACATGGTGAAATTATTTTTTTCACAACACTTTGGTGTAATAGGTCTGAAATCAGTTTTTATAATGCACAAGTGAAGTACCAGATCAAATATCTAAGTTTTTAGGGATCAAATGGAGGCATAATGTAGTCATATTTTATACCCTTACACCAATAGTATATTCCCATATGTGTTATCCTATCACCCAACAAGCGTTGGGCGCTCACCTGAGGCATGAGCGGGTATCGAGTCTCTCCTTTATGTGAGTCTTATGTGAATGCATCGTCTTATAACACATGTTGAAATAGAAATGAGAAAAAATAACCATGCCATATTCTAGAACAAGTTGTTATCTTATTCCATCCAGACAAGAGAAATAACTAGTAGCATAAGGAAATGGTTCATACCGAAAGGAAATACATAAGTAGTATACTTCCAAACATAGATGATTTATAATAAAGCATTGTATTCATATTAACAGATTCAATTGATTATTAGAGACACTCATATGTGGATGGTGATATACTATTTGACATGGATGTTTTATGGATGTTGTTTGGACATTTGATTTTGGATATTATGAGTAGATCTAGAAATGGATATTTTGATGATGATGATATAGTTGTTGATTTAAAATGCAGATGATGTGTTGTAGTTGTTATTTCGATGTTGATTTTTGTGATTCATTTATATCATGTTGGATGTTTTGATATGGCCACAAGGCCGAAGGAGGTATTTTTATTTTGCAGTTAAAAAATATCACAACAAAAACAGGGGGATCAGAGACCAACCGCAATGGAATTCTAGGTGAATTCGGCAAGGTCACCATGGTAACTTGTTTTATTGTGTGTGTGTTGTATTTTGTTAGGGATTCCCATGGGGGGATTACCTTTATATGTGACCATGGGTATTATGTATTTTATTGATGTGGTTATTTTTTATTGTTGTTTGTATGTATTTTATTAGTGATGTTCCTTTCTTTTAATTAATTAAAATTTTGATAGATTAATGTGAGGAAACATATGGTTAAAATTTAAATAATTTAAATAAATTAAATTGGGATATGGGAAAGTAATTTTAAAAGTTGTTGGCTATTTGTATTAAATATGTAAGGGTTGTGTAAGAGTTGTGTAAGTCTGATTTTGGAGTATGAAATACTCCACCTCCATGATGAATTCAAATTTGTCCTTGGCGGATATTTTTGGAGGCTTGTGGGACAAGTAAAACTTGTCCCATGCCTCTAAATTTAATTTACCAACCATAGTTATGGTTGGAGAAGTGATTTGTGACTTTTATAATGAATTTTATTAATCATGTTGCTTGTTTTGGTTGCACTTTCTTACATTTTATTTATTTTTCTGTCCTTTGAGGTGTGGGCTTTTTGGAGTGTGCAAGTAACCTGTCATTTTTCACCCTCCTCTTTATTGTGCTTGGGAGATTGGATTTTATCTTTTATGTTGTATTGGAGGATGTGTGATGTGGAATCTTACATGGATCCACATCATCCTCTTCTCTCCCTCTTCTATATAATTCAAACTCCTTGATTGTTTTGGGGTTATTGAACCTTTTTACATTCTTCTTTGGGGGCACATTTTTGCTGTTTGGAGCTCTTGTCGATTGTGGAGGAATTTTGAGATAAATTCATACTTGGCATTACTGTTTTGAATTGTGTTCTTGGCATTTAAAGCTTGCTGTTGGAAACAAAAATAACCATGGAGAGGTAGGAATTTAATTCTCATTTTTATGCTGTCATTTTCTTGATTGTGTTGTGTGAATGGTGTATGTTCTATTTTATTCGTTGGCTGGTTGGGTAGACTGCCTTAGGGAAGGTGTAGGAGAAGGCTATGGGGAATCCATGTGGGGGGCATAAGGGAATTCCATTGGCATTAGAATTTTGTGGAGGGAGTTTGGGTTTGGGATCCACCATGGAAAAAAATAGCTTGCATTTCTTACTTTGTGGGGGGCATAAGGAGGGATTTGTGGGGGGCATAAGGATATGTATGGTGAAATTTATTGGTAGTTTGTTATTGGTGGATTCCCAATTCCCATTTGGAAGGCATTTGTAGCTTCCCCCATAGACCTTTCTCCTTTGGCTAGCATGATCAAGCCTAAGTTTTGATTGGAATGTTTTCAATTGTAGTTGTGAACTGCTATTTTGTGTTGAACTATGTTTTATATTGAATTATGCATGTGAAAGAATGTTGTGTATTGTGGATGCCAATTGTTGCCATGGGTTGAATTGCATCTCTTATTGTATTTTGGTTGGGACTTGGGGGCCAATGATGAAGGAAGGCTTATCCTTTCATTAGATGTCTTGGATGGGTGGAGAGCATTGCCTTTCCCCCTCTTTTGTTGTGATCAACTTGGAGAAAGAGAAAATGTGCATGTTGCTGTCCTGGAGCAAAGGAAAAATGTAGACAGTCCCTTGTGAAATTTTTTTTATTTGTAATCCTTTGCCACTTGTTGTGGATGAAATTGTAATATGTATTTTTTGAAGAAAGATGTATGTAATTTGATTATGAAGTTAGATATTTGAATTGTGAAAAACATGTATATTCTGTTCTGGTTTTTGGAAAGAAAGAATTAGAAATGTGTTATTTGCATCCAAAACATGGTAAGATGTATTCCTCTTTGGATTAATAAATAATTGCAAGATCTTCTCTCTTTTGCATTGTTGTGTGAGTTGGAAATATCAAATTGTGATTGGAATCTCTATTTAATTGCAAAGGAAAGAAAATACATATGAGGGAATTATTTTGCTTGTCTTATTTTGATAAATTTATAAAAGTGAAATCAAAGTTACATTTTGGGTAAATAATAGTTGTATTTAAGTCATTTAAATGTATTAGATTAGACTAGAAATGAAGTGGCATATTTGAAGGATGAATTTGATAATTTTTTTTCTAGAAATGAGATTTCTATTACAAACTTAAAACTGGCAATTGATTTTAATAAAAATGTACAGTTCAAACCTGCACTTAATAATCAACTTGGAATTTACATAATTTAGCATGCTAAGCCCTCATGGAACTAAAATTGAAAAAGAAAAATTAAGAAAATAATTTAACCATTGCAAAATCGAATCCAATCCCTCTAACAATCATTTTTTTGTCAATTGTTGGAAAAATGCAACTTGTGATCAATTGAGTAAATTAACTTCCATAAACCACTTTAAATCCTTCCTAGATCAATTCTCCATGTCTATTTGGCATGTTGAATGAAGGATGAGGTCCAATTTAATCAAATTCAAAGGTTGGAAATTACTAGTTTGCTTTTTAAAAGCCTGCAGATCCTTTTTACAAAATTAACCCCTTAAAATTTATCAAAAATTTAAATTTATGTTTCTTGTGCAAAGAGGGCATCGAGAGATTTCTAGAAAGTCCTTGTTTTCCCAAAACCAAGATTTCTAACAAAATTTATAACACTTCAAAGTTTTTCTTCCTTGGTGGGAAAATTTGGGAAAATTTTCCCTGGCGGGCCCGTGGCCCGAAAAATTCCCATTTAAAATCCTTAGAATTTTTTTTGAAAAATTTTGGTTCATAAAATTTTTCATCTTTTCCTCCACCAGTCTACAGCCAATTAGAGGTTACCACATGTACTCATGGGGAAATGGCGGAGGTGCGACATTTTCTTTTTCCCTTAGACCTTTTGAAAATTTTGGAAAAATTTTCCATTTCTCCCCGCTGGCCCATGGCCTATCACAGGCTACCACGTGGCAACTTTGGGTGTTAGCGGGGGGGGGGGGGGGGACCCTTTGTAATGTCCAATTAACCCCCACCACTATGTCCTTCCCTTTTTCCCTAGCCATGACTCTGAGGCCTCCACGTGTCCTTGGAGGACCCATGGAGGCATGGACACAAAAGGGAATTTTCTCCCATGCAAGGAAAAATTCCAAACACCGCCCCGCGACCCGCTGACCCAAAATTTTCCTTTCACCCCTACTTGACATGTGTCCCCTTGGGGAAAATTTGACCCCTAAGGTCTGCTTGCTCATATCTTGAGTCCCTGAAGGAGTTAGGAGGACTTATTTATATCACCGGAAATGTGAGAAATTTTTTTATCCAATGGGAATAATTTAGGGAAATTTTGAATATGTTAAGTGTGAGAAAAATCAAGTTGAATATTTGAGCCTATTAGAGAGTGGGCATGGGGGTAAATTTCTCCTTGAACCTAACTAAAATTTCTAACCCTAAAATTTGAACCATGTGAAATTGTTATTTTTTAATGAAGGAAAAATATGTTCTAGTAATTTAGAATTTTTCCGGAACCTAATAGGGCAACCTGTTGTCTTACAGCTTGGTTGTGGACACTTCTAATAAAAAAAAATTATTCCATAATTTTTTGACTAATCCTAGGTTTTTCTTGGGTCTCAAGTGGGTTGTTTTAACGGGCATCACAATAAATTTCAATAATATCATCCAAGAAATGTTAGATAGTGGAGATCTCGTCTTAGATAACCCTAACACACCAGCTAATCAGAATCTTCACATCTTTAAGAAACCATTCCTAAACTAGACACCATCATCTAACCAAACCAGTGAACCCTCAACCAATGACAATAATGTTCATGAGGTTCATGTTTTTTTCGACATCATACCAAATTTTCCTCAATTTACTCCTACTCCATCTATCGAGGAGATTCTTGCATGAGATCCTTTATTCACGGAAGAGTTTTTTTCATCCACTCCTTTACCCATAAAGGATTCTCCCTTATATACCCCTTCACCCATGGAGGATTCCTCCATATCTGCTGAGACAGTTTCCCCACACACCCCTCAAGATGACAAAAAACATGCAATATTTTCTCTCCTACCCATGGGAGAGTCATGCTTACCTTCATCTTCACCAAAAGATGAACCTACTTCATCCTACTTGTCATCTCCCCTACCCACAGGGGATCCATTAGCAACACCCCTTCCTATTGGTGACAATTATCCATTGGATTTCAAGGATCCTATTGATTTTCTCTCAGCTCTTTTACCCATAGAGTCATAAGCCAACCATTTTCCTATCTCACAAACATTCTTTACAGGGATTACTACCAAATCAAGATCACCCTCCTCCAACGGTGCTGTTTTCACATTTGGATGACTGCTTGGATTATGTCGATAATTCCATGCTTTAGGGATGCCTTCGGCTACCTTTCTCAACTTAGATGCGAATGTTATCTTCTGACACTTCCATGATCTATCTAAAGGTGTTTCAAACAACCAAACCAATCATGCCCATGCTAGTTGTAGTAACATCTTCTCCATCACCCTCACCCACACCGAAACCTCTTTCATTAAATAAAACTTTTCCGATTCCTAAATCCTTACCTACATATAAATCTTCCTCCACGTCCAAACCCATTGCCACATTGGGAGTCATGCTGAAATCAAGCCTAGTCCACCCCCCTATAAAACTAGATTTATCCACGTCCTCACAAGCTAGAACAAAGACTATTCCCCCACCTAAGAGGAAGACCCAGCCTCTTAGGCCACACACACTAGCTTTTCCTACTACCCCTCTGTCACCTTCACCACTTCCATCTATCCTAGGGTGCCACCCATCAACCTTGGCCAAACAACCTCCTACCTGAGGTAAACTAAAATCACAACTGCCCACCTCCTCATCACCATCCTCTGTTACACCTAAATTACCTACATGACTTACTCCTTCACCGTCACATGCATCCATTCTACCGTCTATACCTACACCACTTCTAGTATCCTCATCATTACCTATGATATTCCCTTCTCTTCAATCAATACCTTCCACCTTGTCTCTTCACATAGCCTTTACCAAACCTCCATTATCACCTTGGCTAGCTCACCCCCTTCCGCCATCTACCTTCCCTTCCACATCATGCATTTCTTCTTCACCTTTACCCAAGAAGGTGCCACCAAAGTCCAAAAACCCACTAGCCTCTAAAGAGGTAGCTAAACCTACACCACCTTCAAAAGCTAGTTCATCTTCTACATCTTTACCCAAGAAGGTACAATCCAAACCTAAAACCGTACTACCTACCAAAAAGGTGGTCAAATTGACTCAACCTCCTATTCCACCTCACATGGCACCTCTCCCACCAAAATCACCCACACTTACTTCACAGTATGATCCATTGGCGAGGTCTTACGCCAACATCTTAGCTAACCTTTCAGAAACCTCTGTTGTCACATTTCCACCACTTAGACCTTATGACCCACTCAAACCTAAACCAAAATGGTTTGACGATACAAATATTTTCACTTACCATCATGTGCATGGACATGATGTGGAAAATTGTAAGGCTCTTAAGACTATTCTTCTTCAACTATGTCCTCCCAAAGAAAACTTTGACGACGATGATATTTTAGATGAAGAACCTATTCCACCTCCATCTATCACCAAACCTTCTCATCCCTTACCTATTCAATGACCATCATCTCCCCCTCCACAATCATTTTATCCTCCTCTAACATTTGAGATCAATATGGTCCACATAAGAGAACTAGCCAAGCCTCTGCCAAAATGTCAATGCACTGCATTCTTTTCAAAACACCAATATATGCCGTCACCATATTTTTTCCCATCCTATTGCTACACCTATCATGAATCAATTTCTCCTTTACCACACATTAATATGGTTAACATTACCACTCAAGACCAAAAGGACAAAGGAAAGGAGAAAACAACTAGCCCATCTGCCACTCTTTTACCCAATATCCCATCTGCACCTGTACCTAAAATCACCATCCATGGACCTACATACCCTATTTATGATGAGGTTTCCCATCGTAAAATGATTAAACAATTACACTAATATCCTCTCAAAATGTCTTTGTATGACCTTGTTCAAACCTCCGAGTCTCATCGATACGCCCTCATTGAGGTTCTACAATCTATTGAGGTTGTACCTAATGACCCTACTCCTATGGCATCCATTATAACTCATCACCATGTGGCCTCTATCACCACTTCATACCTTTCCTTTGCACCCGCTACCACTCATCAAGTAGCTGCTCTTAGTTACTCTAACGACGATATTGTACCTCTACAATCAGATGATCATGATCCTTCCCTATTCATTTCCATCTACATTGATAATATACACATTCTATGCATTATGATTGATGGAGGTTCCAGTATTAACATCATTTCCTCCCATGCATACAAAAAAATGCACATCCCTTCTAGTTTTATGTATAATAACCAAGTTATGTTGCGTTCATTCAATGATGCCATGAATTCCACCCTTGGCACCATCATTCTCCACATTCGTGTGGGCCCCCATACTATTCAAGAATTATTCTATGTCTTAGAGGGGGAATTCTAGTACAACATGATGCTTGGTCAACCTTGCATCAATATATGAGTTTTGTTCCTTCAACCTTACACCGTTGTTTAAAATTTAAACATGAAGGACACAACTATACCATTCCAACTGACCCTTCACCATTCAAGACCTGTAACATGTTATATCAACTCAATGATGTTCTTATACTAGTTAAGGCATCTACCACCACTACCACTTCCCCTTCACCCATGACCCCATCCACCAATGTGGCCGCTACCCCTTCCAGACATAACTTCTCTATTCCCACTGCTGCCACAACTTCTATAGCTGACCCATTAGCCAACCCATCTACTTCTCAAACAACTACTGCTTCTTCTTTCTAAGTGTTTGATGATTCATCCATTCCTGCTACCCACATATCAACTACGGATCCCTTAGAAGTTGTTTTTCAATGCCTCACTCTGGGGAAGTATCACCTTTATAATATTGAAACATTCCTTACTCCTCAAGAGTATGGTAAACTTCACCAACATCCCTATTATGACCACCACATAGAAAAATTTTTCCCCTACGGTCCTCCCCTTGTTCACACCAACTTAACGTATGGGGGAATTGATGATTCTATCTACTCACCCAAGAAATATTCCCAAACTTGACCATTTTCATCTGACTTTCAGTCTCTCACCAACCGCCACTTCGGCCACACTTTCCTCCATCGCTGTGCTTGGAAGGGATTTGGATTTGGTTTCTATAAATAATGTTGATATATTTTCATCCCATGCATGAATCGTAAGCATAAAGATAGTAGTGGTATCAAATTTTCCAATCCATCACCTAAGAAGGCCCGAGTCAAACTCATTGAAGACGATAAACATTCTCCACCCCATTCACCAACATCACCACATTCACCTATAGAGTATATGGATCCAGAATCCATTCCTCCTAACTTTGTTTTTCATGAACACCATTTCCCTGGGACCTCTAAATTATCAATGAGATGGCGAGGCTCCCTCTTCTCTTCCCTTCATGTATTCTGACATGATTGATGATGATACACCTTCTATTAACGTCTTTCAGTGTTAGGATGACGAGTCTATTCTCACCTACCTTGGTGCGGAATATTTCTTATATTCACTGGTCATTACCTTATGAGACACAAACCATGTTGAATGAATCGACCATCAAAATCAATATTCACACTCAAGACGACCCACACATTATAAAAATAGGACAATATTTAGATGATGCTAAACAAGAATCTTTTACTGCTTTCCTTTGGGATCATAATAATGCTTTTACTTGGTCCTACACTAATATGCCCGGAATTGACCTAAAAATTGTGGTCCAAAATATCATAACTATTCCTGCGGCCAAACCCATGACACAAAAGCTACGGAAAATGCATCTTCACATTTACCTTGTTATCAAAGAAGAATTACAATGCCTTCTTTCGGTTTCCTTCATCCTACCCATTGATTATCCCCAATGGATCTCTAACATTTTTCTCGTTACAAAGGTGATAAGGGGACTCAACATTTACATGGATTTCTGCAACCTTAACTTAGCTTACCCCAAAGATGACTTTCCTTTACATAGTATTTACCAACTAGTTGATCTCACCACTATCCATGAGAGGCTATCACTCATGGATGGTTTCTCAGGTTATAAAAAAATATTACTTGCCCCAGAAAATCAACACAAAACTACTTTCATCACTCCTTGGGAGACCTTATGCTACCATGTCATGCCCTTTGGCCTTAAAAACGTTAGTGCTACATATCAGAGGGCTATGATTTATATATTTCATGACATTATGCATCGCATATTGGAAGATTACGTTGATGATATTCTTGCCAAATCCAAACATTGGGACGATCACCTTACATTCCTTAAGGTCATAGTCTACCATCTCATCAAGTACTATGTTCACCTTCAACCTAAGAAGTGTGTCTTTGTTGTTCTCTCTGGAAATATCCTTGGTTTTATTATTTTTTTGCGTGACATAGAAGTTGATCCGGCTAAAATTAAGGCTATTCTCAAAATGCCTCCACCTACTAACCTTCGTGAACTTCATATTTTGTAAGGAAAGTTTCAATATATTCATCACTTTATTTCTCAACTTTCCGACTGTTGCCATCCATTTCATCATCTCCTCAAATAGGATGTCTCCTTCAAATGGGATGATTAATTCCACAAAGCCTTTGATGCCTTAAAACAATACCTCCTCCAACCACCTATGCTCATTCCCCCTAAGGATGACCAACCACTATACCTTTACATTTCTACTACCGATCATTCCCTGGGTGTCATGCTCACTCATCGTGATAAGAAACATAGGGAATAGGTGGTTTATTATATAATCCGTACACTTTTAGACTACGAAACTAGATATACACACGTCGAAAAAATATGCTTAGCGTTAGTTTTTGTTGCCACTAAACTTTGCCATTACCTACTCAACCACAAAACTTTGTTGTCACCAATACTAACCCCTTACATTACATGTATACTAAGCCCTACCAACATCAATGTGATTCACATTGGCTCATGATTCTTGTAGACCTAGATCTCGAATTCATCCATCAAAAGTCTATTAAAGGCCAAACAATTGTTGACCAACTCGCAGATGCACCTCTCTCCATAAATCAATCCTCTAACTTAAATTTCCTTGATGAATCCATCACTACTCTCTCTTTGGATGATGTCGTTTACCAGATAACCTTATTCTTCAATGGTTCCAAATGTCAGCGTGAGGGTGGTGTTGGAGTTATTCTCATTCCTCTTGACAGTGGGCCTATGCCATTAACTTTCAAACTAGATTTTGATTGTACTAACAATATCGCTGAATATGAAACAATTGTGTTAGACCTTCAAGATTCCATAACCTTAGATGTTAAATATATTAATATCTTTGGTGACTCTTAACTGGTTCTGAACCAAGTTAATGATATATACCAGTGTTGTAACAAGATACTTCAAAAATATAAAAATCATGTTGACATAATTTTGAATACCTTTGACCATTATGAAATTCAAACCACCCCGCATTCCACTAATAAATTTGTAGATACCATGGCCTATCTGGCTTCTCAAATCCCCACTTCACCCTCCAAATCGAAAATATTTGTCACCGTACAAAGGTTGTGTTAGTGAAAATTTACAGCACCCCCAAAATGACCTATGGATCTACTTTTCTAAGGAAATTTA
Organism: Taxus chinensis; assembly: GCA_019776745.2. NCBI lineage: Eukaryota > Viridiplantae > Streptophyta > Pinopsida > Cupressales > Taxaceae > Taxus > Taxus chinensis. The sequence goes on along the minus strand of CM034149.1, from coordinate 28,126,748 downwards.
ATTTGGTGTGAATGCACACCATTGAGCTTTCCCAAAGAGTGGGACCTTTGCAAATGGGGAAAGCTCTCCAGAGAAGGTTAGTTCCTCTTCCTAAACTACCTGCCACAAGCTATTCTAGTGCAGGCAAACTAAATATAATCCTAATCTAACTTGTAAGGAGACAAGGAGAGAGGGAAAAACAAAGCCTACACTAAAATGGTGATACACCAGAGAAGGAACATGTTGAAAATCTATCAAAATTGCCATGGAAACAAGAGAGTTGAGCAAAGGAAAGGATGGACAAGTGCATCACAAAACCAAGGATGGATTTCACACAAAAATGTTCCAAAACTCCATGAACACAGCTCCAAAACCTGCAATGAACATCTAAACATGTAAAAATACCTACAATGAAGAGAGACAAGAAGAAAAAAACCAAAAATGAGCAAGGATGGACAAATGAATCACAAAACGTGCTTTTTTTGCTCCAGAAGTTTGCACAAAATCATCATTTCACGGGTAAAAGGTAAAAAATTCCATTACAGAGTAGGGGAGGAGGTTCAAACTCCATTTTCAACCTTGGGGAAGAAAATAAGGGAGGACATATTAGAATGATGAGCAACCTTTTCAAAAATGAGCCAAATCTAGCTTTTATTGATCAAACATAAAGAAGAAATGACAAAACACGAGAAAAACTGATTTAACACTTCAACCACTAATAAGATCTTGTTTAATGGCCTATAAAATGATGGGTTTTCATAAATAAGCCCATACTTTGAAGTACATTGCTTTGCAGAGTGAGAAAGAGGCCCATACTTCATTAATTTTGGTGGTTGGGAACCATTTCTGCATTTTTTGCATGCCAGAGACATTTTCCCATTTTCCCCTACAAATATACATCAAAAGTTAAAATTGAGGGGTCTGTCATGTAGAGGATTTCAACATCTTTCCAATGACACAAAAATCACAAAAAATTGAGCTCTGGTTCAAAAGATATGGCCCTCTGAAGATTTAGGGAAAAAATTAGATTCACGGGCCGAAATCTAAACTTTTTCCCTCTTTTTTCAAATTTGGAAAATTTCCCAAAAAATATCCACCGGCCTGACCTCTACTATCACATGGCATCTTCTGCTTGACCCACGGGTTCAAACAATCATTTTTCCCCTTTTGCAAAATTTGAAAATTTTCAAAAATACTCCGTTGCCCTGCTACTGATGTGGACACATGGCACATTCTGATGCGGCACGGAGGTGTGGTTTAACTTTTGCCTTTGAATTTTAACCACTTTGGAATTTTTTTCCAATATCCTCCTGACACCCCCGACTCCCCCTGACACATGGCACCTTCACATTTCTCGGCAGGGATGTGCTCCCTATTTTTGCCTTTGACAAACTTTGACCAAAAAGCCAAAAAACTTGAAGTTCCTCCAATGCTCGCCGCTAACTGGACACGTGGCAGCTTTTCATTTCTTTGCAGGCTTTCGGGCTGAAATTTTCCATTGATTTTTTTAGCCAAAAGGCTAACTGCCAAGAATTTTCTTGCGGGCCCGCCTAGGGAAAATTTCCCCTCCAAACTCCACCGAGCCATAACTTGCAAAATACAAGGAGTTAGGAGGAATTCCTGACCTTTCTGGAAAGGGGAAAGAATTCTCTATTTGATGAAGTAGTACCCAAAAAATTTTGAGTGCCTGAAATGTGTAAAAATTTGACTGAGGAACAAAAGGAAGCTAGTTACCCAAAATAAGAGGGAGCTTATTTTGGTAACAAGTTGCAATCACCCTCTTATCTACTTTGAGATGTCAAACTTGTAGGAAACATTAAATTGACCCACGGACCTTTGGTATAAGAAGTTTTCTGACTACCTTTCCCTTTCTATTTTGCCTCTAGATCTTACTCACAGTGGACAATGAGCCTTTCTCAAAAGTGTCTCTCGCTATGTCATCATGGGTGGTATTCTTATTAATGTGGTTTTGGATGCTAGCCTCTTATAATGTCTTATGAGTTTCTGAAATTCCTACACCATCAAGGAAGTCCGACGAAAGAAGAAAAGAATTTTTGGGGTCACTTTAGTGGTTTACTTTGCACTAAACACCATCCCTTCACCGGGGCTACTTACTGACCAACCTAAACCTTGATTGTTGTATGACTATATCAAGCATTGTGTGAAGTGTCTTAAACATGATAATCATATCATACCCCCAGTCATGCCTTACAGGTCAAATGAGACCTTTGGCCTTTCTCTTAATGAGGTTTGGCTCTTGTTGGAGAGATCAATCCTCATTCTTCCCAATGTCATCAATGGATTATACCGCTTACCAAAATTAACACTAAATGGGTGGAAGTTGTACCTCTTATGTTCTACAAAAGCCAAGAAAATTTATGAATTCATTAATCATCACATCTTTGTCGCTTGGTGTTCCTCATGCCTCATCACTGATAATGGAAAACCATTAAAAAAGAAAAACCTATGGAAACTTTGGTGATGCCTTTGGAATTAACTTAGTGTTTCTTCACCTTACTATCCTCAAAAAAAATCTCCAAGCGGAATCAACCAACCAAAACCTTAAGCAAAATTCTTATGAAAGTGGTTTGACAATACTGGAAAGGATTAACACGCGCACATTCATTTTTTCCTTATGGGCTTATCGTACTAGTATTCATACCTCAAACTACTACTGCCACCCCCTTTCTCTTTGGTCTACATTACACCAAGGCATCCTGCCTCCTAAGTAGTCCAAATTCCATCTCTTCGTATCTCTCAAGATATGCCAATGATTATGATTTTCACTAGGCCGGTTGTCATAACTACTCGAGTTATAGACGAACAATTCGTCTTATTGCTCTGATCAACCCGCCAAATCTACCAAAAAAATGTATGAAACGCTATGATAAACCCTGTGTCAAGACTAAACCTTCTGGTTGGTGACCTTGTCCTGAAAGAAAATCAACCTGTAGACAAAAGTGGAAAAAATTAATGGGGAAAATTTGCTCCTAATTGGCTTGGACGCCTATATTGTTACTCATACCTATGGATTCAATGTGCTTATCATTTTGTCTTCACTCAAAGTAACCCAAACCTGAGCCCCTCAATACCTTACCATCTTCGCATGTCTAGTGGTCGAATAAAGTCCTAGATCACCTTAGGTCTATTAAACACTTGTCCCTTCACACCTTTCAACCTCCACTTACCTATTTTTAAGGATCAACAACTAAGAAGAATCTGTGGATTCCCATCACCCTTTCAATCCTACTTCAATATGAGTCCCCACGACTCTACTCTGACATGATTCTCATGGGTCCTTTCTTCCTTTTCAATATGGAACCCATGGGCGTTTCTTAAAATTCTCTTTCAATAGCTAACCCTTGTGTGCTATGAAAGAGTATATGGGTATTTCAAATTCAAACTCCTTGAGTCAAACTTCTTGCAAAAAGATTACTCCCTTAAAAATGACATCTAATCTTTCTATCTTGCTGCTATAAATAGACTATTCCTTCCCTCGAAGGACAGTTATACAATGCTAGCCCTACTGTCTATTCATCAGCAAAAAAGACGATATTCTACTAAAATAAAATAATAATATTCTAAGCGTCCTCACATCCCCCCGACCAGCTTCCCGAAGACCTCAAGGATATATTCTATCCATGCCCACATATACTTCTCCACAAAGATCAGTCTCATAAAAACAAAACGTAGAAAGAAAATATGACTTTTTCATATGACTTGCCTATTTTTGATCTTTGGTCTCTTGCAAAGAGGCTTTATCTCACACACCAGGTTACCCTCACCAACTTCTTCACCTCACTGCGTGCCCTTTCTAACCTTCCACCTACTCCAGGAACGTGCAACAAATGTGATATTTCATGATCCATGTGACTTTCTTCATCCTTAGAACAGTCATCATGCAACTCCTTTATGTTTTTATGTTCATCCAAACCATCTTTGCAATGGTAGAATCATAATGGTTTCTTATCATTAGGACCTTTTTGTATCCCTTACCATTCACCTCTTTTCTTACTTATTGATTCTCCTACATAGGACCAGACCATGAAACCAACATTTCGACTTCCTCTTTCACAAAATAAACCCCATGCCTATTTGACTTAAATTCACCCATGCCTCTTTCGACAAATATCATCCAGCCTATTCTTTGTAGCCACCCAAACTCCGACATTACCTCCTGAATCACAAAACTTTTGTCATCACCAACACAGACCCCATTCATTATATGTACGCCAAACCGCATCTAAACCAACGTATCGCGATGCTTATGCTCCTCGCTGACCTCTCGACTTGAGTTTTTCCACCAGAAATCAATCAAAGGACAAACCATCACAGACCAACTTGCGGAAGCTCCTTTACCTGGGGAACAATTTACCAATTTCACATTTCCCGATGAACTCATCGCTACTCTTTCCCTCACGGAGGAGTTGTACCCAATGACCCTCTTCTTCGATGGATCTAAATGCCAGAGCGGCGGAGGGAGCTGGCGTTGTTCTCATTCCTCTCATCGCTGAACCTATGCCTCTTTCATTTCCGACTCTGATTTCCCTTGCACTAATAATACAGCGGAATACGAGGCCCTTGTCCTGGGTCTCCAAGTTACGTTACACTTAGGTATCAAATCTATCAACATTTTTGGCGACTCTCAATTGGTAGTCAATCAAGTTATGGGCGTTTACCAATGCAAAAACGAGGAACTTCAAAAATACAAACACTACGTGGATTCACTTCTAGCCTTATTTACCTACTATTCTATACAAACCATTCCCTGCTCCACTAACAAATTTGCGGATACTATGGCTTGCTTAGCCTCGCAAATTCCTGCCGCACCAACTGACTCTGAATTATTCTTCGTGGTCCAACAACTTTTTGCCCCATCCTATTCAACCTCGGTAGTTTTTATGATAAATACTGTGTCTACTAATTCACAGGATACCTGGTACCACCAATTCACGACTACCTTACAATCTCTGTCCTCCCCACCTGACCTTACTAGTAACGGCAAACGTGCTTTTCTTAAAAGTGTTTCGCGTTATGTTGTCATGGGGGGACTCCTCTATAAACGTGGCTTTGATGGCATCCTCCTTCGCTATCTAACTTGCACGGAGGCCACTCATACCATCCAACAGGTCCATGATGGTATTTGTGGTGGACATTTTAGCGGCCTTGCCGTGGCCAAACGAATCCTTCGCCTTGGTTATTATTGGCCTACTCTCAATAACGACTGCTACGAATATGTTAGCGTTGTGTTATGTGTCAGCAACATGCCAACCTTCAACATACTCCTAGCCACCCACTCCAGATCGCTCGAGATCTTTGGCCCTTCTCACAATGGGGTTTAGACCTTATTGGTGAGATTCACCCAACCTCTTCACAACGTCACCATTGGATAATCACACACAGCGACCGAATATTACACAAAATGGGTGGAGGCTATTCCACTCATTTCAATCAAAAAAGAAAAAATTGTCGAGTTCATTAACCACCACATTATCTGTCGTTTTGGTGTTCCTCATCGCCTGATAACAGATAATGGAAAATCTTTCAAAACAGTTGTTGCAAGACCTTTGTGATAACTTTGGTATCAAACTTAGTTTCTCATCACCTTACTATCCACAAGCCAATGGGCAAGCCAAGTCCTCTAATAAAACACTAACCAAAATCCTCATGAAAGTTGTCAATGAATCCGGAAGAAATTGGCACGATCACATTCCCTTTGCCCTTTAGGCTTATCGTACTAGCATTCGTACCTCTACTAATGCCACACCTTTTTCTTTGGTATACAGTACCGAGGCTATTTTTCCTCTTGAAATACAACTACCCTCCCTTAGAATATCTCTTCAGGATATTCTCACCAACGATGATTTCCGTCAAGAGCGGTTAGCCCAATTGGAGCTTCTTGACGAACGCCGTCTTACAGCTCTTGATCACCTTCAAATCTATAAAAAACGCATTAAACGTGCTTATGATAAGTGGACTTCATGAGCGTACCTTTAAGGTTGGTGATCTTGTCCTCAAAGAGACATCAACATGTAACCAAACTAGAAAAGAGCAAACGTGGAAATTTGCTCCCAATTGGATTGGGGCCTTATATAATCACTCACACACTATGGATCTGGTACTTATCGTTTAGCTTCGCTTAATGGTAAACCTGAGCCTAAACCCCTTAATGCCTTGCATCTTCGACCATTCTACTGTTGAAATTAGTGTTATATCACTTCTTATCTACCTGCCGCTCGTCCCTTGAGCTCACTTACCACTACATACACTCTGTTTCCTACACTTCATAATAACAATCAAGCTCACATAGTTTGATCCTCACCTCCCCTTGATGATGCCTTCCCATTTTTAGTCTAGTCCATGACTTCAAAGTATTAAAATAAGCCGTATTCTTATGGGATTTTCTTGAGTCAAACTTCCTATTAAACTAGATGCTTCACGCCAAATGAACATCTAGGTCATCTAAATTAAATATAGACTGCTCCCTCGAAGGACAGCTATATGCCGAACTATTGCTGCTATTATATACTGCTCCCCCGAAGGACAGCTATGCATTACAATCATATCTGCTACTATAAATAGACTGCTCCCTCGAAGGATAGCTATAAACAGTTAGCCTTTATCAGAAGCTTCTCGCATTGATCAGCTTCGTGAAGACCTCAAGAATAATACAATCAATATCCCTTATAGACTTCCCGCATCGATCAGTCTACATTTAATAAAATAAAAGCCTCATTCAAAAGGACTTTTGAGTCATGGACTTGTCTATTTAGGGTAGGTTCTCTTTCGTCAGAACACTCACTTTTTAATAAGTTCTCTGCACCTCAGCTATACCATCCACCTCACCTCACCATTTGTTTCAACTCAAGGGACGTAATGGACGCTTGATATATTGTGATTACACAACTCTTTTCACCTATTGACTTCTCGTCTATGCACGGTACCTAGGGCTCAAAGCTCGTTCTACGTGGTGTGGTTTGTTTAGCTCTCTTCATGTACGGAGCACTCTTTTTGCTTTGCCTCGCATCTAGGATTGTGTGTTGACCTTAATCAGGACACGATTCCCTACTACTTGGGTAGGCTAACTTTCGCTTCCCTCATACCTTTTATAACATCACCAATTCATTACCAACACCATCAACCTTACCTTTACTAATCTTAATATTTTTACCAACCAACCAATTGCCTAAACCATACCAAATTTCCTGAATTCGCCTCTCCCTGATCCTAAGGGAGAACTACATCGGTCTAAGGCCCCTCCTTGCTTTGTACAATGGGCTATGTAGGCAGCACTTCGGAGACATGGGGTCTCCCAAGGTTAGCTCGACCATGCCCTACCATAACCTATCCTGTGTGGTGACTATAAATATTTTTGTGTATTTCTATTTAATCACAGTCCTCTTTATCCTTTTTCAAAACACTGAAAATCAAAACACAACAATCTTATTATTATCGTAACTCAAATCAACATACATATTCAGTTTTATTTAGATGTTAAACAAATACATCTTCTCTATCATCGACATGCAGGTCGGCATCCTTATTTATTCTTATACCTTGGCTAACATTTACTCAGACCCTCAGCCTCATCCCGAACTAGGTGATGATCGTGATCGTTGACCCCTCCGCCGGGCCTCTCTGTCCTCAAAGGTACCATGGCTATTAGTACCGCCCACTAATCTTTCCAATCTCTCCTGTAACTATGAATACGCCTCTCGCATGGAGGACTCCAGCCTCTAGTCTCCCCGCCCGTCGGACTCCGCAACCACTAACAACCTCTTGTCTCATTCACTTGCATTGGAGCTGCTGAACCAAACGCTGTTGTAGACGATCCCTCCTGCTGTAATCACCGCTTGTCAGGGCCGCTCAGTACACCTCGCAGTTCTGCTAACCCACCTAATCTATAGGCCTCTGTCGTTCCCGCATCCATTAGCCTGCGATCGGCTGCTACCTCTTCAGGCCCTTTTGGAGGGTTGTTGGCCGGGGAGTGAGAATGCTGCCTCGGCGTCGATCCTCATATATGGTCTATAAGCCAGGGGTATATCCTACACAAATCCAAATTGTTGCCGCACGCGATCTATAGGAATCCTCTCATACTCACCCGGCCTGTGCCCTGCGATCCACCTCAATCGCTCTACACCCCTCAACTCCTCAGCTATGTTCTCTGTTACCATATAGTTTCCGTATGGCCTTCAACAGATATCCGCAACCGTCACTCTCTCCCATACCTGCCTGTAATACTCAATATCACCCGTCACGGCCTGGGATCTGGCCTCTTGTTCTGTCTGGACCCATCGTTTGAATCCCAACCTCTGCACTCCGGTTTCTCCCGACTGGATGGGTCGGCCTATTGGTCGCACACAAACAATGTGCTCATAGGCCCAACAGTGTAATACATATGAACAATCCAGCGTCGTCCTGTGATTTCACCTACAAGCCCATAAACCCCTGTATAGCTCCACCAAATATGTAGGTGCCCATGCAAACGTAACGTTCCTTTCTACCATCTCCCAGATAACACACATCAATGCCTTTGGAAATCTTCCTCCTTCTACCCTCGGTAATGCATAATACCCTACCGCTATCATTATAATCACTGCTAACCTTGTCTCCTCAGGGTGTGCTGCATACATTACCCCATACGTAAAGGATAAACCTCGCTGTGTCAAATCTCGTGCGTATGGACCAAATACTGCTGTTATCGCTCCCCGTGCCGCCGCGTAGGTAGTGCCTGATATACTGGTTCTCCTGTAAAGGGGAGTCTCAAAATCTGAAACACATCTTCCAATGTTACTGTCATCTCCCCTGTTGGCAGATAGAAGGTTTTGTCTCGGGATTCCATCTCTCAATCAATTCCTGCAACATAGCATGGGTTCCGTGCAATTCGTGAATATAGCGGATTCCACTTAACCCCAAACGATTTATCAATGTCCATTCAGCTAGTGTTACATCCACTCGGATTCGTGACCAACAGCGCTGGCACACTATCATTCATCCTCAATCCTGCCTCTCTGCCTGCATACACCAAAACAACAAACAACCATTCAATCCGTTAGGGTTTTTCAAACATTCTGGAAATGCCTCCAGTAACCGGTATCGGTTATACATAACCGGTATCGGTTCAGTAACCGATACCGGTTACCTCTAACTGCTACCGGTCACTGTCAATTACATACATCTTGCCTAAAACAACCACCTACGACAATAAATTAATCGTTTATTCCTCTCTGTATACACAGACATACCCGAAACCCTTGATTACCCACCACGTAACACTCACCTCATTTATAACTCTTGTTATCATCTTTTCTTTCTCATATCTACCCACATACTCTCCCCCATCTTATTCACAAAACATGCAAAAATCAAATCACAACCAAAACATTTACCTCTGGGGTTGCAGTAGCTTGAGGTGGTCCTTGTCTTCCCTCTTGTCCCTGCCTGCTGGATGTTTCTCCTTGTCCTGCCATTATCACCACTCTTTTCAAATTCACCTTTCTACTTTCTGAATCTCCGATCGCATTCACCTTCCCAGTCTCTTTTCTTATCACCCAAATCTCTCATACAAATTCCTGTCTCTCTTCTCCTTATCACTCAAATCTCTCATGCAAATACCTGTCTCAGTCATCAAAAAGCATCGCATTCGCGTATTTAACCTCTTGCATGGCTCTAAAATTAAAACTTAAGTTGCCACCCTAGCTTTTCTATTTTTAGAAAAGCTCATACCTAAATAACCGGTATCGGTTACTTAACCGATATCGGTCTATCAGCTACCGATATCGGTTCCCTAACCGATATCGGTTACACACCTATCTTTCTCAACAGCGTTCTTTTCTTCATTTCTCACCTAAATTTTTGTCGCGCCCGCCTCTTTTCCTGCATAAACAACACAATTTACCACATTTGTTCATCCACCACACATAGCATTACAATTTCATTAACATCATTTATTTTATACAAATACACAAACCATCAACTACGGATATCAAGAAACTATCAATCTATACATCATTTGGATCCAACTCATCAGTTACATATATCACAATGTCACAAAACCACCAATTCATCACATAACTTGACATTCATATATACGTGCAAAAATAAAAACATCAACATCATCCATCTATCAACATGTCACCTAAAACTTATCATACATTATATATTACCAACCATTAACAAAATATTTAAACACATTTTGAACACTGCATGTGGATCAAAACATCGTCTCTATATGTATACAAATTTTCAAAAATACAATGTGCCCTACATCGGGGCCTCTGTGATCTCATAATCCACCAAAGCCGGCACGCAGGCCGGTCCCTCGTATCAAAAATAGATATATACTCGGCTTGCAGGCCGGTATCCAGTATACAACCCCTACTCGGCTCGCAGGCCGGTATACAATAAATGAATAAATGAATACATGAATAATACATAGGCACGCAAGCCTTTATCAATACACCCGGTTCGCAGACCGATGCCCATCTATCAATACACCATGTCTGGGATCTCTCAGCTCTCCCCACCGCCCTCGGCACCTCTCCCCGCTGGTCCTTGTGGTGCCTCTCACCTCCTGCCTGTGACAGACCCACTAGCTGTGGCTGCACCTCCCTGAGACCTCTGGCTCCGAGAGGTCTCTGCTCTATATGCCGCATAGGGCTGATAATCATCCCCGGTACCATCAAGAATATCCTGATAGTATCGGGCCTTCGCTCTAGCCTCCATGTAGCGCTCTCGAGCCACCGTAGGTACTGGGGCTGGTCCCCTGACACCTACTACCAGTGCCCCCTATGCCTGTGCTGGTGCCGCTGGTGGTGCCTGTGGCTGTGGTACCTGCACCTGTACCTGTGCCTGGGGCTGTGGCTGTACCACTGCTGGTGGTGGTTCTGGTACCTATGCTGCTACCTGTACCTGTACCTGCACCTGTGGCTATGGTGCTGGTGGTGGTGCTACCTGTGCCTATGCCTGAGCCTGGGCTAGCTGCCCCTGTAAGACACCTATCTATTCCTGTGCTGCAGCTAGCTGCCCCTGTAAGAGCTGCACCTTACCCCTAAGCTGATCTCTCTCTCCTATCACTCCAGCCAAGTCTGGCTGTGCAGGCGGTACTATCCTGGCTACTCTCTGCCCAGCCCACCACACCCTGTATGCTCCCGTGCACCCAGCATCATCTATACCCTCACCTGCTGGCCTCTCTGCTACCCAATCTGGATCCAAAGGCTGTGGTGCAGGAAGTGGGGCCTCTACATCATCTCTCCTGTACTGAGGAATGGGAGGTGGCTCGTCCTGTCGCAGCCCCATCTGCCTGCGTACCCTCTCCAGGGGTATCCGCTCGTATTCTCCTGGCCTCCGTCCTGCTATCCAGAATGTGTACTGGATTAGGCGCAACTGTAAGCGGGCTCCTCTACCAGGATGGTGACCTCTGTAGGGTCTCCATACAATGTCTACTGCTGTAAGGCCCTCTAGCAGATGTCTATAGTATGCCACATCCCGACCTTCCATAACTGCTCGTGGCTGGCCCACGACCCCCTACCACCTCTGAAAGCCATATCGGTATATGACCTGTGGCCCTGGCTGCTTGGGGTAACCCTACTGGCCTGATGCCATACGATGTGCTCGTATGCCCACAATGCACAAAAATGTAGAACAAATACCAAATCACCTCCTCCGGCGATAGCCCCATAGCTCCTTATATAATTGCACCAGATATACTGGTGCCCAGGCGTAACAGGTGTGCTCCTCCACCATCTCCAGCAGTACCCCCATCAATGCTCATGGGAAGCGGCCTCCCTCTGAGTCCGGGAGGGCGAAGCAGGTGATCCCAACCATCATCAACACAGCCAGTCGTGTCTCGTGACGATGCACACGGTACATGTCACTGTACCCGATACTCGCGCTATGGTAGGTCAGTAGCGCGGTTGCATCCCCAAAAACCTACAGTATGCTATCCATCGCAGTCTCTGAATCTACCTGGAATGCTGCCTCTCCCTCGATAGGTAACCAAAGGATGTGATACACATCCTCCAATGTGACGGTCATCTCCCCAGTCGGGAGATGGACAGCACAGGTCGCCGGATTCCACATATCTAGATGAAGGGTGCGCGACCCTCAGGCTGTGATCTCTCTCTATCGCTCTGTGACTCTGACTCTGCAAGAGTCCACACCTCACGCTATGATGGCCCATATGAGCCGCCAGATACGTGGGCCTCAATCCGCACCAACAGCGGGGGCAACCTATCCCGCCGACGGGCAACGGCGGAAGGGCCGGCAAAAAACCAAAAAACAGCCGGAGACCGACCTGGGCGGGACTAAAGCGTGACGGGAGCAGGGAAACACACAGAGGGCAGCACCACGACCAGCCCGGGAACGTCGTAGACGCGCCACAACGAGAACACCCGACCACCAAACTACACACCCACAGCCAAAACCAACCCCAACCTCAAAAAAAACCCAAAAAATGAACCACAAAAAAAACGGCTACAATAACTTAAACCCAACAACAAAAAAGAAAAGGGGTAAAACCAAAACCAACAAAACCCAAAACCAACAACAAAAAAAAAAAAAAACAGAAAAAATAAAGAAATCCACACAAAACAAACCCCGCAAACCATGTAAAAACACGTACACACAAAACCCAGCTCCAAAAGCAAAACACAATAACACAAACAAAACAAAAAAACCAAAAAAACAAAAAGTCCACACTAACACACAAAACCCCAAAACAACCAACCAAACAAAAAGTCAACCAGAACAAACCAACAACAAAAACACAAAAAACAACCAACCCATCCCACTTCCCATCCCACCCAACCCAAACAACCAACCCAACCCCACACACACCCCAACCCAAAACCCAACCCTACATAGACCACAACGACGCGGCCGATACATGCACAGACGCCGGTCACCAACAACCTCCTTTACCCTTAAAATTCGTGAGACCGATGCCGGTCGCTTAGTGACCGACATCGGGTCACTGTCAGATACCGGAGCCCCGAACCCCCGCGCGGGCCCGCCGGATCCCATCTCTCGATGAGGTCGCCACAGGCTGTGATCCTGTCTCTATGCTCTGTAACCTCTGGACTCTTCTCAGAGTCCCCCCTCACGCATGATGGCCCAATGGAGCCTAGTCGTGTGGGCCCTATCCGCAACGAATCAACAGCGGGGGCAACCTACCCGCATCGTCACTGCTGACGTGCCTGCCAAAACACCCACATCCTTAGACCTCTCCTTTATACAACATTACTTTAATATCATCTAAAACCACCCCTTTTTATCCCCCTACCATACCCTGCCTCTCTACTCTACTCTAAAAAATGACTCTCTACTACTAACCTAACCGAGCTCTCTACTCTCTAACCCTCTACCCCCCCTGACTCTCGCTACCACTCTAATCTCTCCACCCTAAACTATACCCCTCCCCCCCCTCTCACAACCTACCACCCCCCTCACACACACGGCCCACAATCCCCAACACCCCAACCCACACCCCTAAAACCCAAACACCTACCCCCACCACACATACCGCCTTCTCCGGCTCCTAACCCACCCCCACCCCCCCCACGAAGTGACCCCTACCCTCCCCCCCCCGCCCCTAACACCCCCCACCCACGCCACCCCGTCAAACGCTAAACCTCACCCACCCCACCCTTGGTCAGCTCCCCCTTGCCACCCCCCCCCTCGTCTCCACTCAAACCGCACCCCACAACCGTCAACAACACCGCAACCTACCCGCCCTCTCCCTCTCCCTCCCCACACCCCCAAACCCCCACCCACGGGCCGGCCACCCCTCCCACCCTCCAGCCACTCCCCCACCCCGCCCCCCCTCCACCCCCTCCCCCTGCCCACTCCCCCTCCCCCCCTCCCGGTGCCGTCCCTAAACCCCAACCCCGTGCCACCCACCTCACACGCTCACCGCCCACCCATCCCCCCTCCCCTCCATACCACAAGACCTAGCTCCTTCCTATACATGACCGACGCCTTTCACAACAACCCTCCTTTCCCTAAAATTTTTTCTACTATTCCTTTCTCTTATTACCGACATCGGTCACTGTCCTATACCGGAGCCGAACCCCGCGCCGGGCCCCCAAAAAACCCATTTTTTACCTATTTCTACCCATCTACCCACCCAAAAACCCTAAAACTTACCCACCTACCCACCTTAGCCTATCTAACCTATCTACCCTCTCCCTTTCTCAAATCATTTCCATTTTCTCATTATTTCAAAAAAAAGGTTAATCCTACCCCAAACCCCCCAATTTAGAATAATACAACCAAATCACCAAATTAAAGAGTTTCGAATCTACCCGAATGACGACACGTCGTCGTGGTGGGATGGGTGGTGGTGGTCCAGCTGGTCCAGCCCTCCAGCCTCCTCCTGCCTGTGCCATGGCTCCAATCCTGATCTGCTGGGTCCCCGGCCAATCAACTGCTGCCTCCTCCTTAATCGGGCCCACTATCAACTCTCTCCGCCAATACAATAGCTTCCACCTCACTCAATCCAGCCTCTAATCCCAAGTCTCCACGTCAGACAAGTCGATTTGGATTGCAAATAACAAAAGTGACAATGACAAGCCGTATTTTTCTTTTTATAGGTTTTTCGCCCTTTCACCGATATCGGTTTCATTTTGCCCTAAGGAACCGGTATCGGTCCCTTAACCGATATCGGTCATGCAGAATCGACATCGGTTCGCTACCCAACTTTCACCCCATTCTTTGCCCTTATTTACTCCTTGCCTCTTTTCACCAATATCGCCTCTATCCACCTTTGCTGCACAACATTTGTTCACTTGTCCAGCCTGACCTACGGCCTCAACCTACCATTCGGCTCGACCTAAGGCCTCAACCTACCTATTCGGCCCGACCCAAGGCCTCGCCCTACCTATTTGGCCCGACCCAAGGCCTCGCCCTACCTATTCGGCCCGACCCAAGGCCTCAACCTACCAATTCAGCCCGACCTAAGGCCTCAACCTACCAATTGGCCCGACCCAAGGCCTCGCCCTAACCTATTTGGCCCGACCTAAGGCCTCGCCCTACCTATTTGGCCTGACCCAAGGCCTCAACCTACCTATTTGGCCCGACCCAAGGCCTCGCCCTACCTATTCGGCCCAACCCAAGGCCTCGCCCTAACCATTAGGCCCGACCCAAGGCCTCAACCTACCTATCCGGCCCGACCCAAGGCCTCAACCTACCCATCCGGCCCGACCCAAGGCCTCGCCCTAACAATTTGACCTGACCCAAGGCCTCAACCTACCCATCTAACCTGACCCAGGGCCACCACCCAACCACTTGGCCTGACCCAAGGCCGTATCACTTCAATACCATACCCACAATCAACGTTTTATTTTATCCATCCATCATGTACCTTTTGTTCAATCGAGCTCACCTGTTCGTGTTTTAGCATGATTAGGGTCCTTGACTTGATCTGTCGACCAACTTTGCCTAGACCTAGACCATGACGTTTATCTCAACCAAACCAACCATTTGGTACTGCCGAACATGCCTAAACGTTCCTGTACCTCACCTGTTATATACCCTGGAGCTACTTCCTATGCCTTGGATACCAGGATTATATCACTCTTGTTTGGATAAACTATCGACCTTTGCCTACACATTGCTGGATTGCTTATCAAATCATGTACCCTCATCGTACTATTGCATTTCAACATGCGTCTGCTTCCTTAGACCTACCCCACCACCTTACCATCCTCTCTACAACATATACCCTTTATCAACCCTATCCCTGATTTCCTGTTCACTCAATCTGTGATAGATTTGAGGGGGATTACCTATATCCTTAACATGAGAAACCACTTCATATTATTGTCCGCGCAGCTTTACAGAACAAGCTACATGACTATAAGGGGCTAATGTAGACATCAAATTTGTGTCTTACGACCCCTTGTGACCCGCATCCCATTTCGCAACCTAACCTCATTACCTAAACTTTACACAATTATTTATTAATTACCTTGTAATTGATAAATCCACATCACCTTACCCGCCACCTCACTTTGCCACCTCATCATGACCTAGCCCTAACCCTAAACTAACCTAATTAAGACCCATGACTTGGTCTAGACTCACATCCATAACTAATGCCTCCTTACTCGCACCCAAAGCCGACCTTCTAGCCACTTGACCAAGCCCGCAACTGATCTCTCGGGAGAAAAGCAGGGAAGGTGGGCTATTTTACTAAAAATAGCCTGCTTTTTCCTTACCGATGCCGGTTCCTACTTGACCGCCGTCGGTTACGCAACCGCCATCGGTTCCCTGTAAATGGGCTCCCCAAACCAAAACAACGGATGGGAATTTCATTTTGGAGATCAGTCAAAGGATTTCTGGATCAACAGAGAGCATTGCGAGCGAGGAACAGAGTCCAGATCTTCACTTGATAGAGGAGAGATGAGTAAAGAAACCAGAAGTGTTTACAACCAAGGAGATCAACTTGCATCTTGGTCAAAACCAGTAAGTCACATCTTACATGTCTTTTGTTATAACATTTCTTATGCTTCTTGAATCTCAGTCCTCCTAAATCCGTTTCTGAATCCACTACCCAACGTGCCATTGCATCTAACTGTCATTCTTTTGCTTCTAATCATCCCATTTCCTAATATCATCCATAAACCAGCCTTACAAAACACCATAGCTACCAAGAAGATCCCAGAACCTACCGGTATCAGTTATTAGTAACCGACATTGGTTCCTTTCATCAAAACCAGAAAACCAGCCTTTCCCCTACCTAGTTTAACGAAACAATTTAATTGATATTTTGCAGTCTTTTGTGTTAATTCATATTAGCAGGGGAACTGACCACCTTCGAAAGGAAGTTTTATATTTCCTGGGCCTAAGGCAGTTTCCTCATTTATTGTTTAATCAAAATCTTGTGGTCTTGTGTTCTTATTTGCAGGTAGTCCTTCCAAGACAAAAAGGAGTTCTTCGTAGTCAGCCTGATGTTTCTCTACGGTACGCGCACACCATCTCGACATTCAACAGGTATTCCTCCTAACCCTAACCTCATTTGTTTCTAAAAGGAATGAAAGGATAGAAGCAACTCTATTCCCAGAAGCCGAAACATTCCGAGCGAAACAAACAGAGTTATTACCATACTGTACAGTCCAAGATTTATCCATTTTTCTAGCTTTTCTCTTAAGTTTAGAGGCAAGTTTATTAGAAATGAAACATTCAATAGCTCCTGTATCAAAAAGAATAGTGATAGGTATGCCGAATAACTTACCCGGAACTTCTATAGGTGTCACTTGCTTTTCAGCTTGCTTGTCTGCTACTGCAGCATGTATCTTATGCTGCTGATTACAATCATCCTTCTTCAAAGGGCACTAATTTACGTAGTGGTCTTTGCCACAATTGGAGCAGCCTCCTACAGGTCCCTTTTTAGGCTCAAAATTGCCTCCAGCCTTGTAATTGTCATGTTTTCCTCCATAGGGCTTCTGCCCATTGTTATAATTTTTGGCAAAATTATTCCTTACATTTCCAGCAGGCTTAGTTGCCACTGATTTCTTACTATTATCCCCTGGAAACTTACATTTGTTTCCAAACTTTTTCCATGGTCCCTTTTTGGGTGCAAGAGAGGTTGAAGAAGGGTTTGCAGTCTTCTTCTGCACTTCCTCCTTATGAGCAGAAATAGCCTTTAATTTCTGTTCTTGTCTTATGGCCTTTTCAACAACTCCTTCCATAGTGGTTGGATTGTGAACATCGACCTCTCCCCCTATCACGGGATTCAATCCCATGATGAATTTCCGTATTCTGAACTTCTCGTCAGTTTGATACTGCGGTACATACTTGAGGAGTTTTGTAAACTGCTCCCAGTATTTAATTACCGTTAGCTTCCCTTGAGCTAAGTTCTGGAATTCTGTCATTTTCTGATCATAAAAAAGTTGTGGCAGCCAACGTTGCCTAAAATAGCCTTTAAATTGATCCCAAGTAATATTGGTCTCATCAATATTTAGCTCTACTTTACGGCTATCCCACCATGAAGATGCTTCGTGGGAAAGCTGATAGGCTCCCCAAATAGCTTTGGTTTCCTCTGAGAAGTTTCTTATTGTAAGGTACTTCTCCATTTCATTGAGCTAGTTCTCAGCTCCATCTCCTAATGTGGTGCCATCATACTTAGGTGGGCTTATCCTTTTTATATCATTAGTGAGTTCTACTGCCAACCTGGCCTTTTTGTTTTCTGGTTGGACAGGTGCATTCCCAACATTAACATCAACACACATATCAGGGTTTTCCTCAAGAGGTTGCTGATTGTTATTACCAGCTTCTTCATCCTCCTCATTTCCCATCACCTGCTGTTCAAGTACAGCTAAATGATCTCTTGTGTCCAACAGGGTAGCAAGGATCTCATCAAGTTTTTGGGTTGTTTCCGCCCCTCCTTCAGGTGGAGCATTATTCGCAATGTTCCCTCTTGTTCTAACCATTTTCTATTACAAGAAAATTCAGGTTTTCATCAGATTATGGACACAATAGGCCCAAGAGTTGCAACCTTCAGCTTTGATACCAAGATGTAACATCCTCATTTTTATATATTAGAATGAGTAAATTTTATTTTTTTTGATAAATGCTTCCTGGTTCTAAATACATAATTTAGATCTCACAAATCAAAACAACCATTCTTATAACAGATAACCATATGCAGTTGTAATGACTTGGAGTACCTCTGATCTATTCATTCCATGACTTGGTAATCTACCGATCTATTCATGAGTATTAAGAGTTGGCGTTTTCACTTTAACACAATACTCTTGCGGTTCTCTTCCCTAATCTGGGATTTAGAATGCTCTGTCCAAGGAACCTATCTGAATAATTGTTACCATTATTCATCGGCATCTCATCCCTTAGACTAGGTGACTTAGGACAACACAATCAGCAGCTTGCGATACTTTGGCCAAAGATTTGAAACATACTGCTTATGTATCGTATTCCTTAACAACATACTCATCAATCTGGAATACGTCCTTCACCCCATTCCTATGTTATGTAGAATGTCTTATACTAACTTCTGTCAGTCCCTCCTATCCGAAGTTATTCACTCGGAAATGGATTAGTAAGGTGACAACGTTATATGGATGCTCCCGAGGACTAGGGATACGATGACATACTGGGTCAACCCTAGTTAAACCAGTGTGTCAAGATACCTCGAGTCTCCTAGGTAGGCTTATAACATGACCACATTCCTAATCGGTCCCAGAGTAACTTGTTCGAGTTTAAGGTGTAAATCTTAATGATCAATGCAAAGGGTGTCATCATAATTCACCTGCATTGTTGTATCTTCGAGAAGATCCTAATCTTCTTGAAGGTATAACCCTGCAGTTGACTTGTGCCGTCAACCTTTAAATCCGCCTCGAAAAGATCTACTTATTAAAAAGTGTTACATACGTTGAGTTAAATTATACCATAAGATGCTCCCTTTAAGGGTAGTCTTTCCCAATCCCTGGGTTCCTCACCTTAGAATGACCTTTCTTAATAAAACCCAATACAAAAGAGAAGTTATTAAGACTAGAGGTCCCATCAAGGAGTTCATAGAATATACATAATTCTAAATCAACGAAATTGGACAATAACCCATAATCTTCACATGTGATTGCCAACCAAACCCTTTTTAGGTTTATTTCAGTTCTCATAACTGAATTTATATCTTACTTATTAGTATCGAGATATAGTGATTAAGAATCCAATTAAACGTTGTCCTGGCTTAATCAAGACTAGGAATTAATAATTTAATTCAGCTTGTTTAGCGTCCTGCTTAGGTTTATTTTAACCCTAGCTTCCAGAAGTCAGTGATCTAAATTTCAATTTAGCTTTAGATAGAACATACTAGAACTACTAAACAATCATAAGTATTCAGTCACATATTCTTGCAAGCTTACATTGATAATCACAAAAGTCTCCAAATTATACAATAATAACAATGCTTTTAAGATCATTTGAACTGAAGAAGGTCAAACTATCAAGATACGAATACAAACATATAAGTATCAAATATCTATTTCCATTCCTTTCAGAACTAATCAAATACATTTTATGCATTCAGCATACTTGATACAATGCTCAACGGAAAAAGAACATCTTTCCTCATATAGTACATTTAGAGAATCAAGCTGTAATTCATCATAAAACCAAATTAAACAATTTGAACATCCTATCAGATCTGCGTGCTTTTACCACTTACGGAAACCATCTGTAAAAATTGTCAACATGGGTCAGTTCAATGAATTGAGCATGATAAGCACTAACTCTTAAAACAATTACAATCCACCAACTGTTTTCATTAAACAACCTGTTTAAATGAGATCATTTCACCAAACAAGTAAACATATTTCTGACTATGCTCTTGTAATACAAACATGACTATAAATGTGTAACTCATATTATAGTCACTAAATAGTCCTAGATACCTTTCAAATATTTTATCAAAACGTTAGTGACCAAGAAGACAAATGCATCTAAACAACTATCCATCTGAATCCCAAGGAGAGCAACATCAGACGGACTAATATATTCAACATAATAAATGAATATCATAACCTTTCATGATTCCATCAGCATGTTAGAACAATTCCAAAACTTAGATAAAAATTATATCAACCTATACTGTACAACAGAAGAGAAATAAAACGAATCATACATATTTCCCTCAGAACTAGCTCATGACTATACCGTCTCTCCAAGAGCAAAGCATTCACCTTAAACACATGCGAATAAATCAGATGAGACCACCAGAAGCATCACAGTTTGGTTAAAATTTAAATTAAACAACATCCTGTAGCTTACTAGCAGTACAACAGCTCTCGCGCCAAGGTAGTGATGAGTATTCTATCCTAAATAGACTCCACATAACCTTCCATATTATTATAGGAACGAGAAAATAGCTAGCGCAATCACTTGTCAAGGCACAACTGTTAACTCTTTATCTCAGTCAAGCACAAGACAAGAAAACCTAAAAAACAAAGACGTAATCACGCACAAACACGAAAATAATCCCTCTCAGCAACATATACCTCATTCTAATCCCTACTAACACTATAAGGCTTTAGATCCAAGGTCGAAATCAAAAGAACTTCTCTTTTATCGCAGTCAACAAGAGACTCATTAACATTAAAGCAATTGATGTTTCCCTATTACTATGTAGAGATATTCATACGAAATCCACGCAACATGCACAGCCTCGTTTAACTGGAATTATTCAGAAAGGAAACATAACATACCGTATTCACATCTGAACTCATTCAGAGATTGATAAGTATGGTATTCGTGACCCACTTCTACAGAGGCCAAGATACATGATATCTATCTATACATTAAGGAATCCAACAAAGCCAAAAACAATAAGTGTTCATAATCAGGCTAATATAGAAGTAGAAACACTGGTTACCTATCAAGGATTTCAACTGAATCCGAACAACATTATTCATGATAAAGCTTCTACAGAAGCCGATATACAAGATAAATATAAGTTAAGGATTCCAACCGTGCCAACAATGGTAAATATTCACAATCAGGCTTATACATAGGCTAAATACTGATTTCGTAACAAGGAATCCAACTGAGCCTCTACAACAATATTCGCTCAAGCTTACATAGATAGGAAACATAAAAAGTACACCAACTGAGTTTGTACCAAAAATTCATTGCTAAACAAAGGTATTCATTACAAGATAATAGAAGTCGTAATGCCAGTTACCCCTCTGGGACTCCGACAAAATCAAGCTACCAGTATTCACATACATGGCTTCTACAGTAGTCCTACACTCATATTTTCCATACAACTCCAAGTAGACTGGTGCGAAGAACTAGTGATCAGACAGAGGGAAAACTAGAGTGCATGAAAAACCAAACAAACTACTAGTTTTCCATTTTGCATGCCTTCCCGTGAAACCTGAGCTCAAAGACCGAGCTCATTAATTGTATTTACTCCAAATTTCCCGCTCAATCTCCATTTCCACCGACCGCCATAGTTGGCGATGGATAAAAACAATTCAAAGACCATTTCTAACTTTGGCAACTTGCCACGTCGGCTCTTGCTAGCCATTAAAAATTCTACCAAATCATTTGTCCTTCATGCTTATCTATCTATTTAATGCCATAGAAACTACCACCCATGGCTCGCACCCTTCCATATCTCCCCTTTCTTCCTTGTTCATTAGTTAGGTTAGTAACATAGGTTAGGATTTAAGATGCGACTTAGTCTAACCTCCATAGCACAAAGTTACTAACTTAGAACATTTAGCTTATAGCTTAGGCCTAGGTTAGATTAACACTAATCTAACCCATAGATCATAGTTTAGTTTTAGGTTACTAACCTTAATAAATCCAGTTTAGCTCTAACATTTCAAATGCTTAGAAAAAGAACCTACAACATACATTCACGAACAGGATTCACTCCTGCATTGCCAATAGGCTAGTGAAATAAATGTATCTAAATTATTACCTGGTCCACGATCAAGACCTTCCTGATATTACGATATCAGGAACCAATTCATTTAACACGATCAGCCTGATTTAGACTCCGGAACAGTTTATTCAACGCATTCAGACCTTGAAACCTGCGAAAGGTCTATAATTTTAGTTCATCACAAATAAACTTAAAGCATTACTTGGATCAATGCCACTGATCCAAGGCTTAGTCTTATAGATGGAAAACTCCATAATTCATTCCGAGATCAGATTAAACTCAGGTGTAAAATGAAAGAATTAAATGAGTCTAATTATATTCTGACTCAGTCAAAGATCTGCAATTTCAAAGAAGATACAGTCCATATCAAGCATGACTTCACAATCAAAGGAACACATCCTTTTACAAAAGAAATCACATATCAACACTTGAATGCTCAGGATGAAGTAATAATAGTTCAGGGTGTTACAATACTGGCAATAGCCCATTCTTGGAGGCTCAAATTGTTGCTATGGCCAAGAAGTTAGAAAAGTTATCTACGAACTCAACCCATGAGACTTGTAGTGGTTTATGGTGCACAGATTGTAAAGTATAGGGGCACGTTAAGGATAATTTCCCCTAGAGGATAGTACGTGTCATGGCAGTTGATTGTGAAATTTGTCATGGGGACCATGATGTGAGTAGGTGCCCCTTGTTGTAGCATGTAATCCAGAAGAATGTATCTTATTACTGCAAGATTTACACCTCTTCAACCTATGATACTAAGGAGAGTAGCATGTAATCCAGAAGAATGTATCTTATTACTGCAAGATTTACACCTCTTCAACCTATGATACTAAGGAGAGTAGGCTCATTGATCAAATCCATGAGGCCATTCATCATGGGGTGCACCAGACTAGTATTTCCAGTAGTTCTAAGGGTGATGATCACCATTATGAGTGCACAAATGGAGGCCCGCGTGGAAGAGGTCTTCAAGGAGGATTCCATGGTCATGGTAACCGTAGAGGGGCAAGGACTGAGATCCCATGTGGAACCTGTTTCAACTATGGATATACAGATCATTACAAACGTGAATGCCTAGACCTATTGCAGTGCACATGGTGTAGAAAGAAGCATAAGTATGAGGAGTGACTGAAATTGTTTGATCACATGAATTAGCAGCACCATAAAGATAATGGTGCTGAAATGGTCAGTATTAAGAAGGTAAGCACCCAGTGGATGCCTCGGGTGACACAGGATGTAGGGTTGGAGCCAATCTTGGTAAACATAAGGGAAAAATCCATGCATGCAAGAGAGATACCAAGGTAGAAGAACCTGATTTCAAAGGAGGAAGTAGTTCATGGAAAGTACTCAGATCCTGCGCATCAGAAGGAGGTATATCAAAACACAATGGATGTCATTCAGAGCTTACAAGGGGAAATCCAGTGTCTAAAGGAGTAATCCAAGAGGGAGGAACAAGGAAGGAGAGTCTAGGCACAAAAGGATGACTTGGATGAGGTCAAAGAGGTGTGTAAAATGCTAAGGAAAGAGAATATCATTCCCTTGCTAGGATCATGGTTGAGAGAGAAAGAACCACGCATCGGAGGAGAGTGCGAGAGGTAGGTCTTGCACTAAAAACTTCCCCCTGATATCCTTGACTATGAAAAGGAGATCATGTTGAATGTAGTTGTAGATGGATGACTCTTTAGTAATATCCTCATTGACACTAGCACGGAGGTTAATGTTCTAACTTTGGATGCATGGCATCAGATGGGAAGACTTGTGTTACAACCATTTTCGAATGTGTTGTATATGGAAAACAAGACTAAGGAAATGCCTATCGGTGTCTTAAAGGATGTAGCTATGACTATCCAGGGAGCTAATTTTACTGGGGACTTCAAAGTCTTGGCGCTCACCGAGGCAGACAATTTCCCAGTGTTACTTGGGTGCCCATGGTTTTACAAGAACAATGCGGACCTTTGGTTCAACAAAGGGTACATTAGCTTTGAAAAAAATGAGGAGCGGGTCATTATACCCCTAGCTGATGGGAAGTAAACACCTTATATTGAACCTTTGGGGGAAGAAGTTCTAGACAGGATATACGTGCACTCAATTAAGGACCCAGAGATGATACATCCTACTAACAGAGTTATCCAGTTTGAGGATGCTCAGTTAGTAAGTGATACCACTAGTCTAACATGTGACAATTGGGCATGGGGGACTTATGAATTGATGGGACGATAGTTGAGAGGGTCAGTGACCAAGGTAACAAAGGCGTGCACAGTTTGATGCCTAGGAGGAAAAGAGCTACCCAAGTATTCAGGAGGAGCCTTCCCTGAGATCTTTCTATAGGAGGTGGAAGCTCAGTGGAAGGATGAGAAGGAATAAAGAGGGATGCTAAGTTATGTCCTACTTGGCACAATGGAACAGTGGTGGGATATACATCAGGAGAGCCTCTTGGAATGGCACGAGGTAAGAATTTCTCTCTCTATCAGATTCTCTAGCAGCAACGTGCCCACCACCATCAAGGACTACCATGGGAAGGAGCCCACCTCTTTCCATATCTAGGAGTGTGAATGGTTCTAGAGATAAGGAATGAAATATTAGGTGTAAAATTTGTATTCTACACTGCAAGGTTGCATGCGTGCATGGTACATTCATTCAGAGACACACCGCCAGACAGGGAATTGACAAGAGCTTGCGACTGACCTTATTCAAACCTTTGAGTATCAGAGTTCCAAGCCATCAGTTGATAAATCCTTGTAGGGTATCAAGCACCTTACCATGGGGGATAGTTCCATGACAGAGGATAGGATGTTGGAATTACTAGGTGAACCAAGATTGGAGGTGAGCTTTGAAGAATAAGTAGAGGAAACAAAAGAGTTACAACTTGAGCACACGTGTTTGGAAAAGGAGAAAGGAAATTTGGTGTATGTGATTGATGGAGAGGAATCAGAAAGCTTGGATGTTAGCCATTCTATAGGGATGAAAAAGGTAGTAGACAATGTTGATACTCGCGTGCGCACCTACCATGAGCCCTTAAAGACAAAGAAGGTTAACATCGGTTCAGGAGAAGAACCTAAGAAAGCTATTATTGGAGATTACTGGTCGGAGAAGGAAGTCTCTAAGATCTTTGATCTGTTGCACAAATTTGAGGATTTGTTCTTGCACGGGTACCATGAGCTCAAAGGTGTTCACCCTTCCTTGGGGGAGATGAAGATAAAGCTAAGGGATGGTGCACACCTAGTTAGGAAAAGGACCTACCAGATGAATCCCAATTTGTGCGTGAAGGTTAAGGAGGAGATAGATAAAATGATAGCTTCTGGGATCATTGAAGTAGTGGAGGAATTAGAGTGGATAAGTATGATTGTAATCAACATCAAGAAGGATGGGCGGATTAGGATCTAGATGGATTATAGGGAGCTGAATGCAATTTGTGTCATTGATCCCTTTCTGACCCCCTTCACTAAAGAAATTTTGGAAGGAGTTGCTGGGTGTGAAATCTATTCCTTTACAGATGGATTTTCAGGGTACCACCAAGTCTAGATTGCAAAGGACCAAGAGAAGACAACTTTCACTACTAAGTGGGGAAGTTTTACATACACGGTCATGCCATTTAAGTTGAAGAATACACATGCTATTTGTTCATGCATAGTGGTGCAAACATTCTAGAAATTCATCCATAAGTTTCTTTAGGTCTATTTAGATGATTGGATAGTGTATGGTCTAGTTAAATATCATTGTGACAATTTAAGGTTAATGTTTGAGAGGTGTAGGCATTTGAGGATATCCCTCAACATTAAGAAGTGTGTGTTTGCTACACCCTTTAGGACTTTATTGGGGCATATCATATGTAAGGAGGGCTTGCTGCTAGATCCCACTAAGGTTGTAGTTATTATTGGGTTAGGGGAGCCTACTAGCCAAAGCGTAGTATGCAGATTCATTGGGCATACAGTTTATCACAGGAAATTCATCAAGGGGTATGCCAAGATCACCACACCTTTAGAGGAACTACTAAGACATAAAGTTCCTTCCATTGGGGAGAGGCGCAACAGAGGGCATTTAATACACTAAAAGATAGGCTAACCACCATGCCTATATTACGTTTTCCATCTTGGGACAAGCCCTTTCATGTCCATGTAGATGCCTTAGGGACCACTATTAGAGCAGTGCATGCACAACCAGGTGAAGGAATTTTTGATCATCCTCTGTGTTTTGTATGTAGGAAGCTGACACTAGCAGAGCAGAAATACACCACAATTGAGCATGATGCATTGTTAATAATCTATGCACTTTTCAAGTTTAGATAGTATCTGCTAGCAACACCCTTTGTGTTTTACACTGACCACATAGCATTAAAGTATTTGGTGAACAAGATTGTTCTACAAGGGCACATATATCGGTGGGTGTTGTTGTTTCAAGAGTTTGATTTCACTGTTATAGTGAAGCCTCGAAAAAGTAATTTTGGACTTGACCATCTATCAAGAATTGATTCAGGGGAGTACATACAGAGTATTGAGGAGACAATGCCAGACACGTAATTGTTTAGGTTGTAGTGTGTGCCCTCAGATTCAGAAGAGATTGCAGTGTTTTTAAAGGAAGATGTGGTGCCGGAAGGAATGAAGATATTATAGAAAAATTAGTTGGCCATATGAGTCGTGCCCTACATGTTAATCAGTGGAGACTTATACAAGCTAGGACATGATGAAATTTTGCATAGGTATGTATTAGAGCATGAGTTCCTAGCCATCATGGAGGAAGCACATGGAGGAAGTGCAAGTGGTCATTTTGCAGGTGATGCCACCATGCATAAGATATTAATGACAGGTTTGTGGTGGGAAACCCTGTACAAGTATTGTAAAGACTATTGTAAAGTGTGTGACCATTGTCAGTGCATTAGCAAACTAGGAAGGAGAGATGAAATGCCTTTGCACCCTATCCCTAGTGAGGAGCCTTTTAAAAAGTGGGAAATAGACTTTGTAAGCCCTATTGCACCAGTGGCACGTAGGACTAGGTCACACTATGTCATCACTTGCATGGATTAGTTGACCAGGTGGGTAGAGGTAGCCCTAACTAAAGATTACATAACAGCCATTGCAGAAAGGTTCTTATGGGAGAACATTATCATGAGGTATGGATGTCTGTTGAGTTTGACCAATGATAGGGGTACACATTTCTTGAATGAGACCGTGAGGATCCTGTTAGCATAATTCATGGTGGCTCATCACAAGACTACGCCTTATCACCCACAAGCAAATGGAACCACGAAATCATTCAAAAAAATACTTAGTCATACCATAACCAAAATTTGTGATGTTGAAAGACAAGATTGGGATGACAAAGTATCAGCATTATTGTGGGCTTACAGGATAACGTATAAAAGGCTGAACAAAGCCACACTATTTCAGTTGGTGTTTGGTGTAGAAGCTATTCTGTCAGTTGAATTCATGTTACCTTCTCTATGAATAACACATGTAGGAGGGTTGGCCAATGAGCAAGTGCAAGAAGAAATAATTGAGGAGTTAATGAAATTGTATGAAAGACGATCACTCGCTAGGTGGAGCCAAACAATAGGGAAAGTAAAGAAGAAAGCTTGGCATGATTGCCACATAAGAAACAAGAATTTTGAGGTTGGGAAGATGGTTTTACTATATGATTCTAAGTTTTCGTGCCATTCTGGGAAGTTGAAATTCCATTGGTTTGGTACTTACACAATCTCGTACATCCTTGATTTGGGTGCGTGCCAGTTACAAGCATTGGATGGGATGAAATTTCTTGGACACTTCAATGGGAGTAGGCTGAAGCCCTACTATAAATAAGTTTTCTTTGTGTTTGTAAATAAGGTAGTTTTTCCAGTTAGTTTATAATTTTCCTTTATGAATTTCTTTTCTTGTGTTTCCCTTTTGTGTTGTTATTTTGTTTTGCACCTTGGGCACTGGTAACCTTATTGCTACTTTTTGGGAATTTGTGAGTGCACAAAGGACCGTGCATTGTTTTAAGTGTGGGGTGGAGTAATATAAAGGAGCACATGGTTTAAATTCCAAGGAAGTTTGTATTAAAAATCCCAATTGAATGGCCAGGTTGAAAGAGGTGTATGGAGAGAAAAGATAGAAAAAGGATGGTTGGTGCCAAGATAAAGCTACATATAGATCCCATGTACAAAGGAGGAGAAAGTGCATTAAGCAACATGAGGTAGGTAAAAGAAAAAATTAGGAAAGAAGAAGTGATTTTAGCATTGGTTTTGTACATGTAAGAGTCTCTTGTCAGGTTGGATTGGTTGCATGCCATAAGGTTGGAGGATTTTCCATGTAGGTTGTGCACGTGAGGGAAAGTGCTTAAGTCAAGCTTTGTTTGAAAAATCTGCATTAAATGAAGAAATTATGATGGTCGATGAAGTAGCACTTAATGCTCAAAAAGGGAAACACTATAAATAAGGGGGTCAGGACACTTCATTTTCTACTTTGCATATAAGATAATGAAGCACTTTTTGCACCTTCATAAACCAGGGCTTCCAAAAAAAACTGATCTGTGTGAAGAAAAAGTTGAAGAAATTGAAGCGTGAGTAGCTAGTTCAGATTTGTGAACCAGGAGGAAGGGATTTCATGGGCGTGGGAGAAAGTGTGAGAAGATGCTGTCTTGTGAAGGGAGTATCCCAGTTAGGGTTTGAAGAACTATGACATGGGGTTAAGTAATTTTCTTCAGAAGTTCGAGATCTGGGGTTGGAGAGAGTGAAATAACAAAGTAACAAAAGTGATTGAAGTGGGTAGAAGACCTATAAAATGGAACCCAAGAAACCAAATAGTAAACCCAAGAAGGGCAAATGAAAGGGCAAGGGAAAGCAGCAAGAAATTGAAGTAAGCACAAATGAGGAATGGTATGTAAAAATATAGTACCCAGATGGAGTATTGTTGGGGAAGGAGTGGGAGTCCCATCTCAGGGATATGTTTGTAAATGATTATAATCATCAGAAAAGCACAATTGAAAAGGAGTTGGCACTGGAGTTAGTGCGCCCAAAAAACAAGAGGATGCCAGAAGGTTTTCCCATATATAATGATGATGTGAAGGTCAAATTGGAGAAGGCAGGGTTACTACAACTCTTTGAATTTCCCTACTTCGGGAAACCTAAGCGATTGTATCAGTAGTTGATATCGCGCATGCATGAGGACTATTTCCACTTCGTGGGGTGAAATATGCACATAACTCCTCAACTCATTTCACAATTCATAGGCTTCATCTATGAAGGAGACAGGATGGAAGATGATTTGATAGACAAAGAAGTGATTAAGGAAACGATCACCGCTTTTGCATGCAAATAGGGGTCAAGTTATTATGATGTCGCAGACATCAAGGATCCAGTAATGAAAATGGCCGCACACTTGGTTTCAAAGCTAAATGGCTAGGAGAGATGGACTCAATTCAGTAAGCCATGGTTAAATGTTTGTAGAAAGATTTTAGAGGGCACCATCTATAATTTTTCCACATTCATCATAGATGAAATTATCAACTGCACGAAGGAAGGTGATAGGATCCTTTTTGGAAATGTGCTGCTAACCATCGTGTTTTCAGAGATCAGGGTACCAGACACATCAG
Source organism: Taxus chinensis (assembly GCA_019776745.2). Taxonomy (NCBI): domain Eukaryota; kingdom Viridiplantae; phylum Streptophyta; class Pinopsida; order Cupressales; family Taxaceae; genus Taxus; species Taxus chinensis. Next base: position 28,096,795 of record CM034149.1, on the reverse strand, counting down.
ATAAGTTCATATGGGAGTACCCTGATGAAGACCCCTCACCTGCCAAAGATTTGAGAAGTACGCTTGTGAAACTATGAAAAAAGTACACAAGGCACACTTGGAGAAGTGGTACACGCGCCTAAGGAACACGTTTGGGGAAGAATGGAGAATTCCGAAACAACTGACAGTGGCCACTAGGGGAGAGACAAAATTTTCTGTGTACCAGCATTACTACTTGGGTAGATTCAAGTTGATAGATGACTCATGGAGCCCATGTTACAAGCTCCCCTTTTCCTTCATAGCTCAGTACTTCAAAGCAGGAGTAAACAGATTCAAGGAATCCAAAAAGTTTAAGTTGGACCTTGGTAGTTTGGACAAATACCACAGGGAATTGCACAAAGGGTTGGTGTACCTTAGCAAGTGTGCATACATAGAGCGGCACATGTCTCATGAAGTAAAAATGACAAGGCCCATGAATCTACCCATTGTAGGAGGATCTGCGACGTGCATTTACATTTGTATAAGACCCAAGTCAGAGAAGGGATCATACCTAGAGGACAAGGTATCTATACCTTAGGATCCTAGTGGGAGGAAAATAACTGCACCCAAACAGGAGGAAAAAGAACCAGAAAAGAAAATCCCAAGTGTGGTGGAGACACAGGAAATAGGATCCTCTGGGACAAGTGCTAGAACAAGCATGTACACGCGTAAGAAAAAGGTCGTAATCAGAGAAAAGAATCCAAAACCAGAAGAACCATCAAATAAGGAGTCATTAGAAGAAGAAATAGACTTGCCTACACTGGAATCTCTGGTTAGGAAAAATAGAAGGTAGAAGAGGAGACCACCTCGGAAGAAGCTGGAAGTATGGGAAAGTACATGGGATTAAAAAGATAGCTTAGTGAGGAAGAAGTAAGTTAGGACATATGACTCTACTGATAGGAAAGATCATTGGATCCGCTTGTATGGAAAATTCAGGATACCATACCTTATCCTGAAGAAGAAGAACAAGGGTTCCTTTTTGTGTGGTGCTAGGATCAGACCAGACAGGAGTAACTACCTACTTTAGACATGGGAAAATATCTTGAAAAGGCTAGTGCAAGTAAACCAAAGGGGGTAGGTCCAATGATTGACACATCTTGAGTTATTGTGCCAAGGCTTGGACATGCATAAGAGGGTTAGCTCAAGAGACATTTATAATTCCTAGAGTAGTGATAAGTTGAACCATCAAGTTACAGAGACTCCTTATTGAACAAGGAGAAGGCTATTGCTTAAGAGGAACGTGGCTAATACATCAGAGGCCCAATTTTAACTGTAGGTATGATAGAAGGGTATGTAGCACCTGGGAGGAAGGTGCATAGCAGTTTTGGAGGCTAGAGATGTTTGCCTATGATTAAGGACCCCATAGAAGGGTTTTTACATGTGATTCTAGACAACACTTCCAGCTTAGGAGCTTGTCTTCATCCTCTTCTTAGTATATATTGATAGAAGGCTGCACAACTTTTGAACAACTAGGTTAGCACGTGGAGGTTGAGCCAGAGCTTCATGCAACAGGTCGCGTTAAGATGGAATGGTCAAGGGATCTGACATTGTGACATTTATGTTTTTTTTCTTCATCTGGTCCACAATATTGAATGAAAAACCCAATGACTTATGCATTTGAGGTACAACAACATCCTTTCTTGATTTTCCAGGCACAGTGGAAGGAGCCTTGGCTAGCATGGAGGCTTGACCTACCAAAGGAGGGGCATGTGACACTTTAGGATGATTTTTGTTCAAAGCCTCATGTGCTAGAACTTGGGGATTTTTATTGTGGGATGCCTTAACCACTTATGTTTTCTTTTGAGGATCATCCTGTGTTACTGGAACTAAAACTTGCAGGCCAAATTCAAGCATTCTCTTTCTATATCTTGTATTATCTACAACCTGGGTGTGTGTTCTACTTGCATCACTTTCAACTTGATTAATTACACAAAAATTCCTCGGTGCCAAAGAATATCAAGTTCTCTTCAGGAGGAGCCTCTGGCATTTCTTGGTTCTCAGGCTCACTTGCACTAATAGAAGGCTCAGAGTTAGAAGCATTTTGGATCATATAGGCCTATGTGCGTGTAGCATTGGCACAGTGATATTGACTATGAGACATATTGCAAGGAAATAACCACTCACACTCATGCACCATGTTGTTTTGAATAAGTAAAAGTGATTGAATTGTGCTACGCGCTGGAAGGGGTGTTATAGGAGGAATAACTTGCAAAGGAAAGTGTGCATTAGCATGCCATCTATCATTTTGTTGGTTTCTTCCTGTATCTCAAATTTCCATATTTATTGTGCCAAGGTTGATTGATTTGTCTTTAATCCTGATTAGAACTACCTATGTAGGCTTGCACCTATTGCTTCTCCAATGATATGACCTTGTTGGAAAAGGTTATAATCAGGGCCTTTAGATCATCATCTTTTATCTACTGTGTGGGAGAGTAGAATGTAGACGCAATGGGTTGCACGCTCTATACTAGAATAGGGGCAATATAAGGCTGGGGCACTGGAGACATTTCTAGGAATAAGGGCACGGGAGTTTTGGGAGCCAACTTACCAACCTGAATGATACTATTTTCTGCCCTTATTGCAATGTTGTATGCAACAGGTAGATTTCTACCTCCCATGGATTGAATCATGCACTGAGCTGTCACTATTAAAATCCCTTAGATAATACAAGAAAACATGTTGGGTGGTATGCCTTACCACTTAAGGAATCCTATCACAAGTCTTTTGGAATCTGATGTTGAAATTAGTCATCTACTCATTGGGTGTGAGTACTCATTGGGTGTGCGCTGTGTAGTCATTTTCTCTGCCAGTGATAGATGATCTGATTTATCTTGAAAGTAATTGCATATATCCATTCATATCTCATCATAGGTGGCAATAGATGTAGGTCTCAAGCCTTAGTACAATTGGAGAATTTTACCCTTTAAAGAGGATGCAAGCATCCTGACAGAAACATTATCATGTGTGATCAAATAGATAGAGCACACATTGTCCACATCTTGAATGTGTTCAACATGGTTAACTTGATTCTCTCCCATGAAGTAAGGAATAATTTTGAGCACGGTTGTTGGCATATCATGCTAAGAATTAAGATTGAGTGGTCTTCCACAAGTGAAGTTGTAAAATTTCCTCAGAGGAGACTTAGGTTGAAGTGCAATGGTAGGGTGCATTTATCTATTTTAAGGAGGGGTAGAGTGCATGTGGCATGCTAGAGATGGGGATTGCACGTATGGAAGATTTGTGGCATGTGATTCTTTGGAAAGTTGGAGATATTCATAATGATCCTTCGACTATAACATGTATGACTAGTATGCACTCTTCTCTGTGACAAATTTGTGGCATTTGTGAAAGTTGGAGATATTCAAATAACTGGTCTAGTATGCTCTTCACAAAATTTGCTAAGGACTGCAAAAAAGATATCTAGAAGTGTTGGGACTCGCCATATATGTATGAAAGAGCCTCTAAAGGATGGAAATACTAAGTCTACACACTAGAACTTAGCAATATGAAATGTAAGCTTTCACTACTTGTCCCACTAGGTATACCAGAAAATGTTGGTCGTTAAAAATTTCACCCATGTCTCGAATCTGGAAGAACCAAGTTGTTTGAGACAACAATGAAACTGTCTCCAAGTTGTGGTACCTTACACACTTGAGACGGATCTCCGGAGAAGGCTGATTCCTCTATCGATTTCTACTGCTACTATTACTTCTAATGCTAGAAGGGATAACTAAGCTAACAATGCCAAGGGACTAGGGATGGAAGGATAATAGAATGGTAAAACTGATCTAATGATAGGTGATAGCAGTAAAATCAATAGGCCCTGAGCAGCATCCATGGGGTTGATCTAGAAAATTGTCTTCTAATGAAAAAGGAGTGGAAGAAGGCTAGAGAATGCAGCATCCATTTTGAGTGACAATGAAAGAAAAAGGAGTGGAAGAAGGCTAGGCAATAACACAAACTTTCATTTACCATATTAGTTTCATGGAACACAACTAGAAATATAGTTGTAAGGGATGTAAAGTGACACAACAAACACACAATGCAAAAGAAAGGTAAGAAGAAGGAATAAAAACATGTCAAGGTAAAGAATAGCCACAAAACAATGCTTCTATTATTTCTAGAAATACACATAACTATTATAATGGTGAAAGAGGTTGATATCCACATGCACGAGCTAGATATAACCCGAATTTGAAATAAAACCAACAACAAGAAGCATTCAATGCCTGTAAATCCACCTGCAAATCTATCAAATATAGTTCCCCAATTCTGTTTAGCATGTTGGAGAAGGAAGAAAGGTAGATCGGATCAAATCAAGTGGTTGGAGCAATTAGATCTACTTATCAATGCCCAGAAATACATTTTCCCATTTCTCACCTACTAGATCCACCAAGAATTTAAATTTGAATATCTAACAATGTAGCCTTTGTCAGCAGATATCAACTGAGATAAGGCACACAAGGATATGAGCTCTAACATAAAAGTTATGAATTTTAGAAGTTTTTAGAGCCATCTGGGCATGGGAAAACACATGACACACAATGATTAGCTAAAAGGATGGCCAACTATGCAAATTCTTTGTCATTTTCTGCCATGTGTCACTCATTGATTTGTTGCAAGATTTGACACCCTATTGGTGCACTTTGACTAGTTATGTGTAACACACTCAAGTTTGTTATATGGTGACATGGCATGAAATGTCTTAGAGGAAGGCACAAAAGTATGTGTGTGGAAGAATGAGGTGTGGGAGAAATACAGAATAAGGGTGTGCACAATCGTAACACACGTAGAGGAAATGGGGCAAAGTGGTGAGAAAGAAATGTGTTGGTACCCAAAATTGTTCTCCTTTTCAATCTGAGTAACTTCAGAGATATGGCATGAAGATTGAAGTCAGATAGATCATTATGTGTGTTGTTTTTTAGCCAAGGAGGTGATATAACTGGCACTCATATTTGTGGAGAGATGGATAGCACTTTGAAAGGATTTTATCTGACCCTCACTATTTCAGGTTGTGCCTTTTCAACCAAGGTAAGAGAACCTATAATCTAACCCCCAAATGGTGGAGGGGATGAAGATATACCCTCAATTTATGTAAATAGTATGAAAAGGCCTTGGGATATTATGATCAACACTCCAAATCTAACTTTCACAAGTTGTCACTCCCAAATTATGGAGATATTTTCAATGCAAGGCAAGGGTTACTAGAGATATTGTATAATCCAGATTTGCCTTGTGAATTTTTGTAGATAGATTAGATCCTTTTGTTGACACACAATGCAATGCAAGGGTAGTATGGGTAGGATTAGTTTGTTTGAATGAATTTTTTTGGTGAGGTGTTGACAAGACACACTGAGATATATCAGATCTTTGACAACCTCTACAATACTTGAACAACTATCAGATAAAATGCTTCAAATAATTAGGATACTCTTTCAACCAAAAGAGGCATAAATGAAAGCCCAGGTTGCACTCTTCACACAATATATAATAATTCACCACAAAATATTGAAGTAAAGAACTCAATCAAACACAAAAATCCATGATCAAACCATGCCTAAGGTGCCCCCAAAGGCTTACAAGCAATCTCTGTAGTCAAGGAAGGTAAAGTGATTTGAAATTTGTTTATCTCCTTATCAGATGAAGGCTCTTCTGAACATGATATTGCAAATGCCACTAAATTATCAACAAGAAAAGGAGATTTTGTGTGATTTCTAAAGAATTTCAATGCAATATTGTAACAAGAACAATGAAAACTATGTGCAAGCATTTAAAAATGATAACAGACACCCTATTGCCCAGAAAAACATAGATTAACTCAAAATCTAGTTAGATTCATCACCAGGGGAGAGTTTCATGAACAATCTCAGAGCTATGTGATGGTTATACACTTGTAACCAACTCACATACATGAAGATCCAACATAGAAGAAATCATCCTGGTTCTTTGGTGGGTTTCTCAGAAGATGAGCTTTCTATTAGAGTTTTCTCGTGATTTTCAACTTCTCGCAACCCTTTTACAATTTCTCCAAAATGCATTATATACCTCATGCCACATTGGAGCCTTCCTTCTCAAACAAATAATATGCCATGGGATCGAGTTTGTTACAAAAAAATCCTCATGATTCAAGGAAAATGACATTTAATAAATTTGCAATGAGAGTTGTCAGGTGTTTCTAAAATGGTGAATCATTACAAAAATTTAGATCATTATCCTTCTCGGAGGAATGTTTTTCATCATCAAGGCATGCAGATGCCTTTCCTCTCATCATTTCACCTTTTCAAATTACCTCTGCAACTTTTGATATTGACATTCCACGTGTTTTCTCGGGATAAGTAAAAATTTATTACAAAAACACCTCAAATCAAAGAATTAAGCCATGCAAGTGATGCAAATGATCCTAGAAGGCCAAGATGAAACAAAATCACTATAAATTTCATGAATTTTGATGTAAAAATTGTGATTCCAAGCTTCCTAGAGCTCCTATGGCGGTGAAAACAAATGGATGCATAGCAATTGTCGATCTTATCCATCTTTTAATCCTGGCCCTCCACATGGAAGATGTGGACTTCGAAATAAGATTGAGATACCTTTTTAATTTTTTGGATAAGGCTGGACACATGGGAAAAAATGATTGGAACTGAAATAGGGATCATTTTTGAATTTTCCACATTTTTTGGAAAAATGGAAAAATTTTACTTTTTTCTCCTCCCTTCCGCCCTTGAAATTTGGAGCTGACATGTGGCACATGGTGGGTTCCACTGGGATCATGCTTCAATTCTACCCATTTTGACCTTTTTTGGAAAATTGGAAAAATTTCACTTTTTGTCCCATGAGCCTACATCTCCGATTTCTTCCTTGCCACGTGTCTCCTTGTGATTTGTCGCGGGCCAGCGCTCCAAATTTTGATTTTGAGTGTTTTTGCGAAAGGAAAAAAATTCCCTCCTTCCTCCACCAACCTGCCTTGTCCACTGCCACGCATCCATCTCTCATTTACCAAGGACCCGCGGGCTTAATCTTCATTTGTACTCCCTTTAAGCTAAGGGAAAATTCTCAACTTTGTCTCCGCAGGCCCACACCTTTGATTTCTCCCCTACCACGTGTCGTTGGATGATTTGCTAGTGGGCCAGCACTTCAAATTTTGATTTTAAGACATTTTGTGAAAAAGAGAAAAAATCCTCATTTCCCTTCACGGCCCACACTTCCCTCTGACCCTCCATGGACATGTGTCCTCCTGTGATTCGCCACGGGGCTGCGGTCCAAAATTTTACTTTTAAGCCTTCTTTTCACAAAAGGGAAACAATTCCCTTTTGCCTCCACTGGCCTGCTGACCCCGCTCAAAATTGATGCCACTTGTCCTCCTATGATTGGAGCGGGGGAAGAACTGATTTTGAAACTTTAGAAAAATAGAGCTAAAAAACTCTAAGTCCCCCATTGGCCCGCTCCTCCCTTTTTGGTCTTTTAGGACACGTGTCCTCTCCTGATTGGCTGCAGGGATTCAGACCATTTTGTGACTTTAACATTTTTACAAAATAAGGTCTAAAAACCTTAAGGGAATCGAACCACCTGCCATCCCCATGCCAATCAGAACATGCCACGTAGGCAAATTTTGAAAAAACTGGTCCCTGGGCCTGAAAAATGCCCCATTTGTCAAAAAGGTGAAAAATGAAAAGTTACAACACTTCCCCGCCGCTCCTCAGCCAATGAAAACCCACCACATTTCCAATACCTTCTGAGGATGAATTTGATGGGAAAATGATGCCCGTATGACCATCAAAATGCAAAAAAATCAAGAGATGCCCTAGAATTCAATTTTTTCACCAAGGATGGAAGATTTTTTTTATTCTGAATCAACTGAAGCATGATTTCTGAACATTTTTGACCTTGGGATTGGATTTTCAATTGGACACAAGTATGATTTGATCAATTTTGATTTTTCCATGATCTGACAAAGGGAAAAATGACATAGCCTACAAAATTGGAAAAACTAGGGCACATAAAAGGGAAAACTTGGATTATTCTTTCAAATTAGGGCGAAACAAGAAGTTTGTGAGCATTTTTAAAGCATTTAAACTAGAGGGCAAGAGTTACATACCATCAAATCAAAGGATAAATTTTTTTTTAGCACATACAGATTTGGAAAATTATGGCAACATGGTGCAAGCTCAAAAATGGCACCAACATCGGCTCCTGCTTGGGGATGGGCACTCCCAGTGAGTGCCACAAGGACAAAACGTAGACCAAGTGCCAAAATATCCATTGGGCAAAGGAGTCAATATGCAAGGCAGCCAAAAAAATAGAACCATCCTTCAAAAATGAGCTAAGAAACTAACCAGAATTGTTGCCAAGAATAAGGGAAAACCACACACCAACAAAACAACAAAAAAAAGTAGAAAACAAAGACTATACAACTGTACAATTGGTGCATACCTCAGATTTGGGGATTAATCCAAGAAATACTTCAAATTTCTACCATTAACAAGAAGCTCCAGTAATTCCCCATCTAAGTCCTTGAGAAATAAGGTATGTTCACCAATTTTGATATCAATGGCATAAGGGCCCATCCATAATGCATCAAATTTTCCATGCTTGCCCTTGTCTTCATGCCTACTATCCCAAAACAAAACTCGATCTCTAACATTGAAGGCTCTAGGAGTGACCTTCTTGTCAAACAATCTCTTCAATTTTTCCCTAAATCTGACATGCCTTTAATGGGATGATGTTCTCTCCTCATCAAGCTCAACAATATGTGTTTCACTCGGAATGTTTTGGCTTCTGGGAATAGAGTTGCTTCTATCCTTTCATTCCTTTTAGAAACAGATGAGGTTAGGGTTAGGAGGAATACCTGTTGAATTTCGAGATGGTGTGTGCGTACCGTAGAGAAAGATCAGGATGACTGCGAAGAACTCCTTTTTGTCTTGGAAGGACTACCTGTAAATAAGAACACAAGACCACAAGATTTTGATTAAACAATAAATGAGGAAACTGCCTTGGGCCCAGGAAATATAAAACTTCCTTTCGAAGGTGGTCAGTTCCCTTTGCTAATATGAATTAACACAAAATACTGCAAAATATCAATTAAATTGTCTCGTTGAACTGGGTAGGGGAAAGGCTGGTTTTCTGGTTTTTGATCAGAGGAACCGATGCCGGTTACTGATAACCAATGCTGGTTACTGATAATTGATACCGGTGGGTTCTAGGATCTTTTTGGTAGCTATGGTGTTTTGTAAGGCTGGTTTATGGATGATATTAGGAAATGGGATGATTAGAAGCAAAAGAATAATAGTTAGATGCAATGACACGTTGGGTAGTAGATTCAGAGATGGATTTAGGAGGACTGAAATTCACAGAGCATAAGAAATGTTATAACAGATGACATGCAAGATGTGACTTACTGGTTTTGGCGAAGATACAAGTTGATATCCTCTACTGCAAGCACTTCTAGTTTCTTTACTCGTCTTTGCTTGATTAAATGAAGATCTGGACTCTGTTTCTCGCTCCCAATGCTCTCTATTGATCCAGAAAATCCTTCGACTGATCCCCAAAAATGAATTTCTGATCCGTTGTTTTGGTTTGGGGATCCCCATTTACAGGGAACCGATGGCGGTTGCGTAACCGACGGTGGTTGAGTAGGAACCGGCATCGGTAAGGAAAAAGTAGGGCTATTTTTAGTAAAATAGCCCACCTTCCCTGCTTTTCTCCCGAGAGATCAGTTGCGGGCTTGGTCAAGTGGCTAGAAGGTCGGCTTTGGGTGCGAGTAAGGAGGCATTAGTTATGGATGTGAGTCTAGACCAAGTCACGGGCCTTAATTATGTTAGTTTAGGGTTAGGGCTAGGTCATGATGAGGGTGGCAAAGTGAGGTGGCGGGTAAGGTGATGTGGATTTATCAATTATGAGGTAATTAATAAATAATTGTGTAAGGTTTAGGTAATGAGGTTAGGTTACGAAATGGGATGCGGGTCACAAGGGGTCGTAAGACACAACTTTGGTGTCTACATTAGCCCCTTATTGTCATGTAGCTTGTTCTGTAAAGCTGCGCGGACAATAATATGAAGTGGTTTCTTATGTTAAAGATGTAGGTAATCCCCCTCAAATCTATCACCGATTGAGGTGAACGGGAAATCAGGGATAGGGTTTGATAAAGGGTACATGTTGTAGAGATGATGGTAAGGTGGTGGGGTAGGTCCAAGGAAGTAGACGCATGTTGAAATGCAATAGTACGACGAGGGTACATGATTTGACAAGCAAACCAGAAATGTGTAGGCAAAGGTCGATAGTTTATTCCAAACAAGGGTGATATAATCCTGGTATCCAAGGCATAGGAAGTAGCTCCAGGGTATATAACAGGTGAGGTACAGGAACGTTTAGGCATGTTCGGCCAGTACCCAAATGGTTGGTTTGGTTGAGATAAACGTCACGGTCTAGGTCTAGGCAAAGTTGGTCAACAGATCAAGTCAAGGACCCTAATCATGCTAAAACACGAATAGGTGAGCTCGATTGAACAAAAAACTACCGGATGGGTGGATAAAAGTGTATGGTGTTGAATTTTGGGTAAGGGATGGAAGTGGTACGGCCGTGGGTCAGGCCAAGTGGTTGGGCGGTGGCCCTGGGTCAGGTCATAAGGGTAGAGTGAGGCCTTGGGTCAGGTCAAATTGTTAGGGCGAGGCCTTGGGTCGGGCCGGATGGGTAGGTTGAGGCCTTGGGTCGGGCCTAATGGTGTAGGGCGAGGCCTTGGGTCGGGCCTAATGGGTAGGTTGAGGCCTTGGGTCAGGCCAAATGGGTAGGTTGAGGCCTTGGGTCGGGCCAAATTGGTAGGGGCGAGGCCTTGGGTCGGGCCAAATGGTGAGGGCGAGGCCTTGGTTCGGGCAAAAATAGTGAGGGCGAGGCCTTGGGTCGGGCCAATTGGTAGGTTGAGGCCTTAGGTCGGGCCGATTGGTAGGTTGAGGCCTTAGGTCAGGCCGAATAGGTAGGTTGAGGTCTTGGGTCGGGCCAAATAGTGAGGGCGAGGCCTTGGGTCGGGCCAATTGGTAGGTTGAGGCCTTAGGTCGGGCCGAATAGGTAGGTTGAGGCCTTGGGTTAGGCCAAATAGTGAGGGTGAGGCCTTGGGTCGGGCCAATTGGTAGGTTGAGGCCTTAGGTCGGGCTGAATAGGTAGGTTGAGGCCTTGGGTCGGGCCAAATAGTGAGGGTGAGGCCTTGGGTCGGACCAATTGGTAGGTTGAGGCCTTAGGTCGGGCTGAATAGGTAGGTTGAGGCCTTAGGTCAAGCTGAATAGTGAGGGCGAGGCCTTGGGTCGGGCCAATTGGTAGGTTGAGGCCTTAGGTCGGGCCGAATAGGTAGGTTGAGGCCTTAGGTCAGGCTGGACAAGTGAACAAATGGTGTGCAACAAAGGTGGATAGAGGCGATATTGGTGAAAAAGAGGCAAGGAGTAAATAAGGGCAAAGAATGGGGTGAAAGTTAGGCGTAGAGAACCGATGTCGATTCTGCATGACCGATATCGGTTAAGGGACCGATACCGGTTCCTTAGGGCAAAATGAAACCGATATCAGTGAAAGGCGAAAAACCTATAAAAAGAAAAATACGGCTTGTCATTGTCACTTTTGTTATTTGCAAACCAAATCGACTTGTCTAACGTGGAGAGTTGGGATTAGAGGCTTGATTGAGTGAGGTGGAGCTGTTGTATTGGCGGAGAGAGTTGATAGTGGGCCCGATTAAGGAGGAGGCAGCAGTTGATTGGCCGGGGACCCCAGCAGATCAGGGTTGGAGCCATGGCACAGGCAGGAGGAGCTGGAGGGGCTGGACCAGCGGGGACCGCCACCACCCATCCCACCACGACGACGTGTCGTCATTCGGGTAGATTCGAAACTCTTTAATTTGGTGATTTGGTTGTATTATGCTAAATTGGGGGTTTAGGTAGGAATTAACCTTTTTGAGGAAATAATGAGAAAATGGAAATGATTTGAAAAAGGGAGAGGGTAGATAGGCTAGATAGGCTAAGGTGGGTAGGTGGGTAAGTTTTTAGGGTATTTGGGTGGGTAGATGGGGAAAAATAGGTAAAAAATGGGTTTTGGGGGCCGCCAGTGACTGATGTCGGTCACAAAGCGACCGGCATCGGTCACACAATTTTAGGGAAAGGCAGACTTGTAGGTGACCGGCGTCGGTCCTGTATCGGCCGGCGTCGGTGGGTTGGTTGTTTTGGGTTTTTGGGCTGGGTTGTGGGTGGGAGTGGGGGTTGGGTTAGGGGTGGAGAAGGGTTAGGTGTGGGGTTAGGTTTTGGGTTTTTGGGTTGGGTTGGGTTTGGGTTTTTGGGTTGGGTTGTGGGTCGGTGTGGGTGTTGGGGTTGGGTTAGGGGTGGAGAAGGGTTTGGTGTGGGGTTAGGTTTTGGGTTTTTGGGTTGGGTTGGTTGTTTTGGGTTTGTAGGGGTGGTAGGTTGTTAGAGGGGGGTGGTAGAGAGTCGGGGTATGGTCGGGGGGATAAAAAGGGGTGTTTAGATGATAAAGTAGATGTTGTAATAAAGAGTAGGTCTAAGGATGTGGGTTGGTTTTGCAGGCACGTCAGCAGTTGACGATGCGGGATAGGATGCCCCCGCTGTTGGTGCGGATGAGGCCACACGTATTTGCGGCTCATTGGGCCATCATGCATGAGGTGGGACTCGGTGGAGTCCAGAGGTACAGAGTGATAGAGAGAGATCATAGCCTAATGGTTGCCCTCATCGAGAGATGGGATCCGGCGACCAATGTGTTCCATCTCCCAACTGGGGAGATGACCGTCACATTGGAGGATGTGTATCGCATCCTTCGGTTACCTATCGAGGGAGAGGCAGTCTTCCAGGTAGATTCAGAGACTGCCATGGATAGCATACTGCAGGTTTTTGGGGATGCAGCCGCGCTACTGACCTACCATAGTGCGAGTATCAGGTACGGTGACATGTACCGTGCGCATCGACACGAGACACGACTGGATGTGTTGATGATGGTTGGGATCACCTGCTTCGCCCTCCCAGACTCAGAGGGAGGCCGCTTCCCACGAGCATTGATGGGGGTACTGCTGGAGATGGTGGAGGAGCACACCTGTTATGCCTGGGCACCAGTATATCTGGTGCAATTATACAGGGAGCTATGGGGCTATCGCCGGAGGAGGCGATTTGGTATTTGTTCTACATTTTTGTTGCATTGTTGGGCATACAAGCACATCGTATGCATCAAGCCAGTAGGGTTACCCCAGCAGCCAGGGCCACAGGTCATATACCGATATGGCTTTCAGAGGTGGTTGGGGGTCGTGGGCCAGCCACGAGTAGTTATGGCAGGTCGGGATGTGGCATACTATAGACATTTGCTAGAGGGCCTTACAGCAGTAGACATTGTATGGAGACCCTACAGAGGTCACCATCCTAGCAGAGGAGCCCGCTTACAGTTGCGCCTAATCCAGTACACATTCTGGATAGCAGGACAGAGGCCAGGAGAGTACGAGCGGATAGCCCTGGAGAGGGTACGCAGGTAGATGGGGCTGCGACAGGACGAGCCACCTCCCGTTCCTCAGTACAGGAGAGATGATGTAGAGGCCCCACTACCTGCACGACAGCCTTTGGATCCAGATTAGGTAGCAGAGAGGCAAGCAGGTGAGGGTGTAGATGATGCTGGGTGCACGGGAGCATACAGGGTGTGGTGGGCTGGGCAGAGAGCAGCCAGGATAGTACCACCTACACAGCCAGACTTGGTTACAGTGATAGGAGAGAGAGATCAGCTCAGGGGTCAGGTGCAGATCTTACAGGGGGTAGCTAGCTGCAGCACAGGCACAGATAGGTGTCTTACAGGGGCAGCTAGCCCAGGCTCAGGCACAGGCACAGGCACCACCACCACCAGCACCACAGCCACAGGTGCAGGTTTAGGTACAGGCAGCAGCACAGGTACCAGCACCACCACCAGCAACGGTACAGCCACAGCCCCAGGCACAGGTACAGGTACAGGTACCACATCCACAGGCACCACCAGCGGCACTAGCACAGGCACAGGGGGCACTGGTAGTCAGGTGTCAGGGGGACCAGCCCCAGTACCCTACATTGGCTCGAGAGCGTTACATGGAGGCTAGAGCGGAGGCCCGATACTATCAGGATATTCTTGATGGTACCCGGGGCTGATTATCAGGCCCTATGCAGCACATAGAGCAGAGACCTCTCGGAGCAAGAGGTCTCAGGGAGGTGCAGCCACAGCTGGTGGGTCCGTCACAGGTAGGAGGCGAGAGGCACCACAAGGGACTAGCGGGGAGAGGTGCCGAGGGCGGTGGGGAGAGCTGAGAGATCCCAGACATGGTTTATTGATAGATGCGCACCAGTCTGCGAACCGGGTGTATTGATAGAGGCCTGCGTGCCTATGTATTATTCATGTATTCATTTATTCATTTATTGTATACCGGCCTGCGAGCCGAGTAGGGGTTGTATAGTGGATACCGGCCTGCGAGCCGAGTAGGGGTTGTATAGTGGATACCGGCCTGCGAGCCGAGTATATATCTATTTTTGATACGAGGGACCGGCCTGCGAGCCGAGTCGAGATTTTTTGACAATTATTGTGGCCTGCGTGCCGGCTTTGGTGGATTATGAGATCACAGAGGCCCCGATGTAGGGCACATTGTATTTTTGAAAATTTGTATATATATAGAGACGATGTTTTGATCCACATGCAGTGTTCAAAATGTGTTTAAATATTTTGTTAATGGTTGGTAATATATAATGTATGATAAGTTTTAGTTGACATGTTGATAGATGGATGATGTTGATGTTTTTGTTTTTGCACGTATATATGAAAGACAGGTTATGTGATGAATTGTTGGTTTTGTGACATTGTGATATATGTAACTGATGAGTTGGATCCAAATGATGTATAGATTGATAGTTGTTTGATATCCGTAGTTGATGGTTTGTGTATTTGTATAAAATAAATGATGTTAATGAAAGTGTAATGCTATATGTGGTGGATGAACAAATGTGGTAAATTGTGTTGTTTATGCAGGAAAAGAGGCGGGCGTGACAAAAATTTAGGTGAGAAATGAAGAAAAGAACGCTGTTGAGAAAAGATAGGTGTGTAACCAATATCGGTTAGGGAACCGATATCGGTAGCTGATAGACCGATATCGGTTTAGGTAACCGATACCGGTTATTTAGGTATGAGCTTTTCTTAAAATAGAAAAGCTAGGGTGGCAACTTAAGTTTTAATTTGAGAGCCATGCAAGAGGTTAAATACGCGAACGCGACACTTTTTGACGACTAAGACAGGTATTTGCATGAGAGATTTGAGTGATAAGGAGAAGAGAGACAGGAATTTGTATGAGAGATTTGGGTGATAAGACAAGAGACTGGGAAGGTGAATGTGATCGGAGATTTAGAAAGTAGAAAGGTGAATTTGAAAAGAGTGGTGATAATGGCAGGACGAGGAGAAACATCCAGTAGGCAGGGATAAGAGGGAAGACAAGGGCCACCTCAAGCTACTGCAACCCCCAGAGGTAAATGTTTTGGTTGTGATTTGATTTTTGCATGTGTTATGAATAAGAGATTAAGTGGGTAGATATGAAGAAGAAAAACATGATAGCAAGGGTTATAGGTGAGGTAAGTGTTACGTGGTAGGTAATCAAGGGTTTCGGGTATGTCTGTGTATACAGAGAGGAATAAACGAGCAATTTATTGTCGTAGGTGGTTGTTTTAGGCAAGATGTATGTAATTGACAGTGACCGGTAGTGGTTAGAGGTAACCGGTATCGGTTACTGAACCGATACCGGTTATGTATAACTGATACCGGTTACTGGGAGGAATTTCCAGAATGTTTGAAAAACCCTGACGGATTGAATGGTTGTTTGTTGTTTTGGTGTATGCAGGCAGAGGCAGGATTGAGGATGAATGATAGTGTGCCAGCGCTGTTGTCACGAATCCGAGCGGATGTAACACCAGCTGAATGGACATTGATAAATCATTTGGGGTTAAGTGGAATCCGCTATTATTCACGAATTGCACGGAACCATGCTATGTTGCAGGCATTGATTGAGAGATGGAATCTCGAGACAAATACCTTTTATCTGCCAACAGGGGAGATGACAGTAACATTGGAAGATGTGTTTTGGATTTTGAGACTCCCTATTACAGGAGAACCAGTATATCAGGCACTACCTAGCGTGGCATGGGGAGCGATAACAACAGTATTTGGTCCATAACGCACGAGATTTGACACAGCGAGTTTTATCCTTTACGTATGGGGTAATGTATGCAGCACACCCTGAGGAGACAAGGTTAGCAGTGATATTAATGATAGCGGTAGGGTATTATGCATTACCGAGGGTAGAAGGAGGAATATTTCCAAAGGCATTGATGTGTGGTTTGTGTTTTATCTGGGAGATGGTAGAAAGGAACATTACGTTTGCATGGGCACCTGCATATTTGGCAGAGCTATACAGGGGTTTATGGGCTTGTAGGCGAAATCACAGGACGACGCTGGATTGTTCATACTTATTACACTGTTGGGCCTATGAGCACATTGTTTGTGTGCGACCAATAGGCCGACCCATCCAGTCGGGAGAAACCGAAGTGCAGAGGTTGGGATTCAGATGATGGGTCCAGATAGAACAAGAGGCCAGATCCCAGGTCGTGACGGGTGATATTGAGTATTACAGGCAGGTATGGGAGAGAGTGACGGTTTGCGGATATCTGTTGGAGGCCATACCGGAAACTATATGGTAACAGAGAACATAGCTGAGGAGTTGAGGGGTGGTAGAACGATTGAGGTGGATCGTAGGGCACAGGGCCGGGTGAGTATGAGAGGATTCCTCTAGATCGTGTGCGGCGACAATTTGGATTTGTGCAGGATATACCCCCAGGCTTATAGACCCTATATGAGGATCGATGCAGAGGCAGTATTCTCACCTCCCCGGCCAACACCTCCAGAAGGGCCTGAAGAGGTAGCAGCCAATCGCAGGGTAATGGATGTAGGAACGACAGAGGCCTATATATTATGGTGGGTAGCAGAACTGCGAGGTGTACGTGAGCGCCCTGACATAGCGGTGATTACAGCAGAGAGGGATCATCTGCAGCATTTGGTTCAGCAGCTTCAAACGCAGGTGAATGAGACAAGAGGATTGTTAGTGGCTGCGGAGTCACGGGTAGAGAGACTAGAGGCTGTAGTCCTCCATGCGAGGGGGGCATATTCATATGTTACAGGAGAGATTGGTAGATTAGTGGGCGGTACCAATAGCCGTGGTACCTTTGAGGACAGAGAGGGCCGGCGAGAGGGGTCGACGATCACGATCATCACCTAGTTCGGGATGAGGCATGAGGGTCTGAGTAAATGTTAGCAAGGTATAAGAATAAATAAGAGTACCGACCTGCGTGTCGATGATAGAGAAGATGTATTTGTTTAACATCTAAATAAAACGAGATATGTATGTTGATTTGAGTTATAATAATAAGAATGTTTTCGTTTTGACTTTCGGTGTTTTGAAAAAGGATAAAGAGGAATGTGATTAAATAGAAATACACAAAAATATTTATATTTACCACACATGATAGGTTATGGTAGGGGATGGTCGAGCTAACCTTGGGAGACCCCATTTCTCCGAAGTGCTACCTACATAGCCCTTTGCACAAAGCAAGGAGGGGCCTCAGACCAATGTAGTTCTCCCTTAGGATCAGGGAGAGGCGAATTCAGGCAATTTGGTATGGTTTAGGCAATTGGTTGGTTGGTAAAAAATATTAAGATTAGTAAAGGTAAGGTTGATGGTGTTGGTAATGAATTGGTGATGTTGTAAAAGGTATGAGGGAAGCGAAATTTAGCCTACCCAAGTAGAAGGGAATTATGTCCTGATTAAGATCAACACACAATCCTAGATGCGAGGCAAAGCGGAAAGAGTGCTCCGTAGATGAAGAGAGCTAAACAAACCACACCACGTAGAATGAGCTTGGAGCCCTAGGTACCGTGCATAGACGAGAAGTCAATAGGTGAAAAGAGTTGTGTGATCACAATATATCAGGTGTACGTCACGTCCCTTGAGTTGAAACAAATGGTGAGGTGAGGTGGATGGTATAGCTGAGGTGCAGAGAACTTATTACAAAGTGAGTGTTCTGACGAAAGAGAACCTACCCTAAATAGACAAGTCCATGACTCAAAATTTATTTTGAATGAGGCTTTTATTTTATTGAATGTAGACTGATCGATGAGGGAAGTCTACAAGGGATATTGATTGTATTATTCTTGAGGTCTTCACGAAGCTGATCAATGCGAGAAGCTTCTGATAAAGGCTGACTGTGTATAGCTGTCCTTCGAGGGAGCAGTCTATTTATAGTAGCAGATATGATTTTAATGCATAGCTGTCCTTCGGGGGAGCAGTCTATATATAATAGCAGCAATAGTTCAGCATATAGCTGTCCTTCGAGGGAGCAGTCTATATTTTAATTTAGATGACTAGATGTTCTTTTGGCATGAAGCATCTAGTTTAGTAGGAAGTTTGACTCAAGAAAATCCCATAAGAATACGGCTTATTTTAATACTTTGAAGTCATGGACTAGACTAAAAAAGGGGAAGGCATCATTAAGGGGAGGTGAGAATCAAACTATGTGAGCTTGATTGTTATTATGAGGTATAGGAAACAAAGTATATGTAGTGGTAAGTGAGCTCAAGGGACGAGCGACAGGTAGATAAGAAGTGATATAACATTAATTTCAATAGTAGAAATGGTCGAAGATGCAAGGCATTAAGGGGTTCAGGCTTAGGTTTACCATTAAGCGAAGATAAACGATAAGTACCAGATCCATAGGTGTGAGTGATTATATAAGGCCCAATCCAATTGGGAGCAAATTTTCCACGTTTTCTCTTTTCTAGTTTTGGTTACATGTTGATTCTCTTTGAGGACAAGATCACCAACCTTAAAGGTACGCTCATGAAGTCACTTATCATAAGCACGTTTAATGCATTTTTGATAGATTTGAAGGTGATCAAGAGCTGCAAGACGGCGTTCGTCAAGAAGCTCCAATTGGGCTAACCGCTCTTGGCAGAAATCATCGTTGGTGAGAACATCCTGAAGAGATATTGTAAGGGAGGGGTATTTTTATTTCGAGAGGCAAAACAGCCTCGGTACCGTATACCAAAGAAAAAGGTGTGGCATTAGTAGAGGTACGAATGCTAGTACGATAAGCCCAAAGGGCAAAGGGAATGTGATCGTGCCAATTTCTTCCGGATTCATTGACAACTTTCATGAGGATTTTGGTTAGTGTTTTATTAGAGGACTCGGCTTGCCCATTGGCTTGTGGATAGTAAGGTGATGAGAAACTAAGTTTGATACCAAAGTTGTCGCAAAGGTCTTGCAACAACTTGTTTTTGAAAGATTTTCCATTATCTGTTATCAGGCGATGAGGAACACCAAAATGACAGATAATGTGGTGGTTAATGAACTCGACAATTTTTTCTTTTTTGATTGAAATGAGTGGAATAGCCTCCACCCATTTTGTGTAATATTCGGTTGCTGTGATTATCCAACGGTGACGTTGTGAAGAGGTCGGGTGAATCTCACCAATAAGGTCTAAACCCCCATTGTGAGAAGGGCCAAAGATCTTGAGCGACCTGGAGCGGATGGCTAGGAGTATGTTGAAGGTTGGCATGTTGCTGACACATAACACAACGCTTAACATATTCGTAGCAGTCGTTATTGAGAGTAGGCCAATAATAACCAAGGTGAAGGATTTGTTTGGCCACGGCAAGGCCGCTAAAATGTCCACCAAAAATACCGTCATGGACCTGTTGGATGGTATGAGTGGCCTCCGCGCTAGTTAGATAGTGAAGGAGGATGCCATCAAAACCACGTTTATAGAGGAGTCCCCCCATGACAACATAACGTGAAAAACTTTTAAGAAAAGCACGTTTTCCGTTACTAGTAAGGTCAGGTGGGAGGACAGAGATTGTAAGATAATCGTGAAATTGGTGATACCAAGTATCCTGCGAACTAGTAGACACAGTATTTATCATACAAACTACCGGGGTTGAATAGGATGGGGCAAAAAGTTGCTAGACCACAACGAATAATTCAGAGTCAGTTGGTGCGGCGGGAATTTACGAGGCTAGGCAAGCCATAGTGTCCGCAAATTTGTTAGTAGAGCGTGGAATCGTTTGTATAGAATAGTGAGTAAATAAGGCTGGAAGTGAATCCACGTAGTGTTTGTATTTTTGAAGTTCCTCATTTTTGCATTGGTAGACACCCATAACTTGATTGACTACCAATTGAGAGTCACCAAAAATGTTGATAGATTTGATGCCTAAGTGTACACACACACAACTTGGAGACCCAGAACAAGGGCCTCGTATTCCGCTGTATTATTAGTGCAAGGGAAATCGAGTCAGAATGAAAGAGGCATAGGTTCAACGTCGAGAGGAATGAGAACAACGCCAGCTCCTCTGCCGCGCTGGCATTTAGATCCATCGAAGAAGAGGGTCATTGGGTACGACTCCTCCGTGAGGGAAAGAGTAACGATGAGTTTGTCGGGAAATGTGAAATTGGTAAAATTGTTCCCCAGGTAAAGGAGCTTCCGCAAGTTGGTTTGCGATGGTTTGTCCTTTGATTGATTTCTGGTGGGACAAACTCAAGGTCGAGGTCGGTGAGAAGCATGAGCCATCTGGCAATGCGTTGGTTCAGATGAGGTTTGGCATACATGTAATGGATGGGGTCTGTATTGGTGATGACGAAAGTCTTTTGTGATTTAGAAGGTAGTGTCAGATTTTGGTAGCCACGAATGATAGGGCTAGGCATAACTTCTCTATATGTGTGTACCTAGTCTCATAGTCCACCAAAGTATGACTTATATAATAAACGGCTTGTTCGCGATTCTCAGAGTCACGATGTGCAAGCATGGCTCCTATAGCGTGGTCGGTGGCGGAAAGGTAAAGGTAGAAAGGGCGGTCGTCTTGGGGTGGGATAAGCACGGGTGGCTGCAAGAGATAGGGATTGAGAGCTTCAAAGGCTTGGTGACATTCTTCGCTCCATTAGAATGCAATATCCTTTTTAAGGAGGTGATGGAAAGGTTGACACCGATCCGAGAGTTGGGAGATGAAACATCGGATAGATTGGGAGCTTACCTTGTAAACTATGCAATTGTTTGAGATTTTTGGGTGGGGACATTTCTAGGATAGCTTTGACTTTGACGGATCGACCTCAATGCCATGCAAAGAGACGATAAAGCCAAGAAGTTTTCCCGAAAGAACACCAAAGACACATTTCTTCGGTTGAAGGCGGACAGAATATTGTAATAGGCGATCAAAAATAAAGGTTAAAACATTGAGATGTTCACTACGATGTTTAGACTTGCCGAGAAGATCGTCGACATAATCTTCAAGGATAGTGTGCATAATGTCATAAAAAATATAGGTCATAGCCCGCTGATAGGTAGCACCAGCATTCTTAAGGCCAAATGGCATGACACGATAATAGAAGGTTCCCTAAGGAGTTATGAAGGTAGTTTTGTGTTGATCAGCAGGGGCAACCAAAATTTGGTTGTATCCTGAAAAGCCATCCATGAGAGAGATGCATCTCATGACCTGCAGTTAGATCAACAAGTTGGTCAATTCTAGGTAAGGAGAAGTCATCCTTGGGGCAAGTGAGATTAAGATCTCAGAAATCCGTGCATATCCGAAGTCCCCCTGTCGCTTTAGTGGACAGGTACGATGTTAGGAAATCCATTGAGGGTAGTCGATAGGCAGGATGAAGGAAACAGAAAGGAGTCGTTGGAGTTCCCTCTTTGACCAAGAGAGCAATGCGTGGATGCATTTCTCTCAATTTCTGTTTGACTGGTTTGGAATCAGGGGTTTAGGGTGATGTTATGGACGCCAATGGTAGGATCAATTCCTGGCATGTCAGCGTAAGACCATGCGAAAGTTTGATTGCGACCACGGAGAAAGGTAGTAAAGGCGGCTTGTTCTGATGTATTAAGGGATTGTCCAATCTTCACAATGTGAGGATCCTCCTCCGTGTGGATGTTGATTTCTATGGTAGATTCATTCAGCATGGTTTGGGTTTCAGATGGTAAGGCTCGTTGAATATAAGAATCATCCGCGCCAAGGTAAGTGAGGATGGAGTCATCATCCTGGCATTCAACAACATTAATCAAAGGCGAATCCTCTTCGATCATGTCTGGATACAGAAGGGGAAGAGAAGATGGGTTGTCATTATCGCGTTGATAAGTGAGAGGACCTATGAAGATAGCATTTATGAAAAAAAAAAGTTAGGAGGGATGGATTCAGGGTCTATAGATTCTGTGGGTGATGATGGCAAAGTGGGTGATGATGGTTTGGTAGGGGCGACGTCTTCTTCCAGGATACAGCTGACAGGAGGTGTCTCCTGTGTAGGTGTTTCGGGAAAACCGAGACCACTGCGATCATTGTGTTTACGGGTAGTCACGGGAATGAGTGTATGTCGGCCTTGTTCGTAAAGGCCAAAACCAAAGCCTTTCCACGCACAGCGAGTCAAGAAGGTGAGGGCGAAATGACGATTTGTCAAGTATTGAAAATCGGATTGGAAAGGAACCACACCAAGAGGAGGTTCAGGGGTAATGGAGGATGCGTCAACACCCCCATACGTTAGGTTAGTGCGGCAATGGGGTGGTCCGTAAGAGATTATCTCCCCCACGCGACGGTCGTAGGTGGGATGTGCATGTAATTGTCCATACTCCTGCGGGGTAGGGAAAGAACTAACGTTATATAGGCGGTACTCCCCCAGTGTAAGGTGCTGAAAAACATCTACTAAGGGGTCGGAGGTTGGAATGTTAGCTGCGGGAAGGGAAGTGGTTTTTGCGATGGTGGTTTCATCAATTGAAGGCGTAGGCGCGGTTGAGGTGGATGGTTGAGGTACATTTGAGGAGGATGGTTGGGTTGAATGTATGGGTGTCTTGATTGGTATAAGCACATCGTTAGGGCGGTATAACATATTATAGGTTTTAAAGGGGGGAGGGTCAGCTTTTACGGTGTAAGACTTCCCCTCGTACTCAAATTTTATGCATCTATGTAATGTTGAGGGAACGCATCCCATGGCTCGGATCCAAGGACGACCCAGCAATATATTATATTGGAACTCTCCCTCCAATACATAGAAGAGTTCGGGTAAAGTACGTGGTCCTACCCGAATGTTGAGGATCACGGTGCCTAAGGTAGAAGTAATAGCGTCATTAAATGACCGCAACATGATGGGGTTGGCACACATGCAACTAGAAGGGATATTCATCTGTTGGAAGGCTTTTGAAGAGATGATGTTTAGGCTAGCGCCCCCGTCAATCATAACCCGACGTACTCGAATGTCCCGGACGTAAGCGGAGATGAAAAGGGCAGGGTCAGGGTCTTCTGTACCAAAGTCGACAATTTCATCTTCAGAGAAACTGACTGCAGCAACTTGTTGTACAGAGACAGAAGTGGTTGGGGTAGTGGGTTTTTTGGTGAGAGAAGCAACGTGATTGGGTGTTAGAATGGAGGTGACAGGTAGGGTTTCATTAGGTAAAACCTCTATCCCTTGAAGGATCTCAACGAGAGCTTGTCGATGAGATTCAGAAGTCTGAATGAGATCATACAATGTCATTTTTACGGGCGATTGGTGAAGCTGTTTAATCATATTTCGGTGGGCAATGCCATTAGAGACGGGATAGGCGGGTCCGCGAATGACCACTTTAGGTGGTGGTGCAATCGGGATGTTTGACGGAGAAAGAGATGCCGCAGGTGTGTTTTCTTTTGCTTTCCCATTGTTTTTCTGCCCTCGAGTAGCGACACTAATCATATTAATCTCGTAGACCTGAGATGAGGAAGATGGTTGGGATTACTCATGGTCTTCAAGAGGTGGGGTTGTAATAATGACAGATCTTGGTGAGGCGGGGACAGATGGTATAAGAGAGGGAATGGAAACTAAAGGTCTCTCCCTTCGTAAGTTGTCTTTCTTAATCTTTCTATCCGGGAGAGGTGACTGACGAAGGATGGTTTTTAGAGCTTTGCATCCCTCCACATCATGTCCTGGTGTGCGGTGATAAGCGCAGATTTTAGACTCATCGTAACCCATAGGTCGGGGTTTAGACGGGTCATAAGGTCTAAG
Organism: Taxus chinensis; assembly: GCA_019776745.2. NCBI lineage: Eukaryota > Viridiplantae > Streptophyta > Pinopsida > Cupressales > Taxaceae > Taxus > Taxus chinensis. The sequence continues at coordinate 28,072,692 of CM034149.1, read as the reverse complement.
TGGAGGTAGGGAAATGGTCGCATTCTCCACCAACATAGCAAGGATTTTGGCGTAAGATCCTTTGAGTGGGTCAAAATCAGAAGAGGATGAGGGTATTGGTTGTGCGGGTTTTGGTAATGTTTGGGCATGATTGGTTCGCACGGGTGGTGGTTTAGCTGAGGGGTGTTGATACATGGTTTTTACTAAACGTGATTTCTTTGGCGCAGAAGCTATGTTGGATGATGAGGCCGCAGATGATGTGGTATCAGAAAACAACCACGGGGAAATAGGAGTGACCGAAAACAAATCTTTTGATGATGGAATTTGTTTAGGGTTGATAGGTGGACAGGATACGCGGAGTGACGGTGTTGCTATACCCTGGAATTTCTGTATAGGTGCGGAAGGCATAGGTTGTTTTGAAGAAAACGCAGGAGGTATGATATATTGATGTAAGGTAGAGGGATGGGGTCCCAATATGGAAGGTAGGTATGACGATGATGGTTTTGATTGTGATAGGGGCACGGATTGAGTTTGTCTCCTAGGTGGCGGGGCGGATTTAATTTTGGATAGATCGAGTCACTTAGGCGAGTGCGTTAGACTGGGCATTTGTGAGGTCCCAAGCGTAGGGGAAGATCTGGTTAAGTTGATAGAAGTGGACGGGGCATTTGGTAGAGGTGAGGGGGGTGAAGGTGAGAACAGGGGCATTTTAAGCTTCTGTAAACACTTCGGGTATATGGTGGAGACATCAGGATCAGTCATTTGCATTTGAGTAGAAAAAGGGGTACTCAAACGTTCCCATAGGGCCTGTCTATCTTCTGTGGAATGACAGTCTCCAGGTGTGATTTGTAATTTTTGTACGGAAGAAAGGTGGGTTGTAATTCCAGTCCACTGTGGGTGTGACACAGGAGGTAGATGAGGCACTGTATCAATAGATGTTAAGAGGTCAACCGGTCGTTGAAAAGATTTAGGCGATGAGGGACTAATAGGTAGGAGGGTGTGTTCGAGGGGATCTGTCACGTTTAAAGAATGTGGTGATGTTAGTGTAAGAGATTTCTCGTCTAAGGATGTCAAAAGGAGTGGCAAGCCTTCCTCTTGTGTAGCAAGAGCGGTAGAAGGGGACGTTTGGGAAATAGATAAATTAGATAACATCCGCTCACAGTCTTGTAGGGATGTGGTGTAAGAAGACTCGTCGATGAGAAGAGAAGTCTGGGCAGTTAACTCTTCTATGGGTAAAGGAATGATTTCACTTTGGCTTGATGGTGGTGAAGGAGGTTCAGACTCCTGTGTTGGTGGAGAAGCTTGATTTAAAAAAATTTTCAATAGAGGCTTTTGGCTGAGAATCGAAGACTGCATGGATCTCATGAACACTCTCCTTGGCTAAGATATCTTGGTTTACGTTACTGTTGGACGAGTGATTCGGGAATGGCTTGTTGAAAATTTTCAGATTTCGGTTAGTAGGGGCGTTAGGATTATCGAGGGTTATATCCCCTGCGTCAACCATTTCCTGCACTATGTTTTTCAACATCTTGTAGTTTTCATGACTATGTCCTTTTACGCGGTGAAAGTTACAAAAGTCATTTTATTTGTACCAGGAAGGTATTGCGCAGGTGGAGTCAAACCCAGAGTGAGGTTTAACAGGGGGCAAGGTGATAGCCCCAGCTTTGAGCAATTTCTCCAGGATGACGCCATAAGTTTCTCCCAAGGGAGTGTAATTGGTGGGCTCGGCTTTGTACTTATAAGTGGTTTTCGGCGGAGTATTGGACGGTGTTTGAGATTTGACCATTACTGCGTGGACAGCTCCTTTTGATTTAGAAGAAGTGGACGCGTGAGGAGTGGTGGTGTTTGGCTTATTGGTAGAATCAGGAGTTCGGAAATTGGGGTTTTTGTTACGCAACCGCAATTTCTCTTCTTCTAAGGCCCGAATTTCAAGTTTCCGAGCCATGGTAAAGGCCTCGTCGAATGTGTGGAAAGTTTGAATTTGGAGGGTAGGGGAGATGTGCTTAGCGCAGGCCCGCGTAAATAGTTCGATGAGTTCGGTTTGAGGCAAGGCATACGTAAGTTGGTTGATAAGGCCCCGCCATCGTCCAACGAAATCTGCGATAGATTCGTCTTCAAATTGTCGGATGGCATAGAGGTCAGTGATAGATACTTTCTTGGCAATGTTAATGGAGAAATGATCCAAGAAAGATTGGGCTAGTTGGTTAAAAGAGAAGATCGAGTGCTGGGTTAAAGCACTGTACCACTCCAAGGTGGGTCCTGATAAGGACATGGGGAAGGTGCGGAGTAACAAGGCGTCATCATGGGCAATCAAATAACAAGCATGTCTAAATGATCGCAAGTGTTGTTGAGGATCCTCTTTACTATTAAAATGAGTAAACTTTGGCAACTCCCATTGAGGAGGATATGAATGAAGGGGGACAGAAGGGTGAATGGGCTCCCGACAAACTTGATCGTATGTCAAGGTGCTAGGACTTCTTGAAACGGAAGCCTCCAGGTTTTGCATTTTGTCCATCATTTGTTTGATGAAATATATGGTTGGATGAGATGATGGTGCCACAAAATAGGGATGTCCCATATAAGGTGTTGAGGTTACTGGATACGTGTATGGGAATGAAAAGGTAGGCGGAGCTTGAGAAGGAAAGCTCGTGTGAATAGGTGGCAGAGAGTAAGTTCATGAATGGAGTGGTCTGAAAGAGAGATGAGATAGGGGAAGTTGGTGGTAACGATACGTGGGGTCCAAGGTTAACCAAAGGAAAGCTAATCGGGGTCGTATGAACCTCTGAAGCTATCGGATTGGGAGACGGGGCTAGAGATGCAGGAAGTAAGGCAGTGTTATCAGGAGGAGTGGGAGCTAAATGAGCAGCTATACTAATAGGCATGCCGATAAGGAGCTGACCATCAGGCGTATGGTTGGGGGCATGAGACAAATAGTATTGTACAGCGTTGGGATTAGCATCCAGAAATTTGGGGGATCTCACTGGTGTCCGTAGGGTTCCCTATAGAATGTGAAGGGGGTGATTCAAGCAAAGACACAGAGCAGGCATGTGAAACCATGGCGGCGGCTTGCTTCCGAGTGATGACAACCATAGACAAGAACACACAGGAAAGTTTCAATCTATTAAGAACAAAAACAACCTCAGAATGATGAATTTGGCAAGTTGCTGGTTTTTCAGGGGCTGATGAAGACAATAACCGATATCGGTTTAGTAACCGGTGTCGGTCATAGAGCAAACGACGTCGGTCCCTTAACCGATGCCGGTGTCAAAAGTCTAGGATAAGAAGATATAAAAGGCTGCTAATTTGATTTTTAGCAACGTGGAGTATATTTATCAACTTATTGATCACAGAAGACAAAGTATGACAAAGAAAACAGAATTTGAAAACAAGCAAGAGGCACACGCAAATCTAGAGACTAATCCTAGGGTTAATTTTAGTTATCGTGGGCTTATGCCTTTAGACGTAAGATCATGTCAGAATCCTAAACAACAAGACCTAGGGGAAATGTCAAGTTTGTTTTGGCTTATAAGGTTACCTCAATCGGGCAGAGGAATACCACGGAAAAGGGGGGATGTTTGAGCTGTTGTGTTAATTGTGAAGTGATTCGGTATGTGTTGTGCAGTGAAACTAAGGTTAATTTCCTGTCAATACCGTGGATATCACCCCCCACGTGTACGACCTGTTACTTAATCTATGTTCACTAGAATTAAAGAACAACAAGCAGGAATGCAATGCACGTGTTTTAAACCCAAATCGAAAATTATATTCGATGAAGCAAGAGAGATGACTTTCACTAATGCGAAACTAGGAAAGTAAGACAAATTCTTTACGAAATATATAACAAAAGCAGCAACAGCAAATATGCTTCCTAAAATGAAAATAAGCAAGAGAAAGAAACCCAAAATGGGTCCCACCGGGCGTGCCAAAATGTTTCGCTTGGAATGTTTCGGCTTCTGGGAATAGAGTTGCTTCTATCCTTTCATTCCTTTTAGAAACAAATGAGGTTAGGGTTAGGATGAATACCTGTTGAATGTCGAGATGGTGTGCGCGTACCGTAGAGAAAGATCAGGCTGACTGCGAAGAACTCCTTTTTGTCTTGGAAGGACTACCTGCAAATAAGAACACAAGACCATAAGATTTTGATTAAACAATAAATGAGGAAACTGCCTTGGGCCCAGGAAATATAAAACTTCCTTTCGAAGGTGGTCAGTTCCCCTGCTAATATGAATTAACACAAAAGACTGCAAAATATCAATTAAATTGTTTCGTTAAACTGGGTAGGGGAAAGGCTGGTTTTCTGGTTTTGATGAGAGGAACTGATGCCAGTTACTGATAACCGATGCCGGTTACTAATAACCAATACCGGTAGGTTCCGGGATCTTCTTGGTAGCTATGGTGTTTTGCAAGGCTGGTTTATGGATGATATTAGGAAATGGGATGATTAGAAGCAAAAGAATGACAGTTAGATGCAATGGCACGTTGGGTAGTGGATTCAGAAACGGATTTAGGAGGGCTGAGATTCAAGAAGCATAAGAAATATTATAACAAAGGACATGCAAGATGTGACTTACTGGTTTTGACCAAGATGCAAGTTGATCTCCTTGGTTGTAAACACTTCTGGTTTCTTTACTCGTCTCTGCTCTGTCAAGTGAAGATCTGGACTCTGTTCCTCGCTCGCAATGCTCTCTGTTGATCCAGAAATCCTTTGACTGATCTCCAAAATGAAATTCCCATCCGTTGTTTTGGTTTGGGGATCCCATTTACAGGGAACCGATGGCGGTTGCGTAACCGACGGCGGTCGAGTAGGAACCGACATCGGTAAGGAAAAAGTAGGCTATTTTTAGTAAAATAGCCCACCTTCCCTGCTTTTCTCCCGAGAGATCAGTTGCGGGCTTGGTCAAGTGGCTAGAAGGTCGGCTTTGGGTGCGAGTAAGGAGGCATTAGTTATGGATGTGAGTCTAGACCAAGTCATGGGTCTTAATTAGGTTAGTTTAGGGTTAGGGCTAGGTCATGATGAGGTGGCAAAGTGAGGTGGCGGGTAAAGTGATGTGGATTTATCAATTACAAGGTAATTAATAAATAATTGTGTAAAGTTTAGGTAATGAGGTTAGGTTGCGAAATGGGATGCGGGTCACAAGGGGTCGTAAGACACGAATTTGGTGTCTACACTGTTTATACAGTGAGTATGTGTCTTTTTGGGGCAGTCCTTGACTTACCTAATTTCTCCATGGAAGTTGACCTCTATGCTACACCTTTGGGATCGTATGACATTGTCATCGGTGTCAATTGGTTAGCTGACCATAAAGCAAAGGTAGACTACTATGAAAAGAACATAAAATGTTTAGATGATCAGCTGGAAACAGCAGAGATTCAAGGTGTGAAACGGGAAATTTCAGTTAGAAAACTGTCAGCTATGCAGCTTAAAAAGGCTAAAAACAAAGGATATACCCTTTATGAAGTAAAGATATCTGAATTTTCAGAAGAAGATGGTGATTACATGAAATGATTTCCTCTATTACAAAGTTTCAGGGATGTTTTTCGTGAGGAATTACCAGGGTTACCACCTAAGAGAGAATTTGACTTCACCATCGAAATCAAACCAGGAACAGAACCTATTTCCAAAGCACCTTATCGGATGACTACTACAGAGTTAGTCGAGCTTAAGGCATAGTTGCAAGAAATTTTGTCTAAAGGTTTGATTAGACCAAGTGTTTCACCTTGGGGAGCGCCCATAATATTTGTGAAAAAGAAGGATGGAACACTTAGGTTGTGTATCGATTATCGGATGTTGAACAAAGCAACAATCAAGAACAGATATCCACTTCCAAGGATTGACGATCTATTTGATTAGATGTGTGGGGCAGTGGTTTATTCTAAGATAGATCTTTGATCTGGTTATCATCAGTTAAGGATTAGAGAAGAGATATTGATAAAACAGCTTTCCGAACAAGGTACGGACATTATGAATTCACGGTTCTACCCTTTGGATTAACTAATGCACCCGCAGCCTTTATGAACTTAATGAACAATATTTTTCAAGAATATCTGGACAAGTTTGTACTTGTATTCTTGGACGATATTCTCATTTATTCTAAAAGCGTTGAGGAGCACAATGAGCATTTGAAGATAGTTTTGGGAATTTTGAGAAAAAGAAAGTTGTATGGTAAGTTATCCAAATGTTCTTTCTTTGATTCAGAATTTCACTATTTGGGTCATGTCATAAGTAAAGAAGGAATTGCTATAGATCCTTCAAAAATAGTGGCAATAACTGAGTGGCCTGCACCAAAGAATGTGCACGAAGTAAGAAGCTTCATGGGTCTTGCTGGTTACTATAGAAAATTTGTAAAGGATTTTTCTAAAGTAGCTGCACCAATAACTTCATTGCAGAAGAAGGATAAGAAATTCATATGGAATGATAAGTGCGAAGCGGATTTCAAAAGTCTGAAAGGCCAATTGACTTCTGCACCTATATTAGTTGTACCAGACCCTAATGGGAGTTTTACTGTTGTAATGGATGCTTCTGGGGAAGGCCTTGGAGGTGTTTTGCTACAAAATGATCAAGTCATAGCATATGAAAGTAGAAAACTTAAATTACATGAGCTGAATTATGCTCCTCATGATTTGGAGCTTGCTGCCATTGTTCATGCACTTTAAGTCTGGAGACACTATTTACTTGGGAAACCTTTTGAGTTGAAAAATGATCACTTAGGACTGAAATATATTTTCACTCAGCCTAATCTTAATGCTAGATAGAGAAGGTGGTTAGAATTTTTATCACAATATGATTTTGATATTAGCTACATCAGAGGGAAGGAGAATAGAGTAGCTGATGCTCTAAGTCGTAGGAGGCACATTTCTACTCTTATAACATTAAGAACTCAGTTTAAAGATGAGGTAAAAAGTGCCTTAGAATCTGATATTTACTTTCAGCAAGTAAAAGCAGCGCTTACTGCAGAACCTAATGATGAAAGGTATAAAGGTTTTCATTTTGATGATGAAGGAATCTTGCGTTATGAAAATAGAGTATATGTACCTATGCTGAATGATTTGAGAAAGAAGTTGTTAGTTGAATTTCATAATTCACCTTTCTCTAGACACCCGGGTATCACAAAAATGCTTGCTGATCTGAAACAGTAATACTTTTGGAAAGGTATGAAAAAGGATGTCATTAATTTTGTGACTCATTGTTTGGAGTGTCAGCGGGTTAAGGCAGAACATATACACCCTGTTGAACTGTTATATCCTCATAGCATACCACAGTACAAATGGAAAGTAATAACCATGGACTTTGTACAAGGGTTACCCATGTCCAGGAATAAACATGATGTTATCTTGGTAGTTGTAGATAAACTAACTAAGGTAGCTCATTTCATCGCTGGAAATCTAAAGGATGATTCACCAGTGCTGGCCAAAAGATTTGTACATGAAATTTTCAGATTACATGGTGTACCAGAATTGATTATATCTGACAGGGATCCTAGAATGACGTCAAGATTTTGGCAAACACTTAACATAGCTCTTGGAATGAAACTAAACTTCAGTTCTGCATATAATCCGAAAACAGATGGATAAACTGAGAGGGAAAATCAAGTGTTGGAGGACATGTTGTGAATGTATTGCATGGATCAATAGTATAAATGGAAAGATTATCTTCCATTAGTTGAGTTCACATACAACAACACTTATCACTCATCTCTTAAAATGGCACCATTTGAAGCACTTTATGGAAGAAAGTGCAGAACTCCTGTTAGCTAGGATAGTGTTGAGGATAGAGTGGTAATTGGACCAGAGATTCTCACAGAAATGGAACAGCAAGTTAAGCTGATTCGTGAACGATTAAAGGAAGCAGTGGATAGGCAGAAGAGCTATGCTGACCTTAAGCGGGTTGATTGAAGGTTTGAGCTTGGTGAGAAGGTTTTTCTTCATGTTAAACCCAGAAAGAGTTCTATAACTTTTGGCAAGGCTGCCAAGTTGTCACCTCAATTCGTGGGACCTTTCGAAATTGTCGAAATAATCAATCCTATAGCTTATCGTTTAGCATTACCACCTGCTTTATCTCGCATGCATGATATTTTCCATATTTCTTTGCTTAAGAAATATGTTTCAGATCTGTCACATGTTTTAAATTGGAATTCCTTGTAGGTCCAAGACCTAGGAATAATCGTGGTTAAACCCACACGAGTGCTGGAAACTCACCAATTGCATTTGAGAAATCATGAAATACAACAATGTAAGTCCAGTGGGACCATTTTAACGAAGAAAGTGCAACTTGTGAAAATCTGGAAGAGATGAAAATTGCTTTTCCTTCTCTTTTTCAACAGAATGAAATCTGTTGACAAAACATTTCTTTTATGAAATTTTTTTTTAAGTTTATATGAAAGCCAGATGGAGGCTAACATTATTCAGGTTGAATAAAATGTGTTGTGACATTGATTTCTGGAACTCTTTAAGTTGGAAAATAGTCACATTGTTTTGTGAACTAATAAATTGGTTGACCTGAAGGTTAATCGAATATGTAATCATCGGGATGATGAATCTTTTAGGAGGGAAGCATGTAACACCCTGAACTGTTGTTACTTCCTCCTGAGAATTCAAGTGTTGATATGTGATTTCTTTTGTAAAAGGATGTGTTCCTTTGATTGTGAAGTCATGCTTGATATGGACTGTATCTTCTTTGAAATTGCAGATCTTTGACTGAGTCGGAATATAATTGGACTCTTTTAATTCTTTCATTTTACACCTGAGTTTAATCTGATCTCGGAATGAATTATGGAGTTATCCATCTATAAGACCCAGCCTTGGATCAGTGGCATTGATCCAAGTAATGCTTTAAGTTTATTTGTGATGAACTAAAATTATAGACCTTTCGCAGGATGCAAGGTCTGAATGCATTGAATAAACTGTTCTGGAGTCTAAATCAGGCTGATCATGTTAAATGAATTGGTTCCCAATATCGTAATATCAGGAAGGTCTTGATCATGGACCAGGTAATAATTCAGATACATTTATTTCACTAGCCTAGTGGCAGTGCAGGAGTGAATCCTATTCGTGAATGTATGTTGTAGGTTCTTTTTCTGAGCATTTGAAATGTTAGACCTAAACTAGATTTATTAAGGTTAGTAACCTAAAACTAAACTATGATCTATGGGTCAGATTAGTGTTAATCTAACCTAGGCCTAAGCTATAAGCTAAATGTTCTAAGTTAGTAACTTTGTGATATGGAGGTTAGACTAAGTCGCATCTTAAATCCTAACCTATGTTACTAACCTAACTAATGAACAAGGAAGAAAGGGGACCTATGGAAGGGTGCGAGCCATGGGTGGCAGTTTCTATGGCATTAAATAGATGGATAAGCATGAAGGACAGATGATTTGGTAGAATTTTTAACGGCTACAAGAGCCGACGTGGCAAGTTGCCAAAGTTAGAAATGCTCTTTGAACTATTTTTATCCATCGCCAACTATGGCGGTCGGTGGCAATGGAGATTGAGTGGGAAATTTGGAGTAAATGCAATTAATGAGCTCGGTCTTCGAGCTCGGGTTTCACGGGAAGGCATGCAGAATGGAAAACTAGTATTTTGTTTGGTTTTTCATGTGCTCCAGTTTTCCCTCTGTCTGATCACTGGTTCTTCGCACAAGTCTACTTGGAGTTGCATGGCAAATATGAGTGTAACTCGCTCTTTTCTCGGGAAAGGAAAATTTATAAGTCATGGAAATAAAAAAATTTTGTTGGTGAATCTAACTTGGAAAAAGAGGAGAAGGCTCGAGCTCTTTCAGTGGTCTTCTTCAGATTTTTAAGCAAATAACCAGGCATGTTAGGCCCTAACCTTTAAAAATCTTGCTTTCTTTCAAATGATTTCATTAGAACAACTCTGTTCAGATGATTTTTGGGTTTAGATGGTTTTTATGGTAGCTTTGTGTGATTTTATTACTGTATCTTCTTGCTAGTTCGATTTTTCAATTTAACCCTTGATGGGTGTGTATTGTGTTTCGAACTGTTGCACTATCTCGTTGTGTTTTGCATTCCGGATAAAGTTTGTGAAATGCATGCAAGAAAGTATTCTAAACCTGCTCTTTGGGAGCCCATGAATTTTTTCCTTGTTGGGTTCAGGCTACAGTTGATACTTGTTGTTGATACTTGTCGGAAAGGATAATGTTGGACTTTTGTTTGAATGTTCTGTATAATTCAACTTCTTTGTAATTTCTATTGTGGTTATTATAGGTGGTGGTTACTAAATCTTGCTGGGTTTCGCTATGATACTTAAACTTATTTGTGAACGGATAACTTGTTGTGTTTACAATATTTCAATGCGACCTAGTATAAGTTGTTTTTCCCCCCCTTGTGTTGCGATTATGGGATTCAACTTGTTGATATTTTGCAATATATTTATTTATATACAAAATAACTCTGTGGAGTCCATGGAATGGTTCGTATATTATGGACTACTATAGAAGCCATGTATGTGAATACTGGTAGCTTGATTCTGTCGGAGTCCTAGAGGGGTAACTGGTATTACGACTTCTGTTATCTTGTAATGAATACCTTCGTTTAGCAATGAATTTTTGGTACAGACTCAGTTGGTGTACTTTTTATGTTTCCTATCTGTGTAAGCTTGAGCGAATATTGTTGTAGAGGCTCAGTTGGATTCCTTGTTACGAAATCAGTATTTAGCTTCTATATAAGCCTGATTGTGAATATTTACCATTGTTGGCACGGTTGGAATCCTTAACTTATATTTATCTTGTATATCGGCTTCTGTAGAAGCCTTATAGTGAATACTATTGTTTGGATTCAGTTGAAATCCTTGATAGGTAACCAATGTTTCTGCTTCTGTATAAGCCTGATTATGAACACTTATTGTTTTTGGCTCTGTTTGATTCCTTAATGTATAGATAGATATCATGTATCTTGGCCTCTGTAGAAGTGGGTCGTGAATACCATACTTATCAACCTCTGAATGAGTTCAGATGTGAATACGGTATGTTATGTTTCCTTTCTGAATAATTCCAGTTAAACGAGGTTGTGCATGTTGCGTGGATTTCGTATGAATATCTCTACATAGTCATAGGGAAACATCAATTGCTTTAATGTTAATGAGTCTCTTGTTGACTGCGATAAAAGAGAAGTTCTTTTGATTTCGACCTTGGATCTAAAGCCTTACAGTGTTAGTAGGGATTAGAATGAGCTGTATGTTGCTGAGAGGGATTATTGTCGTGTTTGTGTGTGATTACGTCTTTGTTTTTGAGGTTTTCTTGTCTTGTGCTTGACTGAGATAAAGAGTTAACAGTTGTGCCTTGACAAGTGATTGCGCTAGCTATTTTCTCATTCCTATAATAATATGGAAGGTTATGTGGAGTCTATTTAGGATAGAATACTCATCACTACCTTGGCGCGAGAGCTGTTGTACTGCTAGTAAGCTACAGGATGTTGTTTAATTTAAATTTTAACCAAACTGTGATGCTTCTGGTGGTCTCGTCTGATTTATTCACATGTGTTTAAGGTGAATGCTTTGCTCTTGGAGAGACGGTATAGTCATGAGCTAGTTCTGAGGGAAATATGTATGATTCGTTTTATTTCTCTTCTGTTGTAAAGTATAGGTTGATATAATTTTTATCTAAGTTTTGGAATTGTTCTAACATGCTGATGGAATCATGAAAGGTTATGATATTCATTTATTATGTTGAATATATTAGTCCGTCTAATGTTGCTCTCCTTGGGATTCAGATGGATAGTTGTTTAGATGCATTTGTCTTCTTGGTCACTAACGTTTTGATGAAATATTTGAAAGGTATCTAGGACTATTTAGTGACTATAATATGAGTTACGCATTTATAGTCATGTTTGTATTACAAGAGCATAGTCTGAAATATGTTTACTTGTTTGGTGAAATGATCTCATTTAAACAGGTTGTTTAATGAAAACAGTTGGTGGATTGCAATTGTTTTAAGAGTTAGTGCTTATCATGCTCAGTTCATCGAACTGACCCATGTTGACAATTTTTACAGATGGTTTCCGTAAGTGGTAAAAGCACGCAGATCTGATAGGATGTTCAAATTGTTTAATTTGGTTTTATGATGAATTACAGCTTGATTCACTAAATGTACTATATGAGGAAAGATGTTCTTTTTCCGTTGAGTATTGTATCAAGTATGCTGAATGCATAAAATGTATTTGATTAGTTCTGAAAGGAATGGAAATAGATATTTGATACTTATATGTTTGTATTCGTATCTTGATAGTTTGACCTTCTTCAGTTCAAATGATCTTAAAAGCATTGTTATTATTGTATAATTTGGAGAATTTTGTGATTATCAATGTAAGCTTGCAAGAATATGTGACTGAATACTTATGATTGTTTAGCAGTTCTAGTATGTTCTATCTAAAGCTAAATTGAAATTTAGATCACTGTCTTCTGGAAGCTAGGGTTAAAATAAACCTAAGCAGGACGCTAAACAAGCTGAATTAAATTATTAATTCCTAGTCTTGATTAAGCCAGGACAACATTTAATTGGATTCTTAATCACTATATCTCGATACTAATAAGTAAGATATAAATTCAGTTATGAGAATTGAAAAAAACTAAAAAGGGTTCGGTTGGCAATCACATGTGAAGATTATGGGTTATTGTCCAATTTCGTTGATTTAGAATTATGTATATTCTATGAACTCCTTGATTGGACCTCTATTCTTAATAACTTCTCTTGTGTATTGGGTTTTATTAAGAAAGGTCATTCTAAGGTGAGGAACCCAGTGATTGGGAAAGACTACCCTTAAAGGGAGCGTCTTATGGTATAATTTAACTCAACGTATGTAACACTTTTTAATAAGTAGATCTTTTCGAGGCGGATTTAAAGGTTGACGGCACAAGTCAACTGCAGGGTTGTACCTTCGAGAAGATTAGGATCTTCTCAAAGATACAACAATGCAGGTGACTTATGATGACACCCTTTGCATTGATCATTAATATTTACACCTTAAACTCGAACAAGTTACTCTGGGACTGATTAGGAATGTGGTCACGTTATAAGGCTTCCTAGGAGACTCAGGGTATCTTGACACACTGGTTTAACTAGGGTTGACCCAGTATGTCATCGTATCCCTAGTCCTCGGGAGCATCCATATAACGTTGTCACCTTACTAATCTGTTTCCAAGTGAATAACTTGGGATAGGAGGGACTGACAGAAGTCAGTATAAGACATTCTACATAACATAGGAATGGGGTGAAGGACGTATTCCAGATTGACAAGTATGTCGTTAAGGAATACGAGACATAAGCAGTATGTTTCAAATCTTTGGCCAAAGTATCGCAAGCTACTGATTGCGTTGTCCTAAGTCACCTAGTCTAAGGGATGAGATGCCGATGAATAATTTTAACAATTATTCATATAGGTTCCTTGGACAGAGCATTCTAAATCCTAGATTAGGGAAGAGAACCGTAAGAGTATTGTGTTAAAGTGAAAACGCCAACTCTTAATACTCATGAATAGATCGGTAGATTACTGAGTCATGGAATGAATAGATCGGAGGTACTCCGAGTCATTACAGCTGCATATGGTTATCTATTATAAGAATGGTTGTTTTGATTTGTGAGATCTAAATTATGTATTTAGAACCAGGAAGCATTTATCAAAAACAATAAAATTTACTTGTTCTAATATATAAAAATGAGGATGTTACAAGTATCAACACTACCAATAGCCTCGGCACACAGAGCAGCTTTCAATGCCTAGCGCGGGTCTATAAAATTTTTATGAGATAAGGCCCTTCTAAAATGAGTGATCAACCCTCCAACAAACCACTAAGCATGTTGTGAAGTGTGAATATCATATGATAATTTAGACAAGAGAGTTTTAAAGCACTCATCATACTCCCACACACTTTCTTCCATTCCTTGTTGAATCTCCTTCAAAGCATTGATGTTATTCTGCTTAAGCTCAAGAATGTGGAATTATGCCAAGAATGCATTCTTTAAAGTAGTATATTCCACCACCATTTGATAAGGGTCATACTTACTATACTAGCTATGTGCGCACCCCTACAATTTGGTTACAAACTGAATAGCCTTCCGTTCTGGTGTTATGATACCCTTTATGCACCATAGCAGTTCACACTTGTGAACATGTTTCACAACATCCTGAATGCCTCTATAATTGGGAAAATGTAGAGACATTTAGAAGAAAACTTGTGCTGGTGGTTAGGGGACAAAGCCTCCTAAGCCAGAGCCTTGGTTTCCACCTATGTTTCCTCTGCCACCTGATCCACTAGGTCCACCAAGTCCTGAACCACCAGATCCACCAGGCCCACCAAGTCCTGAACCACCATATCCACCAAATCCTCTAGCTCCTATTCCTCCTGAACCACCAGACCCACCAGGTCCACCAGGTCCTGAACAACCAGATCCACCAGACCCACTAGGTCATAAAGTGGTCATGCCAAGGGTCCCCACAGTTCCACTAAGTTATGTGCTTATGATCTGTGACAATGCCCCACTGCGAAGAGTATACCCTGCACCACTCCCAGACATGATAACAAAATCTTGTGTGTCTATACCTTGCTCAAAAATTCCTAACACTGGGTTGGTGTTTGCAGCCATAGAAGGCCCAAATGAGAAATTATACCTCCTGGGTGTAGACCGATCACTTCTAATGTAACCAACTGGACCAGAAATATTTTCCCCCTGATCTGTTAAAACCAAGCACCAGGGTTCGGTCACTAGGTGGGCTTAGATACGCGCCAACGGTTCTTCTTTCTCTGCATGACAAACTCTCATCAAAAGCCGAAGGGGTCTCCCTTATGCACTTGCCAAGATGGGGTCACATAGATTTCTCAGATTTAATTTTTTTTGCATGAACCACATATCCTTCCTATAACATCAGCCACCATACATCCATCACACCTACATCTTCACATTGTCTAGCAATCTCCCTTTCACATGCTTCACCATACTTGAGTCATCTTTCCTCCCTATCCTTCTCCGTTGCAACATCTGCCATCTTCCTCCACCCTAGCTTCAACGCCCAATGCTCAGAATGGTTTAGCCGGCCATTGAGAATGCCTCCAAACTCATGGTAACCATCAAGATCATCAAAACTAGAGGGATAGCATGTAGAAATGATCCTTTGGGATCCCACAGAAACTCTAACTCAGAAACCTCTAGAAAAGAATATGTGGAAATGGCATAATCTAGAGTGTAGCTAGCCAATACTCCTTTCCACCAATGATCCACAGCATGGGTCCACATCAGATCTACATCCTACACCCTCTGGTATTCTTTTTGGGTCCACACATGTAATCCATAATGCCAACTTGATCTATATGCATAGGCACTGAGCCATTCATACAATTCCACTAGGAAGTAGCATAAAAAATTCTCATATAGATCATGGTAGAGGTTCTCTTCTACCCATCTACGTGCATTAAACTTGGGTCTAGTGTTGAAACTCTGAGCGAATTCATCCTTTGTGCTCTTAAACCATGATTCAACACTTTCCAAAGTCAATTTCTCTGTCATTACTCACTACACAAACCATGATGAATGTTAACTCCCACTACAACTTCAAAAAAAGGTCCCAGAAATGGAACCAAGATGTAGTCATTTTTACCCTTAACACAAAAGAAAGGAACCCCATGCACGTCGGCCTATCACCTAGCGAAAGTTTGGCACTCACCCAAGACATTCGTGGGTGCTAAGTCTCTCTTTTATGTGAGTTAAGTTGGAAACATCATCTATGATTTTTGTTTAAAAGACTTTCAAATGGGTTTAGGACATATAAGAACCATAGAGCTCAAAATGGCCTCTAGATCCTTGCATTCATTTCAGATAGATTACTTAACAGAATCTATAATGTGTATCATATCAGAAAGAAACATACAAGCATCCATACTTAGCATAAAAGGAAAGAGATCTCATGAGAGAGAAGTATGCATTAGAATCATTGGTATTCATGTATATATAATAGGTAACCTTATTACATCCATGGATCCATTACAGTGTCATAGAGAAGAAGACCACAGTCATGCATTACAACTAGACTTATGTAACTAAGCTACCAAAAATAAAAATTACAATCCCCATGCCCAATACATACTTTCCTGAATGTAATTATCCATTAACAGAGTTCTTACAGTATTTCTACAAAGCTCCACCCACACTCTAAGTCTCCCTGTTTAATCTGCAGGTGCTTGTATTAATAGCTTTTCTCGACTACCAACTCATCCTCTAGCGCCCTCAAATCCAATGTCAAGTGTTTGAATATGGTCCTCTATGTGATCATGATCCTCCAAGCCTAAGCTTCCCACTTTATCCCATAATGTAATTCTAGAAGATTCTACTGCAAGCATGCTCCTTCCTAGGCCAACCTTTCACTAGGCTAGCATCTTATCCACACGCAGTTGGGTCATGCTTTTCACGTGTTCAGCCCTGAACATCCAATTTGTCTAAGTCTTGAACCCTTGGTTCTGTCCACGTGCATCACGTGTGCCAAAGGCTTCCTTAAACCCTTTTCTAAAACCCTTCCTTGTGCACTTTGTCCTTGCATGCCTTTCTTTAACTGGGACCTTGCACGCTTACGCGCCTTTTTTACTTAGTCAATATTCTAGGGGCCCAACACTATCTCTATAAAAGGACATTTGTATATGGTGGGGAAATATCCTGAAAAATGATCTATAATGATCAAAACTTTGGGGATCTCCCTAGATAGTGATTGTGATGCCTGCTTCAACTACCACTTGAGACCAAGAAACAAACTAGGAAAATTATGGAATAAATTTCTTTTTTTATATAGGAAGAGTCTACAACCAAGTTGCAAGACACTAGTTTGAAACTAAATAGGTTCTAGAAAAAATTCTGATTAACCAAACATAAGATTTCTATTTTTATCTTATAACAAGTTTACAAGGCTCCAATTTGGAGGTTACAAGTTTTACTAAGGTTCAAGGAGAAATTTATCTCCAGGCCTGCTCTCTATCAAGCCCTGAACTTCAACTAGATTTTTCACACACTTAGAGTTATCAAAACTTTCATAAACTAGGCTCATTGGATAGGAAATTTCCTCACCTTTCCAACCATATAAAGAAGTCTTCCTAACTCCTTGTAAAACTCAAGTTATGGCCGGGCGGAGTTTTAGGGGAAAATTTTCCCTTGGAGGTCGGCGGGGTTAGGGAGAAATTTAGGAAAATTTTCCCAAATGCCATGTGTCATCATGTGATTGGTGTGGGTGAGCGGGTCATGGGGAAAAATTTGAAATTTTTTCTAAAACCAAAGTCTCAATTTTCCAAAGGAAAATTTTCCTCCATGCCTCCACACTTGCTCAAATGGCCACGTGGCACTTTGTGATTGGCCGCGGGCCGGCGGAAGAAAAAGTGAAATTTTTCAAAAAGGGAAAAAAGTTAAGTTTTCATTTCTAAATCCATGGACCCTCCCTACCACGTGTCAACACATGACTGGTTGGGGGCCGCAAGGTTGCGGGGAAATTTGGGAAAATTTTCCCAAGGGAAAATTTTAAAAAGGTTAAGTTTTTTTAATTTATTTATTTAATTAAGGGCCTGCCCCTCTAAGGTGCCATGTGGAAACATCTAATAGGAGGAGATGTTGGCGGGGCCACGGAAATTTTTAGTAAATTTTTCTAAAGTTCAAAATTTAGATTTTTCTCAGGTCAAATTATTTCATTTTTGGTTTGGGATGGCCATTTTGAAGTAAACCTTCAAATGGCCATAACTTTTGATAGGAAGCTCCATTTTAGGAAAACGAGGACTTTCCGGAAAGCTCTCGGAGTCCTCTTTGAACAGTTATAATAAAATTTAGAATTTGGTAATGTTTCAAGGGTAAATTTTAAGAAATCGATCTGCAGGGTTTTAAGTTACAAACTGACAGCTTTAAACTTGTAAATTTTATAAAAATTGGACTCTTCCTTCACTCAACATGTCAAATAGACATGGAGGATAAACTTAGGGAAGAATTATAATGTTTTAAAGGAGTCAATATGATCAATTTATTGAAGTTGCATTTTTATGCAACAAGGAACAGAAAAAGACTTAGGAAGGGGATTGATTCAAAATTGGATTGATTGAATTGTTTTCTTGAATTTTCCTTGTCAAACTAGGTTCAGAATAGTCTCAACATGTTGATTCATAGTATTTTTAAATTGATTGGGAAGTATAAAAGTGAACAGTTTTTTTTTTTTTTTTCAAATGTACATTACTAGATTTAACTTTAAAAGAGCAAGTTGTTGCTTTAAATTTGGTTCATCTTTTTTTTTTAAAAAATTCAAACAGAAATGATTCCTAAACTTAATCCAATGTAGTTTCTTATCAAACATCCATGTAATTCAAACTAAAATCATCTCTGATTTTCCAGTTTTGATATACAATTTTGCAAGAAAGAATAACATTTAATTTCATTTCATATGCATCTTCTCAACATTAAAAAAAAACAGAGATTCTTATTCTTTTCAAAATGGAAATTTATCCTTTGACAGCAATACAATTTTACAATAACCAATGCCATACTTATATTGAAAATCAAATAACATTACAACTGATCTTTTTTCCAATTTGATCTTATTTCAAATTTCAAATACAAGTATGAAATGTTCTTCCCATTTTCTTTTCAAACTAAACAAAAAGATACAATTAATTTCTACATTTGAATTTCGATGTTAAATATACAACTGTATGACATCCTTTTCCAATACAGAGAATAGAATGTTTCATCTTTACATTTCAATTAAATTTTAGACTTCCACTTACCATACAATGGCTTCACATTACAAAATTATACAACTCATCCACGCGAAGGGGGAAGGGATTACAAAAGTTTTCTCAAAGAGATGACTGTCAAATTGTATTCTTCTTTCTCCAAACAACAACTTTTTGATTTCTTCATTCTTGCAACTTGAATCACAACAAGGAAGGGGGAAAGGCAACACTCTCCACCCAACCAAGATACCTAATGGGAAAATAGAAGCCATCTTTCCCCATTGGCCCCCGAGCCCCAACCATATTGAAATGGAGCATGATAATTCAACTCATGGAAACATGGACTACTTTCACATGCAAGCAACACTCATGCATCACAAAATCAAAGAAAACACAAATCAAAACAACGCAGTAGTTCTCAACTACAATAGAAAATAGTCATACAATCACAAAGGCTTGAGAAAGCAAGCCAAACAAGAGCAAGAACAATGGAGGTCTCCTTATGCCTCCCATGTTGAAATTGGACATCCACCTACAACAACCACCAAGAACATAACCATCCCATAAACCTTATCCCTCCTCAACCCCTCCTTATCCCTCCTCCAAATTTATCCATTATACCTCCCCCAAAGTAAGAAATGCATGCATATTCTTTTTCTAGGTGGATTCCAACCAACACTCCCTCCTCAAGACAAGGGCCAATAGAAAATCCCTTATCCCTCCTCTGATTAACCTCATAGTCTTCTCTCCATACCATGCCCTAAGAATTCTACCCATCCCTCTAAGAATTGCAAACACAACACATTCAAAAATTCATGCTAAAAGAGGTAAAAACAACAATTTTAAAAGAGTGAGAGCCTACCTCTCCATAATGTAGACTTATTTCCAAAACAATAGTTCTTTGATGCTCAAAACACAGTCCCAAAATAGAAATGTACAAGCATGTGAATCAATCCAATATCTTCCACAAAGAAATCTCCAAAGGCAAGAGAAACATTTGACCCAAGAGTGAAATCTCCAACCTTCAACAACCTCAAAATGAGAAGGAATTCCAATTTTAAAGGAGAGGGTGGAAGAGGATGATGTGGATTCCAAGTGGGATGCCACATCTTTTTGCCTCATTCCCCAAGAGTGCAATCCACATCAACAAAAAATCACCATTAAGGAAAAAAAGACAAAATCACTTACACACACAATAGGCCATACCCCAAAAGGGAATGCATTTAAAATTTGTAAGACAAGTGCAATCACTTCTTATAATAAATCAAGTCAAAATTCAATAAAATAATCTGATTTTGACTTCAAATTAATAAACATGGTTGGTGGAGGATTTTGAGAGGTGTGGGACAAGTTTAACTTGTCCCACAAGCCTCCAAATTTGTCCTCCAAGCTCAAATTCGAATTTCAAGAGAGAGATGGAATTTCTGACCTTCCAAAATCTTCTTACAACCTCTTACAATTTCTTAAACATGCATTTATATTTATGACATTTATTTATTACATGTTTTGACATAAAGATTTATTTATCTATCATATGGTTATAATATATATATATAATTCAATTTTCATTTTTAACCAAGACAATAAATTTTAATTTATATTCCACATCCTGATTAATTTAATTGAAATTTAACTGTAAGATTCACATTATACTATCGCATTAAAATAATTAAACTAAAGAGCACATTACAAATAAAATACATACAATAATAATTTTAAAAGGGACACAACAAATAAAGCACACATATACCCCATGGTCATAATAATGGAAATCCCCCCCATGGGAAATCCTAACAAAACACAACATACAACTCAAACACAGTTGCCATGGTGACCTTGTTGATTTCACACTGAATTCCAATATGGTTAGTCTCCAGTCCACCCTACATTGTTGTGATTTTAACCTACAAAATGCAAAATACCTCCTTCGGCCTCATGGCCATATCAGAACATCTAAATGATATATAAACATTAGATCTAAATCACAACAATATCAAGATTCAATATTTATCATTAAAATTTAATTTGTAACTATATCATCATCCAATAGATTTCTATACTAGAGCTATTCATAATAATCAATGTCACATGTCTAAAATTAGCATCAATAACCTATCCATGTCAACTAGTATATCATCATCCACATAACAATAAAAATGTCTCAATGATCCTCAAGCAAAACATCTAAATCCATATCAATATTAATCCAGTATCTAATATCTAACCATCATACTAATCAAAACATAATAATGTCCATAATAATCCCTGATACATCATACTACATCAAAACATAATAATATCCAAAATGTGACCAATAGTGTCAGGATCAGTATCTGAATAGTGTCCAAGGAAAGTGGGCACTACATCCCCCTCCCCTTAAACTCGACTTCCTCTTGGATGTCACTAGAAAAAATGTGGAAACTATACTCGTAAAGCATTAGCATCCTCCCAAGTGGCTACAGTCTCATCATATCTATCCCACTGCATCCGTACCTGATCAATCTCTCTGCCTCGAAGGCCCAAGGTCTTACGATAGATGATACAAATGGGCTCCACCATCACCTACCCCTAATCTTGCACCTGTAATGATGTCCAATCCAACACATGATAAGGATTTGTGATGTATCTCCTAAGAACAGAAACATAAAACACATCATGTATGTGAGACAAGCTAGGTTGCAATGTTAGACGGTAAGCCAACGGACTGATATGCTTCAAGATCTCAAAAGGTCCAGCGAACTGAGGAGATAACTTATAACATTTTCCATAACAGATCAGGCTCTTATGTGGCCTAACACGAAGGAAAACCTTCATGCCCACATCAAAATTATGCTCAGTTCTATGCTGATCAGCATACTTCTTCTACCTATCCTATGCCTCCTGCAATCTCTACATTATCAACACTACCTGCTGCTCCATGTCCTACAAAAGAAATGGTCCTAAGGATACTTTATCCTCCAATCTATCCCAGCTAAGGGGTGTACTGCACTCCCTACCATACAAGGCCTGAAAAGGAGCCATACCTATAGAACTCTAGAAACTATTATTGTAGGAAAATTCCACAAGATGCAGATACTCCTCCCACTTAGAATGTTGATCCATCACTTACATCCTGAGCATATCCTCCAATATATGATTCACCCTCTCAGTCTTTCCATCCATCTCAGGGTGATAGGTTGTGCTGAAGTTAATCTTCGTTCCGAGAACATACTGCATGGTGGTCCAGAAATGAGAAGTGTACAAAGGATCGCGGTCACAAATGATCCTCCATGGGATCCCGTGTAACCTGATGATCTCATCCAAGTAGACACGTGCCACTGCACTAGCTTTATATGTGGTCTTTACTAGAGAAAAGTGATCTACTTTTGTCAATTTATCAACCGTGACCATGATGGCGTCATGGTGATATCTCGACATCGGTAACCCAGCAATGAAATCCATGGAAATGGTGTCCCATTTCCACTCCGGTATAGCATGAGGATAGAGAAGGCCAGCTAGATGCTGATGCTCAGCCTTTAATTTTTGGCACTCTAAACAACGTGACACAAACTGAGCCACGTCCCTACGAAGTCCTCTCTAGTGATATAACAGTCTGAAGGTGGCATGCATCTTCTTCACCCCAGGGTGGGCTAAATAGGGTGCACGATGTGCCTCTGTCAAGATGAACTGCCTCAATCCTCCATCTCTAGGAACATAAATCTAACCTTTGTGCCTGAGAAGACTATCTGCCTCTAGTGAGAAACCATCAAATTTCCCCTCAAGGGGTCTCTGGGACTCAATCTCTGCTTGGGCTGCAATGTAGAAACTGTCAAGAGGAAGCTACTGAAGGATCCTGCTCTGTAAATCTGTGCTCACTGAAGTAGCCATGCTCAAATGCCTCCATCTGCTGAGATTGTCTATAACCACATCCTCCTTCCCTTTCACATGCTCTATATCCATGTCATACTCACAGAGAAACTCCATCCAACGTCTCTGACGAGTGTTTAGATTAGGCTGCATGAAAAGGTGGCGAAGACTCAAATGATCTGTCCTAAGTGTGAATCTCTGACCAAGAAGAAAGTGTCTCCATCAAACCAAAGCATGCATAACCGCCGCAAGCTCAAGATCATGGGTAGGATGATTAATCTCGTGATCCTTGAGTTTGTGAGACTCAAAAGCTACAACTCTACCCTCCTGCATAAGAACACCTCCAAGGCCTGCCAACGAAGCATCTGTGCATACAAAGAACTCACCATGTGGATCTGGCACTGCAAGAATGGGTGTTGTAGTGAGATATTCCTTCAGTGTCCTCAAGGTCTACTCACACCTATCTGACCAAAAAAATTTCTTCCCCTTCCACTGAAGGGAAGTGATGGGGTGTGCTATCCAAGAGAATTCCTACACAAATCTCCTGTAATACCCTGCTAACCCCATGAAGCTGTGCACCTCTGTCACTGTAGTGGGTACTGGCCAATCCATAATGGCTCTAATCTTAGAAGGATTGACTATGATTCCTTCACCTGAGATGATATGGCCCAAGTACTGAATCTCTGACTGAAAGAAAGCACACTTCTCCAAGTTCCCAAAAAATTGCTGCTCACGAAGACACTGAAGAACTTGTCGCAGGTGCCCCTCATGCTCCTCATGCGTACGTGAGTAAATTAGAATGTCATCAAGAAAGATGAGCACGAAGTGATCTAGAAAGGTCCTGAATACCCCATTCATAAAATTCATGAATACTGTGGGGGCTTTTGTCAAACCAAAGGGCACCACTGTGAACTCATAGTGCCCATACCTCATACAAAAAGTAGTCTTATGGATGTTTGACTCCATCATCCTCAACTGATGGTACCCGGACTTGAGATCAATCTTAGAGAACACTGTGGCTCCCTTCATTTGATCAAACAACTCATTAATGTGAGGCAGGGGATAACGATTCTTGATTGTTACCTTATTCAGCTGGTGGTATTTGATGCACAACCGCAATGATCCATCCTTCTTCTTCACAAATATAACCAGTGAACCCCAAGGGGATACACTAGGATGGATGAGGCCTTTCTCTAAAAGGCCTTCCATCTGCAAGTTGAGCTCACAGAGCTTTGGGGTGGTCATCCGATAAGGAGCTCGTGAGATAGGCTCTGCTCCTGGAACCAGATCAATATGGAAATAAATCTCACATGGGGGTGGCATCCCCGGTAGCTCCCCTGGGAAAACATCTACATACTCTCTCAAAATGGGATGTTCATCTAGTGATGGCCCCTAGATCCATCCTCTGTCGGGTCACTAACTGTGACTACATACATCTGAAAACCCCATTGCACACACTGCTTGAGCTGCATAACAGAGATAGTGTGAATAGAAACAGGTCTCCTAACCCCAGAAATCACCGACTCAACTCCAAGATCATCTACAAAAGATATAGTATTGTGATAGCAATCCATCCTAGCAATATGTGGAGATAACCAATCCATGCCTAAAATGACTCCATATGAGCCTAAAGGAAGTACGCGAAGATCTGAAGTGGTGGTGAAAGGTCCCAAGTTAATAACACACTCCTTTACTAAGGAGTCTACAGAGACCTTGGCTCCCGAAGCCTTCTCGACATCCCAACTATGACCCTATCTAACAGCCACCAGCTTGCATCACTCTACTAAGGATGGTGCAATAAACAAATCAGAAGAACCATAATCAAACAATATAGAAGTAGGAACACCTCCAATGCTACCTGTCGTCTCAATGACCATGCTCTGGTGCTCAGCCTAGTGGTTCTCGACCACTGCATAAATCCTATGACTCCATCCCATGTCTCTGACTATAGGCTCTGAGATGGGTGCCTTACCCTTATTAGGGTTCTGGGGGTAATCTCTCCAAAAGTGTCATGCTACTCCACACCCGAAGCAACCACCTGAAGTCCTCTAAACTGCAGCACCACCAGAAGGTGCCCTAGAGGTAGGTGCTATGGACCTTGATGATCTAGCCATAGTTTGTTATGGCCTCTGTGGTCAAGCTCCTACTGACTGAGCTCTAGCTCCACCCTATGTCCTGGTGGGACCCCTAGGAGGCCCCATGCTCCAACCTCTCTGTGCATCAACTCTCTGAGGAGGCCTAAAAGGTGGGTGAGATTGCTACTGCTGCTATGGTTTGAAAGATGACTGTGAAGAATGCTGACCACCATGAGGAAGAGGAGCTAAACCCCTTGATCTACTATCCTGCAACTACTGAATACGGCTCCTGACCTGGACTCTAGCCTGCTGGGTTTTACCCCGAGTCTCCTCTGCAATGTAGGCCTTCTCAACGGCCTCTGCTAATGTCTATGGGCAGTGGATCCGAACTACACCTCCAATGTCTATATTAAGACCTTGGATGAACCTGTGGATCCGCACCTGCTCATCCGGCATGTAATCAACGTACTGAAGCAGGTCTAGGAACCTACTCTCATACTCAGCCACTGTAAGGGAAGCCTGTCGAAGGTCATGGAACTCATCGATCCTCTACTGTATGAATCTCCATGGAAAGTATCTGCTCCTAAATCTCTCCTCAAACAGCTCCCAAGTGATTGTCTCTGAGTCTATGTGGAGCTTTAACTCCTCTTTTCTCCACCATACTGAAAGCTCTGAAACAGGTTTACACAATAATCTTCTTCAATATAATAATCTTCACACAAATATGTTCGATATATTATTTCTATATCAAATACAATGAATGGAGTGCTATTAAATAGCCATCCAAACCAACTTCCTATAAAGTAGGAAGTATAAACAATATAAAACCCGTATTAATATATTGTTATACATTTGTTATAACAATATATATAAAAATAACCATTTAATAAACCATGTGAATACTAATTCCTAACATTCCCCCCCTTAGTGTTTACATGGTAGAAAAACATCCACACACTCCACTACAGTATGCTCACCCCTGTGGCATGTCCAACTCTGTGACTCATGACCTTGATCCAGAAGAAAGGCTCTCTCCTTCCATGGTTTTAAACAGGCTTACCACAAACCTTGATGTGATAGGAACCTCATCAACTATCAACCTCGTGTGGTTTTCTGGATCCTCCCACAAACCCTTTCAAGATCCATGAACTGACTTACTCTGGTGCTACTGTTCACCACTATGCTTATACATCGGGGAATTATGTAGGAAACACAACATGCATATCTCAAAATTGCACAATAGAAGAAATACTGAAAATGGAACATTGGATCATGTTGATCATGTTCCCCCCTCAATGTGAACATTTCACTTATTCAACACACAATAGGAACTCTAAAAAATAATCACACCAAGCTGAAATTCACACCACACAACTAAATCTGGAACACTACAAAACTCAAAAAATAAGTACTCACACTGCACACCTGTGCCACCAAATCATTCTATGCGGCCCTGTCGTTGGTGACTGACGAGAGGTCATTGTTTGACCTCCTTCCTCCAATGCCTCCTTCCTCCATTATTCATGCTGCTAGCTCAGCGGGATTTGATCATGGAGCTCAAATGCATATTAAAGGACGTCGGATTCCACCGATAGTGCATCTAGTTGAAATGCAGGAAAAAAAAATTTTTACAATTTTACGACTCTTTGAACTATTTACAATGACATGACTAGACTTGAAATGAGACAAAAATCTGATTGACTCTTTACGAATGTCCTAAATCACCTATTTGATTGACAATGACTAGAAATTTTTGAATAAACTATTGGCTAGTATATGTTCAAATATGACGTTATAGCATTGAGACTAGGAAATTAAATGGCATAATGTAGGATGACTCTAACACTATGAAATCGGTATTAAAACACTATACTAAAATGAATAGAAACAATACTACGAGACAGAACCTATGACCTTATGAGACTTAAGCGATTAAAATTTTATCCAACCTTGTTTTATGTTGGAGAGAGCCAAAAAAACAACCTCGTGCAGCATATTTATAACCACCAAGTGTAGACGTGTTAAGAAAGCCACCTATAATGTTGTTATGAAGGGGGCATAAAAACCATTTCAAATTTGTGAATAAATTAGTGATGGCATTGACCAACACTAAATGAAAAGTTGGAATCAGTGTTTGTAGTGGAAACGCTGAGTGATTTGTATGTTTCAATGAAAAATTATTGCCAAAGAGAGTCAAACAAACCAAGCAAGTAGGAGATCCCAAGTAGTTTATAATGCATGAACTTCACCTTAAATCATGAACCATTCAATGCATATTCACCAAAAATCCCCCAAAACATACACGACATTCGACTGCATGAGATCTACATGCTTCAGTGTATGTGGATTTAGCGCAAACCATGTTTTTTTGTTTACATAGGAATCAAACAAGATGGATACTCGAGTCAGATTATGAGATCCGCTTCGTATGGATCAGCCTTGGTCGGATGTATACTGATCTGTCACACCTTTTTACTTGCATGTGACTGGATATGCATGCATCTCAGATCTGATCTGCCTTGCGTTGTACTGTGAAATGGAAGAGGACACAAAAATATACATTCGCGTCTCCTTGGTATGCAGTGATTAGCAAGCAGCAGGCATCATTGAAACACCAATACAAAGATGAACAAGATCTCTAATGATCTATCTAATCATTCTTTTGCATACATGGGAAAGTCTGAGTCGATACATATTTTAATAAAGAATCAACGCTGAGATATTTGTTAAGACAGACATACACAATGAATTAAATGATGAAAGGTGATTAAAAACTCCACTTTCTAACAGAATTTTATGCAGACCCAGTCTGCTGGATAATGGAAAATGATTGTTGCAGGATCGACACTGCTGCAACCACATACAAGATTAAATTTTTACAGATACATAGTAGAATCCTACATGATTCACCAAAATAGAATAATAATCTGAGCACTACAAGAGAAATCACCAAGCCAACAAACTAATTCTCTGGTATAAAAGTATCTATGAAGAAACTCATGAATCTAGGGCAATATTGCAGACTATGGCATTGCCACACACAGTGCTCAGGGCACCATCGCTCTGATACCAAATGAAAGCTCTGAAACAAGTTTACACAATAATCTTCTTCAATATAATAATCTTCACACAAATATGTTCGATATATTATTTCTATATCAAATACAATGAATGGAGTGCTATTAAATAGCCATCCAAACCAACTTCCTATAAAGTAGGAAGTATAAACAATATAAAACCCGTATTAATATATTGTTATACATTTGTTATAACAATATATATAAAACCAACCATATAATAAACCATGTGACTACTAATTCCTAACACATACTCTAGCTCCATCCTTTAGTAGATGGATCGCAACACGAGCTTTCGTGTTGCTAGAACAAGGACAAAGCTTGAAGCAACCGCTCAAGCTAACCAGCCAGGCCTCTGCCTGGAATCCCCCTGTGTCACTTGAATAATGTGATGGCCTAAGCTTAAGGATTTCCCTGATATGATCTGCAGTCGTGGTCTGACAGCCTCTAGGCCTCTCTATAAGCTCATCCCTAAGCCTAGGGCTCCGAGACCTATCTCTATGCTCCAGAACTCTGTCACCCTGCCCCCTAGGTGGTGAATCTACTCTGATTGACTCTCCATGAAAATTCTCTCCTCCATCTTCCTCACTGTGTGGAGGGGGTGCATGTCCCTCTATGGAAATATCTTTGTCATTTCTGCCTGAGTGCCCTCCTACTGATCCTCCACGTAAGGCAACGTTAACATCCTGGATAGTTTGCAAAATCTATGGTAGGATAGTTGCTAAACCCTGATCCGATGGTGGCGGCGGTAGAGGTGGTGGTGGTGGTGACTCTGAGTCTCTGTGAATGTTCCTCCTACTCTGTCTGAGCTCCCTGCACAGACCAGAGTGGGAGTTAGTTCATTACCTTGAGTTTTCTTCAGTTTTCTAAGTTTACTAACATGTTCATTTTTTTCAATTTGTTTTGTTTTCTAGATTATCAATTTCCTAGTTTTAGGTTTCAAGTCTCAATGTTTTCGAGTCTGCCCAATGGTCTAATCTTTTGAACCACTGCTCTAATACCAAGTGTGATGCCTACTTCAACTACCACTTGAGACCAAGAAACAAACTAGGAAAACTATGGAATAATTTTCTTTTTTTTATATAGGAAGAGTCTACAACCAAGTTGCAAGACACTAGTTTGAAACTAAATAGGTTCTAGAACAAATTATAATTAACCAAACACAAGATTTCCATTTTTATCTTATAACAAGTTTACAAGGCTCCAATTTGGAGGTTACAAGTTTTACTGAGGTTCAGGGAGAAATTTATTGCCAGGCCTACTGTAGACACCAAATTCGTGTCTTACGACCCCTTGTGACCCGCATCCCATTTCGCAACCTAACCTCATTACCTAAACCTTGCACAATTATTTATTAATTACCTTGTAAGTGATAAATCCACATCACCTCACCTGCCACCTCATTTTGTCACCTCATCATGACATAGCCCTGATCCTAAACTAACCTAATTAAAACCTAAAACTTGGTCCACACCTACACCCATAACTAATGACCCCTTTCTCGCACCCAAAACCGACCTTCTAGTCACTTGACCAAGCCCGCAACTGATCTCTCGGGAGAAAAGTAGGGAAGGTGGGCTATTTTACTAAAAATAGCCTACTTTTTCCTTATCGATGCCAGTTCCTACTCGACCGCCGTCGGTTACGCAACTGCCATCGGTTCCCTATAAATGGGATCCCCAAACCAAAAGAACGGATGGGAATTTCATTTTTGGAGATCAGTCGAATGATTTTTGAAACAACAGAGATCGTTGGGAGCGAAACACAGAGTCCAGATCTTCACTTAACCAAGCAGAGACGAGTGAAGAAACCAGAAGTGCTTTGCAAGTAGAGGATATCAACTTACATCTTCGCCAAAACCAGTAAGTCATATCTTGCATGTCCTCTGTTTTAACATTTCTTATGCTCTTTAAATCACAGTCCTCCTAAATCACGTTCTGAACCCACTACCCAAGATCCCATTGCATCTAGCTGTCATTCTTTTACCCCTCATAATCTCATTTCCTAATATCATCCATAAACCAACCTTACCAATGCCAAGAAACACAAACACCCCACCAAAACAATCAACCTACAGGTCCTAGACCCAACTGACAGCGATTACCAGAAACCGGTAACCTCGGTTCAGTTACCCTGACTATAACCAGAAACCAGCCTTCTCCTACTAGTTTCAACCAAGTAATCTAATTGATATTTTTCAGTCTTTTGTGTTAATTCATATTAGCAGGGGAACTGACCACCTTCGAAAGGAAGTTTTATATTTCCTAGGCCCAAGGCAGTTTCCTCATTTATTGTTTAATCAAAATCTTGTGGTCTTGTGTTCTTATTTGAAGGTAGTCCTTCCAAGACAAAAAGGAGTTCTCCGCAGTCAACCTGATCTTTCTCTATGGTACGCGCACACCATCTCGACATTCAACAGGTATTCCTCCTAACCCTAACCTCATCTGTTTCTAAAAGGAATGAAAGGATAGAAGCAACTCTATTCCCAGAAGCCGAAACATTCCGAGCAAAACATTTTGGCACGCCCGGTGGGACCCATTTTGGGTTTCTTTCTCTTGCTTATTTTCATTTTAGGAAGCATACTTGCTGTTTCTGCTTTTGTTATATATTTCGTAAAGAATTTGTCTTGCTTTCCTAGTTTCGCATTAGTGAAAGTCATCTCTCTTGCTTCATCGAACATAATTTTCGATTTGGGTTTAAAACACATGCATTGCATTCCTGCTTGTTGTTCTTCAATTCTAGTGAACATAGATTAAGTAACAGGTTGTACACGTGGGGGCGATATCCACAGTATTGACAGGAAATTAACCCTAGTTTCACTGCACAACACATACCGAATCACTTCACAATTAACACAACAGCTCAAACATCCCCCCTTTTCCGCGGTATTCCTCCGCCCGATTGAGGTAACCTTATAAGCCAAAACAAACTTGACATTTCCCCTAGGTCTTGTTGTTTATGATTCTGACATCATCTTACATCTAAAGGCATAAGCCCATGATAACTAAAATTAACCCTAGGATTAGTCTCTGGATTTGCGTGTGCATCTTGCTTGTTTTCAAATTCTATTTTCTCTGTCATACTTTGTCTTCTGTGCTCAATAAGTTGACAAATATACTCAACGTTGCTAAAAATCAAATTAGCAGCCTTTTATATCTTCTTATCCTAGACTTTTGACACCGGCATCGGTTAACGGACTGACGTCGTCTGCTCTCTGACCGACACCGGTTATTAAAACGATATCGGTTACTGTCTTCATCAGCCCCTGACAAACCAGCAACCTGCCAAATTCATCATTCTGAGGTTGTTTTTGTTCTTGATAGATTGAAACTTTCCTGTGTGTTCTTGTCCCATGGTTGTCATCACTCCGAAGCAAGCTGCCGCCATGGTTTCACATGCCTGCTTTGTGTCTTTTCCTGAATCACCCCCTTCACATTCTATAGGGAACCCTACGGACACCAGTGAGATCCCCCAAATTCCTGTAGGAGACAAGGACTTTGCCAAATTTCTGGATGCTAATCCCAGTGCTGTACAATACTATTTGTCTCATGCCCCTAACTGTATGCCTGATGGTCAGCTCCTTGTTGGCATGCCTATTAGTATAGCTGCTCATTTAGCTCCCACTCCTCCTGATAACACTGCCTTACTTCCTGCATCTCTAGCCCCGTCTCCCAATCCGACGGCTTCAGAGGTTCATACGACCCCGATTAGCTTTCCTTTGGTTAATCTTGGACCCCACGTATCGTTACCACCAACTGCCCCTACCTCATCTCTCTTTCAGACCACTCCATTCATGACTTACTCTCTGCCACCTATTCACACGAGCTTTCCCTTCTCAAGCTCCGTCCTACCTTTTCATTCCCATACACGTATCCTGTAACCTCAACACCTTATATGGGACATCCCTATTCTGTGGCCTCAACATATTCATCCTCCACACCTTACCAACACTTAACCCCACCAGTGTCTAGCGGTCCAACCATAGATCTCATCCAACTACTGATCTAATTAA
This sequence comes from Taxus chinensis, assembly GCA_019776745.2. Taxonomy (NCBI): domain Eukaryota; kingdom Viridiplantae; phylum Streptophyta; class Pinopsida; order Cupressales; family Taxaceae; genus Taxus; species Taxus chinensis. The sequence goes on along the minus strand of CM034149.1, from coordinate 28,041,010 downwards.
ACAAATGATGGAAAAAATGGCAAAACCTGGAGGCTTCCGTTTTGGGAAGTCGTAGCGCCTTGACATACGAGCAAGTTTGTCGGGAGCCCATTCACCCTTCTGACCCCCTTCATTCATATCCTCCTCAATGGGAGTTGCCAAAGTTTACTCGTTTTAACAGTAAAGAGGATCCTCAACAACACTTGCGATCATTTAGACACGCTTGTTATTTGATTGCCCATGATGATGCCTTGTTACTCCGCACCTTTCCCATGTCCTTATCAGGACCTGCCTTGGAGTGGTACAGTGCTTTAACCCAGCACTCAATCTTCTCTTTTAACCAACTAGCCCAATCTTTCTTGGATCATTTCTCCATTAACATTGCCAAGAAAGTATCTATCACTGACCTCTATGCCATCCGACAATTTGAGGACGAATCTATCGCAGATTTCGTTGGACGATGGCGGGGCCTTATCAACCAACTTACGTATGCCTTACCTCAAACCGAACTTATCGAACTCTTTACGCGGGCCTGCGCTAAGCACATCTCCCCCACCCTCCAAATTCAAACTTTCCGTACATTCGACGAGGCCTTTACTATGGCCCGAAAATTAGAAATTCGAGCCTTAGAAGAGGAGAAATTACGGTTGCCTAACAAAAACCCCAATTTCCAAACTCCTGATTCTATCAATAAACCAAATACCGCCACTCCTCACACATCCACTTCTTCTAAATCAAAAGGAGCTGTCCACGCGGTGATGGTCAAATCCCAACCACCGTCTAATACCCCGCCAAAAACCACTTATAAGTATAAAGCAGAACCCATCAACTACACTCCCTTGGGAGAAACATATGGTGTGATATTGGAAAAATTGCTCAAAGCAGGAGCCATTACCTTACCTCCTGTTAAACCTCATTCTGGGTTTGATTCCACTCGCGCCATACCTTCCTGGTACAAAGAAAATGACTTCTGTAACTTTCACCGCGTAAAAGGACATAGTCATGAAAACTGCAAGATGTTGAAAAACATAGTGTAGGAAATGGTTGACGTAGGGGATATAACCCTCGATAATCCTAATGCCCCTGCCAACCGAAATTTGAAAATCTTCAACAAACCATTCCCGAATCACTCTTCCAACAGCAATGTAAACCAGGATATCTTAGCCGAGGAGAGTGTTCATGAGATCCATGCAGTCTTTGATACCCAGCCCAAAGCCTCTATCGACAAAATTTTGAATCAAGCCTCTTCACTAACACAGGAGCCCGAACCTCCTTTACCACCATCGAACCAAAGTGAAATCATTCCTTTACCCATAAAGGAGTTAACTGCCCAGACTTCTCTTCCCATCGATGAGTCTTCTTATACCACATCCCTACAAGATTGCGAACGGATGTTATCTAACCTATCTATTTCCTAGATTTCCCCTTCTACCCCTCTTGCTGCACAAGAGGAAGGTACGCCACTCCTTTTGACATCCTTAGATGAGGAATCTCTTGCACCGACATCACCAAATTCTTTAACCATGATGGATCCTCTCGAACATGCCCTCTTACCTATTAGTTCTTCATCGCCTAAATCTTTTCAACGACCGGTTGACCTCTTGACATCTATTGATACAGTGCCTCATTTACCCCCTGTATCACACCCACAGTGGACCAAAATCACAACCCACCTTTCTTCCGTACAAAATTTACAATTCAAACCTGAAGACTGTCATTCTCCAGAAGATAGACGAATCCTATGGGAATGTTTGAGTACTCCCTATTCTACTCAAATGCAGATGACTGATCCTGATGTCTCCACCATATACCCGAAGTGTTTACAGAAGCTTAAAATGCCCCTGTTCTCACCTTCACCCCCCTCACCTCTACCAAATGCCCCGTTCACTTCTATCAACTTAACTAGATCTTCCCCTACGCTTGGGACCTCACCAATGCCCAGTCTAACACACCCGCCTAAGCGACTCGATTTATCCAAAAATAAACCCGCCCCGCCACCTAGGAGACGAACGCAATCCGTGCCTCTCTCACAATCAAAACCCTCATCATCACACCCACCTTCCATATTGGGACCTCATCCCTCCACCTTACATCAATATATCATACCTCCTTCGTTTTCTTCAAAACGACCTACGCCTTCTACACCTATACAGAGATCAAAGGGTATAACAACATCGTTACCCCGCGTATCCGGTCCACCTATTAACCCTAAACCAATCCCATCATCAAAGGATTTATTTTCTGTCACTCCCCTTTCTCCGTGGTTGCTTTCCCGCTACCACGCCATCTGTAGCCTCATCATCTAACCAGCCGAACGTAACTTCTGTGTCAAAGAAACCACGTTTAGTGAAAAACATGTGTCAGCACCCCTTGGCTAAACCACCACCCGCACAAACCAACCATACCCAAACATTATCGAAACCCAGACAATCAATACCCTCATCCTCTTCTGATTTTGACCCACTCAAAGGATCTTACGCCAAAATCCTTGCTATGTTAGTAGAGAATACGACCATTTCCCTACCCCCACTTAGACCTTATGACCCGTCTAAACCTCGACCTATAGGTTATGATGAGTCTAAGATCTATGCTTATCACCACACACCAGGCCATGATGTGGAGGGATGCAAAGCTTTAAAAACCATCCTTCGTCAGTCACCTCTCCCAGATAGAAAGGTTAAGAAAGACAACTTACGAAGGGAGAGACCTTTAGTTTCCATTCCCTCTCCTATACCATCTGTTCCCGCCTCACCAAGATCTGTCATTATTACAACCCCACCTCTTGAAGACCATGATTTATCCCAACCATCTTCCTCATCTCAGGTCTACGAAATTAATATGATTAGTGTTGCTACTCAAGCACAGAAAAACAATGAGAAAGTGAAAGAAAGCACACCTACATCCTCTCCTTCTCCGTCCAACATCCCGATTGCACCACCACCCAAAGTGGTTATTCGTGGACCTGCTTACCCCGTCTCTAATGGAGCTGCCCATCGAGCCATGATTAAACAGCTTCACCAATCACTCGTAAAAATGACACTATATGATCTCATTCAGACTTCTGAATCTCATCGACAAGCTCTCATTGAAATTCTTCAAGGGATCGAGGTCTTACCTAATGAAACCCTGCCCGTTGCCTCCATTCTAACACCTAATCATGTTGCCTCTCTCACCAAACAACCCACTGCCCCAACCACTTCTGTCTCTGTACCACAAGCTGCTGCAGTCAGTTTCTCTGAAGATGAAATTGTTGACTTTGGTACAGAAGATCCTGACCCTGCTCTTTTCATCTCAGCTTACATCCGAGACATTCGGGTACGTCGTGTTATGATTGACGGGGGTGCTAGACTAAACATCATCTCTTCAAAAGCCTTCCAACAAATGAATATCCCTTCTAGTTGCATGTGTGCCAACCCCATCATGTTGCGGTCATTCAATGACGCTATTACTTCTACCTTAGGCACCGTGATCCTCAACATTCGGGTAGGACCACGTACTTTACCCGAACTCTTCTATGTCTTGAAGGGAGAGTTCCAATATAATATATTGCTGGGTCATCCTTGGATCCGAGCCATGGGATGCGTTCCCTCAACATTACATAGATGCATAAAATTTGAGTATGAGGGGAAGTCCTACACTGTAAAAGCTGACCCTCCCCCCTTTAAAACCTGCAATATGTTATACCGCCCAAACCATTTGGCCTGACCCAAGGCCTCAACCTACCTATCCAGCCCCACCCAAGGCCTCGCCCTAACAATTTGGCCTGACCCAAGGCCTCACTCTACCCTTATGACCTGACCCAGGGCCACAACCCAACCACTTGGCCCGACCCAAGGCCGTATCACTTCAATACCATACCCACAATCAACGTTTTATTTTATCCATCCATCATGTACCTTTTGTTCAATCGAGCTCACCTGTTCGTGTTTTAGCATGATTAGGGTCCTTGACTTGATCTGTCGACCAACTTTGCCTAGACCTAGACCGTGACATTTATCTCAACCAAACCAACCATTTGGTACTGCCGAACATGCCTAAACGTTCCTGTACCACACCTGTTATATACCCTGGAGCTACTTCCTATGCCTTGGATACCAGGATTATATCACCCTTGTTTGGATAAACTATCGACCTTTGCCTACACATTGCTGGTTTGCTTGTCAAATCATGTACCCTCATCGTACTATTGCATTTCAACATGCGTCTGCTTCCTTGGACCTACCCCACCACCTTACCATCCTCTCTACATCATGTACCCTTTATCAACCCTATCCCTGATTTCCCGTTCACTCAATCTGCGATAGATTTGAGGGGGATTACCTATATCCTTAACATGAGAAACCACTTCATATTATTGTCCGCGTAGCTTTACAGAACAAGCTACACGACAATAAGGGGCTAATGTAGACACCAAATTCGTGTCTTATGACCCCTTGTGACCTGCATCCCATTTCGCAACCTAACCTCATTACCTAAACCTTGCACAATTATTTATTAATTACCTTGTAAGTGATAAATCCCCATCACCTCACCTGCCACCTCATTTTGCCACCTCATCATGACATAGCCCTGATCCTAAACTAACCTAATTAAATCCTAAAACTTGGTTCCCTGTAAATGGGCTCCCCAAACCAAAAGAATGGATGGGAATTTCATTTTTGGAGATCAGTCGAAAGATTTTTGAAACAACATAGATCGTTGGGAGCGAAAAACAGAGTCCAGATCTTCACTTAACCAAGCAGAGACGAGTGAAGAAACCAGAAGTGCTTGCAGTAGAGGATATCAACTTGCATCTTCGCCAAAACCAGTAAGTCATATCTTGCATGTCCTCTGTTATAACATTTCTTATGCTCTTTAAATCACAGTCCTCCTAAATCCAGTTCTGAACCCACTACCCAAGATCCCATTGCATCTAGTTGTCATTATTTTACCCCTCATCATCTCATTTCCTAATATCATCCATAAACCAACCTTACCAACACCAAGAAACACAAACACCCCACCAAAACAATCAACCTACAGGTCCTAGACCCAACCAACGGCGGTTACCAGAAACCGGTATCGGTTACCCTGACTATAACCAGAAACCAGCCTTCTCCTACTAGTTTCAACCAAGTAATCTAATTGATATTTTGTAGTCTTTTGTGTTAATTCATATTAGCAGGGGAACTGACCACCTTTGAAAGGAAGTTTTATATTTCCTGGGCCCAAGGCAGTTTCCTCATTTATTGTTTAATCAAAATCTTGTGGTCTTGTGTTCTTATTTACAGGTAGTCCTTCCAAGACAAAAAGGAGTTCTCCGCAGTCAACCTGATCTTTCTCTACGGTACGCGCACACCATCTCGACATTCAACAGGTATTCCTCCTAACCCTAACCTCATTTGTTTCTAAAAGGAATGAAAGGATAGAAGCAACTCTATTCCCAGAAGCCGAAACATTCCGAGCGAAACACCTGCTCTCTATCAAGCCATAAAATTCAACTATATTTTTCACACACTTAGATTTATCAAAACTTTCATAAACTAGTCTCATTGGATAGGAAATTTCCTCACCTTTCCAACCATATAAAGAAGTCCTCCTAACTCCTTGTAAAACTCAAGTTATGGCCAGGCGGAGTTTTAGGGGAAAATTTTCCCTTGGAGGTCTGCGGGGTTAGGGAGAAAATTGGGAAAATTTTCCCAAATGCCACATGTCATCACGTGATTGGTGTAGGTGAGCGGGTCACGGGGAAAATTTTGAAATTTTTCCCAAAACCAAAGTCTCAATTTTCCAAAAGAAAATTTTTCTCAATGCCTCTGCACTTGCTCAAATGGCCACGTGGCACTTTGTGATTGGTCACGGGCGGCGGAGGAAAAAGTGAAATTTTTCCAAAAGGGAGAAAAGTTAAGTTTTAATTTCTAAATCCATGGGCCCTCCCTTCCACGTGTCAACATGTGATTGGTTGGGGGCCGCAGGGTTGCGGGGAAATTTGGGAAAATTTTCCCAAGGGAAAATTTTCAAAAAGTTAAGTTATTATTATTATTATTATTATTAAGGGCCTGCCCCTCCAAGGTGCCACATGGCAACTTATGATAGGAGGAGAGGTTGGTGGGGCCATGGAAATTTTTAGGAAATTTTTCTAAAGTTCAAAATTTAAATTTTTCTAAGGTCGAATTATTTCATTTTTGGTTTGGGATGGCCATTTTGAAGTAAAACTTCAAATGGCCATAACTTTTGATAAGAAGCTCAATTTTAGGAAAACGAGGACTTTCCAAAAATCTCTCGGAGTCTTTTTTACACATCAATCATCAATTTTAGAATTTGGTAACATTTAGAGGGTTAATTTTAAGAAATCGATCTGTAGGGTTTTAAGTTACAAACTGACAGCTTTAAACTTGTAAATTTTATAAAAATTGGACTCTTCCTTCACTCAACATGTCAAACAAACATGGACGATCAACTTAGGGAAGAATTATAATGTTTTAAAGGTGTCAATTTGATCAATTTATTGAAGTTTTGTTTTTATCCAACAAGGAACAGAAAACGACTTAGGAAGGGGATCGATTCAAAATTGGATTGATTGAATTGTTTTCTTGAATTTTCGTTGTCAAGATGGGTTCAAAATAGTCTCAGCATGTTAATTCATAGTATTTCTAATTTGATTGAGAAGTATAAAAGTGAACTGCTCTTTTTTTTTTTTTTCAAATGTACATTACCAGATTTAAATTTAAAACAACAAGTTGTTGCTTTAAATTTGGTTTGTCTTTTTTTAAAAAAATTTCAAACAACAATGATTCCTAAACTTAATCCAATGTAGTTTCTTATCAAACATCCATGTAATTCAAACTAAAATCATCTCTGAGTTTCCAGTTTTAATATACAATTTTGCAAGAAAGAATAACATTTAATTTCATTTCATATGCATCTTCTCAACATTAAAAAAAAACAGAGATTCTTATTCTTTTCAAAATGGAAATTTATCCTTTAACAGCAATACAATTTTACAATAACCAATGCCATACTTCTATTGAAAATAAAATAACATTACAACTGATCTCTTTTCCAATTTGATCTGATTTCAAATTTCAAATACGAGTATGAAATGTTCTTCCCATTTTCTTTTCAAAATAAACAAAAAGATACAATAAATTTCTACATTTGAATTTCGATGTTAAATATACAACTATCTGACAGTCTTTTCCAATACAAAGAATAGAATGTTTCATCTTTACATTTCAATTAAATTTCAGACTTTCATTTACCATACAATGGCTTCACATTACAAAATTATACAACTCATCCACGCGAAGTGGGAAGGGATTACAAAAGTTTTCTCAAAGAGATGACTGTTAAACTGTATTCTTCTTTCTCCAAATAGCAGCTTGCTGATTTCTTCATTCTTGCAACTTGAATCACAACAAGGAAGGGGGAAATGCAACACTCTCCACCCAACCAAGATACCTAATGGGAAAATAGAAGCCATCTTTCCCCATTGGCCCCCGAGCCCCAACCATATTGAAATGGAGCATGATAATTCAACTCATGGCAACATAGAATTCTTTCACATGCAAACAATACTCATGTATCACAAAAACAAAGAAAACACAAATAAAAAAAAGGCAGCAGTTCTCAACTACAATAGACAACAGTCATACAATCACAAAGGCTTGAGCAAGCAAGCCAAACAAGAGCAAGAACTATGGAGGTCTCCTTATGCCTCCCATGTTGAAATTAGACATCCACCTACAACAACCACCAAGAACATAACCATCCCATAAACCTTATCCCTCCTCAACCCCTCCTTATCCCTCCTCCAAATTTATCCCTTATACCTACCCCAAAGTAATAAATGCATGCATATTCTTTTCCTAGGTGGATTCCAACCAACACTCCCTCCTCAAGACAAGTGCCAATGGCAAATCCCTTACCCCTCCTCTGATTAACCTCATAGTCTTCTCTCCATACCATGCCCTAAGCATTCTACCCATCCCTCTAAGAATTGCAAACACAACACATTCAAAAATTCATGCTAAAAGAGGTAAAAACAACAATTTTAAAAGAGTGAGAGCCTACCTCTCCATAATGTAGACTTATTTCCAAAACAATAGTTCTTTGATGCTCAAAACACAGTCCCAAAATAGAAATGTACAAGCATGTGAATCAATCCAATCTCTTCCACAAAGAAATCTCCAAAGGCAAGAGAAACATTTGACCCAAGAGTGAAATCTCCAACCTTCAACAACCTCAAAATGAGAAGGAATTCCAATTTTAAAGGAGAGGGTGGAAGAGGATGATGTGGATTCCAAGTGGGATGCCACATCATTTTGCCTCATTCCCCAAGAGTGCAATCCACATCAATAACAAATCACCATTAAGGAAAAAAAGACAAAATCACTTACACACACAATAGGCCATACCCCAAAAGGGAATGCATTTAAAATTTGTAAGACAAGTGCAATCACTTCTTACAAAAAATCAAGTCAAAATTCAATAAAATAATCTGATTTTGACTTCAAATTAATAAACATGGTTGGTGGAGGATTTTGAGAGGTGTGGGACAAGTTTAACTTGTCCCACAAGCCTCCAAATTTGTCCTCCAAGCTCAAATTCGAATTTCAAGAGAGAGATGGAATTTCTGACCTTCCAAAATCTTCTTACAACCTCTTACAATTTCTTACACATGCATTTATATTTATGACATTTATTTATTACATGTTTTGACATAAAGATTTATTTATCTATCATATGGTTATAATATATATATATATATATATATATATATATATATATATATATATATAAGTCAATTTTCTTTTTCAACCAAGACAATAACTTTTAATTTATATTCCACATCCCGATTAATTTAATTGAAATTTAACTGTAAGATTCACATTATACTATCGCATTAAAATAATTAAACTAAAGAGCACATTACAAATAAAATACATACAATAATAATTTTAAAAGGGACACAACAAATAAAGCACACATACACCCCATGGTCACAATAATGGAAATCCCCCCATGGGAAATCCTAACAAAACACAACATACAGCTCAAACACAGTTGTCATGGTGACCTTGTTGATTTCACACTGAATTCCAATATGGTTAATCTCTAGTCCACCCGAAATTGTTGTGATTTTAACCTACAAAATGCAAAATACCTCCTTCGGCCTCATGGCCATATCAGAACATCTAAATGATATATAAACATTAGATCCAAATCACAACAATATCAAGATTCAATATTTATCATTAAAATTTAATTTGTAACTATATCATCATCCAATAGATTTCTATACTAGAGCTATTCATAATAATCAATGTCACATGTCTAAAATTAACATCAATAACCTATCCATGTCAACTAGTATATCATCATCCACATAACAATAAAAATGTCTCAATGATCCTCAAGCAAAACATCTGAATCCAGATCAATATTAATCCAGTATCTAACATCTAACCATCATACTAATCAAAACATAATAATGTCCATAATAATCCATGATACATCATACTACATCAAAACATAATAATATTCAAAATGTGACCAATAGTGTCAGGATTAGTATCTGAATAGTGTCCAAGGAAAATGGGCACTACAGTGATGGTCTACCCTTAATGATGTAACTTTAAGCATTGACAATATGCTGAAGGGATGGTTTGCATGGCATGAATCCATGAGTGGAAGAGTAATATGTTGTAGGGGCTCCATTTATAAGACATTGAGCTTCGTATCATGATTGATAAGACCTACTTCTAATGAGAAAGTTATCATACCGTTTGACTCCCATTATTCATTGTCATACACCTTTATGGTGATGAAATTTGTTTCAAAATCAACTTCAGTTAACCATATTTTCTGAACTATATTTAGAGTATAAATTTTTTAACTTGATTTTCCATTCGCAAGCACTCTTTTTTACCTTCTTATGTTTTATTATGACTTCAATATGTAAGGTTAAATTATGAGGGGGATTTTCTTCTGGGATTTTTGTTCGACTAAAGGTTATATGCTCTATAGGGGTGATCTACACTACCATTTCTTAGAAGTGAGTTGGGTCAATATCAATAGACACTCATGATCCCTGTAATTTCTTACAAAGGATGTGTTTATGAACATTAGAAATTTTAAGAAGATTCAAGATTGAAATATTAGTCGTGGTTTTCTCTAATTGTTCTAACATGTCATAATGAGTGTCTTAAGGAGTAAGGGTGAGGATTTTAAATATCAAGATGAGCTCTTCATGTTGCCACGGTGCACTCCCTTGATTAAATCTTGATCATGTTTATATTCTCAACAGGTGGATCAACACAACCTATTAGGGTATTGAAATGGTCAAAATGGTCAATCTTTGAAATGTAATTATCATTCTTGGTTTAAGACGACAGTCCCTGATCTGAATTTTTCCTTCCTTTATTTTGTATCCCCATTTAGTAAAGTATTTATTGGTTGTGATGATAGGATTATGTTGTTATGATGAGTGAGAATTAATCACTCCAATAAGGTCTAACCCCCACTACAAGAAGGGCTATAAGTATTGAGTAGGTTATAAGGATTTCCTAGGAATATGAGTGAGATTCAAATGTTGTTTACACTTGACACACTTCTTAACATGTGTGTAACAATATTGATTGATGGTATGCCAGTAATAGCCCCTTCAGAGGGCATGCTTAGTGACAACAGTACCATTGAAATTTCCACCACATATAGCATCATGAACTTCTTGAATGTATTTATTAGACTCGTGATATTTAAGGAATCTTAACAAGAGGCCATTAAATTTGAATTTATAAAGGACACCACCTATGATGACGTATCGGGTAGGGCATTGAAGAAATGATCATTTAGTATTTCTATATATATCGAGAGGAATTTTAGATTTTGAAAGATAGTCAAATGTATGAGTGTACCACATTTCATTCAGATTAATTTTGATGATGTTTATAGTAGGAATTTCATTATGGTGGTATGGTTGATCCAGTATCTAGATAACAATGAATAGCTTAGTATTATCAATTAAAGAATCAGTTGATAAGGGAATGAGAAATTTCATAGAAGCCATGGTGTTCGCAAACTTATTAGATGATTGGGGAACTATTTAGATAGTGTAATGGTCAAAGTATTCTAGGAATAATTCAACAATGGCTTTATATTTTTGTAGAATTCTATTTTTACATTGATAAATACCTTTGATCTGATTGATGAAAATTTTTGAGTCTCCATATATGTCTAATATTTGAACACCAAGCATGACAAAAATTTGGAGATGCATAATAAAAGCTTCATATTCGTCCATGTGTTATTAGTACATTTGAAACTAAGTTTAAATGATAGAGGGATAGGATTCCCCCATGGAGGTATGATGTCAATACCAGACCCCCCTTATTGACACTTGGATCCATCAAAGAATATCATCATTTTGAGAGGGATGTATTCTTGATCGATAATGATATTAATGGATTTTTTGGGGAATTTCTCATGAGGTGGTTGGTTTTCTAAGAGATAGGATTTGGTGATTGGATCATGGATAGCTTGTCCTTTGATGGAATTTTACAAGATAAACTCAAGGTAAAACTCAGTCATAAGCATAAGCCACTGAGTAATGCAGTAATTGTGATACAGTTTAGAGTGCATAGTTTTAAGTGAGTTTAAATTGATAATGACTTAATTATTGTGATTAATTAGATCATGGCATAGCTTGGAAGTTACGAAGTGCAAGGAAAAACACAACTTTTCAGCTTTAGTATAACGGGTTTCGTATTCATGGAGGGTGTGGCTTATTTAGTAAATGGCCTACTTATGAACCATCTCATCTTGATGATTGAGCATGATACCCAAGGCATGATCGGTAGTGGATATGTAAGGATAAAATGGATCCCCCTCACAAGGAGGTGTGAGAACAGGTGGAAATAGGATGTATTGTTTGAGGTCATCAAATGCCTTTTGATAATCATGGTCCCATTTAAAGCCAACATATTCTCGAAGGAGATGATGAAAAGGTTTGCAGTGATCTAAGAGTTGTGATATAAAGTGGAGGATGGACTGAAGCTTACACTAAATAATATGAAGATATTTGAGGTTTGATGGAGGAAAACTTTTGATGATATCCTGTGAGTAGAGATAAGATGCCATTGTGACCTATTGCAAGCACAAAGCCTTTTGAAAAGTGGGCTATTAAGAGTTTGTCGATGAGAACACCAATTTCACCATCTGGATGTAGGACTAAGTGCGACGCTACATTATTGACTTACATAGATTATCTGACATGGTGGGCAAGGATGGAAACACTGATCCCTACGTAGTTTAGATTTCCCTAAGAGGTAATCAATGTAGTCTTCTATAGATTTTTATGGGATAACCATTATTAGCAGGTATGGCTTCCCATATCAAGCTTGACAAGTGATAGAGGAACTCATTTTTTTAATGAGACAATAATGGCATAACTATTGGCATAATTTATTGTGGCCCACCCAATGATGAAGGACTACTCCTAGTATTCACCCATATGGCTAATGAGAACTATAGAAACTTGTCAACTAAAGAATCCATCCATAAGGATAGACATCTGATAAAAAGCTATTAGGTTGATAAGTTGGAAGGAAATATTGGGATAAAGGGAAGTTGTCTTTAGGATAAGTGACTTTGAGGTCTTACAAGACCACTTATAAAAGGTTGAATAAGGCAACACCTTTCTAGTTGGTGTTTGGAACAGAGGTTGTATTTCTAGTTGAATTTATGTTACCATCCCTACACATTGTGTGTGTAGATGGACTTGCTAATGAGAAAGATTGGTAGACAGAGCATCCATTGACAACACTGATGTAGTTGGATGAGTGGCACACGGCTATGTGACGCATTGGATCCTACGAAGATTTTGTTTGACTAGGCAAGACATAAGGCATGAAATGATAGGAACATTATGGACACAAGAAATGTTGAGGTTGCGAAAGATGGTCCTATCTCTATGAATGACAAGTTCACACAGGGACCCAAGGAAATTTGGATAAGTAAACTGGTTGGTGAATTCAGTTGTTTCTAACTAAGGATACTCAAATATATGGTGCAAATTTAGTTATAGGCATTGGATGACACCATGTTTCTCGGTTACACTCCCATGGGAGTAGGTGAAGCCCTACTATAAATAAGGCTTATTAGTGTTTTTAAATAAAGCAATGTTGCCACTTAGATTAGATTTCCCTTTTATGTGTTTCCTTTCAATCATTGTTATAATTTGTCAATTTAATTCTTTAATTTGTTGTAATAAGTCTGCTTATGTGCAGGAAGATGATTACTATCTCTTGAGTTCATGTGTAGAGGACTGCACATACATTTAGTGTGGGGTGGAGCAAGTACATGAAAAAGGAACTTATTGGTATTGAGATCCAAGTGCACATTGGCATACATGTATATATATGGGTTACAATATGGAATTCATCTAAAGGGGTGGTGCACACAAGAGAAATATGTTACAGGTGCTCGTGATGAAGGTGTTCTTAAGGAATTTGTTCAAATTGAAGACCATGCATGAGGAAAGGTTCACAAAGTGTAACGCAAGGTAGGTGGTAGCATGGTAAAAAAATTACTAAGAGGTGCAAAGGATTATGTACTTCGGCATGAGGAGGAATGCACAAGGAGGTATGTGGCTGAGAAATAGTAGGTGCACCATAAGGTTATCACAACATCCAAATGACACAAAATACTCAACCACACGCCCAAGAAAGCATTTGGTTCTCCTTCTAGAGTATTGGAATACTCACGAGAACACTACAAGAGTAATTTTGTGGAGCTAAATCTAGAATCTCTTCACGGATCAACTACCATCAAACTTCACCTACTAAATTTGTAAAGGTAAGAAACTATTCGCGATTTCGATCATATTGTGCTTGCTTCAAGTATAGATTCCTCACCTCTTTCATTATACTTTATTTCTGCATGTATTCCTTTATCTCCACCTACACATCAATCTACCAACCCAACCACCTATAGCCTTTTCTCCTTCTGTGACTTCCCCCTCTATATCCTTGAGTCTTCTCAGTAATATTACGAATCTAACCACACCCTTCTCACTCTCTGTGTAATCATAGAGAAGCCCAAAAACCATTTTTATCAAATTATTGTCAATTACCCTTACTGATGCTAGTTGCCTAAAAGTCATCGGTTTCACCTCTATACCAACATCGTTCACCTGACTGATATTGGTCTTTGTGTCATTTCATTCCTTTTTACCAGTAAGCCTCTCGATCAACCAAAACTAACCCATACCTTACCCAATTAATCCAGACCTCACTCGATCAATCCCAGACCCCTGTCAAACCTGCAAAACCTATAATAACCTACCAAACCTCCAGATCTAATCATAACCTTTCCTATTAAATTAGATTTTCTTATTTTATTTTCATGAGATACCCAAATCTTATAACTATAGTAGTATTTCCTTACTTCATGATATTTGCAATATTAATTTATATTTGAAAGTGGATTAATAGATTTCTAGGAACCACCTCGCTTTCTAGATCTAGCACTCTCTAGGTAGTCCACTAACATAGATTATTAATACTATTTGGTGGTATTTTTGTTTTTCTTATATAGGTCATTCCTCCTATCCAAATGGAATCTCTTCATGATCATCTTGGATCAAAAGGTAATTAACGCGCGCATTCTACTTTTGACCTACATATCATAAGTATTCCTCCTCAACCATTTTACCTTCTATATGTTTCATCCTAGAAATCATAAAACTTATTGGTGAAACATTTTGGCACACACAGTGGGACCCATTAGGTGTTCTTTGCAATTTTCATTCCTAGGGAAAAAATCTTGTGTATCTATTTTCATTCAAAATGAGTTCACATTAAGCTTCTTCTCTGGAAATACTATTTTCTTCTGATTATTTCAGTAAACTTGTTTTTTGGGATTAAAAAGAATTCTTATTTCTTTTCTTGTATTGCATTTAGTGAAATTCATGGCCTTAACCTCTTCATAATTTGTTCCCATCAAATATAATTTGTGAATTTGGGTTTTAAAACTTGTGCACTTGTATTGTTGAGTTTGTTGCATTATAATTAATCTAAATTATGGGAAACCTATATGCTAGAATTCGTTCCCATCTGATGGTTGAAAATTTGAACCGTAGCTCACATTTTCCACACTCTCTATACCAAATTACTAAAAACAAACTACACAGTTCTTAAACAATGCCTTTCCCGGAAGAAGTTGTCAACGATCACATGATCAGAGGATTGATAGTGGGATCTAGCTGGTTTCTTTATCCATTCATCATCTCATAGAAGGATATCCCACACCAAAACTTACTTGAAACCAGTCGTAGTTTTTCACTTTTATAGGGTACATTTGTTAAAAAAATATTCTATCTTGCTTACAGTCAGTCCTAAATGGAATAAACCACAACATAAAATCTACAGCTTAGGATTTCATTTTTATTAGCTTTTTTTTCTTGTGTTTTAAGGTGTGAGTTGTGTTTCTTCATTCTTTCTTATCCTTTTACACCTCGCATCACGACTGGTGTATTCCAATTTTATTTTGGGTTTATTAGGACTCCTCATAGCCATACTCAGTCTCTAGGTTAGCCCTTTTATTTGATCTAAATCACCAAAACTTCATTTTTTCTTCTCTTCCCATATTTCACATAACCGATATTGGTCTAATGACCGGCATCGGTTAACTGACCAATGTAAATTTATATGCTTTTTTACTTATTTATGCTAGAATAGTATTCTCCACCTTCATGTTATTTTTGTGGCTTGTTATATCATTTTTATCTCACTTTTGAGTCTCTAATATCATTTTCAGAATCTATGTGGACCTATTTTCACCTTTCATTGTCAAATATCTTAATCTCTTATTTTTCATAGTAACTGACATTGGTCTGAGTTGACCGGTACCAATTACCCTCATACCAACATCGGTTACCCAAACTGATTTCTGTCTATGTATTATGACTTTCCAATCAGAACAATGATATAATCACTCACTTTAGACTTATTTTTCCCCATTAATTCTTTATTTTTACATCATTAGTGAAGCTTAGAATACCTATTTTATCATAATTCACATGGTTTTGACTCGTAAAAAATCTAATGCTCTCATGTTTCATGTTATTCACTAGCCACTCCCACCTAACTCATCGCCTCTTTCAATCTCATCACCCATGGACCCCAATCAAGCTCTTGCCATACCCACTGATGATGACGATTTCACAATACTCCTTGATCACAACACTACTACTCTACAGTAATATCTTGCTCATTCATATACATATGATTCATCAATTCATCTTGTATATGGGATGCATGTGTCCATTCCTCCTACCCTCACACCCACGTTTGCATCAACTTCTACTACTTTAGCCTTACCCTCTTCTACTTTACCACATGTGGTTTCTCATCTTGACCCTACATCATCTATATCAGTTGTACCTATGGGATCTATCATGATTTTGACATCTCTCACTCCTATAATGTCAACCATACCTTTATCAACCACATTGAGTATAGGCCTATCTGCATCTGCCACCTCTCATATACCTATTGCATCTCAGCCACCAATGGTGATGAAATCCCATACTCCCTTCTAAAACATTGTACTCTCCATCCCACAGTATTTTCCTCTAATTGCTACAACATTCTTTACGCCCACTCCACCTACCTACATTTATCACCAACAACCCCCTATTTCATTTACCACTTATTTGGGGTACTTTCCCTCTACATCTATTTTGTCCTATGTTCATTCATTACAATTTTTTTTCTCGACACCACCACATACTAGGATGCCATCCACATCATAGCCACCTTATCTACCCCATTATACTGCAGGGGGTGCCCCATCATCACAACCTACCAATAATCTTATCAAAATTATGATGGGCAAGATGCAGACATTAGAAACATCTGTCTCCAGCTCATGTAACTCTCTGACATACGATGAGATTTGAAATGATCCCATTCACCCATCCATTTTGATTCATCCATACCCTACCCATTGGGAAATGCCTAAATTCAACCGATTTAACAACAAAGAAAACCCACAACAACACTTTCAGTCTTTTAAACATGTGTGTTATCTAATCAAGCACGATGACACTTTTCTCTTGTGGACATTCCCAATGGCCTTAATGGGACTAACTTTAGATTGGTATAGTGATATACCCAGGCACTCCATATTTTCATTCAATCAGGTAGCTCAAGATTTTCTAGACAACATTTTTTATCAACATTGTCAAGAAGGTCACCATGATCGACTTGTACTTGACACACCAATATGAAGATGAATCAATCACAGATTTTTTTGCTCGTTGGCGGAGCCTGATCAACCAACTCACATTCCAACTACCTCAGATAAAGTTGATAGATTTTTTCACTAGAGCTTGTGCTAGACACATCTCACCAACTATCCAAGTTCAAACCTTCATCACGTTTGATGAGGCATTCACCATGGCCTGAAAACTTGAAATCTGTGTCATTGAAGAGAAGAAGATACAATTGTGTCACAAGAACACTGTGTTTAAATCAAATGATACCTCTTCTTCTTCTAAACCAAAAAATAATTATTCTAAAGCAAAATTATCTACCAACTTAGTAGTTTTGAAAGCTGGCCCATCTCATCCATTTAATCAATTGAAACCTTCTTACAACCTTTATCCTGTTGAGGATTTTCAGTTCAAGCAAGAGAAATGAAAATATACTCCCATAGGAGAACCCTACTCTTTAGTTTTACAAAAAATTATGAAATCTGGAGCAATCAATCTTTCACCCGTTAAACCATATACTAGTTTTGACCCTTCTTATCCTGTGCCTGCATGGTACAAAGAAAATGATTACCATAACTACCATCATGTTAGAGGTCATAGGGACGATAATTTTAAAACTTTCAAAAACATCATCCAAGAAATGTTAGATAATGGAGATCTTGTCTTGGATAACCCTAACACATTGGCTAATTGGAACCTTTAAATATTTAAGAAGCCATTCCCAAATCACCACACCATCATCTAACCAAATCGGTAGAAAAATCCTGAACCAGTGACAGTAACGTTCATGAGGTTCATGCCATTTTTGAACATCGTACCAGCTTCTTCCTGCTCAATTTCCTCCCATTCCCATCCATTGAGGAGATTCTTACATGAGCTCTTTCATCCATAGAGGGACCTGTTTCATCTGCTCCTTTATCCATGGAGGAAACTCCTTTATCTTCTCCTCCACCCATGGAGGATTCCACCATATCCTACTGATGTAATTACCCCCACTCACCTCTCAACCTGACGAAATAACCCACAATAATTACTCTTCTATCCATGGGAGAGTCATTTTTACCTTCTTCTTCACCAAAATAAGAACCCCACCTCATCCAACTTACCTTCTCTCCCTACCCACAAGGGGATCCATTAGTAGCGTCCCTTCATATTGGTGATAATTATCCACTAGCTTTCAAGGATCCTGTTGATCTTCTCTCATCTCTTCTACCCATAGAATCTGAATCCAACATTTTCCCTCTCTCACATAAATTATTTATAAGGATTACTACCAAATCAACATCATAATCCCCTACATTGGTGCCATTCTCACGTTTGGCCAACTGTTTGGATCAGTTCGACAATTCCATGCTTTGGGGATGCCTTTGACTCTTTGTCTCAAATCAAATGCAGATGTTGTACGTTGACACTTCCACGATAAATCCAAAGGTGTTTCAGAAAACCAAATCCACCATGCCCATGCTACTTGTAGCTACCCCTTCTTCATCACCCTCACCCACACCTAAACCTGTTACCATCAATTGAAATTTTTCGTATGCTAAAAACCCTACCTGCACCTATATATTCCTCCACATCTAGACGCATTACCACATTAGGAGTCATGCCAACATCAAGCCTAATTCATCCTCCTATCAAACTGGAGTTAGCCATGTCCTCATAAGCCATCACAAAGATTATTCCCCCACCTAAGAGGAAGACCCATCCTCTTAGGCCACATTAGATTCGCCCACTACCCCTCTGTCACCTTCACCACTTTCATCTATCCGAGGTCCCCACCCATCAACCTTGGTCAAACAACCTCCTACCCAAGGTAAACCAAAAACACAACATCCCACCTCCTCATCACGATCCTCTGTTCCACCCAAATTACCTACACAACCTACACCTTCGCCATTACCTACATCCTTTCTACATCCTATACCTATAACACTTCTTGTATCCTCATCATTACCCATGCCATTCCCTTCTCCTAAAACAGTCCCTTCCACATTTCCTCTTACCACCACCTTTACCACACCTCCATTATCACCTTGGCTAACCCATTCCCTTCTACCATCTTCCTTGCCTTCTACATCATGCACAATCCTTCTTCACCTTTACCCAAGAAGGTGCAACCCAAGCCAAATAACCCCACTACCTTCCAAAGAGGTAGTTAAACCTACATTTCCTCCAAAAATGACTAGTTCACCCTGCTACACCCTTTACCCAAGAAGGTGCAACCCAAAACCCAAAATCATACTATCTACCAAAACAGATTAGTTAAACTGTACCTCAACCTCCAATTACACCTCCAGTGATGCCTCTCCCCACCAAAGTCACCCACACTTCCATCCAGACCCACACTTACTTCACATTGTGATTCATTGGCAGGGTCTTACACCAACATCTTAGCTAACTTTTTAGAAACCTTTGTCATCACATTAGCACCACTTAGACCTTATGACCCACTCAAACCTAAACCAGAAGGGTTTAATGATACCAAAATTTGTGCTTACCATCGTGTGCTAGGGCATGATGTGGAAAATTGTAAGGCTCTTAAGGTTGTTCTTTTCCAACTATGTCCTCTCAAAGAAAAATTTGATGACTATTATCTTTTAGATGAGGACCCTATTCCATCTGCTCCTATCACCACACAACCTCATCCTATACCTATTCAACAACCTCCATCTCCACCTCCACAACCCTTTTATCCTCCTCAAACATTTGAGATCAATATGGCCCGAATCATAGAGCTAGCCAAACCTCCAAAAAATGCCAATGTGCCACATTTCTTTCGTAAAAGCATTATATACCCTCACCATAATTTTTCCTGTCCTGCCACTACACCTTTTATGACTCACTTTCTCCTTCGTCACATATCAATATGGTTCAAGTTACCACTCAAGTGCAAAAGGAAAAAGGAAAGGATAAAACAACCAACTCATACTCTACTCCTTTACCCAACATTCTGTTTGCACCTTTACCCAAAAATCACCATTCATGTGGACTCGTATGCACTTGTTTCTGATGGGGTTTGCCATCATACAATGCTTAATAAAATTACACCAGTCTCCTCTCAAAATGTCTTTATACAACCTCCTCCAAATCTCTAAGTCTCATTGTCAAGCCCTCATGGAGGTTCTACAATCTATTGAGGTTATACCTAATGACCCTACACCTATTTCATCCATTATCACTCCTCACCACATTCCCTCTCTCACCACTTCTCCCCCTTCCTCTGCTCCCGTTACCACTCATCGAGTAGCTGTTATCAGTTTATCTGATGACGAGATTGTACCTCTCCAATCGAATGATCTTGATCCTGTCCTATTTATTTCCATCTACGTTGATAATATACGCATTTAATGTGTTATGATCAATGGTGGTGCCAGTATTAACATCATTTCCTCCCATGAATATAACCAAATGTGCATCTCTGCCAATTATATGTAAAATAACCTAGTTATAATGCATTCATTCAACGATGTCATGACTTCCACCCTGTTATCACCAAATAGGATAAG
Organism: Taxus chinensis; assembly: GCA_019776745.2. NCBI lineage: Eukaryota > Viridiplantae > Streptophyta > Pinopsida > Cupressales > Taxaceae > Taxus > Taxus chinensis. Next base: position 28,020,268 of record CM034149.1, on the reverse strand, counting down.
TGCAGCAAGTTGGGGGACAAGAAAGGGGTCATAAGTGGACGTCATATTGCAAATAACAACATAATATCAACTTGTAGGGATTATTAGCAATACATACGCTCAAAATTATAAAAACTTATATTAATATGAATCGTAGCATCCAGAATCTAGTTTCTAAAATACTATAAGTTTTATCACATTCTAAAAAGTGAAACAAAATTTGCAGTCTTAAATGTAGACATAGACATTCACAGGAAAAAGTGTCTTACAAACCTTCTATTAGTAAAAAAATTATAAAATGATATTTATCATATTCTATTCACTTTGAAATCAATATTTCTACAAAGCTAACAATCTACCCTATGTGATGGTCCCATTTTTGTGACATGTTTTTTATTTTTCGGAATGGTTCAAGTCCACGGAAAATAAAATTTGGTGTTTTTTTGGTTTTGATGTAAAATTTAGGATTTGATGTCAATGTTTTGGCCCCCCAACTTACTACACTTACCTCTTTGGTGGTTTATACTATGTTAAATATTGATTACTATATAGCCATAACTCCTGCTGTAATTGACATAGACGCTTCATATTGAATGATTTTATTCATGAAAGAGACTCGATGCAAACTATTTATGTTGGAATCCTAAACTAAGCACTACACTACAAATAATGCAAGATAAAAATTAAGTCATGAACTAGACCTATGCTAATTCATTTAAGGGATTTGGGAGAGAGATTTGCAAGGAAATAAAACATATACTAGAAGTGGTGATGTAACAAGAAAGGGTTTTTCTAGAAAAATTCTGGCTTGTCGGTTATGAAGAGAGATGATCATCAGGAAGAATGAACATGCATTACAAACCCAAATTTCATACTAGTGCTTCAATCCTTGATAATGTGGAATGACCTCAAAAATTGTAAAAGAAACCACGGTTGCATAATTCATCTGTAAACATGAGAATACTATAGAAGTAGGGAAATCATAAAGGACATATAATTGATCATCAAAACATAATTCTCATTAAGGTTAAGCACTTGAATAGTGCATCATTACATTTTGGAAAAGGCATAGAGTATAAATTGTTATTCTTTTCGAGAAGAAAGGTGATTCTATAGCCTACAAATTCACAACCCAACTTGTGAACAGAGGGGAAGGTTTAGTTAGGAAAATGTCTAAGGAATAAACACCACATTTAAATTTATAGAAAATTCCATGAGTTCCATTGACAGAAGAAAGGAAGAAATCCTAGAATCTAGGATAGAATGTAGGAAACAATTCATCACCTTGTTGGTCATGTTTGCCCATTTATCTTCCACCTTTTGAGGCGCGTAGAAGAAATTTCCCCAAAAAGAAAATATTCTGATCCGGGCACGGAAGAGCGGTAGCTCTCGTTATCCTGATTCCAATGACTATAATTTTGTGTGAAATACGGGCCTGAGGGAGGACGTTATGTGCTTCTTGAGCTCATTTTCTCATATTTTTTAGGAATTCTAGCACGCAAGAAGCACTGCATTCCAAGACGAACGTCACTGATAATTTTCCTCTTAATGTGAATTCAAATGGCTCAAAATATATTTTAGGGAACTCCATTTTTGGAAAAATATAAGTTTTTAGAAATTTCTCGAATATAGACCTTTATAAAGTAATATTGGTGGAATTTGAATAAATTTTTAACGGATGGATGTTATTATTCTGTATCAAGCTCATAGCGAGTGAAAATTGATAACACCTCTTGTTATACCAATTTCATTCAATTCGAGTCCCTCCTTTCTCAAAATCCAAATAGACATTATGACTCTAATTGAGTCTTCTTAGAGGTATTTAGAATGGCCATCAAGGTTGAAATGATCAGGATGATATTTGCAAACCACTGAGCCATTTATTTCAATTTACTCAAGCGATAATCACTCAATTTTGCCTATCACTTGATCAAATGGTTCATTGTTTCTTAAGTATTTTAATTTAGTTGGGGTTGTTTGCATAGTCATGCAAGCAACCAATAGTTCACTAGTAGATCCACTCATTTCCTATAGCTTAAATAAGTTGTTATGTTCAATTATCACCTCTGATTTATATTTGCCATTAGTGAAAATTATTCTAACTTAGCTCAAATACCTCAAAATTTATTTACATGGACTTCCTTACATCGGGCTCTTATGAATTAATTCCAACCAAATATAACATGATGGTAAGTTGATTTCAATCATTATTTATAAAAGCCAAAAGATACATATCTCCCCACCATCATACTTCTATTGAACAGGGTATTGTACTTTTCTTCATCCGTATTTCACTTTGCTAAACTTAGCCATCTAGAGATCTGTCAAAATACATTCAAAAATGTAATTTCAATGACCTGAATTAAATGTGCCCTTTGAGAAATTTTGACTCAATTTTCAACATCAAATCAATAAATTCCTTTACAAACCAATCTTCTGGTAAATTTCAAATGGCTTCTACCAAGGACAAAATCAAATATTTCCTTTCTTTTGGAGTCTAAAATCGAGCCCACCAGACTTTCGGTCTTTCAAATTTCCAAGAAATCCCTAACTTACATAGCTCCAACTGCCTAAAACCTCTGAATCCCATCATACAAAACTTTGAACTTTAGATTGTCATTTGGGATTTCAGTGGGAAAAAGGTTTTACAAATAGAATTTTAACACAACTTAGCAGACTGTTCTTAATGCACCATTTTTTTCCAAAAATCCAAAATTGACAATCCAAAATGAAGATCCTCCATTTTTAAAATCAACTCGCTTTGCTCATCTAATAGTTGGATATGCTTGATTCAATTTCCCAAGGTGAGATTTGTTCCTTGCAATACATCCACTAGCTCACTAATGACAAGATCCTCCACTGAAAAACTAAACCATAAGATTGATGCTTGATATATACAACCTTACTAGCCTAACTCTTTTTAACACTGAAAGCAATGATCCCAACTCATAATTCACTCAATGAATGCTTAACTCACACTGCCTTTGGAGTTAGATTCCACCATGTTAATTTTGTGATCAATGTTCTCATGTATGTATCCAGATCTAACTCCGATTTGAGTACCATTCCCCTCACGAGTGGATTCTTGAGCCTAGGCTCTGCTAAGCTAAAACATATGTGAGAACTTCTCCATTTCCTCATTGTCCAAACCAATTTCCTTCATGCAAGCTAAAAATCACCTGCACACTACTCGGTATCCTCATATATCTGTAACGATGAACTCTACGAGCTTGAATCACTAATCAATGATGAGTTCCATGCATTCTCTGCAACATCACCTTTATTCTATCTAGTTTGACGATGTTGATACCTATGTGCACTTAGTCTATGTGTTACCAATAAAATCCCTTGATTCCTGGGTTTGAATTAAAACTATGGATTCTATCATCAGCTATCCATCACCTAAATGCCGACTCAACATTCCTCATGTTAAGCTTGGAACATCTTCCTCACTTCTTTGCATGAAAATACTTTAGCTTGACTCGAGCTACTCTATCTCCACACCATGAGTTGTTCCTGCGATGAGCTGAATAATGCCATAGCATAACTCAATGCCATGCCTTCTATTCTCAATTCAGTGAATCATTCGGTCATGAGCTTAATGACCTCGGGATCAATCATATATGTTTATCTTCAGGCTCAAACTCTTCCATATCCTTGGTTCTGCGTTATATCCTTGTCAAAAATTGCATTGATTTGATCCCCAAGCTTAATCCTCATGAATGCAACTCGACTGTTCTTAACTTCACTTATTTAATCCAACCGTATGATGTATCTTTTTACCCTCAAATACAAGCAACTCATCCCACCACTAAGTTAGAACAAAAAATAATCGACCGGGTTTCATTCCATAACTCGCCTGATGATACTTGACAAGAGTGCAAGGTCATATTTGATTCAGGATATTCATTTATTCACATACCTGAACACTTGAATTGATACTTGCGTGATCTCAGAGCCATTTTCTGTGTTGAATCACTATTGGATTGATCCACTTGGGTAATATAATCACTCCACAAGACTCAATCTGTGAGCTTTCCTCATGATCCCCTCAAGCCAATGTTCGTACCATTTCTTTCGAGAATGACGTTCATACACTGAGTTATTTCTCAATTTTGTCATTGTATAGTGACCATCCTGGCTCACCGAGCCATTCATGAGCTTATCTGATCTAACACAACTTTACCTCTATTCCACTATGCCTTTTGGCCATGCATTTATATTTCTTACATCACGTTTGATCCTCCTTCATGTCACTTGATGTATTCCATCCCTGACCCCTAGATCTCTTCCCTTATTATTTGTAACTCTGTGGTGGCATTCTATGGTAAATCCAATCAAAACCTGTAACTTCTCCTTTACTGATCTGTATGTTTGCTTCCATGGCACTTGAACTCGATCCATGGATCCTTGCCATACCACTAAGTCAAATCACATCATCCTTTATGAGGTAGCTCATCTCAATTCATAAGCACATTTCTTGAATGAGCTTCAGGATTCCAAGATAGTCATTTCATTGGCCATGTATCGCTAGGTTCCCAAATTTCCCAAGTGTCTTGTTGCAATCATCTAGTTAGAAGGGTTCAAATGACTCTCCAGTCTATCGAGTACTCCGTGACCAATCGACTTGAGCTAGACCCAACACACTTACCATACAAACCAAATGAGCTCTATTGCTATGTTGGATTTCATCGTGAATACTTTCAAACTCTTCCTATGATCTCTCCTCTATTCATGAGACTCCAATAGGCTTGGCTCACCATCACACAACCCTTCCCGATCTTATTCTCTACACCATCTTAACATTAATTCCCTTAGCTCAAACTCAAGCTCATCACCATTCTACCAAGCTAAGCTCATTGGGCTAAGCCTGAATCATCTACAGAGATTTTCCCTCATTCCAAGTTCCATTGTTAGGCTTGATGTATCTTGACTCCTCAAGAAATCAACCTATCAACTCACAACTTGACCTTCTCAGGATCCTTTAGCCAACAGTAAGGTAGCCGAGCTTCTCGGTATGAGCTATTTCTAGCTCAATGCCATATTAATTCTTAAATATGACCCTATCCTAATTTTTGATATTCTGGGCCTCTTTCTAAACGAATCATAAATGGCTTATAGGAAACTTAAAAAAACATTTTCCAAGAGGGTAAAAATTGATAACACACCCTTGGCACCATCATCTCCACTTGTTCGTGTTGAATGAATGCGGGACCGCCATGTCATGGCTTGAAGTATTTTGTGTCTGAGAGGGGGAACTCTAGTACAACATTCTACTTGGCTGACCTTGAATTCGTGTCATGAAGAATGTGCTCCTTCATGACTTTGAGACCATTATGGAAAATTTGAACATAAAGGTTTCATAAACTATAAAATTTTGAATGCCAACCCTGTCACCATTCAATACCTTCTGACAGGTTGTATTGACCAAATGATGTCCTTATACAAATTAAGGTATCTAGCACCACTATTGTAGACACCAAATTCGTGTCTTACGACCCCTTGTGACCCACATCCCATTTCGCAACCTAACCTCATTACCTAAACCTTACACAATTATTTATTAATTACCTTATAATTGATAAATCCACATCACCTTACCCACCACCTCACTTTGCCACCTCATCATGACCTAGCCCTAACCCTAAACTAACCTAATTAAGACCCATGACTTGGTCTAGACTCACATCCATAACTAATGCCTCCTTACTCGCACCCAAAGCCGACCTTCTAGCCACTTGACCAAGCCCGCAACTGATCTCTCGGGAGAAAAGCAGGGAAGGTGGGCTATTTTACTAAAAATAGCCTACTTTTTCCTTACCGATGCCGGTTCCTACTCGACCGCCGTCAGTTACGCAACCGCCATCGGTTCCCTGTAAATGGGCTCCCCAAACCAAAACAACGGATGGGAATTTCATTTTGAATCAGTCGAAGGATTTCGGGATCAACAGAGAGCATTGCGAGCGAGGAACAGAGTCCAGATCTTCACTTGACAGAGCAGAGACGAGTGGAAATACCAGAAGTGTTTACAACCAAGGAGATCAACTTGCATCTTGGTCAAAACCAGTAAGTCACATCTTGCATGTCCTCTGTTATAACATTTCTTATGCTCTGTGAATTTCAGTCCTCCTAAATCCGTCTCTGAATCTACTACCCAACGTGTCATTGCATCTAACTGTTATTCTTTTACCTCTCATCATCTCATTTCCTAATATCATCCATAAACCAGCCTTACAAAACACCATAGCTACCAAGAAGATCCTAGAACCCACCGGTATCGGTTATCAGTAACCGGCATCGGTTATCAGTAACCGGCATCGGTTCCTCTGATCAAAACCAGAAAACCAGCCTTTCCCCTACCCAGTTCAACGAAACAACTTAATTGATATTTTACAGTCTTTTGTGTTAATTCATATTAGCAGGGGAACTGACCACCTTCGAAAGGAAGTTTTATATTTCCTGGGCCCAAGGCAGTTTCCTCATTTATTGTCTAATCAAAATCTTGTGGTCTTGTGTTCTTATTTGCAGGTAGTCCTTCCAAGACAAAAAGGAGTTCTTCGCAGTCAGCCTGATCTTTCTCTACGGTACGCGCACACCATCTCGACATTCAACAGGTATTCCTCCTAGCCCTAACCTTATCTGTTTCTAAAAGGAATGAAAGGATAGAGCATTATTCCGAGCCGAAACATTCCGAGCGAAACATTTTGGCACGCCCGGTGGGACCCATTTTGGGTTTCTTTCTCTTGCTTATTTTCATTTTAGGAAGCATACTTGCTGTTGCTGCTTTTGTTATATATTTCGTAAAGAATTTGTCTTTACTTTCCTAGTTTCACATTAGTGAAAGTCATCTCACTTGCTTCATCGAACATAATTTTTTATTTGGGTTTAAAACACATGCATTGCATTCCTGCTTGTTGTTCTTCAATTCTAGTGAACATAGATTAAGTAACAGGTCGTACACGTGGGGGTGATATCCATGGTATTGACAGGAAATTAACCCTAGTTTCACTGCACAACACATACCGAATCACTTCACAATTAACACAACAGCTCAAACATCCCCCCTTTTCCGCGGTATTCCTCCACCCGATTGAGGTAACCTTATAAGCCAAAACAAACTTGACATTTCCCCTAGGTCTTGTTGTTTAGGATTCTGACATCATCTTACGTCTAAAGGCATAAGCCCACGATAACTAAAATTAACCCTAGGATTAGTCTCTGGATTTGCGTGTGCATCTTGCTTGTTTTCAAATTCTGTTTTCTCTGTCATACTTTGTCTTCTGTGATCAATAAGTTGACAAATATACTCAACGTTGCTAAAAATCAAATTAGCAGCCTTTTATATCTTCTTATCCTAGACTTTTGACACCGGCATCGGTTAACTGACCGACGTCGTTTGCTCTCTGACCGACACCGGTTATTAAACCGATATCGGTTACTGTCTTCATCAGCCCCTGAAAAACCAGCAACTTGCCAAATTCATCATTCTGAGGTTGTTTTTGTTCTTGATAGATTGAAACTTTCCTATGTGTTCTTGTCCATGGTTGTCATCACTCGGAAGCAAGCCGCCGCCATGGTTTCACATGCCTACTCTGTGTCTTTGCCTGAATCACCCCCCTTCACATTCTATAGGGAACCCTACGGACACCAGTGAGATCCCCCAAATTCCTGTAGGAGACAAGGACTTTGCCAAATTTCACATGGATGCATTCAATCCCAGCGCTGTACAATACTATTTGTCTCATGCCCCTATCAACATGTACGCCTGATGGTCAGCTCCTTATTGGCATGCCTATTAGTATAGCTACTCATTTAGCTCCCACTCCTCCTGATAACACTGCCTTGGATCCTAACATCTCTAGCCCCTATCTCCCAATCCGACAAGCTTCAGAGGTTCATATGACCCTACATTAGCTTTCCTTGGATCTAATCATTGGACCGCCACGTATCCGCAATACCACCAACTCGACCCCTACCTCATCTCTCTTTCAGAAATACTCCATTCATGACTTACTCTCTGCCACCTATTCACACGAGCTTTCCTTCTCAAGCTCCGTATACCTTTTCATTCCCATACACGTATCCAGTAACCTCAACACCTTATATGGGACATCCCTATTCTGTTGCTCCAACATACTCATCCTCCATACCTTATCAACACTTAGCCCCACCATTGTCCAGGCACCTCTCCCCACTGGTCCCTTGGTGCCTCTCGTCTCCTGCCCGTCACGGACATGCAAGCTGTGGCTGCACCTCCCTGAGATCTCTGGCTGTGAGAGGTCTCTACCCTTGCGCTGTATAAGCCTGATACTCGACTGCGGGTACCAACCGCATAATCATCTCATCCAACCACATATTTCATCAAACAAATGATGGACAAAATGCAAAACCTGGAGGCTTCTGTTTCTGGGAAGTCGTAGCGCCTTGACATACCTGAGCAAGTTTGTCTGGAGCCCATTCACCCTTCTGTCCCCCTTCATTCATATCCTCCTCAATGGGAGTTGCCAAAATTTACTCGTTTTAACAGTAAAGAGGATCCTCAACAACACTTGCGATCATTTAGACATGCTTGTTATTTGATCTCCCATGATGATGCCTTGTTACTGTGCACCTTATCCCATGTCCTTATCAGGACCACACCTTGGATGCTGGTACAGTGCTTTAACCCAGCACTCGATCTTCTCTTTTAACCCAATCTAGCCCAAAGGCTTTCTTGGATCATTTCTCCATTAACATTGCCAAGAAAGTATCTATCACCGACCTCTATGCCATCTGACAATTTGAGGATCCGAATCTATCTCAGATTTCCTGCTATCCAGAATGATGGCGGGATTATCAACCAACTTACGTATGCCTTGCCTCAAACCGAACTTATCGAACTCTTACGCGGTCCTGCGCTAAGCACATCTCTACTGTACCCTCTAGCAAATTCAAACTTTCCGCACATTCGACCTGAGGCCTTTACCATGGCTCACAAACTAGAAATTCGAGCCTTAGAAGAAGAGAAATTGGCCCTGGTTGCGTAACAAAAACCCCAATTTCCGAACTCCAGATTCTACCAACAAGCCAAACACCACCACTCCTCACGCGTCCACTTCTTCTAAATCAAAAGGAGCTGTCCACGCGTGTAATGGTCAAATCTCAAACACCGTCCAATACTCCGCCGAAAACCACCCTATAAGTACAAAGCCGAGCCCATCCAATTACACTCCCTTGGGAGAAACTTATGGCGTCATCCTGGAGAAATTGCTCAAAGCTGTACTATCACCTTGCCCCCTGTTAAACCTCACTCTAGGTTTGACTCCACCCGCAAAATACCTTCCTATGGTACATGGCAAGTCTCTGAATCTACCTGGAAACTGCTTCCCTTGTAACTTTCACCGCGTAACCGAAGGACGATACACATCCTCCAATGTGAAGATGTTGAAAAACCAGTCGTGCATGGAAACATTGGTTGCCGGATCCCATCTCTCGATGAGGGCGATATATCAGGCTGTGACCCTCTCTGATAATCACTAACGCTCCTGGACTCCAACCGAGTCCCACCTCTATCATGCATGATGGCCAAATTTTCAACAATACATTCCCGAATCACTCCGCACCAACAGCGGGGGCATCGTAAACCAAGCATCGTCAACTAGCTGACGAGAGTGTTCATGACATCCTTATGACAGTCTTCGATTCTCATCCAACATCTACTTTACCCTCTAAACACCCTTTTTTTGAATCAAGCCTCTCCGACCAACACCCGACTCTCTACCACCTCCCTTAGCAACCTACCATCCTAAGCCAAACCCAAAATCCATTCCTAGTCACCCAAAACCAACAAAAACAAAACCTCTTGTCAAATTCACATGCAACCCAACCTGCTAACACAAAACCAACTCCCACACAAAAACCCTCTCAACCCAACACCCACACCTATGTCAGGACAACCACGTATACCTCAAAAACTCCAAAGCCCAACCCTACACCAATAGGCCTCTGTCGTTCCTACAACCATTACCCTGTGATTGGCTGCTACCTCTTCAGGACCTTCTGGACCCAACCCCTGGGGAGGTCCCACCCACAACCTCAACGTCAAAAACCTAATATATGGTCAACCAACCCACCCACACAACCCACAAACCAAAACACACAATTGCCACCGACGCCGGCCGATACTATGACCGACGCCGGTCACCATATCAACACTGGCCTTTCCCTAAAATTGTGCGATCCGATGCTCGGTCGCTTTGTGACCCCTTAACATCGGTCACTGTCTTCTCCTGTTAGCCATATAGTTACCCGTAAGGCCCCCAACAGATGTCCGCATTTTTTACCGTCATTTCTACCCATCTACCCACCTGTAATACCCTAAAAACTTACCCACCTACCCACCTTAGATCTATCTAGTTCTATCTGGACCCATCTCCCTTTTTCCCAACCTCATGCACTCCATTTTCTCATTATTTCCTAAAAAAGGCCTAATGGTCCTACCCAAACCCCCAATTTAGCATAATAGGCAACCAAATCACCAAATGTAATAGAGTTTCGAATCTACCCGAACGACGACATGTCGTCGTGGTGGGATGGGTGGTGGCGGTCCAAGCTGGTCCAGCCCCTCCATAGCTCCTCCAAATATTGCAGGTGCCCATGGCTCCAATCCTGATCTTTCTGGGTCATCTCGGCCAATCACACTACTGCAATGCCTCCTTGGAAATCGGGCCTCACTATCAACTCTCTCCGCCAATACATAATAGCTCCTACCTCTACTCAATCATAGCACTGCTAATCCCAACTCTCCACGTCAGACAAGTCGATTTGGTTTGCATACATAACAAATAGTGACAATGACAAGCCGTATTTTTCTTTGTTATAGGTTTTTTGCCTTTGGACCGAATACTGCGGTTATCATTCCCCGTGCCCTAAGGTAGTGCCGGAGTATACTGGTTCTCCTGTAACTAGGGAGTATCAGTCATGCAGAATCGACATCGGTTCTCTACCCAACTTTCATTTCCCATTCTGTTGCCAGATATTTACTCCTTGCCTCGGGATTCCATCTCTCAATCATCGCCTCTATCATACCATGGTTGCGTGCACACCATTTGAATAATCACGGATGTCCAGCCTGACCTAAACGCCTTATCAACCTACCTATTCGGCCCAACCTACAGGCGCTCGGATCCGTGACCTATTGCTGGCCCATTACCATACGGCCTCAACTTACCTATTTGGCCCGACCTAAGGCCTCAACCTACCCATTCGGCCCGACCCAAGGCCTCAACCTACCCATTCGGCCCGACCAAAGGCCTCGCCCTACCCATTTGGCCCGACCCAAGGCCTCAACCTACCCATTAGGCCCGACCCAAGGCCTCGCCCTAACCATTAGGCCCGACCCAAGGCCTCAACCTACCTATCCGGCCCGACCCAAGGCCTCAACCTACCCATCCGGCCCGACCCAAGGCCTCGCCCTAACCATTTGGCCCGACCCAAGGCCTCAACCTACCTATCCAGCCCCACCCAAGGCCTCGCCCTAACAATTTGACCTGACCCAAGGCCTCACTCTACCCTTATGACCTGACCCACGGCCACTGCCCAACCACTTGGCCCAACCCAAGGCCGTATCACTTCAATACCATACCCACAATCAACGTTTTATTTTATCCAGCCATCATGTACCTTTTGTTCAATCGAGCTCACATGTTCGTGTTTTAGCATGATTAGGGTCCTTGACTTGATCTGTCGACCAACTTTGCCTAGACCTAGACCGTGACGTTTATCTCAACCAAACCAACCATTTGGTACTGCCGAACATGCCTAAACATTCCTATACCTCACCTGTTATATACCCTGGAGCTACTTCCTATGCCTTGGATACGAGGATTATATCACCCTTGTTTGGATAAACTATCGACCTTTGCCTACACATTGCTGGTTTGCTTGTCAAATCATGTACCCTCGTCGTACTATTGCATTTCAACATGCGTCTGCTTCCTTGGACCTACCCCACCACCTTACCATCCTCTCTACAACATGTACCCTTTATCAACCCTATCCCTGATTTCCCGTTCACTCAATCGGCGATAGATTTGAGGGGGATTACCTATATCTTTAACATGAGAAACCACTTCATATTATTGTCCGCGCAGCTTTACAGAACAAGCTACACGACAATAAGGGGCTAATGTAGACACCAAATTCGTGTCTTACGACCCCTTGTGACCCGCATCCCATTTCGCAACCTAACCTCATTACCTAAACCTTACACAATTATTTATTAATTACCTTATAATTGATAAATCCACATCACCTTACCCGCCACCTCACTTTACCACCTCATCATGACCTAGCCCTAACCCTAAACTAACCTAATTAAGACCCATGACTTGGTCTAGACTCACATCCATAACTAATGCCTCCTTACTCGCACCCAAAGCCGACCTTCTAGCCACTTGACCAAGCCCGCAACTGATCTCTCAGGAGAAAAGCAGGGAAGGTGGGCTATTTTACTAAAAATAGCTTACTTTTTCCTTACCAATGCCGGTTCCTACTCGACCACCGTCGGTTATGCAACCGCCATCGGTTCGCTGTAAATGGGCTCCCCAAACCAAAACAACGGATCAGAATTTCATTTTTGAGAGATTAGTCAAAGGATTTCTTGATCAACAGAGAGCATTGCGAGCGAGGAACAGGGTCCAGATCTTCACTTGACCGAGCAGAGACGAGTGGAAATACCAGAAGTGTTCACAGCAAAGGAGATCAGCTTGCATCTTGGTCAAAACCAGTAAGTCACATCTTGCATGTCCTCTGTTATAACATTTCTTATGCTTCTTGAATCTCAGTCCTCCTAAATCCATTTCTGAATCCACTACCCAACGTGCCATTGCATCTAACTGTCATTCTTTTACCCCTCATCATCTCATTTCCTAATATCATCCATAAACCAGCCTTACAAACACCATAGCTACCAAGAAGATCCTAGAACCCACCGGTATCGGTTATCAGTAACCGGCATCGGTTATCAGTATCCGGCATCGGTTCCTCTGATCAAAACCAGAAAACCAACCTTTCCCCTACCCAGCTCAACGAAACAACTTAATTGACATCTTACAGTCTTTTGTGTTAATTCATATTAGCAGGGGAACTGACCACCTTCGAAAGGAAGTTTTATATTTCCTGGGCCCAAGGCAGTTCCCTCATTTATTGTCTAATTAAAATCTTGTGGTCTTGTGTTCTTATTTGTAGGTAGTCCTTCCAAGACAAAAAGGAGTTCTTCGCAGTCAGCTTGATCTTTCTCTACGGTACACGCACACCATCTCGACATTCCACAGGTATTCCTCCTAGCCCCTAACCTTATCTGTTTCTAAAAGGAATGAAACATTTCCGAGTGAAACAACTACCACTTCTTCTTCAGCCACTACCTCATCCACCAATGTTGTCGCTACATCTTCCATAACTAATACCTCTATTCCCACTGCTTCCACAGCTTCTGTAGCTGACCCATCAGTCAACCCGTTTACTTCTCAAACAACTAATCTTCTTTTTCCCAATTGTCTAGTGATTCATCCATTCCCACTACCGACATATCAACTACTAGTCCCTTAGAAGGTTTTTTTGAATGCCTCACTCTGGGGGAGTACCACCTTTATAACATTGACACATTCCTTAGTCCTCAAGATTATGGTAACCTTCACCAACATCCCCGCTGTGATCACCACATAGGAAAGATTTTCCCCTATGGTCCTCCCCACCTTCTCACCAACTTAACATATGGGGGACTTGATGCTTCTACCTACTCACCTGAGCCACCTTCCTAAACTCAACCATTTTCCTCTGACCTTAAATCTCTCACCAACTACCACTTTTTCCATACCTTCCTCCATCATTGTGCTTAGAAGGTCTTTGGCTTTGGTTTCTATGAAAAATGTCACCATGTTGTCATTTCTTGCACCACTCGTAAGCATAAATACCGCAGTGGTATTGGATTTTCCAAACAACCTTATAGAAAGGCCCAATTCAAACTCATTGAGGACGATAAACATTCCCCACCCCATTCACCAACTTCACCACCTTCACCTATAGAGTCTATGGACCCAGAATCCATTCCTCTTAAAAAAGAAATCGTGAACATCATTTCCCTGAGACCTCTAACTTACCAGCATGATGGCGAGGCTCTCTCTTCTCTTCCCTTCCTATATCCTAACATGATCGATGATGATTCCCCTTTTATTAATGCCATTCAATGTTAGGATGATGAGTCTATTCTCACCTACCTTGGTGCTGAATATTCTTATACTCATCATTCGTTACCTTCTTAGATGAACACCATGTTGAATGAATTGACCATCGAAATCAATATTCACACTCAGGACGACCCGCACATACTAAAAATAGAAAAATATTTATATGTTGTTGAACAGGAAGCATTCACTTATTTCCTTTTAGATCATAGAAATGCTTTTGCTAGGTCCTATGCATATATGCATAGTATTGACCCAAACATTGTGGTCCATAATATCGTCACCATTCCTAATGCAAAATCCATGAAACAAAAGATGTGAAAAATGCATCCTTGCATCACCCTTCTTGTTAAAGAAGAACTCAGGTGCCTTCTTTCGGTTTCCTTCATCCTACCAATTTATTATCCCCAATGAATCTCTAACATCATTCCTATCACAAAAGCGATAGGCGGACTCTGTATTTTCATATATTTCCATGAACTTAACTTAGCTTTCCCCAAAGATGACTTTCCTCTACCTATTATTGACCAACTAGTTGATCTCATTGCCGGCCATGAGATGCTATCAGTCATGGATTGTTTCTTAGGTTATAACAAAATATTACTCACCCTGGAATATCAACACAAAACCACCTTCATTACTCCCTGGGGGACCTTATATTATCGTGTCATGCCATTTGGCCTTAAAAATGTTGGTGCTACATATTAGCGGGTTATGACGTATACTTTTCATGACATCATGTATAGCATATTGGAAGATTACATTGACGATCTTCTTACCAAATCTAAACATTGGGCCAAGCACCTTGCTATCCTTAAAGTTATCTTTGACCATCTCATCAAATATTGTGTTCACCTTCAACCTAAGAAGTGTGTCTTTTTTTTTCTCTAGCAAGCTCCTTGGTTTTATTGTTTCTTTGTGTGGCATTAAAGTTGATCCCATTAAAATCAATGCTATTCTTGAAATACCTCAACCTACTAACCTTCATCAACTTCGTACTTTGCAAGGCAATTTACAATCTATTCATCACTTTATTTCTCAACTTTTTGACCGCTATCATCCATTTCATCATCTTCTCAGAAAGTATGTCTCCTTCAAATGGGATGATGAATGCCATAAAGACTTTGACACCTTAAAATAATACCTCCTCCAACCACCTATTCTCATTCCCCATAAGGTTGACCAACCATTTTACCTTTACATTTCTTCTACTGATCATTCCCTCGGTGTCATGCTCACTCATTGTGATGAGTAACATAGGGAGAGAGAAATTTATTATATAAGCCATACTCTTTTAGACTACAAAACTAGATATAATCAAGCTGAAAAACTCTACTTAGCCTTATTTTTTTTCACTAATAAACTTTTCCATTACCTACTCAACCACAAAACCTTTTTTGTCACCAATATTTACCCCTTACATTACATGTATGCTAAGACCTACCAACATCAATGTGATGCACCTTGGCTCATGCTTCTTGAAGACCTAGATCTCAAATTCATCCATCAAAAATTTGTCAAAGGATAAACAATTGTTGACCAACTCACATACGCACCTCTCTCCAGAAACCAATCTTCTAACTTCAATTTCCCTGATGAATCCATCACTACCCTCTCCATGGACGATACCATTTACCAGATGACCTTATTCTTTGATGGTTCCAAATGTCAGCATGGGGGTGGTTCAAGTGTTATCCTCATTCCTCTTGATGGTGAGCCTATGCCATTATCTTTCAAACTAGATTTTGATTGTAATAACAATATCGTTGACTATGAAGCACTCATGTTAGGTCTTGAAACATCCATAGAATTAGATGTTAAATCAATTAATATCTTTGGTGACTCTCAACTAGTTATGAACCAAGTTAATGGTATATACCAGTTTCATAACGAGATACTTCAAAATTATAAGCATCATGTTGACATGCTTTTGACTACCTTTGACCATTATGAACTTTAAACTACCCCACATTCCACTAATAAATTTTCAAACACCATGGCCTATCTTACTTCTCAAATCCCTACCTCTCCCTTTGAATCAAAAATATTTGTCATAGTATAAAGGTTGAAATCACCTTCTTATCTAATCTAAGACATCAACCTTGTAGAAAACATTAAAACTGACCCACATGACCTTATGTATAATTAGTTTACTAACTATCTTTCCCTTTTAATTCTACCTATAGATATTAGTCGTAATGAACAAGGATCCTTTCTTAAAAGTGTCTCTTACTATGTCATCATGGGTGGTCTTATCTATAAATGTGGATTTGACATTATCCTCTTACGATGCCTTACTAGTTCTAAAATTCCATACACCATCAAGGAAGTTCAAGACGGGATTTTTGGGGGTCACTTCAGTGGCTTAGCTATCACTAAGTCTATCCTTTTCCTGGGCTATTATTGGCCAACCCTAAACCATGATTGTGTTGACTATGTCAAGTGTTGGGTGACATGTCAGTAACATGATAATATTCATCACACCCCTAGTCACGCCTTATAGGTGGCACGTGACATTTTTCCTTTCTCTCAATGGGGTTTGGATCTTTTCGAAGAGATCAACCCTTATTCTTTGCAATTTCATCAATGGATTATTACCGCTACCGAATATTACACTAAATGGGTGGAAGTCATAACTCTTAATTCTGCAACAACTGAGAAAATCTATGAATTCATCAATCATCAAATCATTTTTCACTTTGGTGTTCCTCACCACCTCCTCATTGATAATGGAAAAGAATTCAAAAACAAAACCCTACGGAAACTCTATGATGCCTTCGGCATTCAACTCAATTTTTCTTCACCTTATTATCCTCAAACAAATGTCCAAAGCTGAATCAACTAAAAAAACTCTAAATAAAATTCTTATGAAAGTGGTTGAAAATACTGGTAAGGATTTCTACACGCACATTCCTTTTTCCTTATGGGCTTATCACACTAGTATTAGTACCTCAACTACTTCCATACCTTTGTCTTTGGCCTATGGTACAGAGGTTATCTTATCTCTCGAAGTCAAAATTCCATATCTTTGTATCTCACTCAAAGACATGCTCAATGATGATGATTTTTTCCATGATCATTTTTCACAGCTTGAGTTATTAGACAAACGTTGTCTAAATTCTCTCAAACACCTCCAAATCTACCAAAAGTGTATCAAATGTGCCTACAATAAATGTGTCCAAGAAATATCCTTCCACTCCAGAGACATCATCCTAAAGGTAAATCAACATGTAACAAAAGTGGAGAAAAGTAAATGGGTCAAGTTCGCTCCTAATTGGCTTAGAACCTATATCGTTACTCATGCTTATGAATCAGGTGTTTATCATTTATCTTCACTTGAAGGTAAAACCAAACCTGAGCCCCTCAATGCCTTACATCTTTAACCATTCTATTATTGAATCAATTCTTGTAACATCTTTTGTTTATTAAATGCTTTTCCCTTAAGCAGCATCCACCTTCCACTTACCTATTTTAAGGATCAATGAATAAACAAAAATCATGTGATTACCCATCACCTTTCATCCTTATCTTCAATATGAATACCATGGCTCTACTCATGGAATGATTCTCATGGATACTTTTCTTCCTTTTCAAGATGGAATCCCATGGTCATTCATCACTTAAAACCTCTATTTCATAGATAACCCATGTGTGCTATGGTTTTTTCTTCATAAAATAAGCCTATACTCCTTTATAGTCTTGTCCATGACCTAAAAGTCCAAAAACCAATTCAAAAGTAAAATACGGGATTTTTAAATTCAAAATCCTTGAATCAAACTTATAGAAAAAAGATGACTCCCACAACAAGGACATCTATCTTTCTATCTAGCTTTTATAAATAGAGTACTCCCTCAAAGTACAGCTATAAATTTTATCCCTAAAATAACACGTAGTCTATCCAAAAATAATATTAGTTCTATACAAATGAAAATAAAACATTTTGAAGCTTCCCGCATCGATCAGCTTCATGAAGACATCAAGGATATATTCTATTCATCCCACATAGACTTCGCACATTGATAAGTCTATAAAATAAAAGCAAAAAGGAAAAGATAACTTTTTTGTCATGGACTTACCTATTTTGATTTGGGGTATCTTGCAGAAGAGGCATGTTGTCTCACACCACGGTTGTGATAAAATAACCTCTTTCACCTCACCATATTTCCTTTCTAATCTTCTACCTACTCAAGGGATGTTCCACAAATGTGACATTTTATGATCATGTGACCTTCTTCATCCTTAGAATAGTCAATCATGCAACGCATTTAGTTTTTTATGTTCATAATCCAATCTTTGGTATGATAGACTCATATTGGTTCTTACCAATTAGGCAGCTTTTTATCTCCTCTTACCATTCACCTCTTTTCTTACTTATTGATCCTCCTTCACAGGACCTGACCTTCGATACCTATATTTTGGGAATTCATCTTCCACCAAAATCACCCACACCTACTCAACCTAGACGACAACCATGCCTATTCAACCTATACTCAACCATGCCTAAATGACCTAAAATCAACCATTCCTAAAATGACCTAGAATCAATCATGCCTAAAACCTACCGACCCATTCATCTATCCTCATCCTATTCTTCCATAGTTTATGGGAGAACTACATCAGCCTGAGGCCCCTTTTCGTCAGGGCTATGTAGGTAGCACTCTGAGGGCATGGGACCCTTAGAGGTTAGCTCGTCCAATTTTTCCCCTAACAAATTTTCCCCCTTTATATTCACATTTTACCCTAGTTAGTTTTCATTTTCACGTACCGAATGTCAAATCACCTATTAGTCACTCGCCAACTCATGTGGAGACCTCGTATCATCGCTTTCCCACTTTCCACTACTTCTTTATGATTCTCCACAAATGGAAAAGAAACAAATGAATCCTTAAAACATGGATTTTACCTTTTTATCCCCAAATCAACATGACCGTCATTGGTCAGGTATGCCCTAGCCAACCGACATCGGTCACCACACATATCCATTTGACTCACACTATGTCCACTTTGCCTAACAAAAATGTTTTCAAACAACTTTTACCCCGCCCAACACCTATTAAACACTCACCCACAAGCCTACATTACTTGTACATTTCCTTAATTACACTTAGGGACATGTTATTTACCTATACCTTAGCCTTACCTATGCCCTAACAAACATACCCTGAATTTAACCTCCTTTTATGACATTTCAATTCGTGTATTCGTTATAAACTTGTGATGATGCTACTCGTGTGGTTTAGCCTAATGACCTTGCCTTGCCTAATGTCGTGATGTTTATCCCAAGAAAACCTTTGGTTCCCTAGAACAAAACCTATTAACCATTCCTAAACCTTTCCTAGTTTTGATTCTAGACCATATCCTATACCTTAGATACCTAAACCACTTCAACCTCATTTGGATAAACCTATCAACCTTTGAAAAAGTAGAGTTTGTAAACTCTTCAACCTAGTACCTTATCACAATCTATACATATGCATGTGTTTGATTTCACTTACCTATTACTCGACCTAACCATTAACCTTACCTACCACCCATCCACCCTTGTTTTTATTTGTAACCTATTTATCAAACCATTCACTAAATTTGTTTCCTACCTCATCAGTTCTTGGTTTGAGGGGATCACTTTCATCCATACCTGGGACAACCTAATCTCCACTCATACCTAGAACATCGACTTCCTATTTTTTTTAGCATCGCTTACCAATACAATCTACATGAGAAAAGGGGGCAAATGTAGACCCCAAATTTGGGTCACACTCCCCTTGGTCCCTTTCAATTAATTAAACACACCATTGCTTCATTACTAATTATTACTATTAATATTTATCCTCACATTATTTATTGATTTAATTATTTTAATTAAGTTAATTTTATCCTCACACCTCCACCTCACCAAGACACCTCACCCTGGACTCATTCTAGGGGCATTTAACTCAAAGTGACTAAGTCATCACTCTCAGTACTGAGTCATAAATCTCAGTACTGAGTCATCACTCTTAGTGTTGAGTCACCACTTGACCTAACTAACTAAGAATTGTTCTCAAACCTAATTTGACTTCTTCTATGACCTTCCTACCTTTTCTAACAAGAACTCCACTTCCCTAACTAGACTTAACTTGGAAAAAATGCCAAATCTCAGAAGATTTGCCTATTTTTGGTAAACATATACTTACCTTCCTTAACTAACATTGGTTATCCCTTGACCGGTGTTGGTCAACTAACCACCATCAGTTACTTTATATACAATTTTACAACCTTTGACCTAGGTTGGTCATTTTCACTTTTGAGAGATCTATTGCACTCAAGCATGAATCTAAAGCCTCTCAGCATCCAGATGATTCAAAATACTCAACCACAAGCCCAAACAAGCATCTAGTTCTCCTTCTAGAGTATTGGAATACTCACAGGAACACTACAGGAGTACTACCATGGAATTGACTCCATAATTTCTTCAAAGATCGACTACCATCCACCTTCACCTACCAGATAAAGTCAAGTAATTATTCATGATTTTGATCATATTGTGCTTTCTTAAAGTATAGATTCCTTACCTCTTTCATTATACTTTATTTCTAACTATATTCCTTTATCTCCACGTCTACACCAATCTACCAACCCAGCCACCTATATCCTTTTTTACTTCCATGACTTTCCCCTCTGTATCCCTAAGTCTTCTTAGTAATATTACGAACCTAACCACACCCTTCTCACTCTCTATGAAATCACAGATAAGCCCAAACACCATTTTTATCAAATTATTATCAATTTCCCCTACCAACACCAGCTGCCTAACTATCGTCGATTTCTCCTCTATACCGACATCAATCACCTGAATGATATTGGTCTCTATCTCATTTCATTCATTTTGAATAGTAAGCCTCTTAATCAACCAAACCTAACCCAAACCTTACCCAATCAACCTAGACCTCACCTGACTAATCTCAGACCCTTGTTAGACCTACAAAACCTAGAATAACTGACCAAACCTCTAGATATAATCATAACCTTTCCTGTTAGATTAGATTTACTTATTTTATTTATACGAGATACCTAAATTGTATAACTATAGTAGGATTTCCTTACTTCATGATATTTGTAATATTAATTTATATTTGAAAGTGGATTGATAGCCTTCTAGGAACCACCTCACTTCCCGGATCTAGCACTTATTAGGAAGTCTACTAAGCTATATTATTAATACTATTTGGGGGTCTCAGTGTGTTTCTTATACAGGTCATTCTTACTAGCCAAATGGAATATCTTCACGATCAGCTTAGATCAAAAGGCCATTAACAAAAACATTCTACCTTCGACCTACATATCATAGGTATTCCCCCTCAACCATTTTACCTTCTATTTGTTTCATCCTAGAAAGCGTAAAACTTATTTTTGAAACAATGAGGATCTTGTGGAGTTCCTATGTTAACATCGATAGTGAATTTGTTGAGGAGCATCAATGCACCAGGGGATAATATTTTCTAAATAAAATGATCCTCCACCCCAATGTGAGAGATAATGGCTTCATCATCTTGTAATTGGAGAACATTGATAGTGGGTGAGTCTTCTTCTATCATTTCAGGCTAGATGAGAGGAAGAGTATTGGTATCATGATTATTTTGATACGTTAATGGTCCTAATGTAATATTATTTACTAAAAAAACCGGGGGGATGAAAAAGGTGTCATCTATGTCCATAGGGTTGTCATGTGTAGATGAGGAGGATGGTTCCAATTCTATAATGGTTTTAGGTGTGGTATGTGTGGAAGATTAGAAAATAGGTTTCTCATACCCTAGTTCATATTTTTCATGTGGTTTGAGGTATTGTTGGATGATCAAATCATGGATACCCTGCTCATAGTATTTGGATCCAAATCCTTTCTAGGAATGGTCATTGAGGTACTTTTGTGTAAAAAATTGGTTATATAAGAATTTAAAATCTGATATGAATGGTAAGGCACAACATTGATAAGTAAGACATGCAAAATGGTGATCGATCCCTCTATAGACATGGTTTTCTTTTAGATTTGGTGGACCATAGGAGATGAAATCTCCAATGTTGGGTTTGTACATGGGTTGTTTGTCAATCTACCATAAGTATTCAGCATGGGAAGAGAATTAATTTTAAGGATATGATACTCTCCTAAAGAAAGTATTTGCATAATGTCTTCAAAGGAAGCATCATCTAGTAGTTTGGATGATGGATTGGATGAACTAGTTGAGGATTCATCAAAGGATGTTGAGTTTTAGTTTGGAATAATTACGTCATTCAAATGATACATCATGTAATAATATCTAAAAGGGTTAGGATCCACAGAAAATATAAATATCTTACCTTCATATTCATACTTAAGACATCGATGGAATTTTGATAGGATACAATGCATAGCGCATATTCAGGGTCAGCCTAACAATATTACCGGCACCTAATTTCAGTATCTCTACCCTTATCTTCATGCATGTGCATATTTATCTATGATCATATCTAAGTCCCCCTTTAATTAAATCCATCTCTGTTAATATTTAATAAAATTCCCACTCATTATCCTATCATCATTAATCCTTATTAATTCACATTAATTAATTAATTAATTAATATCCATATCCCTAAATTTCCCTAATCAACTTTCTATTTAGGATGTTTTTATCCTAAATATAAATTCCTATGGTTTTTGTTGCAATTCCTATCTTCTAGCTACCCATTATTCATCCTTAAACAATTGTATCTTGCACATAATCTTTAAAGCATTTTTTCCCTCCTTAAAAACACAAAATCCACCCCATTGGGGAAAATTTCCCTATGATTGGCGGTGACCCAGCCTAGTCATCATTGATCCTATAAAACTAAGTAGTTTCTTTCCATAATAATCATATGCATGTGATTTTTGGAGATTTCTTGTGACTTGTGAATTGACTCTCATGCCTGAGCATTCCTGCAATAGTTACAAATCTCCTAGACCTTCTTTGGGCATGCTTGCATCACTCACAATCATCCTTCATGTGATATATTAGCATATTTGTGTTTTTTATGAGATATTTATCATATTATCTTCATATTTCTTGAGTCTAATGTTTTTTAGGTTTAGATCAGCTTCTACAACACTCAAATTTATGTTATCGAGCTTCTCTTCCATCCTCTTTGCTTGCAGGTATCCCATTTCATCCTTTTTGACCTCGGCCTTATCTAACTCTGCTAGATTCGTTGTTGACCCACTCAAATCCTCATCTACCCATCCTTCTGTAACTATGATTTCAACCTCAAGATCCCTTTTCAGTGTCCACCTTCATTTTGTTCCTGACTCAAGTTACAAGGATCATCATTTTTTTCCTTTGTGCTTCAAATTTATTTGAACTGTACACTAGTCGCCGTCAACCTAGGCCCAATTTTCCAATCCAACCTCCCTTAACACTATTTTCTACTATTTTTTTGTTTCTTCTCCCTCAAAATCCTTCTGCAGGTTGACTCCAACGTCCATATACTTCTGCAGTTACTGATGAGGCCAGTATATGTCCAATTAATGTATAATATATGATCTCATCATACTCTCCTTTTGATTAAGTTTGATTGCATTGTGTGACTTTTAGTTGATCTTATATGAGTTAGGATGTAACTGTCTATCTTTTGATTGATTGTGATCCTAATGTTAAAAACTCTGAAATTCCTAACATATTGTGTGTTTAAATTTAGTTTTGTAATAAAGTAGGTCTAATCATTCGAGGAAATGAAGTAGGTGACATTTAGTATGTTTTTGATATCATCTGATCCTACACAGCTTAGTTTCGAAACTTCCAAGCTCATTACAGAACTCCATCACACAGTCAGCATTTAGTTTCGGAACTTTTGGACTTAGTTCCGAAACTCTAGAATTTAGTTCTGGAATTTTTAGACTTAGTTCCGGAACCAGCTCCGGAACTCTCACAGGTTTTGGTTCTTAACAATTTTCTTTGGTTCTGGAACTTCTACAAATATCTGGAACTGATGGGAGTTATCTATTTTAAACCACATCTGGAAATTTTACATCTACAATCATGAAGGATGAGAAGATTTCTGAATTCAGATCTAGCAAGATTTATCCTACAACTGTCTGATTAACCGCCATCCAAATCAACATCTATTCTGGGCATGATTCGATTTCATCAGAATCATTGAAGACAGCTAGGATTGTAAAATTTATATAAATGTAGACCTGCATTAGAATATAGAGGAGAAAATTAGAGATATAGAACAAAGAAGAGAAATAGATTAAGTATCCATATCTAGTACATTTTGTAATACTTAATGTTTTCATGAATAAAATAGCCATTCTGATTTGAGAGAATTATGAGTTGTTAAAATCTTGATTCAAGGAGGAGCAAGGGCCCACTCGCCTAAGGACCAGGATATTCATTTATTTGGTATTTAATTTCTTCAACAAATAGCTTAGATCTGTTAATTTTGTATTGCTTTAGTTCTTTCAATTAAATTATATTACATACTTGTGCCTGCAGGTGTTTAGATAAATCTTTGTATTTCTTACAATTGTTTTCAAGAATTTTAATCTGATTGTTTACTTTCAAAAGTAGTGTGTTTATTTTCCAATAGCAAGTGTGTTTCCTTTTTGCATGGTGTGTTTCCTTTCAGCAAGCTTTCAGAGTTTTTTATTTTCAGCAAGTTTTTATAGTTTGATTTGAATAAGGTTTTACCAAGAAATCCTTAAGACATTAAAGAGATCCCCCAGAAAAAATAAAAATAGTTACTGTCAAATACTAGATCAGTTAAAGTACTCTTGTTGCATATAGATTTGGACACACCCCTAGTTTGATATGACATCAATAAGAAGTTGATTAAATGAAGGGAATAATGACACCCATCATTTTTTGCACCGTTTCCAGTGAACACCAATTGGAATTTTCTAATTAAGTGTTAGCAAGAGCAACAAAACATACATCTAGTAGTTGAATAATATTCCCTACTATATCACAAAATATATGAGTAGACCAAGAGACTCACAAGGTAGATTCCTTCCAAAAAAATCTTCACAAAAATTTATAACATCCTCTAGTCAGAGTAAGGAAATTGATCAAGAATTGGAGGCACCACCATCTCCTATCAGACAAGAAATAGAAATGCCATTTTTGGAATTATTAGATCAGTCACCTGAAGGGAGTAGAACTTTTAGGAGAAGGTTTATTACCCAAGATCCATTGAGGGTAAGTTTTGATTCTCAATTGAGTAGTCAACCTCCTACTCCTAATTTTTCACCTTCCCCAAAGCATATAGCTTACCACATTGATTGGGAGGAAACTTCAAAAAATATTTTTGAAATGGCATGAGAAGATGAGGGAGTACTTGATAGGACCTTTACCTATCCAATCCAATTGGGAGATGATGACACATCAATGAAAAATATCTCACCTACATATTTACCCACTTTCAAAGGGATGTCATCTAAAGATCCTAACCCATTTCTGTTTGAATTCAAGGTGCTATGTCAAACTTATGATTATAAAACAGATAATCAAAAACTCTAGTTGTTTTCATCCACCTTGAAGGATGCAACAATGAGGTGGTTCATGGGATTAACATCTAACTCTATTAGCACTTGGGCACAAATGGAGACTGCCTTCCTAGATAAATACCAGGATTATTGTAGAGGGAGAAATAGGAAGGAAGAATTCTTCAAAATCAAGCAGGAAGAGGATGAAAACATAGAAGACTATTTAGACAAATTCCTCTTTGTTAGAAAAATATGTGGATTTTTGCTTACAGAGGAATTAAGTAAAACCATTTTTCTCAAAGGTTTGGATGATGAATCTAGAGAAGCCCTTAACTTGATAGGAGGGGAGATATTGATCAGATAAGAATGAATGGAATTAAAGAGATTTGTAGAAGCTATTCCAGAACAAGAGATGGACCTAGAAAAGAAAAATCAAAAAAATCCCTGAATCCAAATATGAACAAACTAATGGATGAGTTGGAAAAATTTGAATTAGGCATATTAGTGCAATTAACCTCTACTATGGATGGATTACAAGCTAAAGCCAATTCCAAAACTGAACCATTGGCTATGTATTATCCTAGATGTAGGAAGAAGCATGCATTAAGAGATTTTCCTTTGGATAAAACAAAAATGTGTCTTATCTATGAATCTAAAGAACATTATAATGATGTTTTTTCTTTGCTTCATGTCATTAAAAATCAGCTTAAACAAACTAGTCCCTCATCTGAAGAATCGAATTTTGTTCAGAAACAACCTAACCAAGGGTAGTTTATTCCAATATTAGCTCTTAATCCATGGAAAATGCCATGGGCTACTCAGGAAGTACCACAAAATTGGGGACAACCACCTTGGGTACCTCAACTAACTTGGAACCCTCAAGATTTGGAAAATCAAGCCTGGTATGCTCAGGGACATCAACAACCATGGGCTAGTCAAGGAAATCCTTATGCTTGGTCACAACCTAGATGGAACCCTAATTATTCCCAAGGAAGAACATATCCAAATTAGAATCAACAGGCCATCATGGGATCCCTTGCACAGAAATCACAAACTAAGAATGTTGTCTAAACACAAATGCCAGCATAGCCAGTAGCAAACCCTAGAAACAAACAGACAAATCCTGTTTATGGAACAGAACCTAAAAAATCAGTTGACTTACATGTTATGGATTGTAAGGATATTCAAACTAGATATGGGAAAATCATTAACATTCCACCCCTTATAATCACTGAAATGACAGAAGAAAATGAGAACCCTAGTATTGTTGTTCTAAAAGAGGATATAGAAAGAAAAGAAAAGAAAAGGAGCCAGATAGCAACACTACTGAGACTCCATTTCCTAAGAGATTCAAAGAAGATATAGAAATCAAGGAGTCTGAATTGGTTCAGGAATTAAGGAAATTGAATATTGAAATACCACTATTAAAAGAAATTAAAGATATTCGATAATTGAACAAATTGATCAAAATAGTATGCATGAAAAATCCTGGAAGAAAGAGACAGTATCCCAAGACTAACAAATTAAATGGGAAACTTGTTGATTTATTAGCAGAAAAACTATTACTTCCTAAATACAGAGATCCTAAAAATCCTGTCATTTCTATCTCTATAGGAAATAAGGATGTACATAATGTTTTGATAGATTTGGGAGCTACTATTAATGTAATGAAAGTGGATACTCTAAAAACATTACCATTAACAGGTATACAACCTACTAATACCATATTGCAAATGGTAGATCAGTCTATAGAAAAACCAGAAGGAATTATCGAAGACATGGTGGTGATGGTAGAGTCATGGGAATATCTAGTTGACTTTCTTATATTGCAGCCAAAAGTTAAAACATTGAGTTATCCCATTATTTTGGACAGAACATGGTTAGCTACAATCGTTGCTTTCATAGATTACAGATCAGGTGCTATGACAATATCAAATGGTAATAACTCTAAATAAATTTCCTTATATCCTACTGCACAAACTTTTACTGACAGTCATGAACAATTTTTGGTTGATTCTCTTGAAACTAATAAGCAGAATCTATCTTCTTTGGCTATGATCACATTGCATGATCATGTAAGAGAAGTAAAAGAGATGATTAATCCACCATTGGATGAGAACCTGTTGTCTTCAGTGTAATCAGAAATAGTTCTATAACCCACAAACTTAATTTTGAAACCCATGAACCTAGTTCCAAAACCTGTGAACTTAGTTTTGAAACCCAGGAACTTAGTTCCAGAACATATGGCTATAGTGCTGAAACCACTACAATTAGTTCAGGAACCATGACAATGGCAATTATCTTTGATTGAAAATGATTTCACTACAAAGGAGTGATATTTGTCGTGGGAAGGGGATGAATCAGTAGCTTCAGTTTCAACTACATCAGGAAGTGGTGAAGAATTTCTCGAAAGTAGCAGTGATGAGTAATTTGGCCTGCAAACAGATAAGTATCATAATTCTCATTACTGTCTTTTTTTTAGTATTTTGTCTCAAGGAACTTTTGGATATGCTGCTACATACCACACGTTGTTACCACATGCATTTCCATTAAATACTTTAATGAAACCCTTTCTACAAATCAGTTCATCACATATTGGAACCAAGCATGTTGAAATTCAACTAGGAAAAAATTTAAACATCAATAGCTGGTTAAAAGAGGATGAAGAAGCTAAATTGTTTTATGTTCTAAAAAATCATACTAAAGCTTTTGCTTGGGATTATAAAGATATGAAGGGGATTCATCCAAGTATCTGCACTCATCACATCTATACTGAAAACACTAAACCAGTTAGGTAGCCTCAAAGAAGGATTAACCCAGCTTTAAGGGATATAGTCAAACAAGAAATTAAAAAACTATTACAAGTAGGTTTCATCTACCTGTAGACACCAAATTTGTGTCTTACGACCCCCTGTGCCCCGCATCTCATTTCACACCCTAACCTCATCACCTAAACCTTACACAATTTATTAATTACCTTATAATTAATAAATCCACATCTCCAAACCTTCCACCTCATTTCACCACCTCATCATGACCTAGCCCTAATCCTAAACTAACCTAATTAAGACCTATAACTTGGTATACATCCACACCCATGACTAATTACTCCTCACCCGCACCAAAACCAACCTAATAATGATTTGACCAAGCCCACAACTAATCCCTGGGAAGAAAAGGAGGGAAGGCTAGCTATTTTACTAAAAATAGCCCACTTTGACTTAACCGACATCGGTTCCTACTCGACCGCCGTCAGTTACGTAACCGCCATTGGTTCTCTGTAAACGACCTCCCCCAACCAAAAACAAAGGATCTGGAATTCATTAAAAGGATCGTGAATTCACTTGGCCGAGCAGAGACAAGTGAAGGAAAGAAAGGAGTTTGCAGAGAAGGACATCAAGCCCAAGACTACAATTGAGTAACCAGAGCCCAATGATACTCATCCAAGCATTAGGAGAGAAGATAGCTCATCTTTGATTGTTCGATCATCCTACCTGAGCCCTGCCTTCGTTATCACATTCTTTGGACCTATGTCTTCATCAGGAACTAGTAAGTACTGTCTTGTACGTTCTTCTAATAACATTTCTTGGACTTCTGAATCACAATAATTATAATTCTACTCCCAGATCCACTACCCGGTAACACCCTACATCTAACTATACCTCCTCTACCCTTACATTTCCCCCAAGAACATCCCCCATACTGTCTGAGTCTTCTCCATCACCCCATTACCTATCCCCAATCATTTACCAGCCTAATAAACACCATAGCCACCTTATAGCCAACCTTCACTAAAAGCCCGTAAATCACTGCCCCTACCGATATCGGTTATTAGGAACCGGTACCGATGACAGTGACCGGCATCGGTCACTGTGATTCAAAACCAAGACCAGCCTTTTCTCTATTGTTTTAATAGGGTAATTAAATTGTAATCTTGCAATAACTTCTTTGTTAGAATTTGTGTCAATTCGTATTAGCAGAGGAACTGACCACCTTCGAAAGGAAGTCTAATATTTCTTGGGCTTAAGGCATTTCCCTCATTTATTGTCTAATTAGAATCTGGTGGTCTTGTATTCTTACTTGCAGGTAGTCCTTCCCAGACAAAAACGAGTTCTTCACAATCGATCTGATCTCTCTCTATGGTACGCGCACACCCTGCAAACATTCAACAGGTATTCTTCCTAGCCCTAACCCTTATCTATTTCTCAAGAGAATGAAAGGATAGAATCAACTCTATTCCAATAACAGAAACATCCTTCTGTGTGAAACATTTTGGCACTCCCGGTGGGACCCATTTTGGGTTTCTTTCTTTCTTGCTTGCTTTCATATAGGGAGCATACTTACAGTTTGTTTCTGCTAAATATTCACAAAATATTTTTTCATTTTGGTAAAAGAATTTGTCTTGCTTTCATATCTTTGCATTAGTGAAAATCATCTCCTTGCTTCATCGAATATCATTTTCGATTTGGGTTTAAAACACGTGCATCACATTCTTTCTTTTTGTTTTCAATTCTAGTGAACATAGATTAAGTAACAAGTCGTACACGTGGGGGTGATATCCACGGTATTGACAAGAATTTAATCTTACTTTCACTGCACAACACATACCAAATCACATCATAAATTAACACAACAGCTCAAACATCCCCCTTTTCCGCGGTATTCCTCCGCCCAATTGAGGTAACCTTATAAGCCAAAACAAACTTGACATTTCCCCTAAGTCTTCTATTTAGGATTGACATCATCTTTCGTCTAAGGCATAAGGCCACAATAATTAAAACTAATCCTAGGGTTAGTCTCTTGATTTTATTGTGCATCTTGCTTGTTTTTTTTGTTCTGTTTCTCTGTCGTACACTATTTTAGTGATTACTTCAGAATAGTTGGGTAGGCATACTAAGCATTGTTAACCCCAAATCAGAAACTTCCTATAACTTCTTACACCGGTCCTATTATACTGACATCGGTTAACTTACCGACGCCGGCTACAGTCTAACCGACATCGGTTACCTGACCGATATCGGTTACTGTCTTTCATAGTTCCCAAAACTAGCAACCTACCAATTCCAACATTTTGTTGTTGCTTCTGTTCCTGATAGATTATATCCCTGCTATGTACTCTTGTCCATGGTTGTTATCACTCAGAAACAAGCCGCAGCCATGGTTTCACATGCCTATTCCGTGCCTTTGCCTGAATCACCCCCTTCACATTCTATAGGGAATCCTACGGACACCAGTGAGGTTCCCAAAATCCCTATAGGAGATAAGGAATTTGTGAAATTTTTGGACGCCAATCCTAGCGATGTACAGTACTATTTTTCTCATGCCCCTGAGCGTACACCCAAAGTTCAACTCCTTTTTGGCATGCCTATTAGTATAGCCACTCACTTATCTCCTTCCCCACCTGATAACTCTGCCTTGCCTTCTTCATCCTTAGCCCCGTCTCCCAACTCAGTGGCTTCAGAGGTTTTTACGGCACAGATTGGCTTTCCTTTTGTTAATCTGGGGCCCCACATATCATTACCGCCAATTGCTTCTACCTCGTCTCTCTCGCAGACTGCTCCTTTCATAACTTGCTCTCTGCCACCTATCCACATGAGCTTTCCTTCTTAAGCTCCGCCCACCTTTTCATTTCCACACACTTATCCGGTGGCTTCAACACCTTATATAGGACATCCCTATTTGGTCACCTCAACATATTCATCCTCAATACCTTATCAACATTTAGCCCCCCCATTGTCTAGTGGAGGCCCTTGGCCCAATCCTCCACCTTTTACAACAACCGCACCATCATCTCATCCAACCACTGATTTCATCAAACACATGATGGACAAGATGCAAAATCTGGAGGCTTCTATTTCAGGAAGTTGTAGCACCCTGACATACGAGCAAGTTTGTCAAGAGCCTATTCATCCTTCTATCCCCCTTCATTCATATCCTCCTCAATGGGAATTACCAAAATTCACTCATTTTAATAGTAAAGAGGATCCTCAACAACACTTGCGATCATTTAGACATGCCTGCTATCTGATTGCTCATGACGATGCTTTACTACTACACACCTTTTCCATGTCCTTATCAGGACCCACCTTGGAGTGGTACAGTGCTTTAACCCAGCACTCAATCTTCTCTTTTAACCAATTAGCCCAATCTTTCTTGGATCATTTCTCCATTAATATTGCTAAGAAAGTATCTATCACTGACCTCTATGCTGTCTGAAAATTTGAAGACGAATCTATCGCAGATTTCTTTGGATGATGGCGGGGTTTCATCAACCAACTTACTTGTGCCTTGCCTCAGGCCGAACTCATCGAACTCTTTATGTGGGCCTGCGCTAAGCACATTTCTCCTACGTTCCAAATTCAAACTTTCCGCACCTTTGATGAGGCCTTTACTATGGCTCGGAAACTAGAAATTTAAGCCTTAGAGGAAGAGAAATTACGGTTATGCAACAAAAACCCTAAATTCCAAACCCAAGACTCCACCAACAAACCCAACACCACCAATTCTCACACATCGACTGCTTCAAAATCAAAAGGAGCTATCCACGTGGTGATGGTCAAATCCCAAGCACCATCTAATACCCCGCCAAAAACCACCTATAAGTATAAAGTTGAGCCCATCAATTACACTCCCTTGGGAGAAACTTATGGTGTCATATTGGAAAAATTGCTCAAAGCAGGAGCTATCACCTTGCCTCATGTTAAACCTCACTCCGGGTTTTATTCCACCCGCGCTATACCTTCTTGGTACAAAGAAAATGACTTATGTAACTTCCACCACGTGAAGGGACATAGTCACGAAAACTGTAAGATGTTGAAAAACATAGTGCAAGAAATGGTTGATGCAAGGGATATAACCCTCGATAATCCTAATGCCCCTGCTAACCAAAATTTGAAAATCTTCAATAAACCGTTCCCAAACCACTCTTCTAATAGTAACATAAACCAAGATATCTTAGCTGAGGAGAGTGTTCATGAAATCCATGCATTTTTCGATTCCCAACCAAAAGCCTCTATTGAGAAAATTCTGAATCAAGCCTCTTCACCAATGCAGGAATCCGCACCCGCTTCACCACCATCAAGACAAGATGATAACCTTACCATTCCTTTACCCATAAAGGAATTAACCACCCAGAGTTCCCTTCTCCCAGAAGAGCCTTCTTACACCACATCTTTGCAAGACTATGAGCGGATGTTATCTAACTTATCTATTTCCCAAACATCTCCTTCTACCACTCTTGCTATATAAGAGGAAGGCTTGCCACTTTTTTCGTCATCCTTAGATGAGAAACCCCTTGAACCGACATCACCAAATTATTTAATCATGACGGATCCTCTCAGACATGCCCTTCTACCTATTAGTTCTTCATCGCCTAAATCTTTTCAACAACCTGTTGACCTCTTAACGCCCATTGATACAGTGCCTCATTTATCCCCTGTATCACACCCACAGTGGACTGGAATCACAACCCACCTTTCTTCCATACAAAAGTTCCTATTCACATGTGAGGATTGTCACCCCTCTGAAGATAGATGAGTCCTATGGGAACGTTTGAGTACACCATGCTCTACTCAGATGCAGATGACTGATCCAGACACCTCTATCATATACCCGTGGTGTTTACAAAAACTCAAAATGCCTATCTCCTCACCTTCAACCCCCTCATCTCTACCGAATACCTCATCCACCTCTATTAACCTAACCAAACCTCCCCCTATGCTTGGGACTTCACCAATACCCAGCCTAACACACCCACCTAAACGGTTAGATTTATCCAAAAATCAAGCCGTCCATCTACCTAGGAGACAGACCTAATCTCCTCAAGTCCAATCTATACCTCTGTCACAACTAAAACCCTCGCCATCACACCTATCGTCTATATTGGGACCTCACCCCTCCACCTTGCCTCAATACATCATACCTCCTACATTTTCTTTAAAATGACCTGCACCTTCTACATCCATATCCTGTCCACCTATCAACCCTAAACAAACTCCATCATCAAAGGATTTGTTTGTTGTCACTCCTCTTTCTCCGTGGTTGTTTCCTGATACCACATCATATGTGGCCTCATCATCTAACTAGTTAAACATAACTTCTGCGCCGAAGAAGCCACATTTAGTTAAATCTAATTATCAAAACCCCTTATCTAAAACACCATCCGTACGAACCAACCATACCCAAACATTACCAAAACCCACCCAATCAATAGCTTCATCTTCCTTTGACTTTGACCCGCTTAAAGAATCTTACGCTAAGATCCTTGATATGTTGGTGGAGAATGTGACCATTTCCCTACCCCCACTTAGACCTTATGATCCATCTAAACCTCGACCTATAGGTTATGATGAGTCTAAAATATGTGCTTACCACTGCACACCAGGACATGATGTAGAGGGATGCAAAGCTTTGAAAGCCATCCTTCGTCAGTCATCTCTCTCAGATAGAAAGGTTAAGAAAGACAACTTACGAAGGGAGAGACCTTTAGCTTTAATTCCCTCTCCTATACCACCTGTCCCCGCCTCACCAAGATCTATCATTATTACAACCCCACCTCTCGAAGATTATGACTTATCCCTACCATCTTCCTCCTCTCGTGTTCACGAGATCAACATGATTAGTGTTGCTACTCGAGGGCAGAAAAACAATGGGAAAGCTAAAGAAAGCACACCTGCAGCCTCTCTTTCTGCATCCACCATCCCGATCGCACCACCACCTAAAGTGGTTATTCATGGACCTGCCTACCCCGTCTCTGATGGAGTTGCCCACCGAACCATGATAAAACAACTTCACCAATCACCTGTAAAAATGACACTCTATGATCTCATTCAGACCTCTGAATCTCATCGACAAGCTCTCATTGAAATCCTTCAAGGGATAGAGGTCTTACCTAATGAAAACTTGCCTGTTACCTCCATCTTAACACCCAACCATGTTGCTTCTCTCACCAAACAATCTATCACTTCCGTCCCTGTACAGCAAACGACTGCTGTCAGTTTCTCTGAAGACGAAATTGTTGACTTTGGTGCAGAAGATCCTGACCCCACTCTTTTCATCTCAGCTTACATCTGGGACATCCGTGTGCGTCATGTTATGATTGACGGGGGTGCTAGCCTAAACATCATCTCTTCCAAAGCATTCCAACAAATGAATATCCCCTCTAGCTACATGTGTGCCAACCCCACCATGTTGCGTTCATTCAATGATGCTATTACTTCTACCTTAGGCACTGTGATCCTTAACATTCATGTAGGGCCACGTACCTTACCTGAACTCTTCTATGTCCTTAAGGGTGAATTCCAATACAACATGTTGTTAGGCCACCCTTGGATCTGGGCTATGGGATGCGTTACCTCCATCTTACATAGATGCATAAAATTCGAGTATGAGGGGAAATCCTACACCGTAAAAGCTGACCCTCCCCCTTCAAAACCTGTAATATGTTATATCACCCTAATGATGTGCTTGTACCAGTCAAGATACCCATTCATCCAGCCCAACCATCCACTTCAACCACACCTCAACCATCCACCTCAACCGCACCTACACCTTCAACCAATGAAACCGCCATCGCAAATACCACTTCCTTTCCCACAGACAATATCCCAACCTCTGATCCCTTAGTAGATGTATTTCAATGCCTTATGATGGGGGAGTATCACCTGTATAACTTTAGTACGTTTCATACCCCACAAGTGTATAGACAGTTACATGTGCATCCTGCCTATGACCGTCGTGTGGGGGAAGTAATCTCCTACGGACCACCTAATTGCCGCACCAACCTAACGTATGGGGGTGTCGATACATCCTTTGTCACCCCTGAACCTCCCCTTGGTGTGGTCCCCTTCTAATCTGATTTTCAATATCTAACTAATCGCCGTTTTGCTCTCACCTTCCTGACGCACTGTGCTTGGAAGGGCTTCGGTTTCAGTCTTTATGAACAAGGCCGACATATAATCATTCCCATTACTACATGCAAACACAAAGATCGTCATGGTCTTGGATTATCTAAACCACCTAAACTGAAAACATCGCATATCCACTGTATCCAGGAAGGCGACGAAGTCACCCCTTCCGGACCATCATCACCCATTTTGCCATCGTCACCCATAGAGTCAATAGATCCTGAATCTATCCCTCCTAACTTTTTTTTTTTTCATAAATGCTATCTTCTTGGGTCCTCTCACTTATCAACCTAATAATGAAGACCCATCTTTTCTTCCCCTTCTATATCCATACATGATCGAAGAGGACTCACCTTTAATTAATGTTGTTGAGTGCTAGGATGACGACTCCATCCTCAACTACCTTGGTGCGGATGACTCTTATATTCAACGCGCCTTGCCATTTGATACTCAAACCATGTTGAATGAGTCGACTATAGAAATAAACATCCACACCGAGGATGATCCTCACATTGTGAAGATCAGACAATCTCTTACCGCATCAGAACAAACTACCTTCATTACCTTCCTCCGTGCCTGTGACCAAGCTTTCGCTTGGTCCTACACTGACATGCTAGGAATTGATCCTGACATTGCTGTCCATAACATTACCTTAAAACCCGATGCCAAACCAGTTAAACAGAAACTGAGAAAAATGCATCCACGCATTTCCCTCTTGGTCAAAGAAGAGCTTCAACGACTCCTTTATGTTTCCTTCATCTCACCTATTGACTATCCTCAATGGATCTCTAACATCGTACCTATTACTAAAGCAACGAGGGGACTTCAGATATGTACGGATTTCCGGGACCTTAACCTTGCTTGCCCAAAGGATGACTTCCCCCTCCCAAGTATTGATCAACTTGTTGATCTCACTCCGGGTCATGAGATGCTTTCTCTCATGGATGGCTTCTCGGGATACAATCAAATTTTGGTAGCCCCGGCCGATCAAAATAAAACTACCTTCATAACTCCTTGGGGAACCTTCTGTTATCGTGTCATGCCGTCTGGCCTTAAGAATGCTGGTGCGACCTATTAGTGGGCTATGACTTATATTTTTCATGACATTATGCACACTATCCTTGAGGATTATGTCGATGATCTTCTTGGCAAATCTAAACATCGCAGTGAACATCTCGATGTTCTAACCATTATTTTCGATCACCTGTTACAATATTGTATTCATTTTCAACCAAAGAAATGTGTCTTTGGTGTCCTTTTGGGAAAACTCCTTGGTTTTATCGTCTCTTTACGTGGCATTGAGGTTGATCCAGCTAAAGTCAAAGCTATCCTAGAAATGCCCCCACCTACTAACCTCAAACAATTGCGTAGTTTGCAAGGTAAACTCCAATTTATCTGGCGTTTCATCTCTCAACTCTCAGATCGATGTCAACCTTTCCATCATCTCCTTAAAAAGGACATTTCCTTTCAATGGAATGAAGAGTGCCACCAAGCCTTTGAGGCTCTTAAAGCCTATCTCTTGTAGCCACCTGTGCTTATCCCACCTCAAGACGATCACCCTTTCTACCTTTACCTTTTTGCCACTGACCATGCTGTAGGAGCCATGATTGCACATCGTGACTCCGAGCATCGAGAACAAGCCGTTTGTTACATAAGTCATACTCTCATGGATTACGAGACTAGGTATACACATGTAGAAAAGTTGTGCCTAGCCCTATCATTCATAGCCACCAAACTCTGACACTACCTCTTGAATCACAAAACTTTTGTCATCACCAACGCGAACCCCATTCATTATATGTACGCCAATCCACATCTAAACCAATGCATTGCCTAATGGCTTATGTTCCTTGCCGACCTCGACCTTGAATTTGTACACCAGAAATAAATAAAAGGAAAAACTATTACAGACCAACTCACGGAAGCCCCTTTACCTGGAGAACAATTTACCAATTTTAATTTCCCCGACGAACTCATCGCCACTCTTTCACTCAATGAGGAGTCATATCCAATGACCCTCTTCTTTGATGGATCCAAATGCTAGCGCGGCGGAGGAGATGGCGTTGTTCTCATTCCTCTTGATGCTGAGCCTATGCCTCTTTCATTCTAGCTTGATTTCCCCTGCACTAATAATACAGTGGAATATGAGGCCCTTGTTTTGGGTCTCCAGGTTGCGTTACACTTAGGTGTCAAGTCTATTAACATTTTCAGCAACTCCCAACTGGTAGTCAATCAAGTTATGGGCATCTACCAATGTAAAAATGAGGAACTTCAAAAGTACAAACATTACGTGGATTCACTTTTGACCTTATTTACTCATTATTCTATCCAAACCATTCCCCGCTCCACTAAAAAATTTGTGGCTACTATGGCTTGCTTAGCCTCGCAAATTCCTACCTCACCAATTGACTCTGACATATTCGTCTTGGTCCAACAACTCTTTGCCCCATCTTACTCAGCCCCAGATGTTTGTATGATAAATAATGTGTCTGCTAATTTGAAGGATACCCGGTATCACCAATTTCACGACTACCTTACAACCTCTGTTCTCCCACCTGACCTTACTAGCAATGGCAACCATGCTTTTCTTAAAAGTGTTTCTCGTTATGTCATCATGGGGGGACTCCTCTATAAATGTGGCTTTGATGGCATCCTCCTTCGATGTCTAACCGGTGCGGAGGTCACCTATACCATCCAACAAGTCCACGACGGTATTTGTGGTGGACATTTTAGTGGCCTTGTCGTGGCCAAACGGATCCTTCACCTAGGCTATTATTGGCCTACTCTTAATAACGAATACTACGAATATGTTAAGTGTTGTGTTATGTGTCAACAACATGCCAACCTTTAACATACTCCTAGCCATCCGCTACAGGTCGCACGAGATCTTTGGCCTTTCTCACAATGGGGTTTAGACCTTATTGGTGAGATTCACCCACCCTCTTTGCAACGTCATCGTTGGATAATCACAACAACTAAATATTACAATAAATGGGTGAAAGCCATTCCACTCATTTCAACCAAAAAAGAAAAAATCATTGAATTCATTAACCATCACATTATCTGTCGTTTTGGCATTCTCATCGCCTGATAACAGATAATGGAAAATCTTTTAAAAATAAGTTGTTACAAGACCTTTGTGACAACTTTGGTATCAAACTTAGCTTCTCATCACCTTACTATCCACAAGCAAATGGTCAAGCTGAATCTTCTAATAAAACTCTCACCAAAATCCTCATGAAAGTTAACGATTTTGGAAGCAATTGGCCTGATCACATCCACTTTGCCCTTTGGGCTTATCGGATTAGCATTCATACCTCCACTAATGCCACCCCATTTTCTTTGGTATATGGTACCGAGGCTGTCTTACCTCTCGAAATACAAATAACCTCCCTAAGAATATCTCTTCATGGTATTCTCACCAATGATGATTTCTGCCAAGAGTAGTTAGCCCAATTGGAGCTTCTTGACGAGTGTCGTCTTACAGCTCTTGACCACCTTCAAATCTATCAAAAGTGCATCAAGAGTGCTTATGATAAGCGACTTCATGAGTGTACCTTTAAGGTTGGTGATCTTGTCCTCAAAGAGAATCAACATGTAACCAAACTAGAAAAGAGAAAACGCAGAAAATTTGCTCCAAATTGGATTGGGCCTTACATTATCACTCACATCTATGGATCAGGCACTTATCGTTTAGCTTCGCTTAATGGTAAACCTGAGCCTGAACCCCTTAATGCCTTGCATCTCCAACCATTCTACTGTTGAATTTAGTGTTACATCACTTCTTATCTACCTTGCGCTCGTCCCTTGAGCTCATTTACCTCCTCATACACTTTGTTTCATGCATCTCAAAATAAAATCAAGCTCACATGGTTTGGTCATAACCTCCCCCTAAAGATTCCTTCCCCTTTTTAGTCTAGTCCATGACTTAAAAGTATCAAAATAACACGTTCTCAATTATACGCTTATGGGATATTCTTGAGTCAAACTTCCTACAAAACTAGATGCTTCATACCAAACAGACATCTAGACCTCTAAAGTTATACATAGACTACTCCCTCGAAGGACAGCTATGTGCAAAGCCACTTCTACTATTATAAAGAGACTGCTCCCCCGAAGGAAAGCTATACACAAAAACCACATCTGCTACTATAAATAGACTACTCCCTTGAAGGACATCTATACAAAGTCAGCCTTTATCGGAAGCTTCTCACATTGATCAGCTTCGTGAAGAGCTCAAGAACAATAAAATACATATCCCCTATGGACTTCCCGCATTGATCAGTATATATCCAGAAAAGTAAAAAAAATAGTTTTCCACAGCACTTTTGAGTAATGGACTTGTCTATTTAGGTTTGGTTCTCTTTAGTTAGCATAATCACCTTATAACAAGTTCTCTGTGCCCTAGCTCTACCAGCCACCTCACTTCCCCATTTGTCAAAGCAACAAAACTCAAGGGACGTGATGTATATCCGATATATTGTGATTATATGACTCTTTTCACCTACCAACTTCTCACCTATGTAAGGCACCTAGGGATTCAAGCTCATCCTATGTTAATAAGTGGTTTGTTTAGCTTTTCTCAACTACGGGACACTTTTGCCTCTTTTACTCGAATCTAGGATTGTGTGTTGACCTTAATCAGAACACGATTCCTTACTACTTGGGTAAGCTAACTTTTGTTTCACCTATACCTACACCAACATCGCCAGTCCCTTACTAACACCAACAACGTTACCCTACCAATATCAATAATTTTACCAGTCAACAAATTGCCTAACTATAACCAAGTTTCCTAAATTCACCTCTCCCTGGTCCTAAGGGAGAACTACATCGGTCTGAGGCCCCTCCTTGCTTTGTGTAATGGGCTATGTAGGCAGAACTTAGGAGACATGAGGTCTCCCAAGGTTAGCTCGACCATCCACTATCATAACCTATCATGTGTGGTAAATATAAATATTTTTGTATTTCTATTTGATCACATTCATCTTTATCTTTTTTTCAAAACAAAACATTCAAAACACAAACATTCTTATTATTATCATCACTCAAATCAACATACATATTTAGTTTTATTTAGATGTTACACAAATACATCTTCTCGGTTATTGATGCATAAGTCGGTATCCTTATTTATTCTTATACTCCTATGAAATTCACTTAGACCCTTGCGCCTCCTCCCGAATCAGGTGATGATCATGATCGTCGACGCCACTCACTTGGTCTATCCATCCTCAAAGGTGCCACTGCTATTGGTTCCTCCCACTGATCCACCAACATCTCCTATAACATACGAATACATCCTCTTGCATGGCGGAATCTCACCTCTAGTCTCTCCACTCGTGACTCTGCAACCGCTAACAATTCCGTTGTCTCATTCACCCACGTTTGTAGCTGATGAACTAAAACCTGCAGATGATCTCTCTCCGCTGTAATCATAGCTATTTCAGGATGATCGGCCCTCTCACGTGAACCTCACAGCTCTGCTTCCCACCATAATCTATAAGCTTGTCTCTCCCACATCCATTACCCTGCGATCAGCTGCTATCTCTTCTGGCCCTTCTGGAGGTGTCGGCCGGGGTGGTGAGAATAATGCCTCAGCATCGATCCTCATGTATGGTCTATAAGCCATGGGCATATCCTGAACAAATCCAAATTGTCACCGCACGTGATCAAGAGGAATCCTCTCGTACTCACCCGGCCTGTGCCCTGCGATCCACCTCAATCACTCTACACCCCTCAACTCCTCAGCTATGTTCTCTGTCACCATATAGTTCCTGTAAGGCCTCCAAAAAATATCTGCAATTGTCACCATCTCCCATACCTGCCTATAATACTCGATGTCATCTATAATGGCCTGGGATCTCACCTCTTGTTCTGTCTGGACCCATTGTCTGAATCCCAACCTCTGCACTCCTATCTCTCTTTCCTGGATTGGTCAGCCTATTGGTCGCACACACACAATGTGCTCATAGGCCCAACAATGTAATAAGTATGCACAATCCAGTGTCATCCTGTGATTTCACTTGCAGGCCCATAAACCCCTGTATAACTCCGCCAGATATGCGGGTGCCCATGCGAAAGTCACACTCCTTTCTATCATTTCCCAAACAACACACATCAATGCTTTTGGAAATCTTCCCCCATCCACCCTTGGTAATGCATAATACCCCACCGCTACCATTAATACCACTGCCAACCTTGTTTTCTCAGGGTGTGTTGCATACATTGTACCATAAGTGAATGTCAAACCTCGCTGTGTCAAATCTCGTGCAGCTGAACCAAATACTGTTGTTATCGCTCCCCACGCCACGCTAGGAAACACTTGATACACTGGTCTTCCTGTAATTAGGATCCTCAAAATTCTAAACACATCTTCCATCGTCACTATCATCTCCCCTGTTGGCAGATAGAAGGTATTCTTTTCTGGATTCCATCTCTCAATCAATGCCTGTAACATAGCATGATTGTGTGCGATTCATGAATAATAGCGGATTCCACTTAACCCCACATGATTTATCAATGCCCATTTAGCTGGTGTTACATCTGCTCGGATTCGTGACAACAAAGATAGCACACTATCATTCATCCTCAACCCTGCCTCTGCCTACATACATCAAAAAAAAACACAACCATTCAATAAATCAAATCCCCAAGTGTTTTTTCTCACATTCTAGAAATTCCTACAGTAACCGATATCAGTTATAGATAACCGATACCAGTTATCTCTAAACAATACCGGTCACTGTCAATCCTATACAGCCTACTTAAAAACATCCCCTACGATAATTATTTTTCTCGTTTACTCCTCTCTATACCTATAAACATACGTGAACACCCTGCTTACCTACCCCATAACACTCACTCTATCCCAAACCCTTGCCTATCACATTTTCTTTCTCATCTCTACCCTCTTACCTTCTCTCATCCTATTCATCAAAACATGCAAGAATTAAAATACAACCAAACAGTTTACCTCTTAGGATGCAGCAGCTTGGGGTGGAACCTATCTTCCCTCTCGTCCCTGCCTACTGGATGCTTCTCCTCGTTCAGCCATGTTCACCACCCTCTTCAAATATAACTTGCCTTTCTGCCTTCTTAATCCCAGCTCACAATTGCTTTACCTGTCTCTTTCCTCCTTATCACTCAATTTTTTCATGCAATTACCTGTATCAGTCGTCAAACAGCGTCACATTTACATATTTAACTTGTTGCATGACTCTAAAAATAAGAACTTAAGTTGCCGCCCAAGCTTTTCTATTTTTAGAAAAGCTCATTTTGGTATAACCGGTATCGGTTACCTAACCGATATCGGTCAATAATCTACCGACGTCAGTTAGCTAACCGATATCGGTCACATGCCTCCTTTTTCTTAAACCTGGGCCTTTTCTTTATTTTTTTGCAAATTTTTGTGGCACCCACCTCTTTTTCCTACATAACTACACCATTATCACTATTTTTCATCAGAATCACATCAACACATATATATATCATCACAATTTCATCAACATCATCTATCTACATTAAAACAACCATCGACAAAATACATATGATATTTTAAATATATACATCAAACCCATCAGTATACACACCATATGGATCAAACTCATCATCTATATACATTCAATTTCAAAAACCATCAACAAAACACATAAAACATTTTTTATACACACCATGTGGATCAAAATCATCATATATATATATATATCAATGTTTAAATATACAACTTCCCCTGCATGGGGGCCTCTGTCAGCTCAAAATAATACAAAGCCGGCACGCAGGCCGCAATCACTGTCAAAATCTTGACTCGGCTCGCAGGCCGGTATCAACTATACAACCTATACTCAGCTCGCAGGCTGATATATACAACAAGAATGAATAAATAAATCATATGTAGGCATGCAGGCCTCTATATCCCAGACTGCAGACCGGTGTCTATATCCAATATCTAAAAAACCATATCTGCTCCAAGGGTGTCTCAGCTCTCCCCACCACCCTCAGCCCCTCTCCCTACTGGTCCCTATGCTGGCTCTTGCCTCCTCCCTGTCACCGACCCACCGGCTGTGGCTGCGCCCCCTGGGATCTCTGGCTTCGAGAGGTCTTGGCTCTGTGTGCCACATATGGCTGATAGTCAGCCCCGGTACCATCAAGGATGTCCTGATAATACCGGGCCTCCGCTCTTTCCTCCATATAGCGGGCCTGTGCCACCATGGCTACTGGGGCTGGTCCCTCGACTCCTAATAATAGTGGCCCCTATCCTGCCGGTGCACCCTGTGCCTATACCTGTGGCAGGGCTGGTGCCTGTGGTGGTGCCTGTGGCTATGCCGGTGCCTATGGTGGTGCCTATGGCTGTACCTA
Organism: Taxus chinensis; assembly: GCA_019776745.2. Classification (NCBI taxonomy): domain Eukaryota; kingdom Viridiplantae; phylum Streptophyta; class Pinopsida; order Cupressales; family Taxaceae; genus Taxus; species Taxus chinensis. Next base: position 27,976,331 of record CM034149.1, on the reverse strand, counting down.
TGCCTGCACCTGTGCCTAGGCTAACTGCCCCTGTAGTACCCCAATCTGTGCCTGTGTAGCAGCAAGCTACCCCTATAATAACTGCACCTGTCCTACGAGCTGGTCCCTCTCCGCTATAACTGCCGCCAAATCTGGCTATGTGGGCTGTGCTCTCCTGGCTGCTCTCTGCCCTGCCCACCACACCAAAAATAAACCTGTGTACCTGGCATCATCCACTGTATCATCCACCGGCCTCTCTGCTACCCAAATGGGGTCAACAGGCTGCGGTGCCGGCAGTGGGGCCTCTACATCATCCCTCCGGTACCGTGGGAAGGGAGGTGGCTCATCCTGTCGCTGCCCCAACTACCGTCGTACCCTCTCTAGGGGTATCCACTCATACTCTCTGGGCCTCCGTCTAGCTATCCAGAAAGTATACTAGATCTAGCACATCTGTGCTCGAGCTCCTCCTCGGAGCCGATGGCCTCTGTAGGGCCTCCATACAACGTCCAGTGTGGTCAAGCCCTCTAACATATGACGGTAGTAGGCTACATCCCGTCTTATGAGCACCGCTCGTGGCTGGCCCACGACCCCCAACCACCTCTGAAAGCCATATTTGTATACAATCTATGGCCCTGGTTGCTAGGGTGGCCCTACTGGTTGTATACATATGATGTGCTCATATGCCCAGTAGTGTAACAAAAATTTCGAGCAAATCCCAAATCACCTCATCCGGCGATAACCCCATAGCTCTCTGTATAGCTGCACTAGATATACTGGTGCCCAGGCATAGCACGTATGCTCCTCTACCATCTCGTGCAGTACTCCCATCAAATCCCATGGGAAGCAGCCTCCCTCTAGGTCCGAGAGGGCGAAGCATGTGATACCTATCATCATCAACATGGTAAGCCATGTCTCATGTCTGTGTGCGTGATACATGTCGCCATAGGCAATGCTCGCTCTATGATAGGTCAATAAGGCGGATGCATCCCCAAATACCTGAAGAATGTTGTTCATCGTCATCTCTGCATCTACCTGGAACAGTGCCTCCCCTATGATCAGCAGTCTCAGGATGTGATACACATTCTCCAGGGTAATTGTCATCTCTCCAGTAGGGAGATGGAAAACATTGGTTACCAGATCCCATCTCTCGATGAGGGCAACCATAAGGTTGTGGTCCCTATCCACAGCCCTATACCACTGGACTCCGGCGAGTCCCACCTCGCGTATAATGGCCCACTGTGCTGCGGACACATGTGGCCGCATCCATCTCAATAGCGGAGGCATCCGATCCCGCATCGTAAGCTGCTGACATGCCTGTAAAAACAACCCACTTCATTAAACCTACCCTTTACAAAAACAACTACCTTAACCCTCTATACCCCCTTTTACCCCCCAACCACACCCCGACTCTATAACACACATCTACACCTACCCTACACATCCCCTTTACTACCAACCAACCAACCAACCACCCCAATATACTCTAGCCATCTACCTATACCCCCGCCACTTTAACACCTCCTACTCTATACCCAACACCTAATCTATCCTAACCGAACCAACCACACAACCACCCCATTTCCACCCCCCACCCCAATCACCTTTCCTATCAACTCTAACCCCTCCCTCTCCATCCCCAAACAACAAACAAAAACAACAAACAACCAAACAACAAACAAAACCAAAACAACAAAAACACACAACAAAAACAACAAACAACCAAACAACAAACAAAACACAAACAACAACAAAACAAAACAAAAAAAACCTAACTAATGACCGGTAACGGTCACCCTTGACCACCACCGGTCCCCTCCCCAGCACATCCTATGCACCGGCACCAGTCGAAATACGACCGATGCTGGTCAACCAAAATCCAATTTGTTCCAAATATTTGGTGACCAATGCCAGTCGCCTAGTGACCGACATTGGTCATTGTCCAGTTCTAGAGCCGAACTCGACGCAGCCCCCAAAAACATTTTTTTGCCTATTTCTATCCTTTTACACACTGGAAAACCCTACAACCCTACCCACCCTACCGTTTTAACCTAATTAACCTACCTACCCACTCCATTTTACAAATTGCTTCAATTTATTCATTATTTTATTCAAAATTTGGATTCCTACCCAAAACCCACATCTCGCTTACAATCATTAAATTCACATAATTAGAGGTTTAGAGCCTACCGGTACGACTACACGTCATTGTGGTGGGATAGGTGGTGGTGGTCCAGCTGGTCCTACACCTCCTGCTCCTCCTAGCTATGCCATGGCACCAAATCTCCTCAGCTGGGTCCTCCACCAATCAAATTCTACCTTCTACTCACTGGGGTCTACCAATCACTCACTCCTCCACTCAACTACTTCCAACTCAGTGTACAAACTCAACAAAATCAATTTTAAACCTAGACAAGCCGTATTGGTTATCAAATTGACAATGTGACAATGACAGGCCATATTTTTCTTTTTATAGGTTTTTTACCTATAATTGATATCGGTTATATTGTGCCCTAAAAACACCGGTATCGATCCTCTAACTGATATCGGTTTTATACCTATTTCACCACAATTTCTGCCCTTATTCACCAATCTCCCTTTCTCGCCACATCGTCTATACCCTTCTTTGCTAAATAGCCTTTTTTGACTTCATTGGCCCAATTCACGGCCGCAATCAACCAACTAGGCCCGCCCATAGCCGCAACCAACCATTTGGCCTGACCCAAGGCCGCAACCAACCAATCAGGCCCGACCCAAGGCCACAACCAACCAATCAGGCCTAACCCAAGGCCGTAACCAACCAATCAGGCCCGACCCAAGGCCGCAACCAACCAATCAGACCTGACCCAAGGCCGCAACCAACCATTAGGCCCGACCCAAGGCCGCAACTAACCAATTAGGCCCAACCCATGGCCCTCACTAATCAATCGGCCCGACCCAAGGCTGCACCAATTAAATACCTCACCCACAACCCGTAAATTACAATTTTATCCACCCATCGTGTAGCTTTTTGTTTAATCGAGCTCACCTATTTGTGTTTTAGCATAATTAGGGTACTTGACTTGATCAGTTGACCAACTTTGCCTAGACTGAGACTTTGACGTTTATCTCAACCAAACCAACCATTCGGTACTACCGAACATACCTAAACGTTCCTGTACCTTACCCATGATATCCCCTGGAGCTACTTCCTATGCCTTGGATACCAAGATTATATCACCCTTGTTTGGATAAACTATCGACCTTTGCCTATGAATTGCTTGTTTTCTCTTCAAATCATGTACCCTTGTCGCACTACTCTGCATTTCAACATGTGTCTGCTTCCTTGCACTTACCCCACCATCTTACCATCATCTCAACACCATTCACCCTTTATCAACCCTATCCCTGATTTCACGTCACCTCAATCTGTGATAGATTTGAGGGGGATTACCTATACCCTTAACGGGAGTAACCACTTCTTATTATTGTCAGTGCAGCTTTACAAGACAAGCTACATGATAACAAGGGGCTAATGTAGACACCAAATTTGTGTCTTACGACCCCCTATGCCCTGCATCTCATTTTGCAACCTAACCTCATCACCTAAACCTTACATAATTTATTAATTACCTTATAATCAATAAATCCACATCTCCAAACCTGCCACCCCATTTTGCCACCTCATCATGACCTAGCCCTAATCCTAAACTAACCTAATTAAGACATATAACTTGGTCTACATCCACACCCATGACTAATTACTCCTCACCCGCACCAAAACCAACCTAATAATGACTTGACCAAGCCCACAACTAATCCCTCGGAAGAAAAGGAGGGAAGGCTGGTTATTTTACTAAAAATAGCCCACTTTGACTTAACCGACATCGGTTCCTACTCGACCGCCGTCGGTTACGTAACCACCATCAGTTCTCTGTAAATGACCTCCCCCAACCAAAAACAAAGGATCTGGAATTAATTGAAAGGATCGTGAATTCACTTAGCCGAGAAGAGACAAGTGAAGGAAAGAAAAGAGTTTGCAAAGAAGGATATCAAGCCCAAGACTGCAACTGAGTAACCAGAGCCCAGTGATACTCATCCAAGCATTGGGAGAGAAGATAGCTCATCTTTGATTGTACGATCATCCTACCTGAGCCCTGCCTTCATTATCACAGTCTTTGGACCTGTGTCTTCATCAAGAACTAGTAAGTACTATCTTGTACATTCTTCTAATAACATTTCTTGGACTTCTGAATCACAGTAATTATAAGTCTACTCCCAGATCCACTACCTGGTAACACCCTACATCTAACTGTACATCCTCTACCCTTACATTGCCCCCAAGAACAGCCCCCATACTGTCTAAGTCTTCTCCATCACCCCATTACCTATCCCCAATCATTTACCAGCCTAATAAACACCATAGCCACCTTATATCCAACCTTCACTAAAATCCCGTAAATCACTACCCCTACCGATATCAGTTATTAGGAACCGGTACCAGTGACAGTGACCAGCATCGATCACTGTGATTCAAAACCAAGACCAGTCTTTTCTCTATTGTTTTAACAGGGTAATTAAATTGTAATCTTGTAATAACTTCTTTGTTAGAATTTGTGTCGATTCGTATTAGCAGGGGAACTGACCACCTTCGAAAGGAAGTCCAATATTTCCTGGGCTTAAGGAAGTTCCCTCATTTATTGTCTAATTAGAATCTGGTGGTCTTGTATTCTTACTTGCAGGTAGTCCTTCCCAGACAAAAAGGAGTTCTTCACAATCAATCTGATCTCTCTCTATGGTACGTGCACACCCTCCAAACATTCAACAGGTATTCCTCCTAGCCCTAACCCTTATCTATTTCTCAAGAGAATGAAAGGATAGAAGCAACTCTATTCCAAGAACGGAAACATCCTTCTGTGTGAAACATTACCCTATCTTAGATAGTCAGTGGGTATCTCCTCTTGTAATTGTTCCCAAAAAGAATGGAAAATGGAGAATATATGTTGACTATGGGGAACTAAACAAAGCCCCAATGAGAGATTATTTTTCCTTACCATTCATAGATCAAGTCCTAGATAACCTTTTAGGTAAACAATACTTTTATTTCTTGGATGGCTTTAGTGGGTATAATCATATCAAATTTGTTGCTAAGGATCAAGACAAAACTACATTTACATGTCCATGGGGACACTTTGCCTATAGAGTGTTACCATTTGGTTTATGCAATGCTCCTGTAACTTTCTAGAGAGCTATACTTGCAATATTTGTTGATCCAACAAACGATTGTGGTGAAGTATATATGGATGAATTCACTATACATGGAGATACATTTGAAGATGCTTTGAGAAATCTGGATAGAGTGTTAACAAGATGTGAACAACAGAACCTGTCTCTTAGTGAGGAAAAAAATTTGATGATGGTGGATGAGGGAATTGTATTAGGACACCATATTTCACAAAAAGGAATTCAGGTGGATCAAAAAAAAATTAAGATCATTTCAGATTTACCTATCCCTCATACTCCCATAGATATCAAATCATTTCTAGGATGTGATGGGTACTATAGATGCTTTATAAAAGATTTCAGTAAAAAAGCTGCCACAATGTTTAATTTGCTAACCAAGGACTCTGAATTTCTTTGGGATGAAAAGTGATAGCATGCTTTTGAAGAAATTAAAAACAAATTAATCAGTGCCCCAATATTGAGAGGTCCTAATTGGGAAAATTCATTTCATATCCAAACAGATGCCTCAAATTATTCCATTGGTGCAGTATTGGGACAAAAATATTAAGAAGGAAAGATGTATGCCATTTACTATCTTAGCAAGAATCTTACTCCCACTGAAAAGAATTACACCACCACTGAAAAGGAATTTCTTGTTGTAATTTATGCAATCGATAAATTGAGACATTATATTACAGGGTACAAGATATTTGTACACATAGATCACTCAGGAATTAAGTATTTAATGAAAAAACCAGTGGTTGGAGGAAGAGTCATTAGATGGTTATTACTTTTGCAATAATTTGATATTACCATTGCGGACAATCCAGGTAAATCTAATGTGGTAGCTGATTTTCTGTCAAGACTAACCACCACAAGGGAACAAGATCTAATCAAGGATAACTTTCTAGATGAAAAAATATTTGCAATCTCATCAAGTACACCATGGTTTGCTGATATGGAAAATTATCTTGCAATACGGAAGTTCCCTCCTTTCACTAAGAAACAAATAAAGAATTTAATTAAATCTAGTGCAAAATTCAAATGGTTAAATGTAATTCTATTTAAGTGTGGCCCTAATTTTTTCTTGTGCAAGTGTGTAAGAGAGGATGAAATCTTTGACATCCTCAGAGCATGTCATGATGAACCAAGTGGAGTACACTATTTAGTAAAAGGAACATCTCATAAGATACTCGGCACTATTTATTATTGGTCATCTTTATACAAGGATGTGAAAAGATATATCAAGAGGTGTGATCCTTATCAAAGGATGGGATATCCAAATTTCACCAATGAAATGCCTCTTCAGCTTCAAGTTGTGGTTGAACCATTTGAGAGATGGGGATTGGATTTTGTTGATCCCTTTAATCCTCCTTCACAAGGGAAGGAGTATATTCTTGTATGTACTGACTATGTGACAAAATGGGTAGAAGTGCAGGCATTGACAAATGTCACTAAGGAAGCAGTTGCTGATTTCCTTTGGAACAGAATTATGATCAAGTTTGGAGCATCAAGGAGCATAGTTTCAGATCAAGGAACACAATTCATTTCTAATATGAACCAAGATTTTACAAGGTATTACCAAATCAATCATAGGAAGTCATCTCCTTACCATCCACAGTCAAATGGACAAGTTGAAGTAACAAACAGAGAATTGGAGAACATCCTTACCAAAATAGTTGAAGTTGGGAGAAAAGATTGGGTAAAGAGACTACCTGAAGTTGTCTGGGTGTATAATACAACTTGCAAAACTAGTTTATAGGAAAAATCCCTTGTTTCCTATAGAATTTGAACTTCAGACATTGAGGACAACAGTGAAGGTGGGAATTGAATTAAATGCACCTCAAAAGGAAAGAATCCTTCAACTCAATGAGTTGGATGAATTAAGGATGGAGGAACTTCAGTAGAAAAAAATGATTCAAGAGAAAAGGAAGTAATGGCATAACATACATATCAAGAAAATACAATTCAAAGTAGGAGACTAGGCATTACTGTTTGACTCTAAGTACCAATAGTTCAAGGGAAATTTGAGAACCAGATGGTTGGGACCTTATTAGATTGATCATATTTTTGACAATGGTTCTATTTAGTTACTTCCCATTGATGGAAGTAGCAGAACACTCTTAGTCAATGGACATAGGTTGAAACTCTATAGGAAGCCTCCCACTAAGAATGAATTTTTTAGGATGATTGAAGCATACAAATAATTTGATCATATGGAAGAAGTCAGTTCTTCCAAAATGATCAAATAATCAAATGATAGATCTAAAATAAAGGGAAGAAACTGAAAACTAGCAAATGGCATCTTCTTCCCCAAAAAATTAAATATATATTAAAAAAATATCTCAAGGTCAATTGAAAACCAGCAAATGGTGGTTGACCTCTTTAAGGCTAGTTCAAATAAAGGAATTATTTTGAATTCCAAATGTCTTATCTAATCATGTTTTTTTCCACTTGTAGGAATGGCGAGTCATCATAGCAAAAGGATTACATCATCAAGGATGGTAATTATGTCTTTTAACTCATTTATGGTTGATTAAATGTTTGCATGTGTGATATAACTTAATTTAAAAAGTAGGTATGATGAGTCATCTATTTATACATTATGATTACAAGTGTGTAATCATGATGATATTGATTTGGATGGAATAAGTGGTGGCATGGTTATCATTAGTAATCATTATTGAAAACATCAAGTGAGATCAAGATTGCATAAGTATCTTGAGGAAGGAGCAGTGAATTGAGTTGGTATTCCACAGCAAAGAACAAAGAATTCATATGTTCCGTAGCTAAGAACTAAGGTTCCACAGCTAAAAACATAGATTCCACAGCCAATCTGTGAGTTCAGCAGCTAAGGAAAAGGCCTATAACCAATTCACATGAAATAAAGGAAGATAGAACTCAAGTCGATATGGGAATTAAGAAGAAATCAGAACCAGAGGATGATTCCCAGCTGCTCGCAAATGAAGAAGTAGCATCCATCTTTTAGCATGCAGGATGGCTTGAATTCGTGAATAAATTTTCAAGGCATAGTGACGAATTGGTAAGAGAATTTTTCATAAATCTAGAACATTCTAGAACAAAAGTAATAAATGTCTTTATTCCTTTCTTTGTAAATAGTGTAAGTAATGTGTCTGGAATACCCATTGTTCATGTCCAATAACTTGTAAAGGGTACTTTGAAAGAACTAGTATAATTCTTGCTACAAGAAGAAGAAGTTGAACCCTAGTATATCTATAATACAAATAAAATCATAAAAGGGGTGAGAAGGGCTAGTTTTCCCAAACCCTTTGACAGGGTTGCTTTCTAGATAGTAAAATATTTAACTTGTGATGGCCATTTTGGGTCTCTGGGAAAAGAGGTCTTTAAAATGCTGATATATCTAAAGTATGGAGCCACTGAGCCTGAATACATAATAAACCTCCCAGGGTTTCTTTTTTATTCCATTTAGACCATGGCTCAGAGATATTTCTAGGGTGTTGGAACAATTAGACATCATGGTCTAATTCACTTAATATGCCAGCACCTTTTCCTGTCAAAAATGAATGGAGAGGAAATTTGGGACAAGTTTCTTGGCAAGTTCAAGAAAAACCCTAATATTATCAAAAGGGCAATTCCAGCCCCATTCTCTCCTTCATCTAATCTAGAAACTTACACCCTATAGAAGAACAGAGGGAAATGGAAAGAGAAAACATACCAAGGAAAATAAGGTCGATGAGGAAGATAAAAAATAGCAGAGCCTTCTGTACCTATAAAAGAAATTCCATCTTCCACAGAAACTTCAGAAGAACCAATATTTGTCTCTGACGGTGATCGCTCACCCACACAAGAACCAGAAATAACAATAAGAAGAAGTTCTAGAGGGAAATTCACTGCTGGGCATATTGAACTTCCCCAGATAAGAAAAAGTCATACGAGGTCAAGGGGAACTCCAGTAATAAGGAGTGAGTAGGAAATGATGGAAGAGGAAGCTACTGACATTTTAGGCAACATGGCCATGACTCCACCTAAGCCAAGTCATATTGAAATGGAAAGAGGAGAAGAGAGATTTAATGATCAATATTTTCAGGAGTTGGTTGAACCTTCAGCAGTGCCACATGAAGAAGAAGAGTTGGCATCTAGGATAAGAAAAGGAAATTTTCTTTTAATAGAGGAAGAATGCCAAACTCCTCAAATAATTTTAGAGGAAGAGGAAATACAAGTAGTTAAACAAGCTTTTTTCTTGTCCAAAGCAGAGCTTATTATCAGAGAAAAAGATGAGGAATTAGACTTTCTCAAACTTAAATTGGAACAAAGGGAAACACTCATTGATGAGCTCATAACTCAGCTTGCAGCTAGAACTGAAGACTTATCAGCAACCAAGAATCAGTTGATAGAAAAAGAGGAAAATTTCTAGACTTCCAGAAAATAGAGTGATGTGTCCATAGCCTCTGCACAAACTAAGTTGACCTATTTTCCACTAAAAAAACAATGGGATGATATTTACAGAGAACTCAGAGAAGCCAAAACATCAAATGAGGAATTAAATACCAAGATGGAGGAAGAGATAAAGGAAAGAAAGGAATGGGAAGAAAACTTTATGAGGAAGGAAATAAAGATAAATGTCTTGCCAAAGTCCATATGGTCTATATTATGAGTGAGAAATTGCTTTCCTGCAGGAGACCTTCTCCTGCATATAGTGTGTTTTTGGAAGAGTAGTTCATTCGATGGCAGTTGTCAAGAATTGCATGTGGGATTCCACATGAATTACAAGATGAATCTAAATTCATGGCAGCTTACTCTCTATCTAGCCCTGAACAAAAAAATCTCCTATGTGAATTTTATCTTTGTAATTATATGCTACAGAAAAACACAGGATTTATGATTAACGTATATGTAGGGGAGAGTCATCTCAATGCATTTGTATCTCTTTTACAAAACCAAATTGCATGAAAGGAAATGGAATCTAGATTTTTATTGAAATCCAACTCAACAGGCCTCTACATGAGAGCTCATTATGGTAAACCTTCTACCTTCCTCACACATTTCAGAACTCATGCCTTTGATAAGAGATTCAAGACACATTACCCTGTTATTCTGTAAAAGAGTATTGATGCCTTCACTTCCTATGAGGAGGAAATATTTGAAGATATTTATGAAGGATTCTCAAAAAGGTGGGAACTCCTTATTGTTGCTTTAAAAATAAGGGAAGTAATTTCCCCTACAAATATGATATGGAGTTTAGAGAGGGCCAAAGCATTATGCACCATGATTCCCCAAGTCAATGAAACCTACAGCCAAATATGGATGGGAATGTGAATGAGGCCACCTCTACTTCTCACCCCTATGTCTCCTTGGTAGAACAGAGAACCTCAAGACCCTGCTAAATTTGAAAAATGGGAGACGAAAATTAAAAAAGGAGTTGGTTACAGTACATCTGAGTGTAAGCATTGGAAAATTCAGTATCAACCATTCGATCTGAGCAATCAAATGGAATGTAGAACATATGATCCCACTTTTAAAGAATGAGTTTGTAAAGGGACTTCTAAACAAGTAAGTCTGGGGGAAATGATGAGGCTAGTATATGTCCTATTAATGTATAATATATGATCTCATCATACTCTCCTTTTGAAAAAAAATTGATTACATTGTGTGACTTTTAGTTGATCTGATATTAGTTAGGATGTAACTATCTGTCTTTTGATTGATTGTGATCCTAATGTTAAAAAATCTGAAATTCCTAACATAGTGTGTGTTTAAATTCAGTTTTGTAATAAAGCAGGTCTAATCAATCAAGGAAATGAAGTAGGTGGCGTTCAATATGTTTTTGATAGCATCTGATCCTACATAGCTTAGTTCTGGAACTTCCAAGCTAGTTCCAAAACTCCATCACATAGTTATCATTTAGTTCCAGAACTTTCAGACTTAGTCCCGAAAATCCAGAATTTAGTTCCAGAATTTTCAGACTTAGTTCTGGAACTCCTATTGACAACTCCAGAACTCTCACAGGTTTTGGTTCTTAGCAATTTTCTTTGGTTCTGGAACTTCTCCAAAGTTTCAGAACTGATGGGATTTATCTATTTTAAACCACATCCAGAAATTTTGCATCTACAATCATGAAGGACGAGAAGTTTTGAACACATATCTAGGAAGAGTTTGTTATCCAAAATTCACCCCCAAGGTAATTTTGATAACATGCAAGCAATTATATTGATTCAGGGCGAAAAGTCATGTTTCTAGGGTCCCCTCATATTTGTCTAACTCCCCTGTCCAAGAGGAAGAGAGTAAGTTCTGAGAAAATGCGAAAAAAAAGGTTCAAGAAGGCAAATAGGTCGATCCAGGAAAAATCGTGAAAATTGGCTAAGTCCTGCTCAAGGTCGCCTCCGGGACGTGTGGGACAGAAAGGCGCGAACCGGCCGGTTCGGCCGAAATCAACACAAACAGTCTGAAATGCAGCAGGGACAAATGGGACAAAAGTACGCGGCGGGCGCGAAAAGCCGATCCGGCCGAAAGAGGAAGAAAAATTGGCTAAGTGTTGCTCGGGACGTTTGGGACAAAAAGACCCGAACCGGCCGAAAAAGAGCACAGGCAGTCAAAAAACGATTGGGACATCTGGGCCGAAAAGGCGCGAACCGGCCGAACCGGGCGAAAAAGGTCGAGTCAGTCCGAAGGCAAATGGGACAAGCGGGACAGATGGATGCGAACCAGCCGAACCGGCCGAAATCAGTCAAGGCAGTCCAAAAAACAAAGCGGGCCAAGTGGAACAAAAATGCGCGAACCGGCCGAAATGAGCACAGGCAGTCAAAGAGGCATTTGGGACGACTGGGACAAATGGGCCCGAACCGGCCGGATCGGCCGAAATCAGTCAAGACAGCACTAATCAAATGGGACATCCGGGACAAATGGAGCCGAACGAGCTGAGGACCAATCAGATCATGACACGTGTCGCAGGAGGAAAAGTCAACGTTTGGTCCGGAAACTTCAAACGGCCATAACTTTTGACTCCGAGCTCCGATTTTGATAAAATTGGACTTTCTGGAACGAGCACGACGTCCTCTACGCCACAAAAAATTTATATTTTTAATGAGGGTAGATATATTTAAATAAGAGAAACATATTCGGCTCCAGTCAGTTAATGCTCATTCCCGTCAAATGACAGAAAACGCCTGCCAGGCCCAAAAGAGCTGCCCGCACTCAGAAGGCCATAACTTTTGCATTTCTCAACGAAATCGCACAAAATTGGTACCGTTGGAATCGTGGTTCCGAGCCCGATGCATACAGCAATCAAGAAATTCCAGATTTGATCAGAAATTGATTGAGTATTTTTAAGGAAACGTGGCCGGGTTCAGAACAGTGTTTTATTTGGTAGCTGGGAGTGCAATTAAGAGGCATGGTCATCATTCCTTCTCTGCTGCAGCACATGGGACAGTATGGGGAGCCTTTTGCAAGTAATGTATACCCATTCCACTCAATTTAATGCCTCTTATAGGTGGTTGAAGGACAGATTTCGGGATTTCCATTTTCCCTTCTCTTTTCCTTCTCATTTTTCTATAAATTGGAGTGTTGGGCTCATTGTAAAGGGAGAGAGTTTTTGGGTAACAAAGCTCTGTCAAAATTGCTTTGTGAAGCCAGTGTGTTGCAGGCCCTTGTAGTGGACTCCTTGCATGGTGATCCAGGCCCTTATCTTGTAATAGACTGAATTGTGCATACCAGGAAGCAATAAAATACAAGTTTGTGGATGTATCTTCCCCTGCTGTGTTTTCTTGCATTCTTCTTGCCCCTTTAATCTTTCTACAAGTATATTGTGTCTATTTATTATGTTCTTGTAGGAACTCATTATCATTGTGTGTGCTTGGAATATTGCTGTGAATGCATTTTGCTGGATTATGGTGAACTGTCATCACCTCTTCTAGTGTGCACTTTGCCTCTGTATTTCACACATTTGGAGATTACTCTCACATCCTCCTTTTCTGGTGTATCACCGCTTTAGTGTAGGCTTTCATTTTATGCATTTTCTCTCCCTGGTCCCTTGGAATTTTAGATTAGAACAGTTAGCCTGCCTGCACTGGAGTAGATTGTGGCAGGTAGTTTAGGAGCAAGAACCAGCTTTCTCTGGAGGTCTATCTCAAGTAGCAAGTCCCACAACTTGGAGATAGTACGCATGTTATCCAATCACACTGGATGCTTAGAGTGATCAAACTAGAAATCTGATCAATATCTAGGGGTGCTGTGATTCGGTGATAACAGTTCTGGCACGCCCGGTGGGAGCTCAGAGGTCTTCAATTTCATTACAACAAGATTGATGTGCACTTGTTGTAAGTTCCAGCTTTGAAGGAGCTTTAAAATCGCACATCTGGCGACTCCAAAAGAGGCATAATCTGCTGGTTTCTGTAGTCCAAGCCTGAAAAATTTATGAGAAGAATACAGACCAGGTCAAGAACTAGGGAGGAAGGATTGTTTGTTTATCTGCATCTATCTCCAGGCAGAGAAAGAAGGGGAAGAAGAGCTCAAAGATCTGCGTCTCCACCTAATAGAACTTTGTCTACACCTCCACCTGGTAGACCTTTTCTCGCATCAACAAGGGTTCTCAGGCCAATCAGAATGGCGCAACCACTAAATCCCTTTGTCAATTTCACTGGCAGCAGCCCACTTGCCCTCAATGCACAGAATCCAGTTCCAATTGCAGCATTGAAGAACATTCCATTTTTCACTGGAGAAAATCATACCACTCCTGGTGATCATGTCAAAGACATTGCTAACGTCTGTGCAATCCATGAGATAAACGAAATGGATGTGGCTGTCAAACTGCTGGCATCATCGTTCAAAGGGAAGGCATTGCAATGGTTCAGAAGCCTTGAAGCTGGTTCTATCACGAATTGGAATCAGTTATGCATAGTTCTCCATGAGCAGTTTGGAGAGAAGGGAGACAACTTGTCTCTTCTAGAGCAATTGACAACTATCAAGAGAGCCCCCAATGAGCAGCTGACTGACTTCAACTTCAGATTTCAAAGGTCTTGGGATAGGATTCCAGTGGCAGTCAGGCCAACAGCAGAAGGTGCTTTTCTATACTATCTTAAAGCTTTGAATTCTGATATTTCTATGTTAATTCAATCTATGGGAGGCACAACCTTACCTGCTTCTTATAGCATTGCCATTAGGGCTGAAAACTGTCTTATTCAAGCTGGTAAGCTAGCTCCCAGGCCCCCAATGCCATTATACCCAAGTTTGGAGAGCCCAAGTACTAGTCAAGCACCTGTCTTAGCTCCTATTCCCACTCCTAGAAATCAAAGTTCAAATGAAGCTTCCACTTCATCTCCAAATGCCCCAAATGAGCTTCAAGAAGTTATGAAACAATTGCAAAATTTGGGTAATGAGCTGGTCACACTCAAGAGACAGCAAGCTCAAAGTTTTAGACCTTCCTATCAGCCTCAAGCTCAACCAAATAGGCAACCATACCAACCTCAAAGACCACCCAATCCAGCTGCAAATCAGAATCAAGCAAGGCCTCCTGCCAACAGACCATTTCAGCCCTACAACCCCAATGTTGCATCTGCATCCAGAGCTTTGGTGCCAGTCCAAAATAACATGGCCCAAGAGTATGATTGGTGTTTCCCGTGCAGTCAGCCACATAACCAATCAATGTGCTTTAACGGTGCATTAAATCAGGCTCTAATGGTGCAAACCATTGGTGGGTCACAAGAGTCCAGCCACGAAGAAGACCAGCAGCAAGGGGCACCTCAGCAAGGAACATCTCCGAACGAAACTACTCTTGTCAATTGGCAGGCTGAAGATTTCTGTGGTATGAATCAAATACCCTCTCAAAGTGTTGCAGCCAACACAAGATAAAAGAGGAGAAATATGGGTGAAGAAGCAGCCATTGGTTTCAAGCAATCCACAACCTTCTACCACTCCACAAGTTGCTGGCAAGCAAACTGTAGTTCCAAACATGCAAGGAGCATCCAAACCAGCTCCTAAACCGACTCAGATGCTAGCTACTGCCACTCATTTGCAAGGAACGAATGTGCAGGCCAAGGGACAGCAGAGGGATACTTCATCTCCATTTAGTATCATTGATCAGATGAAGAAGACAAATGTAAACATATCCATGTGGGAATCACTATCTATCCCAGGACAGAGAGATTTGCTACAAGCTGCCATGAAGGACTGGTCAACTTCAAATCACCATGTCCAGATGCAAGAGGAGGTACTCACAAATGCTGCCCAGCCTGAGGGAAATCATGGAGGACAGCAAGGTAAAATGTTGAAGCCCCCTCCATTTTATGTTTCATTGATCATAGGAGATAAGCTGGTGCATAATTACATGATTGACTCTGGGGCAAGTAGTTCAGTAATGCCAAAACAGATAGCTGACCAGTTAGGGCTTCAATATGAAGTCGTCTCCAAGGGTGTAGTGCAATTAGATGGGACAGCAGTGACAACGGTTGGAGTAATCAAAGGTTTGAGCCTCACACTGCATGCATGTCCCAATGTAGTAGTGTTACAAGATGTGTCAGTCATAGACCTACCACCACTCTTTGCATTGTGCTTGTCAAGAGACTTCACTGCTAAAATTGGAGGCTATCTTTCGGCGGATTGGTCACACATGTTGTTCAGAACAAGATATGGAACTAAGGCTACAATCAGGTCTGAACCTATTGCAAACTTCCATATTGAGCCTTACACTCCAAGCCAAATCAATGCCAACTGTTCAGCGTTTGATCAAGAAGATTATCCAAGCACTGATGAAGCTGACACCAAGGTTGGAAGCATCCCAGATTTGACTCTTGATGAATGGGCAAGCAAAGTGCATGCTTTTGATCCCTATCAAGAAATAGAAGAATCTGAGCTAGGAGTCTATTGCATACATGAAGAGAAGTCAACCTATTCCCAGCATCACCAAGCCAGATCATAAAGACAAGAATGAAGTATGGCAATTGTTCTTTGATGGGTCAAGGAGTAGACAAGGTGCAGGAGGAGGAGCTATGCTCATTTCACCGCAAGGTATAAGGTATTACTCAGCCTTCCGTTTCCAGTTTTCCTGTTCAAACAACACAGCTGAGTATGAAGCCTTAATTCATGGACTGCACTGGGCAAAGAAGAAATGCATCAGGAATTTACAAGTGTTTGGTGATAGTGAGCTGATCATAAACCAAGTCAAAGGAAAAAATGCTGCCAAAAATAATCTGTTGAAGAACTACAAAAATCAGGTATGGGATCTTATTGAAGATTTTGAAGCTTTTAGCATCATTTCCATCCCAAGAAAAAAGAATGAAGCCGCTGACAGACTGGCAGCAATTGGGGCTACGTTTGATGTTGTAGAAAGTATCAAAAGGGAGAAAACTCAGCCTCATATCAAAGTGGTTGTGAGACCAGCTGTTCCAGATAACAACACAAGTTGGCAAGTCTTCGAGAATGATCAGCAGATTGTTAATTTCCTACAAGAAGAAGCTGAGTTCTCCATGAGAAATCAAGACAAGCTGGAACAGCAGTATGGTGACCAAGTGGTGCAGCTGAGGACTAACAAACTGCCAAAAGGCCTCATAACGCTTGGAGTCAATATTCAACCCGAATGATCAGTTCCAGAAGGAGAAAGCGAGCATCCAAGTAAAGGGTGAAGATTCAGAGCCTATTTCAGTGGAAGAAGGCAAGACATTACAAATTGGCAAAGTAAGTACTCCACAAGAGAAATCTGATTTTGTTCAGCTTTGTCAAGAATTCCCAGATGTTTTTGCTTGGACTTACAAAGATTTAAGAGGTTTCAACCCAAATTTGGCACAACATACTATTGAGTTGGATCCGGAATCCAAGCCTGTCAGGCAAAAGCAAAGGCCGGTAAATCCTCATATCGAACCTCTCATGAGAAAAGAGTTAAGTAAGCTCATTGAGGCTAGTATCATCTTTCCCATCAAACACTCAAGTTGGGTTGCAAATTTGGTGCCGGTAAGAAAGAGAAATGGAGAAATAAGATTGTGTGTGGACTTTCGTGATCTAAATAGAGCATCACTCAAAGATCATTATCCGCTTCCATCAATGGAACAAATATTGCAGGTTGTAGCTGGTTCAGAAAGGTTTTCATTGCTAGATGGATATTCAGGCTATAATCAGATAATGGTGAAGGAAGAAGACCAATTCAAGATGGCCTTCACTATAAAATGGGGCACATATGCTTACAAGAAGATGCCATTTGGACTGTCAAATGCCGGAGCAACATTTCAGCGAGCTATGGATATGGCGTTCAAAGGCTTGATCAACAAGATAGTGCTGGTATATCTAGATGATATCACTGTCTTCTCAAAGAATGCAGCAGACCATCTCTTTCACCTCAGACAAGTGTTTCAGAGGTGTAGAAGGTTCGGAGTGTCATTGAATCCAAAGAAGTGTGTATTCTTGGCACACGAAGGCAAATTGTTGGGCCACATTGTCTCTAAGGAAGGGCTAACAATTGATCCTGAAAGGGTTGAAGCCATCCGAATGCTTCCATTGCCACACCACAAGAAATCTCTCCAAAGCTTCTTAGGAAGGATAAACTTTGTCCGCAGATTTGTGCCTAATTTTGCCACTCTTGTGAAGCCTCTAACTATGATGTTGAAGAAGAGTCTGGCATTCAAATGGACAGCAGAGGGCAAAGAGAGTTTTGAAAACATCAAGCATGCAATATCACAAGCTCCAACTCTTATCAACCCAGATTTCTCAAAGGACTTCATGTTGTATGCGTTTGGAGGATCAGATACAATCTCAGCTATCTTGACACAGCTGAATAGAGAAGGTTCAGAACAGCCCATAGCATTCTTCAGTCAAACCTTGGAAGATTACGAAATAAAGTATTCTTTCATCGAAAAGCATGTCCTTGCTGTCATCAGGAGCTTGAAGAAGTTCAGACACTTGGTCTCAAACAATAAAATTCAGCTGCTGGTGTCTCATGCTGGTGTCAAGGACTTCCTCCTAAACAAGGATTTAAATGAGAAGAGAGCAGGTTGGATCACTCGGGTGATGGAATATGATATCGAAATCAAAGTGACCAAGCTGGTTCGTGGCAAAGGCTTGTGTGAGCAGCTCGCTTCCAAACAACCAGACGAGTCAAAAAGTGAAGAGGATGCTGTCCTGCTACTACAGAATGATCAAGAACAGCCAGCTGATGATGCACCCATCCCATGTTGGACCCAAGACCTTGGTGCACTACCTCCAAACAGGCTTGTGCCCCCCAGAAGTGAGCAAAGCAAAAAGGAGATACTTCAGATTACAAGCCATTCCATATGTGCTTGTTGATGAAGTTTTGTTTAAAAGGGACATCAATGGTGTTCTATTAAGATGCATTGGAACAGGTCAAGTTGAGAAAATCCTACACGAGTTCCATGACAGGGGAAGCAGGAGGCCACTTTGCTCCACGAGTGACAGCTCTAAAAATCATGAAAGCTGGTTACTATTGGCCTACTGTGTTCAATGATTGCTACTCATGGGTCAAGAAATGCAAGAAATGTGCGTTCTTCACGGGGAAAGAAAGGTTAGCAGCGCTGCCCCTTCGTCCAATTTCAGTAAATCAGCCATTCATGCAATGGGGATTGGACTTCATTGGAGTCATCAATCCCAATTCAAGTCAGGGCCACAAGTGGATACTAACAGCAACAGACTATTTCACCAAGTGGACTGAAGCAGTGGCACTCAAGGAGGCAAATGAATCTAATATCTTAGATTTCTATGAAGGGATAGTCACGAGGTTTGGTGCCCCTGCCACTATCATATCAGACAATGCATTGGCTTTCCTTGGCACAAAGATCACTGAATGGGCTGTCAAGAATTGTGTCTATCTCAGCACTTCATCAAACTATTACCCTCAAGGTAATGGCCAAGCCGAGTCTACAAACAAGAATCTACTAAGAATCATCAGAAGGACTCTTGATGAGAATCAGAGAACTTGGCATGCAAAGCTCAAATCAGCTCTATGGGCTGATAGGATCACGCCCAAGAGATCTACAGGAAGCTCTCCATACAAGCTTGTATACGGGAAAGAAGCAGTTCTACCTATATCACTTGAGTTGCCAGCACTGGAACTCATGAAACAGTTGGAACTAGCTGAGTTTGAACCTATGGAAATCAGGTATGCAGAGCTGATGGAATTAGAAGAAACAAGAGAGCACGCAATGCAGACCATAGAAAAAGATAAAGCATTGGTCAAAAAGAGTTTTGACAAGAAAGCTAAGGCCAGGATATTGCAAACTGGAGATTTGGTACTGAAGTGGGATGCTGATCGTGCAAAACCAGGAAAGCACTCCAAGTTTGATGCCATCTGGAGTGGCCCGTACATGATCATCGAATGCAAATGTAGCAATGCTTTCCGACTGGCTAAGATGGATGGTGAAGAGTTGCAGATTCCGGTCAATGGGATCTATCTCAAACGCTGCTACTAGAAAGATAGCTTCTCATCCTTGTAAATATTAATTTAGATTTTCCATTCCTCTAAGTGCTTATGCACATTGTACTGCTGTTAGAGTAGTTTTTATTTTCCTAAGTGCTTGTGCACATGTCCTATTGCTTCTAGTATGTGCATGTTCGCAGTTCACCAGGCTCCTGGAAAAGAATTTGCAGCCATGAGAAGACCAGCTCAACAAATGTTCAAATGGCTCAAGGACACAGGTTTTCAAATTCCAGATCAGCTGAGAGGCCATCAAACAGACTCCATGCCCAATGGATTGCTTCAAACAGCTGGTCGTTCCTCATCTAGCAGGCAGATGACCCCGCTGAGTCACCAAAATTGTTATCCAAAATTCACCCCCAAGGTAATTTTGATAACATGCAAGCAATTATATTGATTCAGGGCAAAAAGTCATGTTTCTAGGGTCCCCTCATATTTGTCTAACTCCCCTATCCAAGAGGAAGAGAGTAAGTTCTGAGAAAATGTGAAAAAAGGTTCAAGAAGGCAAATAGGTCGATCCAGGAAAAATCATGAAAATTGGCTAAGTCCTGCTCAAGGTCGCCTCCGGGACGTGTGGGACAGAAAGGCGCGAACCGGCCGGTTCGGCCGAAATCAGCACAAACAGTCCGAAATGCAGCAGGGACAAATGGGACAAAAGTACGCGGCGGGCGCGAAAAGCCGATCCGGCCGAAAGAGGAAGAAAAATTGGCTAAGTGTTGCTCGGGACGTTTGGGACAAAAAGACCCGAACCGGCCGAACCGGGCGGAAAAGGTCGAGTCAGTCCGAAGGAAAATGGGACAAGCGGGACAGATGGATGCGAAACCGGTTGAAATCAGTCAAGGCAGTCCAAAAAACAAAGCGGGCCAAGTGGAACAAAAATGCGCGAACCGGCCGAACCGGCCGAAATGAGCACAGGCAGTCAAAGAGGCATTTGGGACGACTGGGACAAATGGACCCGAACCGGCCGGATCGGCCGAAATCAGTCAAGACAGCACTAATCAAATGGGACATCCGGGACAAATGGAGCCGAAGGAGCTGAGGACCAATCAGATCATGACACGTGTCGCAGGAGGAAAAGTCAACGTTTGGTCCGGAAACTTCAAACGGCCATAACTTTTGACTCCGAGCTCCGATTTTGATAAAATTGGACTTTCTGGAACGAGCACGACGTCCTCTACGCCACAAAAACTGGATTTATTATTTTTAATGAGGGTAGATAGATTTAAATAAAAGAAACATATTCGGCTCCAGTCAATCAATGCTCATTCCCGTCAAATGACAGAAAACGCCTGCCAGGCCCAAAACAGCTGCCCGCACTCAGAAGGCCATAACTTTTGCATTTCTCAACGAAATCGCACAAAATTGGTACCGTTGGAATTTTGGTTCCGAGCCCGACGCACAAAAATCAAGAAATTCCAGATTTGATCAGAAATTGATTGAGATTTTTAAGAAAACGTGTCTGGGTTCAGAACAGTGTTTTATTTGGTAGCTGGGAGTGCAATTAAGAGGCATGGTCATCATTCTTTCTCTGCTGCAGCACATGGGACAGTATGGGGAGCCTTTTACAAGTAATTTATACCCATTCCACTCAATTTAATGCCTCTTACAGGTGGTTGAAGGATAGATTTCAGGATTTCCATTTTCCCTTCTCTTTTCCTTCTCATTTTTCTATAAATTGGAGTGTTGGGCTCATTGTAAAGGGGGGGAGTTTTTGGGTAACAAAGCTCTGTCAAAATTGCTTTGTGAAGCCAGTGTGTTGCAGGCCCTTGTAGTGGACTCCTTGCATGGTGATCCAGGCCCTTATCTTGTAATAGACTGAACTGTGCATACCAAGAAGCAATAAAATACAAGTTTGTGGATGTATCTTCCCCTGCTGTGTTTTCTTGCATTCTTCTTGCCCCTTTTATCTTTCTACAAGAATATTGTGTCTATTATTATGTTCTTGCAGGAATTCATTATCATTGCGTGTGCTTGAAATATTACTGTGAATGCATTTTGCTAGATTATGGAGAACTGTCATCACCTCTTCTAGTGTGCACTTTGCCTCTGTATTTCACACATTTGGAGACTACTCTCCCATCCTCCTTTTCTGGTGTATCACCGCTTTAGTGTAGGCTTTCATTTTATGTATTCTCTTTCTCTGGTCCCTTGGAAATTTAGATTAAAACAGTTAGCTTATCCAGCATTAGAGTAGATTGTGGCAGGTAGTTTAGGAGCAAGAACCAGCTTTCTCTGGAGGTCTGTCTCAAGTAGCAAGTCCCACAACTTGGAGATAGTACCCATGTTATCCAATCACACTGGATGCTTAGAGTGATCAAACTAGAAATCTGATCAACATCCAGGGGTGCTGTGATTCGGTGATAACAGAGTTATCCTACAACTATCTGATCAACTTCCATCCAACTCAGCATCTATTCTGGGCATGATTCGATTTCATCAGAATCATTGAAGACAACTAGGATTGTAAAATTTATATAAATGCAGATCTACATTAGAATATAGAGGAGAAAATTAGAGATATAGAATAGAGAAGAGAAATAGATTATCCAGATCTAGTACGTTTTGTAATACGGAATATTTTCATCAATAAAATAGCCATTTTGATTTGAGAGAATTCTAAGTTGTTAAAATATTGATTCAAGTAGGAGCAAGGGCCCACTCCCTCAAGGACCAAGATATTCATTTATTTGGTATTTATATTTCTTCAGCAAATAGCTTAGATCTGTTAATTTTGTATTGCTTTAGTTCTTTCAGTTAAATTCTATTGCATACTTGTGCCTATAGGTGTTTAGATAAATATTTGTATTACTTGTAATTGTTTTCAAGCATTTTAATCTAAGTGTTTACTTTCAAAAGCAAGTGTGTTTATCTTCCAACAGCAAGTGTGTTTCCTTTTTGCATGGTGTGTTTCGTTTCAGCAAGCTTTCAGTGTGTTTTATTTTCAGCAAGTTTTTATAGTTTGATTTGAATAAGGTTTTACCAAAAATCCTTAAGACATTAAAGAGATCCCCCAGAAAATATAAAAATAGTTACCGTCAACTACTAGATCATATAAAGTAATCTTATTGCATATAGCTTTGGACACACCCCTGGTTTGATATGACATCAACAAGAAGTTTATTAAATGAAGGGAATAACGACACCCATCAATTACCATATTGTATTAAGATCTTTGTCAGCCTACATATTTCACTTATTGTTTCATATCCTCACTCCCAAGTTTTCTTCAACCTACTTCTCCACAGTATGGGTCATTATCGATCCAAACCAGGTAACATTTTATTTACATTTATTTTAGTCAAATCATATTTTTCAATCAATTTTAGTCATTTCTCAAAGTTAGTAATATTTTTGTTTATGCATGTTATCTATTATTACATCCTTTACTTCACTTTTTCTAAAAAATGGGGGTTTAAATTCATGAAAGAAATGTCACACTTCTTGAAGTCAATTTTTTTTGAGAAACCCCCACATATCCTATCTAATCAATCTCCTTTTTAGTTTGTCTTACTTGCAGGTTTATCAACTACAGTAATGATCAATTACTCAGCACCTACCCATTCACGTATATCATGATTTTGAGGTACTATAAACCCTCTATATTATGAGTTGTTAGTTTCATTTAGTAGTTAGCTTATTAATTTGAGTACAAACAAAGAAATTTGTAGAAAATTATTGGCATATCTGGTGGGATCCCCCTTAGGTGATCCATTATCATTTATTTTCTATTTTTCTTGCTTCTTCTGTCTTCTACTAACACTATAGCATAAGGCCCTACTTCTTCCTTACTCATGTTGGTTTAGCTGTTAGATTTATCTTCGCTAAATTTTAGATAAAAAGGAAAATATTTATCTAGGTATTCCTCATTTTTCCTTATTTTCTCCTTTCTGCATTTTATTTCCCCTTTATGTGTGTGTCCTCATCGAAATATCACATTTTTATTTGGTTTAAAAATAACCTTCTTTTTGACATCCTTCTTACTTACATATTCTAAGTAGGGGTTAAATTTTTGCATCTCACATTCCTCACACACAAACCAAACTCATGCATTCAAATCAACACATATAGAAATCCTCCTACCTGATACATTGATTGGGATTTCATCACCCAATAAACATCCTCATGAGACTCCCCCAACCATATTAGTCTTTGATTACTTCTTTTATTATAACCCCTCTTTAGTGTCTCTCACTCAAAATCCTCTATTCAAACCACTACCTTAGGAGAATTTAATTTCTTCTTCTATCATAATTTTTTCCCATCTAGATCAACCACCCCTCCTTATGCATCCATACTTTTTGGACCTCTTATCATCCCTCATGGTGACTTGGATTTCCAACATCTCCTTGATGCTAATCTAGTGGCTCTCTAAAACTATCTCCTTAGGAAATCAACTCAGCTTCCCCCATATGGTCCACCACTTCAGCATATTTATCCTTATCAAAATAATCACGATGTCAATCAAAAATTTACAGTAAATGATATTTCCTCATCTTCTAACAATCCTCCACCCCACCAAACTTCTCATCTAGTCATGTCCATTCCACCAAATCTTCACCCAATCAATACAACCATCACCACTACCCTTCCTATTGCCTCTTCAGCCCCAATATCGTGTCCCCTATTTGAATAATATGAGCCCCTCACATCACACATGTATATCAGCACTTCCCAACCTCTTCTTATGGGTACACTTCCTTATTCATTTTCTAACCCCTTTCAACAACAATTTCAGCCCACCTATACTCATCAATTTCCTACCCAGTCTCAATAATCATACATTATCCCTGTGACATAAAACCAAAAATTCCAAACTCAACCTTTAACTTGCATTCATCAAGTTGTCCCCCAAACACACATTCAATCTCACCAAAAACATTATCTATCTATCTCACAAGTTGTGTAACCACAACCATAACCCATTATAACTTCATCAAATAATCCTATGTACAATCTCATGAATAGGTTATCCAACCTTGAGGCTATAATTCTAGGGCCCAAAGTTACATTATCATATGAAAAAAATATGCCAGAAGCTAATTCATCCATCCATACCTGTTTCACCTAATTCTTAGATTGTTTCTTTGAAGCATTGACGAAACAGATAGGGTAACGAGCGTAGGAGGAATACATGTTCAAATGTTAGTTGATGGGTTGTTGCACACATATGACTTCTAAATCCATAGCTGATCATGAGAGATTCCTTTTGGCTAGAAGGAACTACCTGTAATGAAAACAAAACCACCAGAAGGAATTAAACAATATGGGTAGTGAACTGCCTAGCGTATGCTAGATCTGGGAAGTGTGATACTTCCTAGATGGTTGTCAGTCCACTATTTTAAAAAATTTAATGCTATAAACAAAGTAAATCCTATTTTTATTTAAAATTATTTAGGTATCTCACTTAAAACATAATACGAAATATATCTTATCTAACAGGTTAAGCTAGAATAGAATCCAAAGGTCAAATGATTGGTTTTGGGTTCTGCAAGTTTGACAAAGGTCTTAGGTAGATCACAGGAGAATGGGGGTGAGATGAAATTTGGTGGGTAGGTCTCTATTCTAGGCTGTATGGGAAAATATAGAGACTGATGTCGGTAAGGGGTGACTGATGGCGGTTAGGTGTAACCGGTGCCGGTTACTGTGAGATCTAAAAATGTCACAGAACAAGTTGTGGTCTCCTTTGTGATTGCACAAAGGACTTTGGTGGGTCGAGATGAGGAATTGGGTGACTGGAGTAGGTTTTGGTGAGGTTTTAATGGGTATATGGAGGTGAAAACATTGGAGAAATTGAAAAGGGGGCAAGGTAAAAAAAGATGATAATATGATGATGAAATGAAATAAACCAGGGAAGTATGATGTTATACTTACTTGGATTCTCATCCTGAATGCCTGTGTGT
The DNA here is from genome assembly GCA_019776745.2 of Taxus chinensis. Taxonomy (NCBI): domain Eukaryota; kingdom Viridiplantae; phylum Streptophyta; class Pinopsida; order Cupressales; family Taxaceae; genus Taxus; species Taxus chinensis. The sequence goes on along the minus strand of CM034149.1, from coordinate 27,950,864 downwards.
GAGGGATGGAAGTGCTAATGATGGGTTTGAAGGTTACAAGTGATCACCAACTAAATAAAATATTTTGCATGGGCTGCATGTACACTCCTCTTTGCTTGGATAGATCAGATCATGGCTGGGATGGATGTGCAGGAGAAGATGCTCAATCTCCTTCCTCACATGTGAGTTTTTCACTGGAATTTGCTCTCTGAAGATGTGTTATCTCTCTGAGATGTGCTCTTGCTCGTCAACCTTCTCTCAATGTTTTCCACACTTTTTCCAACCCTGAGAATAAGGTATTTTAGGGGTTAAAAGGCGTAACCGATGGCGGTCCAACTTAACTGCCGATGATTAGGGGTAACCGACATCGATCAAGGTGGGATTTCCTAGGTTTACTAAACTATGGAGATCCTCCTGATTTCCTTGGATCTCATGTCATTATCTCATGGATTATACTGGGAGATTCTTATGAGCATGCAGGAATGTGGTTAAAGGGAATGTAAGCATTGATTTTTAGGGTTTGGGTAAGTCTTAGTTAGTTATGACAACTTGCTAAGAATAGGTCTTAGGTTGAGTTGGTTTGATGAGGTGTCTAAGTGAAGTGTATGTGTGGATATTATTTAAATAAGATATTTAAATAATAAATATAGTGAAGATAATGAATTAATTTAATTAGATTAATTAAATTAATATTAGTGGGGTGAAGGGGGTCATGGCTAGGTAAATGTAATAAAGGGTGCTTGTGTGTCGAGGTACCAAAGGGGAGTGTGACCTAATTTTAATGTCTACATTTTTCCCCTTTTTTTTACGTAGCTCATATTGGTAAGCAACGCTAACAAAAATAAGATGCAGTTTCCCCATGTGTGGGTGAAGGTGATCCCCCTCAAAGAGGGAACTGACGAGACAGCAGGCTGAAGTGGTGAGTGGTTTGATAAAAGGAAAATGTGGGGAAAAGGTAAGTGGGTACAGAGGAAAAGGGTGAAAGATCGACTCGGGAAATCTAAGTAATGTGTCAGGGTCAAAGGTAGCAACATTCAAATGCACGCACACGTATAAAATGCAGCATGCTACCGAGTTGAAGAGAAGGAAAACTCTACATCATCTAAGGTCCATAGGTTTATCCGAACAAGGTTGAAGTGAATCTGGTATCCAAGGTATAGGATATGGTCAAGAAAAACAACATAGGTTAGGTGCAGGAACATTTAGGTATGTTCTGGTAAACCAAAGGTAGGGTCAGGATAAACAGTTATGGCAATAGGCTAGGTAAGGTCATTAGGTCAATCAACACAGGTAACAGTGCTACAAGGAATAGTGAACACATGAGGTCAAAGGTCACTAGTGATGGTCCAGGTCTAAATATCTAGCTCACGGAACGGGTAAGGCAAAGGTATGGGTAAAATAATAAGAAGGCCCCAAAGGAGGACAAATGGAGGTAGGTGAGGAGGTCTGGAAAGGTAAGGTAATGGGTTGGGTAAAGGTTAGATGGGGTAAAGGAGAAAGGTAAAGGGTGGGGTAAATGGAAAAGTAAAGGCAATGAGTAGGTGAGGGTGACCGATGGTGGTCATGGATAACCGACATCGGTAGAGGAAAACTGACGACAGTGAGGCAGGGCACGCGACTGATGCTGGTCAAGGGTGACTGACGTTGGTTAGGTTAGGTTGGTTATAAAAACAAAAAATCTACATTTGTATTATTCATTTGTTATCTGTGAAGTGAAGAAATGACAAAAAAAGAGAGAAAATCGAGAAAAGTGTCTGGAGAAAATGGAACAGTGAGCTAGTAGTCTGATTCGATGAGGGTTGGGTTGGTGAGTAGCGGGTCCATGGGATCAGGGTGAGAGAGTTGATTGGTCAAAGGTTACGAGTAGTTATTCGGTGATGGCAGAGGCTAGAGAGGGATCAGGTGGACCACCAGCATAGTAGCTAGACGTGCCACCAAGATGGTGGCAGTGTGACAAGGTAAGTGCCTAACTCTAGATTGGTGATTAGATAGATTAGGTATTTTGGTTATTGTCATTTGTAGGGTTTTGTGGGTTTGGGTTTTGTGTGGGTGGTAGAAATAAAATTTGGGTATGGGGGGAATAATAGGAAAAAATGCGGGGGGGGTAGTAAATTGTAGTCATGTGGGTATGGGTATTGGGGTAGTGTAGGTCATTGTGGGTGGGGTAAAAGGGGAAGGAGGTGTTTTTTAGAAAAAGGGAGGTTTGGGAAGTCACGGGATTTAGCACGATAGTGACCGGTGTTGGTCAAGCTTGGTCGGCATCATTTGGGTAGAACTGGTATCGATCATCAAACAAGTGATCGAGGATAGGTAAGGGGTAACCGTGGTTAGTTAAGGTAAACCGATAGTGGTCACCAAATAGGTGACTGATGCCAATTTAAAGGTGACTGAATTCGGTTAGAATAAACTGGTACCGGTCAGGATGTTAGGCACAAGGGTGCAAAAATGATGTAAGTTAGGTAATTGAGATGGGTAGGGTAAAAATAGGGTGAAGTATAATGATAATTGGTGAATATGGTCTTGGTAAATAGGGATTAATGTCGTGCTTAAATTGGATGCGAGGGAGAGCGCAGTTACACATGCGGGATAGGGTTCCACCTCTACTAGTGAAATTATGTGCCTTAGCAATCCCTTTGGAGTTACAGCATGTGGAGGTAGTGGGCTTGAGTGGGATTCGGTGCTACCAACATGTAGTTAAGCAGCCCAGCTTGATGGTCACGCTCATCGATAGATGGAACTCCGCAACCAACACGTTCCACCTCCCGACGGGTGAGATGACTATCACCCTGGAGGACGTGTTCTGGATTTTGCGGTTACCCATATTGGGTGCCCATGTTTACTCTATCTCCTCTAAGGCCTCAGAGGAGCTGATCGGGATAGTTTTTGGCAAGGGGGTAGTGCATCTGAGATTCCATAGCACCAGTTTGAGCTATGGTGAGATGTACCTAGCCCGTCTGGATGAGATGAGGCTAGTGGTTCTATTGATGGAGGTAGTGTGCTGTTATTCACTGCCAGATGCAGAGGTTGGACACTTTCCTTGATCACTGATGGGGGTGCTCCATGATATGATGGTAGAGGAGACCCGGTTTGCTTAGGCACCAGCATTCTTGGTGTAGCTATACCGAGAGATGTGGGAATATGGGCAGTTGCACAAGTTTAGCCTATGTTGTACATTTATACTACACTGCTGGGACTATGAGCACATAGTCTATGTTCGACCTATAGGGATGCCCTGAGCAGATGCATTCCCAGTGAGATTGGTACGGGTGGGATATAGGAGATGGGTTTCGGTGATAGGAGAGCAGAGATCGGATAGGCCGACATCTGACGTGGCCCATTTTTAGTAGTTGTTAGAGGGGTTTTCGGGAGTGGACATTATCTAGAGGCCATATGTGGGATTCCCCTCATATAGGCACATGCATGAGGAGCTAGCTGAGCTCCAGCTAGAGAGATGGATATAGGGTCATCATGCCAGGGAGGATGAGATGATCCCGGTAGATAGGTTACGAGGGAAGTTCGGGCTTGTACAAGATATTCCTCTGTCCTTTCCACAATATTGGATAGATGATGTGGAGAGGCTTCTACCTCTACGACAGCCTACAGTGCCTATTGGGGAGGAGGAGGAGCCAGTGGATTGGTGAATAGATGATGCCAGATGTAAAAATAGGTATAGGCAGTGGTGGGTGGCTCAGTTACGAGCCATACCACCTAGACCGGGGCAGCCAGACTTAGCTACCATCATAGTGCAGAGAGATGCCCTACAGGGATAGGTAGTGACATTGATTACGTAGATAGGTATACTACAGACACAGCTCGAGGGGTCAGAGGCAGAGGTAGCAAAGTTATGAGTACATGTGGCCATTTTGTAGGCCCAGATGGCAAAGGGAGGGGATGGAGGAGATGGAGGGGATGGAGATGGAGATGGTCATATGGTAGCCTTATTGGCTTAGTTGGAAGGTTTACAGGGCCATTTGGCCATAGCCCAGGCACAGATTAGGGCCTTACAAGCCCATATACAGGCACAGGGTTAGGGGACACCACCACAAGCATAGGGACTGGGGGCACCACCACAAGCACAGGGAGCTGGTCCTAGTTCACAGGCTGGCGCAGGGCAGGAACAGGGGCTAAGACCTATGGGACCACCACAAACCGTGGTTGTATCTAGGTTATGAGATGCCCTAGGTGAGGCAAGATATCATCAGGATCAGCTCATGGTAGTTGGGATAGACTTCCTATCTTATGGAGAGTACAGGGCACAGTAGGCGTCTAGTGATAGGATGAGATCTCACACACATAGTGTGGAGAGCACAGGAGATCAGCGAGCTCCAAAGCCCAATCAGGGAGAGGCCACTAGCGCACGGCAACCAGAGCTAGGTGATGTGTCAGTAGGGACACGAGGAAAAGGGTGTAGGTGACACAGAGATGGAGGACATCTAGTGAGATGCTTGAGATGCGGTCACCTGATTTTTGATGTATACTAGTGATTTTTTGATATATATTCTAGTTTGTGTGCCAAAGATAGTTGTGGTTTTGATCCCATACTGGCCTGCATGCCAAAGAAATTTTTTATTGATTCATTCATTCATTTTGTAAATATGAGACCGGCCTACATGACGATGACATTTTGTATTTGTATATCATCTTGCGTGCTGACATTTTTGAGATGATAGACATGATGAGGTGGACATGTATATTGAGACACACATTTATTGATTTATATGATGAGATACATGGTAGTTTTTGATGTGTTTATGAGACATTGGTTTATGGCTTGTGTTAGATGAGATATGGATTTTTACTTTTATGTGGATGGAAATTAGGTGAGTTAGGCATGATGGAGTTAGGTTGGTTTAGGCATGGATCGATTCAGGTTGGTTAGGCATGGATTGAGTCAGGTTATAGACATGGTTGAGTCAGGTTAGTTTATGATTCATTATTTTGGCAATGAATGATACTATGGGTCATATGTGCAATGTTCTATAATCTATGCATAGTGATGATAGAGAGATGGTAGGTGTAATAAATGTATGGTATGGTAAGCAACTTGTTATGTATGTGGCTTAATTTCCAATTGTGTTATAAAAGGGAAACTAAGTGAAATGTGATGTAAATGGTGAGTTAGGCCTGGTTGATGAATTTTTTTAGGGTAGAAAAAATGAAAAATGGTTGAGCTAACCTCCAAGGGCCCCATGCCTTCAGAGTGCTACCTACATAGTCCCAACGAAAAAGGACCTCAGACCGATGTAGTTATCCCATGAGCTAGGGAAGAATATGAAAATGAGTTGGTAGGTTTTTGTGCATGTTGTGTGTTTAGGTTTAATAGGTGTGGGTATATTATAGGTAAAATGATGTAGGTGAAGGTGATTATGGAAAAAGGGGAGGATGACCTAAAGGGTAAGCATTGAGAACCAAGTCTTGTATAAGGTAATCAAAACATACACAAAGATGGTTAAAAGATAAGAGGGGGAAATAAAGCCACCTGATTAGGTAGGATCATACCAAGTAGATCATACCTTGGAGGGGGTGATGAACATAAGACCCGAAAGGCATTACATGATTAACTGTTCTATGATGAAGGTAGTCACAAGATTACCAAATGTCTAAATTCCAAGATGTCCATTGAGGAAATTGAGGAAATGAGAGTGTAAATGGTAAGGAGGGTGAAAGGTAGTTAATTTTATATGTTTTGAGTGACAGGGCTTTTGGGCAAGGGGTCCTAGGTCACAATGGGCAAGTCCATGACTATTTTTTTTTTTTTGATAGACTGATCGATGCGAGAAGTCTATATGGATATATAATATAGTACTCCTTGAGGTATTTATGAAGCTGATTGAATCGGGAAGCTTCATTTTTGCTCGTTTTTTTTTAAAGCGTCACATAGTTGTCCTTTGAGGGAGCAGTCTATTTACAGTTCCAATTTTGTCAAGAGGAAGATGTACCTTTGAGGGAGTCATATTTTATTAGAAGTTTGACTCAAGGAGTTTGGTCCCATTTGAGGTCTTTGAAATCATGGACAAGACCAAGGTGGAGGATAGGACTCTTGTTTAAAAGACAAGGTGGAATGACCATGGGATCTCATCTAAGGGTAGATGAAAATTATCCATCAGAATCATGCTATGTGCAGTGTCATGGTACACATATTCAAGAGAAGATAACAAGTGATGGGTAATCACATGATTCTTGTTTAATCATTAGGGAGGTGTATGGAGTGGATAGTGCTCAAGGGATGAGTTTGTAAAGAGAAAAAAGGTGAGGTAAGATACGAGTCAACAATAGAATGGTTGAAGATGCAATGCATTAAGGGGCTCAAGTTCGGGTTTACCATCAAGTTAGGATAAACGATAGGCACCTGATCCATAGGTATGAGTTATGATGTATGGTCCAAGCCAATTAGGAGTAAATTTTCCCCATTTATTTTTTCTACTTTGGTTACGTGTTTATTTTCTTTCAAGACAAGGTCACCGACTTGGAAGGTTCGTTCATGAACACGTTTGTCATAAGCATGTTTGATACATCATTGGTAAACTTACAGGTGATCCAGAGCATTAAGACGACATCTAATAACTCTAGTTGTGCTAAGTGGTCCTGACGAAAGTCATCATCAGTAAGCATGTCATGGAGAGAAATGTGGAGTGAGGGGATCTATTCTTTGAGAGGTAGAACAGCCTCTTTACCATAGACCAGAGAAAATGGTGTGGCCACAGTTGAAGTGCAAATACTAGTGTGGTATGCCCATAGGGCAAAAGGAATGTGCGTATGCCAATCCTTCACATTATCGTCAATCACTTTAATGAGAATTTTGTTGAGGGTTTTGTTAGTGGATTTGGCTTGGCCATTGGTTTGTGGGTAATAATGTGATGATAAACTAAGCTTAATGCCAAAGTCGTCACAAATTTTTTGCAATGCTTTTTTAAAATTGTTTTCCATTGTCTGTGATGAGGCGATGAGCGACACCAAAGCGGAAAATGATGTGATGGTTAATGAACTCACTTATTTTCTCAGATTTCGTGAAGATGAGTGTGTAAACACTAAAATTAGGTCACACCCCCCTTCATCCTTTGACATATAAGCACCCTTCATCACATTCACCTAGCCATGGCCCCCCTTTACCTCACTAGTATTAATTTAATTAATTTAATTAAATTAATTCATTATCCTCACCATATTTATTATTTAAATATTCTAATTTAAATAATATCCACATAAACACTTAACCCAAACACCTCATCAAGCTAACTCACCTTAAGACCTATTCTTAGTAAGTTACCATAACTAACTAAGACTTACCCAGACCCTAAAAATCAATGCCTACACTCCCTCTAACCACATTCCCACATGCTCACAGAAGCTCACAGTCTAATCCACCAGATAATGACATGAGATCCAAGGAAATCAGGAGGATCTCCCCTAAGTTTGGTAAACCTAGAAAATCCCACCTTGACTGACGTCATTTTCCCCTAACCACCACCGGTTAAGCCGGACCGCCGTCAGTTACCCCTTTTTAACTCCTGAACTACCTTATTCTCAAGGTTGGAAAACATTGAGAAAAGGTTGACGAACAAGAATGAGAGCTCAAAAGATAACGCATCTTCAGAGAGCCTATTCCATCAAGAACTCACATCCAAGGAAGGAGATTGAGCATCTTCTCTTGCACAGCCATCCCAGCCACCTTCGGATCTATCTAAGCAAAAGAGAAGTGTGCATGCAGCCCATGCAGAGGATTTTCTTCAGTCGGTGATCACTTTCAGCCTCCAAACCCACCATTGGCACCTCCATCCATCACACACAAGCCTTCCAGAAATGAAATCCAAGTAAGTACAATATCATACTTTCCTAGTTATTTCATTTCATCATTTTTTTACCACCTATTATCCATCTTACTCCTTAGTGAGCATCTCCAACATTTTGTACCTCCATAGACCCATCAAAACCTCATAAAAACCTACCCCTGTCACCTTATACCTCATCCTAACTAACCAAAATCCTTTGTGCAATCACAAAGGGGACCAAAAACCCCATTCTGTGGCATTCCCAGATCTCATAGTAACCGGCGCCGGTTATACCTAACCGCAATCGGTCAGCACTGACTGACGTCGGTCTCTGTGTTTGCCTACACAGCCTTAAACAAAGACCTATTCACTCCATTTTACCTCACCCTCACTCATCTTTGACCTATCAGATACCTTTATCAAACCTATAGACCCAGAACTAACCATTTGACCTGCGGATTCTATTCTAGCTTAGCCTGTTAGATTAGATCTGTTTTCTTATTATGTTTTAAGTGAGATACCTAAATCATTTTAAAATAACAATAGGATTTACTTTTTTTCAGCATTAATTTGTTTAAAATAGTGGAATTACAGCCATCTAGGAAGTACTATACTTCCCAGATCTATCTCACCCTAGGCAGTTCACTGCCCATATTGTTTAATGCTTTTTGGTGGTCTTGTTTTCATTACAGGTAGTTCCTCCTAGCCAAAAGGAAGCTCTCACGGTCAGCTGTGGATTCAGAAGTCATACACATGCAACAACTCATCAACTAACATTTGAATAGGTATTCCTCCTACGCCCGTTACCCTATCTGTTTTGTCAATGATTCAAATAAGCAATCTAAGAAAAAGGTGAAACATTTTGGCACACTCGGTGGGACCCATCCGGGGTTCCTTGCATTTCATTCATTCCTAGGAAAAAATTATGTGTTTGTTTCCCTTCTAAAAGTTAACACACTACTTTTCTTCCCTGGTAATCCACTCCTTTTTATTTTCTCTAAAGGAAACTTTTCTTTTGGTGTATTTAAAAGGAATCATCTCTTCATGTTTTTTGCATTTTAGTGAAAGAGCATCCCTCTTCCTATTCATCTATTTTTTGTCCTCGAATATCATACTTTCAATTTGGGTTTAAAATAAGTGCATTTCATTCTAATTCTCTGCATTAGCTCACATTAATTGAGGGCAACCTATACACTGGATGTCATTACCAGTTGATGGTTAACAAACGAATTGTAGAAAATCACTTCTATCCTTTTCTCTTTCTCTGAGTCTTACCAAACCGCACAAAAATTCAAATATATACATTCTTAAACAACATCTTACAAGGAATAAGTTATAGGTGATCACACGATCACTTCATAGTGGGCTCCCAACTCACTGCTCTGTCGAGTCATACTTTAGAGTGTAGCCTGCCCCCACCATAACAAACCTAAAACCTCACCCTTTAGATCTCCTTCTTTGTAGGAAGCCAACCTCACCAAAAACTCTACTTCACAATTCATGTGTTAGTCCCTAAATATCATAAGCTAAACAAACATAATAGAATAGGCACTATAGGAACATTCTTTCTTAGTATTTTGTTTGATTTGTGTTTTGAGATGAGAGCTTTCGATCATTATTTTTGTCTTTCCTTGCAAACTCCCATTTATAGTCGGTGTATTCTGACTTCATCTGAGTGTGTCTAAACCACATCTTCATCATTCTCATACTTCTGGGTTTGATTCCACATCAAATTCTAATTCACAACCACTTTTTCTCATCACTATTTCAATTTCACAGTGACCGTCATCGGTTACGTCTAACCGCCATCGATTACTCCCAACTTCCATCGATTCCGGGTCCTTTTGCTAACCTATTCAAAAGGACCATTTCACTTCACTTTCTTCCACTTCCCATAGTCTCTGTCACTGTCACTTTTTCCATTGACATTTTACATATTCCCATATTTGGCATACTTGTCAGATTTCCCCTTCTACTTCACTATTTACTCACTCTCTATTTTCCACAGTAACCGATAGCGGTTACCGCTAACTGATGTCAGTTTTGCCTTACTGGCATCAGTTAACCTGTTTCACATTTCACTCACCATTTTTCACTTCATCCATTTTTTTATCACTAGATTCACCTGTTTTTGCTTTTCTTTGTATTATTTACAGAGAAGTAGCCTCGCCTGATCAGTACTGGTTCACATGGTACTAACCCGAAGACAAGTGAATGCCCTCGTGTTCCACACCAATTGCCAACCACTCCCACCTATTCCTTAACCACCCTCTATTTTATCACCAGTCATGGATCCCATCCAGCCTACCAATATCGCTACCATAGATGAGGATTTCACATGACTCCTTGACTAGAACTCTACTGCCTTGTAGTTTTACCTCTCCTATTTTCCCACTCGAGATGCCACGGGTCAGTTGATATATAGCATGCCCATATCCATCCCCCCACTCTCGCACCCACTTCCACATCAGCCCCATCTGGGCCCGTGCTACCTACATCCACCTTATCCCTAGTTGTTTCACAGTTAGGTCCTATACCCACTATGATTGTCGCATCTGTTACCCTTATAGCACCCATTACATCTTCCATACCCTCTTTAATTACCCCAAACACAACCTCATCCATCCCTCATGTCTCATATATACCCATAGCTACATTCCCACCTCCAGTGTCGGTGACCCCTACCCATTTTCAAAACATCATCCTTTTTATTCCACAATCATTATCCCCTATTTCCACTAGGGTTACCACGACCCTTCCTCCCCCATATACATACTACCAACAACTTCCGATTTCATCTATCATTCATTTCAGGTATGTACCCCCTATTTCTTTGCCTTCTTATCTACCACCTTACATGGCATCCCCATACACTAGAATGCCCCACCCATTATACACCCAAAACCAACCTCCTCATGCTATAGGAGGCATCCAATCATCACAGCCCACCAATGACCTAATTAAATTGATGATGGACAAGATGCAAACACTGGAGGCATTGGTTTCCAGCTCGCGTAACACTCTCACTTACGATGAGATTTGTAACGAGCCTATTCACCCATCCATTCCCATCTGTTCATACCTTGTGCATTGGGAAATTCTGAAATTCAATCATTTCAATAGTAAGGAAGACCCACAACAGCATTTGCAACATGGGTGTTATTTGATTGCTCATGATGATGCCTTACTTTTGAGAACTTTTCCCATGTCCCTCACTGGACCTACATTATACTGGTATAGTGGGTTACCCAAACACTCCATATTTTCATTTAATCAAGTAGCCCAAGCTTTCTTGGATCATTTTTCCATCAACATCGTCAAGAAAGTTACCATGACCGATCTATATTCCACATGTCAGTATGAGGATGAATCGATCATAGATTTTGTCGCTTGCTGGCATAGTCTGATCAATCAGCTTACCTTTCAACTGCCAAAAACTGAACTCATTGAGCTCTTCACTCAAGCTTGTGCCAAACATATCTCCCCAACCTTTTAGGTCTAAACTTTCATAACATTCGATGAGGCATTCACTATGGCACGAAAGTTAGAAATTCAGGCTATTGAAGAGAAGAAAATCTAATTACAAAATAAGAATTCGACATTCAAGTCGACTAAAACCTATTCTTCTTCTAAACCCCCAACTAGTAATTCAAAGGCTAAAGGTACCGCTAACACAGTGGTACTCAAGGTTGGCCCAGATCATCCATCCAATCAAGCCATGCCCTCATCTAATCTATCACCTGTATAGGCTTATTGATTTAGACAAGAGTAGTGAAAATATACCCCAATTGGGGAACCTTACTCTTTTGTTTTAGAAAAGTTGATCAAAGTTGGTGCCATCATCCTTCCACCCATAAAACCACACACTGGTTTTGACCTTGCTCCCCCCATGCCCGTATGGTATAAGGAACAAAAATTATGTAACTATCACTGTGTAAAGGGTCATAGTGATGGCAACTACATCACTTTTAAGAATATTGTCCAAGAAATGCTTGAGAAAGGCGAGTTGACTGTGGATAATCCTAACGACGCCCCTAACCAAAATCTACAAATCTTTAAAAAACCATTTCCCAATCATGCCCCTTCATCCAATCAAACCGGTGAGACATCTTCTCATAATACCCATACCCGTGAGGTTCATGTAATATTTAACGAGGTACCTACCACATCTCAATTACCTCACATTCCTTCCATAGAGGAAATCCTAGCTCGACACCCTCCTTCCACATCTGAACCAATCGTCACTATTCCTTCACCAAAAAAGAACACCCTTCATCTACTACAGAGGATTCTTTTACTGACATTAAGACTCTCTCACCCCTATCTTTTCCACTTAGAAAACCTTTACCTACTGTAACTCCTCCACCCACAGAGAAGCACCCATTATCTCCTCCACCCACAAAGGAGCACCCATTATCTCCTCCACCTATAAAGGAGCACTTGTTATCTCCTCCACCCATAAAGGAACACCTATCTATTCCCCCACTAATAGAGGAACTCCCATAATCAATTCTACCCATCATAGACCTATTAGGGATAGCCTTTCCTCTTAGCGAGCATTCTCCATCTGCTACCCGACATCCAATAGACCTACTTTTAGCTCTCTTACCCGTGGAAGTTGAAGCTGGCCAATTCCCCATCGCCAAGATTCATTTTACGGGAATTCCCATTAGTTCTTCACCAGCTCCACCCATAAATGTGCCATTCTTGCATTTGGTTGATCACTTAGAATATGTGGATAGAGCCTTGTTATGGGGGCACCTCTTACTTCCTGTCTCAAAACAAATGCAGAGATCCCTCGATGAGACCTCCACTATCTACCCAAGCACATTTCCACCTGTTAAACCACATACAACCACTGTTGTTGTAACCCCTTCTACGATACCCATTAGCAGTCACACCACACCCTTACCCATAACCCAATCTATTCCTAAACCCCAACCTATACCCACAATATTTACCTCCACTAAACCTATTACCACTTTATGGGTTACCCTAACCACCAACCTTACTCATCCACCTATTAAACTAGATTACGCTACATCCTCCAAAACCAAACCTACTCTAACACCCAAGCTAAAGAAACAAACTCATCAACCTCATACCCTTACCGCACCAATCACACCCACACTTATCTTGTCTACCTTAAGACCTCAGCGACCCAACATGGTCAAGCACCCTTCACCCGCTCATAACCCAATACAAAAATCACCCATTCCTACCTCACAAATCACCAATACCTCCTATACCTTCAACCGTTGCTTCACTACCTACTACACTTCAGTCATTCTCCCTCACACCCCAAGCATGACCTACATCATCTACCTTCATAGCACCCCCATTATCCCCATGGGTAACTCACCCTCTTCCTCCATCTGCTTTTCCTTCTAGACCTTGTACGCCCACATCACCTTTACCCAAGAAGGTGCACCCCAAAAACAAAACCCCACTACCCCACAACAAGGTATTCAAACCAAAACCACACCTTCCTACCCATCCATCTACTGTACTCATACCTAAACAAACCCGACCAATACCTTAAAATACACCGGTGCCTAAACCCATAGTTTGACATGTTCCTACACTTCCAAAAATAATTCCCAAATAGCCGATCACACCTACGCCAAAACCCACATTCACTTCCCATTGTGATCCACTAGCAGGATCCTATGCTAAGATTTTAACCAACCTCCTCGAGACATATGTTATTACATTACCGCCACTTCGACATTACGGCCCCCTCAAACCCAAGCCAAAAGGGTTTGATGATACCAAAATTTGTGCATAACATGGTGTGTCAGGGAATGATGTGGAGAACTATAAGGATTTAAAAATCATCCTTCTCTAATTGTGTCTACCTGAAACCAACTTTGATGACAATGACCTTCTTGACGAGGATCTTGCTTCACCTACCCCCATTCCCACACTACATACTCAAAAACCACAACCTCCACCCTCACAACTCCCATAACCACACACAAAATTTGAAATTAACATGGTTCGCATCAGAGAACTTGCCATGCCACCACCCAAATGTCGTTGCGCCCAACTAACCTCACAGGTTTTTTCTACTCCCGTAGGTTTTTTCCCTTCATGTCGTTATACCACTTACCCTACACCCTCTCCATTTGACAAATTCCCTCAAATCAACATGTTACACGTCACTACACGTGTACAGAAGGGTAAAGAAAAGGTAGTTGACCCACCAACCAATCCCATACCCAACATACCATTTACACCTATACCTAAGATAACTATCTATGGCTCCACATACCCCATTTCTAATGGCGTCACACATCACACCATGCTCAAACAATTACACCAATCACCCCTCAAAATTTCCTTATATGACCTCATCCAAACCTCAGAATCCCATTGGCAAGCCCTTATGGAGGTTCTTCAATCTATCAAGGTTTTACCCAATGACCCTACACCTGTAGCATCCATTATCACACCCCATCATGTGGCCTCTCTCACCAAATTACCACCTTCATCCTCACCTCAGCTTGTTCACCAAGTGGCCTCCCTTAGCTTCTCAAAGGCAGAGATTACGCCATACCAAAATGATGACCTAGACCCAGCCCTCTTCATCTTTGTACACATTCATGACATCATGTGATGATTAATGGAGGTACTAGTATTAACATCATTTCATCCCATGCATTTTCTCAAATGTGCATACCTGACAATTGTATGCATAAACATCCGGTCATGTTGCGTTCATTCAATGATGCTATCACCTCCACACTAGGCAGTGTCATCCTTCACATTTGTGTGGTTCCCCACACTGTTCCAAAATTGTTTTATGTTTTGGAGGGGGAATTCCAATATAACTTGTTTCTCGGTAGACCCTGGATCCATGTCATGGGCTGCGTTCCTTCCACTTTACATAGTTGTGTAAAGTTTGAACACGAAGGACACAGTTATACCATTCTAGCTAACCCATCACCTTTCAAAAAATGAAACATGCTTTACTGACCCAACGACATACTCATACCAGTCAAGCCATCTACTTCCGCAGCCAATACTACTTCACCTACACCTACAACCACACCTACCAGTACAACCGTTGCTTTCACCGCACGTACCTCCTCCATGCCTACCACTTCTATAACCCCCATGGCTGACCCATTAGCTGCCCAATCCATTAACACCACCTCTGCATTGACCTATGACACTTCATCCATACCAGCTACCCACATACCAACCACTGATCCCTTGGAAGGTTTTTTTCAACGCCTTACTCTGGGGGAGTACCACCTATATAGCATCAACACATTCCTTACTCCACGCGAGTATAGAAGCCTTCACCAACACCCTCACTATGATCACTATGTAGGAGAACACCTTCTTTATGGTCCTCCTCATCTTCGTACTAGTCTCACCTATGGGGGACTTTATACAACCACCTACACACCTGAACCACCTTCACAACCCTGCCCATTTTCCGCTGACCTCTAATCACTTACCAATCACCATTTCACCCACACCTTCCTACACCACTGTGCATGGAAGGGTTTTTCTTTTGGATTTTATGAACAGGGTCACCATACCGTTATTCCATGTACCACCCCAAACATAATGACTGTAGTGGTATTAGCTTCTCCAAACCTCCTACCAAACAGGCCCGCATTGAATTCATTGAGGACCCTAGTATTTCTCCACCTTCATCACCACCCTCACCGACAGAGTCAATGGATCCTGAATCTATCCCTCCCAACTTTTTTTTTTTCATAAACACCATTTCCTTGGGGCCTTTGACTTATCAACATGAAGGTGAGGCCCCTTCCACTCTTCCATTCCTATATCCTGAGATGATCAACGATGACAACTGACAATTAACATCATTCAATGTCAGGATGATGAATCCATACTCACCTACCTTAGTGCAAAAGACTCATATATTCATTGGTCATTAACTTCTAAGATGTAAACCATGTTGAATGAATCGACTATCGAGATCAACATTCATACTCAGGTTGACCAGCACATCCTAAAGATCGGACAATCTTTAGATGCCATTGAACAAGAAGCCCTCACTTCTTTTCTCTGATAACATAACCATGCTTTCTCTTTGTCTTACACAAACATGCTTGGTATTGACCCCACCATAGTGGTCTATAATATCGTAACCGTTCCCAATGCCAAACCTATCAAACAAAAGCTGAGGAAAAAGCACCCTCGCATTGCCCTTCTCGTCAAAGAAGAAATTCAATGCCTTCTTTTCGTTTCCTTAATCTTACCCATTGATTATCCTCATTGGATTCCTAATAATGTCCTTATCACTAAAGCAATAGGGGGACTCCACATTTACACAGACTTTCGTGACCTAAACCTCACCTACCCAAAAGATGACTTTCCCTTGCCCGGTATTGATCAACTGGTAGACATTACCACGGGTCACGAAATGCTCTCACTCATGGATGTTTTCTTGGGTTATAACAAAAATTTTCTTTCCCTAGAGGATCAGCACAAGACCACATTCATTAACCCTTGGGGGACCTTCTGCTATCGAGTCATGCCTTTTGGCCTTAAAAACACTGGTGCTACATATCAGCGTACTATGACTTACATCTTTCATGATATCATGCATCACATATTGGAAGATTACTGTAACATCCTCATTTTATACTTTAGAACAAGTGAAATTTTTTTATTTTTATTTTTTATAATTGCATCCTGGTTCTAAATACATAATTTAGATCTCACAAATCAAATAACCATTCATATAACAGACAACCATATGTAGCTGTAATGACTCGGATTACTTCCGATCTATTCATTCCATGACTCGGTAATCTACCGATCTATTCATGAGTAAAAAGAGTTGGTGTTTTTAGATAACACTTTACTCTTGTGGTTCTCTTCCCTACTCTGGGATTCAGAATGCTCTGTCCAAGGAACCTAACTGAATAATCGTTACTATTATTCATCGGCATCTCATCCCTTAGACTAGGTGAATTAGGACAACGCAATCAGTAGCTTGCGATACTTTGGCCAAAGATTTGAAACATACTGTTTATGTCTCGTATTCCTTAATGGCATACTCGTCAATCTGGAATACGTCCATCACCCCATTCATATGTTATATAGAATGCCCTACACTGACTACTGTCAGTCCTTCCTTTCACAACTGAATCACCCGGAGGTAGATTAACAAGGTGATAATGTTATATGGATGCCCACGAGGATTAGGGATATGGTGACATACTGGTTCAACCTTGCAGTTCAACCAGTGTGTCATGATACCCCGAATCTCCTAGGCAGCCTTATAATATGACCACGTTCTTAATCAGACCCTGGGTAACTCGTGCAAAATCAAGTGTAAATCTTAGCGATCAATGCAAAGGGTGTCGCCATAAGTCATCTGCATTGTTGTAACTTTGAGAAGATCCTAATCTTCTTAGAGGTACAACCCTGCAGTTGACTTGTGTCGTCAACCTTTAAATCCGCCTCGAAAAGATCTACTTAATAACATGCGTTACGCACTTGAGTTTAAATTACTTTAAAGACTTTTCCCTAAGGTTAGCCTTTCCTGTTCCCTGGATTCTTCGTCTTAAGATGACCCTCCTCTATAAAACCCATTACATGGTAGAGGTATTAAGGTCAAGTTCTCATCAAGGAGTCATTAGAATACACCTGATTCTAAAATAACAGAATTGGACAATATCTCATAACCTTTACTTGAGATTGTCATCTCAACTCCATTTGATTTATATCAGTTCTCATAACTGAATTTATATCATACTTATTATTATAAGGATATAATTGATTAAGAATCCTATTAAGTGATGTCCTGTCATAATCAAGACTAGGGATCAGTAATTTAATTCAACTTGTTTAGCGTTCTGCTTAGGCTCATTTTTAACCTATCTTCAAGAACGACAATTATTTAAATCCAACATTGCTTTCGCTAGAACAACAAGATCTGCTAAACACTCATATGAATTCAACCACATTTTCTTGTAAGCTTTCATTGTCAATCACAAAAGCATCCAAATTAAACAAATATAACATTGCCACTCTGGTATATAAACCAAAGAAGGTCAACCATCAGAAATAGAATACAACACATAAGTATCAAGCACTTATTTCCATTCCTTTCAAAATTATACAATTACATTTTATGCAAACAACATACTTGATACAATGCTTAATGGAAAAGAAACATCTTTTCACATATAGTACATTTATAAAATCAAGCTGTAATTCATTATAAATCAATTAAACAATCTGATCAGCCTGTCAGATCTGCATTACTTTTACCTCTTACGGAAACCATCTGCAAAATAGTCAACATGAGTCAGTTCGATGAACTGAGCATGATAAGCACTAACTTTTAAAACAATTGCAATCCATCAATTTTTTTCATTAAACACCCTGTTTAAATGAGATCAGATATCCACATAAGTAAACATATTCAGACTATGCCTTTGTAATACAAAATGATTACAAATATGTAACTCTATCATTGTTACAAAATAGTCTTAATCACTTTCTAATATTTCATCAAATATTAAGAATCAAGGAACGAATGTACACAAACAATCATTGAATCCAAAATCACAACATTGGACAGATCGTTTCATTCATCCAAAAAGGGAAATATCATAACAATTCGGGATTCCACCAATATGTTACAAAACAATTCCCACTGTTAGACAGATATCATCAAATAAGCAAAAGAAGAGAAAGAACCAAATCATTCACACTTCCTTTCACATAAGTTCATTACTGTAATGTCTTCACATATGAATTGTATTCATCCAGTATGTATACGATTAAGTCCGTCAAACTATAAGAAGAATTACTGTCATAATAAAAATCGAACAAAACAAGGCTTTTCAACCCAAGTTCGAAATCAAAGAACCTCTAGAATTGCGGTCAACAATGGACAACATTGCATTAGGCAATTGAATGTTTCCCTAAGATTATGCCAAGATAATCACTCAAAACTTCCGAACATGCTCAGTCACAATCAGACAGGAGTAAACGGAGAGGAATATAACCAATCTATTCTTACCTTGGCGCATGCAAGTCTAAAGTGTGGTATTCGCGACTCACCCCAACAGGGACAGAACACGAAATAATTAACCATCCTCAAGGAACTCAACAGTGACAAATGACAGTGTCCAAGTAGCAGGTTCATTAAGAGACAGAAATACAAGTTACCTTCCAAGAACTCAAATGATTCCAACAGTAGTAACAAGTCAAACAATTGCATATGATTCCATCTGAGCTCATCAACGGAGCATAATAAAAATCAGGCAAACAAATTTAATTACTGATTTCAAACAAAGAATCCAACTGAACTCTTGCCAATGCGACACAATGGTATTCTTACGAATAACAGAGATCAAAATACAAATTATTCCCTTAAGTCGCTGGAACAACGATTTCCAAAATTCATCTATATTCAATCATGAACAGTGACTTAAACATATAAATCATTCAATCGACTCTACTGAGTCATTCAAATAAAAATGAATATAATTTTGTATTTATATTGCATACTGATACGGGTTAATTTCCATGACCTAACTCATAAGGCTGATATACAAGATGTCAAACTATTCAGAGAAATCGTTCAAGGCCAAATAGACATCACGAGTTCAATCTCAGGCTTATACAGAAGCCAAAAGAAATAAGATACCCTCTACAAGGTCAAACAACAGATTAAACCCAACAGTCCCAATTTGAAGCGATCACACTGGTTGTTTATCAAGAATCAAACCAAGTCTATACAACGGTATTCAAGATAATAAAGAAGAATAATTAATGATTCATCTACTCCAGTAATGATAAACATAAAAGAAACAGGCTTCAATAATTACTATTTTCGTAAAGAAAATACCAACTGAACCTTCTTCAACATTTTGAACAAGTTACACGGAAGGAAACGAAACAGTACAACCGGGGAATCTATACCCAAAAATTACTGTAGTTAACAGAGGTCAAAAGACCTGTTACTTCTAAAGATTTTAAACAAATCCTTGTCCAATATTCAAATATATATAATCGTATAACTTCCACAGTAATCCATTTATACAAGTCATTCAATGGACTCTTACAGAGTCGTTCCAATATATAATATACATACATCCATAATGCATACTGTAACGGTTAAATCTCGTTACCCCTATGAAAAGGAAAACAATTCCAAAGAGTTGCAAAAAGATAATGTCACATCGAAAGATGTTATTCACAAACAACCTTCAAGACAAACGAAACCCAACAGTATCAATAACTGCCATCAACAAAACCCACGACAGAGCTTACAAAATTTCCAAAACACTGAACAATCAAACAGGTACACCAGTATCCTTCCCGACTGTTTTCCCCACAAAAATTGACGATCAAAAATCGACAAACAAAACAATGGCCTATACCCATTACAAGAACGATCTATGGGCTCACGCTGTATAGGCCGAGCATTCACACATTTCATATGTTTCGCATATTTAAGCCCAAAATGTAAACACAAAGAAATAATGCCACAGTTCGAATTTAATAAACACCCAACAAAGGATAAATGAAGATTCGAACCAGAAGAGAAACAGTACCAAGAAAAATCACACCAGACATCCATAGATAAACAACTAATTTCTTAAATCATTAGAACAGAGTTGTTCTAATGAAATCATTTGAAAGACAGCAAGATATTTAAAGGTTAGGGCCTAACATGCCTGTATTTTTGCTCAAATTTCTGAAGCAGACCACTGGAAGAGCTCGTGCTTCCTTTTCCTTTTCCAAGTTAGAGCGATCAACAAAATTTTGCTATCTCCATGGCATATATATCCTCCATGACAGAGAAAAGAGCTAGAGAAGTTCATACTTGCCATGTAACACAAAGAAGACTGGTGCGAAGAACCAGTGAACAGGCAGAGAGAAATCCGAAAATCGCGACAAGCCAAACAAACCCACAAACTTCCCGTTTGCATGCCTTCTCACGAGTTCCGAGCTCGACTACTGAGAATATTGAATGCAATTAAACCAACTTTCCCCGCTCAGACTCCACTTCCACCGACCGCCAGAATTGGCGACAGTCCAATGAAAATTCAAGTCCATTTCCAAACTTAGCGACCTGCCACGTTGGCTTAGGTTAACTGTTGCTTAAACCTCCACCATGACCTGTCCCTCATCCTTATCCCATGCATTAAATGTCATAGAAAAAACCGCCCATGGTTCGCACCCCCCTTCCATAGGCCCCTTTTCATTCTCCTCATTAGTTAGGTTAGTATCTTAGGTTAGAATTTAGGGTAATACTCATTCTAACCATATTACACATAGATACTAACTTAGGACATTAACACATAGCCTAGGTCTAGGTTAGATTAACACTAATCTAACCCCTAGGTTAGGTTTAGTCTTAGGTTACTAATCATTTAATAATTCCAGTTAGGTCTGCATTCTGTACACTCAGAAAAAGACCTTCATCATACCTTCTTGAACAGGGTTAGCTCCTGTTCTGCTGCAGAATCGTATGTAACCGAATTATTACCTGGTCCACGATCGAGACCTTCCAGATATACTTTGATATCGGGAATCAATTCATTTCACTTGATCAGCCTGAGTCATACTCCTGACTAGATTATTCAATGCTGCTAGACCTTGCAACCTGTTCAAGGTCTGTGATTTTAATTTATCACGAACAAACTTAAAGCAATACTTGGATCAATTCCACTGATCCAAGACTAGGCATTATAGATGGATAACTCTATAATTTATTCCGAGATCAGATTAAACTCAGATACAAAATGAAATAGATAAAAGAGTCTAATCATATTCTGACTCAGTCAAGATCTGCAATCTGCAAAGAAATTACAGTACATATTAAGCATGATTCCTTAATCTAGGAACACATCCTTTTTACAAAAGAAATCACATATCAACACTTGTATGCATAGGAGAAAGTAACAACAGTTCAGGGTGTTACAATTACATGGATGATCTCTTGGCTAAATCTAAACACCATGCCGATCTCCTCACTTTCCTCAAAACCATCATTGATCACCTCATTAAATATCACATCCTCCTTAAGCCTAAAAAGTGTGTCTTCGTAGTTCTCTCAGGAAAGCTCCTGAGATTTTTCATTTCCTTACGTGGTATAGAAGTTGACCTAGCAAAAGTCAAGGCCATTTCAGAAATGCCTCCACCCACAAATCTCAAACAACTCCGTAGCCTGCAAGGTAAGTTGCAGTGCATTCACTAATTTATTTCCCAACTCTCCAACCATTATCAACCATTTCATCATCTGCTTAGGAAGGACGTCTCTTTCAAATGGGATGATGACTACCACAAAGCTTTTGAGGCCTTAAAACAATACCTTCTCCAACCACCCGTACTTATCCCACCTAGAGATGACCAACATTTTTACCTATACATCTCAGCTACTGATTACTCTTTGGGAGCCATGCTCGCTCATCATGATGAACAACATAGGGAGCAGGTGGTTTATTAGATAATTCGTACCCTTCTAGACTAGGAAAGCCGATACACTCACCCTGAAAAAATGTGCTTAGCCTTAGTTTTTGTTGCCACCAAACTCCACCATTACCTACTCAACCACAAAACCTATGTTGTGACCAACACCGACCCTTTAAACATCATGTATGCTAAACCTTATCAAAATTAGCGCACCAAACAATAGCTTATGCTTTTAGCTGATCTTGACCTTAAATTCATCCACCAAAAGTTTGTTAAGGGAAAGGCTATCACCGACCAATTGGCTGATGCACCTTTTTCCATGGACCAACCCTCAAACTTTTATTTCCCTAAAGAATCCACTACTAACCTCTCTTTGGATGATGACCCTTACCAAATGACCTTATTCTTTGATGGTTCCAAATGTCAGCATGGGGGTGGTGCAGGAATTATCCTCATTCTTCTTAATGGTGAACCCATGCCTTTATCATTTAAACTTGACTTTGAATGCACCAACAATATCACCAAATACGAAGCACTCGTATTAGGTCTCATGACCGCCTATGCCTTAGACGTTAAGTCCATTAATATCTTTGGTGATTCTCAACTGGTAGTAAACCAAGTCAATGGTTTTTATTAGTGTCATAATGAAATACTTCAAGAATACAAATGCTATGTTGGCATCATGTTGACTACCTTTGACCACTATAAAATTCAAACCATTCTATGATCCACCAATAAATTCACAGATACCATGGCCTGCCTCACTTCTCAAATACCCGCTTCACCTGATGATTCAGACATCTTTGTTACCGTAAAACGCATACCAAGACCTTCTTATAAATCTTGTTGTGTTAACCTCGTCCAAACTACCTCACTAAACACACACAATCTTTGGTATAAGCAACTTGCATATTACCTTTCCCTTTCTATATTACCTCATGATCTTACATGTAATGGACAGTGCACCTTTCTCAAAAGGGCCTCTCGTTATGTCATCATGGGTGTCCTTCTCTATAAATGAGGCTTTGATGGTATTCTCTTACGATGCCTCACCAGCTCTGAAATCCCCTATACCATTAAAGAAGTTCATGATGGCATATGTGGAGGTCACTTCAGTGACCTTGCTGTTGCTAAGCGTATTCTTCACCTAGGCTATTACTAGCCGACCCTTAATCATTATTGTTGTGACTATGTAAAATGCTGCGTGAAACATCAACAACATTCCAACATTCATCATACACCCAGTCATGCCTTACAGGTCACTTGTGACCTTTGGCCCTTCTCTCAATGGGGTTTGGATCTTGTCAAAGAAATCAATCCTCATTCTTCCCAGCGCCATCAATGGATCATAATTGCTACCAAATACTACGCAAAATGGGTAGAAGCCATACCACTCATCTCCAAAAAAGCTAAGAAAATATGTGAGTTCATCAACCATCACATCATTTGTCGCTTCGATGTCCCTCATCACCTCATCACTGACAACGGAAAACCATTCAAAAATAAAACACTGCAAAAACTTTGTGACGCCTTCGGCATTCAACTTAGTTTCTCCTCACCTTATTACCCACAAACCAATGGCCAAGCTGAATCCATTAACAAAACCCTCAACAAAATTCTCATGAAATTGGTTAACGATACTGGGAAGGATTAACATACGCACATTCCTTTTGTTCTATGGGCATACTCTACTAGTATTCACACTGCCACTGCAGCTACACCCTTTTCACTAGTCTATGGTACCGAGGCTATTCTACCCCTCGAAGTCCAGATCCCCTCACTCCACATTTCCCTCTAGGACATGCTTACTGATTATGAATTTCATCAGGATCGCTTAGCACAACTGGAGTTATTAGACGAACATAGTCTTAACACTCTGGATCACCTCCAAGTCTATCAAAAATGCATCAAGCGTGCCTATGAAAAACATGTTCATGAACGTACCTTCCAAATTGGTGACCTTGTTTTGAAAGAAAATCAACACATAACCAAAGCAAAGAAAAGAAAACGGGGAAAATTTTCTCCTAATTGGCTTGGACCATACATTGTAACTCATACCTATGGATCAGGTGCCTATCAGTTGTCCTTGCTTGAGGGTAAACCAAAACCTGAGCCCCTTAACACATTAAATCTTTGACCATTCTACTGTTGACATCTAGTCCTACATCACTATTTATCTAGTTCATGCTCATCCCTTGAGTGCTATTTACCTTTTTCCATACCTCATCTCTAACGACTAAATAAGGATCTTGTGATTACCTGTCACTATTTTTCCTGTTCTTAAATATGTGCACCACGGCTCTGCACATGGCATGATTCTCATGGATACTTTTCGTCTTATTTTTAGATGAGATCCCATGATCGTTCACCTTCACCTTCTCAACAAGAACCAAATTCTTTGTTATAGTCTCCTCCATGACTTAAAAGCCAAAGAACAACATAAACAAGATGAATCCCTCAGAAGGACATCTTCCAAAATAAGGGATCCACTCCTTGAGTCAAACTTCCAATATAAAAGATGAATCCCTCAAAAGGACATCTTCCACCTTTAATTGTCGTTATAAGTAGACTACTCCCTTAAAGGACAGCTATAAAAAGCTCACAACTCTCTACATAGTTTTTCCAAAGAGAAGACTATGTTCTTAAAAATCAAAATTCAGAAGCTTCCCGCATCGATCAGCTTCATGAAGACCTCAAGGAGCCATGTATTCATCCGATATTGACTTCCTGCATCGATCATTCTATCTTAAAAAAAAAAAAAAATTCGTCACGGACTTGCCTATTGTGATCTTGGCTCTATTGCCCAAGGCATTCTACTTCCCATTTTATGACCTAATAAGCTACACCTCATTACCCGTTCTCTTTTCACCTCATACTGCCTCAAGGGACCCATTGCACCTATGACATTTGGTGATTATGTGCCTATTCGTCACTCTTAGAGTAATCAATCGTGTAATGTCTTTAGGGTATTACGTTCATTGGCCTCTCTAAAGATGTGTTTCATAAATTTTGATCCTTGTCAATTGGGTGGATTTCTTGCCCCTTCTTACCCCACCTTC
Organism: Taxus chinensis; assembly: GCA_019776745.2. Lineage (NCBI taxonomy): Eukaryota > Viridiplantae > Streptophyta > Pinopsida > Cupressales > Taxaceae > Taxus > Taxus chinensis. The sequence continues at coordinate 27,925,630 of CM034149.1, read as the reverse complement.
ATCAACCTCAAATCATTTTTACCTATCTACCTATTCTCAAACCCCTACGTTGGCCTTACTTGTGTTGTGATCTCGATATTTGGACCTAGACCAACGCTAGTGACCTTTGACCTCATGTTTTTCATATACCTTGCAGCACTATTACCTATGTTGATTGACCTAATGACCTTACCTAGCCTATTATTGTGACCGTTTATCCTAACCCTACCTTTCGTGTACCAGAGCATATCTAAATGTTCCTGAACCTAACCTACATTGTGTTTCCTAACCTTATCCTTTATCTTGGATATAAGATTCACTTCACCCTTATTTGGATAAACCTATCAACCTTAGATGATGTAGAGTTTTCCTGCTCTTCAACCCGGTAGTGTGCTATAGTTTATACATGTGCGTGTGTTTGACTACTGCTACCTTTGACCCTCCATTACCTAGATTTCACCCTTTTCCCCTACACTCATTTACCTTTCCTTCCCATTTACCTTTTATCAAAACACTCACCTCTTCAGTCAACTGCTTCGTCAGTTCCCAGTTTGAGGGGGATCACCTTCACCCTCACACGAGCTAACCACACCTTATTTTTGTTAGCATCGCTTACCAATACAAGCTAAGCAACAAAAAGGGGAAGAATGTAGACACTAAAATTAGGTCACACTCCCCCTTCATCCTTTGACATATAAGCACCCTTCATCACATTCACCTAGCCATGGCCCCCCTTCACCTCACTAGTATTAATTTAATTAATTTAATTTAATTAATTCATTATCCTCACCATATTTATTATTTAAATATTCTAATTTAAATAATATCCACACAAACACTTCACCCAGACACCTCATCAAGCTAACTCACCTTAAGACCTATTCTTAGCAAGTTACCATAACTAACTAAGACTTACCCAAACCCTAAAAATCAATGCCTACACTCCCTCTAACCACATTCCCGAATGCTCATAGAATCTCCCAATCTAATCCGTGGGATAACAACATGAGATCCAAGGAAATCAGGAGGATCTCTCCTAATTTTGGTAAACCTAGAAAATATTGCCTTGACTGATGTTGGTTTACCCTAACCACCACTCATTAAGTTGGACCGCCATCAGTTACCCCTTTTTAACTCCTGAACTACCTTATTCTCAAGGTTGGAAAACATTGGGAAAAGGTTGACGAATAAGAATGAGATCTCAAAAAGGTAACACATCTTTAGAGAGCCTATTCCAATAAGAACTCACATCCAAGGAAGGAGATTGAGCATCTTCTCCTGCACATCCATCCCAGCCACCTTCGGATCTATCTAAGTGAAAGAAAAGTGTGCATGCAGCCCATGCAGAGGCTTTTCTTCAGTTGGTGATCACTTTCAGCCTCCAAACCCACCATCGGTACCTCCATCCATTACACACAAGCCTTCCAGAAATGAAATCCAAGTAAGTACAATATCATACTTTCCTAGTTATTTCATTTCATCACTGTTTTACCACATATTGTCCATCTTACTCCTTAGTGACCATCTCCAACATTTTTTACCTCCATAGACCCATCAAAACCTCATAAAAACCTACCCCTATCACCTTATACCTCCTCCCAACTAACCAAAATCCTTTTTATAATCACAAAGGGGACCAAAAACCCCATTCTGTGACATTCCTAGATCTCACAGTAACCGGCGCCGGTTATACCTAACTGCGGTCGGTCACCACTGACCAACGTCGGTCTCTATATTTTCCTACACATCCTTAAACAAAGACCTATTCACTCCATTTTACCTCACCCTCACTCACTTATGACCTATCCGAGACCTTTATCAGACCTGTAGACCCAGAACCAACCATTTGACCTGCGGATTCTATTCTAGCTTAGCCTGTTAGATTATATCTGTTTTCTTATTATGTTTTAAGTGAGATACCTAAATCATTTTAAAATAACAATAGGATTTACTTTGTTTTTAGCATTAATTTGTTTAAAATAGTGGACTGATATCCATCTAGGAAGTACCATATTTCCCAAATCTAGCTCACGTTAGGCAGTTCACTGCCCATATTGTTTAATGCTTTCTCGTGGTCTTGTTTTCATTACAGGTAGTTCCTCCTAGCCAAAAGGAAGCTATCACGATCAGCTGTGGATTCAAAATTCATACGCGTGCAACAACTCATCAACTGACATTTAAATAGCTATTCCTCCTATGCCTGTTACCATATTTGTTTCGTCAACGATTCAAAGAAACTATCTAAGAAAAATGTGAAACAAAGTGGTATGGATTCCACCCATTTTTGTAGTATTCGGTAGCAATTATGACCCATTGATGGTGTTGGGAAGAATGGGGATTGATTTCTCTGACAAGATCCAAACCCCATTGAGTAAAGGGCCAAAGGTCACGAGTGACCTATAAGGCATGACTGGGTGTATGTTGAAGGTTGGAATGTTGTTGGCATTTTACACAATTTTTGACGTAGTTGCAACAATCATGGTTAAGGGTCGACCAGTAATAGCCTAGGTGAAGAATATGCTTAGCAATAGCAAGGCCACTAAAGTGACCTCCACATATGCCATCATGAACTTCCTTAATGGTATAAGGAATTTCTAAACTTTTGAGCCATCGTAAGAGAATACCATCAAAGCTGCGCTTATAGAGAAGTCCCCCTAGAATGATGAAATGAGAGACCTTTTTTAGGAAGGCGTGTTTTCCATTACGGGTGAGATCAGGAGGTAAGATGGAGAGATAAAGGTAGTCAAAGTATTGTTTATACCAAAGGTCACTCAGGTCAGGGGTGTCGGCTCTAATGGAGTAAACATCATGAGGTAAATAAGAACGTGAATGGAGGTATTGTACGGTGACAAAGATTTTAGAATCAGTGGGTGAAGCGGGTATTTGGGAAGCTAAGCAAGCCATGGTATCTGCAAATTTTTTGGTTGAACGTGGGATGGTTTGAAGGGTGTAACGATCAAAGGTGGTCAAAAGTATGTCTACATGATATTTATACTTTTGAAGTATATCATTATGACATTAGTACATACCATTGACTTGGTTGATGACCAATTGTGAATCACCAAAGATGTAGATTGATTTGACATCTAGGTCATATGTGGCTTGGAGACCTAGTATGAGCGCTTCGTACTCAGCAATATTATTGGTGCATTCAAAGTCTAGTTTCAAAGACAAAGGCATGGGTTCTCCATCGAGAAGAATGAGTATAATACCAGCCCCACCCCCATGCTGACACTTGGAACCATCAAAGAATAGTTTCATTTGGTAAGGGGGTTCATCCAGGGAAAGAGTAGCAATTGACTCATCAGGAAAGTCAAAATTAGAGGGTTGATCCCTATGTTGTTCATCACGATGAGTGAGCATGGCTCCCAAGGAATGATCGGTAGCGGATATGTATAGGTAAAAAGGTTGATCATATTTAGGTGGAATGAGTACAGGTGGTTGGAGAAGGTATTGTTTTAGGGCCTCAAAAGCTTTGTGATAGTCATCATCCCAATTAAAAGAGACATCCTTCCTAAGCAGATGATGAAATGGTTGACACTGATTAGATAATTGTGAAATGAAATGGTGAATAGAATTTTGTTTACCTTGCAAGCTACGGAGTTGGCAAAGGTTAGTAGGTGGAGGAATTTTGAGGATGGCCTTGACTTTAGTAGGGTCAACTTCTATACCACGGAGGGAAACAATAAATCCCAGGAGCTTTCCTGAGAGAACCACAAAGATGCACTTTTTAGGCTGAAAGCGGATGCAATATTTAATGAGGATGTCAAATATTGTGTTGAGGATGGCGAGGTGCTCAGAGAAAGGTTTAGATTTGGCTAGGAGATCATCCATATAATCTTCTAATATGTGATGCTCGATATCATGGAAGATATAGGTCATAGCACGTTGATATGTGACACCAACATTTTTAAGGCCAAAGGGCATGACTCGATAGCAGAAGGTACCCCAAAGGGTGATGAATGCGGTCTTGTGTTGATCTTCTGGGTTAATAAAAAAATGGTTACAACCCGAGAAGTCATCCATGAGTGATATCATCTCATGACCAGCGGTGAGGTCAACCAGTTGATCAATTGTTTCGCTCGGAATGTTTCGGCTTATGGGAATAGAGTTGCTTCTATCTTTTCATTCCTTTTAGAAACAGATGAGGTTAGGGTTAGGAGGAATACCTGTTGAATGTCGAGATGGTGTGCGCGTACCGTAGAGAAAGATTAGGTTGACTGCGGAGAACTTCTTTTTGTCTTGGAAGGACTACCTGTAAATAAGAACACAAGACCACAAGATTTTGATTAAACAATAAATGAGGAAACTGCCTTGGGCCCAGGAAATATAAAACTTCCTTTCGAAGGTGGTCAGTTCCCCTACTAATATGAATTAACACAAAAGACTGCAAAATATCAATTAGATTACTTGGTTGAAACTAGTAGGAGAAGGCTGGTTTCTGGTTATAGTCAGGGTAACCGATACCGGTTTCTGGTAACCGTCGTCGGTTGGGTCTAGGACCTGTAGGTTGATTGTTATGGTGGGGTGTTTGTGTTTCTTGGTGTTGGTAAGGTTGGTTTATGAATGATATTAGGAAATGAGATGATGAGGGGTAAAAGAATGACAGCTAGATGCAATGGGATCTTGAGTAGTGGGTTCAGAACTGGATTTAGGAGGACTGTGATTCAAAGAGCATAAGAAATGTTATAACAGAGGACATGCAAGATATGACTTACTGGTTTTGGCGAAGATGCAAGTTGATATCCTCTACTGTAAGCACTTCTGGTTTCTTCACTCGTCTCTGCTTGGTTAAGTGAAGATCTGGACTCTGTTTTTCACTCCCAATGATCTCTGTTGTTTCAAAAATCATTCGACCGATCTCCAAAAATGAAATTCCGATCCGTTGTTTTGGTTTGGGGAGCCCATTTACAGGGAACCGATGGCGGTTGCGTAACCGACGGTGGTCGAGTAGGAACCGGCATCGGTAAGGAAAAAGTAGGCTATTTTTAGTAAAATAGCCCACCTTCCCTGCTTTTCTCCCGAGAGATCAGTTGCGGGCTTGGTCAAGTGACTAGAAGGTCGGTTTTGGGTGTGAGAAAGGGGTCATTAGTTATTGGTGTAGGTGTGGACCAAGTTTTAGGTTTTAATTAGGTTAGTTTAGGATCAGGGCTATGTCATGATGAGGTGGCAAAATGAGGTGGCAGGTGAGGTGATGTGGATTTATCACTTACAAGGTAATTAATAAATAATTGTGCAAGGTTTAGGTAATGAGGTTAGGTTGCGAAATGGGATGCGGGTCACAAGGGGTCATAAGACATGAATTTGGTGTCTACATCAATATCAGGCAAGGGAAAGTCATCTTTCAAGTAGGCTAGGTTAAGGTCACGGAAGTCCATGTAAATGTGAATTCCCCTGGTTGCTTTAGTAAAAAGGACAATGTGAGAAATACAATGAGGATAATCAATGGGTATGATGAAGGAAACAGAAAGAAGGTGTTGAAGTTCATCTTTGACGAGAAGAGCAATGTGAGGGTGCATTTTCCTTAGCTTTTGTTTGATAGGTTTGGCATCAGGAATGGTTACGATATTGTGGACCACTATGGTGGGGTCAATACTGGGCATTTATACATAAAACCAAGTGAAAGTGTGGTTATGATCTCAGATTAAATAAGTGATGGCTTCCTGTTCAGTAGCATCTAAAGATTGTCTAATCTTTAGGATGTGAGGGTCGTCCTGAGTATGAATGTTGATCTCGATAGTTGGTTCATTTAACATGGTTTGCATCTCAGAAGGTAACGACTGATGAATATATGAGTCTTCTACACCAAGGTAGGTGAGTATGGATTCATCATCCTGACATTGAATGATGTTAATTATAGGTGTGTCGTCATCGATCATCTTAGGATACAAGAATGGAAGAGTGGAAGGGGCCTTGCCTTTGCGTTGATAAGTCAAAGGCCCCAAGGAAATGGTGCTTATGAAAAAAAAAATTAAGAGGGATAGATTCAGGATCTATCAACTTCATTGGTGAGGGTGGTGATGAAAGTTGATCGGGTTAAGGTGGGGATGAAGATGTAGGTGGAGAAGAGCTAGGGTCCTCAATGAGTTCAATGTGGGCCTGTTTGGTAGGAAGTTCAGGGAAGCTGATATCACTTCGGTCGTTATGTTTTCAGGTGGTACATGAAATAATGGTATGGCAGCCTTTCTCATAAAATCCAAAACCAAAACCCTTCCACACACATCGGTGCAGTAAGGGGTGGGTGAAACAGCGATTGGTAAGTGATTGGAAGTCAGTGGAAAATGAGCGGGTTGGTGATGGTGGTTTAGGTGTGTAAGTGGTAGTATCAAGTCCCCCATAGGTGAGACTAGTATGAAGATCAGGACGACCATAAAGGAGGTGTTATCCTATATGGTGATCATAGCGAGGGTGTTGGTGAAGGTTTCCATACTCCTATGGAGTAAGGAATGTAATTACACTATATAGGTGGTACTCCCCCAAAGTGAGACATTGAAAAACACCTTCCAAGGGATCATTGGTTGGTAAGTAGGTATCTAGAATGGATGATGTGTCTGAGGTCAATGCGAAGGTGGTGTTAATGGATTGGGAAGCTAATGGGTTAGCCATGGAGGTTATAGTAGCAGTAGGAATGGAGGAGGTATGTGTGGTGAAAGCAGCGGCTGTACTGGTAAGTGGAGGTGTAGGTGAAGCGGTATTGGTTGCGGAGGTAGATGGCTTTACATGTATGAGCACATCATTGGGTCGGTAAAGCATGTTGCATGTTTTGAAAGGTGATGGGTCAGATGGAATGGTATAAGTGTGTCCTTCATGTTCAAACTTTACACAATGATTTAAAGTGGAATGAACGCAACCCATGACATGGATCCAGGGTCTACCAAGCAACAAGTTATATTTGAAATCCCCCTCCAAAACGTAAAACAATTATGGAATAGTGCAGGGGCTCATAGAAACATGGAGGATGACAGTGCCTAGTGTGGAGGTGATAGAATTGTTAAATGAACGCAACATGACCGGATGTTTATGCATGTAATTGTCACGTATGCGCATTTGAGAAAATGCATGGGATGAAATGATGTTAATGCTAGCACCTCCATCAATCATCACATGGCATACCCATATTTCATCAATGTGGATGGAGATGAAGAGGGCTGGGTCTAGGTCATCATTTTGGTGTAGCATGATCTCTTCCTCTGAGAAGCTAAGGGAGGCTACTTGGTGAACAAGATGGGGTGAAGATGAAGGTGGTAATTTGGTGAGAGAGGCTACATGATGGGGTGTGATAATGGAGGCTACGGGTGTAGGGTAATTGGGTAAAACCTCAATAGATTGAAGAACCTCCATGAGAGCTTGATGATGGGATTCTGAAATTTGGATGAGGTCGTATAAGGAAATTTTGAGGGGAGATTGATGTAATTGTTTGAGCATGGTGCGATGTGTGACGCCATTAGAAATGGGATATGTGGGGCCATGGATAGTTATTTTAGGTATGGGTGCAGATGGTATGTTGGGTATAGGATTGGTTAGTAAATCAGTTTCCCTTTCTTTTCCCTTTTATACATGTGTAGTGACATGTATCATGTTGATTTGAGGGGATTTGTAAAATGGAGAGGGTATAGGGTGAGTTGTGTAACGACATGAAGGGAAAAAACCTACTGGAGGAGAAAATCCTTGTGATGTCAGCTAGGTGCAATGACATTGGGATGGTGGTGTGGCAAGTTATTTGATGTGAACCATGTTAACCTCAAATCTTGGGAGTGGCTCTAGGAGCTGTGAGGGTGGAGGTTGTGGTTTTTGAGAGGGCAGTGTGGGAATGGGTGTTGGTGAAGTAGGATCCTCGTCAAGAAGGTCCTCATCATCAAAGTTGGTTTCTGGTGGACACAAATGGATAAGGATGGTTTTCAAGGCCTTGCAGTTCTCCACATTATGCCCTGGCACATGATGGTATGCACAAATTTTAGTATCATCAAACCCTTTGGGCTTGGGTTTGAGGGGTCGTAAGGTCAGAGTGGTGGTAATGTCATAACAGAGGTCTCAAAGAGGTTGGTTAAAATTTTGGCATAGGATCCTACTAGTGGATCACTGTGGGAAGTGAACATGGGTTTAGGTGCAGGTGTGGTTGATTTTCAAGGAACTATTTTCAGAAGAGTAGGAACGGGTTGAGTTACAGTTTTAGGTGCCGGTGTGGTTTTAGTTATCGGTCATGTTTGTTTGGGTAGGGGTACAGTAGATGGATGGGTAGGAGGATATGTGGTTGTTTTAACTACCTTATTATGGGTAGTGGGGTTTTGTTTTTGGGTTGCACCTTCTTGGGTAAAGGTGATGTGGGTGTACGAGCTCTAGAAGGAAAAGCAAATGGAGGAATAGGGTAAGTTAACCATGGGGATAACGGGGGTGTTATGAAGGTAGATGACGCGGGTCATGCTTGGGGTGTGAGGGACAATGACTAAAGTGTAATGGGTAGTGAAGAAATAGTTGAGGGTATTGGAGGTATTGGTGGTAGAGAGATTGTAGGTGTGGATGTAAGTGGTGTTGTGTATCTGGGTAAATTAGAGGTTTGTGAGGAAGGAATGGGTTGTTGTGTTATTGGTTTATGGATGGGCGAAGGTCGCTTGACCATGTTGGGTAGCTGAGGTCTTAAGACAAATGGGACAAATGTGGGTGTGATTGGTGTGGTCGGGGTATGAGGTTGATCAGTTTGTTTCTTTGGCTTGGGTGTCAGAGTAGATGTGGTATTGACATTGGAGGACATAGCTAAATCTATTTTAATAGGTGGATGAGTGAGGCTGGTGGTTGGGGTGACTCGTAAAGTTGTAATAGATTTAGTTGAGGAAAATGTTATAGGTGTGGGTTTGGGTTTAGATGTAGGTTGGGTTATGGGTAAGGGTATGGTTTGAGTGCTAACAGGTATCGTGGAAGGGGCGGTAGAGGAGGTTGTATTTGGTTTGATTGGTCGAAATGTGTTCGGGTAGATAGTGGAGGTATCAGCGAGGGATCTTTGTATATGTTTTGAGATGGGGAGTAAGAGGTGCCCCCATAGTAAATCCCTATCCACATAATCTAAGTGATCGGCCAAACGTGAGAATGGAATGTCTATGGGTGGAGTTGGTGAGGACCTAATGGCAATTCTCTTAAAATGTGTCTTAGAGATAGGGAATTGGCTAGCTTCAGCTTCCATGGGTAAGAGAGCCGAAAGTAGGTCGGTGGGGTTATAGGTAGCTGATGGAGAATGCTCACCAAGAGGCAAAGATGTCTCAACTGGGTCTATGATAGGTGGAGGAGATTATGGGAGATCCTCTATAAGTGGAGGAATAGATGGGCACTCCTCTGTGAGTGGAGGAGGCAATGGGTGCTCCTCTTTGGGTGGAGGAGATAATGGGAGCTCCTCTATGGGTGGAGGAGGCACTATGGGTAAAGGTTCTCTAAGTGGTGAAGCTAGGGGTGAGATGGGCTCAATATTAGTGGAATACCCCCCCATTGGTAATGAAGGAGATGAAAGGTGTTCCTTTGTTGGTGAAGGAACAGAGGAGGTTGGTTCCAACGTCCAAGGAGGATTTCGGGTTAGGATCTCCTCTATAGAAGGAATATGGGGTAATTGGGAGGCAACAGGCACCTCATTAAAGATAGCGTGAACCTCATGGGTATGGGTATCATGATTTGATGTCTCACCAGTTTGATTAGATGAAGGGGCACGATTGGGAAATGTTTTTTTGAATATTTATAGATTTTGGTTGGGGGTGGCATTGGGATTATCCATAGTTAACTCACCTTTCTCAAGCATTTCTTGGATAGTATTTTTAAAAATGATGCAGTTGTCGTCACTATGACCCTTTACTCTATGATAGTTACAGAAATCATGTTCTTTATACCATGCGGCCATAGGGCGAGCAGGGTCAAAACCATTGTGTGGTTTTATAGGTGGAAAGGTGATAGCTCTAGATTTGATAAACTTTTCTAATACAGAAGAGTAAGGTTCCCTAATTGGGGTATATTTTTGCTACTCTCATCTAAATTGAAAAGTCTAGACAAGTGAGAGATTAGATGAGGGGGTAGCCTGATTTGACGGATGAGATGGGCCGGCCTTAAGTACCACTCTGTTAGCGGTGCCCTTAGCTTTTGAATAATTGGTTTGTGGTTTGGAAGAAGAAGAGGTATCATTTGACTTGAATGCTGAATTCTTATTGTGTAACTGTATTTTCTTCTCTTTGATGGCCCGAATCTCTAACTTTTGTGCCATAGTGAATGCCTCATCAAATGTTTGGAAGGTTTAGACCTGCAAGGTCAGGGAGATATGTCTAGCACAAGCCCGTGTGAAGATCTTGATGAGTTCTATTTGTGGCAGTTGGAAGATAAGTTGATTTGTCAGGCTGTGCTAGTGAGTGACAAAATCTGCGATAGATTCATCCTCATACTGACGTTTTTAATATAGATTGGTCATAGTAACCTTCTTGACAATATTGATAGAGAAATGATCTAAGAAGGCTTGGGCTACCTGATTGAATGAGAATATAGAGTGTTTAGGTAACCCGCTATACCAATCTAATGTAGGTCTAGTGAGGGACATGGGAAAGGTTCTCAAAATCAAGGCATCATCATGAGTGATCAGATAACACCCATGTTTGAATGACTGCAAATGTTGCTATGGGTCTTCTTTGTTATTGAAACGATTGAATTTAGGCATTTCCCAATGCACAGGGTATGAGTGGATAGGAATGGATGGGTGAATAGGCTTGTTGTAAATCTCGTCAATGGTGAGAGTTTTGCGGGAGCCAGAAACCGATGCCTCCAATGTCTGCATCTTGTCCAACATCAATTTAATTAGGTCATTGGTGGGTTGTGATGATTGGATGCCTCCCATAGTGTGAGAGGGTTGGTTTTGGGTGTATAACAAGGGTGGTACTCTAGTGTATGGGGCTTCCATGTAGGGTGGTGGCGAAGAAGGTAATGACACAGCGAGTAAGTACCTAGAATGTATAATGGATGAAATGAGAGGTTGTTGGTCGTATGAATATGGGGGTAGAAGGGTCATGGTAACCCTAGTGGCAATAGGGGCTAATGATTGTGGAATAGAAAGCACCATGTTCTGAAATGGGGTAGGGGTCAGCGAAACTAGAGGTGGTAATGTAACTACGAGTATGCAAGAGACATAAGGGGCGAATGAGATTGTGTTTGGGGTAGTTGTCGAGGGTACGGTGGATGTAACGGGTGCCACAAAGGTAGCAAATGCGGAAGTCATAGCGGGTATAGGACCTAAGTATGAAACAACTAGGGGTAAGGTGGATGCGGATGGCACAGAGCTAGTGAAGCCAATGTGGGAGTGGGTACAAGATTCAGGGGGATAGATATGGGCATGCCATATATCAACTGACCCGAGGCATCTCGAGTGGATGAGTGGGAAAGATAAAACTGCAATGTGACAGGATTTTGGTTAAGGAGTCCTACAAGCTCCTCATCTCTGGTAGTGATAGTGGTAAGCTAGATGGGATCCATGGCTGGTGATAAAATAGAAGGTGGTGAAGGACTAGGTGGGAGTGGTTGACAACTAGTGTGAAATACGAGTGTGTTTGCTTATCTTCGAGTCTGAACCAGTACTGATCAGGTAGGGATGCTTCTTTGTAAATGACACAGAAAACAGTAGGAATTGGTGAATCTGGTGACAAAAAGTGGGTTAAGTACCAAATGGTGGCTGGAATGTGAAACAAGATAACCGATACCGGTTAGGGGAAACCGACGCCGGTCAGGGGTAACAGCGGTCAGTTATTGTAGAAAATGACAGTGAGTAAACAACGAGACAGAAGGTAAAATCTTATAGGTATACCAAATCTGAGGATTTTTGAAACGCCAATGGGAATAATGATAATGACAAGGACTATGAAAAGTGGAAGAAAGTGAAGTAAAATGTCCTTTTGAACAGGTTAGCAAAAGGAACTGGAACCGAAATCAGTCATGTATAACCAATGGCGGTCAGAGGTAACTGATGACAGTTACTATGAAATTGAAACAGTGATGAAAGAATGTGGTTGTGAATTAAAATCTGATGTAGAATCAGACCCAGAATTCTAAGAATGATAATAATATGGCCCAAACGCACTCAGGTGAACCTGGAATACACCAGCTATGATCAGGAGCGTACAAGGATGAACACAAAAAATGAATAACGTGATCTCTCACCTCAAAACATAAGCCAAGAAAAAACACTAAGAAAAATGTGATCCTAGGAGTTCCTTCTCTATTATGTTTGTTTAGCTTATGCTATTTAGGGACTGACACATGAATTGTGAAATAGATTTTTTGGTGAGGATGGCTTCCAACAAAGAAGGAGATCTAAAAGGTGAGGTTTCCGGTATGTAATGCTGGGGGCGGGATTCATTCTGAAGTATGACTCGATAGAGCAACGAGTTGGGTGCCCACTGTGTTGTGATCGTGTGATCACCTACAGCTTCTTCTAGGTAGGATATTGGTTAAGAATGTATGTATTTTGAATTTTTGTGAGGTTTGGTAAGACTCAAAGAAAGAGAAAATGATAGAAGTTCTTTTCTATGATTCATTTGTCAACCATCAGCTGGGCATGACTTCTAGCATATAGGTTGCCCTCAATTAATGTGAGCTAATGCAATAAACAGAATGGAATGCACTTATTTTTAAACCCAAATCAAAAATTTGAAATTGGATGACACAATAAGATGAAGAGGAAGATGGAAGCTCTTTCACTATAATGCAGAAAACATGAAGAAATGGTTTTTTTTAATTACACCAAAAGAAAAGTTTCCTTTAGAGAAAATAGAAAGAAAAGGTGGACTACCAGGGAAGAAAATTAGTGTGTACGCTTTTCAGAAGGGAAACAAACACACAATTTTTTCCTAGGAATGAATGAAATGCAAAGAACCCCGGTTGGGTCCCACTGGGCGTGCCAAAATGTTTCACCTGATTCTTAGATCGTTTCTTTGAAGCATTAACAAAATAGATAAGGTAACGGGCATAGGAGGAATACCTATACAAATGTTGGTTGATGGGTTGTTGTGCGCGTATGACTTCTGAATCCACAGCTGATCGTGAGAGCTTCCTTTTGTCTAGGAGGAACTACCTGTAATGAAAACAAAACCACCAGAAGGAATTAAACAATATGGGCAGTGAACTGCCTGGCGTATGCTAGATCTGGGAAGTGTGATACTTCCTAGATGGTTGTCATTCCACTATTTTAAACAATTTAATGTTATAAACAAAGTAAATCCTATTATTATTTAGAATGATTTAGGTGTCTCACTTAAAACACAATACGAAATAGATATAATATAACAGGCTAAGATAGAATAGAATCCAAAGGTCAAATGATTGGTTCTGGGTTCTGCAAGTTTGACAGAGGTCTTAGGTAGATCACAGGTGAATGGGGGTGAGATGAAATTTGGTGGGTAGGTCTCTATTCTAGGTTGTATGGGCAAATAAAGAGACCGATGTCGGTAAGTGATGACTGATGGCAGTTAGTTGTAACTGGTGCCGGTTACTGTGAGATCTGAAAATGTCACAGAACAAGCTGTGGGTCTCCTTTGTGATTGGACAAAGGACTTTGGTGGGTCGAGATGAGGAATTGGGTGACTGGAGTAGGTTTTGGCAATGTTTTAATGGGTATATGGAGGTGAAAACGTTGGAGAAATTCAATATGGGGTAAGGTAAACAATGGATGATAATATAATGTTGAAATGAAATAAACCAGGGAAGTATGATGTTATACTTACTTGGATTTTGGTCCTGAATACCTGTGTGTGAGGGATGGAAGCGTTGATGATGGGTTTGAAGGTTGCAAGTGATCACCAATTGAAGAAACACTTCTGTATGGGCTGCATGTATACTCCTCTTTGCTTGGATATATCAGATCACGGTTGGGATGGCTGTGTAGAAGAAGATGCTCAATCTCCTTCCTTGCATGCGATTTTTTCACTAGAATTTTCTCTCTGAAGATGCATTATCTCTCTAATATGTGCTCTTGCTCGTCAACCTTCTCTCAATTTTTGCCACACTTTTTCCAACCTGATAATAAGGTAGTTTAGGGGTTGAAAGGGGTAACCGATGGCAGTCCGGCTTAACCGGAGATGGTTAGGGGTAACCAGCGTCTTCCAAGGTGAGATTTCCTAGGTTTACTAAACTAGGGAGATCCTCCTGATTTCCTTGGATCTCATGTCGTTATCCCATGGATTAGACGGGGAGCTTCTTAGGAGCATGCATGAATGTGGTTAGAGGGAATGTAGGCATTTATTTTTAGGGTTTGGGTAAGTCTTAGTTAGTTATGACAACTTTCTAAGAATAGGTCTTAGGTTGAGTTGATTTGATGAGGTGTCTAAGTGAAGTGTATGTGTGGATATTATTTACATAAGATATTTAAATAATAAATATAGTGAGGATAATGAATTAATTTAATTAGATTAATTAAATTAAAATAAGTGGGGTGAATGGGGTCATGGCTAGGTAAATGTAATAAAGCGTGCTTGTGTGTCAAGGGACCAAAGGGGATAACGACATGAGATCCAAGGAAATCAGGAGGATCTCCCTAGTTTAGTAAACCTAGGAAATCCTACCTTGACATATGGCGGTTACCCCTAACCGTCGCTAGTTAAACCGGGCCACCGTCGGTTACCCCTTTTAACCCCTAAACTACCTTATTCTCAGGGTTGGCAAAAGTGTGGCAAACATTGAGAGATAACACATCTTCAGAGAGAAAATTCTAGTGAAAAACTCACATGCGATACCCAATAACCAAAAAATTTATGTAGCCATCTCGCAAGTTGTGCAACCACAACCATAACCCATTATCACTTCATCAAATAATCCTATGTATTCTCTCATGAATAGGTTATCCAACCTTGAGGCTACAATTCTAGGGTGTAAAGTTACATTATCGTATGAAAAAAATATGCTAGAAGCTAATTCATCCATCTATACCAATCAATTCATATCCTCCACATTGGGAATCACCAAAACTCACCAATTTTAATAGCAAGGAGGATCTACAGTAGCACTTTTGTGCATTCAATCTCACCAAAAAATTCATCTATCTATCTCTCAAGTTGTGCAACCACAACCATAACCCATTATCACTTCATCAAACAATCCTATGTATGCTCTCGTTAATAGGTTATCCAACCTTGAGGCTACAATTCTAGGGCCCAAAGTTACATTATCATACGCAAAAAATATGCCAAAAGATAATTCATCCATCCATACGAATTAATTCATATCCTCCACATTGGGAATCACCAAAACTCACCAAGTTTAATAGCAAGGAGGATCTATAGTAGCACGTTTGTGCATTCAGACATACGTGCTACCTTATTACTCAGGATCAAGACTTGATGCTTTGCACTTTCTCCATGTCTTTGGCTGGTCCAACATTAGACTGGTACAATAATGTCCCTCAATATTCAATAATTTATTTCACTTATCTCATGCTATTATTTTTAGAACATTTTTTGATCAACCTTGTGTGTAAAATAACTATCATTGATCTATACAAAATCCGATAGTTTGAAGATGATTCCATCATAGACTTCATCGCATGGTGGCGTAGCATTATAAACTAGCTATCATTTATCCTTATGAAAAATGAACTCGTCGAGCTCTTCTCATGTTCATGCGTAAAACATATATATTCTACCATAAAAATTCAATCCTTCCAAACCTTTTATGAATACTTCACCATAGCTCGCAAGCTTAAAACACGCTCCCTTGAGCATGACCATGTAAAACTAAAATTTAAAAAACTTAAACATGAATTCACTAAAACATCCACACATAACAAGAAATCTAAGGGAGCAAACAATGTTTTGGTCATAAAATCTTCTCCTGTACCAACATCTAACCCATGGACTCATCAATGAGTTTCATGGCCAACACCCAACTACACTCCCTTGGGGGAATCATATGGCTCTATCTTTTACAAATTAATAGTAGCAAATATGATCACACTACCACCTATCCAACCAGTTGATGAATTAAGACCGAAGCCCATGTGGTATCATTAAGGCCATTATTACAAATACCACCAAACTTAATGTCATGACATAGAAAAATTTCAAACTTTTAAGGATTTGGTTCAAAGGCTCATCAATTAGGGAAACCTTCATGTTGAAAACCTTAATGCTTCACCAAATCAACTGCTTGACATATTCGAGCAACATTTTTCCAAATCATACACCAAAAAGCAAATCCCTTATCACTTCCATAACCAAAACACCTAATGTTCATACTATAAACATTGTTGATCAAGAACCTACAAGTTACCCTCCTTCATCACCAATCACTTCAATCCTCTTTGATATTATTTTTACATCTACGAAATCATTAACACTTGTCTCCACAACTGCACCAATCATATCTACATCTACCTCAGCATCCATTCATACTACTAGGACCCCAGTCGCAAATGCATTATTCTTTCCCCTAACTTATTTATGAAACAACCATTCCCACCTACTTCTACAGTTGACATTGGTTCTACATCTACTACGTTACCTATCATTTCCACTTCATTACTTACAAAATTCACTTCATTCGATCCACTTACCTTACCTACATCCATCCCACTCCTACTTGTTATATCATCCTCAGAATTAAAATTGGTGCCTCTTTTATATATATTACCCGTACCCACATCAATTTTTGAAAACACATCCACACCACTTTCTTCCTCAACACCATCTTTATTATTTGAATAAATTTTGAGAATTCTTCAATTTCCAACAACCTCAAATGATCCTTAAACCTCGTCAATTCAATCAAATAAATCTTCACTTTCTTTAGATCAAATACTACTTCCTACACCTACACCAATTATGACACCACCTCCAGATCCTCCAGTGGAAATTTTTTTCACTCCTCCTAAGGACACATCCTTCTAAATAAAATCTAAAACCATTAATATATTACCTCAAAAATCCCTTGTACATTCCTACAAGAAAATTGACGTTCCCACCTCTAAACCATCCAACACAACAAGCTCTTCATTAAGAACATTTCCTCAACCCAAACTGAAACCATTCAACACTAATACATTAACAAATTCCCAAATTGAACCCAAATCATCAAGACATCAACATACTAAAAATTTATCATATCAAACATCCAATTCTTCTTCAAAGACCATGATATTCCATAAGGAAAAAGCACCTCGTAAGTTTTTGGGTGAATCATATGAGGACATTTTCCAACACTTATTACAAATTTCCACAATCACGCTTCTACTTATTAGGGCCTTTGACCTGAATAGTAAGAAGCCCTTGTGGTTTAATCCCAATCTTGTCTATGCACATCATCATACCCTAGGACACGACACTGAGCATTATAGATCATTCCAAGACATTGTTCATGGCTAAATTGAGGAATAATACCTTCTCCCCAAGCCAAATCAATCCCTTTCTTCCACTCCCACATCCGTTCCTTTGACCTCATCCATCCAAATGTAAAATTACCCTAGTTCTCCACAAACTTTCACA
Source organism: Taxus chinensis (assembly GCA_019776745.2). Classification (NCBI taxonomy): domain Eukaryota; kingdom Viridiplantae; phylum Streptophyta; class Pinopsida; order Cupressales; family Taxaceae; genus Taxus; species Taxus chinensis. Next base: position 27,908,171 of record CM034149.1, on the reverse strand, counting down.
ACCATCCCACCTCCAAGTGACCATTCTTCTAAGGATATTCCCCCCTTATTCATCAATGTTGTTCGAGTAACCACTCGGTCTGGCCAACGTGAACCTAAATCAATAGCCCAATTGAAAGCTAAAACCTTTATCACCATTCCTCCTCCAAGGATTTAACCACATCATCAACACCTGAGGTTTCCATCTTAGTAGAAGCTAGGCCTATTGAACAAAGTATAGTCAAACAACTCCATTAGGCCCCGGTCAAGATGTCACTCTATGAGCTCATCCAAAGCTCTCCAGAACATAGACAGGCTCCCATTGAAGCCTTAAAGTGCATTCTAAAATCCATTGACAAGGTTTTTCCCTTAACATCCCTTATAGGAGAACTAATAGCTTTTACTACCATCTCATTTGATGATGCTAAGATTCTAGATATCTCGTAAGAAGAACATGATCTTCCCCTCTTTATCAAGGTCAGGATTAATGATATGTCTATCTAACGGTCCATTATTTATAGTGGAATGAGCATCAATATCCTCTAGTCATATACTTTTTATCAACTTAAGATACCAAATGCATTTGTTACCTAATCACCCATGGCACTTCATACTTTTAACAATGTTGTCATTCCTGCCTTAGGAACAGTCATTTTTCCTATCCACATTGGTGATAAGCTCCACCATGAGGTCTTCTACATCATACAAAGGGAATTCCAATACAATGTTATCCTTGGGTGACCTTGGATCCGTGCTATGTGGTGCGTCCCTTCTACACTCCATCATTCCCTTAGATATGAGCATGACGGGAATATGTTAACACTTCTCGGGGATGATCCTCCCTTTCAAATGTGTCTTATGACCCAATGATGTCCTTTTTCCTAAGGAAAATCCATCCACACCATCCACTAGTTCATCTATCCCTTCTTCCAAACTTCCCAATGACAATTCTCTAGATAAGGTAATGGATAAACTCACATAGGGGGTGTATTTCCTTTTTACACTTAACAATTTACCCACTCCTCACCATCTTGTTACACCTGAAAAGGCACCCATGTATGAACCCAATGTCAAGGATATCCTTCCTTTTGGTCCACCACATATTTGAACCAACCTCGTCTATGGTGGTTTTGACACCCCTTCTTCTCATATCATTGATCTTCCACACACTAAACCTTATACCAGTAGTTTTGGCTTCCTTAGAAAACCATCCTTCACCCACACCTATCTCTACCATTGTGCATGGAAGGGATTTAGCATGGGGCATTATTATTATGGGAAAGATGTCTTGTTCATTGATCAATGCTAAAAATCTCATGAAAATTTTGGACTCAGTTACCAAGAGCAATCCACTAACCTTATCCCACCATCTGAGATGTGAATGTACTTGAATTCTCTATATTCTCCATAACATGAGTCCATATATATAGATGACACTATTTCTATTGCTTCTTACCTTTGTTTAGTCTCCACCATTACTTTAGGACCAGTCACCTATCAGTGTCAGAGTTAGACTAGGTCCCTCCCCCTCTACCTTTCAGACATGATAGAAGAAGACTCTTCTACCATTTACATACTTAAATACATTGATAACGACACCATTATTTCCCAAATGGGGTTCAAGGATTCCTATCTTCATAATACCTTACCATCTGACACATCTAGTCTTCTTAACAATGCCACCATCAATATCAATATCAAGACTCCTCAGAAGCCTCGCATTCTCAAGATGGGTTAATCTCTTTATTCACATGAGCTTGATTACTTTACCATATTTATCTCTCATCATAGCAAGGATTTTGAATGATTATATTCAAATGTGCCTAGTCTTGACCCTTCTATCCTCATCGATAATATTTTTACATATCCTAATGTTAAACTGGTAAAGAATAAGCTTCACTGCATGTATCCTCGATTTTCCCTCCTTGTCAAAGAGGAGTTGCAATCTTCTTTCTGTCAATTTCATCATTCCCATCGAATATCCCCAATGGGTTTCCAACATCATTCCCATCTCTAAAGCATCAAGAAAACTTTGCATATGTACCAACTTTTTATATCTTAATCTCACTTAACCTAAAGATGACTTCTCACTTCCCAACATTGATCAACTTGTAGATCTCACTGCAAGCCATAAGATGTTTTCCCTTTTAGATGGGTTTTTTTGTTACAATCAAATCTTCATTTCACTGGAAGAAAAACATAATACTTCCTTCATCACCCCTTATGGGACCTTTTGCTACTATGTCATGCCTTTCGATATGAAAAAATCTAGATCCACCTATCAACGAGCCATGACTTATATCTTTCATGATCTCATCCATAAAATAATATAAGATTATTTTGATGATCTTTTGTGTAAATCTAACATCAATACAACTATATTTTCAGTATTGAGGTCCTTATTTAGCTCCTTATTTGCTTCTACTTACACCTTAATCCATCCAGGTGTATATTTAGAGTGTTAAATGGAAAACTCCTTGGCTTTATCGTTTCCTTCAGGGGCATTGAATTTGACCCTATAAAAATTAAATAAATCATAAAAATTCCACATCCTTCTAACCTTAAGAAAATTCCTAGTCTTCAAGGTCAACTTCAATCAGTTCGTCATTTCATCTCGTAAATTTCATATAGATGTCAACCCTTTCATCATCTTCTTCATAAATACGTAGACTTTAATTAGGATCATGATTTCCAGAAGGCCTTTGATGACCTTAAATAATATATTTTGTCTATACTAATTATTACACCTCCCCACAATGGGGAGCCTTTTTATCTATACATCTTTGTTACCAATCATGCTCTAAGGGCTATGTTAGTACATCATGATGACCAAGATCAGGAGCAGGTTGTTTATTACATCAGTCACACCCTTCACAAGTGTGAGACTCACTATACTAAAGCTGAAAAGTTGTGTTGTGTGCTCTTCTTTACCATCTCTAATCTTTGACATTACATTTTTAATCAAAATACTTATGTCACTACTTGTTTTCATCTTCTTAAGACAATGTATTCTAAACCTAATCACAGTGATCACATTAATTGATGGCTCGTGCTCATGAAGTAGTTTGACCTTAAGTTTTTCTCAAAAATCCATTAAGGGCCAAGCTATCGGAGACCAATTAGTTGAATCCTTTCTTCCCAGTTCTCATATTTCTCATCAAAATTTCCTAGATGAATCAATTAATCACTTTCATCACGAGTATGACATCTTTAAGATGACCCACTTATTCGACGGTTCTAAGTGTCAACAAGGGGCAGGTGTCAACATTGTTCTCATTCCTCCTTGATATTCCTATTCCTCTCACTAACAAACTCAATTTTGAGTGTACATATAATATGGAAGAGTATGAAGCCTTTATCTTGAGTCTTGAAACCACCACCTTCCTAGGTGATCAAGGCCTTGACATATATGGAGACTTCAAACTTGTCATGTAACAAGTCACCGATGAGTATCAATGTAAAAATGATACTCTTCAAAAATATTGTGACATTGTTCATCTTCTCCTCGAAGCCTTTTATTCTCACACTATCCAATATATCCCTCAATCATCTAATTGTTTCACTGATACAATGTCATCTCTTGCAACTCTCATTCCTTGGACAATGGAGGAATCTAAGCTTTTTTTTGTCATTCATCGTAGTGATCAACCATTTCATGAATTACCCCAAGTCAATATTGTTGAACCTAGTTTGTCGGATATTTAGTACTCCCAAATGTTCTATTATTTATCTAAATCCATCATTCCTCTAGAACTATCCAAAAATTCTAAGAGGTAAATTCTCTAGAGCGTTAACCACTATATAATCCTTGGCAACATACTTTAAAAACATAAATTTTACGTTATTCTCCTTCGATGCCTTAAATCCCATGAATCTCTTCATGTTATCGAGGAATTCCATGACATTATTTTTGGTAGACACTTTAGTGGCTTAGCCATTACTAATCAAGATCTTTTTTTTGGCTATTATTGACCTTCTCTCAATTGTGATTGTTGTGAATATGTTAAGAAGTGTGAAAAATATCAGCAACATTCCAATATTATTCGCATTCCTAGTCAATATTCACATATGAATCAGGTCTTGATCTCATGAGTTTCATTAATCCTCGATATTCATAATAGCATCACTCCATCATCACTACAACTAAATATTTCACTAAGTTGGTGGAGGTAATTCCCCTCACTTCAACCAAATCGGGTCCAATCATTAACTTTATCTACCAACACATTATTTTCCGCTTTGGCATTCCTCACAAACTCGTCAGGGATAATGGAAAGTCCATTGAAAACATAAAACTTAAGAATCTTTTATACTCATTTAACATCCAGCTCAACTTCTCTTATTCATTATATCCTCAAGCTAACATCCAATCTAAAGCCACTAGTAAAAATATTTGAAACATTCTTGCAAAAACTATTGAACAGTCATGACGTAACTAAAATATTCATCTCCCCTTTTCTCTGTGGGCTTATCAAACTAGCATCCACACTTCCATAGGGGATACCCCCTTTTCACTTTTGTATGGTTCTAAATCCATCCTCCTTGAATTTCAAATTCCATATTTGTGTGTGTCCCTTCACGACTTCATCTCTGATGAAAACTATCACCAATCATGTCTAACACATCTTGAGATGTTAGATGATTGTCGTCTTATCACTCTTGAACACCACCATGTTTATCAAGAGTGCATCAAATGTGCTTACAAAAAGCACATCAAAGAATGTGACTTTAATTTTAGTGACCTCATTCTCAAAGAAAATCATAATGTCACTACTCTAGAAAGGAGCCAATGCAGAAATTTTCCCCCTAGCTAGATTGGACCATACATTATCATGCATAAGTATGGTTTGGGAGCCTATCGATTTCCCTCCCTTGATGGTAAACTAGAGGTGGAACCTCTTAATTCATTACACTTTTGGCCATTATACTATTAGTGTGTCTTCCAGTGACCTCTTAGTCATATCCTTAGATCATCCCTCCATCATCAGCCTCTTCCATATTTCATCATAGTGATTTGAAATTATGTGGTCATCTTTCATTTGCCTAGATATGACCTTAAATATGAGCACCACATCTCTTCTTGTAGCATATTCCTTATGGATAGGTTCTCCCATCTTAGTGAGAAGTTCATGATCATTACATCTATCACCCTCTCATTTTCTTATTGGAACCATGTAAAGGGTCCAAGGATGTCGTTTGTACATTCATTTTTCCCTCCTAAGTGGTTTACTTAGCTAAGAAAGCTTCCCACATTGATCAGCTTTCTTCTACCATTTATTTCCCCCCTTTACCAAATTTGGGGCATAGATTTAGGTAACAAAACTAATGGAGAACCCTCTTCTCATGTACAAGTTACATCTCAAACTCCTTTTTCGTGTTGGCATTAGGTCTATAATTCCATTGCATCCTTGTATCTTTATGATCTTTGATATAACTAACTGAACATTGGTTACATTCTTACATCATGTTTTGGTCGCATGTGCCTTGTGTTATTTGGATCCCCTCTTGTTTACCTCCAATGTGATTAGAGAATCCTTTCTTCACACATTCCTTGATATAACATAACATCATTCATACCCATGGGTAACTTGTATTGATTTGTGTTTTATTCTAAACCCCTTTTCCATCCAACTTCTTCATCTTGCATTTATCCTATTTCAACCACATCCTTCTCTGTCTATTTACCTACTCATGTCTATACTCATAATTCATTACAACTATTTTCTTATTCTTAAAGCACCCTCATTACATGTAAATTTTATCATCACATTTAAATATACAATATGACATCATCATTAAACACAACATCACATCCAACATCATAATCTAATGATCCAAGTAAAAGTAAATCGTTTCATCTTATACTTTTACCATCATCATCAAATATAAGAAAAACATGCAATCAATCATAATTAACACCATATATCCAAATCATCTTCAGCTTCATAAATCAATTAATTAAAATTACACAATACACATATTTTAAATCACAAAAAATTCATATATATATATATATATATATATATATATATCATCATCAAAATCAAGTGTATTAATACATAATTACCCTCTAACAAGGCTCTCTCAAAGAAGAGATATCGATAAAACAAAAAAAAAAAATTCAGAGAGCCTAATATATTTCCTCTGTGTGGAAGGTCCCTTTATTTTTCTATCAGCCTCATCACCTCCACCTTGGACCTCTTGCTTGAGCCACACTCACATTGCTCCCAGATGGCCCAGCTCCACCTGTCACTCTCCTCTGTAGATGCTCCCAATATTGTAGTGTCTTCGGTATCTTGTTGTTCACGATACCCTCATAATACTTAGCCTTTGTGGCTAAGGTTTTGTATATATCAATGGAAATCATATCATGAGGTTCTATCTCTTCTCCTCCATGTGGTGTTGCATTTCCTCCACCCACAGTCACGGCATCCATTATGGTACCAAGATATTCAAAATGGACCCTATATGCCTCCCTCTATTATCGGTAACATTCCTTATTCTTTTCAACTGCATCCCCCTCATGGACCTCAACATCTCTCTCCACACTCATCTGGTCTAACTCGGCATGAAGCCGTGCTAACTCTATAGTCTCTACAAATCCTCCATCTCCACCTCCCAAAGCTTCATCTCCCCTAATATTCATCTCATCTACCTCCTCCCTCTACATCCACCCTAGCTACCCAAATGGTGGTCATCCAATCACCAAATCCCACTCTAACTCATACATCATCATCCCAATGTGTATCCTCCTTATCTAATGGATCTATCATAATAGGGCTCGGTAGCTCCTTGTCTATCTCCTCTCACCTATACAATATAGGATCATGAGGTATATTTTGGATGACCCCAAAATTTCATCGCACTCAATCAAACTGAATGGCCTCAATAATCTCCAGCCATCTCCCCTAAACACACCACATCTTCCTCATCCTAAAAAACTCTACATCTTCCCCACGTCATGTGGGAAAGTCCCTATATATCCAATATTTAATTTGATCAGTCTCTAACTTTGCAAACTGATCAACATACCAATCTACTCCTTTGTCCCCCTATCTCCATAAGCCTAGTCATCCCTCTATCTCAAAAATCCAACCCCCATCTCTATATGATCTCCTATGACCCATGGAATCCCTAGTGGCTAAATGAAAATGATGTGCTCGTAATCACAGTAGTGAAGCGAGAATCCTACGTCCAACCTTGACCTCCTGTCTTCCCTCTACATTGATATCTCATGGTACACCTGAGCTAGCAAGGCATTCCCAAAAGAGAACATTTTCTAATGCTCATCTATATCTTCCACCACACCAGCCACCTCTCATGGAAATTGTGCTCCACGTGAGTCTAGAAAATCATAACAAAACACTATCATCACAACAAAGTAAATAAATTAGTTGTGAGGTACGCTTTCCTCATACCTCAACTCATATTAAAATTCCCCAAAGAAAACCTGACATAGGGTACATTGGTTCTAAATATCCATGTCAAAACCACTAGCCTGCTATTAGATTTTATGGGAACTATCTTTTCCCCATGTGTAGGAAATCTCATAATCCTATACACATCCTCTAGGGTGATGGGAAAATCCCCTGTCCTGAAGCAAAAGGTCCTTGTCTGTCGGTCCTATATCTCCACCAAAGCGATCATCAATCCCACATCTTGTGGGATCCTTTGATAATTCCTTAACCCACCTAACCCCAGTACAGCCAAGTGATCCCACTTAACATCTTAACATCTCCTCTAATCTATTCGTATATGGCAGGAACTTGGTGTATCAAATATAGAATCTTTCTGGCCTACAATCAAAAACAAAACATGCAAATATCATATCAGAAATCCAAAATATAATCAATTACCATTAATATAACACCTCTAGCATGGTTAATATCTATGACGACTTCTATTTTTGAAGTTGCAAATGTTGACATGTGATTCTTGTTGTAGACAGTGTACTCTTGTGAATCAAGAAATCATGGTTGTTGTAGATAATATGTTATCTGTTGAAATAGTTATAATGCTGCCATGTTTATGTTGAATAGAAAATGAAGTAATTCATCTCTTCTTATAATTCATTGCTTGGGAAATAAAAAATTGATTCAGATAAACTAATCCATGAGTCTTTGTTGCACTCAAATATGTGCTTCAGCTTTCATAATTTTTAGATACAGAACAGCATTACCTTGGATCAATTTCATTGATCCAATGTATGCTTCTAATTTAATACTTTATGGTCATATTAACCAAGCTAGATAGACCATGTGATCTTTGAATTCTTACTGTCGTCAAGTCACAAATGAAATCTATGGATTCCTTCTTCATATGTGATCCTAGACGGTAATCTGGTTCATCTTTGGTAATTTTGGGATGCAATTCTTAGTATAAACTAGGAACCTAATTAAACTATGTTCCATAAATTGGTAACCTAATTCTAAATTTGTAACCTATTCTAAGTTACTATGTTCTTTTTATTAGGATGGGATGTTAATAATTAAAGGACCTAAGACTAAAACCTTAGACTTAGACCTAAGGACCTAAGTTAAATCCTAGACTAATATTGAACCTAACCTAATGTTTAGCTAACCTAAAAGGGGCCTATGGGATGACATGAACTGTAATGCCCTGTTCGGCATCGACTTTCGTTGTTACGTCCTTGTCCTATTGTGTGTCATTGAATGCTGAACTGAGATTCCTTTTCTATCGTTAGGTGACTTTAACCCTGTTTGCGAAGTTTTTTTTTTTAGCATCCTTTCTTCTTCTTTCGTCTGTCGTTCCTTCGATCTATGGAATGCTTAATATCATTTGTTAAAAAGAGTTCTTTGGAATATTAAAATGTTCCATGTTTTGTCTTTTTACCTGCTCTTGTCTTGTTGTTTGGCTGCGTGAGATTGGAGGGGTTTTTTAAATGGTGTTTGGACTCCTCCCAACCACCGAATTGCAAACAGTTATGGTATGTAATGTTTCTCCCTTGCGTGAGAGAGATGGGAGTTGGTGGAGTCCTAATTTTCTTCACCTTGATCTCATTTGGATCCTTTTATTCAATGTGTATGGGTGGATGAGTGTTGGGCATGTTTTGTGGGAATGAAGGCCACCTGCTTCTTTAATTATTTCATTTATGCTTGGTTTATCCCACGTGCTGTGGGTAAGAAATATCTCTTTCCTTTTTAGTAGTGGGCCACATACTTTAATTTTAGATGTTCCAGCAAATCTCTCCCATATTTTCTTGTTGTTAGTTGCATGGATGGTTGGTGATTGCGTAGGACTTTTTGTACTCCTTTTTACCTACTATAGCCTATAATTATTTTCTCTGATGCTGGCTGCTTAGCTTTCAAATCGGATTTTATTATTGATCTTCCCTGTGTTTATCTTTTACCTGCTCTAGCTTTGTTGTTGGCCGCGTGAGTTGTGTGGTGAAGGGATTTTTTCTTGGCTGCGTTTCCCCTTCCTTGCTATCATGCCCTCACCTAATGGGTTTGATATGGTGGTTTTAGATGAAGCTACAGGCTAGTGAAGTAGGCGTGTTACCTAAACTTTCATTGGGTGTTGTGAGGTGTGTTCTTGTCAGGGATCCACAGCAACAGCAACCTGTAACAGGGATTAGCCAGGTGGCAAGCATGTTATAGTTTAGTAGAAGCCCTTTTTTGAGTGCTTCCAACAAGTAGGTTGTCCAACTATGTTGTTATCTGTTCAGTATCAAATGCATCCTCAAATTCGAGATTCTCCTTCAAGATATTTTATCAAAATCGATTAAGTAACAGTGAGAGTGTTACCAGGAGACATGTACCGTGAGTTAAGAGGTGATGGCATGCATTTTAATATGGGCATTGTCTCCATTCATATATGCATATGTGGCTTGTCAAAGCGATGGTGTCTTTTCTCTTTGTGATAAGGAACTGTGGCTTACTGTGGATTTTAGGTACTGCACTGGTCATTCCATATGGTGAAGAACATAATCAAGAAGAGTGCATTATTGTGTTTTGGGCAACAGACACAACTCGTTATAATTTGAATAATATGACACTAAAAATAGGTGGGAGAGATACAGATAACTTATGAAAATGGAAACAGCTTTGGCTGAGAGTTTGTTGGAGTGGAAGGTTTTTTCCCAAAGCCCTCAGGGTTCTGGTGTTGGATGAGGACTCTGAGGAAGCTGCTCAAACCAAGTCCAAACTAGAATCCTTTGTCTATGTTGGTAAGTAAGACTAAATAATAATAAAACCATTAATAACACCTTGAGTTTTTCAACGCAGGCCAAATTCTCAGCCTGTATGTTTTTAACAATGTCTCTATACATATTCATTGTTTCTCAGCAACCTATACAATCATGTCTTTGATCACACCCACAGGCACAGGACATTTATGCAATGTTGGAGAAAATGTCTTGGGAGATGAAGGTAGCAGGATATTTTTCAGATTCATAACATGTACTGAGTGAACGGGAAAGTAAAAGTATTCCTCTGCCACCATAGTGAGAAGATGGCAATTGCATTTGGATTGTTAAGCCTTCCCCGTGGGACAACTCTTAGAGTTGTCAAGAACCTTAATGTATGTGGAAGACTGTCACACTGCACCAAGTTTTTTTTGTCCAAGATTGTTGCAAAGAAAATTGTTGTGAGAGATGCAAAGCGGTTCCATCACTTTAAAAAAGGAAAATGTTCTCGTAGAGATTATTGGTAATGCCATGTGAAACAATCTACTGACATAGTCTGGCACTATAACAAGGCGCACTGTGCCAGGTCTGTAGTGATAAATAAGGGACCAGATTTTATTTCTAGTTTCTTAAAAAAAAAATATTCTAAGCACTTGTAAGATCTACACATGGTGGCCGCCCTCTCCCTAACTGTACCAGGTGCTGCCATGAAGCTTGCATAAGAGATCTACGTGCTAAGGAAAAGGAATGTTTTTGGAATGTGTTGTAGCTGTTGGAGCCTTGGTTCGACGTGGCTGCATTGAGGAAGCCCCAAACAGGCATGATAAGACTAACCCTCTCTCTTAATGATTTATTTCCTTTAGCATTTGGATAAATCAATCTTTGCAATTTTGTTCGAATGTTGTAGATGTGGGTTTCTTTTGGAATGTTGATGTGTTTTTTGTTTTAGTAAATAAATAGCGTTTAGACTCTGGATATCATATAACATGTATTTACATATATTGACTCCTTCTTGAAAGAGATGCCCCAAAAAGAGACGAGTTCCAAATGACTTTTAATCATAATTGCATGAACTGATCTCTCTCCCCCTTTACAGTTTATCTTATTTACTATTTGAGTAGAAGAAATCTCTACATCGATTCTTGCCTACTGATCTTATAATGTTGGTTTATCTTTTTGCCTTGATTATTCCTTTGAATGATGGTTTCTGTAGAAAATAGTATGGAGCGTGAATGAGGTTTATAATTTTTCTTGTATTGTTTATATTATGTAGAACATGGCTTGAAAAAGGGAATTTCCGATATGAATGTATTTGGATTTTACTGTGGTTTTATAATAATATAAACTCCCATTAGGATTGGGGGCTTCTATTTGGGAAGAGTCATACTAGTTTTATTGGTCTTTCTAGATAGCTCCATCTGAGTCATTTGATTATCATTTACCTTGGGGATTATTGAAAACCCCTCACCAGGCCCTCTGCTATTATTATTACTATGAGCTTATTATTAGATTGGAACCCTCCTGAAGCATGCGTTAATGGGTTTTCTATGACCTTTACGAATATGTTATACACGCAAGTCATTATCCTGTGTGGATAATTCTATGGCTTAATTTTGAGGCACTACTTGGATCTTTGAATCGGTTAAAGTAATATTGGATACATCGAACTCTCATGAATGTCGAAATTTTTCAAGTTTGATTGATATGTGATGTCCTCGTGCATATGAATTCAGGCAATGCTTGAAATATGAAATTATAAATTTATCTTATACTTTGACCTTGAAGCTTGTCGAAAGACTTTTTGGTAGGAAAACAGATGAATAGGGAAGTTAAGATAACTACCCTAAAATGGAGTCATGCATAGCCTTAAGTAAAGGTGACAGCTACCATAATGGGACTGTGCATACCATGTATGACAGTAAGGATATAAGTCCACCTGAAATTATTTAACTTCATTTTATAGAACAATAATTAATACCCATAAATTGGGGTATGCAAGTGGAGGTTGAATTATATAACAGGGTATATTATGTTATCAGGTAACCAGTAAGGATAAATATGTTATTTCAATACTTGGTTAACGAGTGGAATATTTTCTGGCATTTACGATGATTATTATGTTAGCTAAAAATTGATACTTGCATCTCAATTGGGAGTTGAGATAATGTTGATACTTGTATTTATAGTGGCTTGGACCACACTTACATATCCTAGTTAGTCAAATGTATCTTTGACATATTAGCAAAATATGACAATATTGTTGATCATAACTCATTCTTATGAGTTGGACTCTTATACTAGAAGAAATATATAAGACATGGTAATAAGCAACCAAAAGGATATCTAAATAATATATGAACTTGCTGATTGGCAAAATCTTTGTTAACATAAGTATATTCTTAAAATTGTGAGATAAATATCCAAATTATACTTACATATCACTGATTATCTATGAAGGTTTGATACTTGGGTAATATCGATGAATAATATAAGATTGATACTTGTATTTATTATATAAACTTAATGTCATTGGTGCTTTTATTTAATTGAAAGATAATTTTTTTTGGATACTTATATATGTGAAGTAGGTCGAGGGTATTAGGTGAGCGTTATTATTATTACTGTAATTTAAGTATGATTAATTGCATGGTTAAGGTTGTATATCTAGTCACTTGGAATTGTGTTCTTATGTAAGCAGATCTTAAGGAAGTGAACATTAATGAGTATGAAATGTATTATCATGAGATGTGCAGTTAAGTTTTAAATGTATGTTAGAAATTTATTTGATAAGGAGTATTGCAAACTTTCATTTATTTAAATGCTAGATGGCATAAATTATTAGGTGAGGTTTATATCTTATCATGCTCAGTTCTAGCGAACTGACTCTAGTAAATATTTGTGCAGATGGATTATGCGAGTAGATTAAAGGAAAAGAGTGTAAAAGTTTCATCAGTTCAAATTATGAAGTTCTTTGTAGAAAGTTCAATGCGTTGTAAATTTTGTAACTTTGCTTGCAAGGAGTTTAGAAGATCTCTTGTCTTGGTATGTTCGGAAAAACTACGTGGTGAAGTGTTCTTTCCCTTTTGTTGTTAGACTAGTAACTTACCTTGGTGAGAAATGATATTCAATCATTACATTGGCATAAGTATTGTAAAACCTTGATTTTGAGAATAAAGTGTTAAGTCAAAACTCTCTGACACCTTGTAATGATGTGATATAAGTAAAATTAAATGGAGTGGTTAACCCTTATAGAAGTTAACTAAATATATATATATATATTCAGATAAATTAATGTAGAGATGACTTACTTGAGAACAAGAGATTCCTGAAGTACTCAAAGGTGAAACTATCCTTGTAAAGTAAAATTTTATAAATTGATATCCCTAGCTAAACTAGTGAACACTACCCCTTTTGGGTGAACTCTTAAACAAGCTTAAGGGAAAACAATGGTTAGTTTCTGAAGATAATAAGATTTAGCAAGTAGGAGAAGACTTTAAGTGAACTACTCTACAGTGTATAAGAAAATAACTCAGTTGGTAAGATGAATTTGTGCTGAATCATATATTGAATCTTTCTGAAAACATAAGTCATGAGTTAAAGGGTGTTTTATCAAAATAAATAACCTTCAATCATTTCTTACTGTGGCTTGCCCTAGCTGTGAGAGTGTCATGTGGTTGGACTTCTATGTTGTTCTGTCAAAAAAAAAAGTGTATTATCCTTTTGGGTGTGAACGTTTCTGTGCTGACCTTGTGGTCATCCCCGTAACAAGTGGTTCCCAGAGTTGGTTGTAACCTTGTGACGACATGTTGTGTCGTGTTATGTGTCGAAGCAAGTCAAAAAAAAAAATTTATCCTGTCTTTTACTATGTTGTTCCTGTGTGAAATTTTGGGTCGTTACACTTGGTATCAGAGCGTGATTCATGCTCTCAAACCTATGGGCTGGATTGGTGTTGTATGGTGATGTTACATGATGGTGATGGTGTTACATGATACTATTTCATGGAGATGATGGTATTACATGATGATGATTTATATTGGAAGAGTAATGTGGTACAAGCGTGATGTGATTATTGTCGTAATTGTGATATTGTGAACGCACGTGATGTGTATGTCACTTAGTGCGTATTTGTTATCATGTTGATATGTTGGGGATGGGAGTATTCTCTCTCCTTCTTGTGGATTCTATGAAGAGTTCACGTGTGAATTATTGTTTGTGATGTGTGAAAAGAATTATAATGTGGATGACGTAGTGTTGGAGCATTGTGACATATTGTGATATGTAGGTGTATCAATGTGTTGTATGACTAGATTGATGTTAAAAGAGATGAGTTGTATCATGATGTTTTTACCATGTTCTGAAGAAATGTGTGTACCACCTTGCTATATTGCAATGGATGTTATGTTGTGATGTACTATGTTCATCGTATGTATGATTTGTAATGCTTCATGTTGTGATTTGGGGTCATACGGTGAGTGTATGAACCCTATCGTATGGTGATTACACTTTGGGTGTAAAATGTGGTAAAGTGATGTGTTACACTCAATGAATGTATGATTGTGATCTACCTTGTATATGTACCACCATTGTGTTGTTGATGTAGTTACATGTTATGTTGTGAACCTTAGCTAACCGACCCTGAGGGAAATCGGTAGAAGTGTATGTTGAGAGTGAGGAATGGTGTACCATGGGTCAATAACTCAAGCCAAAATTCGGTTTAGTAGATAACAACATGTGACTCTTCCCTCTCTCCCTATGTGGTTGTATGTATACAACCTGAGTGCAACTATGACTATGTTTAGCCTTGTCAAAGTGGTGGCGGGATGATTCAGATAGAGGTGATGACAGTTGTATTGTTGATATGTATTTTACGAGCTGAGGCTCGATGTTCCGAGTGCTAGCAACTCGTTGAGTACCCCTTTGGTGGCCAGATAAGGCCACACAGTTATCGTAATGTGACATTATTATAAGTTGATTTTATTCGTAAATTGGGCTTTTTACTTTATTTTGTAAGGACCAGCAACTTTTCTTGATTGCCATGCTTTACAATTTTGGGCATTTCCTTGGTTTATGGCACTAACATGTGGATTTTGATACTAACTATGGCTATTTGGCCATTTATTTTGCTTGATTTTGGGTCTTCTTTTAAAATTGGAATTTTTACCACCTTGCCCAAGGCTTGTACTTTGCCACTTGGCACTTAGATTGGATTGTTGTACTGGTTCTATTGTCTTGATGTGTGAAATAGGGTCATGGGATGCACCATGGAATGGTTGGACCTATGGACCCGCTTCGTTGTATGGGGGTACGCTCCAAGGAGTTACAGATAACTAGCTGGTTGTTGAACCACGCGTTATTATGTCACTTGGGTTAGGAGTGTTCGAACTCTATGTGTCTTGGACCATAGGGTCAACCGGCCTCCTTGAGGGAGGCATAAGAGTTTGAGGGAGGCATAAGAGAGTTGAGGGAGGCATAAGAGTTTGAGGGAGGCATAAGAGACTTGAGGGAGGCATAAGAGTTTGAGGGAGGCATAATAGACTTGAGGGAGGCATAAGAGTTTGAGGGAGGCATAAAAGACTTTAGGGAGGCATAAGAGTTTGAGGGAGGCATAAGAGACTTGAGGGAGGCATAAGAGTTTGAGGGAGGCATATGATATTTGTGTGTATGGTTGATGTTTCGGGATATATGTTGAGTTATTGTGATGGTTTTTAGTGGTCTTTTGATGTATGTGTTACTCATGTCAAATGGATATGTGTTGTGATGTTGTGGACATGTCATTGATTCCCTTGTGGACACTATGTACTTGTAGCATTTGTTTGGTGTTATGTGAATTTGTTTCATCGATGCAAATTGAGGAAATGTCTGGTGGATTGTAGTACTCTTTTGTTCAAGTATTTAATATGTCAGTCATAGATGTGTGACAAGTACTATGTTATGTGGACTGTGCCTAATCCATTCCGTATTTGAGTAACTGTTATCCAAAATTCACCCCTCAAGGTAATTTTGATAACATGCATCAAATTCTTTAGTCCCAAGCAATTATATTGAGTCCGGACAAAAATCCATGTTTCTAGGGTCCCCTCATATTTTTCTAACTCCCTTGTCCAAGAGGAAGGGAGCAAGTTCTGAGAAAATGTGAAAAAATTGCAAAAAACAAGCTCGGGCCAGGAAATATCACAAAAAATGGCTAAGTCCTAGTCCAGGTGGTCCTTGGGACAGTTGGAACATCTGGGCGCGAACCGGCCGAAAGGCCACCAGGCGGTCTGCGTAGCATTTGGGACAAGTGGGACAAAGGGACGCGTGGGACGCGAAAATCTGAACTGGCCGAAAAGTTGAAAAAATTGACTAACTGTTGAAAAGGGCAGTCTGGGACATCTGGGCAATTAGTACGCGAACCGGCCGGATCAGCCGAAATGAGTCAAGGCAGCCCGAAACAGTTGGGCCGAAGGTACGTGAAGTACGCGAACCGGCCGGATTGGCCGAAATGAGAACTTTCAGTCAGGGACGCGCAGGACAAAAGTACGCGAACCGGCCGAACCGGGTGAATCGGGAAAATTTGTCCCAAGCAGCCCGAAAGCAAATGGGACATTTGGGCCACGAGTATGCGAACCGGCCGGTTCGGCCGAAATGGGAAATTTCAGCACTGTGCCAAATGGGACAAAGGGACGCGCGGGACGCGGATAGCCGAAGGAGCCGAAAGCCAATCAGATCATGCCACGTGTCACCGGCAGAAAAGGGACATGGAAGCCCATTTCGGGCGGTTCGGAAGAATTTGTCCCGCACAGCACTAGGAAATTTGGGACAAAGGGACGCGTGGGACGTGAAAAGCCGAAGCGGCCGAAGGTAGACAAGAAAAGTCAACGTTTGAGCCGTGGAACTTCAAACGGCCATAACTTTTGACTCCGAGCTCCGATTTTCACAAAATTGGACTTTCTAGAACAAGCACGACGTCCTCTACGCCAAAAAAACTAGATTTCTTATTTTTGATGAGGGTAGATATATTTAAATTAAGGAAACATATTCGGCTCCAGTCAGTTAATGCTCATTCCCGTCAAATGACAGAAAACGCCTGCCAGACCCAAAATAGCTGCCCACACTCAGAAGGCCATAACTTTTGCATTTCTCAACAAAATCACACAAAATTGGTACCGTTCGAATCGTAGTTCCGAGCCCAATGCACAACAATCAATAAATTCTAGATTTGACTAGAAATTGATTGAGATTTTTAAGAAAACATGGCCGGGTTCAGAATAGTGTTTTATTTGGTAGCTGGGAGTGCAATTAAGAGGCATGGTCATCATTCTTTCTCTGCTGCAGCACATGGGACAGTATGGGGAGCCTTTTGCAAGTAATGTGCAATAATTTCACTCAATTTAATGCCTCTTACAGGTGGTTGAAGGATAGATTTCGGGATTTCCATTTTCCCTTCTCTTTTCTTTCTCATTTTTCTATAAATTGGAGTGTTGGGCTCATTGTAAAGGGAGAGTTTTTGGGTAGCAAAGCTCTACCAAAATTGCTTTGTGAAGCCAGTGTGTTGTAGGCCCTTGTAGTGGACTCCTTGCATGGTGATCCAGACCCTTATCTTGTAATAGACTAAACTGTGCATACCAGGAAGCAATAAAATACAAAGTTTGTGGATGTATCTTCCCCTGCTGTGTTTTCTTGCATTCTTCTTGCCCCTTTTATCTTTCTACAAGAATATTGTGTCTATTATTATGTTCTTGCAGGAATTCATTATCATTGTGTGTGCTTGGAATATTGCTGTGAATGCATTTTGCTAGATTATGGAGAACTGTCATCACCTCTTCTAGTGTGCACTTTGCCTCTGTATTTCACACATTTGGAGACTACTCTCACATCCTCCTTTTCTGGTGTATCACCGCTTTAGTGTAGGCTTTCATTGTATGCATTCTCTTTCCCTGGTCCCTTGGAAATTTAGATTAGAACAGTTAGCTTATCCTGCATTAGAGTAGATTGTGGCAGGTAGTTTAGGAGTAAGAACCAGCTTTCTCTGGAGGTCTATCTCAAGTAGCAAGTCCCACAACTTGGAGATAGTACCCATGTTATCCAATCACACCGTGAGTTCAATTATATGCACAGGGGTGCTGTGATTCGGTGATAACAGTAACCTTTTATGGTGTAATACAGTCATGAAGAATATACTTGTGTGCTTGTGAATCTGTAGTGTCCTTTTTGAACCTGATAGGGTGTTGTGTTAGCAGTTCATGTTGGGCACCCACAATAAGGAATGAACCAAAAATCTTCAAGGATGAAATTTTAAAAGAAATTAAACTAAGAATAATGTTAACGGAAAGAGACTAATGAAATAATAAATAAGAGGGAACTGCCAATCTTCACAGAACCTTGAAAGTTAAAATTTCTACCGAATGTTCCTA
Organism: Taxus chinensis; assembly: GCA_019776745.2. Lineage (NCBI taxonomy): Eukaryota > Viridiplantae > Streptophyta > Pinopsida > Cupressales > Taxaceae > Taxus > Taxus chinensis. The sequence continues at coordinate 27,889,653 of CM034149.1, read as the reverse complement.
AGGCTACCTTGTGACCGTGCTTTAATCGACTAAAATTTTATACCATAGGGTGTGTTTTCTTCTTTATCTATTCCTTGTTGCTTATCATTTCCTTTCCCTCTGGGTTATGTCACATCGAGGATGATGCTTTCTTAAGGGGAGGAGAATGTAATGCCCTGTTTGGCATCGACTTTCGTTGTTACGTCCTTGTCCTATTGCGTGTCATTGAATGTTGAATTGAGCTTCCTTTTCTATCGTTAGGTGACTTTAACCCTGTTTGTGAATTTTTTTTTTAGCATCCTTTCTTCTTCTTTCGTCTATCCTGCCTTCGATCTATGGAATGCTTAATGTTGTTTGTTAAAAAGAGTTCTTTGGAATATTAAAATGTTCCATGTTTTGTATTTTTACCTGCTCTTGTCTTGTTTTTTGGCTGCGTGAGATTGAAGGGGGTTTTTAAATGGCGTTTGAACTCCTCCTAACCACCGAACTGCAAACAGTTATGGTATTTAATGTTTCTCCCTTGCGTGAGAGAGATGGGAGTCGGTGGAGTCCTGATTTTCTTCACCTTGATCTCATTTGGATCCTTTTATTCAATGCGTATGGGTGGATGAGTGTTGGGAACGTTTTGTGGGAATGAAGGCCACCTGCTTCTTTAATTATTTCATTTCTACTTGGTTTATCCCACGTGCTGTGGGTAAGGAATATCTCTTTCCTTTTTGGTAGTGGACCGCATACTTTAATTTTAGATGTTCCAGCAAATCTTTCCCATATTTTCTTGTTGTTAGCTGCGTGGATGGTTGGTGATTGCACAGGACTTTTTGTACTCCTTTTTACCTGCTACAGCCTGCAATTATTTTCTCTGACGCTAGCCACTTAGCTTTCAAATCGGATTTTATTATTGATCTTCCCTGTGTTTATCTTTCACCTGCTCTGGCTTTGTCGTTGGCCGCGTGAGTTGTGTGGTGAAGGGATTTTTGCTTGGCTGCGTTTCCCCTTCCTTGTTATCCTACCCTCACCTGTTGGGTTTGATATGACGGTTTTAGATGAAGCTATAGGCTAGTGAAGTAGGCGTGTTACCTCCACTTTCATTGGGTACTACGAGGTGTGTTCTTGTTGGGGATCCACAGCAACAGCGACCTGCAACAGGGATTATCCAGGCGGCAGGCATGTTACAATTTAGTAGAAGCCCTTTTTTGAGCGCTTCCAACAAGCAGGTTGTCCAACTATGTTGTTATCTATTCAGTATCGAATTAAAAGGAAATTGTGTGATCCAAACTGCATTGTTTGGGTAGAGAACAATTATTAAAACTTAAACGTGTGTTTGAATTATATAATTCATAACAGGGAACGTTGTATAAATATTTTTTTTCCCCTTGTTCTAGTATCTTAAAATGGGGATGTTACATCTTGGTATCATAGCATAAGGTTGCAGCTCTTGGACCTAATGAGTCCACCATATTAATAAGGTTTACATTTTCTTATTGAACAGAAAATGGTCAGAACAAGAGGGAATGCTGCGAACAACCCGTTACTGGGTGGAGAAGCAGCTACTGCTCAAAAGCTGGATGAAATCCTTGCTTCCCTACTAGATACGAGAGATCGTTTAACTGTTCTGGAATAGCAGTCAATGGGTAATGAAGAGGAGGAAGAAGACACTGATATAAATGATCAGCCACCTCCTGTGGAAAAAATCAATGGAGGGAATCCAGGTGTTGATAATAATAATGTAATTACTCCTAATCATCCTGAAAATAAAAGGGCAAGATTAGCAGCTAAACTTACAAATGACATAAAGAGAATAAGTCCTCCCAAAGTTTGATGGAACAACCCTTGGGGACGGAGCTGAGAATTGGCTCAGTGAAATGGAGAAATACTTTGTAATAAGAAACTTCTCCGAGGAGACCAAAGCGATATGGGGAGCATATCAGCTTTCTCATGAAGCATCGTCATGGTGGGAAAACTGTAAGGTTGAGTTGAATATTGTCGAATCAGACATAACTTGGGATCAATTTAAGGGTTATTTTAGGCAACGATGGCTGCCTCAACTCTATTTTGATAGGGAAATGACTGAATTTCAGAACTGGTCGCAAGGAAGGCTGACGGTGACAGAATACTGGGAAGGGTTTACTAAACTCCTTAAGTATGTGCCACAGTACCAAGCTGACGAGAAGTTCAGAATATGAAAATTCATAATGGGACTGAATCCCATCATTGGTGGCGAAGTGGATGTCCACGGCCCAACCACCATGGAAGGAGTTGTCGAAAAGGCAATTAGACAAGAACAGAAATTGAGAGCAATTTCTGCTCATAGGGAAGAGATAAGGAAGAAGATTCCCAATTCTTCTTCATCTCTCGCACCTAAAAGGGGGCCTTGGAAAAGGTTTGGTGTGAAAAAAAATTTTGTTGTGGATAACAACAAGAAATATGTGATGAACAAACCTGTAAATAGTGTGCGGAACAGCTTCACAAAAGTTAGTGGTAATGGACAGAAGTCCTATGGGAGCCAAAATGATAACTTCAAAGCTGGTAACAAATTTGAGCCTAGGAAAGGGCCAGTTGGAGGATGCTTCAACTATGGAAAGGACCACTACGTGAATCACTATCCTCTGAAGAAGGATGATCACAATCAGTAGCATAGGATACACGTTGCAGTGGCTAACAGACAAGCTGAAAAGCAAGTTACGCGTATAGAAGTTCCAGGTAAGTTATTCGGTACACCTGTAGTCATACTTTTTGATACTGGAGCTACTGAATACTTTATTTCTACTAAACTTGCAATGAAATTAAAAAGAAAGGCGAAACGAATGGATAAAACATGGATAGTGCATTATGGGAATAATGCTGTCCATACAGTCGAAATGTGCCTTTTTGGGGTAATTCTTGACTTGCCTAGTTTCTCCACTGAAGTTGACCTGTATGTCACTCCTTTAGGATCATATGATATCATTATTGGAGTTAACTGGTTGGCAGAACATAAGGCAAAATTTGAATATTATGAAAAACAAATTTGTTGTTTTAATAACCTGCAGAAAGCAATAGTCATTCAAGGTGTAAAACGTGAAGTTGCAGTTAGGAAACTGACAGCTATGCAACTAAAAAGGGCTAAAAATAGAGGCTGTACATTGTATGCAGTAAAAATGATAGAAAATGTAGAGGAAAATAATGATTTCATGGAAAGATATCCATTGTTAAGGGGTTTCAGTGATGTGTTTCCGAAGGAATTGCTAGGTCTTCCACCCAAATGAGAGTTTGACTTTGCAATAGAAATCAAGCCGGGAACTGAACCCATATCTAAGGCACCTTATAGAATGACCACCATCGAGTTGGTAGAGCTAAAGGCTCAGTTACAGGAAATTTTGACTAAGGGGCTGATAAGACCGAGTGTCTCACCTTGGGGAGCACCGGTAATTTTTGTAAAGAAAAAGGATGGCACATTGAGGCTGTGCATTGATTACAGAATGTTGAACAAGGAAACTATTAAAAATCGATACCCACTTCCTAGGATTGATGATCTATTCGATCAGATGCGAGGAGCATCAGTCTATTCAAAAATAGATCTTCGATCTGGGTACCATCAGTTGAGAATAAAGGAAGAAGATATTCATAAAACAACTTTTAGAACAAGGTACGGGCATTATGAGGTCACGGTGTTACCTTTTGGGTTGACCAATGCAGCTGCCGCCTTCATGAATCTGATGAACAATATTTTTCAAGAATACTTAGACAAGTTTGTGCTTGTATTCTTAGACGACATTCTTATATACTCTAAAAATGTCGAAGAGCACCAAAGAACATCTAAGGATAGTGCTGGAAATTTTAAGAAAGAGGAAGTTGTATGGTAAACTGTCTAAATGTTCCTTTTATGATGCAGAGGTGCATTATTTGGGACACGTTATAAGAAAGAATGGAATAGCTATAGACCCCTCAAAGATCACAACTATAACTGAGTGGCCTGTGCTTAAGAACATGCACGAAGTGAGGAGCTTCATGGGCTTGGTAGGATATTATCGAAAGTTTGTTAAGGACTTTTCAAAAATTACTGCCCCAATCATTTCACTGCAAAAGAAGGATAAGAAATTTGTCTGGACGAACAAATGCAAATCTGCCTTTAAAAATTTAAAGGAACAGTTAACTACAACACCTATTTTGACTGTACCTGATCCAAATGGAAATTTTATGGTTGTAACAGATGCATTAGGAGAAGGCCTTGGAGGTATTCTGTTATAAAATAACCATGTTATAGCTTATGAAAGCAGAAAGCTTAAGTTACATGAACAGAATTATGCTCCACATGACCTAGAGCTCGCTGCCATTGTTCATGCACTTCAAATGTGGAGGCATTACCTTTTAGGCAAGCCTTTTGAGTTAAAAACAGACCATTTGGGGTTGAAGTATATATTTTTACTCAGCTAAATTTGAATGCAAGGCAGCGAAGATGGTTAGAATTTCTGTCTCAGTATGATTTTGACATAAGCTACATCAAAGGCAAGGAAAATAGAGTGGCAGATGCTCTAAGTCGAAGGAAGCATATCTCTGCTCTTATAATGTTAAGAACTCAGTTTAAGGATGAGGTGAAAGATGCCTTGGAATCAGATCCTTATTTCCTGCAAGTCAAAATAGCACTTGCTGCAGATCCAAAGGATGTTAGGTATAAAGGAATTCATTTCGACAATGAAGGAATTCTGAGGTTCGAAAACAGGGTATATATACCTTTGGAAAATGACTTAAGAAGGAAATTGTTAACTGAATTTCATAATTCACCTTTTTCTGGACACCCTAGCATTACGAAAATGCTTGCTGATCTTAAGCATCAATACTTCTGGAAGGGAATGAAAAAGGATGTGGTGGAATTTGTAACACACTGCTTGGAATGTCAGCGTGTTAAGGCGGAACATATGCATCCTACTGGATTATTGTATCCCCACAGCATTCCATAGAACAAATGGCAAGTGATAATGATGGATTTCGTTCAAGGATTGCCTATGTCAAGAAATAAGCATGATATTATCCTGCTTGTCGTCGAAAAATTGACCAAAGTGGCACACTTCATTGCTAGTAATTTGAAAGACAATGCACCAGTGGTAGCAAGAAGATTTGTACATGAAATTTTCAGATTGCATGGAATACCCGAATTAATCATATCGGGCAGAGATCCGAGGATGACATCAAGGTTTTGGCAAACGCTTAATGTGGCCTTGGGAACTAAATTAAACTTCAGTTCTGCATATCATCCAGAGATGGATGGATAGACCAAGAGAGTTAATCAAGTTTTAGAGGACATGTTAAGGATGTATTGCATGGACCAATAGTATAAATGGGAGGAATACCTTCTGCTAGTAGAATTTGCCAACAATAATACATACCATGCCTCTTTAAAAATGACGCCCTTTGAAGCATTGTATGGAAGAAAATGCAGAACCCCTGTCAGCTCGGACAACATAGAGGACAGAGAGGTAATTGGGCCAAAAATCCTTATGGAAATGGAACAACAAATCAAAATGATTCAGAGACATCTAAAGGAGGCTACCAATAGGCAAAAGAGTTATGCAGACTTAAAGTGGGTTGATAAGAATTATAAACTGGGAGAGAAGGTCTTTCTTCAGGTGAAGCTGAAAAAGAGCTCAATAAATTTTGGCAAGGCTGCCAAGTTGTCGCCACGATACGTGGGACCTTTTGAAATTGTTGAAATAATCAACCCTGTAGCTTATCGTCTAGCATTACCTCCTGCTTTGTCTCAAATGCATGATGTTTTTCATATTTCTTTGCTTAAGAAATACATAACAGATTTATCACATGTGCTGAATTGGAATTACTTGCAGGTCCAAGACCCAGGAATAATCATGGTTAAGCCCATTCAAGTGCTGGGAACTCACCAGTTGTACTTAAGAAATCACGAAGTGAATCAATGTAAGGTCCAGTGGGACCAGTTTAGCGAAGAAAGTGCAACTTGGGAAAATCTCAAAGAAATGAGATCTACTTTTCCATACTTGTTTGATCGAATTTGAAATTCGAAAAAACTGATAATTCTACCAAATTTAGACAATTATTAGTCTATTTTACAGTTTTCTTAAAACATTGTTTTTAAGAGTGAACCTATTTTTGGTATGAACTTATAAATGGAAGGACAATAAATGAACTTTGTCCTGGAAAATCCTTGATTTGGTTAATTTGATCATTGGGACGATGATTCTTTAAGGAGGGAGGAATGTAACGCCCTGATTTTTTGTAAGTTATCATGGTGATTACTTTCTTAATGTTGTAACTGCTGAAATGAAGACAATCATGTTAAGATATATTTTTGATCTTAAAGGAATGTGTTGCTAATATGGATTCTTGCATAATGTAATTTGTTTACATGGGAAAACAATTATTATTGCTTGTATGTTTGCTGATGTGACAACAATTTGTCGTATGCTTGCTAAACTCTATTCGCTGATTGACAACACACCTTGAAGCAATTCCATTGATCCAAGGTATGCTGTGGTCTTCTTGTGATCCCTTTTTCGATTTAATTTTAAACCAGGCTGAAGGTTGATATAAATGTGTAGCACCTGATTTTAGGTATGAATAGCTGGCATGTAGATGCCAACGAAAAAGGTTCGATTCTTGAACCATACACTATTGTAACACCAGACCCCGTAACGCGATAAAGGCCTGGATGCGGGTGGCTTAGGTATGTAGAACATGGGATGAAACGTCCTGCATAGCACTGAATTGGATGTCAGTTGGAAGGACTTGATTGGAAATTGATTAATTAAGTGTTAAGGGGATTAGACCCTAATCTACCCCTAAGTCCTACCTTATATCCTAACTACTATTCTATGTGGATTTTTAAATTCTAAGGGTGAACATAGACCTAAGTTCTATTAACCTATGACCTAGGTATGAACACTATTCTAAATCCTAAACTAATCCTAACTTAAGGAAGGGGACGCACAGACCCATGGGGGGATGGAAAGGATAAGGATGGAAGGAAAATTAATGGGCAGTAAATAAGGTCCTTGCATGGACAGCGCCAAGTTTGGCGGGAATAGGGAAAAGTTAGAGTCATTTAGTTAGTCATGGGACTAAACTTGGTTTTCATGCAAAATTTGAATTTGGTAATTTGCCAACCCAAGTCGGCGGTGGCGTGAGGAAAGAGGAAAAAGGCAGAGCCTTCGATGCATTTAATTTTCTTGGTCTTCGCGACCAGCCCGCCTTGGAAAGAGTATGGAGGAAATTTTGTTGTTCATTGTGTTTGTTCGGGTTTTTGGAAGTTGCTCTGCATTTGGTTTTTCATGGTTCTATCGTACTAGTTGTGTTTGATTGTTATCTCCGTTTCTTTGGAAATCTAAGGCTATTTTCGAGCCTGTAATGGAAGGTGATTGTTTGGGAAGTTTGCTCCTATCACCGTGGAAGGAAATACCTCCTGTAGGCATGGTTTTCTTCGAGCTTTGAGGAATATTATTAGGGATGTTAAGCCCTTCTCTTTAAACTGCTTACTTTTCTTAAACGTTTCATTAAAACAACCCTGCTCTTCTTCTGAACGAGTTTTGGGTTTATTCGATTTTGCTGTCATGTTTGAAATGATTCTGGGTAGAGTCACTTTTTCTTGTTGTTGCGATTTGAAATGTCTTTGCTTCAGTATTGAATTGAAAATACAGCCATGTTGTGTTGATTCGTTTGAAAGTATTGGGGAATTCGTTCTTTATATTATGATATTGTACATGCTGTGTGAGTTGATTGACATTGTTTCTTTACTGAAATTTTGAGGAAATGAGTTCCTTTTCCTTCTGCTATTTTGGATTTTGAAGGAAATAGTAATTGGGTTTTATTGAGCATTATGGGCTCAGTTTGAAAGAAGTGATAGTAATATTCTTATTGCTGTGCTTTTCTTTTGTAAAAATGGATGAATACGACTTGGGTATTCGTGGGAGTTGGAGAAAGTAACTGTTTTTCTTACTGAAATTATTGATGAGCTATGTTTTCTCTTGCTGTGGTGGAAAGTTGATTTTGTTGTGTTTTATTGATGCAGTTTGATCTTCCAGTTCGGACTGTTGTCATGAAAACGAACTTGGCTTTGTATTGCTGTGCAAATAAATGAAATGCATGGGAATTGGCTTGCTGTTTGAGACTGTTTTGTCTGTACCATGCTTGTGCATTTAATACCCTATGCGGGTTTGCCTTGATAAAGGTATTGTTATATAAATATTGTATTTTTTTTGGGTTCTGCGCATCATTGTGAAACAAGAGAATGAGGTTTTTGGATTTAAATGTTTGATCGAGAAGGAACTCGAACTGGGCATTCTTTGCATATGGTATATTGAATGAAATTGTGCATGCTGTGCGAGTTGGATTTGACATCGTTTCTTTTCTGGAATTAATAAGGAAACGAGTTCTTCTTCTGCTGTTTTAAATTCTGAAGAAATGGCAATTGAGTTTTATTGAGCATTTTGGATTTGGCTTGACAGAAGTGATAGTGATATTTAGATTAATTTTCTGAGTGTTGTTATCTTTATGTAAAAACGGAATATTTAAATGTTTTGTGTGGTCTCTGATTTTGCACTGACATTCAAAAAAAAAAAAATGAACTCGACTTGAGTGATTCTTGTTGTGTTTGAAGAAAATGGATGTTTTATTATGGAAATAGTTAAAGTTATGAATTTTCTCTTCTTGCTGTTTGAATTATGGAAATAGCACTAGAGCTTCGTTGTACACCCGGATTGGACTTGCTGTAGGTAACAGCAATGTGCAAATGGTTATTTATGAACTGTGTGCATTCATGGTTATAGAAAGTCGTGTGAATAATTGATTAAGTGACTGTATAGCTGTTTAATTGGTTAAAATATAGTGAAAGAAGTATGGATTCTTCTAGTACAGTAAGTACATAGTATGCATTCTTTATATTTCTTGCTCTATGATGGATACGATGTTTTACCAACCTGTTTTTGGTATTCGTATGAGCTTGATTTAAAATAAGTATTTATAAGGACGATAAATTCTTCCTTGTTTTCATTTAAGGCTGAATATGAATGGAATTATTCTTTGCTGTTGGAAAGTGAATTCTGAATGGATTTTGTAAGTTTCACTCGGAACTGTTATCTTTGATTGATGTCTCGTTTGGATTCAATTTTCAGTACAGTCATGAGGAAAGAAATAGGAGTGTGGATGAATAACTTGGAATAATGATCATTTCTTCTCTCATACAGTTGGAAATCTGTAATCGTTAAGGAACGAATTTTGTATTGCTTTGGATTAAGCATCTGCATTTTATTGTTGTTTGCTTTTCTCATCTATGCTTGATTGCTTGAAATCAAATGAGATGCATGAACTGAAAGGAAAGTAATTGGTTTATATTTTCAGTCAAATTTTATCCTTGAATTTATTACTAATGAAAGGGAATGGAATTGATAGCAGTTATGTTATAACAACAATATTCATACTTGTATTCCTAGTTTTTACAGATGTTGTAATCTGGAACTGTTTGAAGGAAATTACTTTTTGTAATGATTATTTAGGAAAAAGGACAGTAATCCTTTGACTGATTAGAATGGTATTTAGATGATTCAGTTGTCATGCTGCTCATTCTTTTGATACTTAATTCTTGATTGATGTTCATATTAACGTTTCATAAAAGCAGGGTTCTTTTATTGAGACAGTTAGTTAGAAGCACCTCATTTTAATGAAAAGTGCTTAATATGCTCAATTCAATGAACTGACCCGTGCAAGTAATTTTGTAGATGGAATTTGAGTAAAATGAAGACATGGTTGTTTTCTGATACTTATTTTGATTGACTGAAGATGGATTGTATTTGATAGTTATTATTCCTCTATGAGGAATTGAGAAAAGAAGAAATTACATTCTTCTATCTTATGAGTTGTAATGTTGTTTTATATAAACAAAGTCTAGTAATTTGGACTGGCAAATGTATAGATTATGAAATGGATTGATGAATACAAATACAAGTGTGATATTTTAATGACTATATCAGTTTGATATTGTTGATTAAGTTGGGAATATAACATTAATTCTTGATTTGGAATTATTCAAATGTTCTTGGATGGATTTAAAAGGAACAGACATCTATTCTTACCTAAATACAACTTTTACTTTGGAATGTGCAATTAGTTCATACTTGGGTTAAGAGGAATTTTTAATTGACATGAAAAAGGATTAGGAAGAACATGATTTCTTAACTGATAGGTATTCGGGATTAGCTTGAAAGCTAAGGAATATCAAATAAATTAGGAGCAACCAAACTTTGTATTCAGACTCCGTTAATAGCCTCGAATGTTAAATTCAGAAATTAAGGATATGGGATAAATATATCTAGGGCTAACAGACCTTAACTATGTAAGGTTAAGGAGAATAAATGAATATATTCATTGAGAATTAGACCTCGTTTTAGTGACGTCTAATAAGCTAGAATTCTGAATTTGTTTTCAGTTGTGGAAAAACTTGGTTAAGTTTAATAGGTTAAACTTATTAAGTCTACCGATAATGGGTTGTTTAATCCAAGGATTAAGAAAAGAACCAAGTAGAGAAAATGCAACCCTTCGGTACGAAGGAAAAGATGCATAGTAAGCTAGAAGACAGATTTAGTCTCTCTTAGCTACATTAAACTGTAACAAGAACGAGGATAAAGGATCAACATGGTTGCTGAAAGTTAATCTTAAGTATTAAGATCATAACCAAATCACTTGAGTTGGATGTGTACTCTCGATGGGAGGATTCCTTAGGACATTGAAATATGCCAGCTACAGCACAGTGTCTTCATGAAGGCGGGGTCTTCATGATGACACAATGTTATAGCTGACATATTAGAATGCCCTCCCCAATTAAATCATCAAGATTACATAAGCTGAATATTAAGTTCTTGGTTGGGGATAGGAGTGTGATCACGTATACGGAGTGACTTCGGAGGACTAAAGATAACTAGACACACGGAGTAGTCTAGGGACGACACCGTATGTCTATGTATCTTTAGTTACCATGAGTGACTTCCTATACTCGTTCATATTGCTAGTTGGAGTTAGAGTTTGATATTAAATTGGAAGGACTGGTAGGGACCAGGAAAGACCATTCTAGATAACAGATGAAGTGAGGTGAAGGACGTATTCCATGGGTGTGTATCACATCCAGGAATATGATCATGCAAAGCATGTGAAAATCTTTGGCCAAAGTATCGCAAGTGCTGGTTGTGTTGTCCTGATCACCTAATTTAAGATGCAGGATGTCAGATGAATATCAGTAACAAATATTCAGATAGGCTTCTTAAATGGATCACTTCGATAACTGGAAATGGTAAGATAACCTTGTATATATATTATACTATGCATGAATGAACATGAAGGATCGGTAAGTTGCCAAGTCATGAAATGAGAGATCGTTGAAACTCCAAGCCATGAAAATGGGAGATCGGTAGTTCTTCGAGTCATTTACAACAACATATGGAATTTGTTATATGATTGAATGGCACTGAATGTGTGTTCCATATTGCAAATATGTGAACAGAGAACATTAGTTTTAAAAGGAAATTGTGTGATCCAAACTACATTGTTTTGGCAGAGAACAATTATTAAAATTTGAACGTGTGTTTGAATTATATAATTCATAACAGGGAACGTTGTATAAATTTTTTTTTCCCTTGTTCTAGTATCTTGAAATGGGGATGTTACAGTATGCCGATAAAATCTTCTTCCTAACAATTTGATTACATGTTTAAGTTTATATTTAAATGAAACAACTTTCTTTAAAACACGACATGATTGATCCCAAAGTTAAGAAAGTGTGTTAATTGATTCCTTACTTATGTCAGCCCTAACTTAAATAAGTTTCTTATAAACCTTTATTTTAAAATTCATGGAGATGAAGTCTAAAATTCCATTTAATTCCTTTCTAAGCATTCCAGATTTTGATTAAAGAAACCTTCCTAAGGAAGTACACATTCAATCATTTACTTACAACATTCATGAAACTTTCACAAGATCTTAAGTTATGTCTCTATGATTGATTTCATGGGAAGTAACCTTTCCCTATATTATGGACTAATGTCCATTTATGAAACATATTAGACATGTTTAAATACATCAAGAATTCAAACACATACATCTGTATAATTTAAACATAGTCCTTTTATATTGTTAAAGGATCTACTTATGAGTGTCAACTTATAAGTTGTACCTCTAATTGAGAAAACCAACTATCATTTCAGATTTTACCCAACCAATCCATAACATTTAAGTATATAAACTACCCTCCTTCATTAGGATAATACTTAATAATACATCCCAATTCATGACAAGAAGTATTAAACAAAAAAAGTATTATTTAACAATCAACACCTCATTTATTCATCAAGGAGTGATACATTCACTGAATCTAGAAGTATCTCAGAGATTACAAAGTTTCATTACAGCTTTATTTACCATCAAAGTACATAAATAGTGACACCACATAATCATCATAATAAAGGTACATTTTTCTTAGTAAAATAGATGTAACTTTCTACAAGTCTTTCTCCTTTCATCTTTTACGAAATCCATCTGAAAAATTGTTAGCACGGGTCAGTTCATTTGAACTGAGCATGATAAGCACTATAAAATTAAAATGTTTTACCTTTATCTAAATGTTTCATAAAAAGAACTCTGCTGTTTATGAAACAGTTCTGAAAACACAACAATAAAACATAAAAACTTATCCCTAAAAGATTACAACCAGGAAGGAGAGAAAACCTTTAAGGTTATATATGTAGAGTTCATTAAACAACTTAGAAACCCCATCTTTTCATCATAAAACTCTTTTCAACATAACGGAAATATAACTTCAGAGTTAAAGAAGAAGAATTCTCATTTCATGTATCTGAATTAAGTTCCTCCAATCAACCAGATCTAATTTTCAAGAATTACTATAAGATACATAAAAATATCTCTCAGAATAAATATACTATTTGTACAACAATTAATATTGCATTCTAGCTAACTATCATACTATCTCAGACTCATCCTATAGCCTAAGATGTACATTAATCCTGAATAAGTCCATACAAATAGGTAATGATAACTTACTCATTATAATTAATCAAAGTAAATTTTGGCTGAAGCATCCTAAAAGTCAAGAGTTTATTTTTGGTATTCAATTCAAGGTACCAAACAAAGATAACATCATACATACCTTATTAACAATATTTAGATTGCGTTTACCAGCCCAAACAAACAAGATATCTTTTAGGATCACACACAAGTTTAGTCTAATCTTTATTATTCTAGAAAAGAGAAGATTAGTTGTAGTTGAGAACTTACACAAGTCTCAATACTTTCTCATAGGCATAACTTAAACTTGAAATCATTTCTTTAAGGTCAATAAAACACCAAGAAATATCACAAGGTTAAAAAGTGATATGAGCTAAAAAACCAAGAGACGAAATAATAATGATACCCAAATAAGTAATTTCCCCAACCTAAAATTAATGAGGAAATGAGTGACATTACAGTCACCTCATATATCCAGACTCAACTGAAGAAGAGTTATCATCTCTTTAGGCAAATAAGAATGAAAAGATACAGAGAAGATTTCTGTATGAACAATGCACATCAATAGCTTAAACAATTAAGGAAAGATCACTTATGATCAAAAATATCTTAACAGAGATTAAAAATAGTCCGAAATTGGATGAATATTAAAGAACCAGGAAAAGGAATGGAAACAAAAACATCTTACCTTTACCTATCATCTTTTCGAGAAAAATAATCCTAGAGCACAATTCTATCAATAGATAAATGAATCGTTACAATTCCTAGTAACCCAGAGGAGAACGGAAAAGAGAACAACCAGACCTAATCTGAAAAAGACCTCCAAATAAATTAAACCAATTAACAAGAAGGCATATTAAGCATTCGAGAAACCTCCCAAAATAAAGGTTCCATAACAAACAATAGTTCAGAAAAACTTTCACAAAGTGAAAGATCCATTCAAAAACTAAAATCTCAGAGCGGGGTTGTGAAAACTACACAATAGAACCAAAAACCCAGATAAATTTCCTTATACCCAAATCAAATGGTAATGAAAAATATTCAAGAAAGAACACAAAGTTTACTATCAATTTTCATTTGGGGCATAACTGACTCATAGATAGTCCTAGATCTAAATGATGGTATAACTCTAGTAACCTACAGTCTCAAAGCAAGTTGAAATGGAATAATGGTTCCCACTGCCATTATCAAACAACGAGACACAACAAAAAACATGTTATAGTTCCCAAAATTATGGCATAACATCTACACAAAGAATCCTTAAAATCTCATTTAATGACAACAGAAAGAGGACATACAAGTTCAAATCTACAGATTTCTACATAACCATGCTGATGTTTTAATGCATACAACTCTTAACATAAGTTTTTCCTCAATAAAAAAAGTGTCTTCATAGTCTGTAACAACAAGGGAATAAAAAAACATTGGATCATCAAATTCCTAGACCTAAGTCTCGATATATAACAAAGTTTCCTATATATAAGTCTTCCAACAATGATAATAAGGAAAAACAATCGAAGTAAGAATCTTCAGATTCTATCAAACTAAGACACATACATTGCAAAAATATTACTTAACAAAGCCCAAATCCATTTTAGGCCAATGTTATAAGGATTTGAGCATAAGCAAGATTATCCAGAAGTATAAAAATGATACTCCTAGATTTCAATTTCCATCTATAATACCAAAATAAATAATGCATCCAAATAATCAAACAAAAACACCATTGAAGAAAAGAACAAGAAATAAAAAAATCAGAACCAGAATATTTCAACAAAGAGTAGAGTGTTTTTATGAAGCATTTAAGTAAAAACATAAGACTTAATGGATAGGGCCTATCATCCCTGATAGAGCTCTTATCTTCACTTTCTCGCTGAAAAAATCCAAGTATAACTTCAACAACTTATTCCTTTCCACGAATCTCCAAAAAAACCCCTCTAAATCTTCTTCTCATTCTTATTATAGTTTCATAGTGCTATTTTCATCTTCTAACACCACTCAAGAAAAAAAGATTCATGCAAGGATTGAAAATGTGGTTCGAAGAGAAAAAACCACATGTAGAGCTAAAGCTTGAAAAAGACCAAATGACCAAAACAAAATAAAAAACCCTCTTCTTTCCATCTTCCTCCTTCCTAGGTGGATTTTCACCATTTCCAAAAATATTAAATGCCAAACATGACTGACAGTCCTTCAACATCTCTTGCCACCGCCAACTTGTATGTGGCTACATTTAAATTCAAAAATGCATGCAACTAACACTTGATGGAAGTGCCAACTAGACTACCTATTAATTTTTATGCATTCGCCAAGTTTGGCAACTTGAAAGAGATAAAAATGCCTTTAATTCCTCATAAATTCCTAAAGGTTGCTTCCACCAACCTTCCCCTTTGTTCATGTAACGACCTAAAATTTCACACAGGAACAACACAGTAAAAGATAGGATAAATTTTTTTTTTTGACTTGCTTCGACACATAACACGACACAACATGTCGTCACCAAGGATACAACCAACTCTGGGAACCACTTGTTACAGGGATGGCCACAAGGTCAGCACGGAAACGTTCACACCCAAAAGGATAATACACTTTTTTTTTTACAGAACAACATAGAAGTCCAACCACATGACACTCTCACAGCTAGGGCAAGCCACAGTAAGAAATGATTGAAGGTTATTTATTTTGATAAAACACCCTTTAACTCATGACTTATGTTTTCAGAAAGATTCAATATATGATTTGCACAAATTCATCTTACCAACTGAGTTAATTTCTTATACACTGTAGAGTAGTTCACTTAAAGTCTTCTCCTACTTGCTAAATCTTATTATCTTTCAGAAATTAACCATTGTTTTCCCTTAAGCTTGTTTAAGAGTTCACCCAAAAGGGGTAGTGTTCACTAGTTTAGCTAGGGATATCAATTTTTAATATTTTACTTTACAAGGATAGTTTCACCTTTGATTACTTCAGTAAGTCTCTTGTTCTCTAGTAAGTCATCTCTACATTAATTTATCTGAATATATATATATTTTAGTTAACTTCTATAAGGGTTAACCACTCCATTTAATTTTACTTATATCACATCATTACAAGGTGTCAGAGAGTTTTGACTTAACACTTTATTCTCAAAATCAAGGTTTTACAATACTTATGCCAATGTAATGTTTGAATATCATTTCTCACCAAGGTAAGTTACTAGTCTAACAACAAAAGGGAAAGAACACTTCACCACGTAGTTTTCCAAACATACCAAGATAAGAGATCTTCTAAGCTCCTTGCAAGAAAAGTTAAAAAAATTACAATGCATTGAACTTTCTACAAAGAACTTTATAGATTGAACTAATGAAACTTTTACACTCTTTTCTTTAATCCACTCGCATAATCCATCTGCACAAATATTTGTTAGAGTCAGTTCGCTAGAACTAAGCATGATAAGATATAAACCTCACCTAATAATTTATGCCATCTAGCATTTAAATAAATGAAAGTTTACAATACTCCTTATCAAATAAATTTCTAACATACATTTAAAACTTAACTGCACATCTCATGATAATACATTTCATACTCATTAATGTTCACTTCCTTAAGATCTACTTACATATATACACAATTCCAAGTGACTAGATATACAACCTTAACCATGCAATTAATCATACTTAAATTACAGTAATAATAATAACGCTCACCTAATACCTTCGACCTACTTCACATATATAAGTATCCAAAAAATATTATCTTTCAATTAAATAAAAGCACCAACGACATTAAGTTTATATAATAAATACAAGTATCAATCTTATACTATTCATCGATATTACCCAAGTATCAAACCTTCATAGATAATCAGTGATATGTAAGTATAATTTGGATATTTATCCCGCAATTTTAGGAATATAATTACGTTAACAAATATTTTGCCAATCAGCAAGTCCATATATTATTTAGATATCCTTTTGGTTGCTTATTTCCATGCCTTAATATTTCTTCTAGTAAAAGAGTCCAACTCATAAGAATGAGTTATGATCGAAAATACTGTCATCTGTTGGTAATATGCCAAAGGTACATTTGACTAGCTAAGATATGTAAGCGCGGTCCAAGCCACTATGAATACAAGTATCAACATTATCTCAACTCCTAATAAGATGCGAGTATCAATTTTTAGCTAACATAATAATCATCGTAAATGCCAGAAAATATTCCACTCGTTAACCAAGCATTGAACTAACATATTTATCCTTACTGGTTACCTGATAACATAATATACCCTGTTATAGAATTCAACCTCCACTTGCATACCCCAATTTATGGGTATTACTTATTGTTATATAAAATGAAGTTAAATAATTTCAGGTGGACTTATATCCTTACTGTCATACATGGTATGCACAACCCCATTATGGTAGCTGCCACCTTTACTTAAGGCTATGCATGACTCCATTTTAGGGTAGTTATCTTAACTTCCCTATTCATCTATTTTCCTACCAAAAAGTCTTTCGACAAGCTTCAAGGTCAAAGTATAAGATAAATTTATAATTTCATATTTCAAGCATTGCCTGAATTCATATGCATGAGGACATCACATATCAATCAAACTTGAAAAATGTCGTCATTCATGGGAGTTCGATGCATCCAATATTACTTTAACCGATTCAAATATCCAAGTAGTGCCTCAAAATTAAGCCATAGAATTATCCACACAGGGTAATGACTTGCGTGTATAACATATTCGTAAAGGTCATAGAAAACCCATTAACGCATGCTTCAGGAGGGTTCCAATCTAATAATAATCTCATAGTAATAATAATAGCAGAGGGCCTGGTGAGGGGTTTTCAATAATTCCGATGGTAAAAGATAATCGAATGACTCAGATGGAGCTATCTAAAAAGACCAATAAAACTAGTATGACTCTTCCCAAATAGAAGCCCCCAATCCTAATGGGAGTTTATATTATTATAAAACCACAATAAAATCCAAATACAGTCATATCAGAAATTCCCTTTTTCAAGCCATGTTCTACATAATATAAACAATACAAGAAAAATTATAAACCTCATTCACGCTCCATACTATTTTCTACAGAAACCATCATTCAAAGGAATAATCCAGGAAAAAATACAAACCAACATTATAAGATCAGAAGGCAAGAATCGATGTAGAGATTTCTTCTACTCAAATAGTAAATAAGATAAACTGTAAAGGGGGAGAGAGATCAGTTCATGCAATTATGATTAAAAGTCATTTGGAACTCGTCTCTTTTTGGGGCATCTCTTTTAAGGAGTCAATATATGTAAATACATGTTATATGATATCCAGAGTCCAAACGCTATTTATTTAGTAAAACAAAAAACACATCAACATTGCAAAAGAAACCCACATCTACAGTATTCGAACAAAATTGCAAAGATTGATTTATCTAAATGCTAAAGGAAATAAATCATCAAGAGAGAGGGTTAGGGCTTATCATGCCTGTTTGGGGCTTCCTCAATGCAGCCACATCGAACCAAGGCTCCAGCAGCTACAACACATTCCAAAAACATTCCTTTTCCTCAACACGTAGATCTCTTATGCAAGCTTCATGGCAGCGCCTGGTATAGTTAGGGAGAGGGCGGCCACCATGTCTAGATCTTACAAGTTCTTAGAATAATTTTTTTTTAAGAAACTGGAAATAAAATCTGGTCCCTTATTTATCACTACAGACCTGGCACAGTGCGCCTTGTTATAGTGCCACACTATGTCAGTAGATTTCTTCACATGGCATTACCAATAATCTCTACAAGAATATTTTCCTTTTTTAAAGTGATGGAACCGCTTTGCATCTCTCACAACAATTTTCTTTGCAACAATCTTGGACAAAAAAAACTTGGTGCAGTGTGGCAGTCAACACATACATTAAGGTTCTTGACAACTCTAAGAGTTGTCCCACAGGGAAGGCTTAACAATCCAAATGCATTTGCCATCTTCTCACTATGGTGGCAGAGGAATACTTTTACTTTCCCGTTCACTCAGTACATGTTCTGAATCTGAAAAATATCCTGCTACCTTCATCTCCCAAGACATTTTCTCCAACATTGCATAGATCTCCTGTGCCTGTGGGTGTGATCAAAGACATGATTATACAGGTTGCTGAGAAACAATGAATATGTACAGAGACATTGTTAAAAACATACGGGCTGAGAATTTGGCCTGCGTTGAAAAAATCAAGGTGTTATTAATGGTTTTATTATTATTTAGTCGTACTTACCAACATAGACAAAGGCTTCTAGTTTGGACTTGGTTTGAGCAGCTACCTCAGAGTCCTCATCCAACACCAGAACCCTGAGGGCTTTGGGAAAAAACCTTCCACTCCAACAAACTCTCAGCGAAAGTTGTTTCCATTTTCATAAGTTATCTGTATCTCTCCCACCTATTTTTAGTATCATATTATTCAAATTATAACGAGTTGGGTCTGTTGCCCAAAATGCAATAATGCACTCTTCTTGATCATGTTCTTCGCCATATGGAATGACCAGTGCAGTACCTAAAACTCCACAGTAAGCCACAGTTCCTTATCACAAAGAGAAAAGACACCATCACTTTGACAAGCCACATATGCATATATGAATGGAGGTAATGCCCATATTAAAATGCATGCCGTCACCTCTTAACTCACGGTACATGTCTCTTGGTAACACTCTCACTGTCACTTAACATATCAACAACTGAATTTGGGGCTGCCCCCACGGCCTTTCTCTTCCCTCTGCGTTCTACTTCTGACACTCCAAAACTAGAACCAGGGAGAGTATTACCATGTTTCCCAGTCATATGAGCACTCAATGGAGTCATTGGAGTGTTAGCCGTAGAACCAAAAACTTTTGGCACATTCTCTATGGTATTTCCATTGAAGATTCTCACCATCTCGGCTCTCTGCTCTAGTGAAAGACCCTTACAAGTGCCAACCCCCCTTCTTATAAGGTGCAACAAGTGTGCATTGGTCCTAGTGATACTGCCATGCCAAGTCAATGCACATATGTTGCACTTCCATACTTTGCTCCCCCCTCCAGACTTGGGTTTATCAATTATTTGGGCAAATTGTTGCAATGGCTTCTTCTTATCAAATTGTTCAATGGTAAATTTGGACAACATTTGAGAGAGGCAATTAGTAGCACTACCAACTGAACTACCAATTGTCGTTGCCACTACATTTTATGTCCCTTCTCCACTCTCCCCCATTGTGGCATCACCAACTCTTCCACGGCCACCTATCTCAACTTCTTGTTCAACCCTCTCCTGCTCTGATTCATGCTCTGATTCATGCTCTGATTCATACTCATACTCAGAAGAACTCATGGTGATGATTGCTGCAATGAATTAAAAACAATCATAACTATATGATTGATTGATCATGTAATGAATTAATTTTTTTTTTTAAAATGTAGCCAATATGCATTTTTTAAATTGTACAAACTATATGCGTGATTATATTGTGAATGTAGATGCAAATGCTAAAAAACAACCCCTAAAAATGCAAATATAATATAAATTTTAAACAACCATTTTAAATAAATTTTAAATTTTACAACCAAACCCTATACAAGATGCATTTTTTAAAATCCAACAAACTATATGCATGATTGCATTATGAATGTAGATGCAAATGCTAAAAAACAACCCCTAAAAAATGCAAATGTAATATAAATTTTAAACTAGAAATAAAAATGTAATTAAAAAAAAAAACAAACCATTTACAATTATGTTGTACAACCAAACCCTATGCTATATGCATTTTTTAAAATCCTACAAACTATATACATGATTACATTGTGAATGTAGATGCAAATGTTAAAAAACAACGCCTTACAAATGCAAATATAATCTAAATTTTTTATAAAAAAAAAAAAACACTTTTAATATTATAAGCAAATAAAATTATAAATACCTCTTGTTCCTTCTTGCTCTTGCTCTCCCTCTCGCTCTTTCTCTTGCTTGGTGTGAATATGAAATGAGCCCATAATGTAAATTTATAACATAAAATAGCACTTTTAGGGTTAGGGTTAGGGATGTTAATTTTATGTTGTAAATAATTTACAATTAAAATTTAATTAATTTTGAGTCTTAAAAGTGTGTTTTTTTATTTAAAACAGTGGCAAAACACATGGGCGACATCGGAAACATCCAAACATCCCCGCCCCCTGCCCCCACCCCCCCACGTTTCCTCCCCTCTCCAGACATCCCCAGGACATTTCCCATCAAGTGTGCACTATAGGAAACGTGAGGGAGACGTTTCCCCGCGTCACGTCATCCCAAACGTGTTAAAATGGGGGGGGGGGCACGTCCCCGCGTAACTATGTGAGAAACAATGATGCAACATTGCAAAGGCTTCAAGACAAACTCTCATATATATAATAATTCTACATATGGCTAAAGGTACCCCAAAAAAAAAATCTCCTCATATTTTTTAATTCAATTACCAATCAACTTTTAAAACTAAAATAAAGAATTATTTATTTATCTTTCAAAAAGTAAATTATATAAAATAAACATAAAGTATAAATTATGTAAAGCCGTGAGTTTTTTTTTTGATGTTTTAATCTCACATAACCAAAACAAACAGAGCAATTTTTAAGTTTTAAAAATAAGAAGGCAAACCGGTGATAATCCATACGTTTTGGTTCCTCATTTAAAGAAATGTATTAAGGTTCTCACTTCAAAAAAAAGTGTATTAAAAAATCTGACACAGAACAGAGTGGCACTCTGTATTAATCTGCACTGAAACTCTATTCACATGTGTCGTACATAACTCGGGAACAAAATGCCAGTTTTGCAGGTCCTTAAACGCATTGAAACAGCCGAATGAAAATGGAAACCGCCTGTAATGACCAGAAACCAGGAGGAATTGGAGGCGTTACTTACGGCAACGATTGTAAAAAAACATCACCAAACCCTTTAAATGTGATGACCACTCCCTGCAACCAGATCAAATCCGGTTCTTCTAATATTATGCACACAATGCAGGCCATTCATTACATTTCTGGCATAATTGGTTGTAAGGTGACCCCTACCTCACACATGCTTGTGTAATGTAGAAAAACTTGAGAAAACCAGAATCCCTAGCAAGTGAGAAAGCCTTACAAATTCAACAACAAAAAATTCAAATAATGTATAAAATAATATATTTTAGTTTCAGAAATCATAACTAGTAACTTTTAAAACCCCAAACTATGGAACCTTGAAAAACTAACAGTACAGTAACCTGTCATGGGAGAATATCAAACTCTGTTCATCAGAGTTCATCGAAGGAACCTCGCTTGAAAGCCAACAAAATATATCTGAACCCTTAAAACATTAACAAGTTAAAGATTTTACTAGTAGTAATTTATGCCTTCATGGGCAGACTCTAGCACTGAAGCAGAATTAGTTGAAAGCTTCGAGAATCAATTAACCATGTGAAACTGAACAAGGAATAAAATTTCCATTTGAAAAATCATGCGACATGCATAACACATCAATCTATGGAAACAAAGAATAGATGCCTTTCCAAGCCCTCAAGAAGTACAATTTAGGAGCACTTTTTGCACAAGAAGAATCGCACCCTTTGCAATCCCTTCTGCACCATGCATTACAATGCTCCACAAGAAAACATGCATCATAGTCACCAATTACAGATGACACATTGAAAGATTTAAGAAATTATTAGAACATGCCAAAAAAAATTGAGCCTGCAGATGTGCTAAACGAAAAACTGGTGTGTTCGGAGTATCATTTAAATTTATAAAAGATAGAGCAACTAAGCATAGCAAACTGATGTGAATCATGTTATTACAGTACCAAAAAAAGTACAGAGAAACAGAAATAGTAAGGCCGAATTTCTATTAAGATCAACATAGAACAATAAATTAAAAGCTGTTACAAATTTACTAAACACAAAAACTGCCATACAAGGATGAAGCTTTCCTAACAGAATTATAACATGTAAAACAGAATAAGATGTAACATTATACGGACCAATAAAAAAGAGAATGCAGACAACATTCATAATTCATAAAGAGCATGTTTAGTTAAGCTAATTATCGGATACTATCTCAAAATGGCCATGGTCTAATGAAAAAGAGAATCCATACTACAAATCATAATTCATAAAAAGCATGCTTTAGTTAAGCCAACTATCAGATACTATCTCAAAATGGCCATGGTCTGATAACAGCAATATCAAACTAATATCCAGAATAGAAGAGTACCATGTATAATGGCATATCCATGCGTAGCATTCAAATTTAAAGAGAACAACCACCGTGTATGATGGCATATCCAGGCAAGGCACTCAAATTCACGGCTTAAAGAAAATAACCACCATAACAATTATATCCAGGCAAACCTTGGAAGAATAAACATGCATGTTGAACAGATGCAGAAACAGAGTCCACGGATAAAAACCACAGTGAGAATTGGGGTGTCAAGGCAAAAGACAGCAACCAAAATTAGAAATATTTACGACAAGTCAATAATTCCAAACCATATGAGACTATGAAAGCAAATACTGCAAATTAATACCCCAAAACAGCATTACATTTATGATTTTTATAGAATGAAAAGGGGCAATTTCAGCACCATGGGTAAGGCCCAAGAACATTAACTGGCACACTTGGTAAAACCCTCCTTGAAATCAAACATTTAAGAATAGCAATATATTCTTATAGACTGAAAATGAAGAACTTCACCAGCATTAGTAATGTCCAGCAGAGACTAAACCTCAAAATGGCTCTGTATCTAAAAATCACACTGCAGGGAGCGAATACAGAGAAAGCCATTGGAAACAGTACAAATTATTCATCTTTCTGCACCCTCCCCTTGAGAAAGCAAGCTCAAGTATACTTCAAAGAGAACAAACCCTCAAGGACATACATCATACGTAAACATGTAAGAAGCAGCTAAGAATCTGCTCTAAAGTTATGGCCACTGCATGGCATGCATTCTGAATTCTCCCTCCATACATAGTAGTAATAAGCTACAAAAGATTAAAATCTTTAGACTTCCAGCCTTCCACAGAGATTTACTTGAGTCTTTAGGGCTCCCCAGTTTCGCATTTGTGATTTAGAAAATACTTGCCTGCAATGCAAGATGTGTTTTTCATTAAATCTTATCAATTTTGGGGGCTTTGACAAGGGGGTTGGCCTTGGAAATGGCGAGACGGCCAGCAGCTTTGTAGTCAAAAGTGCAGGCATGCATGTCTGAATACCTGTGCAAAGCACAAAACATATCTCCACATCGGCACGTGAACCCTGTCAGCCCCACACGCTTGTTGCACGAATAACACCTTTTGCTTCTCTTCCTTGCCAGTGTCTCAGCCACTTCAATTTCTGGCTCTACTGACACAGAGGCAGAGGTGCCAGCCAACACCAAGGTTGCATTAGGAGGGCAATTGGGCTTAGTTGGTGAGATAGCTGGCTCTGTCATACTGGCAGTGTAGGTGCCTGTCACCTTCAAGGTTGTGCTACTATCCTGAGGAGATGGAGGCAAATTGGGCGAGATGGACTTACTTGGTGAAAATATGGGAGAATGTTGCAAATTCACGTCTGCAGCAGGGGCAGGGGCAGGAATGACAGTCAAGGTTTGCGTTGGGAAGGTGCTAGTCGTGTTGGCCTTAGCATGGAGCTCCCTGTAACACTTTGAGCACAAATTCATTGTGGCCACACTGCCGAAGAAGCCACAATTGTTGAGGCAATGAATTGGCCTCCCTTCCACCACTCTTCCACCCTCCTCCTCCATCTTCGAGCTCTCCTGTGATGATGCCATTTACCCTGACCACACACCATAACCACAAAAGCAAAGATGTGGCATCTAAGGACATGATATATCCAGAAAATTTGAACTCGAACTCTTATCAGTATGAAACCACACGGGATCTCAAAAACAAAAAAAAACCTTTTTTCAATTCCAAAAGATAAAACACAGTTGATTCCAGATATATAAACCAAAATGCTTGCATGTGGGCATCTCAGTGCTTTACTACGACCCATTGTTTATTAAAAAAATTAAATATATGTTTACATGTGGAGGTTTCAAAGCTTTAACAAAACTCTCAACGATAAACTTTAATCATCTAGATCAAAATATTTATCTGTAGAATCTCAAGACTTTAACCAAACCCCTTTTCTTACTAAAAAAAAGGTTTATACATAATAAATGTCTAACTGTGAAATTTTCAAAGCTTTACCGAAATCCTTTATGTACAGAAAATTTTAGGTATGTATTTCAAAATATTAACCTGTCGAAATTTCAAAACCCTACCACAAACCTTGTTTACTGAAAATTTTTGGGTTCGAATATCAAAACGTTTCTCTGTCAAAATTTCAAAGCTTTAACAAAACACTTTGTTTATTGAAACTTTTAGGTGTATATATCAAAATATTTACTTGTGGAAATCCAAAGGTTTTAACAAAAACATTAGTTTGTTAAAAACTTTAGGTATATATCATGAATCAAAATGTAAAAATTTTAAAGCTTTCACAAAACTCTCTGTTTAATGAATAATTTAAGCTAACATGGTAGAAATCTCAACATTTTAACCAAACTCTTTGTTTATTGACAATTTCAAGAGTATACATCAAAATGTTTACCTACGAAAATCCAGACACTTAAACAAAAAGTAAAACCCTTTGTTTATCATAATGTACAGCAATACGTTATTAACATCAAAAAACGATTAAAATTGTAAACCCTCTGCTTATTGAAAAATTACAGCATACAAATGACAATGCTTACAACTTTACATGCAGAAATCTCAAACCTTTTAACAAAAACCCTTTGTTTATGGAGAAATTTAAGTTTCAGCAGAAAATAACAAAATTTTCTATCCTTGTTAATTGAAAATTACTGTATATGTGAAAACGCTCACGTCCAGAAATCTGAAACCTTTAACAAAACCCCTATATTCATCGAACATAAGCTTCAGCAGCACATAACTTATGGTATAAATTTTTCTCTATCTTTGTTAATGATTCTTGAAAATTTACAGTATACATATGAAAATATTTACATGCAAAAATCTCAGACACGAAACAAAACCCTTTATTTACTGAAAATGTAATGTTTCATCAGGCACATAAGATAGGGTATTAATTTTTCTCCATATTTGTTTCTTGAAAATTTTCCATATACATATGAAAATGTTTACATGCAGAAATCTCAAACCATTAGCAAAACCCTTTATTTATAAAAAATTTGAAGTTCCAGCAGCACGATTTATAGTATAAATTTTTATCTATCTTTGTTTCTTGAATATTTACAGTATACAACAAAACCATTTATTTATCAAAAAAATTAATAGCAGCACCAAACATACAGTATAAATGTTTCTCAATCTTTGTTTCTTGAAAATTTACAGCATATATTAAAAATGTTTACAACAAGAAATCCCAAACCTCTTACTAAGTAACAAAGCCCTTTATTTATTCAAAAATAAATAAAATTGAGTTTCAGCAGCACATAACTTATGATGTACATTATTCTCTTTGTTTCTTGAAAATTTAGGGTATACATATAAAAATGTTTACATGCAAAAATCTAAAACCTGTAACGGATCCCTTTATTTAACAAAAAAATTATGTTTCAACAGCATACAACTTATTGTATAATTTTTTCAGATTCAAATAAATTTAGATACAAAAATCAAACCCTTAAAACAAAATTTTTTATTACATAGCATATTTGAAAGTTTACATTATACATGTAAAATGTTTACATGCACTCAACCCTCGAACGAAAAACTTTATTTATCAAAAAATTGAAGTTTCAATAGCACATAAACATACAGTATAAACATATAAAACTAACACAAAACATACGGTGTAAATGTTTCTCATTCTTTATTTCTTGAAAAATTACAACACATAAATAAAATGCTAGCGCAGAAATCATGTAGCTCTTACGAAACCCTTTATGTTTCAAAAAAAATTAAGCTTCAGCAGCACACAACATAAGAGCATAAATGTTTCTCAATCTTTGTGTCTTGAAAATTTACGACATACATATAGATATGTTTATACACAGAAATCCCGAGCCTCTAAAGAAACCCTTTATTTATCCCTAAAACTAAAAAAGTTCGAGCAGGACATAACTTATGGTGTACATATTTCTCTATCTTTGTTTCTTGAAAATTTACAAAACTTACATGCGGAAATCACAAATCTCTGGCGAAACCCTTTATTTGCTATAAATTTTAAGTTTCTGCAGCACACAACTTATTGTACAATTTTTTTCTCTATCTTTGAATAAATTTAAATGTAAAAATCTCGACCCTTAAACAAAATCCCTTCGCCACATAACCTGTCAAATAATCTTTTCTCTATAAACTACAGAAATCCTTTTATTAATCAATGAATCCATTTTGGTTTCAGTGGCGTTCGTGACTCTTTATATTAACTCTTCTGAATAGGTTTTTTAAATTTTATGAATGAAACTCTTAGGTCTCAGCAGCATAAAATTCTTTATATAAAATTTTCTGGCTAAACTGTCATATGTTATTATTTCCCAACGTTTACACGGTATAAACAAACAGAGAAATAAACGAAAGGTCATGGGATTCTTACCTTAGAAACTGTTCTTTCCCGGATTCGAACACAAGACCCCCTGCGAACAAAATATCAAAGAAATCACCGGCGTTAAAGTGGGGTTTTGTTTCAGGCTGCAGCTAAAATCATGCGGAAAGGGATGTTCACCTGGGACGGCTCCGATGCCTCCGGCTGCAGGAAGTAGCGCACGGTTTAACCGAAGCCGACGAAGAAGATGCAGCTGGAGAAGAAGCGGAAATGAAATCTTCCTCTGAAAATAAAGAGCAAAGGGAATTCTATGTCGGCAGATTCTCTCGAAAATTGTGCGATTATTATTTTATAATTAAATGCCGCGTCAGCTCATGCATTCACCGCGGTAAAGGCGTCCAACGGGAAATACAAATTCTGTGGGCGGGGTGTCGCGACTCGCGGACGCCACGTATGCGGAGACCGTATGTTTTCTGTTAATTAACAGGGCCGTTACTCCTAGCTTGGTATGCTCAACGTTAGTTGTCGCCCGTCAATGTCATGGATGCTAGCCGACAACTAAGTGCAGTGCCTGTCTTATCGAGCTTATTAAAAATGCAAGGTCAAAATTAGACAAATATGCAGGGCTTTGAATTTGATGGCCGTTTACACGTTTTTCTTTTTGTGTTTTTAAATCGTAAAATATTTGTAAAATTTAATTATTTTTAATTGAATGCAGAAGCATTGCAATGGTCACCAACTTATATAGATTGTCGGCATCTATGGCCATGTTTTGAATGAAACGTATATTGAAATTACAATACTTGTCAACATCTTTGGGCATGTTTCAAATGAACCATATTTTGAAATTACAATAATGAGTAAGCTTACAAACTAAATCATGAGCACCTTCAAATAAGCATCTACGAGTAAGGGGCATCCACATTGTCAAAATCACCCAAGGTACGATCATGGCCACAACCGCTTGACTCTCTGTGTCAGACCCCCCAAAAATTACCTAGGGCACGATCCTGGCTTCAACCGCTTAACTCTCTGCATCGGGGTGTCGGGGGCCTTTGCATTTAACAAGAATTGATCCCTAGTGAGCTCTGTGTGAGCCACACAACTTCACTAATGGGCCTGATGTAGCCTAGAATATACCCACAAAAGCCCAAGGCGCGCTGGCACATCTCTCAACCTGGACTGAGCGCTCACTCGAAGCGCACAAGGGTACCATGTCCCTCTTTAGAGAAGTTTCTCCAAGATGTTAGCATGAATGAATGCATATTTTAGATCCATAACAGATAATTGATTAAACCATAGTGCATAAACTATATCTAGATCTTAATCTTATGAAGGAATAACTAAATAATTACTATAATCAGATTTACCATACAAGATCCATGTTCAGTTACATCCAACACCATTATCCAACCAATAAGATCCATTATATTAAATATTGCAAAACACAGAAGCTTCATACATCATAATAATGTCACCACAAGTCATGCGCGCGTACAAACCAGCAGAATAACTTTACAAAACATCGGATTATCAAACTCTCCAAACTGTGCAAATCAATAAATATTTATAGGGGTGGGGACTTGCCTTTCACCGCCCATGCACCTTCAAAAATAGGCTACATGCTAATAATAGTCATGTGCCCTTACATGAGAATACAAAAGCACGTAAGTGCTAATAATAGATCATCTAACAATATAATTGTAGTATAATCCTATTATTAGCTCCAAAACTCTGCATGGTGCTCGATCTTCTACTAGTCCCAAACTAGTTGTTGTGTATTCTCCAAGTCTTTGACAAAACGTGCTCTTCACTCCACGTCCAAAATTAGCCCTGATCTCCAAAACAGCTAAGTCCTGATTTCAAACTGTTTTGGTTGCGCCCTATTTAGTTGTATCTCTGCGCGCTCATGCGTGCCCTGTGTCCGCGCGTCCAATCCTTCAACGCTTCTATACTTAAGTTGTATTTTCCCCCACTCAACATTACCCCACACTAATTTCTTTGTCTTCCCCGGTAATTGGTATTCATAACTTATATCTCCATGAACAAAGAATAATGAATAATGAACGAAAGAATAAAGGAAAAGAATAAAGAGTGAGAAACTATTTGGCGCTCTGCTCTTCTACCGGCAAGATCAACTTAAGATATTCAACCTTAATCTCAGCCTCCAATGCATTCCAATCACTTAGCGTTTTATTTGTCTTATCTAGAATGTCTACAACTATGGCTTCCTTTCATCGAGAGTCATCTTCTCACTTTCGTTCTGCAAGACCCTAAGAACATTATCCATGCTCGAGACCATTCTCTCCATTACATCCATCATGTTCGCGACGAGTTTCCCAATTTCCTTAATTCTTTCCTTATGTGGGACTTAGGCGGCTGTAAGTGCATCACGCTTCTCTTCTACCATTGTTAGCCTCTCCATGCGCTAAAGAGCTTCATTCTTCTATTCATGAAGGACTTCAATTTCTTCTGCCATGGTCCTTGTCTTAATATCAAGGGTCGCGCACATATTCAAGGCCATATCTACTTTCTTAATTCTTCATGTAAGGTCTGCAAAACAAATTCATAGCCAGTAATTTTACATGCAATACTTGCCTTGGCCTTTTCTGCCTGTTCTGTTGCATCCTTAGGCTTTGGCATACGCATTGGGCCTTCATCTATTACCAACTTTACCATTGTGCATATGTAATGCATCACAGAAGAAAACTTTTCTGGAACTTGTGATTCCAGGTGCGACTTTACCTTTAAAATGTCGTCTCTAATTTCCTCTGCCATACTAACTAAAGCTTTTGCCTTTGCCTCAATCATTTCCTTCTCTTTTGTCAGGCACTTTATCTCTTTATCTTTGTCCTTGTTATCATCCATCAATGCCTTAATGATTGTTGCTTTATCTATGTTTCTGCACACAACCTCTACAGATACCTTCACCAAAGCATTGCTTACCTACTCATCCGACATGACAGTGGGCTTGGCATTCACAAGTCTCACATGGGGCGCTTTCTTCATTCTACATGAAACACATGACTCTTCACACATGTCAAAATTAAGCTCATCCATATGAGTCTACATAGACCAAGATAATTGTTTGTTTGTGCGTGTGTTCACCATTTTTGCATCCACGAGCTCCCATCCATACAAATCCTTAGGCTCCAAAGTGCTTTGGAACCGCGCACCTATGATTTTGATTTTTTCATCCACATACCCAATTGCAGGGGTCTCATAGTCTTCTTCCTCCTCCTCCTTCCTTGTCTGCTTACCCTTTAGAATCTGGACGCCTGAATCCATTACCAGTACTTCACCTTCTTGTGTAGTATGGGGCACGTCTGAAGGCTTGCCGTTATCTATTTTTGTACATGTATCCTTCAACTCCTCTTCATATTTCTTCATTTCTTCTCCCCAAGGCTCTTATATGTTCTCAAGTTGTGTTAGAGTACTTGACGTGCTTTCCCTAGATTCATCCTCCTCATCCTCCTTAAATTTATGCATGCGCCTTTTTTTCTTTTCTGGTTCTACTTTCTGAGGTGAATTCCTACGTGATCTCCTAAGGGGCTATGATGCTCCCATGCCTTGATCCCTTGTTCATCTTAGCACCCTCTTAAACTAAGGCTCCTCAGTGGTCTGATCCACATTGATCTCTATGACACCTATTTCCAAAACTTCATCATCTTGTTCCTGCAATGGAGGGGTCACCTTGCACTCATTCTCTTCTCCAACAGTGGGTTGTTTCCTACCCCTGTGCTCCAAACCACCACTATCTTCATGAAGTTCTTCTCCTTCTTCTTCTGAAAGGGGTTAGGTTGGTTCCTCAATCTGCCAAAGTGCCAACTATATCCTTCCCCTTGGGCGGGCCATAAAGTTTGAACTCATTCTCCACATATTTCCCATTTTCCAACCTAGGTTTGAGTTGGATATATATAAGGGCTGCCCCTATCTCACCAATTACCAAACTCATCGCCTTCATAGTAATATCATAAAAAATTAACCTTTCAATATATGCAAACTTACTTGGATACATGTAAGTCTTCTTGAGGGTGTGGTAGTCATAGTCTACCTTGTCCGCATTGAAGGGTAGTCGACGCGTGTCCGAAAACCTATGTATAGATGTTTGGAAATAGCACACAGTGAAGGCATATGACAACTTAAACCAAGGGCCCCATTTTCCATCCTTCATCCTGAAATTTGCAATGCAGAAGTGTTGATACATTGCAAATTGTACCTATTTTCCCAATACTGCAAGAAGTTCCTTTGGTATTCTCCATTCTTCCTCAAATGTGGCGCGCAAGCACTCATACCACATCTCTAGCCTTTGCTTAAAGGGGCCACTCATGGTCCCATCACACATATACTTATCAAATCTATCTGCAAGAGATTTCTTCACCTCAAGATATTGCCAAATTGTATCCTTAGGCCCATCGGGCACCCCAATTTCTACAAACACAAGAGGTAACAGGATTATGCCAAAACTTATCTTATCTCTTCCATGCACTTCCTCAATGATAGTTTCAGCAATGAACCCCAGTAAGTTATAAGTTACCCCTTCACTCATTTTCTTTGTTATATGCAATCATAAGGTGTTCACCTGCGACCATCACCCCTGGTCATTAAGCTTTGTGAGGAGGTGTGTTGCCTCTTGAACCACAATATACTTTTGTATCTTCCCTATATCCATATCGCGCCCTCCCTTTAAGTAACCCATCTCTTTCCTTTTCACAATTATACGTTCTTTATCTGTCAAGTCGCTACTTACCTCAGTGCCTGAACTCCTAAGTCCTGTCAAACTCCCAATCAAGGGTGCGGTGAGCCTCATACATCACCCGACAAAATAGAAAAAGTCCTCATGGACTCTGCTCATCAACCACTACTATAATTTTTTTGGTTTTCCAAAATAAGGGAGTTTGTACAACTGTAAATCTCCTACCTTTGTCAACAGCTTCTCGGATGCATCATCATACATAGCCACATCATCCAATGTTCTTTTGTTTTCCTTCTTTACCAACAATTTATCTAGTTCATCCTTGTTATCTATCGTTTGGTGTCGCTTGGAAAAATTTTGTCGAGGAGTTGCAATTGCACTATAGTTCCATTAGAAAAGTTATAGAAAACATGATTAGTCAAATATTATGTGCATCAATTCCATAACCTATCCTTAAGGGTGGAGAATATTCCAGAAGAGAATCTGAATGACTTGTTTCTTGGGGGTCTTAAGGACCACATCGAGCATGAGGTATGTATGTTTAATCCACTCTAGCTTTCTAATTCCACTATCATGGCACGTTGAGCAGAGGAAAAAGTTTTTTGTAGTAGGAGGCCTCGTTTCATTAACACCAGGGACCGTAGTATCTCTTCCCCTTCATTTTCTAGGCCAATTAGACTGATTCCTCAACAAATGGAAGAAAAGAGAGCAAAATGATTATGTTTTAACGTGATAGAAAATATGGATCGGGACACAAATGTGTTGAGAAGAAGTTGTTCTATATTGACAGAGGTAATGAGGATGATGAGGAAGCTGAAATTATAGGAGAGGTTGAGGAAGCAGTAGAAGATGAAGTAGAGGATCACCAACGTATAATTTCTTTCCATGCATTGTCAAGTATTAGTACTCCTCAAACACTTAAGGTTATTGGCTATCTCAAAACATAGAAGGTGATAGTGTTGATTGACTCGGGGAGTACTCGTAACTTCATAAATAGTAAGTTAGTTGCCCTCCTCAATTGTTTTATTTACCCAGCTCCAGAAATGCAAGTTATGGTTGCAGATGGTGGGACAGTCAAGTGCATAGGAAAGTGCCATAGTATCAAGCTTTCCATGGGAGACTACATGTTAGACTCACCTATGTTTGCTATTTCTATGGGAGGGGTAGATATTGTTTTGGGTGTCTAATGGCTCACAACCTTAGGTATTATAGAGATGAATTTCCAAGAATTGCTCATGCATTTTCATTTAGATGGAAGGACAATACAATTGAATGGGATGGTAGCTAAGTCTCCACATATTATTAGCTCTCATCATATGCAGAAGGTTCTCAGGAAAGGAGTAGATGGATTTATAGCAATGTTATTTTCCATAGAAGTACCAAATACAAAGTCTTCAATGCCACCCGATCTTCAGAAGATTGTTGATGCTCACTCATATGTTTTTGATGCAATTCCAAAGGGAATACCACCAGTTAGGGATCATGATCATGCCATTCAATTAATTCCAAGGAGCCAAACACCTAACATCAGACCATATAGATACCCATATTCCCATAAAAGTGAGATCGAGAAAATGGTTCAGGAAATGTTGAAGGCAGGTATCATCAGGCATAGCCAGAGTGCATACTCTTTGCTAGTGGTCATGGTACGTAAGAAGGATAAAACATAGAGGATGTGTCCATATTACCGAGATCTCAACAAGTACACCATTAAAAATAAATTTCCTATTCCAGTAATTGATGATTTTCTTGATGAATTGCATGGTGCTATTTATTTCACAAAATTAGATCTTCGTTCTGGGTACCATCAAATTAGAATAATGTTGGGGTGTGGAGCCTATTTTTGGTCTTCTTGAATCAATGTTGAAGTGTTGGAGCTCAAATGGTTAAGTTTGGAGACTTCAGGAGCATTTTGCAGTCGTTTGCTATGACGTTGTTGTGCAATCATTGTGTCGTTGTTGCGATGTTGTTGTTAACATGTTGTTAATTGGTTGTTAACGTCGGGACTGTTTTTCCAGCCATCGGAAGTTGAAAGATCATGACTTTCAAACTTATAGGGTCAGCTTTAGGACTTCTTAAAAGGATTGTAATTCTATAAATAGAGGTGTTAGGGTATCTTGTAGATATCTTGAGTGTTCAAGAGGTCTTGAGTCTTAATGATCAAGAGTGATCGAGGTTATGCAATTGGGTGTCAATTGTGGTTTAGATGTGGTTTAGCATCTTTGGAATTCTATTGTGAGTTCATAACTGAGAGAAGATTGTGAGAGTTGTTTTACTCTTGTTGATAATAAAATCTGAGCAAGTTCTTGGTGGATGTAGCCCACATTGGGTGAACCACGTTAAATCTTGTCTTGTCTTCTTTTGTGCATTATTTATTTATGTTGTTATATTTCTGCAAGTATAATTCTACTATATAGTTTCCTACTGCTATGGTTTGAGGAATTGTTTCCGCATATTTGTTCTCTAATTCCTAACAAATAAAAGAGGAAGTTGTTCATAAAATGGATTTCAGGACTCATGAGGGCCATTATGAGTTTTTGGTAATTCTGTTTAGTCTTACGAATGCGCCCTCAACCTTTCAGAGCTTGATGAACACTGTTTTTAGGCCATTTTTAAGGAAATTTGTATTAGTTTTCTTTGATGACATATTGATTTACAGTAAGACATGGGAAGAACACTTACAACATGTAAATAAATTGTTGGAAGTTTTGGAGAAACATACTCTCTATGAAAATCCATCCAAATGTTCTTTTGGTGTACAAGAGGTAGAGTACATGGGTCACATTGTATCCCATGAAGGCGTCAAAGTTGATCCTCAAAAGATCAAAGCTATGGTGGAAAGGCCAAGGCCCAAAACTCTCAAAAATCTTCGTGGGTTCCTAGGATTAACAAGGTACTACAGAAGATTTGTGTGGGGATATGGTAGAATAACAACCCCACTCACTGCATTGCTCAAGAAGGATGCCTTCCATTGGATAGACATAGCCACTAAATCCTTTGAGTAGCTAAAGGAAGCCATATGCATCACCCTAGTTTTGGCTACTCCCAACTTCTCAAAAACCTTCATTGTTGAATGTGACGCTTCAGGATCGGGATTGGGATCAGTTCTAATGTAGAAAGGAAGACAATTGCATTTGAGAGTCGCCAATTCAAAGGAAAATATCTGCTCAAACCTGTCTATGAGAAAGAAATGATGGTTATTCTTCATGTGGTCAAGCAATGGAGGCCCTATCTCATGGGTAGACACTTCAAGGTAAAACTGATCATGATAGTCTCAAATACTTTTTGGAGCAAAGGTTATCATTTGAGGAACAACAAAAGTGGGTAGCAAAAATGTTGGGTTATGATTTTGAAATCATATACAAAAAGGGTAAAGAAAATGTAGTAGCTGATGCGTTGTCTAGAAGGGATACATCTGCAAATGCCTCACTATGTGGAATGTCCATGTTAACCGCTGATTGGGTGGATGAAGAAAGATTGGAATGGGATCAAGAAAAGGATACACAATCTATAATACATAATATCAAGAAAGGATCTATGACATGTAACAAATTTGAGTTTAAAGGTAATGCCCCATGGTACAAGGATAGGTTATACTTGAGTAAATATTTTGAGTTGAAGCATAAGATTCTTGCAGAGCTACATGCCTCACCTGTTGGAGGACACGATGGGTTTTTGAAGACATATCATAGAATAAAAAGAGAATTATTTTGGGAAGGACTCAAGGGGGATGTACAAAAGTTTGTATTAGAGTGTTTAGTGTTCCAACAAAACAAAGGGGAAACAATTAAGACACCAGGTCTTTTGCAACCCTTACCAATTCCTAGCTAGAGATGGGAGGAGGTCTCCATGGATTTCATCACCGGATTGCCTTGTTTAGAGGGTAAGAATGTTATTTTCATGATTTTTGATAGGCTCACAAAATATGCCCATTTTTGTTCCCTATCACATCCATTTGTAGCCAGTACAGTCACAACTATTTTTTTGGAGACAGTTCAAAGGCTACATGAAACCCCAAAGATAATTGTAAGTGATTGTGATCCTATTTTCACAAGTAATTTTTGGACGGAATTATTTTCATGTTTGGGTACGCACCTAGCTCACAGTTCATCTTATCATCCTCAAACTGATGGGAAAATGGAAGTGGTC
Source organism: Taxus chinensis (assembly GCA_019776745.2). NCBI lineage: Eukaryota > Viridiplantae > Streptophyta > Pinopsida > Cupressales > Taxaceae > Taxus > Taxus chinensis. Next base: position 27,853,305 of record CM034149.1, on the reverse strand, counting down.
AACAAATTCTTAGAGGGGTATATACGTTGTTTTGTATCAGATAAGCAGGAAATGTGGATTAAATGGCTACCATTTACAGAATGGTGGTATAACACATATTTTCATACTTCTTCTCAAATGGCCCCATTTTTAGCATTAAATGGTTACTAGCCACCTTCTATCACTTTCTCATTGAGGGTGCAAACTAAGGTCAGAGATGTTGAGGAACACATTCAATATCAACAACAAGTTTTGGCTAGTTTGAAGGAGAATTTAGCATTAGCACAAAACAAGATGAAACACCAAGTAGATCAACACCGTAGTGAAAGACATTTTGAAATTGGTGACTGGGTTTTTGTACGTCTCTAGTCTTATAAACAGATGTCCCTAAAGAAATAGAAAAATGACAACAAACTTGCTCCTAAATATTATGTCCCTTATCAGGTTTGACAAAATATTGGTAGTGTTTCTTATAAACTAGAGTTGCCTCCATCTTCACACATACACCCACTATTCCATGTTTTATGCCTGAAGAAGGTTATTGGACATAAATTTGAAGCCCAAACAAAGTTACTAGAACTTGACGAGGAAGGAAGAATCATTTTGGAGCCAAAGAAGATTCTGCAAATATGTATTGAGAGGCTGAGAACCGGAGACATTAAGGAATATCTGATCAAGTGGAAGAATCTGAGCATAGAAGATACAACTTGGGAGGATGAAGGTTTTCTGCAAAACATCCAGAATTATTCAACGTTGAGGACAATGTTGGTTTGAAGGGGAAGGGCATGCTACGCCATTAACCTATTGCTTGTATTAGGATATGAGTAGCCAACTTGTGGCTTCCAATATCATTTTATTATATCATTTATACTTTCTTATGCTTAATAGGCCGGCCTTGGTGATGGCCATAACATATGAATAGTATATATAGGGGATTGTAGGTAGTATTTCATTATCATTTGAGCATTTGAGTCTTATTTTATGATTTGGAGGCTGCCCCCTCAAAGTGGAGAAGCTATTCTAATTACATATTGAGATCATTATTCTGAAATATTGTGTTATTTGGTGTTCTATTGTTGCTCATAATCTAAATTATAAAAGTAATTTCATTATAAGAAATTTGGAGTTTTCTTTTTGGGAGGAGATAGTGGCGAGTCACTTTCCTTGACGAGTTAGTGAAATCACGAAGAGTGGAGATCGAGCCAGTGGGGGATGGTTTGGACATTGAGCTCGGAGCTCGACGGATCATGGAAGGAGCCAACTCATGGAAGGCATCAATCAATGAGACAAAAAGCATGGAGAATAATATGTGATGAGCTTCAGGACCAACTTGTAATGCATTTAGCTCACATGGAGGAGTTTTGGGCTTCCGACAGTGAGCTCATGGAAATGTGGTAAATGAACTCAGATTGAGTATGAAGATCTTAGGCCAAGTTGTGTCACCATATCATAATGGGAAAAAACACAGAGTTTGACAAATTATTATATAAGAGAAGCGTGTGGAGAAATAACTAATCATGCGTAAAAAACGGGAGCTCGAGAAGTATACAATTGAACATCGAGAAAATAAATGATAAGGCCAACTCGGTCGTGACACATGTAGGATAGTCAGGCTATAAAATTTGTAGCGCAACATGCAAACATGGAGCTGCTCAGAAAAGCAACGAGTTGAACGATCCAATAAAACGAAGCATGATTTCAGATTTCGGGACTTAAAATTTTTGGAGTTCAGGGAGTTAAGATGACAAGTTGATAACATACGAGCTCAACTTATGAACTCTAAAGTCTAAATTTCAAACTTTGGATTTCAGGGTTGACTCATTTTGGGTTTCAGAAACTCACTCATTTTGGAGTGTTTAGATGTTTCGAAGTGTTCAAGACTGATTAATTCAGAGGGTGGTTCCCAATGACTCAGTCGGTAGTGAGGTAGTACCTGTGGTGGCAGGAAAGTAACAAATTACTCAATTAGTGAAATGTTTCACAAAAATGATGGCATTGGTTTAAGAATAGATTGATTTCATCATTTGAGTGTTGGAAACCATACCACATATTATGGCATTGTGTTTAAGAATAAATGATGGTGATCACTCTAAGCATCCAGTGTGATTGGATAACATGACTATCTCCAAGTTGTGGGACTTGCTACTTGAGATAGACCTCCAGAGAAAGTTGGTTCTTGCTCCTAAACTACCTGCCAAATCTACTCTAATGCAGGAGAAACTAGCTATTCTAACCTAAAATTCCAAGGGACCAGAGAGAGAGAATGCATAAAATGAAAGCCTACACTAAAGCGGTGATAGAAAAAGAGGGTGTGAGAGTAATCTCCAAATGTGTGAAATACAGAGGCGAAGTGCACACTAGAAGAGGTGACGACAGTTCACCATAATCCAGCAGAATGCGTTCACAGCAATATTCCAAGCACACACAATAATAATGAATTCCTGCAAGAACATAATAAATAGTGTAGAAAGATTAAAGGAAGAAGAATGCAAGGAAACACAGCAGGGGAAGATATATCCACAAACTGATATTTTATTGCTTCATGATATGCGTTCAATCTATTACAAGATAAGGGGCCTGGATCACCATGCAAGGAGTCCACTACAAGGGCCTGTAGCTTCACAGAAATTTTGACAGAGCTTTGCTACCCCAAAAACTCTCCCCCTTTACAATGTCCAATTTATAGAAAAATGAGAAGGAAAAGAGAAGGGAAAATGGAAATCCCGAAATCTGTCCTTCAACCACCTGTAAGAGGTATTAAATTGAGTGGAATGGGTATACATTACTTGCAAAAGGCTCCCCATACTGTCCCATGTGCTGCAGCAGAGAAGGAATGATGACCATGCCTCTTAATTGCACGCCCAGCTACCAAATAAAACACTGTTCTGAACCCGACCACGTTTCCTTAAAAAACTCAATCAATTTCTAATCAAATCTGGAATTTTTTTGATTTCTGTGCATCGGGCTCGGAACCACGATTCCAACGGTACCAATTGTGCAATTTCGTTGAGTGCAGAAGTTATGGCCTTCTGAGTGTGGGCAGCTACTTTGGGCCTGGCAGGCGTTTTTCTGTCATTTGACGGGAATGAGCATTGACTGACTGGAGCTGAATATGTGGCATAGAGGACGTCGTGCTCGTTCCAGAAAGTCCAATTTTATCCAGCTCCGAGTCAAAAGTTATGGCCGTTTGAAGTTCCACGGGTCAAATGTTGACTTTTTCTCCTCTGCCTTCGGCCATGGCTTTTCGCGTCCCGCGCGTCCCTTTGTCCCATTTGGTTTTGGTGCTGAAATTTCCCATTTCGGTCGATCCAACCGGTTCGCAGTACTTTTGGCCCGCGCGTCCCATTTGCTTTTGGACTGTCTGGGACAAATTTTTGGCTGGTTCGCGCCTTTTTTGTCCCAACTGTCCCGGGACAAAAGTTCCATTTAGGGCCGGTTCGACCGGTTTCGCGTACTTTTGATCCGCGCATCCCAGACCTTTTCGGGCTGCCTTGACTCATTTCGCCCGGTTTCGGCCGGTTTCGCGTCTTCTTGTCCCGCTTGTCCCAAAGGCGACCCTCTTAGCAGTTAGTCGATTTTTTTCTCTGTCGAACTGGAATTTTCGCGCCCGCCGCGTACTTTTGTCCCATTTGTCCCTGCTACGTTTCGGACTGTTTGTGCTGATTTCACCCGGTTCGGCCGGTTTCGCGCTTTTTCTGTCCCAAACGTCCCAAAGGCGACCTTGAGCGGGACTTAGCCAATTTTCACGATTTTTCCTGGATCAACCTATTTGCCTTCTGCAACCCTTTTTTTTCACATTTTCTCATAACTTACTCTCTTCCTCTTGGACATGGGAGTTAGACAAATATGAGGGGACCCTATGACTTTTCGCCCTGAATCAATATAATTGCTTGCATGTTATCAAAGTTACCTTGGGGGGTGAATTTTGGATAATTATTTCACCTCATGATTTTTTTTACCATTTTTTCCATTTTTCCCCAATATGGGGAATCAAATTTTCTTTTTTACATTTCTCTCTTCACCCAACAATAATCTAGTGGTAATGTGATTCATTCAATTACATTGGATTCACTACATGATGTCAATACAATATTATCCAGATGCTTATTTCTCAAATAATGTAGTAATTTTTCTCTCAATTTGTTCTCTCCTCTTATTCTCCAACAGTAAGAATAGAATGTATTTACTATTACACTAGCCTCAAAATACGTAGTTGATTTAGTATTCCTTTTTAACCCATGCAATTTTTTATTTAGATGGTTTACCTCCAATATATGTCAAATATGTTTTTCCTCATCATAGTAAACATTGGAATATGGATGGTGATAATAAAACCTTACTTATGAAAGTAAACCTTTCTTATACAAACAAAAGATGTTTTCTTGTTTCTATACAATTTTTTGAATACTATTTTTTAACCATATTTCGCCCCCTCGGGAAAAATATTACATTGATCATGACCTCCACTATAGAAGGAACTTGAGAAATCACGTTCAGATCCTGTAAATAGATTACATGGGGACTTTATAATGGAAGTGGCATGGCCTGCGAAGATAAAACAACCTTGTGCAGGAGAAATTTAGAAAATGGCTCTATCAAGTGAATCCGGGCCTTAAATCCATTCTACGAGTTACAGGTGGGCTCAGAAATAGAATAACAGGGTCAAAGGAGGAGGAGAAGTGTCACAGAGAAGCCAGGACCAAGAAAAAGAAGAAACAATGAAGATCGAAGTCTTCGGGTTCAAAATAGTTCAGATAGAGTCCTGAAATTGACTAAGTATAGAGGAGGCAGCGAAGAGAGCCACATGTCTACATGACACTTCTCCAAAGTTGAATCCAAAAAGGGAAGCTCAAACAAGCACTAGGATTCCACGCGTCCAGAGCCCCAAAATGTTGCATGGTCATTGAAACGTCTTTGACTAGGAAAGAAAGTGCCAGGTGTCGACTTGGCGTAAATCTGAAATGGGAGTCCAAAAGTGGAGGCTCAAACAAGAGCCAATTCACCACATAACCCAAGGTCTAGAGAGGTAAGGGAGAGGTCATTGAAAAGTCCAAATACCTACGGAGGCTTCCAAGTGTCAAATTAACACTCCTTCAAAGGAAAATCTTGATCAGGATTTCAAGCGAGTGCGGAGCCTCCATGCATCTAGTCACAATTTCTACAATCTTAGTACAATAGAATAAAAAAGAAATAGAGTCGGGTTGAATAGTCAATGCATGGTGGCAGGCCGACGGAGAGTGCCAAGTGTCCAAACGGTGCTATCTCAAGAGTCGAATAGAGAGAGGGTTTCCAGACGAGTGCCAGACTGCCGCGTGTCTTCGGTCAAGAAACATGACCCCGCCGAGAAAAGGAGTTAGCCAAAAACATAGAAATTGGGTAGGCCAGCGGAGGAAGTGCCACGTGGCAAGCCTAAACCAGCAGTGTTAAGGCGGGCCATCGGGGGAAAAGTTATATTTTTTTCCTTTTTATTCCAAAGATGTAAAAGTTGCAAAATGGGCCGCAAATCCACCCAAAGGGAAAAGTCAACGTTCGGGTTTGAGTCAATGCAGGGAAGCGGGGAATCGGAGGAAAAGGTGAAAATTTTCCTTTTGTCAAAAAGGCACAAAGATGAAAATTGAAGTGCATCTCCCCAGCCACCAGAGGGTGCCACGTGTCCAAGCAGAGTGGCGGAGCCACGGGAGCTTTCTGGATTTTGTAATTTTTGCGGAAAAGGTGGAAAATTAAAATTATGGACCCACAAACTTGATTTTTTCCCTAATTTTCCCTCCACGTGTCCCATATTAAAAATGGGGCCCATTTTTCAAACTGGTTTTCCCACCCTTTTGTATGGACCCGATACAAACTTCGAAGGGGCATATATTTTGACTCAGGGCTCAAAATATTACAAATCTGACACCGTTGGAAAGATCTCAGCCTCGTCTACACCATGAAGATCTAAAACTTTATATTTGGAGAGGTTAGGTGGGATAAAAATGGAGAAAATTCTTCAGGGCCATTAATGCAGGATCTATTTTTACCCCAAAAACTAGATTGGATTCGATCTACTCTGCCGTTTCCTCCTCCTTTAAGGCACCAAACCAGAAATTAATATAGTCAAGATAGATTTGGGGGCATATTTTATAGGAGGCATTAATAGCGGTGGTTGAGCTTCAAAATTTTTCCCGCTTCTCTCTCTTTCTCTCCTCTGTGTTGAATCTATAAAACCAGGGTCGAGACTCATTATAAAGGGTTAGACATTCTTCTGTTTTGTAGGATCCCCTTTTCTTCTGGAAAAGGAACTCGTGGAGTTTCAGGCGTTCCATTTAAATTGCAATACGTTTCCTGCCTTCTGGCCATTTTGTAATGCATTGTATCAATCTACAGAGAAATAAAACATGTTTGTGATTGATTTTAGATCCTTTCTTGTCTCCTTTGCTCTCATCTGGTCTTTCATTATAAATTTGGTTATCTGTGCTTGGTTATTGTATGCATTTTGTTGGTTTGTGTCTATCAGCAAAAAACTAATGTTCATCATTCCTTTGGTGCATCACCTTGTAGCTTAGTTTTGATTTCCTATATCTCTTTTATCCCTGTCTCCTTAGTAAAACTTAGATTAGGTTTAGGAATAGGTCCTCTGCAAGTTTCCACACATGCACCTAAATAGAGGAATAGGAACAACCTTTAATCTAGAGAGTTTTTTCCATTTGCAAAGTCCCACACTTTGGGGGAAAACTCAATGTTATGCGAATCACACCAAATGAATCTACCTTAGAAAAGCATATCTAACGACTCATTTGGGGGTGCTGTGATTTTACACTAACATTTTTGGCATGCCCGGTGGGACCAAGAAGTCTCCATCTTTGTTACAGTAAGATTGATGTGCACTTACTGTGATTCTAGCTTTTAAGAAGCTTTTAAGAACTGCACATCTGACGACTCCAAAAGGGACAAAATCCACTGGTTTCAACAGTCCAAGTTTCCCAAGTTCATGAGAAGGATACAAACAAGGTCAAGAACAAGAGAAGGAGGACAATTTGTACACATACACTTGTCTCAAGATAGAAGGAGAAGAGGAAGAAGAACCCAAAGGTCTCTATCTCCACCAAACAAAGCCTTATCAAAACCTCCTTATAGTAGGTCATTATTTCAATCAAGAAGGGTGCTCAAGTCGATTAGGATGGCACACCAACAACCAAATCCTTATGTCAATTTCACTGGCAGCAACCCACTCACTCTGAATGCAAAAAACCCGTACCCGGTGACAACATTAACATATTTCACTAGAGAAAATCAGACTTCTCCTGGTGACCACGTTCAAGACATTGCAAATGTTTATACAATCCATGAGATCAACGAGATGGACACTGCAGTCAAGTTTCTAGCCTCTTCACTCAAGGGCAAGGCTTCAAAATGGTTAAGGAGCCTAGAAGCAGGCTCTATTCAATCTTGGGACCATTTGTGCATAGCTCTTCACAACCAGTTTGGAGAAAAAGGAGATAACTTATCCTTATTGGAGAAACTGACAACAATCAAGAGAGCTCCGAATGAGAAGTTGATGAATTTCAAAGGACCTGGGATAGGATTCTAGCAGCAGTAAAGCCCACTAATGAAGGTGCCTTCTTATACTTTCTTAGAGATTTAAATTCTGATATTACTTTAATGATTCAGTCAATGGGAGGTACAACCTTACTTGTAGCCTATAGCCTTTCCATAGGAGCTGAGAATCGTTTAATCCAAGCTGGAAAACTTGCTCCTAGGCTAACCATGCCCCTATACCCCGAATTGGGTAACCCAAGTACCATCCAAACACCCACATTAGTTCCTATACCCACTCCCAGGAGTCAAAGTTCCGCTGAAGCCTCCACTTCATCATCTAAACACCTCAAAAGAGCTTTAGGAAGTTATGAAACAACTTCAAAACCTAGGGAATGAGCTAGTAACCATCAAATGATAATAGGCTCAGAGTTCTAGGCCATATTATCCTTAGGCTCAATATCAAGCTAGACCCCCATATCAGCATAATAGACTACTAGCTCAGGCTGTAAATCAGAGTCAACACCAAGGACAACCTCAAGCTGCTAGACCTTTCAGGTCATATGATCCAAACACAACTTCAACATCAAGGGCATTGGTTCCAGCACATAATAACATGGCACAAGAATATGATTGGTGTTTCCCATGCAATCAACCACATAATCAATCGATGTGCTTCAATGGTGCACTAAATCAAGATTTGATGGTGTAAATTGTTGGTGTGCCACAAGAACTTAGCCAAGAAGAAAATTGATAGCAAGGATCTCAGCAAGAGGGACCCCCAAGTGAAACTATGCTTGTCAATTGGAAAGCTGAAGACTTTTGTGGAATGAATCAGACTCCTTCTCAAAGTAAAGCTGCCAATATATGGTCTAAGAAGAGAAATATTGGAGAAGAAAATTCACAAAAGTCAGGTGATCCTCAATCCTCCATTGCTCCACAAGGTGTTGGAATTCAAAATACAACTCCCAATATACAGAGTCAATCCAAGCCACCTACCAGATCTACTCAAGCACCAGTTGTTACAGCCCATGTGTAAGATAAAAATGTGCCAGGGAAGGAGCAGAAGAAAAATAGCCCATTTAATATCATTGAGCAAATGAAGAGGACAAGTGTGAACATTTCACTATGGGAGTCAGTGGCCATTCCAGGGTAGAGGGATCTATTGCAGACTGCCATGAAAAATTGGTCAAGCTCAAATCAACCCCCTAACCAGTAAGAGAAAGTGCTTACCAATATAGCTCAACCTGGGGGAAACCATCGAGAGAAACAAGGTAAGAACCTGAGACCTCCTCCATTCTATGTTTCATTAATCATTGGGGATAAATTGGTGCATAATTGCATGATTGATTTTAGGGCAAGTAGTTCTGTAATTCCCAAAAAGTAGCTAATCAATTGGGTCTCCACTATGAAGTCATCTCTAGAGGGGTAGTACAATTGGATGGGACAACAGTGAAAACTGTTGGAATCATCAAGGATTTAAGCCTCACTCTGCATGCCTACCCCAATGTGACTGTATTGCAAAACGTGTCAGTCATAGACTTGCCACCACATTTTACATTGTGTTTGTCTAGGGACTTCACTGCCAAAATTGGAGGCTACTTGTCTGTTGACTGGTCACATATGCTCTTTAGAACAAGGTATGGAGTGAAGGCCATAATCAGATCTGAGACCATAGTGGATTATCACATTGAGTCTTATGTGCCTAGCCCAATCAATGCAAATTGTTTGGCTTTTGATCAGGAGGACCTCCTAAACACTTGTGAGGCAGATACCAAGGTAGGGTGTATCCCAGACCTGACTCTCGACAAATGGGTGATCAAAAGACATGATTTTTAACCCTATAAGGATATGGAAGAATATGAGTTAGGATTCTACTACCTACATGAAGAGGATCAGCCTCTTCCTAACATCATTAAGCCAAAATATAAAGATGACAATGAAGTAAGGAAATTGTTTTTTGATGGCTTGAGAAGTAGGCAAGGAGCCAGAGGTGGAGCTATGATTGTGTCACCCCAAGGTATGGATTATTACTTAACCTTCCATTTCCAGTTTACCTGCTCAAATAACACTGCAGAATATGAGGCTTTGGTTCATGGATTGCATTGGGCTAGAAGATGAGGAATCAAGAACCTGCAAGTGTTTGGTGACAGTGAACTGGTTGCCAATCAAGTCAAAGGAAAAAATGCTGTCAAGAATGACCTGCTCAAAAGTTACAAGAATAGGGTATGGGATCTCATTGAGGATTTCAAATCCTTCAACATTGTGTCCATACCTAGGAAGGAGAACGAAGCTGTTAATAGGATTGCAGCAGTTGGAGCAACATTTGATGTGGTTGACAACATCAAGAAGGACAAAGATCAGCCACATATCCATGTAGTTGTGAGGCCAGCAATGCCATATAACAACACATGCTGGAAGGTGTTCGAGAATGATCAGCAGATCATCAATGTTTTGCAAGAGGAAGCTGAATTCTTAGCTAGAAATCAAAGTAGATTAGAGCAGAAATATGGAGATCAAGTATTAAAGCTGCATATAAACAAGCTTTCCAAAGGCTTAGTGACATTGGAGTCTATCTTCAATCCTAATGATCAGTTTTGAAAAGAGAAGGCTAACATACAGATCAAAGGAGAATATTCAGAGTCAATTCTAGTTGGAGAAGGCAAAACACTTCAAATTGGCAAAGTGGCCACTGAGCAAGAAAGGTATGAATTCATGCACCTTTGCCAAGAGTTTCCAGATGTATTTTCTTGGAGCTATGAAGACTTAAGAGGGTTCAATCCAAATTTAGCTCAACACACAATAGAACTAGATCTAGTTGCTAAGCCCATCAGGAAAAAGAAGAGACCAGTCAATCCACATATTGAGCCTCTGATGAAGAAAGAGATGAACAAGATGATAGAGGCAAGTATCATATTTCCAATCAAACACTCAAGTTGGGTTGCAAACTTGGTTCCAGTCAGGAAGAAGAATGGAGAGATTAGGTTGTGTGTTGACTTTCATGACTTGAACAGAGCATCCCTCAAAGACCACTACCCACTCCCCTTAATGGAGAAAATCTTGCAGGTGGTGTTTGGATCAGAGAGATTCTCTCTCCTAGATGACTACTCAGGGTACAACCAGATCATGGTGAAAGAAGATGATCAGTTCAAAACAACTTTCACCACCAAATGGGGCACCTATGCCTACAGAAAAATGCCATTTGGATTGTCTAATGTCGGAGCCACTTTCCAAAGGGAAATGGATATGGCATTCAAAGGGCTGATCAACAAAATAGTACTGATCTATCTGGATGACATTACGTGTTCTCCAAAAATGCAGCAGACCACCTTTTTCACCTAAGGTAGGTGTTTCAAAGGTGTAGGAGATTTGGGGTATCATTGAACCCTAAAAAATGCATATTCTTGGCCCATGAGGGTAGGCTTCTAGGCCATATTGTGTCAAAGGAAGGTTTGGAAATTGACCCAGAGAGATTTGAAGCAATAAGAGCATTTCCATTTCCAAGCCATAAGAAGGCTCTTCAAAGCTTCTTGGGAAAAATCAATTTTGTCCACAGGTTTGTACCAAACTTTGCTGCCCTTGTCAAACCAATAACGTTGATGTTGAAGAAGAGTTTGGAATTTAGGTGGAAAGCTGAAGGAAAAGCAAGTGTTGAGGCCATCAAAAAATCTATATCACAAGCCCAAACTCTTGCAAATCTAGATTTTTCTAAAAAATTCATACTATATGCATTTGGTGGAAGTGACACGATTTCTACAATCCAAGTACAATAGAACAATGAGGATATAGATTATCCAATTGCTTTCTTTAGCCAATGTCTAGAAGATTATGAAGTGAGATACTCCTTCATCGAAAAGCAAGTTCTAACAGTGATCAAAGGGTTGAAGAAGTTTAAGCATCTGGTTTCAAACAATAAAATCCAACTATTAGTCTCCCATATAGGAGTTAAAGATTTCCTCCTCAGCAAGGATCTAAATGAAAAACATGCAGGATGGATCACTCGTGTCATGGAGTATGACATTGAGATCAAGGTTACTAAGATGGTCCATGGGAAGGGATTGTGTGAACAACTGGCCTCGAGTCAACAAGATGAAGCAAGTAGTGAAAAGGAAGTTGTTTTTGTCCTGCAGAATAGTCAAGAGGAAGAAAATGAGGATGTTCCCACTCCTTTTTGGACTCAGAACATGGTGCACTTCCTTAAAACAAGCCTGTGTCCTCCAAAAATGAGTAAAATAAAAAGTACACATTTCAAACTACAGGCCATCCCATACGTGCTTATTGATGGTGTCTTGTTCAAAAGGGACATCAATGGCATCTTGTTAAGATGCATTGGGACAAATTAGATTGAGAGAGTGTTACAAGAGTTCCATGATGAAGCAGCTGGATGCCATTTTACTCCATGGGTGACAACATGCAAAATCATGAAGGCAGGTTATTATTGGCCCAGGGTGTTTAATGACTACTATGCATGGATCAAAAAGTGCAAGAACTATGTGTTCTTTATAGGCAAGGAAAAGCTAACAACACTACCATTGCACCCAATTTTAGTAGATCAGCCATTCATATAATGGGGATTGGACTTCATTGGGGTCATCAATCTAAATTAGAGTGAAGGCCACAAATGGATTCTGACAACAACATACTATTTCTCCAAGTGGACCGAGGCAGTGACACTCAAAGAAGCTAATGAGTCTAGCATACTAGATTTCTATGAAGGGATAGTGACCAGATTTGGAGTGCCAGCCACCATTATATCAAACAATGCATTGGCATTCATAGGTTCCAAAATCATAGGATGGACCATTAGGAACAATATTTACTTGAGCACTTCATCAAATTATTACCCTCAGGGTAATGGCCAAGCTTAGTCCACAAACAAGAACCTACTAAAGATTGTCAGAAGAACTCTGGATGAAAATCAGAGAACTTGACACACGAAACTCAAATCAGCCTTATGGGATGATAGGACAACACCCAAAAGGTCTACAGGTAGCTCTCCATTCAAACTTATCTATGGGAAAGAGGTAGTGTTGCCTATATCACTTGAGATGCCAACATTGGAACTCATGAAGTAGTTGGAGATGTTTGAATTTGAACCAATGGAGGCTAGGTATGTAGAAATGATGGAATTGGAAGAAACTAGAGAGCATGCACTTCAAAAAATAGAGAAGGATCAGGCCTCAATCAAGAGATGCTTCGATAAGAAGGCAAGAACAAGGACCTTCCAGGAAGGAGACCTAGTTTTGAAATGGGATGCAGATCAGGCAAAACCAGGAAGGCATTCCAAGTTTGATGCCATTTGGAGTGGCCCTTACATGGTCACAAAATTTAAAAGTAGCAATGCTTTCCAATTGTCTACATTGGATGGTGAAGAGTTGTAGATTCCAGTGAATGGAATTTATCTTAAACACTGTTACTAAAAGGAAAGTTCTCACCTTGTACATATTAGTTTAGTTTCTCATTCCTCTAAGTGCTTGTGCACATTGTCTTGTTGTAGTTTAGGTTTCTTTTCTCCTAATTTCTTTACATGCTCAACATCTTCTACTTGGAGCATGTATGATTTCAAATTCTGTATATAGTTGTGGTGTTATCCTATTGCTCTTACACAGCCCATTCAGAGACAGGTGAAGCCCTAGGTCAAAGTAATTTTCTACTTTCAGAAAAAATCGTTTCAAAATATCTTATGAAAATTAAGAGTGCAAATAGTTGGGCTCGTGAATCAAAGGCAGGATCAGTATTAGACCTTCATTCTCAACTCCATGCCCAACAGATATGACAAGGCAATTGGTCTTTTCATCTAGTAGGTAGATATCCTTGTGATTTGCCAAATTGTTATCCATATTGTGCCCCCGGGAAAAATATTGGATCAGAACGACCTCACATTGAAAGAAACTAAGAAATCACATTCAGATCCTAAAAACATATTGCAGGGGGACTCTATAATGGAAGTGGCAAGGCCTGTGAGGATCAAACAACCATGTGCAGGAGAAATTCAGAAAATGGCTCTGTCGAATGAATATGGGCCTTAAATCCATTCTACGGGTTATAGGTGGGCTCAAAAATAGAATAACAGGGTTAGAGGAGGAGGAGGAGCAGTGTCATAGAGAAGCTAGGACCAAGAAAAATAAGAAATGATGAAGATTTGAAGTCTTCGGGTTTAAAATAGTTCAGAACAAGTCCTGAAATTGACTAAGTATGGAGGAGGAAGTGGAGAGAGCCACATGTCTGCACGACACTTCTCCAAAGTTGAATCCAAAAAGGGAAGCTCAAACAAGCACCAGGCTTCCATGCGTCCAGAGCTCTAAAAATTTACATGGCCATTGAAAATTCTTTGACTAGGTAGGAAGGTGCCAGGTGTCGGTTCGACGCACACCTGAAATGGGAGTCCAAAAGTGGAGGCTCAAACAAGCGCTAGTTCACCACGTAACCCAAGGTCTGAAGAGGTAAGGGAGAGGTCTTTGAAAATTCCAAAGACCCGTGGAGGATTCTTAGTGTCAAAATGAAGCTTCTTCAAAGGTAAATCTTGATTGGGATTTCAAGTGAGTGCGGAGCCTCCATGCGTCCAATCACAATTTCTATAATCTTAGTACAACAAAAAGGAAACAAAGTCAGGTTGAATAGTCAATGCATGGTGGCAGGATGACAGAGAGTGCCAAGTGTCCAAACAATGCTAACTCAAGAATCAAATAAAGAAAGGGTTTCCAAATGAGCGCTAGAATGCCACGTGTCCCTGGTTAAGAAACATGACCCCACCGAGCAAAGGACTTATCCAAAAACATAGAAATCAGGCAGGCCAGTGGAGGAAGCACCACATGGCAAGCCTAAAATAGCAACGCTAAGGTGGGCCATCGGGGGAAAAGTTGGATTTTTTCCCCTTTTTATTCCAAAGATGTAAAATTTGTAAAATGGGCCACAACTCAGCGCAAAGGGAAAAGTCAAATTGGGTTTGAGTCAAAGTGGGGAAGCGGGGAATTGGAGGAAAAGGTGAAAATTTTCCTTTTGTCAAAAAGGCACAAAGATGAAAATTAAAGCACATCTCCCCAGCTGCCAGAGGGTGCCACGTGTCCAAGCGGAGCGGCGAAGCCACAGGAGCTTTAGATTTTGTAATTTTTGCAGAAAAGGGGGAAAAGTTAAATTATGGTCCCACGAACTTGATTTTTGCCCTAATTTTCCCTCCGCGTGTCCCATATTAAAAAGGGGGCCCATTTTTCAAACTTGTTTTCTTGCCCTTTTGTATGGACCAGATACAAACTTCAAAGGGGCATATCTTTTGACTCAGGGATCAAAATATTGCAAATCTGACATCGTTGGTAAGATCTCAGCCTCATCTATGCCATGAAGATCTGAAACTTTAAATTTTGCGAGGTTAGGTGGGATAAAAAATGGAGAAAAATCTTCAGGGACATTAATGCAATATTTATTTTTTCCCCAAAAACTAGATCAGATTCGATCTGCTCCGTCGTTTCCTCCTCCTTCAAGGCACTGAACCAAGAATTGATACAGTCAAGACATATTTGGGGGTAAATTTTATAGGAGGCATTAATAGCGGTGGTTGAGCTTCAAAAATTTTCCCACTTCTCTCTCTTTCTCTCCTCTATGTTGAATCTATAAAAGCAGGGTCGAGACTCATTATAAAGGGCTGGACATTCTTATGTTTTGTAGGATCCCCTTTTCTTCTAGAAAAGGAACTCATGGAGTTTCATGCCTTCCATTTAAATTACATTATGTTTCCTACCTTCTGGCCATTTTGTAATGCATTATATCAATTTGCAGAGCAATAAAACATGTTTGTGATTGATTTTAGATCCTTTCTTGTCTCTTTTGCTCTCATATGGTCTTCCATTATAAATCTAGTTACCTGTGCTTGGTTATTGTATGCATTTTGTTGGTTTGTGTCTATCAACGAAAAAATAATGTTCATCATTCCTTTGGTGCATCACCTTGTAGCTTAGTTTTTGAATTCATGTATCCCTTTTATCCCTGTCTCCTTGGTAAAAATTAGATTAGGTTTAGGAATAGGTCCTTTGCAAGTTTCCACGCATGCTCTTTAATAGAGGAATAAGACCAACCTTTAATCTGGAGAGTTTTTTCCATTTGCAAAGTCCCACACTTTGGGGGAAAACTCAATGTTATGCAAATCACACCAAATGAATCTACCTTAGAAAATTAGATCTGACGACTCATTTGGGGGTGCTGTGATTTTGCACTAATAGTTATCACATGGAGTAGGGAAATTCAACACAAATAACTCGCAAATAAGGGTTTTAAGGAGGTCACTGTGAAGCTAGCCAAATGATCATGATAAAATAAGTAGCTCGCTAGCCAGCTCGGTGAGATGGTTGGTGAGTTGGTCAACCTAAAAATATTAAAAATCCTTTCAAAGGAAAACATAATCCTTAGACCCCACAAAACATGTTTAAGTGAATCCATAATGTATTAAATTGTTATTTTAATTGAATGGAGGTAAATTTAGGTTTTGAATTTATGTAGCATTATGAAGACATTATCAAATAGCTAATGAGATGTAACTCCAAAATGCCTAAACAAGTAAGTTTTACTTAGGAAGCCACAATTTTCTCCCCAATTGCCCATTTTTCACAAAATTATAGTCGTTGGAACTGGGAGAAAGAGAGATACGTAATGGAGCTACAAGAATATATATTTTCAAAGGTTTTTCTTTCCAAAATTTCAGGTTTCCCTCGTTCCTTGGATGGTGCCTCGAAAGGTGGAGGTGCAATAAATGAGCAAACATGGCCAACAATAATGATGAATTATTTCCTACATTCTGGCCTAGATTCTAGGGTTTCTTCCTTCTTTCTATCAACCACTCAACAATTTTATATAACTGTAAAAGGGGTTATTATTCTAAAGGGTTAGAAACTTTCAAAGCTTCCCCTCTCTTCACAAGCTGAGATGCTATGAATTTTTAGGCTCTCAAGCCTTTCTTCTCAAATTGTAATAGAAACCTATGCCTTTTCCCTGATGTAATGATGCACTATGCAAGTGCTTGAAGTAATGGAAATTATGTTTTGTGATCAATTATATCTCCTTTCATGATTTTTTTTACTTCTATTTTCCTCTCTCATGTTTGCAGGTGAATTGTGCAACCGAAGTTTCTTTTGCAAAGTTTTGGAGTTAATTGTTTATCAAGGAGTGAAGTACTGTATGTAAAGTGGGTTTATAATGCATGTTCATTATTCCCCATGACCATCTCTCTTCATTGGCAAGATGGAATTTTTTCTAGAAAAACCCTTTCTTGGTGCATCACCACTTCTAGTGTAGGTTTTATTTCCTTGCAAATATCTCTCCCTAATCCCTTGAAATGTTAGCATAGGTCTAGCTAGCCATTTTTAAATTGTATTAGGGGTAGTGTAATGCTTAGTTTAGGAAGAGGAAGATGGCCTTATCTAGAGGTTCACCTCGAGCCCAAGTCCCACAACTTGAGAGGTGATCCCATGTGTCCCAATCACACCGAAAATTTTGTTCACTTTTAGGCCATTCGGGGGGTGTAGTGATTTGGAGATAACAGTTTTTGGCATGCTCAGTGGGACAAGAGGCACATATTTTAGAGGTGTGTGTATTGTGTTCACTTCATTTCATTAAGTTGTTGTGCTCTTAGTGAAATTTCAGCCTTAAGAGGTATTCCCAAGCACAACTGGCGACTCCATTGGTCAAATTACCCTACTCTCTATGTTGCAGACCTTCAATTTTACCCATTTCCATCTAGTTTCCTTCAACATCTTTCCATTTTTCTCCCATTCATGAAGTTGTGCAATCATGGCTTTGTTTCCATAGTTGAGTTCCCACTTGCACCAACAACACTTTCCATCTTCAAGTTATTTTAACCCACCTCCAACTCCATTTTATGATGAGAATCAACAACATGCATATCCCTCTATGAAAATTCATGATCAGTTTGGTTTTTCACCTAACTATGTAGCTTTTCAAGAGCAGGAACATGCAGATGATGGAGGCTATCCTATAGATGAAGATGTAAAGTTGTAACTTAAGATTTAAAAAATGGAGGCATGCATGGTACAATCTAGAGCCACAGCTCAAATGAGGGCACTCAAGAATGGATTCAAGGCATCTTGTGCATGGGTTGGCCCTATGCCAAAGTTTGACAACTTACAGGAAAAGATTGCTTTCATGACTGAAATGCTGCCTCAGCTTGAAGGTTGGATCAAAGAAATATAATCCTATGAGTTTGATACATTGCAATCTTATCAATGGGCTGATTTTACACCAACACCACCTCAGATTTCTCTTTTCATTTCTCAGTTAATGCCATTTCAGTCCAAACCTCAAATTCCAATCAAGCAACTAGCTGCCCATGTTGAGATTTCCGTTCCTTCCTCTCCTATCTTTCCATCCCATCATGAATCTTTTGTTCCTATCCCTTCCAAAGTTTCTTATTTTTTACAAAGGACACCGATAGAATAAGTTGTACCTCTTCCGCTATCTCAAATAGTGAGGGAGGTCATTGAATCCCAACCCACCCCTCTCATACTTCCAAATCTATTTTGGGAAGAACATGCTTATACAGAAGATGAAGAGGGCAATGTTCATGAGCTTAATAGGGATGGAATTTCAAAAAAATTGAACGAGTGGGATGCCATATTGAATGTAAAGCATGTTCCTCTGCTAACTCGGCCTCTGTCAAAAGTTGAGATTTAAGAGAAGATGGTGGAGACTGAAACTACATAAGAATAAATACGAGATGATGGTGAGCATCTGTCTATGTGTTCAAGATGTAACATGCATGTTGGTAATATGTTTTTGGAGACTACTGATTCCTCACTAATTGCAAATTTGGTTAAAGAAGGAAATGTACAAGCTGAAGAAGAAGGATGCTCAAGTGTGCACGGTGATTTTTATGAGTGTAATGATCCTACTTGTCAGGCATGTCAAGAACTTTATGCATTTATGGAACATTGTAGCAACTTGCCAATATTCTCATCAAATGCCACAACTAGCTGTAGTGGGATTCTTTCCATGGTGGACTCAGAAGTCTTAAGTGTAGATTATACCATGTAGGTGGTTTCAAATTTCTCCCCTTCTTCATCTTTTCAAAACTCTGTTTTCTTAGATGAATTTGATCTTACAAATTTTATGTTTGAAGATGAGGAGGGTCATGGGGAATCAACTGCTAATTCAGGAAACATCATAAGGGAGGTTGAACCCTTTGCATAGTTGAATACCAAAGAAGCAATTTGTTGGTTAGATTTGGATGCAAAAGAGCCTATAGAAATACCCATTCCCTTATATAACCTTCAATATAAGTTGTCTAGTGCTATGCAAGGAAATACTCAAGGATCACAACTAGTTTCAAATAGTCCTCTTAAATTTGAAGTGGAGAAATTGGATCTTCTACAACATTCATTGAATGAAGAAAGAGAGGAGCATGACAGAGAAGCTAAGTCAACTTTGAAGGTTTTGGGAGAAGATGACATCATTAATAATTTCTTGATTTCAAAGGTGGAGTTAGATTTGTTTGATGAACAATTTATGGTGGAAGAAAACCAAGGAGGTCTTGCTTCCCTTAATTATCTTTAGAAACAACAGCTGAAAGAGTTTGATCCTATAGGTTTCATGTGGGATGAGGAGGTTAAGGATGCAGAACAAATTTTTCTTTAGATGAAAGTGAAACTCCTCTATGAGCAATACTCTTCAAACATTTACAGATATTTTCAAGTGATTCCATTAAAGCATGTAAGCAGTCCAAAGCAAATGCATGACATGGAGGAACTTCTTGTTATCAAAAAAGGGAAAAGGAATTAAGGAGATACCACTTTCATACCATTCACATAGGTGGAAGATCAGTTGTTTGTAGATGGTAAACAAGAGAAAATTCATCTCATGGATCATCATTATTTTTGAGGAAGTCTTCCAATAGAATTTCTTGTCAAAGTTGAAGTTTAGAGTAGGATGTATATTTAAAAGGTCAGACCATGTTCCATAAGGTATTTGGCTTCTTTGGAGCCAAATGAGAAGTCACAACCAGTCACATTCATTTCAGAGTGTGAGGGTGAATTTCATAGTCCCGGGGATCAGTTGCTATGTCTCTATAAAACAAAATGCAGAGTAACTAAAAGAGGCATATTTTATCTTTCCAGTTGATGCCTTGGTGGACCAGGTGAAGAATTGGTCTTTCTTCAGTTTTTCATTATCAATTTTAGCCATGTCCGTTATCACATCATCTTCATGGCTGCCCATTGTAAGGAAAGGAAGATATTTTGCACAACCAGTTGCAGGATTTGTTTATCTCACCTGTGCTTCTGGTTAGTGTAGGGTAGTAATATATTTTCTTTTAGCAAAATAAATTCATTGCACACTTTGCATGTTTCATTTTAAGCATGTATGGTTTTTCAGTTTTCGTGTGTTTTGTGTTTCGTCATTTCTCTTGCATAGGGTGTCAAAGGTGAAATTTTCAAAAAAGGAAAAGAATCAATACTCCACAGAGTTCCATAATGTTCCAATTTAGTAGATGTTTCATTCAAGACTCCACAATCTGTTTTTATAGCTGAGAAAACCCTAGATTCAATGTGCTTTGCACTTGCAATATTATGTTCTAGGTCAAGTTCATTTATTATCATTCATTCTGTAATGGCCATTCTAATTTTGAAAGGTGTAGGATGCAACAGTGTTCAGGTATTTGGATGTCAAGAGTTTTATAGTTCATTATTAGGTTTCATATTGAAATTTATGACTCCATGCCCAATGAATAGAAAAAGGGCTACCTGAACAATGCTTAGCAGGCAAGCATCCTTGAGAGGTTGCCAAAAATGTTGTCAATTTTCACCCTCTTGGACAAAATTGGAAAATAGGATAATACCCTGAGACCAAAAATTCTTCCATAAAATATTCTAGGGTTATCGGGATAATTTAAAGCTTTAAGACGTGTTATTATCATCTTGGACTGTTCTTATCTTTCCCTAGTCCTAAAAGCTCAAGTTTTGCTCAGAACAAGGAAATTGCCTGTAGAAGACCCATACTCACCCGAATCAAGAAAAATAGGGTTAAAAGTGAATATAAATGTTCAGGTGTCTTATCACACTTCCGTGATCCACTTTTCATAAAAGGGTTCAAAATTTTAAGAAGAGTCAATGTGAGACTAAAAAATTTGTCAACACACGCCACATATGAGCTCAAGCAAAAAGCAACTCACTGAGCTTATCGGTGAGCCGGTCGGCATGTGAGTTGCATAGAGTGAGCTCTACACCAAGCTCATTTTGGTTGTTAAATCTACATTTAGGAATTGGATTAGGAGTAGTGGTCATCATATCGTTGAAGTCAACTTGGGAGCTCTATGAGTTCCTCAAGTCAGTGAATGCATTGAACTTTACTAAGGAGCTCAATCAAATCGTGATGAATCGGTGCTTGTAGGAGGCGGTGCAATGATCTATTTCCAGGGTGACTCAAGTGAATAAGATAGGTAGCGAGGGACCCGAATTACTCAACATTTCAGAGATCAAGATTATTTGAGTTTGGCCTGACAGATAAAAGGGGATGTTCACCAGCTATGAGTTTGAGGGGTTACAAAGCACTGGGTATGTCTTGAGCATAGTGTCATTGAGTTCAAAATGAATTCAAGAATGGTGTAGTTTAACACCAGACAGGGAATGGATTGACACAATCTATCTACACAAGAAGTGATAGCAAGCTGCTATATACCTATGCTTTGCTCGGTTGTGTCGAGTTACTCAGAGGAAACCAACTTGTGCATGGTGAAGGGCAATAAGATTGGTGGTTCTGTCGTCAAAAGCTGGGAAGTAATACTTGGAAGGAGGTGATGTCTCAAGTTGATCTCATAGTCCGTGGCATAGGTAAAGGTAATATTGAAGTTGATTCATTTTTAAGAGCTTGGAGTGATGCATTAATCATATCAGGAGATCAGGTCTTCAAGCCAATCGTTAATGGTGGGCTAGTTAATGGCTTAATCGCATGAGACAATCTTAATAATGATCTCATGTTTGGTGTTTGAGGTTAGGATCATACATCGTGGGATCTAGCTATGGGAGCTGAGTAACCAATAGCTCAAAAATTGTGATGTGTTAGGCTGGAAGTAGTAACGAAAGAATGAAGATAGATCCACTCATTTGGGACGAAGTCACAATGTGTGACTCAATGCATGGACAATTCAATGGCTCAAGCATGGAATCGGTGAAGTATTTAACATGGAACGAGTTATATCAATTGAATGGAGGATCCCAAGTCACTCGAGATGCATCGAGCTAGTAGCCAGGGTGGTTTGAGTTATAGGGGAAGGCCATATCGTAATTCATGAGGCAAGCTCGGAGCCTGTGGAAATGTGGAGTTTTCTTTTTGGGAGGAGATAATGGTGAGTCACTTTCCCTAGCAAGTTAGTGAAATCATGAGGAGTGGAGATCGAACCAGTGGGGGATAGTTTGGACATCAAGCTCAGAGCTCGATGGATCATGGAAGGAGCCAACTCATGGAAGGCATCGATCGATGAGACATGAAGGATGGAGAATAATATGTTATGAGATTTGGGACTAACTCATAAGGCATTTAGCTCGCATGGAGGAGTTTTGGACATCCGGTAGTGAGCTCGTGGACATGTGGTAAATGAACTTAGATTGAGTATGAAGATCTTTGGCCAAGTTGTGACACCATATCATAATGGGAAAAAGCATAGAGTTCAAAAAATTATTAGAGAAGACAAGTGTGTAGAGAAAGAACTAATCATGTGCAAAAAATGAGAGCTCGAGAAGTGTATAGTTAAACATCAAGAAAGGAACTAATAAGGCCAACTCAGCCATGACATAGGTCAAATCGTTAAGCCATAAAAGTTGTAGAGCAACACACAAACATGTAGCTCATCAGAAAAGTAAGGATTTGAATGATCCAATAAAACAAAGCATGATTTTGGATTTTGGGACTTACACTTTTCGGAGTT
Organism: Taxus chinensis; assembly: GCA_019776745.2. Classification (NCBI taxonomy): domain Eukaryota; kingdom Viridiplantae; phylum Streptophyta; class Pinopsida; order Cupressales; family Taxaceae; genus Taxus; species Taxus chinensis. The sequence goes on along the minus strand of CM034149.1, from coordinate 27,830,894 downwards.
TAGGGAGTTAAGATGAAGAGTCAATAACATATGATCTCAACTTCCGAACTCTGAATTCTAAATTTTGGACTTCGGATTTTGGGGTTGACTCATTTCAGGTTTCAGAAACTCACTCATTTTGGAGTGTTTGGATGTTTCGAAGTGTTCAAGACTGATCAATGCAGAGGTTGGTTCTCAAAGACTCGATTAGTAGTGAGGTAGTACTCGAGGTGCCAGGAAAGTAACATATTACTCAATTAGAAAAATTCTTGGAAAAATTTTCAGCATTGGTTTAAGAATAGACCAATTTCATCATTTGAATGTTGAAAACCATACCACATATGATCGGGGGTGTTTACCAGATAAATTTGGATGGTGTTTTACTGATTAATGAGATGGACTGGTTTTCAAAGAAACCAAAATCAATTAATGTAAATACGCTTAGAAGAGGCTCATTTGATGATGAGTTGGAAATAATCATATGCCAAGTTATGTGAAAATTGGAAGGGTAACATCCACTATGTGGTGGTATGAATAATACGTGGAAGTGAAGTGGTTTGTGATAAGCCCGACCAAGATCCAACACAATGCATGGGAATAATGAAGGTTGGAATGAGGGAGAACACTCGGTCGAGTGGTATCGCAGGAACTTGGCATGAAAGAGCTAGGCCGAGAATGTAAAAACCAAGGCGGTTAGTATGTTCTATGGGTATCGACCTGATAATACACTACACGAAAGTAAAGTGTATACCAAGTCATCATTAAGGTGGTTTGTTAGGAGACAATTGGAACATGGATATTGATTTGGTTATCACATGGAGTAGGGAAATTCAACAAAAATAACTTGGACACAAGGGTTTCAAGGAGCTCGCAGTGAAGCTAGCCAAACGATCAGGATAAAATAAATAGTTTGCTAGCTAGCTCGACAAGTTGGCTGATGATTTGGTCAACCTAAAAACATTAAAAATCCTTTCAAAGGCAAAAATAATCCTTAGACCCCAAAAATCACGTTGAAGTGATCTCATAATGTATTAAAATATTATTTTAATTAAATGGAGGTGAATTCAGGTTTTGAATTATTGTAGCATTATAAAGACATTATCAGAGAGCTAATGAAATGCAACTCCATAATGCCCAAACAAGAAATTTTTACTTAGGAAGCCATAATTTTCTCCCCGATTTCCCATTTTTCACAAAATTACATTCGTTGGAACTGTGAGAAAGAGATCTATGCCATGGATCTATCAAAATATAGATTGTATGAGGTTTTTCTATACAAAATTGTAGGTTTCCCTCGTTCCTTGGATGGTGCCTCGAAAGGTGGAGGTGCAATAAATGAGCAAACATGGCCAACAACAATGATGAATTATTTCCTACATTATGGCCTAGATTCTAGGGTTTCTTCCTTCTTTCTCTCAACCACTCAGCAATTTTCTATAAATGTAAAAGGGGTGCTTATTCCAAAGGGTTAGACACTTTCAAAGCTTCCCCTCTCTTCACAAGTTGAGATGTTGTGAATTTGTAGGCTCTCAAGCCTTTCTTCTCAAATTGTAATGGAAGCCTATGCCTTTTCCCTAATGTAATGATGCACTGTGCAAGATCTTGAAGTAATGGAAATTATGTTTTGTGATCAGTTATATGTCCTTTCAAGATTTTGTTGCTTCTATTTGCCTCTCTCATGTTTGTAGGTGAACTCTGGAACCGGGATTTCTTTTGCAAGTTTTGGATTTAATTGTGCTTATCAAGGAGTGAAGTATTGTATGTAAAGTGGGTTTGTAATGAATGTTCGTTATTCCCCATGATCATCTCTCTTCATTGGCAAGCCGAAATTTTGTCTAGCAAAACCCTTTCTTGGTACATCACCACTTCTAGTGTAGGTTTTATTTCCTTGCAAATCTCTCTCCCTAATCCCTTGAAATGTTAGCATAAGTCTAGTTAGCCATTTTTTTATTGCATTAGGGGTAGTGTAGTGCTTAGTTTAGGAAGAGGAAGTTGACCTTCTCTGGAGGTTCACCTTGAGCCCAAGTCCCACAGCTTGAGAGGTGATCCCATGTGTCACAATCACATCGAACGTCCTGTTCACTTTCAGGCCATTCAGGCGGTGTAGTGATTTGACGACAAAAATAGGTTAAATAGGGTTGGGAATGAAGATAGGATAGGTTTGGGTGGGTTAGAGTAGGTTATTACGTTGTATTTGTGAATTTTTGAAAAGTAGGGTATGGGTTTATGGATTTTGACACCACGACAGTGACCGACGATGGTCAAGGGGTGGCTGACTTCGGTTGGCCTTGGCTGACATCGATAAAGTATTAGGTGACTATTAGTGTAAAATCATAGCACCCCTATATGAGTCGTCAGATCTACTTTTCTAAGGAAGATTCATTTGGTGTGATTTGCATAACATTGAGTTTTCCCCAAAGTGTGGGAATTTACAAATGGGAAAACTCTCTAGATTAAAGGCTGGTTCCTATTCCTCTGTTTAGGTGCATACATGGAAACTTACAGAGGACCTATTCCTAAACCTAATCTAAGCTTTACCAAGGAGATAGGGATAAAATGAATACAAGAAATCAAAACTAAGCTACAAGGTGATGCACCAAAGGAATGATGAACATTAGTTTTGCTAATAGACACAAACCAAAAAAATACATACAATAATCAACCACAGATAACCAGATTTATAATGAAAGATCATATGAGAGAAAAGGAGACAAGAAAGGATCTAAAATCGATCACAAACGTGTTTTATTGCTCTACAAATTGATACAATGCATTACAAACAACTCGAAGGAATGCAACATATTGTAATTTAAATGGAAGGTCTGGACTCCATGAATTCCTTTGCCAGAAGGAAAGGGGAGCCTGCAAAAATGAAAGAACGTCCAACCCCTTACAATGAGTCTCAACCTTGCTTTTATAGATTCAACACAGAGGGGAGAAAGAGAGAGAAGTAAGAAAAAAAGTTCCAAGCTCAACCACTGCTATCAATGCCTCCTACAAAATCTGCCCCCAAATTTTTCTTGACTACATCAACCATTGGTTCAATACCTCGAAGGAGCAAGAAACAACGGAGCCGATTGAATTCGATCTGGTTGTTGGGGCAAAAATAGATCCTTCATTAATGGCCTTGAAGATGTTTCTCCATTTTTATCCCAACTAACCTCTCCAAACTTAAAGTTTTAGATCTCCATGGCATTGATGAGGCTGATATCTTTCCAACGGTGTCAAATTTGCAATATTTCGAGCCTCGAGTCAAAATATATGCCCCTATGAAGATTTATGGCAAATTAGGGAAAAAATTAGGTTTGCAGGCCCAACATTTTCCTTTTCCCCCTTTTCAACAAAATTGCAAAATCTAGAAAGCTCCCGTGGCCCCGCCATTCTACTTGGACACGTGGTACCCTTTGGTTGGCTGGGGAGATGCGCGTCAATTTTCATCTTTATGCCTTTTTGACAAAAGGAAAATTTTCACTTTTTCCTCTGATTCCCCACTTTGACCTTGACTCGGGCTCAAACACTGACTTTTTCCCTTTGGTCGGAGTTGCGGCCCATTTTGCAACTTTTATATCTTTGGAATAAAAAGGGAAAAAATCCAAATTTTCCACCGATGGCTCACCTTAGCACTGCTGGTTTAGGCTTGCCACGTGGTGCTTCCTCCGCCGGCCTACCCAATTTTTATGTTTTTGGCTAAGTCCTTTGCTCGGTAGGGTCATATATCTTGACCGAGGACACGTGGCAGTTTGACGCTTGTTTGGAAACCATCTCTTTATTTGACCCTTGGGTTAGCGCCGTTTAGACACTTGGCACTCTCCATCAACCTACCACCATGTATTGACTATTCAACTGCACTTTGTCCCCTTTAAGAGACTAGAAGCATGGAGGCTCCGTGCTCGCTTGAAAGCCTGATCAAGATTTGCCTTTGAAGGAGCATCAAATTGGTACTTGGAAGCCTCCACATGTCTTGGAATTTTCAATGACATCTCCCTTACCTTTTTGGACCCTAGGCTATGTGGCGAACTAGCGCTTGTTTGAGCCTCCGCTTTTGGGTCTACCCTTGGAGATGCGCTGCTTGGACACGTGGCAGTCCCCACCAGTACTTCTATACTTAGCCTTTTTTTGAGGCATGCCCTATCCTCCTTTTGACCTCTGTTGACCATTTTCTACATGGAGGGCTGGTGCGAGTTTGAGTCTCCTCCTTGGACTCCCATTTCAGATTTTTGCCAAGCCGACACCTGGCACCTTCCTACTTCCTTCATTCTTAGTCAATTTTTGGACTCATTCTCAACTATTTTGAACCTGAAGACTTTGGATCTTTGTCGTTTCTTCTCTTTCTTTTCTCCTGGCTTCTTTGTGACACTACTCCTCCTCCTCTGACCCTACTATTCTATTTCCAAGCCCACTTGTAACATGTTAAATAGATTTAAGACACATATCAACTCGACAGAGCTGTTTCTTTTCTTTCTTCTTGCATAGGGTCATTTGGTCTTTTGTAGGCCCTACCACTTCATTGTTGAGTCCTTCTGCAAAAAATTTACAAGATTTAACCATGTTTTCTTTGGTTCTTTCTGTGCATTGTCATGGCTGATCCAATAATTTTCCTAGGGGGTGAAATATGGATAACAATTTGGTGACTCACAGGGGGTATCTACCTACTAGATGAAAAGACCAATTGCCTTGTCATATCCATTGGACATGGAGTCGAGAATGACGGCCTGATACTGATCCTACCTCTGATTCACGAGCCTGACCATTTACACTCTCAATTTTCATAAGAAATCTCAAAACGATGGTTTATGAGAGTAGAAAATTACTTTGACTCGGGGCTTCACCTGTCTCTAAATGGGTTGTGCAAGAGCAACAGAATAACACCACAACTATATACAAAATTTTAAATCATACATATTACAAGTATAACATGTAGAGTGTGCAAAGAACTTAGGAGAAAAGCAACCTAAACTACAAAAACACAATGTGTACAAGCACTTAGAGGAATGAGAAACTAAACTAATATGTATAAGGTGAGAACTTTCCTTCTAGTACCAGTGTTTAAGATAAATTCCATTCACTGGAATCTGTAACTCTTCACCATCTAATGTAGAAAATTGGAATGCATTGCTACTCTTACATTTTGTGACCATGTAAAGGTTGCTCCAAATGACATCAAACTTAGAATTCCTTCCTGGAAGGTCTTTGTTCTTGCCTTCTTATCGAAGCATCTCTTGATTGAGATACGATCCTTCTCCATTATTTAAAGTGCATGTTCTTTGGTTTCTTCCAACTCCATTAGCTCTACATACCTGGCTTCCATTGGATCAAACTCAAACATCTCCAGCTGCTTCATGAGTTCCAATGCTGGCAACTCAAGTGATATAGGCAACACTACCTCTTTCCCATAGAAAATTTTGAATGGAGAGATGCCTGTAGACCTCTTGGGTGTTGTCCTATCATCCTATAAGGCTGATTTGAGTTTCGTATGTCAAGTTCTTTTATTTTCATCTAGAGTTCTTCTGATAATCTTTAGCAGGTTCTTGTTTGTGGACTCTGCTTGGCCATTACCTTGAGGGTAATAATTTGATGAAGTGCTCAAGTAAATCCCATTCCTAACGGCCCATCTTGTGATTTTGGAACCCATAAATGCCAATGCATTTTATAATATAATGGTGGCTGGAACTCCAAATCTGGTCACTATCCCTTCATAGAAATATAGTATGTTAGACTCATTAGCTTCTTTGAGTGTCACTACCTTGGTCCACTTAGTGAAATAGTCTGTTGCTGTTAGAATCCATTTTTGGCCTTGGCTCAAATTTGGATTGATGACCTCAATGAAATCCAATTCCCATTGCATGAATGGCTGGTCAACTAAAATTGGGTGTAATGGAAGTGCTGCTAGCCTTTCTTTGCCTCTGAAGAATGCAGAGTTCTTGCATTTTTTGATCCATGCATAGCAGTCACTAAACACCCCGGGCTAATAATAACCTGCCTTCATGATTTTGAGTGCTGTCACCCGTTGAGAAAAATGGCATCCAATTGCTTCATCATGGAAATCTTGTAACACTCTCTCAATCTGATCTGTCCCAATGCATCTTAACAGGATGCCATTGATGTCCCTTTTAAACAAGATGCCATCAATAAGCATGTATGGGATGACATGAAGTCTGAAATGTCTCCTTTTTGTTTTAATCATTTTTGGAGGATACATGCCTATTTTAAGGAAGTGCACCATGTTTTGAGTCCAACAAGGAGTGAGCACATCCTCATTTTCTTCCTCTTGGCTATTCTGCAAGACAAAAACAACTTCCTTTTCACTGTTTGCCTCATTTTGTTGACTCGAGGCCAGTTGTTCACACAATCCCTTCCCACGGACCAGCTTAGTAACCTTGATCTCAATGTCATACTCCATGAAATGAGTGATCCATCCTACATATTTTTCATTCAGATCCTTGCCGAGAAGGAAGTCTTTAACTCTTGCATGGGAGACTAACAGTTGGATTTTATTGTTTGAAATCAGATGCTTAAACTTCTTTAACCCTCTGATCACTGCCAGGAATTGCTTTTTGATGAAAGAGTATCTCACTTCATAGTCTTCCATACCTTGGCCGAAGACCACAATTGGTAGCTATGTATCCTCTTTGTTCTACTGTACTAGGATTGCAAAAATTGTGTCACTGTCACCAAAGGCATATAGTATGAAGTCCTTGGAAAAATATGGATTCATGAGAGTTGGGGCTTGTGATATAGCTTCTTTGATGGCCTCAAAACATGATTTTCCTTCATTTGTCCACCTAAATGCAAAACTCTTCTTCAACATCAACGTTATTGGTTTGACAAGGGAAGCAAAGTTTGGTATAAACTTGCAGACAAAATTGATTTTTCCTAAGAATCTTTGAAGAGCCTTCTTATGGCTTGGCAATAAAAATGCTCTTATTGCTTCGAATCTCTCTAGGTCAATTTCCAAACCTTTTGTTGACACAATATGGCCTAGAAGCCTGCCCTCATGGGCCAAGAATATGCATTTTTAGGGTTCAATGATACCCTAAATCTCCTACACCTTTGAAACACCTATCTTAGGTGAAAAAGGTGGTCTACTATATTTTTGGAGAATACTGTAATGTCATATAGATATATCTATACTATTTTTTGATCAAACCTTTGAATGCTATATGCATTTCCCTTCTGAAAGTGGCTCCAGTATTAGATAATCCAAATGACATTTTTCTATAGGCATAGGTGCCCCATTTGGTGGTGAAATCTATTTTGAACTGATCATCTTCCTTAACCATTATTTGGTTGTACCCTAAGTATCCATCTAAGAGAGAGAATCTCTCTGATCCAGATACCACTTGCAAAATTTTCTTCATTAAGGGGAGTGGGTAGTGATCTTTGAGGGATGCTCTGTTCAAGTCTCGAAAGTCTACACAAAACCTAATCTCTCCATTTTTCTTCTTGACTGGGACCAAGTTTGCAACCTAGCTTGAGTGTTTGATTAGAAATATGATACTTGCCTCTATTAACTTGTTTATCTCTTTCTTCATCAGAGGTTCAATGTGTGGATTGACTGGTCTCTACTTTTTCTTGATGGGATTAGCAGCTTGATCTAGTTCGATTGTGTTTTGTGCTAACTTCAGATTGGAGCCTCTGAGGTCTTCATAGCTCCAAGAAAATACATTTGGAAACTCTTGGCAAAGGTGCATGAATCCATACCTTTCTTGCTCAATGGCCACTTTGCCAATTTGAAGTGTTTTTCCTTCTCCAACTAGAATTGACTCTGAATCTTCTCTTTTGATCTATATGTTAGCCTTCTCTTTTCAAAACTAATCATTAGGATTGAAGATAGAATCCAATGTCACTAAGCCTTTGGAAATCTTGTTTGTATGCAACTTTAATATTTGATCTCCATATTTCTGATCTAATCTGCTTTGATTTCTTTCACTCGGAAATGTTTCGTTCCTTTTAGAAACAGATAAGGTTAGGGGCTAGGAGGAATACCTGTAGAATGTCGAGATGGTGTGCGCGTACCGTAGAGAAAGATCAGGCTGACTGCGAAGAACTCCTTTTTGTCTTGGAAGGACTACCTGCAAATAAGAACACAAGACCACAAGATTTTAATTAGACAATAAATGAGGGAACTGCCTTGGGCCCAGGAAATATAAAACTTCCTTTCGAAGGTGGTCAGTTCCCCTGCTAATATGAATTAACACAAAAGACTGTAAGATATCAATTAAGTTGTTTCGTTGAACTAGGTAGGGGAAAGGCTGGTTTTCTGGTTTTGATCAGAGGAACCGATGCCGGTTACTGATAACCGATGCCGGTTACTGATAACCGATACCGGTGGGTTCTAGGATCTTCTTGGTAGCTATGGTGTTTGTAAGGCTGGTTTATGGATGATATTAGGAAATGAGATGATGAGGGGTAAAAGAATGACAGTTAGATGCAATGGCACGTTGGGTAGTGGATTCAGAAACGGATTTAGGAGGACTGAGATTCAAGAAGCATAAGAAAGGTTATAACAGAGGACATGCAAGATGTGACTTACTGGTTTTGACCAAGATGCAAGCTGATCTCCTTTGCTGTAAACACTTCTGGTATTTCCACTCGTCTCTGCTCGGTCAAGTGAAGATCTGGACTCTGTTTCTCGCTCCCAATGCTCTCTGTTGATCCAAAAATCCTTCGACTGATCCGATCCAAAATGAAATTCAGATCTGTTGTTTTGGTTTGGGGAGCCCATTTACAGGGAACCGATGGCGGTTGCGTAACCGACGGCGGTCGAGTAGGAACCGGCATCGGTAAGGAAAAAGTAGGCTATTTTTAGTAAAATAGCCCACCTTCCCTGCTTTTCTCCCAAGAGATCAGTTGCGGGCTCGGTCAAGTGACTAGAAGGTCGGTTTTGGGTGCGAGAAAGGGGTCATTAGTTATGGGTGTAGGTGTGGACCAAGTTATGGGTCTTAATTAGGTTAGTTTTAGGGTTAGGGCTAGGTCATGATGAAGTGGCAAAGTGAGGTGGTAGGTAGGGTGATGTGGATTTATCAATTAGAAGGCAATTAATAAATAATTGTGTAAGGTTTAGGTGATGAGGTTATATTGCGAGATGAGATGCGGGTCACAAGGGGTCGTAAGACACGAATTTGGTGTCTACATTAGCCCCTTATTGTCGTGTAGCTTGTTTTGTAAAGCTGCGCGGACAATAATATGAAGTGGTTTCTCCTGTTAAGGATATAGGTAATCCCCCTCAAATCTATCATAGATTGAGTGAACGGGAAATCAGGGATAGGGTTGATAAAGGGTGAATGTTGTAGAGAGGATGGTAAGGTGGTGGGGTAGGTCCAAGGAAGCAGACGCATGTTGAAATGCAATAGTACGACTAGGGTACATGATTTGACGAGCAAACCAGCAATGTATAGGCAAAGGTCGATAGTTTATCCAAACAAGGGTGATATAATCCTGGTATCCAAGGCATAGGAAGTAGCTCCAGGGTATATAACAGGTAAGGTACAGGAACGTTTAGGCATGTTCGGCAGTACCAAATGGTTGGTTTGGTTGAGATAAACGTCACGGTCTAGGTCTAGGCAAAGTTGGTTGACAGATCAAGTCAAGGACCCTAATCATGCTAAAACATGAACAGGTGAGCTCGATTGAACAAAAGGTACATGATGGATGGATAAAATAAAACGTTGATTGTGGGTATGGTATTGAAGTGATACGGCCTTGGGTCGGGCCAAGTTGTTGGATTGTGGCCTTGGGTCAGGCCATAAGGGTAGAGTGAGGCCTTGGGTCGGGCCAAATTGTTAGGGCGAGGCCTTGGGTGGGGCCGGATAGGTAGGTTGAGGCCTTGGGTCGGGCCAAATGGTTAGGGTGAGGCCTTGGGTCGGGCCAAATAGGTAGGTTGAGGCCTTGGGTCGGGCCAAATGGGTCGGGCCGGATAGGTAGGTTGAGGCCTTGGGTCGGGCCAAATGGGTAGGTTGAGGCCTTGGGTCAGGCCAAATAGATAGGTTGAGGCCTTGGGTCGGGCCAAATGGGTAGGTTGAGGCCTTGGGTCGGGCCAAATGGGTAGGTTGAGGCCTTGGGTCGGGCCAAATAGGTAGGTTGAGGCCTTGGGTCGGGCCAAATGGGTAGGTTGAGGCCTTGGGTCGGGCCAAATAGGTAGGTTGAGGCCTTGGGTCGGGCCAAATAGGTAGGTTGAGGCCTTGGGTCGGGCCAAATAGGTAGGTTGAGGCCTTGGGTCGGGCCAAATGGGTAGGTTGAGGCCTTGGGTCGTTCCAAATAAAGGTAGGATAGGCCTTGGGTCGGGCCATATGTAGGTTGAGGCCTTGGGTCAGGCCAAATGGGTAGGTTGAGGGGCAAAAAATATTGAGGGGAAAGTTGGCCGAAAAAAGGTGATGTCGATTCTAGGTTGAGGCCTTGGGTCGGTCAAATGGGTAGGTTGACCGGGTAGGCCAAATGGTAGGTTGAGGCCTTAGGGAAAATATGGTAATCGAGATAGTTGGTTGATCGGCGATTGAAACCTATAATCGCGTGCGGGTGAAAGGATTTGTGCAGGATATACGGCAGGTCATTGTCACTTTGTTATTTTGGCCAAAACCAAATTGACTTGTCTGACGTGGGCCTAGAGTTGAGATTGGAGGTTTATTGAGTGAGGTGGATCGCTATTTTGGTGGAGGAGTGATTATTGTTTGCGGGCCCGAGTGAGGTTGGAGGCAGCAGTTGATTCATATGTTATAGGAGAGATTGGAAGATCAGTGGGCGGTACCAATATCCATGGTACCTTTGAGGACAGAGAGGCCTGGCGAGAGGGGTCGACGATCACGATCATCACCTAGTTCGGGATGAGGCGTGAGGGTCTAAATAAATGTTAGCAAGGTATAAGAATAAATAAGTGTACCGACCTGCGTGTCGATGATAGAGAAGATGTATTTGTTTAACATCTAAATAAAACGAGAGATGTATGTTGATTTGAGTTATAATAATAAGAATGTTTTCGTTGTGATTTTTGGTGTTTTTTTTTTTTTAATGGATAAAGAGGAATGTGATTAAATAGAAATACACAAAAATATTTATATTTACCACACATGATAGGTTATGGTAGGGGATGGTCGAGCTAACCTTGGGAGACCCCATGTCTCCGAAGTGCTGCCTACATAGCCCATTGCACAAAGCAAGGAGGGGCCTCAGACCGATGTAGTTCTCCCTTAGGACCAGGGAGAGGCGAATTTAGGCAATTTGGTTATGGTTAGGCCATTTGTCGTTTGGTAAAAATTTGATGTTGGTAGGGTAATGTTGTTGGTGTTGGTAGGTATAATGTTGTTGGTGTAGGTATAGGTGAAGCAAAAGTTAGCATACCCAAGTAGTAGGGAATCGTGTCCTGATTAAGATCAACACACAATCCTAGATGCGAGGCAAAGCGGAAAGAGTGCTCCGTAGGTGAAAAGAGCTAAACAAACCACACAACGTAGAATGAGCTTGAAGCCCTAGGTACCGTGCATAGACAAGAAGTCAATAGGTGAAAAGAGTTGTATGATCACAATATATCAGGTGTACGTTACGTCCCTTGAGTTGAAACAAATGGTGAGGTGAGGTGGATGATATAGCTGAGGTACAGAGAACTTGTTACAAAGTGAGTGTTCTGACGAAAGAGAACCTACCCTAAATAGACAAGTCCATGACCCAAAAGGTTCTTTTGAATGAGGCTTTTATTTGATTGAATATAGACTGATCGATGTGGGAAGTCTACAAGGGATATTGATTGTACTATTCTTGAGGTCTTCACGAAGCTGATCAATGCGAGAAGCTTATGATAAAAGGTTGACTGTGTATAGCTGTCCTTCGGGGGAGCAGTCTATTTATAGTAGCAGATATGATTTTAGTGCATAGCTGTCCTTCGGGGGAGCAGTCTATTTATAGTAGCAGCAATAATTTGGCATATAGCTGTCCTTCGAGGGAGCAGTCTATATTTAATTTAGATAGACTAGATGTTCTTTTGGCGTGAAGCATCTAGTTTAGTAGGAAGTTTGACTCAAGAAAATCCCATAAGAATACGACTTATTTTAATACTTTGAAGTCATGGACTAGACTAAAAAGGGGAAGGCATCATCAAGGGGAGGTGAGAAGTGATTTTGATTTTATTTTGAGATATAGAAAACAAAGTGTATGTAGCGGTAAATGAGCTCAAGGGACGAGCAGTAGGTAGATAAGAAGTGATATAACACTAGATTCAACAGTAGAATGGTCGAAGATGCAAGGCATTAAGGGGTTCAGGCTCAGGTTTACCGTTAAGCGAAGCTAAACGATAAGTGCCTGATCCATAGGTGTGAGTGATTATATAAGGCCCAATCCAATTGGGAGCAAATTTTCCACGTTTGCTCTTTTCTAGTTTGGTGACATGTTGATTCTCTTTGAGGACAAGATCACCAACCTTAAAGGTACGCTCATGAAGTCGCTTATCATAAGCACGCTTGATGCGTTTTTGATAGATTTGGAGGTGATCAAGAGCTGTAAGACAACGTTCGTCAAGAAGCTCCAATTGGGCTAACCGTTCTTGGCGGAAATCATCATTGGTGAGAATATCCTGAAGGGATATTCTGAGGGAGGGTATTTGTATTTCGAGAGGCAAGACGGCCTCGGTACCATATACCAAAGAAAAAGGTGTAGCATTAGTAGAGGTACGAATGCTAGTACGATAAGCCCAAAGGGCAAAGGGAATGTGATCGTGCCAATTTCTTCCGGATTCATTGACAACTTTCATGAGGATTTTGGTTAGGGTTTTATTAGAAGATTCAGCCTGACCATTGGCCTACAGATAGTAAGGCGATGAGAAACTAAGTTTGATACCAAAGTTGTCACAAAGGTCTTGTAACAACTTGTTTTTAAAAGATTTACCATTATCTGTTATTAGGCGATGAGGAATACCAAAACGACAGATAATGTGATGGTTAATGAATTCGACAATTTTTTCTTTTTTGATTGAAATGAGTGGAATGGCCTCCACCCATTTTGTGTAATATTCAGTTGCTGTGATTATCCAACGGTGACGTTGTGAAGAGGTCGGGTGAATCTCACCAATAAGGTCTAAACCCCATTGTGAGAAAGGCCAAAGATCTCGTGCGACCTGCAGCGGATGGCTAGGAGTATGTTGAAGGTTGGCATGTTGTTGACACATAACACAACGCTTAACATATTCGTAGCAGTCGTTATTGAGAGTAGGCCAATAATAACCTAGGCGAAGGATTCGTTTAGCCACGGCAAGGCCACTAAAATGTCCACCACAAATCCCATCATGGACTTGTTGGATGGTATAGGTTACCTCCGCGCCGGTTAGACAGCGAAGGAGGATGCCATCAAAGCCACGTTTATAGAGGAGTCCCCCCATGACAACATAACGAGAAACACTTTTAAGAAAAGCACGTTTGCCGTTACTAGTAAGGTCAGGTGGGAGAACAGAGATTGTAAGGTAGTCGTGAAATTGGTGGTACCAGGTATCCTGCGAATTAGTAGACACAGTATTTATCATACAAACTACCGGGGTTGAATAGGATGGTGAAAAAATTTGTTGGACCACGACGAATAATTCAGAGTCAGTTGGTGCGGCGGGAATTTGCGAGGCTAAGCAAGCCATAGTATCCGCAAATTTGTTAGTGGAGCGGGGAATGGTTTGGATAGAATAGTGAGTAAATAAGGCTAGAAGTGAATCCACGTAGTGTTTGTACTTCTGAAGTTCCTCATTTTTACATTGGTAGATGCCCATAACTTGATTGACTACCAATTGAGAGTCACCAAAGATATTGATAGATTTGATACCTAAGTGTATCGCAACTTGGAGACCCAGAACAAGGGCCTCGTATTCCGCTGTATTATTAGTGCAGGGGAAATCAAGCCGGAATGAAAGAGGCATAGGTTCAGTGTCAAGAGGGATGAGAACAACGCTGGCTCCTCCGCCACGCTGGCATTTAGATCCATCGAAGAAGAGGGTCATTTGATACGACTCTTCCCCGAGTGAAAGAGTGGCGATGAGTTCATCGGGGAATGTAAAATTGGTAAATTGTTCCCCAGGTAAAGGGGCCTCCGCAAGTTGGTCTGCAAGAGTTTGTCCTTTGATTGACTTCTGTTGTATAAACTCAAGGTCGAGGTCAGCGAGGAGCATGAGCCATCGAGCGATGCGTTGGTTTAGATGTGGTTTGGCGTACATATAATGAATGGGGTCCGTGTTGGTGATGACAAAAGTTTTGTGATTCAGGAGGTAATGTCGGAGTTTGGTAGCTACGAATGATAGGGCTAGGCACAATTTTTCTACATGTGTATACCTAGTCTCGTAATCCACGAGGGTACGACTTATATAATAAACGGCCTGTTCTCGACGTGCCGAGTCCCGATGTGCGAGCATAGCTCCTATAGCATGGTCAGTGGCGGAAAGATAAAGGTAGAAAGGGCGGTCGTCCTGGGGTGGGATAAGCACGGGTGGCTGCAAGAGATAAGTTTTGAGAGCTTCGAAGGCTTGGTGACACTCCTCACTCCATTGAAAGGCAACGTCCTTTTTAAGAAGGTGATGAAAAGGGTGACATCGATCCGAGAGTTGGGAGATGAAACGCCGGATGGATTGAAGTTTACCCTGCAAACTACGTAATTGTTTGAGGTTTTTGGGTGGAGGCATTTCTAGGATAGCTTTTACTTTAGATGGATCGACCTCAATGCCACGCAAAGAGACGATAAAACCAAGAAGTTTCCCCGAAAGGACACCAAAGACACATTTCTTTGGTTGAAGACGAACAGAATATTGCAACAGGCGATTGAAAATAATGGTTAAAACATCGAGATGTTCACTGCGATGTTTAGACTTGCCAAGAAGATCGTCGACGTAATCTTCAAGGATAGTGTGCATAATGTCATGAAAAATGTAGGTCATAGCCCGCTGATAGGTAGCACCAGCATTCTTAAGGCCAAACGGCATGACACGATAACAGAAGGTTCCCCAAGGAGTTATGAAAGCGGTCTTATGTTGATCGGCGGGTGCGACCAAAATTTGATTGTATCCTGAAAAGCCATCCATGAGAGAAAGCATTTCATGGCCCGCAGTGAGATCAACAAGTTGATCAATACTTGGGAGGGGAAAGTCATCCTTAGGGCAAGCGAGGTTAAGATCCTGGAAATCCGTGCATATCCGAAGTCCCCCCGTCGCTTTAGTGACAGGTACGATGTTAGAAATCCATTGAGGATAGTCAATAGGCAAGATGAAGGAAACAGAAAGAAGTCGTTGAAGCTCTTCTTTGACCAAGAGGGCAATGCATGGATGCATTTTTCTCAGTTTTTGTTTGACTGGTTTGGAATCAGGATTTAGGGTGATGTTATGGACGGCAATGGTAGGATCAATTCTTGGCATGTCAGTGTAGGACCAAGCGAAAGCTTGGTTACGGGTACAGAGAAAGGTAGTAAAGGCGGCTTGTTCTGATGTGTTAAGGGATTTTCTGATCTTCACTATGTGAGGATCCTCCTCCGTGTGGATGTTGATTTCTATAGTAGATTCATTCAGCATGGTTTGGGTTTCAGATGGTAAGGCTCGTTGAATATAAGAATCATCCGCGCCAAGGTAAGTGAGGATGGAGTCGTCATCCTGACACTCAACAACATTAATCAAAGGCGAATCCTCTTCGATTATGTCTGGATACAGAAGGGGCAAAGAAGATGGGTCCTCATTATCGCGTTGATAAGTGAGAGGACCTATGAAGATAGCATTTATGAAAAAAAAAGTTAGGAGGGATAGATTCAGGGTCTATAGATTTTGTGGGTGATGATGGCAAAGTGGGTGATGATGGTTTGGTAGGGGTGATGTCGTCTTCTTCCAGAATACAGCTGACACGAGGTGTCTCCTGTGTAGGTGTTTCAGGAAAACTGAGACCACTGCGATCATTATGTTTGCGTGTGGTGATGGGGATGAGCGTATGTCGGCCTTGTTCATAAAGACCAAAACCAAAGCCTTTCCAAGCACAACGAGTCAAGAAAGTGAGGGCGAAGCGACGATTTGTCAGGTATTGGAAATCAGATTGGAAGGGAACCACACCAAGAGGAGGTTCAGGGGTAATGGAAGATGCGTCAACACCCCCATATGTTAGGTTGGTGCGGCAATGGGGTGGTCCGTAAGAGATTACTTCCCCCACGCGACGGTCATAGGTGGGATGTGCATGTAATTGTCCGTACTCTTGTGGGGTAGGGAAAGAACTAACGTTATATAGGCGGTACTCCCCCAGCGTAAGGCATTAAAAAACATCTACTAAGGGGTCAGAGGTTGGGATGTTAGCTGCGGGAAGGGAAGTGGTTTTTGCGACGGTGGTTTCATCAGTTGAAGGCATAGATGTAGTTGAGGTGGATGGTTGAGGTACATTTGAAGAGGATGGTTGGGTTGAATGTATGGGTGTCTTGATTGGTATAAGCACATCATTAGGGCGGTATAACATATTGCAGGTTTTAAAGGGGGGAGGATCAGCTTTTACGGTGTAGGACTTCCCCTCGTACTCAAATTTTATGCATCTATGTAATGTTGAGGGAACGCATCCCATGGCCCGGATCCAAGGACGACCCAGCAATATATTATATTGGAACTCTCCCTCAAGGACATAGAAGAGTTTGGGTAAAGTACGTGGTCCTACCCGAATGTTGAGGATCACAGTGCCTAAGGTAGAGGTAATAGCGTCATTGAATGACCGCAACATGATGGGGTTGGCACACATGTAGCTAGAAGGGATATTCATTTGTTGAAAATATTTTGAAGAGATGATGTTTAGGCTAGCGCCCCATCAATCATAACATGACGTACCCAGATATCCCGGACGTAAGCTGAGATGAAAAGGGCCGGGTCAGGATCTTCGGTACCAAAGTCGATAATTTTATCTTCGGAGAAACTGACAGCAGCGGTTTACTGTACAGAACCCGAAGTGGTTGGGGCAGTGGGTTGTTTGGTGAGAGAAGCAACGTGATTGGGTGTTAGAATGGAGGTAACAGGAAGGGTTTCATTAGGTAAAACCTCTATCCCTTGAAGGATCTCAACGAGAGCTTGTCGATGAGATTCAGAAGTCTGAATGAGATCATACAGTGTCATTTTTACGGGCGATTGATGAAGCTGTTTGATCATAGTTCGGTGGGCAACTCCATTAGAGATGGGATAGGCGGGTCTGCGAATAACCACTTTAGGTGGTGGTGCAATCGGGATGGTTGAAGGAGAAAGAGATGCCGCAGGTGTGTTTTCTTTTGCTTTCCCATTGTTTTTCTGCCCTCGAGTAGCGACACTAATCATATTAATCTCGTAGACCTGAAATGAGGAAGATGGTTGGGATAAATCATGGTTTTCAAGAGGTGGGGTTGTAATAATGATAGATCTTGGTGAGGCGGGGACAGATGGTAGAGGAGAGGGAATTGAAGCTAAAGGTCTCTCCCTTCGTAAGTTGTCTTTCTTAACCTTTCTATTTGGGAGAGGTGACTGACGAAGGATGGTTTTTAAAGCTTTGCATCCCTCCACATCATGTCCTGGTGTGCGGTGATAGGCACAGATTTTAGACTCATCATAACTTATCGGTCGAGGTTTAGACGGGTCATAAGGTCTAAGTGGGGGTAGGGAAATGGTCGCATTCTCCACCAACATAGCAAGGATTTTGGCGTAAGATCCTTTGAGTGGGTCAAAATCGGATGAGGGTATTAGTTGTGCGGGTTTTGGTAATGTTTGGGCGTGGTTGGTTCGTACGGGTGGTGGTTTAGCCGAGGGGTTTTGACACGTGTTTTTCACTAAACGTGGTTTCTTTGGCGCAGAAGTTACGTTCGGCTGGTTAGATGATGAGGCTACAGATGACGTGGTAGCGGGAAACAACCACGGAGAAAGGGGAGTGACAGCAAATAAATCCTTTGATGATGGAGTTTGTTTAGAGTTGATGGGTGGACAGGATATGTGGGGTAACGGTGTTGTTATACCCTTTGATCTCTGTATAGGTGCGGAAGGCGTAGGTCGTTTTGAAGAAAACGCAGGAGGTATGATATATTGATGTAAGGTAGAGGGATGAGGTCCTAATATGGAAAGTGGGTATGACGATGAGGGTTTTGATTGTGAGAGAGGCACGGATTGAGTTTGTCTCCTAGGTGGCGGGGTGGATTTATTTTTGGATAAATCAAGCCGCTTAGGTGGGTGTGTTAGACTGGGTATGGGCAAGGTCCCAAGCGTAGGGGAAGATTTGGCTAAGTTAATAGAAGTGGACAGGGCATTTGGTAGAGGTGAGGGGGGTGAAGGTGAGAACATGGGCATTTTGAGTTTTTGTAAACACTTAGGATATATGGTAGAGGTGTCGGGATCGGTCATCTGCATTTGAGTAGAATAAGGGGTACTCAAACGTTCCCATAGGATTCGTCTATCTTCTGGAGAATGACAGTCTTCAGGTTTGAATTGTAAATTTGGTATGGAAGAAAGGTAGGTTGTGATTCCAGTCCACTGTGGGCATGATACAGGGGGTAGATGAGGTACTGTATCAATAGATATTAAGAGGTTGACCAGTTGTTGAAAAGATTTAGGCGATGAAGGACTAATAGGCAGGAGGGCATGTTTGAGAGGGTCTGTCATGGTTAAAGAATTTAGTGATGTCGGTGCAAGAGATTTCTCGTCTAAGGATGTCAAAAGGAGTGGCGTACCCTCCTCTTGTGCAGCAAGAGCGGTAGAGGGAGACATCTGGGAAATAGATAAATTAGATAACATTCGTTCGCAGTCTTGTAGGGATGTGGTATAAGAAGACTCATTGATGGGAAGAGAAGTCTGGGTAGTTAACTCCTTTATAGGTAAAGGAATGATTTCGCTTTGGCTTGATGGTGGTAAAGGAGGTTCAGGCTCCCATGTTAGTGAAGAGGCTTGATTCAAAATTTTCTCGATAGAGGCTTTTGGCTGGGTATCAAAGACTGCATGGATCTCATGAACACTCTCCTCGGCTAAGATATCCTGGTTTGTGTTACTGTTGGGAGAGTGATTCGGGAATGGCTTGTTGAAGATTTTCAAATTTCGGTTGGCAGGGGCGTTAGGATTATCGAGGGCTATATCCCCCGCATCAACCATTTCCTGCACTATGTTTTTCAACATCTTGCAGTTTTCATGACTGTGTCCCTTCACACGGTGGAAGTTACAGAAGTCATTTTCTTTGTACCAAGAAGGTATGGCGCGAGTGGAATCATATCCGGAATGAGGTTTAACAGGAGGTAAGGTAATGGCTCCTGCTTTGAGCAGTTTTTCCAATATCACACCATATGTCTCCCCCAAGGGAGTGTAGTTGATGGGTTCCGCTTTATACTTATAAGTGGTTTTTGGCAGGGTATTGGACGGTGGTTGGGATTTGACCGTCACCGCGTGGACAGCTCCTTTTGATTTAGAAGAAGTGGACGCGTGAGGAGTGGTGGTATTTGGTTTATTGGTGGAATCTGTAGTTCGGAAAGTGGAGTTTTTGTTGCGCAACCACAATTTCTCTTCCTCTAAGGCTCGAATTTCTAATTTTCGAGCCATAGTAAAGGCCTCGTCGAATGTACGGAAAGTTTGAATTTGGAGGGTAGGGGAGATGTGCTTAGCGCAGGCCCGCGTAAAGAGTTCGATAAGTTCGGTTTGAGGCAAGGCATACGTAAGTTGGTTGATAAGGCCCCGCCATCGTCCAACGAAATCTGCGATAGATTCGTCTTCAATTTTTTGGATGGCATAGAGGTCGGTAATGAATACTTTCTTGGCAATGTTAATGGAGAAATGATCCAAGAAAGATTGGGCTAGTTGGTTAAAAGAGAAGATTGAGTGCTGGGTTAAAGCACTGTACCACTCCAAGGCAGGTCCTGATAAGGACATGGGAAAGGTGCAGAGTAACAAGGCATCATCATGGGCAATCAAATAACAAGCATGTCTAAATGATCGCAAGTGTTGTTGAGGATCCTCTTTACTATTAAAACGAGTAAATTTTGGCAACTCCCATTGAGGAGGATATGAATGAAGGGGGACAGAAGGGTGAATGGGCTCCCAACAAACTTGCTCGTATGTCAAGGCGCTACGACTTCCTGAAACAGAAGCCTCCAGGTTTTGCATTTTGTCCATCATTTGTTTAATTAGATCAGTAGTTGGATGAGATGATGGTGTGGTTGTGGTAAACGGAGGCAAATTGGACCAAGGACCACCGCTAGACACTGGTGGGGTTAAGTGTTGATAAGGTGTGGAGGATGAATATGTTGAGGCGACCGAATAGGGATGTCCCATATAGGATGTTGAGGTCACTGGATACGTGTATGGGAATGAAAAGGTAGGCGGAGCTTGAGAAGGAAAGCTCGTGTGGATAGGTGGCAGAGAGCAAGTCATGAATGGAGTAGTCTGCAAGAGAGATGAGGTAGGGGCGGTCGGTGGTAATGATATGTGGGGTCCAAGATTAACAAAAGGAAAGCTAATCGGGGTCGTATGAACCTCTGAAGCCGTCGGATTGGGAGACGGGGCTAGAGATGCAGGAAGCAAGGCGGTATTATCAGGCGGAGTGGGAGCTAAATGAGCAGCTATACTGATAGGCATACCGACAAGGAGCTGACCATCAGGTGTACGGTCAGGGGTATGAGACAAATAGTATTGTACAACGCTAGAATTAGCATCCAGAAACTTGGCAAAGTCCTTATCTCCCACAGGAATTTTAGGAACCTCGCTGGTATCCGTAGGATTTCCCATAGAATGTGAAGGGGGTGATTCAGGCAAAGAAATAGAGCAAGCATGTGAAACCATAGCGGCGGCTTGCTTTTGGGTGATAACAACCATGGACAGAAGTTCACAGTAGGGTTTCAATCTGTTAGGAATAGAAACAAACTCAGATCGGTAAAATTGGTAGGTTGTTGGTTTGTTAGTAATTGGAAAAGATAGTAACCGATATCGGTCTAGTAACCGATGTCGGTTATACTATAGCCGACGTCAGTCAGGTAACCGATGTCGGTGTAAGAAGTCTAGGCTAACAAGATATAAAAAGGCTGCTAATTTGATTTTTAACAACGTTTAGTATACTTGTCCAATTATTGATCACAGAAGACAGGGTATGAGAAAGAAAACAGAACTACAAACAAGCAAGATGCACACGCAAATCCAGAGACTAACCCTAGGGTTAATTTTAATTATCGTGGGCTTATGCCTTTAGACATAGAATGATGTCAGAATCCTAAACAAAAGACTTAGGGGAAATGTCAAGTTGTTTTGGCTTATAAGGTTACCTCAATCGGGCGGAGGAATACCGCGGAAAAAGGGGGGATGTTTGAGCTGTTGTGTTAATTGTGAAGTGATTTGGTATGTGTTGTGCAATGAAAGTAAGATTAATTTCCTGTCAATACCACGGATATCACCCCCACGTGTACGACCTGTTACTTAATCTACGTTCACTAGAATTAAAAAAATAACAAGCAGGAATGCAATGCACGTGTTTTAAACCCAAATCGAAAATTATGTTTGATGAAGCAAGAGAGATGACTTTCACTAATGCGAAACTAGGAAAGCAAGACAAATTCCTTACGAAATATATGACAAAAGCAGCAACAGCAAGTATGCTTCCTAAAATGAAAATAAGTAAGAGAAACAGAAACCCAAAATGGGTCCCACCGGGTGTGCCAAAATGTTTCACTCGGAAATGTTTCGTTCCTTTTAGAAACAGATAAGGTTAGGGGCTAGGAGGAATACCTGTAGAATGTCGAGATGGTGTGCGCATACCGTAGAGAAAGATCAGGCTGACTGCTAAGAACTCCTTTTTGTCTTGGAAGGACTACCTGTAAATAAGAACACAAGACCACAAGATTTTAATTAGACAATAAATGAGGGAACTGCCTTGGGCCCAGGAAATATAAAAATTCCTTTCGAAGGTGGTCAGTTCCCCTGCTAATATGAATTAACACAAAAGACTGTAAGATATCAATTAAGTTGTTTCGTTGAACTGGGTAGGGGAAAGGCTGGTTTTCTGGTTTTGATCAGAGGAACCGATGCCGGTTACTGATAACCGATGGCGGTTACTGATAACCGATACCGGTGGGTTCTAGGATCTTCTTGGTAGCTATGGTGTTTGTAAGGCTGGTTTATGGATGATATTTAGGAAATGAGATGATGAGGGGTAAAAGAATGACAGTTAGATGCAATGGCACGTTGGGTAGTGGATTCAGAAACGGATTTAGGAGGACTGAGATTCAAGAAGCATAAGAAATGTTATAACAGAGGACATGCAAGATGTGACTTACTGGTTTTGACCAAGATGCAAGTTGATCTCCTTTGCTGTAAACACTCCTGGTATTTCCACTCGTCTCTGCTCGGTCAAGTGAAGATCTGGACTCTGTTTCTCGCTCCCAATGCTCTCTATTGATCCAAAAATCCTTCGACTGATCCCCAAAATGAAATTCCGATCCGTTGTTTTGGTTTGGGGAGCCCATTTACAGGGAACCGATGGCGGTTGCATAACCGACGGCGGTCGAGTAGGAACCGGCATCGGTAAGGAAAAAGTAGGCTATTTTTAGTAAAATAGCCCACCTTCCCTGCTTTTCTCCCTAGAGATCAATTGTGGGCTCGGTCAAGTGACTAGAAGGTCGGTTTTGGGTGCAAGAAAGGGGTCATAAGTTATGGGTGTAGGTGTGGACCAAGTTATGGGTCTTAATTAGGTTAGTTTTAGGGTTAGGGCTAGGTCATGATGAAGTGGCAAAGTGAGGTGGTAGGTAGGGTGATGTGGATTTATCAATTAGAAGGTAATTAATAAATAATTGTGTAAGGTTTAGGTGATGAGGTTATATTGCGAGATGAGATGCGGGTCACAAGGGGTCGTAAGACACGAATTTGGTGTCTACACCTTAATGAGATCCCATACCCTATTCTTGTAAATTTTGAGTAGGTCATTCTTGACAGAATTTTGTCCTTTAGATTGATTGGAAACTAGTTCACTATCACTAAACACTTGCAGGTTCTTGATTCCTCATCTTCTAGCCCAATGCAATCCATAAACCAAAGCCTCATATTCTGCAGTGTTATTTGAGTAGGAAAACTGGAAACAAAAAGCTGAGTAATAATTCATACCTTAGGGTGACACAATCATAGCCCCTCCTTCGACTCCTTACGTACTTCTCAAGCCATCAAAGAAAAATTTCCATACTTCATTTTCATTTTTGTGTTATGGCTTAATGATTTCAGGAAGAGGATGATTCTCCTCATGTAGGCATTAGAATCCTAGCTTAGATGCTTCTATCTCCTTATAGGGATCAAAAGGATGTCTTTTGACTGCTCATTCATCGAGAGTCAGGTGCAGGATACACCCTACCTTGTATCCGCTTCACAAGTGTTTAGGAGGTCCTCCTGATCAAAAGCCAAACAATTTGCATTGAATTGGATAGGCACATAAAACTCAATGTGATAATCCACTATGGGATTAGATCTGATTGTGGCCTTTACTCCATACCTTGTTCTAAAGAGCATATACGACCAGTCAGCAGACAAGTAGCCTCCAATTTTGGCAGTGAAGTCCCTGGAAAAACACAATGTAAAATGTGGAGGTAAGTCTATGATTGACACGTTCTTCAACACAGTCACATTGGGGTAGACATGCAGAGTGAGGCTCAGATCATTGATGACTCCAATAGTTATCACTACTGTCCCATCTAATTATACTACCCCTCTAGAGATGACTTTATACTGGAGACCCAGTTGATCAGCTCTTTGTTTGGGCATTACAGAACTACTTACCCCAGAGTCAATCATGTAATTATGCACCAATTTATCCCCAATGATTAATGAAACATAGAATGGAGGAGGTCTCAGGTTCCTACCTTATTTATCTCGATGGTTTACCCTAGGTTGAGCTGTATTAGTAAGCAATTTCTCTTGCTGGCTAGGGGGATGATTTGAGCTTGACCAATTTTGCATGACATTCTGCAATAGATCCATCTGCCTTGGAATGGCTAGTGATTCCCATAGTGAAATGTTCACACTTTTCCTCTTCATTTTCTCAATGATATCAAACAAGCTATCCTTCTACTGCCCCTTCCCTAGCACATTTTTCTCTTGCACATGGACTGTTACAACCGGTGCCTGAGTAGATTTATTTGGTGGCTTGGATTGGCTCTGCATATTAGGAGTTGTATTTTTGATGCCAATTCCTTATGGAGTAATGGAGGATTAAGGATCACCTGAATTTGGTGAATGTGCTTCTCCAATATTTCTCTTCTTGGACCATATATTGATAACTATACTTTGAGAAGGAGCCTATTTCATTCCATAGAAGTCTTCAGCTTGCCAATTGACAAGCTTCGTTTCACTTAGGGGTGCCTCTTGCTGAGCTCCTTGCTACTTATTTTCTTTTTTTCTAGGTTCTTTTGGCACACCAGTGGTTTACACCATCAAATCTTGATTTAGTGCACCATTGAAGCACATTGATTGATTATGTGGCTGATTTCATGGGAAACACCAATCATATTCTTATACCAATGTTATTCTATGCTAGAACCAATGCCCTTGATGTTGAAGCTATGTTTGGATCATATGACTTGAAAGGTCTAACAGCTTGAGGTTTCCCTTGGTGTTGAATTTGATTTATAGCCTGGGCTGGTGTCTATTTTTCTGATACGAGGGTCTAGCCTGATACTAAGCCTGAGGTTGATATGGCCTAGAACTATGAGCCTGCTGTCTTTTAATGGTTACTAACTCATTCCCCAGGTTTTGAAGTTGTTTCATAACTTCCTGAAGCTCCTTTGAGGTGTTAGATGATGAGGTGGAGGCTTCAACTGAACTTTGACACCTGGGAGTAGGTATAGGAGCTAATGTGGGTGTTTGGCTGGTACTTGGGTTTCCTAACTCGGGGTATAGAGGCATGGGTGGCCTAAGAGAATGTTTACCAGCTTGAATTAAATGATTCTCGGCTCCTATGGAAATAATATAGGCTATAGGTAAGGTTGTGCCCCCCATTGACTGAATCATCAAAGTAATATCAGAATTTAAAGCTCTAAGAAAGTATAAGAAGACACCTTCTTCAGTGGGATTTACTGCCACTGAAATCCTATCCTAGGCCCATTTAAATCAGAGGTTGAAATCTGTCAATTACTCATTTGGATCTCTCTTGATTGTTTTCAGCTGCTCCAACAAGGATAGGTTGTCTCCTTTTTCTCCAAATTGGTCATGAAGAGCTCTACATAGATGGTCCCAAGATTGAATAGATCCTTATGCTACTCACCTGAACCATTGTGAAGCTTTACCCTTGAGTTAAGAGGATAAGAACTTGACTGCAATGTCCATCTTAGTGATCTCATGGATTATACAAACATTTGCAATATCTTGAACATGGTCACTAGGAGAAGTCTGGTTTTCTCCAGTGAAATATGGGATGCTCTTTGATGCTGCCACTGGGACTAGATTTTGTGCATTAAGAGTGAGTGGGCTGCTTCCAATGAAATTAACATAAAGATTTGGTGGTTGTGCCATCCTGATCAGCTTGAGCACCCTTCTTGATTGAAATAATAGCCTACTAAGAGTAGGTGTTGATAAGGATCTAATTGGTGGAGATAGAGACCTCTAAGCTCTTCTTCCTCTTCTCCTTCTATCTGGAGACAAGTGTATGTGTATAAACAATCCTTCTTATCTTGTTCTTGACCTTGTTTGTATTCTTCTCATGAACTTGGGAAACTTGGACTATTGAAACCAGTGGATTCTATCCCTTTTGGAGTCGCCAGATGTGCAGTTCTTAAAATCTTATTAAAAGCTAGAATCTTAACAAGTGCACATCAATCTTACTGTAATAAATATGGAGACTTCTTGGTCCCACAAGGAGTGCCAAAAATGTTAGTGCAAAATCACAGCACCCTTAAATGAGTCATCAAATCTACTTTTCTAAGGAAAATTCATTTGGTGTGATTTGTATAACATTGAGTTTTCCCCAAAGTGTGGGACTTTTCAAATGGGAAAACTCTCCAGATTAAAGGTTGGTTCCTATTCCTTTGTTTAGGTGCATACGTGGAAACTTGTAGAGGACCTATTCCTAAACCTAATCTAAGCTTTACCAAGGAGACATGGATAAAACGAATATAAGAAATCAAAACTAAGCTACAAGGTGATGCACTGAAGGAATGATGAACATTAGTTTTACTGATAGACACAAACCAAAAAAATACATACAATAATCAAGCAAAGATAACCAAATTTATAATGAAATACCAAATGAGAGCAAAGGAGACAAGAAAGGATCTAAAATCAATCAAAAACATGTTTTATTGCTCTAAAGATTGATACAATGCATTACAAACAACCAAAAGGAAGGAAACATGTTACAATTTAAATTGAAGGTCTGGACTCCATGAATTCCTTTTCTAGAAGGAAAGGGGAGCCTAAAAAAATGAAAGAATGTCCAACCCCTTACAATGAGTCTCAACCTTGCTTTTATAGATTCAACACAGAGGGGATAAAGAGAGAGAAACAAGAAACAATTTCTAAGCTCAACCACCGCTATCAATGCCTCCTACAAAAGCTACCCCCAAATTTGTCTTGACTATATCAACCACCAGTTTGGCACCTCGAAGGATGAGGAAACGATGGAGCAGATCGAATCTAATCTAGCTGTTAGGGTAAAAATAGATCTTGCATTAATGGACCTAAAGACATTTCTCCATTTTTATCCCACATAACCTCTCCAAACTTAAAGTTTCAGATCTCCATGGTATAGATGAGGTTGATATCTTTCCAACGGTGTCAAATTTGTAATATTTCGATCCTTGATTTGAAAGATACGCCCCTCTGAAGATTTAGGGAAAATTAGGGAAAAAATCAGGTTTGTAGACCCAGAATTTACCTTTTCCCCCTTTTCTACAAAAATTGCAAAATCTAAAAACCTCTCGTGGCCCCGCCACTCTACTTAGACATGTGGCACCCTCTAGTTTTCTTGGGAGATACACTTTAATTTTCATCTTTGTGCCTTTTTGAAACAAGGAAAATTTTCACTTTTTCCTTCGATTCCCCACTTCCCCACTTTGACCTTGACTCAGGCTCAAAGACTGAATTTTTCCCTTTGGGCGGAGTTGCGACCCATTTTGTAAATTTTATATCTTTGGAATAAAAATGGAAAAAATCCAAATTTCCCCCCAATGGCTTGCCTTAACACTACTGGTTTAGGCTTGCCACATGGCACTTCCTCCGCAGGGCTACCCAATTTCTATGTTTTTGGCTAAGTCCTTTTCTCGGCGGGGTCATATTTCTTGACTGGGGACATGTGGTGGTCTGGCCCTCATCTGGAAACCCTCTCTTTATTTGACCCTTGAGTTAGCACCATTTGGACACTTGGCACTCTCTTTCGGCCTACCACCATGCATTGACTATTCAACCCGAATCTGTCCCCTTTTGGAGACTAGACGCGTGGAGGCTCCGCACTCGCTTGAAAGCCCGATCAATATTTTCCTTTGAAGGAGCATCGTGTTGACACTTGGAAGCCTTTGTAGGTCTTGGAATTTTCAACGACATCTCCATTACCTTTTCGGACCCTGGGCTACGTGGCAAATTGGCACTTGTTTGAGCCTCCACTTTTGGGTCTACCCTTGGAGATGTGCTGCTTGGACACGTGACAGTCTCCACCAATACTTCTATACTTAGCCTTTTTTTGATGCCCACCTTGTGTGCCTTTTAACCTATGTTGACCATTTACTACATGGAGGGCTGGCACAAGTTTGAGTCTCTACCTTGGGCTCCCATTTCAGATTTACACTGAGCCCACACCTTGCACCTTCCTGCCTCCTTCATAATTAGTAAATTTCTAGACTCGTTTTGAACTGTTTTGAACCCAAAGACTTCAAATCTTTGCCATTTATTCTCTTTCTTTGCTCCTAGCTTCTTTGTGACGCTGCTTCTCCTCCTCTAACCCTGTTATTCTATTTCTGAGCCCACTAAGAACTTGTTAAATAGATTTAAGACACGGATCCGCTCGACAGATCTGTTTCTTCTCTTTCTTCATGCATAGGGTCATTTGTAGGCCCCACCACTTCATTGTTGAGTCCTTCTGCGACCTGTTTACAAGATTTAACCATGTTTTCTCTGGTTCATTTTGTGTGGGGTCATGGTTGATCCAATACTTTTCCCGGGGGTGAAATATGGATAACAGTGACCGATGCTAGTTATGATGGAATGATGCCAGTAAATAGTGACCGATGCCGGTCGGCTCTAGAGGAAAATAGGTCAAAAAATGAGATAGGGTGAGACAAAATATATGTAATGAGATATAAATGTAGGTTTAGTGAGAATGGTTAGGGTAATATGTTCAAATAGGTACGGGTTGAGGGATGTGAAATTGGGATGGGGGGAAAAGGGGTAATCTTTAGGGTTGGGATGTGGTTACGGGGTAATAAGTAGTAAGGGTCTTGGGAATAGGTTGGTTGGTTAAGAGATATGTTGGGTATGGTCAAGGTTTAACAATGTTGTGGTTTGTTGGATGCAGGATAGGGACCAGTTGCAGATGAGATATAGAGTACCACCTATGTTGCTAGCAGTACGGTCAATTGTGACCATAGAGGAGTGGAGGCATGTGATGGATGGGATCAAAAAAGGTATGAGGTTTTATGGGAGGAATTTAAATGGCTCCAGCTTTAAGAATTTTTTCCAAGACTGAAGAATAGGGCTCTCCAATTGAAGTGTACTTCCACTACTCCCATCGGAACTGAAAGGTCTAGATATGGGAAATATTGGAAGAAAGTTGGGCTTGATTAGAGGGATGGGATGGACCCACCTTGAGAACTATCACGTTGGCATATCATTTGGATTTTGAATAATTATTTTGGGGTTTTGAAGATGAAAAATAATCATTTGGTTTGAACGGGGCATTCTTGTTTCGTGATTGGATTTTATTTTCTTCAATGACATGAATTTCCAGCTTTCATGCCATGGTGAATGCTTTGTTGAAGGTTTGGAAGGTTTTCACCTGTAGATTTGGTGAGATGTGTCTAGCACAAGCTCTAGTGAACAACTCAATAAGTTTAGTTTGAGGTAACTGGAATGTTAATTGGTTGATAAGACTTCACTAGTGAGAAACAAAATCTGCGATAGATTTGTCGTCATATTTTCATGTCGAATATACATCGGTCATGGTGACATTTTTGAATACATTGATCGAGAAGTGGTCCAGGAATGCTTAAGTAACTTGGTTAAAGGAGTAGATGGAATGTCTAGGTAAATTGTTGTACAAATCTAAGGCGGGTCCTGTTCGGGACATGGGAAATGTTTGTAAGAGCAAAGCATCATCATGGAAAATTAGGTAGCACCCATGCTTGAATGAATACAAGTGTTGTTATGGGTCCTCTTTACTTTTGAAATGGTTGAGCTTGGGCATTTCCCAATGCATAGGATATGGGCAAATATGAATGGCTAGATGAATAGGCTCATTACAGATTTTGTGATAGGTTAAGGAGTTACGAGAGCTAGAAATGAATGCTTCTAATGTCTACATCTTTTCCATCATCATCCTAATGAGGTCATTAGTGGGTTGTGAGGAATGGGTGCCTCATGTGGTAAAGGGAGGTTGATGATGGGTGTATGATGTGAATGGCATCCCAGTACATGGGGGTGCGGAATATGAAAAATGCAAAGGGGGAATAAATACAGGTGGAATGTACCCCGAATAAGTGACAAATGAGATTAGGGGCTGCTGGTGGTGCGTGTAAATAGGTGGGGTGTTTGCAATGATTCTCATGGTAATGGGTGGTGTTGGTGCCATTTTTGAGCTTGCACCATGTTGCCCTAATTTTCTAAATCTGTATTTGCTCAAAAATGTTTTACCCTTTGAATTGATAATTTGAAATTCTTCCCCTCCAGTTGAAATGCTTTAAAAATGCTCACAAACTTGTTGTTTTTCCCTAATTTGAAAGAATAATCCAATTTTTCCCTTTTCTGTGCCCTAGTTTTTCCAATTTTGTGGGCTATGTTGTTTTTCCTTTTGCCAGGTTGTGGAAAAATTGAAATTGATCAAATCATCCTTGTATGCCTTTGAAAATTCAATCCCAAGGTTGAGAAGTGCTCAGAAATCATGTTTTGTCTAGTTCCAATTCAAAAAATTTCATCCTTGGTAAAAAAAAATTAGATTCTGGGGACAACTGGAAAATTTCTGTGTTTTTGATGGTCAAACAAGTGTCATTTGCTCGTCAATTTCTTCCTCAAACATGAATTGGAAATGTGGCAGTTTCTAATTGGCTGAGGAAAAGCGAGGAAGCGTTGTAACTTTTCATTTTTTGCCTTTTTTGACAAATGGGGCATTTTTGGGCCTAGGGACCCATTTTTTCCAAATTTGCCTATGTGGCATGTTTTGATTAGCAAAGGGATGGCGAGGAGTCAGATCTCCTTTGAAAATTTTGTAAAAAATTTTAATGTCAAAAATTGGCCCGAAACCCCACAGCCAATCGGGAGAGGACACGTGTCCTAAAAGTTTCAAAATGGAAGTACGGGCCGAGGGGGGACTTAGAGATTTTTTTACTCTAATTCTATAAAGTTTCAAAACCAGTTTTTCCCCGGCTCCAATCAGAGGAGGACACGTGGCAGCATGGTAGGGCAGAGCGGGTCGGCGGGCCGGCAGAGGTAAAAGGGAATTTTTTCCCTTTTTCACAAAAGATTTCAGAGCAAAATTTTTAGCATGCCCCCGTAGCCAATCAGGAGTGGACACGTGTCCATAAAAGAGTCAGAGGGAAGTGCGGGCTGTGGAAGGAAAAAGGAGAATTTTCCCTTTTTGGCAAAAAGACCTAGGGTAAAATTTTGAAGCATGGCCCCATAGTGAATTAGTGATGGACGTGTGACAGAGGACAAGGCAGGTCGGCGGAGGGAATTTTTTACCTTTTACAAAAAAGACTCAAAATCAAAATTTAAAGCACTAGCCCACTAACGATAGAGAAAGTGACACGTGGTAGGGGAAAAATCGGAGGTGCGGGCTTGTGGGGCAAAAAGTGAAAATTTTCCTAATTTCCAAAAAAGATCAAAATGCACAGAATTGAAGCATGATCCCAATGGGACCCACCATGTGCCATGTGTCAGCTCCAAAATTCAAAGGCGGAGGGGCGGGGGAAAAAGTCAAATTTTTCCATTTTTTCAAAAATGTCAAAAAGTCAAAAATAAGCCCGAATTCATTTTTTGCCACAATCCAAAGTTTGAAACAGGTAACTCAAGCTTATTTCTAAGTCCGCATTTTCCATGTGGAGGGCCAGGATTAAAAGATGGATAAAATCGATGGTTGTTGTGCATCCATTTGTTTTGACCACCATGGGAGCTCTAGGAAGCTCGGAATCATGAATTTTGCATCAAAATTCATCAAATTTATAGTGATTTTGTGTCGTCTTGACCTTCCAGGATCATTGACATCACTTTTATGGCTTAATTCTTTGATTTGAGGTGTTTTGTAATAAATTTTTACTCAGCCTGAGAAAACATGTGAAATGACAAAATCAAAAGTTGTAGAGGTAATTTGAAAAGGTAAAAAGGTGAAAATGATGAGTAAAAGGTGTTTGCATGCCTCAATGATGAAAAACATGCCTCCAGGATGGATAATGATCCAAATATTTGTAATGATTTAATCTTTTTGGCACACCTGACAACCTACAAACGTTTTTATGTTTGGTGTCATTTTCATTGAATCATGAGGATTGTTTTTTAACAAACTTGATCCCATGGCATATTCTTTGCTTGGGAAAGAAGGCTCCAATGTGGCATGAGATATATAATGCATTTTTGGAGAAATTGTAAAGGGTCAGGAAAAAATTGAAAATCATGAGAAAATTTTGAGAGAAAGCTCATCTTCTGAGAAACCCACCAAAGAACCAGGATAATTTCTTCTATGTTGGATCTTCATGTATGTGAGTTGGTTACAAGTGTATAGCCATCACACAACTCTGAGATTGTTCATGAAACTCTCCCCTGCTGATGAATCTAACAAGCTTTTGAGTTAATCTGTGTTTTTCTGGGCAATATGGTGTCTGTTATCATTTTTAAATGCTTGCAAATAGTTTTCATTGTTCTTGTTGCAATCTTGCATTGAAAGTATTTAGAAATCACACAGGATCTCCATTTCTGGTTGATAGTTTAGTGGCATTTGCAATCTCATATTCAGAAGAGCCTTCATCTGATAAGGAGATAAACAAATTTAAAATCACTTTACCTTCCTTGACTGCATAGATTGCTTGTAAGCCTTTGGGGGCACCTTAGGTGTGGTTTGATCAAGGATTTTTTGTGTTTAATTGATTTCTTTACTTCAAGCTTTTATGGTGAGTTATCAAGGACTGTGTGAAGAGTGCTACCTGGGCTTCCATTTATGCCTCTTTTGGTTGAAAGAATGTCTCAATTATTTGAAGCATTTTATCTGATAGTTGTTTCAAGTATTGTAGAGGTTGTCAAAGATCTGATATATCCCAGTTTGTCTCATCAATACCCCACCAAAAAATCATTCTAAACAACCCATCCTACCCATACTACCCCTGCATCTGCATTGTGTGTCAACAAAATAATACAATCCATTTACAAAAATGCACAAAGAAAATCAGGATCATATAATGTCTCTAGTAACCCTTGCCTTGCATTGAAAATATCTCCATAATCTGGGAGTGACAACTTGTGAAAGTCAGATTTGGAGTGTTGATCATATTTTCCCAAGGCCTTTTCATACTACTTGCATAAATTGAGGGATATCTTCATCTCCTTCACCATTTGGGGGTTACAATGTAGGTTCTCTTACCTTGGTTGAAAGGCACAACCTAAAATAGTGAGGGTCAGATCAGGTCCTTTCAAGGTGTTATCCATCTCTCCACAAATCTGAGTGTCAGTTAGATCACATCCCTGGCTACAAAATGACACACATCAAGATCTATCTAACTTCAAGCTTCATGTCATATCTCTGATGTTGCTCAGACTGAAAAGGAGAACAAATCTGGTTACCAACAGGTGGTAGCTACTAAGGGATGGAAAGAACCATATTTTGGAATGAGGTGTGGGTTGCTGACACTGGAGGTGGTTGTGATATAACTAGTATATACGAGGAAAAGAGGGCAGATGGGGATATGCTTAAGGTAGTCAGTGAAGGAAAAATTGACACCACAGGTGCAATAAACATTGTTGGGGTAGTAGTTATGGTAGAGGTGGAACCTAATTGAGAGACCACAGGGGGTTATGCAGATGAGGGCAGCACCGAGCTAGTAATAGCTAATGCAGAAGTGGGTGCAAGGGAAGGAGGGATAGATACAGGCATGCCATACACTAGCTATCCTGAGGAGTCTCAGGTAGATGAGTGGGAAAGATAGTATTGAAAGGTTATGGGATTTTTATCAAGGATTCATGTGAACTCCTCATCACTGGTAGAAATGGTGATAGGCTATGTTGGATCCATAGGTGACAGGATGGACAATGACGATGGAGTAAGTGGGAGTGGCTGACGGTTGGCGTGAAATACAAGGGCATTATTTTGGCTATGAATCAACACATGGAATTAGTGTTGACTTGGTAAAACTATATTTTGTAAATGACATAAAAACAATAGAGAAAAAGAAGGATGAAGTCCGGTGGGTAAATTTGGTCAGTGTTTTGATTAAAAATCAAACACAACAACTAATGATGGTCAATATGACTAATGAAAGTTAAAGGGGAACTGATGATGGTTATGATAACTGATACTGGTCATTGTGAGGAATACCAGTTTCAACAAATGAAAAAGGATTGGTGAATATGAACTGGGGAAACTGTACCTGACAAAGATATCTGAAAGTTGGGGGATATGATGGTGTCCTGAGGACCCACAAATAGAAAAGAATAGGTGATGAATTATGTTTAAGGTAAAATAACTAAAAGAGATAGAAGCTGACATTGGTTAGGTAAACAGATGATGGTTAGATGTAAACCAACGACGGTCACTAGACCCATGCTGGTTATTGTGAAATTAGAATAAATGAAGAAAAATGGATTTTTGGTGAATTAAACTAGATGAAGGATGAACCCAAAAATCTGAGAATGATAAGATGAGGCCTTGACACACTCAGGAACAAGAAGAACACTCCAACTATGATGGTGGAGTGTGAAAGGAAGAAGAAAAATGAAGAATCATAACCTCACACCTCAAAACGAAAGTCAAGAACAAAGCTAAGAAAAACACACAATCCTAAAAGTGAATTTATGTTTGTTTTAGCTTACGCTATTTAAGTCTGACTTGTGAATTTAGAACACATATTTTGGTTGGGAAGGCATCCTATGAAGAAGGAAATATAAAGATGAGGTTTCAGGTTATGTTATGGCAGGGGCAGTCCTTTCTCTAAGGTTATGACTGGACATAGATAACTAGCTGGGCGCCCACTGTCAATCCTCTGATTGTGTGATCGTTAATAACTTCTTCTGGTCAGATGTTGTGTAAAAATATGTGTAAATTCAAATTTGTGTAGGTTGGCAAAGAGAGTGAGAAGAAAGTGCTTTCTACGGTTCAATTGCATCAACCATCAGCTAGGGATGACTTCTAGCATTTAGGTTCCCTCATTTTTTAAATGCGAGCTAGTAATGCAACATACAATGATGAAATGCAAAAAAAATTATAACCCAAATCGACAATTATATTCAATGAAGCAAATGATGAATAGGTCAAGAACGTGCTCTGTCACTACTATGTAAATGCAAGAAGGAAGAATTGGTTCATTTTAAGCACCAAATGGCTAATGTCATTTAGACAATTAGGATAAAAGAATATTACCAGGGAGAATATTAAATGTGTAAATTTTCAAAAGGAAAGAAACACAAAAAGTTTCCCTGTATGAAGAAAATGAAATGAAACCAAGAAAGGGTCCTATCAAGCATGCTAAAACATTTTGCTGATAAGTTGCGTACGTATGAGTAAAACATATAGGGTAAGGGTGAGGAGGAATACTTGTGAATGAAGGTGGAAGGTAGAGTGCATGTGTTTTGATTTCCGCTTCCAGTGCTGATTGCAAGAACTCCCTTTTTACTAGGAGGAACTACGTGTGAATACAAAAAAAGACCACAAGAGGAATATTAAATAGTATATGTTAGTGGATTGCCTAGTGTATGCTAGATCTGGGAAGTGTGATACTCCCTAGATGGTTGTAAATCCATTTTTTAACACAAATTAATGTAAGAAACAACGTAAAACAATAATATCATACTATAGTTGATATGATTTAGGTGTCTCATTCAAGTACAATAAGAAAATATAATATAACAAGCTAGGTTATGATCATATCTGGAAGTTAGGAAGATAAATAAGGTGGTTCAGACAGGTCAGGGTCAAGTTTTGAGTGGTTTGGATTATTTGGGTGAATGTTATGAGGTTACTGTTACAGGAAGATTTACCAGATATAGAGACTGATGTCAATCTGGTACGATTGATGCCGATTGAGGGAAAACTGATAATGGTTTAGGCTAACTAGCATCGGTAAGGTTAGGTAGATAGAAACTCAATGAAATTTGGTTTTGATGATTCTCTATGATTACACAGAGAATGGACAAAGAATGGTGAGGTAGATGACAGTGTTGGGAGTACTCAGAGATGTCTAGAGTCAGGTTTGGAGGGATGGTAGGTTATAGGTGGTTAGGTGGAGGGATTGACAAAAAGGTGAGAGGTGATGAGATGTAAAGGAGACTAGGACTCCCAAACAGAGATAAAGAAATTGATCTAACTAGGTATGGAAAGATATAGATCTAAATGTACTTACTTGTACTTGAACACCTAGTGGTTGGATAGAGGTGATTGTTGATATGTGGAATTGATGGTAAGTACCGTGGTCGTGGTTCCTGAAATGTTACCATGAATGCTTTCCTTTCAGATTAGTGCTTGGTGCTGATTGAGGATTTCTGGATGTATAAGACTGCTTTGGTGCGTGCTTGCATGGAGATCTCTCTTCTCCAAAAATTGAATAATTCTTCCAACCATTCAAACAAGGTTACCAAAGTGAATATATGGTAACTAACAATGGTTTAGGGTGACTGGCGTTGGTTTCAGATTGACTGGCGTTGGTTAAGGTGGGATATCCTAGGTTGCCAAAATAACATATCTTGGCTATCTTTTGGCTAGTTTTTCCCGTTATTGTGGATACAAAATGGATTTTTTCATGTAAATAAGTGTGCATGCGGTTAGAGGAGGAATGAACATTTAGTGTTAGGGTTAGAATAATTCTTAGTTAGATATGGTAAGTGGAGATTGAATCCTAGTTAAAAGGAAACATGCTAAGAATAGGTTTATGATGAGGTGTTTAGGTGGTGCAGGGGAGGGTGAGGTGTCTAGGTGAGGTGGAAATTAGTTTAATAAAGGTAATTAAATAATGAATATTGTGAGCATGGGCATTAATTTAACTATACGTAATTAAATTAATATACATGTGGGGTGAAGGGGGAGTGTGACCCAAATTTGGTGTCTACAAGAACATCTATATCATGAACTCTATGAGTTTTTCTTTTGTTATTTTCCTATAGAGTTTGTTTCACCTGATTCTAGATTGTTTCTTTGAAGTATTGATGAAACAAATAGGGTAACGGGAATAGGAGGAATACTTGTTTGAATGCTGGTTAATGGGTTGTTGCATGCGTATGAATTATGAACTACACAACTAATTGTGAGAGCTTCCTTTTGGCTAGTAGGAACTACCTGTAATGCAAAGCAAGACCACTAGAAAAAAGATAAACAATATATGTAGTGAAACTACCTAGTGTATGATAGATCTGAGAAGTGTGATACTTCCTACATGGTTGCCAGTCCATTGTTTTAAACAATTTAATGTGGTAAAATACAGTAAAACCTATTTTAATTCGAAAATGATTTACGTATCTCACTTAAAACACAATAAGAAACAAATATAATCTAACAGGCTAGGTTAGAATAAGGTTCAAAGGTCAAATAATTGGTTCTAGGTATGTGCAAGTCTGACAAAGGTCTCCGCTAGATCACATGTGAATGAAGAGTGAAAGGGAATTAGGTGGGTAGGTCACTATTCTGGGTTGTATAGGAAAATACAGAGACCGATGTTGATTAATGGTGATCAACAGGCGGTTGGGTTGTAACCTGTGCCAGTTATTATGGAGTTTTGGGAATGCCAAAGAACAAGATTCAGGTCTCCTTTTTTATTGCACAAAAGACTTTAGTTGGTTGGGATGAGGTATTGGGTTATTTAGGTAGGATTTGGTAAATTTTTAATGGGTATATGGAGGGTTGAGTGTTAGAGGAGTTAAATGTGTGGCTAGGTAAACAAAATATGATAATATAATAAAGAAATGAAATAAAACAGAGAAATATAACATATTACTTACTTGGATCCTGGTCTTAGATGTCTATGAGTGAGGGTTGGAGGTGCTAATGAGAG
Source organism: Taxus chinensis (assembly GCA_019776745.2). Classification (NCBI taxonomy): domain Eukaryota; kingdom Viridiplantae; phylum Streptophyta; class Pinopsida; order Cupressales; family Taxaceae; genus Taxus; species Taxus chinensis. The sequence continues at coordinate 27,793,604 of CM034149.1, read as the reverse complement.
GTTTTGATGGATGCAACTGATCACAAATTGAAGGGAAAGATTTTGTATGGGTTGCATGTACATTCCTCTTTGCTTGGTTAGATCAGATCATTGTTGAGATGGCTGTGCAAGAAAATATGTTTGATCTTCTTCCTTGCATGTGTGTTCTCGCTAGAATATGCTAATGTTTGCCAACTTTTGCAATATTTATCCCAACCTTCTGTCAACCTTTAGAATAAAGGTTGTTTTGGAGATTAAAATGATAACCAATGACAGTTCTGAGCATAACCAGTGATGGTTAGGGGTAACTGGCATCGATCAAGGTAGGATTTCCTAGGTTTACTAAACTAGGGAGATCCTCTTGATTTCCTCAGATTTTTTGTTGTTAACCCACAGATTAGACTGGGAGCTTCTTGTAAGCATGTGGGAATGTGGTTAGAGGGAATGTAGGCATTGATTTTTAGGGTTTGGGTAAGTCTCATTTAGTTATGGCAACTTACTAAGAATAGGTTTTAGGTTGAGTTAGCTTGATGAGGTGTCTAAGTGAAGTGTATGTGTGGATATTATTTAAATTAAGATATTTAAATAATAAATATAGTGAGGATAATGAATTAATTTAATTTAATTAATTAAATTAATATTAGTGAGGTGAAGGGGGCCATGGCTAGGTGAATGTGATGAAGGGTGCTTATTTGTTCGAGGGACCAAAGGGGAGTGTGACCTAATTTTAGTGTCTACATTTTGCCCCTTTTTGTTGTGTAGCTTGTATTGGTAAGCGATGCTAACAAAAATACGATGTGGTTGCCCCATGTGTGGGTGAAGGTGATCCCCCTCAAACCAGGAACTGATCGAGGTAGAAGGTGGAATCGGTGAGTGGTTTGATAAAAGGTAAATGTGAGGAAAAGGAAAGTTGATATAAGGGAAAAAAAGGAGCAAGGTCTACTCGAGAAAGATAGGTAATGGATCAGGGTCAAAGGTAGGAACAGTCAAACACATGCACATGTATAAACTGTAGCATGTTACCAGGTTGAAGAGTAGGAAAACTCTACATCATCTAAGGTCGAGAGGTTTATCCAAACAAGGTTGAAGTGATTCTAGTATCCAAGGTATAGGATATGGTCAGGAAACACAATGTAGGTTAGGTGCAGGAACGTTTAGGTATGTTCAGGTACACCAAAGGTAGGGTCAGGATAAACAGTCACGGCAATAGGCTAGGTAAGGTCATTAGGTCAACAACACAGGTAATAGTGCCACAAGGTATAGTGAACACATGAGGTCAAAGGTCACTAGTGATGGTCCAAGTCCAAATATCTAGGTCATGGCACGGGTAAGGGCAAGGTAGGGGTATAATAATGAGTCCCCGAAGGAGGAAAAGGGAGGTAGTAAATGATGAGGTCATGAAATGATGAGGTAAATGGGTAGGGTAAAGGTGGGGGTGAGGTAAATGATCAGGGTAAAGGTTGGGTGGGGTAAAAAAATGAGGTAGGGATAGGATAAAAGGGTAAAATTTAGGGCAATGTGTAGGTGATGGTGACCGATGCCAGTCAAGGATAACCAACGTCGATGAGGGTGAACTGATGACGGTTAGGTAGGGCACGCGACCGATGTCGGTCAAGGGTAACCGACGTCGGTTAGGTCGGGTTTGTTATAAAAAAAAAAAAATCCTTGTTTTTTGTTATTCATTTGTTATTCTTACGAAGTGAGAAAATGACAAAAAAGATAGAAAAGTGAGAAAAAGTGTCTCCAGACGAAATGGAACAGTGAGCTGGTAGTGTGATTGATGAGTGATTGGTTGGTGAGCAGTGGGTCCATAGGATCATTATAAGGGATTCGATTGGTGAGAGGTTGTAGCGTAGCTATTTGGTGATGGCAGAGGCCAGAGAGGGATCAGGTGGTCCACCAGTACAGCATCCAAACATGCCACCGAGATGGTGGTAGCATGACAAGGTAAGTTCCCTACTCTATGTTGTTGATTTGATAGATTAGAGGATTATTTTAGTGTTGGTTTAGGTTTTGTTTGTTTTTTGGTTTGGTGGGTGGGCACAAATTAAATTTGGGAATGGGGGGAAATATTGGGTAAAAGGAGGAATGGGGAGGGTAATAAATGGGATAGGGGTGGTGGGGTGAGGTCCAAGAGTATTTTAGGTCATTGTAGGTGGGTAAAAGGGGCAGGGGGAGGTTTTTATAGAGAAGGGGTTTTAGGAAGTCGTAGGTTTTTTCTACGACAGTGACCGGCATCAGTCAAGGTTGGCCAGTGTCAGTTAGGTGGAACCAGTATCAGTCACCAAATAGGTGACCGATGTTGGTTAAGGGGTAACTGGGGTCGGTAAGGGTGAACCAGTATCGGTCACCAAATAGGTGACTAATGCCAGTTAAAGGGTGACCGGGGTCAGATTAGGATGAACTCGGTACCGGTCGGATTAGTGGGCACAAAGGTCCAAAAGTGATGTGGGTGTGGTATTTGAGATGGGTAGGGTGAAAATAAGGTATAGGGAAATGATAATGGTTGAATATGGATTGATATATGTAAATTAATGGTGTGCTTGTATTGGATGTAGGGGAGAGCGCAGCTACATACGTGAGATAAGGTTCTGCCTCTACTAGTGATAGTGTACATGGCGCAGTGACCCCAGAGGAGCTACAACATGTAGAGGTAGTGGGCTTGAGTGGGGTTCGTCAGTATAGACATGTATTCCGGTAGCCTAATTTGATGGTTGCACTCATAGATAGATGGGACTCTGTGACCAACACCTTCCACCTACCGACGGGTGAGATGACTATCACCATGGAGGACGTGTTCTAGATTCTTCAGTTACCCATATTGGGTGCCCAAGTTTATTCTATCTCCTCTAAGGCCTCAGAGGAGCTGATTGTGTCTATTTTTGGAGAGGGGATGGCCAATCTGAGATTCCATAGTGCCAGTTTGAGCTATGGAGAGATGTACCTAGCCCGTCTGGAGGAGATGAGGCTAGTGGTTCTGTTGATGGAGGTAGTGTGCTGCTATGCACTACCAGATGCAGAGGGGTAACACTTTCCCTGATCACTAATGGGGGTACTCCATGATATGATGGTACATGAGACCCGCTTTGCCTGGGCATCAACATTCTTGGTGTAGCTGTACAGGGAGTTGTGGGCATATGGGTGGTTGTGCATGTTTAGCCTGTGTTGTATGTTTTTACTACACTATTGGGCATACAAGCACATAGTTTTTGTGCATCCTATAGGGATGCCCTGAGGAGATGCATTCCCAACGTGATTTATGTAGGTGGGATACAGGAGATGGATGCTGGTGATAGGAGAGTGGAGATCTGATAGGTCGACACATGATGTGGCCCATTTCTGGCAGTTACTGGAGGGGTTTTCTAGAGTGGAAATTATATGGAGGCCATATGTGGGATTCCCCTCATATAGGCATATGTATGAGGAGCTAGCTGAGCTTCAGCTAGAGAGATGGATACATGGTCACCTTGCTACTGGGGAGGACGAGATGATCTTTGTAGACAGAGTCTGACGATAGTTCGGGCTAGTACAGGACATACCTCCACCCTTCCCATAGTATCAGAGAGATGATGTGGAGAGGCCCTTACCTCTACCATAGCCTACAGTGCCCACAGGGTAGGAGGAGTAGCCAATGGACTAGTGGATAGATGACGCTGGGTGTATAGACAGGTACAGGCAGTGGTGGGTGGCTCAGTTATGAGCCATACCACCCAGACTGGGGCAGCTGGATCTAGCTACCATTACAGTGTAGAGAGATGCCCTACAGGGGTAGGTAGCTATGCTCATTACCTAGTTGGGTATACTGTAGACATAGCTGGAGGGATCAGAGGCAGAGGTAGTAGAGCTACATGTACAGGTGGCTAGTCTGCAGGCCCAGATGGCTGGTGGAGGAGATGGAGATGGAGAGGAGGGGGATGGTCAGGTGGCAGCCTTACAGGCTCAGGTGGCAGGTTTACAGGGCTAGTTGGCCACAATCCAGGCATAGATTGGGGTCTTACAGGCCCAATATAGGCACAGGGGCAGGGGGCACCACCACAGGCACCAGGACTAGGTCCCAGTTCATAGGCAGGCACGGGGTAGGGTCCCCACAGGGTAGGTACAGGGGCCATGAACCTATGGGACCACCACAGACTATGCCTATATCTAGGTTACGGGATGCCCTAGGTGAGTCGAGATACTATCAAGACTAGCTGATGGTGGCCGGGATAGACTTCATATCCTATGTCGAGTACAAGGCACAACAGGCATCCAGTGAGAGGATGAGATCCCACACTCATAGTGTGGAGAGCACAGGGGGTCAACGAGCTCTGAGGCCCCAATCAGGCAGAGGCTACCAGCGCACGGAGACCAGCTCTAGGTGAGGTGCCAGCAGGGACCTAGGAGGCCGAGGGTACATGTGATACTGAGATGGAGGACATCCACCGAGATGCTTGATATGGGGCCTATTTTTTTATGTATGATAGTTTTTGTGTGATTATATACCGGCCTGTGTGGTGAGAGATAGTTATATTTTTTATCACATACTGGCCTACATGTCGAAGACAGTGACGATGTATGAGTGATTTTGTGTATATTTCGAGCATATACCGGCTTGCACGTCGAAGAGATTTTGTATTATTCATTATTTTATTATATAAATGAGACTGGCCTACATGCCGATGACATTGTGTATTGTATATGATGGCCTAGTCATGTATATTTGATTTTGAGATGATGGACATGATGAGATAGCCATGTATATTTGAGATACACATTGATTTATTTATATGATGAGATACATGGTATTATTTGATTTGTTGATGTGTTGATGAGATACATGGTATTATTTGATTTGTTGATGTGTTGATGAGATACATGGTATTATTTTTGTTGATTTATTATTTCGATATGGAGGGAAATTAGGTGAGTTAGGCATGATGGAGTTAGGTTGGTTTAGGCATGGATCGAGTTAGGTCTGTTTAGGCATGATTGAGTTAGGTTTGTTTAGGCATGGATTGAGTCAGGTCAGGTTGAGTTTTTATCTAGGCATGGTTCGAGTTAGGTTATAGGCATGGATCGAGTTAGGTTGGTTTAGGCATGGATTGAGTCAAGTGATAGGCATGGTTGAGTTAGGTTATAGGCATGGTTGAGTCAGGTTTGTTTAGGCAGGATGGAGTTGAAAGTAGGTGAAGTGGTGATTCATTATTTTATGCAATGGATGATAATATGGGTCATATGTGAGATGTGGTGTAATATATGCATAGTGATGATAGAGAAATGATAGGCGTGATAAATGTATGCCGTGATAATATTTAAAATATGAAACAACTTGTTATGTATGTGGTTTAATTTTCAATTTTGGGTATAAAAGGGAAACTAAGTGAGGTGTGATGTAATGTGAGGTACATGGAAGATGAATCATGTAGGGTAAAGGATGGCCGAGCTAACCTCCAATGGCCCCATGCCCTTAGAGTGCTGCCTACATAGTCCCAATGAAAAGAGACCTCAGGTCGATGTAGTTCTCCCATGAGCTAGGGAAGAATATGAGAAGGTATGAAAATGAGTTGATAGTTTTTTGGGCATGTTGTGGGTTTATGTTTATTAGGTGTGGGTAAATTATAGGTAAAATGATGTAGGTGAGGGTGATTGTGATGAAAGAAGAAGATTACCCCAAAAGTAAGCATCGAGGACCAAGTCCTGTATAAGGTAATCAAAATGTAAACAAAGATGGTTCAAAAGATAAGAGGGGGTAAGAAAGCCACCTGATTGGGTAGGATCATACCAAGTAGATCATACCATGGCAGAGGTGATGAACGTAAGACCCTAAAGACATTACATGATGGACTGTTCTATGGTGAAAATTAGTCACATTATCACAAAATGTCTAAGTTCCAAGAAGTCCCTTGAGGCAATAGGAAATGAGGGTGGGAATGGTAAGAAGGGTGAAAGGTAGTTAATTTTGCATATGGTATAGGTAGCATGCGTTTCGAGAAAGAGAACCTAGATCACAATGGGCAAGTCCATGACAAAAAGGTTGAGTGTTTTGACTTATAGTTGAGATAGACTGATCGATGTGGGAAGTCTATATGGGATGAATGAAATTTAACTCCTTGAGGTCTTCGTGAAGCTGATCGATGCGGGAAGCTTCGGTTGCTCTCATTTTTTTTGAAGAGCTTTACATACCTGTCGTTCGAGGGAGTAGTCTATTTATAGCAGCAATTTGTTAAGAGGATGATGTCCTTTTGAGGGAGTCATATTTTTTATTAGAAGTTTGACTCAAGGAGTTTGGTCCCATGTGAGGTCTTTGAAGTCATGGATAAGACCAAGGTGGAGAATAAGACTCTTGTTCAAAAGGCAAGGTGAAACGACCATGGGATCTCATCTAAAGGTAGATGAAAAGTATCCATGAGAATCATGCTATGTGCAGTGCCATGGTACACATATTCAAGAGAAGATAACAAGTGATGGGTACTCACATGATTCTTGTTTAATCATTAGTGAGGTGTATGAAGTGAATAGCGCAATCAAGGGATGAGCATGGAAAGAGACAAAAGGTGAGGGAGGACTACAAGTCAACAATAGAATGGTTGAAGATGCAAGGCATTAAGGGGCTCAGGTTTGGGGTTTACCATCGAGTGATGATAAATGGTAAGCACCTGATCCATAGGTATGAGTCACGATGTATGGTCCAAGCCAATTAGGAGCAAATTTTCCCCGTTTACTTTTTTCTACTTTGGTTACGTGTTGATTTTCTTTCAGGACAAGGTCACAGACTTGGAAGGTTTATTCATGGACATGTTTAGTTGTAGGCACATTTGATACATTTTTGGTAAACTTGAAGGTGATCCAGAGCGTTAAGATGATGTTCGTCTAATAACTCTAGTTGTGCTAAACGGTCCTGACAAAATTCATCATCATTGAGCATGTCATGGAGAGATATGCGGAGTGAGGGGATCTAGACTTTGAGAGGCAGGACTGCCTCTGTATCATAGACCAGAGAAAAGGGTGTGGCCACAGTGGAAGTGCGAATACTAGTGTGGTATGCCCATAGGGCAAAAGGAATGTGCATATGCCAATCCTTCCCAGTATCGTCAACCACTTTCATAAGAATTTTGTTGAGGGTTTTGTTAGTGGATTCAGCTTGGCTGTTGGTTTGTGGGTAATAAGGTGATGAGAAACTAAGCTGAATGCCAAAGGCATCACAAAGTTTTTGTAATGTTTTGTTTTTGAATTGTTTTCCATTATCAGTGATGAGGTGATGAGGAACACCAAAGTGACAAATGATATGGTGGTTAATGAACTCACATATTTTCTCAGCTTTTGTGGAAATGAGTGGTATGGCTTCCACCCATTTTGTATAGTATTCAGTAGCAGTGATGATCCATTGATGGCGCTGGGAAGAATGAGGATTGATTTCTCTAACAAGATCCAAACCCCATTAAGAGAAGGGCCAAAGGTCTCGAGGGACCTGTAAGGCATGACTGGGTGTATGATGAAGATTGGAATGTTGTTGGAATTTTACACAACGTTTGACGTAGTCACAACAATCATGGTTAAGGGTCGGCCAGTAATATCCCAGGTGAAGAATACGCTTAGCAACAATAAGGCCACTGAAGTGACCTCCACATATGCCATCATGAACTTCCTTAATGGTATAAGGAATTTCAGAACTTGTGAGGCATCGTAAGAGAATACCGTCAAATCCGTGCTTATAGAGGAGGCCCCCAAGAATGACGTAACGAGAGACCTTTTTAAGGAAGGTGCGTTGTTTGTTACGGGTGAGATCAGGAGGTAAGATGGAGAGAGAAAGGTAGTCAGAGTATTATTTATACCAAAGGTCACTTAGGTCAGGGGTAGCGGTTTTGATCAAGTAAACATCATGAGGCAAATAAGAAGGTGATTGGAGGTGTTTTACGGTGACAAAGATTTTAGAATCGGTGGGTGAAGCGAGGTATCTGGGAAGCTAAGCAGGCCATGGTATCTGTAAACTTGTTGGTTGAACATGGGATGGTTTGAAGGGTGTAATGATCAAAGGTGGTAAAAAGTATGTCTAACACGATGTTTATACTTTTGAAGTATCTCATTACGACATTGGTACATACCATTGACTTGGTTTACGACCAATTGAGAATCACCAAAGATGTTGATTGATTTGACATCTATGGTGTAGGTAGCTTGGAGACCTAGTACGAGTGCTTCATATTCAAAAATATTGTTGGTACATTCAAAATATAATTTGAATTACAAAGGCATGGGTTCACCATCAAGAGGAATGAGGATAATACCAGCCCCACCCCCACACTGACACTTGGAACCATCGAAGAAGAGTGTCATTTGGTAAGGAGGTTCATCTAGGGAAAGGGTAGCAATCAACTCATCTGGAAAGTAAAAATTAGAGGGTTGATCCCCAGAAATAGGTGCATTGGCCAATTGGTTGGCGATAGCTTGGCCCTTGATGGAATTTTGATGAATGAATTCAAGGTCAAGATTAGCTAAAAGCATAAGCCATCATGTGGCACACTGATTTTGATAAGGTTTGGTGTACATGAAGTGTAAGGGGTCGGTGTTGGTCACAACATAGGTTTTGTGGTTGAGTAGGTAATGACGGAGTTTGGTGGCAACAAAAAATAAGGCTAAGAAAAAAAAATTGGGATGGGTGTATCGGGTTTCGTAGTCTAAAAGAGTACGACTTATGTAATAAACCTCCTACTCCCTGTGTTGTTCATCATGATGAGCGAGCATGGCTCCCAAGGAATGATCGGTAGCTGATATGTATAGGTAAAAAGGTTAATCGTCTTTAGGTGGAATGAGTACGGGTGGTTGGAGAAGGTATTGTTTTAAGGCCTCAAAAGCTTTGTGACAATCATCATCCCATTTAAATGAGACATTCCTCTTGAGTAGATGATGAAATGGTTGACATCAATCAGATAATTATGAAATGAAACGGTGAATGAATTGTAACTTACCTTACAGGCTACGGAGTTGTTTAATGTTAGTAGGAAGAGGAATTTTGAGAATGGCCTTGACTTTAGCAGGGTCAGCTTCTATACCATGGAGGGAAATGATAAATCCCAGGAGATTTCCTGAGAGAACCGTGAAGATGCACTTCTTAGGCTGAAGCGGGTGCGTAATATTTAATGAGACGATCAAAGATGGTTTTGAGGACGGTTAGGTGCTCGGAGTGGTGTTAAGATTTGGTCAAGAGATCATCCATGTAATCTTCTAATATACGATACATGATGTCATGGAAGATGTAAGTCATAGCCCGCTGATATGTGGCACTAGTGTTTTTAAGGCCAAAAGGCATGAATCGATAGCAGAAGCTCCCCTAAGGGGTGATGAACAAGGTCTTGTGTTGATCCTCTGGGGTAAGAAAAATTTGGTTATAACCCAAGAAGCCATCCATGAGTGACAACATCTCGTGACTAGCAGTAAGGTCAACCACTTGATCAATACTAGGTAAGGGGAATTCATCTTTTGGGAATGCTAGGTTGAGGTCACGGAAGTCTGTGCAAATGCAGAGTCCCCCTATCACTTTAGTGACAGGGACAATGTTAGAAATCCAACGAGGATAATCAATGGGTAAGATAAAGGAAATAGAAAGAAGGCACTGCAGTTATTCTTTGATGAGAAGAGTAATGCGAGGGTGTATTTTCCTCAACTTTTGTTTGATGGGTTTGGCATCGGGAACGGTTACGATATTATGGACCACTATGGTGGGATCAATACCGGGCATGTCTGCATAAGACCAAGCGAAAGCATGGTTATGGTCCTTGAGAAGAGAAGTGATGGCTTCCTATTCAGTAGTATCTAAAGATTGTCTGATCTTTAGGATGTGTGGGTTGTCCTGAGTATGAATGTTGATCTCGATAGTTGATTCATTCAACATGGTTTGCATCTCAGAAGGTAACGACTGATGAATATATGAGTCTTCTACACCAAGGTAGGTGAGTATAGATTCATCATCCTGACATTGAATGATGTTAATTGAAGGTGTATCGTCATCGATCATTTCAGGATATAGGAAGGGAAGAGTGGAAGGAGCCTCGCCCTCGTGTTGATAAGTTAGAGGCCCCAAGGAAATGGTGTTTATGAAAAAAGAAACTTAGGAGGGATAGATTCAGGATCCACCGACTCCATCAGTGAGGGTGGTGATGAAGTTGGAGTGGGTGAAGAAGGTGGAGAAGAGCTAGGGTCCTTAATGAGTTCAATGCGGGCTTATTTGACAGGTGGTTATGGACAGCTGATACCACTATGATCATTATGTTTGTGGGTGGTACATGGAATGGCGGTATGGCAGCATTGCTCGTAAAATCCAAAACCAAAACCCTTCCATGCACATTGGTGTAGGAAGGTGTCGGAAAAATGATGATTAGTAAGTGATTGGAAGTCAGCAGAAAAGGGGTGAGTTTGTAGTAGTGGTTCGGGTGTGTAAGTGGTGGTACCTAGTCCCCCATAGGTGAGACTGGTATAGAGATTAGGAAGACCATAAAGGAGGCACTCTCCTATGTAGTGATCATAGTGAGGGTGTTAGTGAAGACTTCCATACTCTTGTGGAGTAAGGAATGTGTTGACACTATACAGGTGGTACTCCCCCAGAGTGAGGCATTAAAAAACACCTTCCAAGGGATCAGTGGTTGGTATATAGGTAGCTAGAATGGATGATGTGTCAGAGGTCAATGCGGAGGTGGAGTTAATGGATTGGGAAGCTAATGGGTCAGCCATGGAGGTTATGGTAGTGGTAGGAATAGAGGAGGTATGTGTGGTAGAAGCAGTAGCTGTACTAGTAAGTGAAGGTGTAGGTGAAGAAGTAGCAGTTGTGGAGTAGTCGACTTAATAGGTATGAGCACATCATTGGGTCAACAAAGCATGTTTCATGTTTTAAAAGGTGATGGGTCAGCTGGAATTGTATAGGTGTGTCCTTCTTGTTCAAACTTTACAAAATGATGCAAAGGGGAAGGAACGTAACCCATGACACGAATCCAGGGTCTGCCAAGTGACAGGTGATATTGGAATTCCCCTTCCAAAACGTAAAACAATTCTGGAATAGTGCAGGGGCCCACGTGAATGTGGAGGATGACGGTGCCTAGTATAGAGGTGATAGCATCATTGAATGAATGCAACATGACCAGATGTTTATGCATGTAATTATTAGGTATGCACATTTGAGCGAATGCATGGGATGAAATGATGTTAATGCTAGCGCCCCCCATTAATCATCACACGACGTACCTATATGTCATCGATGTGGACAGAGATGAAAAGGATTCGGTTCGGGTCATCATTTTGGTGTGGCGCGATCTCTTCCTCTGAGAAGCTAAGGGAGGCCACTTGGTGAATAGGGTGGGGTGAAGATGAAGGTGGTAATTCGGTGAGAGAGGCTACATGATGGGGTGTGATAATGGAGGTCACAGGTTTAGGATCATTGTGTAAAACCTCAATAGATTGAAGAACCTCCATGAGAGCTTGATGATGGGATTTTGAGGTTTGGATGAGGTCATATAGGGACAATTTGAGGGGAGACTAGTGTAATTGTTTGAGCATGGTGTAATGTGTGACTCCATTAGAAATAGGGTACATGGGGCCACAGATAGTGATTCTAGGTATGGGTGTAGATGGTATGTTGGGTATAAGATTGGTTAGTGGATCAATTGCCTTTTCTTTACCCTTATCCTTCTGAGCATGTGTAGTGATGTGAATCATGTTGATCTGATGGGAGTTGGAAAACGAAGAAGGTGTAGGGTGAGTGGTATAACGAAACGATGGGCAAAAACCTAATGGAGGAGGAAAACCCTGTGAGGTGAGTTGGGCGCAACGACATTTGGGTGGTGGCATGGAAAGTTCTCTGATGTGGACCATGTTAATTTAAAATCTTGGGGGTGGCTCTAGGAGCTGTGAGGGTGGAGTTTGTGGTTGTTGAGTAAGCAGTGTGGGAATGGGTGTTGGTGAAGCAGGGTCCTCGTCGAGAAGGTTGTCATCGTCAAAGTTGGCTTTCGGTGGACACAACTGGATAAGGATGGTTTTTTAGGCCTTACAATTTTCCACATCATGCCCTGGCACACGATGGTATGCACAAATTTTGGTGTCATCAAACCCTCTTGGCTTGGGTTTGAGGGGGTCATAAGATCTGAGTGGCGGTAACATGATGACAGAAGTCTCAAGGAGGTTGGTTAGAATTTTGGCATAGGACCTTGCTAGTGGATCACAATGGGAAGTGAATGTGGGTTTGGGTGTAGGTGTAGTTGATTGTTGAGGAATGGTCTTTGGAAGAGGAGGAGCAGGTCAAGCCATGGGTTTGGGTGTCGGTTGTGTTGGTTTAGGTAGGGGTATAGTAAGTGAATGGGTAGGAGGGTGTGTGGTTGTTTTGATTACCTTAATGTGGGGTAGTGGAGTTTTGTTTTTGGATTGCACCTTCTTGGGTAAAGGCAATATGGGTGTATGAGGTCTAGAAGGAAAAGCATATGGGGGAAGAGGGCGAGTTACCCATGGGGATAACGGGGGTGCTGTGAAGGTAGATGACAAAAGTCGTGCTTGGGGTGTGAGAGACATCGACTGAAGTGTAGCGAGTAGTGTAGCAATAACTAAGGGTATTGGAGGTATGGGTGGTAAAGATACTACAGGTGTTGGTGTAAGTCATGTTAGGCATCTAAGGAGATTAAAGGTTTGTGAGGCAGGAATGGGATGTTGTGCTTTTGGTTTATTGATGGGTGGAGGTTACTTGACCATGTGGGGAAGCTGAGATCCTAAGATGGATGGGACAAGTGCAGGTGTGGTTGGCGCAACTGGGGTATGAGTTCTATGGGTTGGTGATTATGTTTAGGTGTCAGAGTAGGTGTGGTGTTGTCTTTGGAGGATGTAGCTAAATCCAGTTTGATAGGTGGATGAGTAAGGCTGGTAGTCAGGGTGACCCCTAAAGTGCTAATAGGTTTAGTTGAGGATGATGTCATAGGTGTGGGTTTGGGTTTAGATATGGATTGGGCTATGGGTAAGGGTGTGGTTTGAGCTATGACAGGTGTTATGAAAGGAGTTACGATAGAGGTAGTTGTGTTTGGTTTGATTGGTCGAAATATTTTTGGGTAGATAGTGGAGGTATCAGCTAGTGACCTCTGCATCTGCGTTAAGACCGGAAGTAGAAGACATCCCCATAGTAGGGCTCTATCCATATAATCTAAGTGATCAGCCAAATGTGAGAATGACATGTCTGTAGGTGGAGTTGATGAGGACCTAATGGTAATTCCAATAAAATGTATCTTAGAGACAGAAAATTGGCTAGTTTCAGCTTCCGTGGGTAAGAGAGCTGAAAGTAGGTCTGCAGGATTTTGGGTAGCGAATGGAGAATGCTCACCAAGAGGCAAAGGTATATTAACTGTGTCTATGGTAGGTGTAGAAGGTGATGAAAACTCCTCTATAAGTGGAGGAACGGATAGGTGCTCCTCTGTGGGTGGAGGAGGTACTGTGGGTAAAGGTTCTCTAAGTGGAGAAGCCAGGGGTGAGATGGTCTTGATGTTAGTGGAAGACTCCTCCATAGGTGATGAAGGAGATGAAAGGTGATCCTCTGCGGATGGAGGAGTAGGTGTGGTGGGTTCTAATGTGGAAGGAGGATTTCAGGCTAGGATTTCATCTATGGAAGGAATGTAAGGTAACTGGGAGGTGACAGGTATGTCATTAAAGATAGCGTGAACCTCATGGGTATGGGTATCATGAGTTGAGGTCTCACCGGTTTGATCAGATGAAGGGTCATGGTTGGGAAATGGTTTCTTGAAGATGTGTAGGTTTTGGTTGGTGGGTGCATTAGGATTATCCACGGTTAACTCACCTTTCTCGAGCATTTCTTGGACAATATTTTTGAAAGTGATGCAATTGCTGTCACTATGACCCTTTACTCGATGATAGTTATAGAATTCATGTTATTTATACCATGCGGGCATGGGGCGAGCAAGGTTGAAACCAGTGTGTGGTTTTATGGGTGGAAGAGTGATGGCTCCAGCTTTGATAAGATTTTCTAAAACATAAGAGTAAGGTTCCCCAATTAGGGTGTATTTCTGCTACTCTCATCTGAATTGAAAAGTTTGGATGGGTGAGAGATTAGATGAGGGGGTAGCTTGATTTGATGGATGAGCTGGGCCGGCCTTGAGTACCACTACATTAGTGGTTCCCTTAGCCTTTGAATAATTGTTTTGTGGTTTGGAAGAAGAAGAGGTATCATTCGATTTGAATGCCAAATTCTTATTGCGTAATTGGATTTTCTTCTCTTTGATGGCCTGAATCTCTAACTTTCGTGCCATAGTTAATGCTTCATTGAATGTTCAGAAGGTTTGGACCTGTAAGATCAGTGAGATATGTCTAGCACAAGCCTATGTGAAGAGCTCGACGAGTTCTATTTGTGGCAGTTGGAAGGTGAGTTAGTTGATCAAGCTACGCTAGTGAGTGACAAAATCTGTGATAGATTCGTCCTCATACTGACATGTGGAGTATAGGTCAGTCATGGTAACCTTCTTGATGATATTGATAGAGAAATGATCCAAGAAGGCTTGGGTTACCTGATTGAATGAGAATATGGAGTGTCTAGGTAACCCACTATACCAATCTAATGCAGGTCTAGTTAGAGACATGGGAAAGGTTCTTAAGAGCAAGGCATCATCATGAGTGATCAGATAACACCTGTGTTTGAACAACTGTAAATGTTGCTGCGGGTCTTCTTTGCTATTGAAATGATTGAATTTAGGCATTTCCCAATGCACGAGGTATGGGCGGATAGGAATGGATGGGTGGATGGGTTCGTTGCAAATCTCATCATACATGAGAGTGTTGTAGGAGATAGAAACTGATGCCTCTAACATCTGCATCTTGTCTAACATCAATTTGATTAGGTCATTGGTAGGTAGCGATGATTGGGTGCCTCCTGTAGCGTGAGAGGGTTGGTTTTGGGCATATAATGGGGGTGATACTCTAGTGTATGGTGCTGCAATGTAGGTTGATTGGGAAGAAGGCAGTGAAACAGGGGGTACATACCCTGAGTGAATAATGGAGGAAATGGGAGGCAGCTGATAGTATGTATATGGAGGTGGAAGGGTCATGATAACCCTAGTGGTAATGGGGGCTAATGATTATGGAATGGAAAGCACCACATTTTGAAAAGGGGTAGGGGTCACCTACACCAGAGGTGGTAGTGTAGCTACAAGTATGTGCGAGACATTAGGGGTGGATGAGGTTGCATTTTGGATAGTTGTCTAGGGTTTGGTGGATGTGGCAGGTGTAACGGAGGTGGTAGACATGATAGTCATAGCCAGTATAGGACCTAGCTGCAAAACGACTGGGGGTAAGGTAGATGCGGGTAGCACAAAGATAGATGGCGCTGATGTAGGTGTGGGAGCGAGAGCTAGGGGGATAGATACGGGCATGCCGTATATCAACTGACCTGAAGCATCTCAAGTGGACAAGTGGGAGAGGTAAAATTGCAAGGCGACAGGGTTTTGGTCAAGGAGTCGTGTGAACTCCTCATCTTTAGTAGTGATAGTGATAGGTTGGATGGGATCCATGACTGATGATAAAATGGAAGGTGGTGAAGGACTAGGTGGGAGTGGTTGACAACTGGCATGAAACACAAGTGCACTTGCTTGTCTTCGGGGTCAGCACCATGTGAACTAGTACTGATCAGGTTGGGATGCTTCTCTGTAAATGACATAGAAAACAATAGGAACAGGTTGTTGGAAAGTGAAATAGGCTAACCGATACCGGTTAATGAAAACTGATTCCGGTCAAGGGTATTCACTATCGGTCACTATAGAAAATGGTCAGTGAGTGAAAAACTAGGTAGATGGTCAAATCCAACAGGTATGCCAAATATGATGGCGTTTTACAATGTAAATGGGAATGATGGTAGTGTAGACACCAAATTTGTGTCTTACGACCCCTTGTGACCCGCATCTCATCTCGCAACCTAACCTCATCACCTAAACTTTACACAATGATTTATTAATTACCTTGTAATTGATAAATCCACCTCACCTCACCTGCCACCTCATTTTGCCACCTCATCATGACCTAGCCCTAACCCTAAACTAACCTAATTAAGATCTATGACATGGTCTAGACCTCACACTCATAACTAATGACCTCCTTACTCACACCTAAAACCGATATTCTAGTCACTTGACCAAGCCCGCAACTAATCTCTCAGGAGAAAAGCAGGGAAGGTGGGCTATTTTACTAAAAATAGCCTGCTTTTTCCTAACCGATGCCAGTTCCTACTCGACTGCCGTCGGTTACGTAACCGTCATCGGTTCCCTGTAAATGGGCTCCCAAAACCAAAAACAAAGGATCGGAATTTTATTTTTGGATCGAGAGAGAGCATCAGGATTTTGAATCAAGAGAATCCGGATCTTTACTTGGCTGAGCAGAGACAAGTGAAGAGACAAGAAGAGTTTGCAGCAAAGGAGATCAAGCCCAAGAATGTAACTGGATACCAGAGCCCTGTGATACTCAGCTGATCATCAGGAGGGAGATATCTCATCTTCTGTTTCTCAGGACATCCTACCTCAGTTCTGCCTTTGTCATCAGAGTTCTTGGACCTGCATCTTCGTCAATAACCAGTAAGTCACATCTTGCATGTCCTCTGTTAATAACACTTCTTACACCTTTTGAATCACAGTCCTTATAAATCCATCCCTAGAATCCACTACTCAGCGTGCAACATATTGCATCTAACCATCATTCATCTACCTCTCATCACCTCATTTCCTAATATCACCCATTTACTAGCCTTACAAATAACACAGCTACCAAACAACAACAAACACCCCACAAAATAACCAATCTACAGATCCTAAAACCCTACCGACATTGGTTACCAGTGACCGGCATCGGTTACCCTGACTCACAACCAGAAATCAGCCCTTCCCCTCACCTGTTTCAATGAAGTAGCTTAATTGATATTTTATAGTCTTTTGTGTTAATTCATATTAGCAGGGAAACTGACCACCTTCGAAAGGAAGTTTTATATTTCCTGGGGCCCAAGGCAGTTTCCTCATTTATTGTTTAATCAAAATCGTGTGGTCTTGTGTTCTTATTTGCAGGTAGTCCTTCCAAGACAAAAAGGAGTTCTTCGCAGTCAGCCTGATCTTTCTCTATGGTACGCGCACATCATCTCGACATTCTACAGGTATTCCTCCTAGCCCCCAACCCTTATCTGTTTCTAACAGGAACGAAAGCATAGAAGCAACTCTATTCCCAGAAGCCGAAACATTCTGAGCGAAACATTTTGGCACGCCCGGTGGGACCCATTTTGGGTTTCTTTATTTCTTGCTTGCTTTCATATAGGGAGCATACTTGCTGTTTTATTCTTCTAAAGATATTCACAAGGTATTTGTATAATTTCGGTAAAAGAACTTGCTTTGTTTTTACATCTTGCATTAGTGAAAGTCATCTCTTTTGCTTCATCGAACATCATTTTCGATTTGGGTTTAAAACACGTGCATTGCATTCCTGCTTGTTGTTTTCAATTCTAGTGAACGTAGATTAAGTAACAGGTCGTACACGTGGGGGTGATATCCACGGTATTGACAAGAAATTAATCTTACTTTCACTGCACAACACATACCGAATCACTTCACAATTAACACAACAGCTCAAAACATCCCCCCTTTTCCGCGGTATTCCTCCCCCCGATTGAGGTAACCTTATAAGCCAAAACAACTTGACATTTCCCCTAAGTCTTTTGTTTAGGATTGACATCATTCCGCGTCTAAAGGCATAAGCCCACAATAATTAAAATTAACCCTAGGGTTAGTCTCTGGATTTGCGTGTGCATCTTGCTTGTTTTTCAGTTCTGTTTTCTCTGTCATACTCTGTCTTCTGTGATCAATAATTTGACAAGTATACTAAACGTTGTTAAAAATAATGAGCAAATTAGCAGCTTTTTATATCTTGTTATACCCAGACTTCTTACACCGACATCGGTTACCTGACCGACGTCGGCTATAGTATAACCGACATCGGTTATTAGACCGATATCGGTTACTGTCTTTTCCAATTCCTGACAAACCAGCAACCTACCAATTTTACCAGTCTGAGTTTGTTTCTATTCCTGACAGATTGAAACCCTACTGTGAACTCCTGTCCATGGTTGTTATCACTCGAAAGCAAGCCGCCACCATGATTTCACATGCTTGCTCTGTTTCTTTGCCTGAATCACCCCCTTCACATTCTGTGGGGAATCCTACGGATACCAGCGAGGTTCCTAAAATTCCTGTGGGAGATAAGGAATTTGCCAAGTTTCTGGATGCTAATCCTAGTGTTGTACAATACTATTTGTCTCATGCCCCTGACCGTATGCCCGATGGTCAGCTCCTTGTTGGTATGCCTATTAGTATAGCTGCTCATTTAGCTCCCACTCCGCCTGATGACACCGCCTTGCTTCCCGCATCTTTAGCCCCGTCTCCCAATCCGATGGCTTCAGAGGTTCATACGACACAGATTAGCTTTCCTTTGGTTAATCTTGGACCCCACATATCATTACCACCGACTGCCCCTACCTCATCTCTCTTGCAGACCGCTCCATTCATGACTTGCTCTCTGCCACCTATCCACACGAGCTTTCCTTCTCAAGCTCCGCCTACCTTTTCATTCCCATACACGTATCCAGTGACCTCAACATCCTATATGGGACATCCCTATTCGGTCACCTCAACATATTCATCCTCCATACCTTATCAACACTTAACCCCACCATTGTCTAGCGGAGGCCCTTGGCCCAATTTGCCTCCGTTTACCACAACCACACCCTCATCTCATCCAACCACAGATTTCATCAAACAAATGATGGACAAAATGCATAATCTGGAGGCTTCTGTTTCAGTAAGTCGTAGCGCCTTGACATACGATCAAGTTTGTCGGGATCCTATTCACCCTTCTGTCCCCCTTCATTCATATCCTCCTCAATGGGAGTTGCCGAAATTTACTCGTTTTAATAGTAAAGAGGATCCTCAACAACACTTGCAATCATTTAGACATGCTTGTTATTTGATTGCTCATGATGATGCCTTGTTACTCCGCACCTTTCCCATGTCCTTATCAGGACCCGCCTTGGAGTGGTACAGTGCTTTAACCCAGCACTCAATCTTCTCTTTTAACTAACTAGCCCAATCTTTCTTGGATCATTTCTCCATTAACATTTCCAAGAAAGTATCTATCACCGACCTTTATGCCATCTGACAATTCAAAGACGAATCTATCGCAGATTTCGTTGGACGATGGCGTGGCCTTATCAACCAACTTACATATGCCTTGCCTCAGGCTGAACTTATCGAACTTTTTATGCGGGCCTGCACTAAGCACATCTCTCCTACCCTCCAAATTCAAACTTTCCGTACATTTGATGAGGCCTTTACCATGGCTTGGAAATTAGAAATTCGAGCCTTAGAAGAAGAGAAATTGTGGTTGCGCAACAAAAACCCCAATTTCCGAACTCTAGATTCTACCAATAAGCCAAACACCACCCCTCCTCACGCATCCACTTCTTCGAAATCAAAAGGATCTGTCCATGCGGTGATGGTCAAATCTCAAACACCGTCTAATACCCCACCAAAAACCACCTATAAGTACAAAGCCGAGCCCATCAATTACACTCCCTTGGGAGAAACTTATGGTGTCATCTTGGAAAAATTGCTCAAAGCCGGAGCTATCACCTTACCTCCTGTTAAACCCCACTTCAGGTTTGATTCCACCCACGCTATACCTTCCTGGTACAAAGAAAATGAATTCTGTAACTTTCACCGTGTAAAAGGACATAGTCATGAAAACTGCAAGATGTTGAAAAACATAGTGCAGGAAATGGTTGATGCAGGTGATATAACCCTCGATAATCCTAATGCCCCTACCAACCAAAATTTGAAAATATTCAACAAACCATTCCCAAATCACTCTTCTAACAGTAACATAAACCAAGATATCTTAGCTGACGAAAGTGTTCATGAGATCCATGCAGTCTTTGACTCCCAGCCAAAAGCCTCTATCGAGAAAATTTTGAATCAAGCCTCTTCACTAACGCAGGGGCCCGAACATCCTTCACCACCATCAAACCAAGGCAAAATCATTCCTTTACCCATAAAGGAGTTAACTGCCCAGACTTTTCTTCTCATCGATGAGTCTTCTTATACCACATCCCTACAAGACTGCGAACGGATGTTATCTAACTTATCTATTTCCCAAACGTCTCCTCCTACCGTTCTTGCTGCACAAGAGGAAGGCTCGCCACTCCTTTTGTCATTCTTAGACAAGAAATCTCTTGCACCGACATCACCAAATTCTTTAACCATAACAGACCCTCTCAAACATGCCCTCCTGCCTATTAGTTCTTCATCACCTAAATCTTTTCAACGACCAGTCGACCTCTTAACATCTATTGATACAGTGCCTCATCTACCCCCTGTATCACACCCACAGTGGACTGGTATCACAACCCGTCTTTCTTCCATACAAAATTTACAATTCACGCTTGAAGACTATTATTCTCCAGAAGATAGACGAGTCCTATGGGAATGTTTGAGTACCCCATATTCTACTCAAATGCAGATGACCGATCCAAATACCTCTACCATATACCCGAAGTGTTTACAGAAACTCAAAATGCCTATGTCCTCATCTTCATCCCCCGAATCTCTACCAAGTATCTCATCCACCTCTATTAACCTAACCAAATCTTCCCCTACACTTGGGACCTCACCAATACCCAGCCTAACACACCCGCCTAAGCGACTAGATTTATCCAAAAATAAAGTCGCCCCGCCACTTAGGAGACAAACTCCATCCATGCCTCTATCACAATCAAAACCATCATCGTCACACCTACCTTCCATATTGGGACCTCATCCCTCCACCTTGCATCAATATATCATACCTCTTACATTTTCTTCAAAACGACCTATGCCTCTTACACCCATACAGAGATCAAAGGATATATCAACGTTGTCACCCCACGTATCCTGTCCACCCATCAACCCTAAACAAACTCCATCATCAAAGGATTTATTTTCTGTCACTCCCCTTTCTCCGTGGTTGTTCCCCGCTACCACGTCATCTGTAGCCTCATCATCTAACCAGCTGAACGTAGCTCCTGCGCCAAAGAAACCACGTTTAGTGAAAACCACGTGTCAACACCCCTTGGCTAAACCACCACCCGTACGAACCAACCATGCCCAAACATTACCAAAACCCATACAACCAATGCCCTCATCCTCCTCCGATTTTGACCCACTCAAAGGATCTTATGCCAAAATCCTTGCTATGTTGGTGGAGAATGCGACCATTTCCCTACCCCCACTTAGACCTTATGACCCATCTAAACCTCGACCTATAGGTTATGATGAGTCTAAAATCTGCACTTATCACCGCACACCAGGACATGATGTGGAGGGATGCAAAGCTTTAAAAACCATCCTTCGTCAGTCACCTCTCTCAGATAGAAAGGTTAAGAAAGACAACTTACGAAGGGAGAGACCTTTAGCTTCAATTCCCTCTCCTATACCATCTGTCCCCGCCTCACCAAGATCTATCATTATTACAACCCCACCTCTTGAAGACCATGATTTATCCCAACCATCTTCCTCATCTCAGGTCTACGAGATTAATATGATTAGTGTTGCTACTCGAGCGCAGAAAAACAACGAGAAAGCAAAAGAAAGCACACCTGCGTCCTCTCTTTCTCCTTCCACCATCCCGATCGCACCACCACCCAAAGTGGTTGTTCGTGGACCCGCTTACCCCGTCTCTAATGGAGTTTCCCATCGAGCCATGATCAAACAGCTTCACCAATCACCCGTAAAAATGACACTTTATGATCTAATTCAGACTTCTGAATCTCATCGACAAGCTCTCGTTGAAATTCTTCAAGGGATCGAGGTCTTACCTAATGAAACCCTGCCTGTTACCTCCATTCTTACACCCAATCACGTTGCTTCTCTCACCAAACAATCCACTGCCCCAACTTCTTCTGTCTCTGTACAACAAGCTGCTGCAGTCAGTTTCTCCGAAGACGAAATTGTTGACTTTGGTACAGAAGATCCTGACCCTGCTCTTTTCATCTCAGCTTACGTCCGGACATTCGGGTACGTCGTGTTATGATTGACGGGGGCGCTAGCCTAAACATCATCTCTTCAAAAGCCTTCCAACAAATGAATATCCCTTCTAGCTACATGTGTGCCAATCCCATCATGTTGCGGTCATTCAATGATGCTATTACCTCTACCTTAGGCACCGTGATCCTTAACATTCGTGTAGGACCACGTACTTTACCCGAACTCTTCTATGTCCTTGAGGGAGAGTTCCAATACAATATATTGCTAGGTCGCCCTTGGATCCGGGCTATGGGATGCGTTCCCTCAACCTTACATAGATGCATAAAATTTGAATACGAGGGGAAGTCCTACACCGTAAAAGCTGATCCTCCCCCCTTTAAAACCTGCAATATGATATACCGCCCTAATGATGTGCTTGTACCAATCAAGACACCCATTCATTCAACCCAACCATCCTCTTCAAATGTGCCTCAACCATCCACCTCAACCGCACCTACACCTTCAAATGAAACCACTGTCGCAAAAACCACTTCCCTTCCTGCAGCTAATATCCCAACCGCAGACCCCTTAGTAGATGTTTTTCAACGCCTTACGCTGGGGGAGTATCGCCTATATAACGTTAGTTCTTTCCATACCCCACAGGAGTACGGACAGGTACATGCACATCCTACCTATGACCGTCGTGTGGGGGAAGTAATCCCCTACGGACCACCTCACTACCGCACTAACCTAACATATGGGGGTGTCGACGCATCTTCCATTGCCCCTGAGCCCCCTCTTGGTGTGGTTCCTTTCCAATTCGATTTTCAATACCTGACAAATCATCGTTTCGCCCTCACCTTCTTGACTCGCTGTGCTTGGAAAGGCTTTGGTTTTGGTCTTTATGAACAAGGCCGACATACAATCATCCCCGTAACTACACGCAAGCACAATGATCGTAGTGGTCTCGGATTTCTGGGAACACTTACACCGAAGGAACCTCGTGTCAGTTGTCTTCTAGAAGACAACGACGTCACCCCTACCGAACCATCATCACCCATTTTGCCTTTGTCACCCACAGAGTCGATAGATCCTGAATCTATCCCTCCTAACTTTTTTTTTTCATAAATGCTATCTTCCTAGGTCCTCTCACTTATCAACGCGATAATGAGGACACCTCTTCTATCCCCCTTCTGTATCCAGACATGATTGAAGAGGACTCACCTTCAATTAACGTTGTTGAATGCCAGGATGATGACTCCATCCTCACTTACCTTGGCGCGGATGACTCTTATATTCAACGCGCCTTACCATCTGAAACTCAAACCATGCTGAACGAATCTACTATTGAAATCAACATCCACACGGAGGAGGATCCTCACATTGTGAAGATCGGACAATCCCTTAACGCATCAGAACAAGTCGCCTTTACTACCTTTCTCCGTGCTCGCAACCAAGCTTTCGCTTGGTCCTACGCTGACATGCCAGGAATTGATCCTGACATTGCCGTCCATAACATTACACTGAAACCCGATTCCAAACCAATTAAACAGAAATTGAGAAAAATGCATCCACGCATTGCCCTCTTGGTCAAAGAGGAGCTTCAACGACTTCTTTCTGTTTCCTTCATTTTGCCTATTGACTATCCTCAATGGATTTCTAACATCGTACCTGTCACTAAAGCGACGGGGGGACTTTGGATATGCACGGATTTCTGGGATCTCAACCTCGCTTGCCCTAAGGATGACTTCCCCCTACCTAGTATTGACCAACTTGTTGATCTCACTGCAGGCCATGAGATGCTCTCTCTCATGGATGGCTTTTCAGGATACAACCAAATTTTGGTTGCACCCGCCGATCAACATAAAACTACCTTCATAACTCCTTGGGGAACCTTCTGTTACCGTGTAATGCCATTTGGCCTTAAGAATGCTGGTGCAACCTATCAGCGGGCTATGACCTACATTTTTCATGACATTATGCACACTATCCTTGAAGATTACGTCGATGATCTTCTTGGCAAATCTAAACATCGCAGTGAACATCTCGATGTTTTAACCATTATTTTTGATCGCCTGTTACAATATTCTGTCCGTCTTCAACCAAAGAAATGTGTCTTTGGTGTCCTTTCGGGAAAACTTCTCGGCTTTATTGTCTCTCTGCGTGGCATTGAGGTCGACCCATCTAAAGTCAAAGCTATTCTAGAAATGCCCCCACCTACCAATCTTAAACAATTGCGTAGTTTACAAGGTAAGCTCCAATCTATCCGACGTTTCATCTCCCAACTCTCGGATCGATGTCAACCTTTCCATCACCTCCTTAAAAAAGACATTGACTTTCAATGGAGTGAAGAGTGCCACCAAGCCTTTGAGGCTCTCAAAGCTTATCTCTTGCAGCCACCCGTGCTTATCCCACCCCAGGACGACCGCCCTTTCTACCTTTATCTTTCCGCCACCGACCACGCTGTAGGGGCCATGCTTGCACATCGTGACTCTGAGAATCGAGAACAAGCCGTTTATTATATAAGTCGTACTTTGGTGGACTATGAGACTAGGTATACACATGTAGAAAAGTTGTGCCTAGCCCTATCATTCGTGGCCACCAAACTCCGACACTACCTTCTGAATCACAAAACTTTCGTCATCACCAACACGGACCCCATCCATTACATGTATGCCAAACCTCATCTAAACCAACGCATCGCCAGATGGCTCATGCTCCTCGCCGACCTCGACCTTGAGTTTGTCCACCAGAAATCAATCAAAGGACAAACCATCGCAGACCAACTTGCGGAAGCCCCTTTACCAGGGGAACAATTTACCAATTTTACATTCCCCGACGAACTCATCGCCACTCTTTCACTCAGGGAGGAGTCGTATCCAATGACCCTCTTCTTCGATGGATCCAAATGCCAGCGCGGCGGAGGAGCCGGCGTTGTTCTCATTCCTCTCGACGCTGAGCCTATGCCTCTCTCATTCCGACTCGATTTCCCTTGCACTAATAATACAGCGGAATACGAGGCCCTTGTTCTGGGTCTCCAAGTTGCGTTACACTTAGGTATCAAATCTATCAATATTTTTGGCGACTCTCAATTGGTAGTCAATCAAGTTATGGGCATCTACCAATGCAAAAATGAGGAACTTCAAAAGTACAAACACTACGTGGATTCACTTCTAGCCTTATTTACTCGCTATTCTATCCAAACCATTCCCCGCTCCACTAACAAATTTGCGGATACTATGGCTTGCTTAGCCTCGCAAATTCCAGCTTCATCAACTGACTCTGACATTTTCGTCTTGGTCCAACAACTCTTTGCCCCATCTTATTCAGCCTCGGTTGTTTGTACGATAAATAATGTGTCTGCTAATTCGCAGGATACCTGGTATCACCAATTTCATGACTACCTTACAACCTCTATTCTCCCATCTGACCTTACTAGTACCGGAAAACGCGCGTTTCTTAAACACGTTTCTCGTTATGTTGTTATGGGGGGACTCCTTTATAAACGTGGCTTTGATGGCATCCTCCTTCGATGTCTCACCGGTGCGGAGGTCACCCATACCATCCAACAAGTCCATGACGGTATTTGTGGCAGACATTTTAGCGGCCTTGCCGTGGCCAAACGAATCCTTCGCCTAGGTTATTATTGGCCTACTCTTAATAACGATTGCTACGAATATGTTAAGCGTTGTGTTATGTGTCAACAACATGCCAACCTTCAACATACTCCTAGCCACCCGCTACAGGTCACCCGAGATCTTTGGCCTTTCTCACAATGGGGTTTAGACCTTATTGGTGAGATTCATCCGTCCTCTTCACAACGTCACCGATGGATTATCACAGCAACCGAATATTACACAAAATGGGTGGAGGCTATTCCGCTCATTTCAACTAAAAAAGAAAAAATTGTAGAGTTCATTAACCACCACATTATCTGTCGTTTTGGTGTTCCTCATCGCCTGATAACAGATAATGGAAAATCTTTCAAAAACAAGTTGTTGTAGGACCTTTGCGACAACTTTGGTATCAAACTCAGCTTCTCATCACCCTACTATCCACAAGCAAATGGACAAGCTGAATCCTCTAATAAAACCCTAACCAAAATCCTCATGAAAGTTGTCAATGAATCCGGAAGAAATTGGCATGATCACATCCCCTTTGCCCTTTGGGCTTATCGTACTAGCATTCGTACCTCCACTAATGCCACACCTTTTTCTTTGGTATATGGTACCGAGGCTGTCCTGCCTCTCGAAGTACAAATACCCTCCCTTAGAATATCTCTTCAGGATATTCTCACCAACGATGATTTCCGCCAAGAGCGGTTAGCCCAATTGGAGCTTCTTGACGAGCGTCGTCTTACAGCTCTTGATCACCTCCAAATCTATCAAAAACGTATCAAGCGTGCTTATGATAAGCGACTTCATGAGCGTACCTTTAAGGTTGGTGATCTTGTCCTCAAAGAGAATCAACATGTAACCAAACTAGAAAAGAGCAAACGTGGAAAATTTGCTCCTAATTGGATTGGGCCTTATATAATCACTCACACTTATGGATCAGGCACTTATCGTTTAGCTTCGCTTAATGGTAAACCTGAGCCTGAACCCCTTAATGCCTTGCATCTTCGACCATTCTACTGTTGAATTTAGTGTTATATCACTTCTTATCTACCTGCCGCTCGTCCCTTGAGCTCACTTACCACCACATACACTTTGTTTCCTACACCTCATAATAAAAATCAAGCTCACATAGTTTGATTCTCACTTCACCTCAGCAATGCCTTCCCTTTTTAGTCTAGTCCATGACTTCAAAGTATTAAAATAAGCCGTATTCTTATGGGATTTTCTTGAGTCAAACTTCCTACAAAAACTAGATGCTTCACGTCAAAAGGACATCTAGCTATCTACCTTATATATAGACTGCTCCCTCGAAGGACAGCTATATGCCAAACTATTGCTGCTATTATATATAGACTGCTCCCCCGAAGGACAGCTATGCACTAAAATCATATCTGCTACTATAAATAGACTGCTCCCTCGAAGGACAGCTATACACAGTCAGCCTTTATCAGAAGCTTCTCGCATTGATCAGCTTTGTGAAGACCTCAAGAATAGTACAATCAATATCCCTTGTAGACTTCCCGCATCGATCAGTCTATATTCAGTAAAATAAAAGCCTCATTCAAAAGAACTTTTGAGTCATGGACTTGTCTATTTAGGGTAGGTTCTCTTTCGTCAGAACACTCACTTTGTAACAAGTTCTCTGTACCTCAGTTATATCATCCACCTCACCTCACCATTTGTTTCAACTCAAGGGACGTGACGTACACCCGATATATTGTGATCATACAACTCTTTTCACCTATTGACTTCTCGTCTATGCACGGTACCTAGGGCTTCAAGCTCGTTCTACGTTGTGTGGTTTGTTTAGCTCTTTTCACCTACGGAGCACTCTTTCCTCTTTGCCTCGCATCTAGGATTGTGTGTTGATCTTAATCAGGACATGGTTCCCTTCTACTTGGGTAGGCTAACTTTCGCTTCCCTTATACCTTTTACAACATCACCAATTCATTACCAACACCAACAACCTTACCTTACCAATATTAATATCAATATTTTTACCAACCAACCAATTGCCTAAACCGTACCAAATTGCCTAAATTCACCTCTCCCTGGTCCTAAGGGAGAACTACATCGGTCTGAGGCCCCTCCTTGCTTTGTGCAATGGGCTATGTAGGCAGCACTTCGGAGACATGGGGTCTCCCAAGGTTAGCTCGACCATCCCCTACCATAACCTATCATGTGTGGTAAATATAAATATTTTTGTGTATTTCTATTTAATCACATTCCTCTTTATCCTTTTTCAAAACACCAAAAATCACAACGCAAACATTCTTATTATTATCATAACTCAAATCAACATACATATTCAGTTTTATTTAGATGTTAAACAAATACGTCTTCTCTATCATCGACACGCAGGTCGGCATCCTTATTTATTCTTATACCTCGATAACATTTACTTAGACCCTCACGACTCATCCCGAACCCAGGAGATGATCGTGATCGTCGACGCCTCTCGCCGGGCCTCTCCGTCCTCAAAGGTACCATGGCTATTGGTACCGCCCACTGATCTGCCAATCTCTCCTGTAACATATGAATACGCCCTCTCGCATGGAGGAATCCAGCCTCTAGTCTCTCTGCTCGTGACTCCGCAACCGCTAACAATCCTCTTGTCTCATTCATCTGTGTTTGGAGCTGATGAACTAAACTCTGCAGACGATCTCTCTCCGCTGTAATCACAGCTATGTCAGGGCGATCACGTACACCTCGCAGCTCTGCTACCCACCATAACCTATAGGCCTCTGTCGTTCCTGCATCCATTACCCTGCGATCGGCTGCTATCTCCTCTGGCCCTTCTGGAGGTGTTGGCCGGGGAGGTGAGAATGCTGCCTCGGCGTCGATCCTCATATATGGTCTATAAGCCAGGGGTATATCCTACACAAATCCAAATTGTCACCGCACGCGATCTAGAGGAATCCTCTCATACTCACCTGGTCTGTGCCCTGCGATCCACCTCAATCGCTCTACACCCCTCAACTCCTCAGCTATGTTCTCTGTTACCATATAGTTCCCGTAAGGCCTCCAACAGATATCCGCAATCGTCACCCTCTCCCATACCTGCCTGTAATACTCAATGTCACCCGTCACGGCCTGGGATCTTGCCTCTTGTTCTGTCTGGACCCATCGTCTGAATCCCAACCTCTGTACTCCGGTCTCTCCTGACTGGATGGGTCGGCCTATTGGTCACACACAAACAATGTGCTCATAGGCCCAACAGTGTAATAAGTATGAACAATCCAGTGTCGTCCTGTGATTTCACCTACAAGCCCATAAACCCCTGTATTGCTCCGCCAAATATGCAGGTGCCCATGCAAAAGTCACGTTCCTTTCTATCATCTCCCAAATAACACACATCAATGCCTTTGGAAATCCCCCCATCCGCCCTCGGTAATGCATAATACCCTACATCATTAATATCACTAACCTATGTGCTCCTCCCGTCCGGCCCGACCCAAGGCCTCAACCTACCTATCCCATGGCTGTGCCCAAGGCCTCCCCAACCTATTGGTGTTACTGGCCTCTCGACCCACCTAACCAACCATTTATAAATAGCCCGACCCAAGGCCCAAACCCCGGCCATGACCCAAGGCCTCAACTTACCCATCAACTTGGCCCGACCCAAGGCCTCAACCTACCTATCCGGCCCGACCCAAGGCCTCACCCTAACCATTTGGCCCAACCCAAGGCCGCAACCCCAACAACTTGGCCCGACCCAAGGCAACCTACCGCATCCGGCCCGACCCAAGGCCTCACCCTAACCATTTGGCTTGACCCCAAGGCTGCCACCCAACAACTCCCGACCCAAGGCCTCAACCTACCTATCCGGCCCGACCCAAGGCCTCACCCTAACCATTTGGCCCGACCCAAGGCCTTGGCAACCTACCTATCCGGCCCCAACCCAAGGCCTCACCCTAACCATTTGGCCCGACCCAAGGCCGCAACCCAACCATCTGGGCCCGACCCAAGGCCTCAACCTACCTATCCGGCCCGACCCAAGGCCTCACCCTAACCATTTGGCCCGACCCAAGGCCTCACCCTAACCATTTGGCCCGACCCAAGGCCGCAACCCAACAACTTGGCCCGACCCAAGGCCTCAACCTACCTATCCGGCCCGACCCAAGGCCTCACCCTAACCATTTGGCCCGACCCAAGGCCTCAACCCAACTATCCGGCCCGACCCAAGGCCTCAACCTACCTATCCGGCCCGACCCAAGGCCTCACCCTAACCATCCGGCCCGACCCAAGGCCTCAACCTACCCATCTGGCCCGACCCACAGCCTCACCCTACCTATCCGGCCCGACCCAAGGCCTCACCCTACCCATCCGGCCCGACCCAAGGCCGTAACCCAACAACTTGGCCCGACCCACGGCCGTATCACTTCAATACCTTACCCAACATCAACAACATACACTTTTATCCACCCATCATGTAGCTTTTTGTTCCATCGAGCTCACCTGTTCGTGTTTTAGCATGATTAGGGTCCCTGACTTGATCTGTCGACCAACTTTGCCTAGACCTAGACCGTGACGTTTATCTCAACCAAACCAACCATTTGGTACTGCCGAACATGCCTAAACGTTCCTGTACCTTACCTGTTATATACCCTGGAGCTACTTCCTATGCCTTGGATACCAGGATTATATCACCCTTGTTTGGATAAACTATCGACCTTTGCCTATGCATTGCTGGTTTGCTCGTCAAATCATGTACCCTAGTCGCACTATTGCATTTCAACGTGCGTCTGCTTCCTTGGACTTACCCCACCTTTTCCCCATCATCTCTACACCATTTACCCTTTATCAACCCTATCCCTGATTTCAAGTTCTCTCAATCTGTGATAGATTTGAGGGGGATTACCTATACCCTTAACAGGAGAAACCACTTCATATTATTGTCCGTGCAGCTTTACAAAACAAGCTACACGACAATAAGGGGCTAATGTAGACACCAAATTTGTGTCTTACGACCCCTTGTGACCCGCATCTCATTTCGCAACCTAACCTCATCACCTAAACCTTACACAATTATTTATTAATTACCTTGTAATTGATAAATCCACATCACCTTACCTGCCACCTCATTTTGCCACCTCATCATGACCTAGTCCTAACCCTAAACTAACCTAATTAAGACCTATAACTTGGTCCACACCTACACCCATGACTAATGACCCCTTTCTCGCACCCAAAACCGACCTTCTAGTCACTTGACCAAGCCCGCAACTAATCTCTCGGGAGAAAAGCAGGGAAAGTGGGCTATTTTACTAAAAATAGCCTACTTTTTCCTAACCGATACCGGTTCCTACTCGACCGCCGTCGGTTACGTAACCGCCATCGGTTCCCTGTAAATGGGCTCCCCAAACCAAAAACAGAGGTCGAAGGATTTTTGGATCGAGAGAGAGCATCAGGAGCGATCAAGAGAATCTGGATCTTTACTTGGCTGAGCAGAGACAAGTGAAGAGACAAGAAGAGTTTGCAGCAAAGGAGATCAAGCCCAAGACTGCAACTGGATACCAGAGCCCTGTGATACTCAGCTGATCATCGGGAGGGAGATATCTCATCTTCTGTGTGTCAGGCCATCCTACCTCAGTTCTGCCTTTGTCATCAGAGTTCTTGGACCTGCATCTTCGTCAATAACCAGTAAGTTACATCTTGCATGTCCTTTTAATAATACTTCTTAGACTTTTGAATCACAGTCCTCACAAATCCATTCCTAGATCCACTACCCGGCAACATATTGCATCTAACTATCCTTCATTTACTTCTCATCACCTCATTACCTAATATCACCCATATACTAGCCTTACAAACAACACAGCTACCCTACAACAACAACCACCCCACAACACAACTAACCCACAGATCCTAGACCCTACCGATATCGGTTATCAGTAACCGGCATCGGTTATTGTGGTTCAAAACCAGAAATCAGCCTTTCCCCTACCTGTTTCAACAAAGCAACTTAATTGATATTTTACAGTCTTTGGTGTTAATTCATATTAGCAGGGAAACTGACCACCTTCGAAAGGAAGTTTTATATTTCTTGGGCCCAAGGCAGTTTCCTCATTTATTGTCTAATCAAAATCTTGTGGTCTTGTGTTCTTATTTGCAGGTAGTCCTTCCAAGACAAAAAGGAGTTCTTCGCAGTCAGCCTACCATCTCGACATTCAACAGGTATTCCTCCTAGCCCTAACCCTTATCTGTTTCTAAAAGGAATGAAAGGATAGAAGCAACTCTATTCCCAGAAGTCGAAACATTCCGAGTGAAACAGATAGTGATAGGTTGGATGGGATCCATGACTGATGATAAAATGGAAGGTGGTGAAGGACTAGGTGGGAGTGGTTGACAACTGACATGA
Organism: Taxus chinensis; assembly: GCA_019776745.2. Classification (NCBI taxonomy): domain Eukaryota; kingdom Viridiplantae; phylum Streptophyta; class Pinopsida; order Cupressales; family Taxaceae; genus Taxus; species Taxus chinensis. Next base: position 27,761,616 of record CM034149.1, on the reverse strand, counting down.
AGCACAAGTGCGCTTTCTTGTCTTCGGGTTAGCACCATGTGAACCAGTACTGATCAGGTAGGGCTGCTTCTCTGTAAATGACATAGAAAACAATAGGAACAGGTTGTTGGAAAGTGAAATAGGCTAACCGATACCGGTTAATGAAAACTGATTCCGGTCAAGGGTATTCACTATCGGTCACTATAGAAAATGGTCAGTGAGTGAAAAACTAGGTAGATGGTCAAATCTGACAGGTATGCCAAATATGATGGTGTTTTACAATGTCAATGGGAATGATGGTAGTGATAGGGACTGTGAAAAGTGGAAGAAAATGAATAAAATGTCCTTTTGGGTAGGTTAACAAAAGGACCTAGAACCGACGTCGGTTGGGTATAACCGACGATGGTTAGAGGTAATCGACAATGGTTACTGTGAAATTGAAACAATGATGAAAGAAAAGTGGTTGTGAATGAAAATATGATGTAGAATCAGACCCAAAATTTTGAGAATGATGATAATATGGCCCAGGCACACTCAGGTGAAGCCGGAACAAACTAGATGTGATGAGGAGCATGTAAGGATGAAAAATAAAAAATGAAGAATGTGATCTCTCACCTCAAAATGCAAACCAAGTACCAACACTCTTGCTTCTAAATTTGATCCTAGGCAGTGCCTATGGTCTAAGTAGGGAAAAGGATCAATGCCAAATTATATGTAACTAATTTACAGGACTGATTCATGAAGGTTATACAAATAGAGTTGGTTAAGTAGACTATGCTTATCAAACATTGTCACACCTCTGATGGCTAGATTTGAAAGATAAAAGTTGCAGGTATCCTTATGGTGGGGGCAGGCTTCATTCTCATGTATAAGTCCATAAAGACCTCAGCTAATGTTAGCAAAAACTTGCTAATAGCTCTAAATTCAAAAGCTGCAGATCAATGCATAGGTGTTCAAGAATGGAAAGATGTTCATTAGGACATATGAACTTGTTTTGAATTTGTGTATATCTCCCGCATTGTAAGCCTCAACATATCGAGATTGAGAGATCTAGGCCTTCATATTCATTCCTTGTAGGTTGGACCATCAATTGGGCTATAATCTAGATTCCAGGCTTGACAGGTTCTTGCACTGAAATGTACATGGGAGAAGAAAATTGGGGATAAAATAGAATGCAATGCACTCATTTTTAAGCCACTAAGATTAACCCTGTGAAGTTGGATGACACAATGAGATGAAGCTACTAAGAGGTATGCTCTTTGCAACATAGAAGGCTTGTAGAATATAGGTAGGAAGTGGGGACTTTTTAATGACATCTGTAATGGCAAGTCTTCCTTTAGAGTAAATAGAAAGAAAAGGTGGGTTACCAACCTCAATAGAGCTACTAGTGTATGCTGTGTTGAAGAAAACTGAGAAGAAGACAGAAGAATTTTTCATTAGGAAGTTATTGTTATTAATGTAAAGAAGGATGGATGGATCCCACCAGTAAAAACCATATTTAGATGTTTGGTTTAAATGATCTAGATCAAAAATTCATAGAATTATTGAATCACTAATGATAAATCCAGGGTAGAGCAGAGGTGTAGGCCTTGAAATACTTGTGGATAATGTAGAGTTAATGAGCTGCAACCAGAGCGAAAGCCGCTTCTGAATCCACATCCTCCATTATGAGATCATCCCTTTCCATGGCCCTCATGATGGGTAAGCTACTCCCAATGGTGACCATCCTAGGTTTCCAGAAAATTTTGGCTCCTATATGGAGTAAAAAACTATACACACCTATAATTACGCCCAGAGACAATTTAAATACTTAAATTGTGGTAATTATCCCCTTTCTAGAAAAATCAACGATTTTTAATCTTTCATACATGTAATGCCTTGGTCACCTCATATCATCATTGGGGAGGATGTAGTTGCACTAACATAATTAATGGAGTTGCCGAGGTACCCAACAAGATAATCTAATTGATGACCAATGCGTTACGATAATATCACAACTTCTGAAATAGACTAATTAATTATGCCTCATCAAACCCCAAATAGCTTTCCACAAGCCATGTAACCAATAAAGCTCCTCGAATTGATCCATTTGTTTCTTCAAATCCACTTACCTACATAGCCTACAATCAAAAACAAGAAATTAAAAAAAAACTCTAATTGGCTTATACAAAAAAAGACCTACAAAAAAAACACATACAAATCCTTTGATTGATATGAGGAAGATATTCCTAACTTCACCATGACTTGCTAAACATGTATTAAACCCTCCTAAAGAAAGGTCTGCCACAAGTTGTAAGAAAGGAACCTTATCCATGTGCTAGTCATGGCATATTACATCTTATCACACATGGTCATGAGAATGTAATGAGTCCTTTATCCTTTGGGCTATATAAAGAGCCCTCCACCTATGCTGCAAACTTACACCTAAACTATATCTGTGTAGATTGCAAATTAATAAGCGCATAATTATGCAAATCCACTAAGAGCTTACACCTTGCCCTTTAGAGAAATGACCAGTGGAATTTTCAAGAGTTAACCCTATTGTCTTCCATAGGGAGGATGGTCTGGGTCAGAATTGGAGGAATGAAAAAAATGTAGTTATTGTTTCCCAGATCAATGAGTAGCCCCCATATCCAAGGTTCTTGGAACATTAAGGACAACTCCATTTTCCTCATCTTCACCTGCTGCAAATACTTCACCTTAGGTCCATTCATAAAAATTGCTAAAAAAGAAAACAGGACTACAAGAAACTTTAGCCATCCTCATCGCGTTCAACTTAGTTTGAAATGAAAATATGCTTAGCATGTCAACCCTTGTATAAATGTCCAAAAAAATGCATGCTCATAGGGCAGTTTATGAACAATGGCTGGAGCTGCAGATTGAAGAACTATTTTAGAGAATCGGTAGTGAAAATGATTGTTTCCCATCTGATCTCAGTATTCAGCAAAGTATCCGGTGCAAACATTTGGCAGTGTTCCAAAGGGCCATACTCCATCTGTAAATTGCACTGTAAATTCAAAAGCATTTGTAGGCAAAGGATTAGTCTTGGTTACTAAGCTCTATTAATTCAAAGCCATGTTGACCTAACTGGATTTTTTTAACAATATTATGTTGAGTTTGCATGATAATGAATCTTCATTGCATGTATGAAGGAGGTGACCTGCTGTCATAAATTGGAATTGAGGGGAGATAATTTTATGATCCTGTCACAACTTGTTGTTCATGTTAAAAACTTACTATTTAAACATTTTACATACTAGTTTTGTCAATTTCTTGAATTGGTTGGAATTCTTGAAAATGTAGGTTACTGTAAATTGATAGTGATAAATTCTTAAATATGACTATAAAAATATGGGTGGGTTGTCTAATCAAAATTTAATCTTGAGTGAGATAAATTGTTTTAACAATGAAATAATCATATTTTCATTTTTCAAAAACATTAGCTTAAATATAGGAAAGCATCAAAAGGAGAAATATTATTGGTTTGTAAGATTCAAAGCATTTGCAAATTGAAGCCTATAATATTTCAATGCCTCTTGAGCAGTATAAAAATAGTATAAACACAATAGTGCTGAGTATTCTATTTACATATGGAGATGATGGTGCTAGTTCCATTGCTACTAAAATTTAAATATTGGTGATTAAATTTCAAGATGGTCATCATGTTTTCATTTGTAAAATTTACTTATACAACATTCTAAATGCTAGTTTTGTCAATTTATTAAAAAAAATTAAACCCCATGTTCATGTATGTTAATGTCTAGGTAGTGTTGAGAACATATAAATCAGTATACACCAACACCAACACCAATTGAATCCTCATTCTATCTTGGTTCCCATCAAACTGTTGCTTATCACTTTGTGTATCTTTTATATTGGTCTTAATTGAGGTTAAGACCACTGATTCAATGAGAGCTTCCTTATTGGCAAGCAGAGAAGTTGTCATTTTTGTGTAAAGCTAGACTTTTATCAAAAATTTAAATAAAAAATGAAGTGAACTACTGTAGGACACCTATAAGTTACGCCCATTATTATTTAAATGGGTAGAACTCTACCATGAATTATCCCCTTACTCACAAATCATCGGCTACATATCGTTCAAAAGCACTCACCTTCCCTCATATTGAAAAATACTATTGATACTTAACAATAGACTTAATTAAATATAAATTTCCTATCCATATCTAAACTAAAACTAATATTTAATGACCTGTCCGTTAATATTTGACCCCTGTGTATTGTAGAAGCTATATGCAAGCATGGCATGGAAGCAATTAGCATTGTCTAACACTACCATGTAACCAATAAATCAATAGCTTCCTTGGTTTGATCCCCTTATAATAGCCTAATATAACTCTAGACATCCCTCCATGATGGGCCTACATTAGCTTACACCTACTTATTAATTAATGCATCTCTGATTAATTAAAATACCAACATAATCCCATGTCACTTGCTAATTATTGGTTATGTACACACTTCTAAAGTAAGGTTAGCTCCAACAATTTAGCATACCTTATCCATTGCACTAATTATACTTTACCTTTATCCGCAAATTGACGACATATCGTCAATATGGCGCACTTTCTCTTCTATCATCGGCTATATTAATTAGCATTCCATCTACCTTTTTAGTAACACCTAAACTATTCATCAAGAGACGACAATTACCGACCATATAGCTATTAGATTAAGAGCTTGCACCTTTCTACTTTTGAGATTTCATCATCTTGAAGAGTTATTCGTATTAATTAATTTTCTTGGGTCATATTAGAGGTGTCATAAATCATCATTTATTTAGCCTAAACCTTTCATTATTCCCTAAATCATACTAATTTCTTGGAACTTCTAAGGACAAGCTATCTTGATAGCCATGGAGCTTTCTCAGGTCCTATTAATTAATCACTTGTTGTTAGATTAATAGAGGATCCTCTCAAACCCATTTAGTCACTACTGGAAAAATTCAAACTCCCTGTAAGGATGAATGCTAGCATCTAACCCCATTGTTTAAACCATGGTCACCCCCATGGTAACTCATCCTTTGCTATTATCCCCCCGTGTAGAAGGTATGTTAGGTGGTAGTTCTTGTATCCATTGGGCTTAGTATTAAGGAAAGTATACATGCACTCATTTTGGCATTCCCACTGGGACATATTCCAGTTTGATGTTTATTCATGTTCTAATTTCAAAGATGTTGTAGTTAAGATTTAGTCTTGGTTACTAACCCTCTTTTACAGCATGATGGTGCATAGACTTATTTAGTTTAGCATGTGTTGTTGAGGCTATTGCATGTGTTAGGTCTTGATTTTAGGTATGCATAGCTAGGGTGAATTATTGTCACACATATGGCATTGCCCAGTGGGACCTACTCCATTAAGATCCTTCTGCACTGTAATTTCAAGTTTTTAGTAGCTTAAGTTTTAAACATTTGGTACATTAACCCTCTTTTTGTCATATATTGCCATGAACTTGTTTCAATTCTTAAGCATTGTTTTGTTAGAGTTTGCATAGTGTTGAGTATTCTATTGTAGGTATAAAGGAGGAAAAGTTGCTAAAAAAATTTAGATCTTGATGAGAAGATTTCAAGATTTCATCCATGTTTTCATTTTTAGAGCTTTCTTTTTCAACATTCTACATGCTAGTTTTGTCAATTTCTTGAAAATCTTAAATTCTTGAGCATGTAGGTTAGTGTTTGATAGTGTTGAGTCTTCTATTTACATATTAATGTGGTGGATTACTGTCAAAATTGAAATCTTGGTGAGAAAATTTTAAGATTTCATCCATGTTTTCATTTTTTAGAGCTTACTTTTTCAACATTCTACATGTTGGTTTTGTCAATTTCTTGAAAATGTTAAGTCTTTTTTATCGTGAATGTTAATGTTTGATAGTGTTGAGTCTTCTATTCATATATTAATGTGATGGGTTGTTGTCAAAATTGAATCTTGGTTGGAAAAAATTGACCTTTTTACAGATTAAGGGATGGTTTTTTTTTGACATTTTTTGGAGTACATTGTTAAGTGCATACCTGTGAGCATACGAGCATTTGCACAACCCATCTTCTGGAGGCCATAAATTTTTCTCCCAAAATTGAAATGAATCATTTTTTGAGTTGGAAAGGTATTCAAGTGAACTATGCAATGAAAACATAAATTTGAGATTTATACTTACAAAAATAGTAGATTTTTTCTGTTATTGTAAAACTGAGTCATTTTCTAATATGCCTAATGTTTTGATGAATGTTGTATTTCCATGCTTTACTTGATTTAGACCAAAGCTTGTGTATGCTCTTCTCTTGCACCTTTTGGTGATTTTGATAATCAACAAACAACTTTGATCTCTATCTTTTTAACATTTGGATTAAACTTGGAAATTTGATTATTCATTTTTCTTAAGGAAATGAACCTTTAACAAAATATTTTTTAATGGTCCTTTGATTAGAAGTTTTCCATTTCTATCTAGTTGGGCTAAAGTTTGTGTATGCTCTTATCTTGAACCTTAGGGTGATCTTGAGAATAAAAAACAACTTTAATATTCATTTTCTAACATTTGGTTAATTGGAAACTTCATCTTTCATTTTTGGCTTAAGGGAATGAACATTTATCAAGATTTTTGTATGGTTCCTTAATTGCAAAGCTTTCCTTTACTTTTTAGTTGGATTATTTGTTATGTATGTTGTTCTCTTGCATCCTTGGATGATCTTGAGAATCAAAAGTAACTCTTAATCCTCTTTCAAACAATATGATTTTCTTGGAGAACTACTAATGCTTTGAATGCATGACCTAAATACGCTTGTCCAAGAAAGGAGGAATCAAGAACGAAATCAAAAACTACTAATGAAATTTGTTATGCAGGTTGCCAAATAGGTGTACAATCTAAACCACACCTAATTAATTACAAGATAAAAAATACACACCATATTCATAACATTATATTTACAGGTTTCAGATAAGTGTACGTCCCTCGTCCACTTAGCTAGAACATAAACCCTTTGGCATAACGCCTTAAGCTACAACAATGGGGGAGGTTCCTAGGAACCCTAAAGTAGTCCACGCAAGAGGGAACCTTATGGATGAAATGGGAAGTGCTCTGCACTATCTACTTGACTAGTATTTACCTTTTTGAGATTTAAAGTTACGAAGTTATCCGTTGTCGCAACCCCAGTGAGAGTACACATATGAACACATTAATTGCCTCACTATAATTGAAGGGGGTAAAGTAAAGCTGAGATACTCCCAAGACTAGTTAGTGTGACTTTCTTAGGTAAATCGAGCTCACATCGTAGATAACTTTGTGACACTTAGGGTGAGCGAACCATCTAGGAGAAGCCACTTTGGCCAGGAGCCCACTTTGGAGCAATCTTGACCAATAGTCGTTGAGTTGTAAAGAACCATCATTCATCATGAAACGTTTGAATCGTATTACTTTTTCTTAGTTTTTCACTCACCCTAAGGCGAGGTGAAACTCTCGCCGATAGTGAGGCCAAAATTTTTTGTCATCCTCACTTGATACTACTTCCTTCACTATTCTTTTGACACTTCGTTGATCAAAAGAAGAGTGACCACATGTGTATTGCCAATTGATTGTGTCGCTCACTTTTATGTCTATTTACGCTCATCCATGTTTGCGTGCTATGTTAGTTAAACGTCTAAAGTGAGTAGAGGCATTTTCACGTCATTTGGTAGCCATTGTGATCTTGATACCCACGTCAAGATCATCATTATAGTTAGGCGTGGTTCATCACTGCGAACTTTCATAGAGGAGTTAGCTTGTTTGTCTGGTGTCATTACAATTTTGATATTTACATCTTGTTTCTTGTAAACTCGACATAAATACCTATATTGTACGGTTACGCTGCACACATTCTTAACTATTCCTAGCTATACTTTGAGCATTTTTTTGTTCGGTTTTATTACTACCTCGATTTCAAAAGGTGCTAGGCACTGCCATTTGTGCATGTTATATCAATAACAACTCGATATCAATACTTCACTTTCTTGCAAAGTGGGTTAACATATCTTGGTGATATTGTTGTGTCATTCACAAATTGTAATTGACACTTTTTGAGATATAGGTCTTAATCAGACTTGAGCTTGCTCATCGTATATCTTGATTGGGAGATCGCATTTAACTTCATGTATTTACTTACGTCTTGTTCATTCCTTTGAACTTGGCATAAGTGGAGACATCTTGTTAATCATCTGGCGTCGTAAATTACTTTAAAACGTAGTCTAGGAGGTACTTCATTTGATTAAGTTTTGATACCAAACGATTGTTCATTGGTGACTTTATCATTCTATCACATTAGTATTCTCACACTATTAATTTACTCTTAACACATACATCTTGTGTTTCACTTAGGGGTAGTCATTGAATTTGAACAAATCTACAACTTACCTTAGTGAAACTTATCACGAAAACATGGCTCCCAAGACGCGTCTAGGTTTAAAGAAACAAACATATGAGGAACAACAGGCGCAAGCTTGGGAAACCTTTAACAAACAAGGGTCAAACCCATTTATCGGACATGATCTAGGACCACTATTTTCTGCAGAAAAAGAAATAGAATAAATGGTTGACCATAGTGGAAACGAATTAGAATCACCACACACAGAATTTGATTTTGATCCCACTCTACTAGATGAGTTTCTCCTTAGAAATAAAGATAGAGTTTTGGCACGGGTCATGGAATTAGGGGCCAAATTACCCACCGATAATGAACCAATATTACCTACAAATGACACTACTAAGGAAGAACGCCCCCTTATCAATATGGAAGATATTTTAATAGGTGGGCATGCTTACACTTCTTACGTAGAAAATGATAAAGTGGTAGGGCATAGAATACCCCTCATCAAAGTGCCACGAAGAAACAAGATAGAACATGAGACAGGGGAAGAACCTCCACAATACGAAGAGGAAGAACCTTTAGAAGAAGAAGACACAAACCAAGTCACAATCCAACAACAACTTAGTAACCTCAGCCGACAACTAGCTTTACTTACTTTCCAGGTACATAAAGACACAAACAAGAACATTCAAAAGTCAAAGCCTAAGTTTAGGATCCATGAACTCCATCGAGAAAACCAAGGAGAAGAAGACACAGGGTATCATCGTGTACACATCCCCGCTTCTCCCACTAAAGAACAATTTCTCGTACAAGAAGTGCAATCTATGAAAACAACACTTGTGAGCATATAAGAAAGCAATATAGGGAGTATTAGGAAATACCAATACGAAGAACTATGCCCCTATCCTTTTGACAAGACAATGACCCTTCAACCCTTTCCAAAGAAATTTGATATGCCAAAGTTTGAAAAATACAAAGGAAAGGGAGACCCAAGGGATCATGTTAAAGATTTCTACATGGCATGTCAAGAGGTGTCTTATAGTGATAATTACCTCATCATATTTTTTCCTAAGAGTCTCGGAGGTCAAGCATTGGAATGGTTTACGCGCTTACCACGAGGATCAATTTTCACCTGGCCAGAATTGGCGGAAAGATTCGTGCATCATTTCTCGTATAACATAGAGAGTGACATCACCATGGCAGAGTTGTGCGGCACAAAACAACGCCCAAATGAGACCTTCGCTAGCTTCCTCTAATGATGGAGAGGGATAGCTAGTTGCTTCCCTTGCGCTTTCCCTGAGAAGCAGCTGGTCAGTATTTTCATCCCTAATCTCAACCCAGATATAGCTTTCCACCTCCAAATGCATTGTGTCCAAACCTTTGAGGAGGTTATTGAGAAATGGATTCAAATAGAAAAGGCTTTCATTGCCAAAGGCACCCTTAAAACCCAATCTAAAGACAACCAAAGTGTCAAACCCACTTACAAGCTGAAGATCTTTAACAAAAATAAAAACATGGTGGGAGACGGAATCACTGATTCCAAACATGTTCAAATAGTCTAAACCAGTCAACCTTTCAAACCGACCAAGGGCCCAATTCAACCACCACCAAAGCGACGAACATTCACCTCCCTCAATGAGCCGTTTTCCGTCATACTAAAACAATTGGATGCAGCCCACATGATGACCTATCCTACAACGCAACCGTTTGATGACAACGCTCCTAAACCTTCATGGTATAAGGAGCATGAATACTGTGAAATGCATCGCGTTAAAGGTCATAAAACAGATAAATGTTTGTGACTTTGCCACTATATTCAAGACCTCATTGACAATGGGGAGATAGAGGTGGATAACCCTAGCCACATGCAAACACCTAACGAGAAGATGGGGATTTATAAGGAACCATTCCCCAAGCATGATAAGTCAGAAAAGGCAAAACCTGATTGGGGAGAGTCATCCCAAACCTATAAAGCCGCGAATTACTTATATACCAAGAGAGATAACAATCATTATGATTCTCTTATCGGATGTATTCACTCCCCTACTGACCACGTCAACACCATCCGGATTAAGGGAAAGGACTGTTCTACGGTAACAAGGTGCGCCTGCCTCGTAATTCTGGACCCCTCTCTAGCAACCCCGCATACTGGTAAGTATAACCTTTTAGAACAACTTGAGAAGACATCTGCTAAGATTTTGATCTTGGACCTTCTCAAGATTTCCAATGTACATAAGGACATCCTGTATCAAACTCTTCAGGGGTCGAGAGTGCCTTTAGAAGTCAATCCAACATACCTTCAAACCACGGTGGCAAATATTGCACCAAGTGAGCATCTCACTTTCAACCATAGGGAGGTCCCTATCGAGAATCCTACACATAATCTTCCCTTATACATTGAGGTAGTTGTTACCCGCAGGAAAATCAAACGGGTGCTTGTGGATAACAGATCTGGATTGAACATCTGCACGCTTAAATTAGTCAAACAATTGGGACACACGGAAGAAGATCTTGAGTCCCATATCATCACTATCACCGCATACGACAACGTGGAGAGAGAGTCAGCAGGCACCATTACACTGCCAATGGAGGTGGGCCCCACTTGCCATCAGACAAAGTTTCACGTCTTAGACTTGGAACTTCCATATAATATGCTTCTAGGCCGACTATGGATCCATGCCATGCAAGCAGTGACATCAAAATTTCATTAATGCATCTAGCTGAAGCATGCGGGACATACAGTAACAATACCAGGAGACTTAGAGCCCTTTTCTCATTATAGAGCTCTTAATAGCTTTACACGAAAGGGTACATATGCATGTCCCTCCACAGATATAGCTGTCCCTCTTCATTCTGAGGCCATGGAATCTCGAGTAGATTCAAATTATCTTAGTTCTTGCACTCATGGGGCATCTACTTCAACATCTCCATTTAATTCATGGGAGATAAAAATTCTGGAATATGGCTGTGGGGAGTATAATGTACAACAAGCACTCTTGGTTTCTGACCTCTCCTTGTCGCCCAAGACTAGAGGTCGACCCAACTACCGCTTCAGGAGACCTAGAGAGGAACACACTATTGGGTCGTTTCTACCTAGAGGCTTGTTAGCTGAGGAAAAATTACTTGATCCACCTACTACTTGGGTCCCTGAGGACACTCAGCCATCTTGTTATCAAACCCCAGAATATGAAAAACCTAGTAGAATGATGTACTCCATGGGCTACAAAGGCCTAGGATGTGGGAGGAATGAACAAGGACAAAGAGAACCAGTCCCTCTTCCACATTTCAAAACAGAAAGATATGGCATTGGGATTCGCCCTTATGGAGCACACCCCAATGATCAAGATGCGACTTGTTCTGAGCATGAGGATAGCTCTGATTATCTAGACAGTGATACAGATTCCTGTTGTAGCCAATATGAGAATCTGGCCTCCACGAACCTTTTCATGAATAACGCTGTCCTAACCATCACCCCCACTGAACCAACCCTTGACCTTGTATACCCCTCCCTTGTTGAATGGGACCAACAACGTCACGTGCCACTAGATTTATTTGAGAACGATGAGGCTATTACAGAGTTCATGGGCATAAGGGATACAATTCCCATTGGAGATCACAAGAAGGGTTTCTTTATCGACTTAGACACCTACGCCTACTTCGACGAGGAGGCTGAACTTCGTGGTCAGCAAAATTTAAAGAAAAGCGAGGGCAAGAGTTCTAAAGAAAAGCCTCGGCAAAAATCAAAGTCCAAGTCACACAGTGAAAACTTCTTTGAGGCATTGGCTGACAAAAAAATAAGAAAATCAAAGGACAAACAAAGTGACCACGCCAAGGATGAAAATCTCGTAGAGACATCCTTGGATGAAGATCTCAACCTACCTCCCGATCCTACGCGTATGAAGGATTTATCAAAATTGTTAGTTGAAGAAACCATTGATGTCAATATTGGTACCGAAGAAGATCCCAAGATAGTAAAATTGGGAGCATCACTCTCAGCTAGAGAACAAAAGACGTTCACTATGATACTGTGAGATTTTATTGATGTGTTCACATGGTCTTACAAAGACATGCCTGGCTTAGATCCAACTTTGGTCATGCATAACCTGGTTGTGCACATAGATGCTAAGCCTATCAAAAAAAATCTTTGAAAGATGCACCCAAGAGTGGCCTTGTTAGTTAAAGAAGAATTGGAAAGGTTGCTTGCAGCAGGATTCATCAGGCTAATTGATTATTCTGAATGGATATCAAACATTGTTCCTGTCTAGAAGAAACCTATTGGTATCTGAATTTGCACAGATTTTAGGGACATCAATAAAGCTTTCCCTAAAGATGACTTTCCATTGCCCAACATTGACATGATTGTTGACTCGACCGCAGGGTACGAAATGCTATCACTTATGGATGGCTTTTCGGGTTATAATCAAATTAAGATCGCTGAGGAAGACCAACACAAAACAACTTTCACAACTCCTTGGGGCACCTTCTATTATCAGGTGATGCCATTTGGCCTTAAGAATGCGGGAGCAACTTATCAACGGGCCATGATAGTAATATTTCATGATATGATTCATGACATCATGGAAGACTATGTAGACGACATCCTGGGAAAGTCCAAAACAAGAGAGGATCATCCTATCATTTTGTGGCGTATATTTGAACTCCTGCGTGAATACAAAGTCAGGCTAAATCCAAAGAAGTGTGTCTTCGGTGTGCTATCTGGGAAACTATTAGGCTTCATCGTGTCAAGATGAGGTATTGAGGTAGACCCTGCTAAAGTGTCTGCCATCACAGAAATTCCTCCACCTGAGAATATCAAGCAACTGCGTAGCTTGCAAGGGAAAATTCAAGCCATTCACCGCTTTATCTCCCAGCTTGTAAATAAATGTCACTCATTCACTCATTTGCTTAAGAAGGACATCGCTTTCATCTGGAGACCCGAGCAACAACAAGCCTTAGCTTTACTTAAATAGTACCTAGCTAATCCACCTGTCCTCATGCCTCCCACTCTAGGAGTACCACTTTTGCTCTATATTTCCGCCACACAATACGCTATTGGTGCATTGCTCGCCCAATATGACATTATCCATAAAGAGAAAGTAGTGTACTATCTGAGTCGCACCCTCATCACCTATGAATGTAATTATCCTCAGATTGAAAAGGCTTGCTTGGTTGTTGTTTTTACCTTTCAGAAACTTTGTCATTACTTGCTAAATACTAAGACCAAGCTCATATTCAAGGTCGACCCACTCAAGTATTTGTTGTCCAAACCCACCCTCACAGGTAGAATGGATAATTGGATCATTCTACTCAATGAGTTTGATATAGAATTTGTCCATCAAAAATCAATTAAAGGACAAGTACTTGCTGACCAGCTAGTGGAAGCACCTTTGCAAAGCACAGAACCTTTGAGTCTGGATCTGCCAGATGCATCTTTGCTCTACATTGAAGAATCTGTCGTATGGCAGATACATTTTGATGGATCTTTTACGTTTCATGGTTTAGGTGCAGGAGTGGTCCTTATTACTCCTTCGGGTGATCCTATACCATAGGCTTTCTGCCTGGCCTTCCCTTGCATGAACAACATTGCGGAATATGAAGCACTCATTGCAGGGATGAAGCTAGCCATCAAGTGGACTATTCAACATGTTAAGGTTGTAGGTGATTCACAGCTAATCATCAAACATGTTAATGATGAGTATAAAGTTAAGGATGACAAGCTCATACCTTACAAGAAGTTGGTGGAAACTATGAAGGAGTATTTTGTGCGCATTACCTTTGAGCAGATCCTAAGAGCGCAGAATAGATCGGAAAATGCTATGGCAACGGTGGGATCTATGCTTCATATTCTACCAGGGAACAATGATATGCCATTTTTCATAGAAAATCTACACCAGCCCGCATATGACGTATCATAATCTTATCTGGCTTGTGAGGTTGTTGGTCCCTATTCCCTGTGGTACGAACCCATTTTCACCTATCTTAAGGATATTACTTTCCCTCCCAATATCTCCCATTCTGAAAAGCAAAGCTTGATTCACTAGATAGTTTGTTACACCCTTTTAGGAGGTACACTTTATCATTGTGGCTATGATGGGAATTTGTTACGTTGTCTGGATGTGACAGAATCAATCCAGGCAATCAAAGAAGTACACGAAGGAGTATGCGGAGCACATACAAATGGAATGGTCTTGGCTAAGAAACTGTTAAGAGTAGGTTACTATTGGCCCACCATGGAAACTGATTGTTGTACTTATGTTAGAAAATGTGTGCTTTGCCAAAAGTATGGAAATTTCATCCATGCTCCATCGCAACCATTGCAAACTACCCTGTGGCCATTCTCCAAGTGGGGACTTGATCTAATAGGGAAGCTTACTCCTACCTCATCTGATGGTCATACACATATCATCAAAGCTACAGAATACTTTACAAAATAGGTGGAGGATGTCCCTTTAACCTATGTCACAGGAACACAGATTTCTAAATTCATCATGAATCACATTATTTATTGATATGGTATCCCTGTAGCCATTGTCACAGATAATGGGAAGTCATTTAAGAACAAAATTGTGAAAGGTCTTTGCCAACAGTTCTAAATGAGATTGAAATGGTCCACGCCATATTACCCTCAGGGTAATGGACAAGTTGAGGCAACAAATAAGACTTTGGTAAGGATATGGAGAAGATGGTTAGCAAAACTGGTCGAAACTGGCACCTACAAATCCACCCATCCCTTTGGGCCTACCGAACATCAATTCGCACTCCTACGGGTGCGACGCCATATTCCCTAGTGTTCGGGACAGAATCTATCATCCCTTTAGAGATTGAACTCCCATCCCTGCGAATTTCTCTTCGGGACTATTTGGATAAGGAGGAAGATTACCGAGTGGCATGATTGGTTGAATTAGAGCTTCTGGATGAGAGGTGCATTCGTACTCTTAATCACCTGAAGGTATATCAACACAGAATCTCCCGTAACTACAAAAAGAGAATCATCCCTCGCCAGTTTGAGGTGGGTGATTTAGTTATGAAGGAGAACCAATTCAACACCAGAGCAGAGCGAGAAAAGAAAGGGAAGTTTGAACCACACTGGTTAGAACCCTATGTCATAGTTGCCAAGTATGGCACAGGGGCATACAAGTTGGCTCACCCCAATGGTGATGAGCTCTGGGAGCCCATGAATTCCATGCATCTTAAGAGGTTTTATGCCTAAACATGGCATAAGAAAGTCATAAAAATCACAAAAAAATATAAAAACATCAAAAAAAAAAAATCAGAAAAAGAAAAAGAGAAAACAGGTCATCCACTAGTGAAAACCACGTAATTGTGGCACTTTGGACACCTCCTTGGGTGAAAACTAGTTTCCGGCGCCTCGGGAGGATTTGTTGTTCACAAGCATTCTATATTAGAAGGGTAGTTATCTTTGTCTTGGACCTAGTTCTACCTTTGAGTTTCCTTGTGCACACCATCTAGTCCAGCCTTGATCCGGCTTTGCCTTCTTCTATTCGTCTGTAAGGGACATGGTCTTTCATTATTTCCCATCTTATGCTGGGGGCAACTCAACGACTTCACCTTCTTGTTCATAAGTGCATGGCTTCTGCCCTTGTATATTCCCCTCCTAACGCTGGGGGCATCCATGCTTTCTTGGTTACCTGCACATAGCTTTGGAAAACTGTTAAAAACACAAAAACAATAGAAAATTGTTTCACAAAACACAAAAACAATAGAAACATTGTTTTAAGAAAACACAAAAACAATAGAAAATTGTTTCACAAAACACAAAAACAATAGAAAATTGTTTCACAAAACACAAAAACAATAGAAAATTGTTTCGAGAAAAAACACAAAAACAATAGAACATTGTTTCGAGAAAACAACAAAAACAATATATATATATATATATATATATATATATATATATATATATATATATATATATATATATAATCTAAAAACAAGGCAAAATTTTTCAAAAAATTCCTAAAAAGTAAAACACCCTACAAAATGGCAACTTGCTTCTTACGGCTGAAACTTGTGTCTTGCGCATGGTATTTTCTCCATATCCTGTTGGTTTTTCTCACATCTTCCCCAATTAATACGACTCACAGATCACTAGATTCATAACCATTCACACAAGCTAGCTGCTTGCTTCGTCTGTACTCTGGGGCACTTTTGGTTGCTTGGTGTTGTTTCATTGCGCACAAATGCTTTTTATGGACCCCGTGTCCATTTTCATTTCCCCTTGCATGTATGCTTGCTCGGGGCATCATTTTTAACCCTTGTCGTCAATCACGAACTTGTGGATCTCTTCAGCACTAATAACAAAACATTTGTACAACTGTCTTGACCGTTGTTGGGTTAGATATGTGCGTTCGTACTTGTTTTCCCTGTTATATGAGCTTGTTTCCTTCTCATATTGCATTGCATTATTGTATGCTGCGTGGAGTTGGTACTTTCAGCAATGGAAAATTGTCTGTAGTATGGCTTTTCATGTCATTCTACCTTTTTCGTATGCTTATATTTTTCATAAGGACCGATGATGTAGTTCCTATGGCAATATGATGACATCAAATTTGTTCCAAACAAATAAGCGGCTAGAGGTTAACCTCTTCTCTCCCCTCATCCATATTTCTTCTACATGACTTCCCTTTCACCCCTAATTCTCCGTCTCCTCGGCGCATCCTACCTCGTCCCCATTCTTCTGCCTACTTCTCATATTTTTGATCGTCGATCGGCTTCCTTCGTCACCCCATCGACACTCGAGGGGGCATCTCTCCCTCCTACTAATTTTTCTTCTATCCATTCAAAATCTCTTCTGTCTACTATCTTTGAAGTGGCATCACTTACGCCACCCCAAAGAGGGGCAAATGTAGACACCTATAATTACGCCCAAGCAATTTAGATACTTAAATTGTGCTAATTATCCCCTTTCTCACAACCCAACGACATATCATCAAAAGCACTCATTTTCCCTCATATCATCATTAATTAATTACACTAAGCTAATTAATTAAGTTTCCTATCCAACAAATACCCTAATTAATGACCTTCCGTTAATAAATCACCCCTTCTACCTAGACTAATTAATTATTATTAATTAATTAGCTTTCCCTTCCATTTAACCAATAAATCAATATTTAATTGATTTAATCCCCTTATAATAGCCTAAATCGCACTAATATTCCTCTAATTGGCTTCTATAAGCTTACACCTACCTATTAATTAATCACCTTTGATTAATTAAAATACCCCCAACTCCCATGACTTGCCAAACATGGATTAAACCCTTCTAAAGTAAGGTTACCTTTAATTAAAGCAACCTTATCCATTCCTAATCATGTTTTACCTTTATCCCACATTCATGAGAATGTGTTGAATCCTTTATCCTTTGGGCTATATAAAGAGCCCTCCACCTACCTTTTTACTTACACCTAAACTTTCTAAGAGAGCAAATGCAAAGCATATAGCAAAGAGACTAAGAGCTTGCACCTTGCCCTTTTGAGAGTTCATCATCTTGAAGAGTTAAGCCTATTTCTTAAAGTGCTTGGGTCATATGGGAGGTGTCAAAAGGGTCTTGTAACCCAACTTTGATTAGCCCCCATTCCTAGGTTCTTGGAACATTAAGGAAAACTATTTTGATAGCCATGGAGCTTACTTAGGTCCATTCATTTATTTGTTGTTAGAGAATAGAGGAGTTTAGATATTTAGCATTGTTAGTTTCAAAGTTTGTATTGATGAATGCTAGCATCTAACCCTTGTTTAATTCTTATCATGATGGTGTTTATGCTTTGTTTTAGCTAAATTGTAGAACTATTTTAGGTGGTAGTTCTTGTTTCATTTGATTTAGCATTAAGCAAAATATACATGCACACAACTACCTAGCGTATGCTAGATCCGAGAAGTGTGATACTTCCTAGATGGCTGTCAGTTTACTATTTTAAAAAATTTAATGCGGTAAATAAAGTAAATCCTATTATAATTTGAAATGATTTTGTTTCGCTCGGAATGTTTAGGCTTTTGGGAATAGAGTTGCTTCTATCCTTTCATTCCTTTTAGAAACAGATGAGGTTAGGGTTAGGAGGAATACCTGTTGAATGTGGAGATGGTGTGCGCGTACCGTAGGGAAAGATCAGGCTAACTGCGGAGAACTCCTTTTTGTCTTGGAAGGACTACCTGCAAATAAGAACACAAGACCACAAGATTTTGATTAAACAATAAATGAGGAACTGCCTTGGGCCCAGGAAATATAAAACTTCCCTTCGAAGGTGGTCAGTTCCCCTGCTAATATGAATTAACAACAAAAGACTGCAAAATATCAATTAAATTATTTTGTTAAACTGGGTAGGGGGAAAGGCTGGTTTTCTGGTTCTGATCAGAGGAACCGATGGCGGTTATTGATGACCGACGCCGGTTACTGATAACCGATACCGGGTGGGTTATAGGATCTTCTTGATAGCTATTGGTTTGTAATGGCTGGTTTTTTTGGATGGTATTAGGAAAATGGGATGGTTAGAAGCAAAAGAATGACAGTTCGATGCAATGGCATGTTGGGTAGTGGATTCAGAAACGGATTTAAGAGGACTGAATTCAGAGAACATAAGAAATGTTATGACAAAAGGACATGCAAGATCTGACTTACTGGTTTTGACCGAGATGCAAGTTGATCTCCTTGGTTGCAAACACTTCTGGTTTCTTTACTCGTCTCTCTGCTTGTCAAGTGAAGATCTGGACTCTGTTCCTCGCTCGCAATGCTCTCTGTTGATCCAGAAATCCTCTGACTGATCTCTAAAAATGAAATTCCGATCCTGTTGTTTTGGTTTGGGGAGCCCATTTACAAGGAACCGATGGCGGTTGCGTAACCAACGGCGGTCGAGTAGGAACCGACATCGGTAAGGAAAAAGTAGGCTATTTTTAGTAAAATAGCCCACCTTCCCTGCTTTTCTCCCGAGAGATCAGTTGCGGCTTGGTCAAGTGGCTAGAAGGTCAGCTTTTTGGTGCGAGTAAGGAGGCATTAGTTATGGATGTGAGTCTAGACCAAGTCATGGGTCTTAATTAGGTTAGTTTAGGGTTAGGGCTAGGTCATGATGAGGTGGCAAAGTGAGGTGGCGGGTAAGGTGATGTGGATTTATCAATTACAAGGTAATTAATAAATAATTGTGTAAAGTTTAGGTAATGAGGTTAGGTTGCGAAATGGGATGCGGGTTCACAAGGGGTCGTGAGACACGAATTTTGGTGTCTACATTAGCCCCTTATTGTCGTGTAGCTTGTTCTGTAAAGCTGCGCGGAAATAATATGAAGTGGTTTCTCATGTTAAGGATATAGGTAATCCCCCTCAAATCTATCACAGATTGAGTGAACAGAAATTAGGGATGGGGTTGATAAAGGGTATATGTGGTATAGAGGATGGTAAGGTGGTGGGTAGTAGGTAGGTCCAAGGAAAGCAGACGCATGTTGAAATGCAATAGTAAGACTAGGGTACATGATTTGACTAGCAAACCAGCAATGCATAGGCAAAGGTCGATAGTTTTATCCAAATAAGGGTGATATAATCCTGGTATCCAAGGCATAGGAAGTAGCTCCAGGGTATATAACATGTAAGGTACAGGAACGTTTAGGCTGTTCGGCAGTACCAAGTGGTTGGTTTTGGTTGAAATAAACGTCACGGTCTAGTCTGGGCAAAGCTAGTCGACAAATCAAGTCAAGGACCCGAATCAATGCTAAAACACGAACAGGTGAGCTCGATTGAACACAAGGTACATGATGGATGTATAAAATAAAACGTTGATTATGGGATGGTATGGAAGTGATACGGCCTTTGGTCAGGCCAAGTGGTTGAGCGGTGGCCCTGGGTCAGGTTAGGTGGGTAGGTTGAGGCCTTGGGTCAAATTGTTAGGGCGAGGCCTTGGGTCAGGCCCAAATAGTAGGTTGAGGCCTTGGGTCGGGCCGAATAGTAGGTAGGGGCAAGGCCTTGGGTCGGGCCAAATAGGTTAGGCGCAGGCCTTAGGTCGGGCCGAATGGTAGGTTGAGGCCTTAGGTCGGGCCAAATAGGTAGGTTGAGGCCTTGGGTCGGGCCAATTGGTAGATTGAGGCCTTAGGTCAGGCCGAATGGTAGGTTGAGGCCTTGGGTCGGGCCAATTGGTAGGTTGAGGCCGTAGGTCAGGCTGGACAAGTGAACAAATGTTGTGCAGCAAAGGTGGATAGAGGCGATATTGGTGAAAAAGAGGCAAGGAGTAAAGAAGGGCAAAGAATGGGGTGAAAGTTGGGTATCGAACCGATGTCGATTCTACATGACCGATATCGGTCAAGGGACCGATACCGGTTTCTTAGGGCAAAAATGAAACCGACATCGGTTAAGGTCGAAAAACCTATAAAAAGAAAAATATGGCCTGTCATTGTCACTTTTGTTATTTGCAAACCAAAGCGACTTGTCTGACATGGAGAGTTGATTTGGAGGTTTATTGAGTGAGGTGTAGCTATTTGATTGGCGGAGAGAATTGAGAGGGGGCCCGAGGGAGGATGAGGCAGTAGTTGATTGGCCGGGGACCCAGCAGATTAGGATTGGAGCCATGGCACAGGCAGGAGGAGCTGGAGGGGCTGGCCCAGCTGGACCGCCACCACCCCCATCCCACCACGACGACGTGTCGTCGTACCGGTAGGTTCTAAACTCTTTATTTTAAATGCATTTGGTTGTATTAAGTGAGATTTGGGAGTTTGGTAGGAATTTAGTTGTTTTAGGAAATGAGGAGTAAATAGACGTAATTTGAAAAAGAGAGGAGGGTAGATAGGTAAGATAGGGTAAGGCGGCTAGGTGTGTAAAATTTGGGGGGGTTTGGGTGGTAGATGGGTAAAAATAGGTGAAAAATGGTCTTTGGGGGCCGCATGGGGGGTTCGGCTCGGGCAGGAGCCAGTTGACGATGTCGTCACTAGGCGACCGTCATCGGTCGCAAAAGTATAGGGTGAGTTGAAATGGGGGGACCCGCATCGGTCGCGTATCGGCCGGTATCGTGGGGAAGGATGGGTTGAGGGTGATTTGGGATGGGATTTAGGGTTTATGTTTAGGTTTGAAGTGTGGGTTGGGTGGCTTGTTGGGGTGTGGTTGGAGTGGGGTTTGGGTAGTTTTGGGTTTGGGTTGGATGGGGTTTAGGGTTTTAGGGTTTATTGTTTGAAGGGGGGGGATGGTTGGGTGGCCTTGTTTTTTTGGGGTTGGGTGTTGATTTTTTTTGGGTTTTGGGTTTTTGTGCATTGGGAGTGGGGTTGGGGCTTAGGGGTGGAGAAGGGGGTAAGTATGGGTTCGATTTTTTGGCTTTACAAAAGGGGGTTTAGATGGTAAAGTCGATGTTATAATAAAGAGTATGGTCTAAGAATGTGGGTTGGTTTTGCAGGCACGTCAGCAGTTGACGATGCGTGATAGGATGCCTCCACTATTGAGTCGGATGAGGCCACACGTATCTGCGGCGCATTGGGCCATCATGCGCGAGGTGGGTACTCGGCGAGTCCAGAGGTACACAGAGCGATAGAGAGGGATCACACCCTGATGGTCGCCCTCATCGAGAGGTGGGATCCGGCGGCCAATTGTTTTTTTTCCATCTGCCGACCGGGGAGATGACAGTCACATTAGAGGATGTGTATCGCATCTTGTGGCTACCGATCGAGGGAGAGGTAGTCTTCCAGGTAGATTCAGAGACTGCGATGGACAGCATACTGCAGGTTTTTGGGGATGCAGCCGCGCTAACTGACCTACCATAGCGCGAGTATCGGGTACGGTGACATGTACCGTGCGCAATCGTCGTCACGAGACACGACTGGCGGTTGTTGATGATGGTTGGGATCACCCTGCTTTGCCCTCCCGGAATCAGAGGGAGGCCGCTTCCCCACGAGCATTGATGGGGGGTACTGCTGGAGATGGTGGAGGAGCACACCTGTTATGCCTGGGCACCAGTATATCTGGTGCAATTATATAGGGAGTTATGGGGCTATCGCCGGAGAGGCGATTTTTGGTATTTGTTCTACATTTTTGTTGCACTGTTGGGCATACGAGCACATCGTATGCATCAGGCCAGTAGGGCTACCCAGCAGCCAGGGCCACAGGTCGTATACCAATATGGCTTTCAGAGGTGGTTAGGGGTCGTGGGCCAGCCACGAGCAGTTGTTGCAGGTCGGGATGTGGTCTATTATAGACACTGCTAGAGGGCCTTACAGCAGTAGACATTGTATTGAGACCCTACAGAGGTCACCAGGCCTGGCAGAGGAGCCACGCGTACAGCTGCGCCTGATCCAGTATACATTCGAGACTAGCAGGACGGAGGCCGGGAGAGTACGAGTGTGGATACCCCTAGAGGGGTACGCAGGCAGATGGGGTTACGACAGGACGACGCCACCTCCCTTCCCTCAGTACCGGAGGGATGATGTAGAGGCCCCACTGCCAGCGCCACAGCCTTTAGATCCAGACTGGGTAGCGGAGAGACCAGCAGGTGAGGGTGTGGATGATGCTGGGTGCACGGGAGCATACAGGGGTGTGGTGGGCTGGGTAGAGAGCAGCGAGGATAGTACCGCCTGCGCAGCCAGACTTGGCTACCGTTATAGGAGAGAGGGATCAGCTCAGAGGTCAGGTGCAGCTCTTACAGGGGCAGCTAGCTGCTGCGCAGGCACAGATAGGGGCCTTACAGTGGGCAAGCTAGCCCAGGCTCAGGCACAGGCACAGGTAGCCCCACCACCAGCACCACAGTCACAGGTGCAGGTACAGGCACAGGCAGCACCACCACCAGCACCACAGCCACAGGTGCAGGTACAGGCAGCAGCACAGGCAACACCACCGCGGCCACAGGTGCAGGTACAGGCTCAGGGGGTATTGGTGTTGGGTGCCAGGGGACCAGCCCCAGCTCCTTCAGTGGCGCGAGATCGCTATATGGAGGTGAGAGCAGAGGCCCGATATTATCAGGATATTCTTGATAGTACCAGAGTCGAGTATCAGGTATATGCAGCACATAGGGCAGAGACCTCGCACAGCCAGAGATCTCAGGGAGGGGCAGCCACAGCTGGCGTGTCCGTGATGGGCAGGAGGCGAGAGGAACCACAGGGACCAGCGGGGAGAGGTGCCGAGGGCGGTGGGGAGAGCTGATAGATCCCCGACATGGTTTTGTATAGGGACATGGGCACCGGTCTGCGAACTGGTTGTATTGATAGAGGCCTGCGTGCCGACACTTATTCATTGCATTGATTCATTTATTTATTATATACCGGCCTGCGAGCCGAGTACAGGTTGTACATTTGATACCGGCCTGCGAGCCGAGTATATTTTTGATATGAGAGACCGGCCTGCGAGCCGAGTCGAGATTTTTGGTAGGTATTGCGGCCTGCGTGCCGGCTTTGGTATATTATGAGATCACAGAGGCCCCGATGTAGGGCACATTGTATTTTTGAAAACTGGTATATATATATAGAGACGATGTTTTGATCCTCGTGCAGTATTCAAAATGTGTTTAAATATTTTGTTAATGGTTGGTAATATGTAATGTATGATAAGTTTTAGTTGATATGTTGATAGATGGATGATGTTGATGTTTTTGTTTTTGTTGTACGTATGTATGAATGATATGTGATGTGATGAATTGTTAGTTTTGTGACATTGTGATATATGTAACTGATGAATGGGATCCAAATGATGTAGAGATTGATAGTTTCCTGATATTCGTAGTTGATGGTTGTGTATTTGTATAAATGATGTTTAATGAAATTATAATGCTATGTATGGTGGATGAACAAATGTGGTAAATTCTGTTGTTTATGCAGGCAAAGAGGCGGGCGCGACAAAAATTTAGATGAGAAATGAAGAAAAGAACCCTGTTTCAAAAAGGCAGGTGTGTAACCGGTATCGGTTGGGTAACCGATGCCGGTAGTTATATGACCGATATCAGTTATATGACCGATACCGGTTATTTAGGTATGAGCTTTTCTAAAAATAGAAAAGCTAGGGTGGAAACTTCAGTTTTAATTTTAGAGCCATGCAAGAGGTTAAATACGCGAATGCGACGCTTTTTGACGACTGAGACAGGTATTTGCATGAGAGATTTGGGTGAGAAGGAGGAAAGAGACAAGGAAAGTGAATGTGATCCGAGATTTAGAAGGCAGAAAGAAAAAGTTAAAAAGGGTGGTGATCATGGCAGAACGAGGAGAAGCATCCAGCAGGCAAGGACAGGAGGGCAGACAAGGGCCACCTCAAGCTGCTGCAACCCAAGAGGTATCATTTTGTTTGTGATTTAACTACTGCATGTTTTGTGAATAAGATGGGGGAGAGTAGGTGGGTAGATATGAGAAAGAAAACATGATAACAAGGGTTGCAGGTGAGGTAAGTGTTACAGGGTAGGCAATCAGGGGTTACAGGTATGTTTGTATGTATAAAAAGGAATAAACGAGAAAATTATTGTCGTAGGTGGTTGTTTTTTTTTTTGGGAAGGTGTATATAATTGACAGTGACCGGTAGCGGTTAGGGAGAACCGGTATCGGTTACTTAACCGATATCGGTTATGTATAACCGGTACCGGTTACTGGAGGAATTTCCAGAATGTTTGAAAAATCCCTGATGGATTGAATGGTTGTTTGTTGTTTTGGTGTGTGCAGGCAGAGGCAGGATTGAGGATGAATGATAGTGTGCCAGCGCTGTTGTCACGAATCTGAGCGGATGTAACACCAGCGGAATGGACATTGATAAATCGTTTGGGGTTAAGTGGAATCCGTTATTATTCACGAATCGCATGTAACCATGGTATGTTACAGGCGTTGATTGAAAGATGGAATCCCGAGACAAATACCTTCTATCTGCCAACAGGTGAAATGACAGTAACATTGGAAGATGTGTTTCAGATTTTGAGACTTCCTATTACAGGAGAACCAGTATATCAGGCACTACCTAGCGCGGCACGGGGAGCGATAACAGCAGTATTTGGTCCATACACACGAGATTTGACACAGCGAGGTTTATCATTTACATATGGGGTAATGTATGCAGCACACCCTGAGGAGACAAGGTTAGCAGTGATATTAATGATAGCAGTAGGGTATTATGCATTACCAAGGGCGGAAGGGGGAAGATTTCCAAAGGCATTGATGTGTGTTATCTGGGAGATGGTAGAAAGGAACGTTACGTTTGCATGGGCACCTGCATATTTGGCGGAGCTATACAGGGGTTTATGGGCTTGTAGGTGAAATCACAGGACAACACTGGATAGTTCATACTTATTATACTGTTGGGCCTATGAGCACATTGTTTGTGTGCGACCAATAGGCCAATCCCTCCAGGCAGGAGAGACCGGAGTACAGAGGTTGGGATTCAGACGATGGGTCCAGACAGAACAAGAGGCCAGATCCCAGGCCGTGACAGGTGATATTGAGTATTACAGGCAGGTATGGGAGAGAGTGACGGTTGCGGATATCTGTTGGAGGCCATATGGAAACTATATGGTAACAGAGAACATAGCTGAGGAGTTGAGGGGTGTTGAGCGATTGAGGTGGATCGCAGGGCACAGGCCGGGTGAGTATGAGAGGATTCCTATAGATCGCGTGCGGCGACAATTTGGATTTGTGTAGGATATACCCCTGGCTTATAGACCATATATGAGGATCGATGCCGAGGCAGCATTCTCACCTCCCCGGCCAACACCTCCAGAAGGGCCTGAAGAGGTAGCAGCCGATCGCAGGGTAATGGATGCGGGAACGACAGAGGCCTATAGATTATGGTGGGCAGCGGAGCTGCGAGGTATACGTGAGTGCCCTGACATAGCGGTGATTACAACAGAGAGGGATCGTCTGCAGCGTTTGGTTCAGCAGCTCCAAACGCAGGTGAATGAGACAAGAGGTTTGTTAGTGTTTGCGGAGTCACGGGCGGGGAGACTAGAGGCTGAAGTCCTCCATGCGAGAGGGCGTATTCATATGTTACAGGAGAGATTGGCAGATCAGTGGGCGGTACCAATAGCCGTGGTACCTTTGAGGACAGAGAGGCCCGGCGAGAGGGGTCGACGATCACGATCATCACCTAGTTCGGGATGAGGCGTGATGGTCTGAGTACATGTTAGCAAGGTATAAGAATAAATAAGGATGCCGACCTACGTGTCAATGATAGAGAAGATGTATTTGTTTAACATCTAAATAAAACTGAATATGTATGTTGATTTAAGTTATGATAATAATAAGATTGTTTGTGTTTTGATTTTCGGTGTTTTGAAAAAGGATAAAGAGGACTGTGATTAAATAGAAATACACAAAAATATTTATATTCACCACACAGGATAGGTTATGGTAGGGGATGGTCGAGCTAACCTTGGGAGACCCCATGTCTCCGAAGTGCTGCCTACATAGCCCATTGCACAAAGCAAGGAGGGGCCTCAGAACGATGTAGTTCTCCCTTAGGACCAGGGAGAGGTGAATTCAGGCAATTTGGGTATGGTTAGGCAGTTTGTTGGTTGATAAGATTTTGATGTTGATAGGGTAATGTTGTTGGTGTTGGTAAGGTATGGGCGATGTTGATGTAGGTATAGGTAAAGCGAAAGTTAGCTTATCCAAAGAGAAGGGAACCATGTCCTGATTAAGATCAACACACAATCCTAGATGCGAGGCAAAGAGGAAAGAGTGTCCCGTAGTTGAGAAGAGCTAAACAAACCACATATTAACATAGGATGAGCTTGAATCCCTAGGTACCTTGCATAGGCGAGAAGTCGATAGGTGAAAAGAGTTGTATAATCACAATATATCGGATATACGTCACATCCCTTGAGTTGAAACAAGTGGTGAGGTAAGGTGGATGATATAACTGAGGTACGCAGAACTTATTACAAAGTGAGTGCTCTGACGAAAGAGAACCTACCCTAAATAGACAAGTCCATGACTCAAAAGTCCTTTTGAATGAGGCTTTTCTTTTATTGAATGTAGACTGATCGATGCAGGAAGTCTACAGGGGATATTGATTATATTATTCTTGAGGTCTTCACGAAGCTGATCAATGCGAGAAGCTTCTGATAAAGGCTGACTGTGTATAGCTGTCCTTCGAGGGAGCAGTCTATTTATAGTAGCAGATATGATTGTAATGCATAGCTGTCCTTCGGGGGAGCAGTCTATATATAATAGCAGCAATAGTTCGGCATATAGCTGTCCTTCGAGGGAGTAGTCTATATTTAATTTAAATGACTAGATGTTCATTTGGCGTGAAGCATCTAGTTAGTAGGAAGTTTGACTCAAGAAAATCCCCTAAGAATATGGCTTATTTTAATACTTTGAAGTCATGGACTAGACTAAAAAGGGGAAGGCATCATCAAGGGGAGGTGAGGATCAAACTATGTGAGCCTGATTGTTATTATGAAGTGTAGGAAACAGAGTGTATGTAGTGGTAAGTGAGCTCAAGGGACGAGCGATAGGTAGATAAGAAGTGATATAATACTAATTTCAACAGTAGAATGGTCGAAGATGCAAGGCATTAAGGGGTTCAGGCTCAGGTTTACCATTAAGCGAAGCTAAATGATAAGTACCAGATCCATAGGTATGAGTGATTATATAAGGCCCGATCCAATTGGGAGCAAATTTTCCACGTTTTCTCTTTTCTAGTTTGGTTACATGTTGATTCTCTTTGAGAACAAGATCACCAACCTTAAAGGTACGCTCATGAAGTCACTTATCATAAGCACGTTTAATGCGTTTTTGATAGATTTGAAGGTGATAAAGAGTTGTAAGACGGCGTTCGTCAAGAAGCTCCAATTGGGCTAACCGCTCTTGGCAGAAATCATCGTTGGTGAGAATATCCTGAAGAGATATTCTAAGGGAGGGTATTTGTATTTCGAGAGGCAAAACAGCCTCGGTACCGTATACCAAAGAAAAAGGTGTGGCATTAGTAGAAGTACGAATGCTAGTACGATAAGCCCAAAGGGCAAAGGGAATGTGATCGTGCCAATTTCTTCCAAATTTATTGACAACTTTCATGAGGATTTTGGTTAGTGTTTTATTAGAGGACTCGGCTTGCCCATTGGCTTGTGGATAGTAAGGTGAGGAGAAACTAAGTTTGATACCAAAGTTGTCACAAAGGTCTTGCAACAACTTGTTTTTGAAAGATTTTCCATTATCTGTTATCAGGCGGTGAGGAACACCAAAACGACAGATAATGTGGTGGTTAATGAACTCGACAATTTTTTCTTTTTTGATTGAAATGAGTGGAATAGCCTCCACCCATTTTGTGTAATATTCGGTCGCTGTGAGTATCCAACGGTGACGTTGTGAAGAGGTTGGGTGAATCTCACCAATAAGGTCTAAACCCCATTGTGAGAAGGGCCAAAGATCTCGAGCGATCTGGAGCGGGTGGCTAGGAGTATGTTGAAGGTTGGCATGTTGCTGACACATAACACAACACTTAACATATTCGTAGCAGTCGTTATTGAGAGTAGGCCAATGATAACCAAGGCGAAGGATTCATTTGGCCACGGCAAGGCCGCTAAAATGTCCACCACAAATACCGTCATGGACCTGTTGGATGGTATGAGTGGCCTCCGCACTAGTTAGACAGCGAAGGAGGATACCATCAAAGCCACGTTTATAGAGGAGTCCCCCCATGACAACATAGCGCGAAACACTTTTAAGAAAAGCACGTTTGCCGTTACTAGTAAGGTCAGGTGGGAGGACAGAGATTGTAAGGTAGTCATGGAATTGGTGGTACCAGGTATCCTATGAATTAGTGGACACAGTATTTATCATACAAACTACCGGGGTTGAATAGGATGGGGCAAAAAGTTGTTGGACCACGACGAATAATTCAGAGTTAGTTGGCGCGGCGGGAATTTGCGAGGCTAAGCAAGCCATAGTATCCGCAAATTTGTTAGTGGAGCAGGGAATGGTTTGTATAGAATAGTGGGTAAATAAAGCTAGAAGTGAATCCACGTAGTGTTTGTATTTTTGAAGTTCCTCATTTTTGCATTGGTAGACGCCCATAACTTGATTGACTACCAATTGAGAGTCGCCAAAAATGTTGATAGATTTGATACCTAAGTGTAATGCAACTTAGAGACCCAGAACAAGGGCCTCGTATTCCACTGTATTATTAGTGCAAGGGAAATCAAGTCGGAATGAAAGAGGCATAGGTTCAGCGTTGAGAGGAATGAGAACAACGCCGGCTCCTCCGCCACGCTGGCATTTAGATCCATCGAAGAAGAGGGTCATTGGGTACGACTCCTCTGTGAGGGAAAGAGTAGCGATGAGTTCGTCGAGAAATGTGAAATTGGTAAATTGTTCCCCCGGTAAAGGAGCGTCCGCAAGTTGGTCTGCGATGGTTTGTCCTTTGATTGATTTCTGGTGGATAAACTCAAGGTCGAGGTCGGCGAGAAGCATGAGCCATCTAGCAATGCGTTGGTTCAGATGAGGTTTGGCGTACATGTAATGGATGGGGTCTGTATTGGTGATGACGAAAGTCTTGTGATTTAGAAGGTAGTGTCGGAGTTTGGTGGCCACGAATGATAGGGCAAGGCACAATTTTTCTACATGTGTGTACCTAGTCTCATAGTCCACCAAAGTACAACTTATATAATAAACAGCTTGTTCGTGATTCTCAGAGTCACGATGTGCAAGCATGGCTCCTACAGCGTGGTCGGTGGCGAAAAGGTAAAGGTAGAAAGGGCGGTTGTCTTGGGGTGGGATAAGCACGGGTGGCTGCAAGAGATAAGATTTGAGAGCTTCGAAGGCCTGGTGACATTCTTCGCTCCATTGGAATGCAATATCCTTTTTAAGGAGGTGATGGAAAGGTTGACACCGATCTGAGAGTTGGGAGATGAAACGTCAGATAGATTGGAGCTTACCTTGTAAACTACGCAATTGTTTGAGATTGTTGGGTGGGGGCATTTCTAGGATAGCTTTGACTTTAGATGGATCGACCTCAATGCCATGCAAAGAGACGATAAAGCCAAGAAGTTTTCCCGAAAGAACACCAAAGACACATTTCTTCGGTTGAAGGCGGACTGAATATTGTAACAGGCGATCAAAAATAATGGTTAAAACATCGAGATGTTCACTACGATGTTTAGACTTGCCGAGAAGATCGTCGACATAGTCTTCAAGAATAGTGTGCATAATGTCATGAAAAATGTAGGTCATAGCCCGCTGATAGGTAGCCCCAGTATTCTTAAGGCCAAATGGCATGACACGATAACAGAAGGTTCCCCACGGAGTTATGAAGGCAGTTTTGTGTTGATCGGCAGGGGCAACCAAAATTTGGTTGTATCCTGAAAAGCCATCCATGAGAGAAAGCATTTCATGGCCCGCAGTGAGATCAACAAGTTGATCAATACTTGGGAGGGGGAAGTCATCCTTAGGGCAAGCGAGGTTAAGATCCCGGAAATCTGTGCATATCCGAAGTCCCCCTATCACTTTAGTGACAGGTACGATGTTAGAAATCCATTGAGGATAGTCAATAGGCAAGATGAAGGAAATAAAAAGGAGTCATTGGAGCTCCTCTTTGACCAAGAGAGCAATGCGTGGATGCATTTTTCTCAATTTCTGTTTGACTGGTTTGGAATCGGGGTTTAGGGTGATGTTATGGACGGCGATAGTAGGATCAATTCCTGGCATGTTAGCGTAAGACCATGCGAAAGCTTGGTTATGAGCACGGAGAAAGGTAGTAAAGGCGGCTTGTTCTGATGTGTTAAGGGATTGTCCAATCTTCACAATGTGAGGATCCTCCTCCATGTGGATATTGATTTTTATGGTAGATTCGTTCAGCATAGTTTGGGTTTCAGATGGTAAGGCTCGTTGAATATAAGAATCATCCGCGCCAAGGTAAGTGAGGATGGAGTCGTCATCCTGGCATTCAACAACATTAATCAAAGGTGAATCCTCTTTGATCATGTCTGGATACAGAAGGGGAAGAGAAGATGGGTCCTCATTATCGCGTTGATAAGTGAGAGGACCTATGAAGATAGCATTTATGAAAAAAAAAAGTTAGGGGGGATGGATTCGGGGTCTATAGATTCTGAGGGTGATGATGGCAAAGTGGGTGATGATGGTTTGGTAGGGGTGACGTCTTCTTCTTCCAGGATACAGATGACAGGAGGTTTCTCCTGTGTAGGTGTTTCGGGAAAACCGAGACCACTGCGATCATTATGTTTACGGGTAGTCACGGGAATGAGTGTATGTCGGCCTTGTTTGTAAAGGCCAAAACCAAAGCCTTTCCACGCACAGCGAGTCAAGAAGGTGAGGGCGAAACGACGATTTGTCAAGTATTGAAAATCGGATTGGAAAGGAACCACACCAAGAGGAGGTTCAGGGGTAATGGAGGATGTGTCAACACCCCCATACGTTAGGTTAGTGCGGCAATAGGGTGGTCCGTAAGATATTATCTCCCCCACGCGACGGTCGTAGGTGGGATGTGCATGTAATTGTCCGTACTCCTGCGGGGTAGGGAAAGAACTAACGTTATATAGGTAGTATTCCCCCAGCGTAAGGCGCTGAAAAACATATACTAAGGGGTTGGAGGTTGGAATGTTAGCTGCGGGAAGGGAAGTGGTTTTTACGATGGTGGTTTCATCAATTGAAGGCGTAGACGCGGTTGGGGTGGATGGTTGAGATACATTTGAGGAGGACGGTTGAGTTGAATGTATGGGTGTCTTGATTGGTATAAGCACATCGTTAGGGCGGTATAACATATTGCAGGTTTTAAAGGGGGGAGGGTCAGCTTTTACGGTGTAAGACTTCCCCTCGTACTCAAATTTTATACATCTATGTAATGTTGAGGGAACGCATCCCATGGCTCGGATCCAAGGACGACCCAGCAATATATTATATTGGAACTCTCCCTCAAGGACATAGAAGAGTTCGGGTAAAGTACGTGGTCTTACGCGAATGTTGAGGATCACGGTGCCTAAGGTAGAAGTAATAGCGTCATTGAATGACCGTAACATGATGGGGTTGGCACACATGCAACTAGAAGGGATCATCTGTTGGAAGGCTTTTGAAGATATGATGTTTAGGCTAGCGCCCCCGTCAATCATAACCCGACATACTCGAATATCCCAGACGTAAGCGGAGATGAAAAGGGCAGGGTCGGGATCTTCTGTACCAAAGTCGACAATTTCATCTTCAGAGAAACTGACTGCAGCAGCTTGTTGTACAGAGACAGAAGTGGTTGGGGCAGTGGGTTGTTTGGTGAGAGAAGCAACGTGATTGGGTGTTAGAATGGAGGTAACAGGCAGGGTTTCATTAGGAAAAACCTCTATCCCTTGAAGGATCTCAACGAGAGCTTGTCGATGAGATTCAGAAGTCTGAATGAGATCATACAGTGTCATTTTTACGGGCGATTGGTGAAGCTGTTTAATCATATTTCGGTGGGCAATGCCATTAGAGACGGGATAGGCGGGTCCGCAAATGACCACTTTAGGTGGTGGTGCAATCAGGATGTTTGACGGAGAAAGAGATGCCGCAGGTGTGTTTTCTTTTTCTTTCCCATTGTTTTTCTGCCCTCGAGTAGCGACACTAATCATATTAATCTCGTAGACCTGAGATGAGGAAGATGGTGGGGATAACTCATGGTCTTCACGAGGTGGGGTTGTAATAATGATAGATCTTGGTGAGGCGGGGACAGATGGTATAGGAGAGGGAATGGAAACTAAAGGTCTCTCCGTTCGTAAGTTGTCTTTCTTAATATTTCTATCCGGGAGAGGTGACTGGCGAAGGATGGTTTTTAGAGCTTTACATCCCTCCACATCATGTCCTGGTGTGCGGTGATAAGCGCAGATTTTAGACTCATCGTAATCCATAGGTCGGGGCTTAGACGGGTCATAAGGTCTAAGT
The DNA here is from genome assembly GCA_019776745.2 of Taxus chinensis. Classification (NCBI taxonomy): domain Eukaryota; kingdom Viridiplantae; phylum Streptophyta; class Pinopsida; order Cupressales; family Taxaceae; genus Taxus; species Taxus chinensis. The sequence goes on along the minus strand of CM034149.1, from coordinate 27,728,486 downwards.
GGAGGTAGGGAAATGGTCGCATTCTCCACCAACATAGCAAGGATTTTGGCGTAAGATCCTTTGAGTGGGTCAAAATCGGAAGAGGATGAGGGTATTGATTGTGTGGGTTTTGGTAATGTTTGGGTGTGGTTAGTTTGTATGGGTGGCGGTTTAGCCGAGGGGTGTTGATACATGGTTTTTACTAAACGTGATTTCTTTGGCGCAGAAGCTATGTTGGATGATGAGGCCGCAGATGACGTGGTATCAGAAAACAACCACAGGGAAATAGGAGTAACTGAAAACAAATCTTTTGATGATGGTATTTGTTTAGGGTTGATAGGTGGACAGGATACGCGGAGTGATGGTGTTGCTATACCCTGGAATTTCTGTATAGGTGCGGAAGGCGTAGGTTGTTCTAAAGAAAACGCAGGAGGTATGATATATTGGTGTAAGGTAGAGGGATGGGGTCCCCAATATGGAAGGTAGGTATGACGATGATGGTTTTGATTGTGATAGGGGCACGGATTGAGTTTGTCTCCTAGGTGGCGGAACGGATTTATTTTTGGATAGATCGAGTTGTTTAGGCGGGTGCGTTAGACTGGGCATTGGTGAGGTCCTAAGCATATGGGAAGATCTGGCTAAGTTGATAGAAGGGGACGGGGCATTTGGTAGAGGTGAGGGGGGTGAAGGTGAGAACAGGGGCATTTTAAGCTTCTGTAAGCACTTCGGGTATATGGTGGAGACATCAGGATCAGTCATTTGCATTTGAGTAGAAAAAGGGGTACTTAAACGTTCCCATAGGGCCTGTCTATCTTCTGTGGAATGACAGTCTCCAGGTGTGATTTGTAATTTTGGTACGGAAGAAAGGTGGGTTGTAATTCCAGTCCATCGCGAGTGTGACATAGGAGGTAGATGAGGCAATGTATCAATAGATGTTAAGAGGTCAACCGGTCGTTGAAAAGATTTAGGTGATGAGGGACTAATAGGTAGGAGGGCGTGTTTGAGGGGATCTGTCACATTTAAAGAATGTGGTGATGTTAATGTAAGAGATTTCTTGTCTAAGGGATGTCAAAAGGAGTGGCGAGGCCTTCCTCTTGTGTAGCAAGAGTGCTAGAATGGGGATGTTTGGGAAATAGATAAATTAGATAGCATCCGCTCACAGTCTTGTAGGGATGTGGTGTAAGAAGACTCGTTGATGAGAAGAGAAGTCCGGGCAGTTAACTCTTCTATGGGTAAAGGAATGATTTCACTTTGGCATGATGGTGGTGAAGGAGGTTCAAACTCCTGTGTTGGTGGAGAGGCTTGATTTAAAATTTTTTCAATAGAGGCTTTTGGCTGAGAATCGAAGACTGCAATGGATCTCATGAAAACTCTCCTCGACTAAGATATCTTGGTTTCACGTTACTGTTGGACGAGTGATTCGGGAATGGTTTGTTGAAAATTTTTAGATTTCGGTTAGCAGGGGCGTTAGGATTATCAAGGGTTATATCCCCTGCGTCAACCATTTCCTGCACTATGTTTTTCAACATCTTGCAGTTTTCACTGACTATGTCCTTTTACACGGTGAAAGTTACAAAAGTCATCTTTCTTTGTACTAGGAAGGTATTGCGCGGGTGGAGTCAAACCCAGAGTGAGGTTTAATAGGGGGCAAGGTGATAGCCCCAGCTTTGAGCAATTTCTCCATGATGACGCCATAAGTTTCTCCCAAGGGAGTGTAATTGGTGGGCTCGGCTTTGTACTTATAAGTGGTTTTCGGCGGAGTATTGGACGGTGTTTGAGATTTGACCATTACCGCGTGGACAGCTCCTTTTGATTTAGAAGAAGTGGACGCGTGAGGAGTGGTGGTGTTTGGCTTGTTGGTAGAATCAGGAGTTCGGAAATTGGGGTTTTTGTTACGCAACCCGCAATTTCTCTTCTTCTAAGGCTCGAATTTCTAGCTTCCAAGCCATGGTAAAGGCCTCGTCGAATGTGCGGAAAGTTTGAATTTGGAGGGTAGGGGAGATGTTCTTAGTGCAGGCCTGCGTAAAAAGTTCGATGAGTTCGGTTTGAGGCAAGGCATACGTAAGTTGGTTGATAAGGCCCCGTCATCGTCCAATGAAATCTGCGATAGATTCGTCTTTCAAATTGTCGGATGGCATAGAGGTCAGTGACAGATACTTTCTTGGCAATGTTAATGGAGAAATGATCCAAGAAAGATTGGGCTAGTTGGTTAAAAGAGAAGATTGAGTGCTGGGTTAAAGCACTGTACCACTCCAAGGCAGGGTCCCTGATAAGGACATGGGAAAGGTATGGAGTAACAAGGCATCATCATGGGGCAATCAAATAACAAGCATGTCTAAATGATCGCAAGTGTTGTTGAGGATCCTCTTTAATGTTAAAAGACGAGTAAACACTTTGGCAACTCCCATTGAGGAGGATATGAATGAAGGGGGATAGAAGGGTGACATGGGCTCCTGACAAACTTGCTCGTATGTCAAAGGTGCTACGACTTCCTGAAACGGAAGCCTCCAGGTTTTGCATTTTGTCCATCATTTGTTTGATGAAATCTGTGGTTGGATGCGGTGATGGTGCCACAGAATAGGGATGTCCCATATAAGGTGTTGAGGTTACTAGATACGTGTATGGGAATGAAAAGGTAGGCGGAGCTTGAGAAAGAAAGCTCGTGTGAATAGGTGGCAGAGAGTAAGTCATGAATGGGGTGGTCTGAAAGAGAGATGAGATAGGGGCAGTTGGTGGTAACGATACGTGAGGTTCAAGGTTAACCAAAGGAAAGCTAATCGGGGTCGTATGAACCTTTGAAGCTGTCGGATTGGGAGATGGGGCTAGTGATGCAGGAAGTAAGGTATTGTTATCAGGAGGAGTGGGAGCTAGATGAGCAGCTATACTAATAGGCATGCCAATAAGGAGCTGACCATCAGGCGTACGGTCAGGGGGTATGAGACAAATAGTATTGTACAGCGCTGGGATTAGCATCCAGAAATTTGGCAAAGTCCTTGTCTCCTACAGGAATTTGGGGGGATCTCAACTGGTGTCCGTAGGGTTCCCTATAGAATGTGAAGGGGGTGATTCAGGCAAAGACACAGAACAGGCATGTGAAACCATGGTGGCGGCTTGTTTCCAAGTGATGACAACCATAGACCCAGAACACACAGGAAAGTTTCAATCTATCAAGAACAAAAACAACCTCAGAATGGTGAATTTGGCAAGCTAGTTGTTTTGTTAGGGGCTGATGAGGACAGTAACCGATATCGATTTAGTAACCAGTGTCAGTCATAGAGCAAACAACGTCGGTCCCTTAACCGATGCCGGTGTCAAAAGTCTACGATAAGAAGATATAAAAGGCTTCCAATTTGATTTTAGCAACGTTGAGTATGTTTATCAACTTATTGATCACAGAAGACAAAGTATGACAGAGAAAACAGGATTCGAAAACAAGGCAAGAGGCACACACTCAAATCTAGAGACTAACCCTAGGGTTAATTTTAGTTATCGTGGGCTTATGCCGTTTAGACATAAGATGATGTCAGAATCCTAAACAACAAGGACCTAGCGGAAATGTCAAGTTTGTTTTGGCTTATAAGGTTACCTCAATTGGGCGGAGGAATACCGCGGAAAAAGGGGGGATGTTTGAGCTGTTGTGTTAATTTTGAAGTGATTCGGTATGTGTTGTGCAGTGAAACTAAGGTTAATTTCCTATCAATACCGTGGATATCACCCCCACGTGTACGACCTATTACTTAATCTATGTTCACTAGAATTGGAGAACAATAAGCAGGAATGCAATGCACGTGTTTTAAAACCCAAATCAAAAATTATATTCGATGAAGCAAGAGAGATGACTTTCACTAATGCGAAACCAGGAAGGCAAGACAAATTCTTTACTAAATATATAACAAAAACAACAACAGCAAATATGCTTACTAAAATGAAAATAAGCAAGAGAAAGAAACCCAAAATGGGTCCCACCGGGCGTGCCAAAATGTTTCGCTCAGAATGTTTCGGCTTCTGGGAATAGAGTTGCTTCTATCCTTTCATTCCTTTTAGAAACAGATGAGGTTTAGGGTTAGGAGGAATACCTATTGAATGTGGAGATGGTGTGCGCGTACCGTAGGGAAAGATCAGGCTGACTGCGGAGAACTCCTTTTTGTCTTGGAAGGACTACCCTGCAAATAAGAACACAAGACCACAAGATTTTGATTAAACAATAAATGGGGAAACTGCCTTGGGCCCAGGAAATATAAAACTTCCCTTCGAAGGTGGTCAGTTCCCCTGCTAATATGAATTAACACAAAAGACTGCAAAATATCAATTAAATTATTTTGTTAAACTGGGTAGGGGGAAAGGCTGGTTTTCTAGTTTTGATCAGAGGAACCGATGGCGGTTATTGATGACCCGACGCCGGTTACTTGGATAACCGATACCGGTGGGTTATAGGATCTTCTTGATACAGATGGTGTTTGTAATAGCTGGCTTTTTTAGATGGTATTAGGGAATGGGATGATTAGGAGTGAAAGAATGACAGTTAGATACAATGGCACGTTGGGTAGTGGATTCAGAAATGGAGTTTAGGGAGGACTGAGATTCAAGAAACATAAGAAATGTTATGACAAAAGGACATGTACGATCTGACTTACTGGTTTTGACCGAGATGCAAGTTGATCCTCCTTGGTTGCAAACACTTCCGGTTTCTTTACTCGTCTCTCTGCCTCTGTCAAGTGAAGATCTGGACTCTGTTCCTCGCTCGCAATGCTCTCTGTTGATCCCGAAATCCTTTGACTAATCTCTAAAAATGAAATTTCGATCTGTTGTTTTGGTTTGGGGAGCCCATTTACAGGGAACTGATGGCGGTTGCGTAAACCGACGGCGGTCGAGTAGGAACCGGCATCGGTAAGGAAAAAGTAGGGGCTATTTTTAAGCAAAATAGCCCACCTTCCCTACTTTTCTCCCGAGAGATCAGTTGCGGGCCTTGGTCAAGTGGCTAGAAGGTCGGCTTTTGGTGCGAGTAAGGAGGCATTAGTTATGGATGTGAGTCTAGACCAAGTCATGGGTCTTAATTAGCTTAGTTTAGGGTTAGGGCTAGGTCATGATGAGGTGGCAAAGTGAGGGTGGCGGGTAAGGTGATGTGGATTTATCATTTACAAGGTAATTAATAAATAATTGTGTAAAGTTTAGGTAATGAGGTTAGGTTGCGAAATGGGATGTGGGTCACAAGGGGTCGTGAGACACGAATTTGGTGTCTACAGATTTATGTATCTCACTTAAAAAAAATAAGAAATAGATCTAATCTAACAGGCTAGGTTAGAATAGGATCCGAAGGTCAAGTAACTAGTTTTGGGTCTTTGCATGTCTGATAGAGATCTCAGGTAGATCATAGGTGAATGAGGGTGAGAGGGAATTAGGTGGATATGTCACTATTCTGGGTTGTATGGGCAAATGCAGAGATTGATGTCGGTTAAGGCTGACCGATGGTGGTTAGGTATAACCAGTGTCAATTACTATGGAGTTCTAGGAATTCCACAGAATGTGATTTAGGTATCTTTTGTGATTGCACAAAGGACTTTGGTTGGTCGGGATGAGGTATTGGGTGATTTAGGAAGGATTTGGCGAGGTTTTAATGGGTATATGGAGAGGTGGGTGTTAGAGGAGGTCAATGGGTGGCTAGGTAAACAATAGATGATAATATAATGATGAAATGAAATAAACAAGAGAAGTATAACATTTACTTTCTTGGATTCTGGTCCTGGATGCTTGTGAGTGAGGGATGGAGGTGCTGATGAGAGGTTTTGAAGGCTACAGGTGATCACCAACTGAATGAAAGCTTCTTCATGGGCTGCATGTGCATTTGTCTTTGCTTGGTTAGATTAGATCATTAATGGGATGGCTGTGCAGGAAAAGATGTTTGATCTTCTTCCTTGCATGCGTGTTCTCACTAGAATGTGCTAATGTTCACAAAATTTTCCAATCTTTTCTCAACCTTTTTCCAAACTTGAAAATAAGGTTGTTTTGGGGTTAAAAGGGTGACCAACGGTGGTTTCGGCTTATCTGGCGATGGTTAGGGGTAACCAACATCTATCAAGGTGGGATTTCCTAGGTTTACTAAACTAAGGAGATCCTCTTGTCCTCAGATCTCATGTCGTTCACCCACAGATTAGACTGTGAGCTTCTTGTAAGCATGTGAGAATGTGGTTAGAGAGAACGTAGGCATTAATTTTTAGGGTTTAGGTAATTCTCAGTTAGTTATGACAACTTACTAAGAATAGGTCTTAGGGTGAGTTAGCTTAGTGAGGTGTCTACTTGAAGTGTATGTGTGGATATTATTTAAATTAAGATATTTAAATAATAAATATGGTGAGGATAATGAATTAATTTAATTTAATCAATTAAATTAATATTAGTGAGGTGAAGGGCCAATGGCTAGGTTAATGTGATGAAGGGTGTTTATTTGTCGAGGGACCAAAGGGGAGTGTGACCTAATTTTAGTGTCTACAAAGTTATATGAGTGGTTGGTAACATATGCATCAAAGCGGAATTAGAGGTATAGAACAATTGTTTGGATTGAAGAAGATTACCAGTGTTGGTATGATGTTGATGTGAATTGGAAACGCACTATAGATCATTGGTGGAGTGGTGTTTTACATAATTAGATGTTAGAGTACGTTGTTTCTACGTATTCCTATCTAAAGGTTGTTGTGTTTCTGTTCTTACATGAGCCCTAAGGATATTATTTGTGTGTTATGCCTTTAGCAATTAAGATCTTATTGGTGAATTTGGATTTAGAAGAATGACCTATGGCTAGATAAAACCTCCACTACACACAGGGGCATGAGCAAGTGTGGTGAAATATGGCGAACCTAATGGAAGAAAATAAAAGAGAGGAAAGATGACTTAAGTATAATGAAGCATGGGAGAAGGAATCAATGAAGATGTGTAGTGTTGAGGAGTCTATGAAGTTGTGGAGATAGGTGATGTGTGAAGGATTCGAGGTTCACATAGAGGAAATGGAACCTAAGAAGCTAGAATCCCCTTTAGGTTCAGATGAGAGCATGTTAGAAGAGGAAAGAATAAGCACCATAGGCACGCATTTGATCCCAATCGGTGACCTTTTCCTTATGCTTGGTGTTCCAGTTCCTGAAATAGTTATTGAGAAACATGTTAGTGTCAGTGATAGATAAGCGACAGGTAGATTTCATTTTCCATTGAATACATAAGTTCTTTAGAAAAAAAATTCATCTATGGCTGCGTTGACATCTTCTTTATTTGGTGGTATATTTTCTGGCATGTCATCAGGAATGAGTGTAGGCACATAGAACATTGGTAATACATTTGGAAGTAGCACAACTTTACAGAATGTGGGAGTTCAATTTATTAACACATTTGGAACAAAGAGTAGCTCATCCTATGGTCCAGTGCACACTACATGAGGTGGATCAGAAGGCTTTGGATCTATTGGATTTGGTGGCTCTAGAGGTGGAGGAAACACTGGAGGCAATATAGGTCCTGGATCTGGTGGGAATGGTCTGTACCAGCCACAATAAGTCTATTACAAGATTTATATTTTCCTACCAGAGTTCAAAGGAATTGAGGAGGCAGTGGATTATGTGTACATGTGTGAGATAGTATGGTATGCTAAGGGAATCACAACTCTAAAGCGTAAGGCAAGCCAATTTTCTACTACTTTGCAAGGGCACACACATAGTTGATATAAGAAGTATGATTTGAACCAGACTGCTATAGATAACAACATGTTGTGTGATTTTTTCTTTTCTAAGCTTTATATACCTGAGTTTGAACAGAAAAGCATCAACATGCTGAAGGAGATTAAGTAGGGCATGGCTGAGAGTGTGAGGGAGTATGATGCACACTTTAAAACTTTGCTATCAAAGTTGTCTTATGAAATTCACCCTAGCTAGCATGCAAAGTCATTTGTTGGTAGTTTGATGTCACCTTTAAGAAGGGTGCTCTCTCATAAGACATTTACATATTTGCATGAGGCTTTGGAGGCAGCTCTACATGGTGAGGCATTTGGGAGCATAGACACTAGAGTTACACAACTCTTGGAGGAAAAAATTACATCTATGGTGAAATAGTTGGAGAAACTATTGTCCAATTCAGTTCATGAGATGTGTAGTGGAATATGGTGTACATATTGCAAGGTTGAAGGAAATACTAAGGATAGATGCCCTCGTAAATTGGTACATGCCATGTTGTTGGATTATGAGATCTATAAATTGGATCATGATTTGAGTAGGTGCCCATTGTTGTAGCGTGTGATTTAGAAGAATGTATCCTATTATTGTAAGATTTTTAAGTCTCACACTCATGATACGAAGAATTATAGACTGATTGATAAGATCCATTATGCTATTAAAATTGATGTGTTCCAAACTAGCGTTGCAAATAATTCAAAGGAGCATGAAGGAAAACATTATGAAGGGAACTTTGATGGAGGTGGTATAGGTAGAGGTTACCGTGGAGGATACAGAGGACATGGTTACAGTGGTGAAAGAAGTGATTTCCCTTATGGAACCTATTTTACGTGTGGATCCCTTATCATTATAGGCACGAATGCCCATAGAACGTAGTCTTCTCGTGGTGCAGGAAGTAACAAAATTTTGAAGAATGTCCTGAGTTATGAGCACATGAGTAAGACTATAAGAAGAATTATAAGGGAATGGGGATGATTAAAGTGTAACATGTCATAGAAGACCTATAGATGCCTAAGATAGCACCTGATCCTGAGCAGTTTCCTGTGTTATTAACTACACACACTGAGGCTATGCGCGCTCATGATATCCTGAAGAAGAAACTTGTTATTACAAAGCAAGTGGTGATAAATGTGAAATATCCAGATCTTGCTTGCTAGATATAGGTATACCAAGAGACTATGGAGGTTATTAGAAACTTATATAGGGTGAAATACAGTGCTTGAAGGAGAAGTCGTAGAATATGGAGAAGGTGAAGACAATTGACCTACCTTAGAAAGATGTTGATGAATTGAAGGAGGTTTGTAAGATGCCGCACTAGGAGAATATCATTTAATTTTTAGGGGAATGGATTAGGGAGAAGATACCACCCATTGGATCTGAGCGCGAGAGACAAATATTACATTCAAACTTACCCCCTCATAGTATTAAGTATGATAAAGAGATCACTTTGAATGTAGTTATTGATGGGTGGCTGTTGAGTAGCATACTGATTGATACAGGTGTAGAATTAAATGTACTCACTTTGGATGCATGGAATCAGACAGGGAGACCATCGTTATAACACTCTTCGAATGTGTTGTACATGGTGAATAGGACTAGAGTCACACCCATTGGAGTATTGAAGGATGCCACTATTACTATACAAGGGGCCAAGTTTACTGGAGGCTTTGAGGTCATGGCATTTGCAAAAGTAGATAGTTTTCTAGCATTGCTTAGGCACCCTTGGTGTAACGTGAATAATGTTGATCTACGCTTTAATAAAGGTTATATCAGTTTCAAGAACAAAGAGGAATGCATAATTATTCCTTTGACATATGGTAAAACTATGCCTTATATAGAAACCTTGAGTGAAAAGGATCTAAACATGATTTATGCGCACATAGTTAGGAACCTGAATTGCTTGAGCCTTTTAAAAAAGGTATTATTTAGTGGGATGATGCTCAGTCTATGAGTGATACAACCAATATTTCCTATGATAAATGGGCGCATGGAATGTATGAAATGGTCATTTGAGAGATCAATAACACATTTACTCGTATAAGCATACAACACATGGTTAGGTGCCTAAGTCATAACTAGGTACCTCGGTATACCAATGAAGGAAATCTTGACATATTTCTGCATGCCATAGAAGCCCAGTGGAAGGATGAGGGTGACAGAAGAAATGTTCTGATTTATACATTATGTGGGACAACAATGCATTGGTGAACTACCCATAGAGATAAGCTTTTGGAGTGGCGAGAAGTGATACTCACCTTTTCCACTAGTTTTTTAAGGAGCAATGTACCTTCTCAGATATGTAAATTCCATGAAAAGGATTTTGCTTTGCACCATGTTCAAAAGTGTGAGAGGCTTTGGATGGAGGGGTAGGAGGCCTTATCACCATTACTCTAGGTACACAAGTTCTAAACCACCCTAAGTGGTTGCGTATGGTATGTTCATGTAGATCTTACAAGAGAAACAATTAATTGGTAGGAGATGACCTCAGGTATGATTAAGACCTTTGACTATTTTTCTAGTAAACCTCCAGTGAATGAAGCGTTACAGATTGTAAAGTGCCTTATGATGGGGGATAGTGAAAACTATGAGGAACTCTTGTTAGATATGTTTGGGGAGTTAGATTTTGAGGTGCTCTTTGAATAAGAAGAGACATATGAGGAGCATCTTGGGTGTGCCTAGCTAGAAAAAGAGAAGGGTAAGATGGATTACATGATTGATGATGAGGAAGTAGAGAATCTGGATGTTGATCATGCTATAGGTACGTGCAAGGTTTTAAATAGTGCTGATGAGAAGGCACACTTATCATGAGCCTATGAAAATGAAGAAGGTCAACATTAGGATAGATAAAGATCCTAAGGAGGTCATTATTGGTGACTATTTGTCAGAACAAGAGGTGGAAAATATTATTGAGTTTTTGTGTGACTTCCAGAACTTATTTCCATGAAGCTATAATGAGTTGAAAGGATTTCATCACTCTTTGGGTGAGATGAGGATAAAATTAAAGGAATGTGCACGCTTGGTTAGGAAGATGCCTTACAATATGAATCCTAATCTTCACGTCAAGGTAAAGGAAGAGATTGATAAGATGTTGAAATATGGGATCATTGATCCCATTAAGGAGTTAAAGTGGGTTAGCCCCATGGTGATAAGCATAAGGAAAGATGGTAGGATAAGGATTTGTGTGAACTATAGAGAGTTGAATGTTTCTTGTGTCATAGATCCTTTTCCCACACATTTTACTGAGGATATCTTGGAGGTCATTACAGGGCATGAGATTTAATATTTCACTAATGGATTCTATGGTTACCATCAGCTACATATTGCTAAAGAAGACAAAGAAAAGACAACTTTCACCACTGAGTAGGGAATTTTTGCATATACAGTTATGCCCTTTGGGTTGAAAAATGTGCCTGCATTCTTTTTTGCACATTATTGTACAAGCATTTGAGGACTTTATACACAAGTTTTTATAGGTTTACTTGAATGATTGGACTATACATGGGTTGGTAAAAGATCACTATGACAACTTGAAACTTATGTTTGAGAGGTTCCGTTAGTTGAGCATCTCTCTCAACATTAAGAAGTGTATCTTTGTGACACCCTTTGGGACTTTGTTAGGACATATTATATGCAAAGAAGGTTTTTCAGTAGATCCTGCTAAAGTTTTAGTTATTTTGGGTTTGGAGGAGCCTACCAATCAGAGTGAGGTGCATAGGTTTTTAGGACACACAAGTTACTACAGGAACTTCATTAAGGGATATGCTAAGATTTTCGCACCCTTAGAAGAATTGTTGAAAAGTAAAGGAAAGTTCCATTGGAATGAGGCATAATAACTAGCTTTTGAGACATTAAAAGAAAGAATTACTTCTATGCCCATTCTACACTTTCCTTCTTGGGAGAAACTGTTTCATGTATATGTTCATGCTTCTGGCATGGCCATTGGCACATTGTCAGAAAAACCTGGTGATGGTATTGTTGATCATCCTATCTGTTTCACGAGAAGGAAGTTGACCCCAGCTGAGTAGAACTCTACAACTATAGAGTGTGAAGCATTGTCCATGATTTATGCACTACACAAGTTTAGAAAATACTTGCTGGAAAACCCCTTTATATTCTATATAGATCACATGAAACTTAAGTACTTGGTTAATAAGCCCATTTAATAGGGTCACATATGTTAGTGGATTATCTTGTTTCAGAAAGTTGACTTTACAGTGGTGGTAAAGCCAATGAAGAGCAATTCTAGACCGAATCATTTTTCAAGAATTAACTCAGGTGAGGACGCATAAAGCATTCAAGACACAATTATAGATGCACAATTGGTCAGTTGAATCATGCTCCCTTTGACTTAGAATATATTGCTATATTTTTGCATGCTAGTGTGGAACTTGAAGGGATCAAAAGCTTAGAGAAGAAAGAAATTTCCATACGCACCGTGCCTTACATGTTAATTAGTGGAGATTTATACAAGTTAGGACATGATGATATTTTAAGCCAGTATGTACTTGAACATGAGTGAAAAGCTATAATGGAGGAAGCTCATGGTGCAATTGAAGGAAGGAATTATGCAGGTAATACTGTTGCATGTAAGATTTTGCTAGCTTATCTTTGGTGGGAAACACTATATAAGGATTGTAAAGAGAATGCCATGGCATGTGATCATTGTCAATTCCTGGGGAAGCCTTGGCATAGCGATGAGATGCCCTTGAAGCCTATTATGAGTGTAAAACCTTTTGAAAAATGGGTAATTGACTTTATGGGTCCTATTTCCCCAATGGCGTGAATGAATGGATCACGCTATATTATTACATGTACAGATTATCAGACCAAGTGGGCTGAAACAATGCCTACAAAGGATTTCACGACAGCTACTGTAGTAAGGTTTCTATGGGAAACCATTATCAGTAGGTATGGATGTCCGTTGAGCTTGAAAAGTGATAGGGGCAAACACTTTCTGAATAATACTATCAAGATATTATTAGCTAAGTTTATGGTGGTGCATCATAAGACACCAACCTAACACCCATAGGCTAATGGGACTACTGAGGATTTCAAAAAGATATTTTGAGATATATTGACAAAGATCTATGATGTTGGAAGGAAATAATGGGATGATAAAGTCTCTATTGTACTTTAGGCATACAAGACAACTTACAAAAGATTGAACAAAGGCACCCCCTTTCAGTTGGTCTTTAGCAGGTTGTTTTACTAGTGGAATTTATGTTACCCTCCCTACATATTGTGTGCACAAGTAGATTGGATGATGAACAAGAACTTGAAGAGCGTATAGATAAACTGATCCAGTTGGATGAGAGATGCACCATTGCATGATGGAGCCAGAAGATAGAGAAGGCTAGGGAGAAGGCATAACATGATATACATATTTATAATAAACAGTTTGAGGTTGGATAGATGGTTCTTCTTTATGACTCCAAGTTTACATGCCACCCTAGGAAATTAAAGGTGTATTGGTTGGGACCATATATTGTGACGTATATACTTGATTCTGGTGCTTATCAGTTATAGGTGTTGGATGGCACTTGGTTTTGATTCAATGGGAGTAGGCTAAAGCCCTACTATAAATAAGTCTTCTTGGTGTTTATAATAAGGCAATGGTGAAACTTAGATTAGATTTACCTTTAATGTATTTTTCTTTATACGTGTTTCTTTTCATCATTGCTATGCTTTTCCAATTTAGTTTAGTATTTTTGTTGTAATAAGCACGCTTGTGTGCCATTAGCTGATTACTATCTAGTGGGTTCATGCGTAGAGGACCACACATACTTTTAGTGTGGAGTGGATTAGGTACATGATAAATGGGCCAAGATGGAAAGAGATTGAACGTCCTCTAGAAGATGGGTATGCATATAATAAATATGGTGCAGGTGCTTGAAGTAAAGGTGCGGATCAAGACAAAAAAAAATTGCTCATAAATGAAGACCACATGTAGATAGATACACACACAATGTAACATAAGGTAGGTAACAACATTGGAAACTACTTGGTATTAGGCACATAGGTTTTTTATTTTAGCACATAAAGGCACACGAGAGGAGATTTGTGGCCGAGAAGTAGTGAGCGCACCAGAAGGTTACGATTGGGGTGTGGAAAACTCAGCTTGAAAAAAGTAAAGAAACACCATTTAATGCTGAGTACAATGGTAGATGGAGAGCAATAAATGTGGGGAAATTTATAAAAGTTATACAAGGTGGGCTTGTGATATCATATTTACCTTGCATTGTGAAGTGTTTGAGCGAGTTGAAGAGCAAGTCAAAGAGATATTTGAGTGTGAAAGTGCATGGAGAGCTATTACGAACATTGAGCCAAAAATGTTTGTGTATGGTGTCAATTGAAGCTCCATCAGAGAGGGTGTTTGAGTGAAGAAAAGGCATGCATGGGAGAAACAATTGTGAGCTAGGGTTCGAGGAGTAGCTAGGGCACGCAAGTTTTAAGTTTTAGAGGTAAAATATAGTTTAACAACACATATTTATCATTGCAAATGCACCAAAACAAGCACCTGGAGCAACCACAAGGGACAAGAAGTAAAAATAAGTAGAGGTAGAGATGGAAGATGCCTTCAAAAGTAGATTTTAAGAAGTGCAGTACCCATAAGGGGTTATAGTGGGGTGTGACTGGGATTCCCACATCCATCGTAGCAAAGTAAGTGATTATAACCATAAGACAAAGGACATGAAAGATGAATTGAAAAAACATATGGTAGTAAGAAAATACATTTACACAGAGGATGAAAAGCTCATTTATGACAACTCTGGTGAGAATTTTCTTGAAATTTTTTGTATTTTATAGCTATATGAGTGTTGGCAAGATAATTTGTCTAGTGGAAAAACTTGTGCATTTCTTACCAACGCTCTAGGAATCTAAGTCCCTCTACTTAATTGGTGCATCTGCCATATGTGCATGGGAGAGAAAGTGTGGATTTATGCGGTGGTCTTTCAACTGGGGATCCAATGGGGGCACTCCACTAACCTTGTTCAAAAGCTATAAATATCTTGCTAGGGAAGTCTTCGTCTGTAGAACGGGAAAGGGGAGTGAGAAAAGAGGTAGGAGAACTAATGTTGCAAGTAGAAAATCAGATTCCTGCACACACACTAGTTAGAAACTTCAACACATGCAGTTATGGGAAGAAACAACTCTATGAATAACAACAAGACCAAATAGAATTTATTGATCACCAAGTATCAAGAAACCCCTTAGTCAAAGAAAGCTAGAAAATCCTTCTTATATTAATTGCTCAAATCAAAGTTGTACATAATGTGGGAATGGAAAAAATTGAGAGGGGAAGAGAGTAGAAGAAAATGGCTATCTTCTTTGCTTTCTCTAAGGTACAATGCACTCTTGAGTTTACAAGATCAATTGCCAACCCTTTGCAATGGGAATGGCGTTACAATTTATAGAATGAGAGGTGACTTATCATCTTCCTCATGACCTTTCAAATACCTTAATATGACTTAAGACTATTCATATTCCACTTTAAATATTTAAGTCCCTTTTATAATAGTAAGGTGACTTAATTTACATTATATTTCTAAAGTCATTTAAGTGATATTAAAAATATGAAACCCTCAAATCCCAAAAATATAACATTGAAGAGAGAGAGAGAGTGTCATATGAGGAGCGAAGAGAGAGAGAGATAGAAGAGGAAGAAGAATTATGCCAAAGGATGAGTTACTATAGTGGACTTGGCTCCATTCTCCTACTGTTCTCCACTTCGTAATCCTGAGAAAGCTTCTGACCCATCCACTTTGGCTTCATATCTCCCTTATAAAAATCAACTTACTATTTTTAGTAAGTATGAGAAATCAAGTCCCTGATTTTGAATTGGATACTGCAGCTCAGTTTTCCTCTTTCTCCCTGCATTCCTCACTCCTTTTGGATCAACTTTCTATTTTTAGCAGGTGCTCGAGGGCACACTTACTATTTTTAGTAAGTGCCAAAAATGTCCGTTCTGGTGGATTCTCAGCTGTAGTGCACCTCCAATGTCTTCGTCTTCTTCAGAGGTTCTTCTATCGACAAATTTCCCAAAATAACAGTTCCAATGTAGTAGACCTGCTATTTTTAGAAATTTTACCTCCAGGAGTCGGATTGAAGTTGAAAAAAAAAATTGATATGGGTTTTTGCCCAATATCCTCCCTCTGAAATTTCAGTCCCACCCACTTAATAGTCCAGGATATTTTAAAGTTTTAATTTTCAGACTTGGTAGTGCTTCTGGGTATGGTAACCATTAATGGACCTCAAAATTGTAGGTCTTGTTTTCTCCTCTGTTTGCAACAAAAATTATATTTTTGATGTGGGTTTTTTCTTTTGGTGCTTCGCGTGCAATCTTACTTTGATCCAGCAACTGGTTTGATGGGAAATCCCACTTCTTTCTTCGTTAAGCCAGAAAGGAGATTTCTTCATTGTGGATGCTCTATTGCACATGGGGGGAGTTTGAAGGTGTCTCCTTGATTTACTTGGGTAGAGGAATGAGAATAAAAATATATCTTGTTGTTTCATGCATCCGTTTGGGATATTTCTTCAACTTCTCATTTCATGGCTATGGAGTTTTCTCTATTTTCTCCTTCGGTGCTCCGTGCTTCTCCTTTTGTGTTTGATGAGGATTCCTTTTGAGCCTACATGATTGCTATGTATTCATGATGGGAGTGAATTTATGTGGCATGGTCTGGTTTTAGTTATTACAATGGTTGAGGGTGATGGAAAAAACAGTTGCAGAGGAAGCCATGGCAAGGATGATGTGAAGGTGCAATATGAGGGGAAAGAAATGGCTGAAGTGCTGAATTTGAATTCAGGCTTGCAGATGGAGGAGATAGAAATTTTTTACTCTTCTCTTCATTGTCCCTCTTCAGTTTGAGGGACCAATTTCCATTGGAAGGCGATGCCATGTGTCGTCAATCCGACAACAGGGGATTCAAAAATTATGGGGGGCATGATCGGTAGGGGTGTCCAAATGACTGGGCTGGAGGAAATTTTCCATTTCTTGATTTCCCTAACCTTAGGTACATAAGGGACATCAGTTTCCATGGTGGTCAAGGAGATGACATGTGGTACGTTTGATCCAATGACAGGGAATGTAAGGAGGATGCTCTTGAAAAATGCACCTGGGGGCTAAAAGTCGGTCATGTGGGTGTCCAAATGACTCCCCATAGGGGGATGGGTGAATTTTTCCATGGTATGATGTCCCTCACCTCAGGTAAATAAGGGACATCATCTTCCACGGTGGTCCTGGAGGTGACACGTGGCACCCGATCCGACGATAGGGAATGGTTACTCCAAAAATGCACCTGGGGGCTGAAAGTCAGTCACATGGGTGTCAAAATGACTCCCCATAGGGGATGGGTGAATTTTTCAAGGTTTTATGTCCCCCACCTTAGGTGCATAAGGGAAATAAAAATTCCATGGTGGTCCTGGAGCTGACACATGGCGTTCGATCCGACGGTAGGGAATGCATGCTCCAAATAATCACCTGGGGCTGAACTGTCAAGTGTTGAGGTCATATGAGGGTCCTAGAGGTCACATGAGGGATGAGAGGGCTTCAAGGGGGTTGGTATAAAACTGTTTCCAACCTTTATTTCCCTAACCTTGGGGGATGTGAGGGACACAAAATCCTGCAAGGCTCCTGGTGTTGACACGTGTCCTCCCAAAAATTTGGCTAAGTCCTAAACTTGTAACAATGATAACTTGAGCTCCTGATGGAATTTTTTGGAAAAACATTATATGATCCTGACTGGAAATGGCCTTCTGAATCCAATGGTGGGGGTATCATGTCTTTATTATTCCATTTGATCCCTGAAAAATCTGATTTTTTATTTTGTACTCCACTTGTGCCTGAGAAAAACTGCCTGCAGACCTGATGCCAAAGTGTTGTGAAAAATATTATTTCACCATAATGTAGGTATTGGAATCCTATTTCTGGAGATATTTTTTTTACTCCTAACTCCATCCAGAGCTCTTGGAATCTTCTTCTGAAGCCCAACAGTTGTTTTAGGCCTGTGTACCACCTAGGCTTGTGAACCCTGTTTTTTTACTCAAACTGCTCCAAGTCTTGCAAAACTTCCCCAAACCTTCAAAAATCATTTCTATGATGTTTTAAGGTCTTCATTTCATATCCATGTTGAATTTTTACCTATTGTTCTTCTCCAAGGAGTTGAATCTAATCCTGGGAAGGCTAGTGATAGCCCTTCCCAATACTGCCAAAAGATAGTGTCTTTTTAGAACTCCCTAAAATCACCTAGGTGGAATGAATAGAATTTCCTAAATCACCTAGGGGACCAAATTGACATCAAATAGGGGGTGATCAGACTGACAGATTTGACCTGGGGTGCCTAGGAATGATAAAACATGAAAAATTCAACATAGGGGTATAGTTTTCGTGCTTGGAAACTTCCAATTTCCCTGTTGTACATTTGCACGAAAACAAATGGCTCTAGCTTGGGGACATGACATGGATTGAGTGTAGTGAAGACATGACATGGGAATCTAGAATCTCAATTTAGACCATATAATTCATTGACTAGTGCCTTATCCATTGGGCCCTGTGGATTAATGTACAAATTCTAGAAAGGAAGATCAGAAGGAAACACACACACACGCAAAACAAAGGAAAGGAAACAAAACACACAACAAGGAAGGGAAACACATGAAACACAAAAAGGGAAACACACCTATCAATCACCTATGGTACAAGGTGGGGGACAAACCCGACTTTCACTTAAATAATTATCATTTCTCAAAAGTTACCCCTGAAGAGGTAACACCGAATGATGATGTTCTGCGAAGCCATTGACAGCTTCCAGAAAGTATCCTCCCCTCCTCAGCTGCTTATGAAATCCAGGTGCTTTCAAAATTTTCCTTTTACTTTTTAGGAGTGAGTCCATGTGAGCTTCTTGATGCTCAGGTATTTTCTTGGAAATTCCACTTCCTTCATGTTCTTTGAAATCAGTTTCATAGTGCCAGTTTCCTTCCATGTTTATCCATATAGCTGATTCTCCTTCAAACATCTCATCACTGCCCCAATGCTGATTTTCATTCCAATTCCTTTGATATTCTGAGTTACTTTCTTTCTCGGGTCTATGCTCATTGACATCTTCTGTATGAGAAACCTTTGATTCGTCCTTTTCCTTCATTCCACTGCAAGGTGTTTGAGTACTGATGGAAGGATTAGATGCAAACTCATACTTGTCTTGTATGTCCATGACACTAATGAAGAGATCAAGAATCATCTCGGGATCTTTTGAAACTTCTACTACATCCAATATTTCTTACACGGAGTAATGTTTCATCATTTCCTGTAGTTCCTCTTTGTATGCCTTTGAAGAATCTTTATCTTGCAACTCAAAGAAACTATCTGGAGGGATTACCTCATCATCTTGGGAATCACTACACTCTACCGATCCTTCATCAAAAATAGATTCATCTTTAGAGGTCTCAAAACTCCTTGCTTCAATTTATTTGTCATGGAAAGAGTCTTCATCTTCAAATGGGAAAGAAAATATCTCCATTTCATTATTGCATCCATCAACCATTAGCTCAAGAGTGGCATCATATTTTTCATCTTGCCTTATCTCAATATGGCTAACCTTCACATTAGTTAAGGCTTCCAAATCAGCTTCATGCTTGTCTTGTAGATTTGTGGCTTGCATCAGGAGCTCGAGACTGAGCTCAGGATCTTCAGTTTCTTCTGCAGCTCTAAGCATTTCTTGTACAGACATTTCTTTCAAACCTTTCACAGGCTCATCACAAGCTGATTTTTTCTCTCCATAGATGGCCTGACTGAGATCATCCTCATCCCCAAATGGGAATGAGAATAACTCCTCATCTTGGATAAGTCATATAAACTAATTTTTCTTCTTGAAAATCATAAAGAACCATCTCGTCTTCCTCGTGGTCTGCATCATCTGACAATTCAGGGTTGTCCTCTTGTAACTCGAATCTCCTCAATGCTTCTTCAAAATCCAAATCTCTTCGGGAAGGCATGTCTGGGCCTATCAAGATGGGGATATCCTCTTCCTCCTCGATTTCCACAAAGTGATTCATCTTCCTGCTACCTTGATACAAGATGTTAGCTTCCAGGCTTCCAGACTTTCGTACCGTGTACCTCATCTTCTTCTCTGGAAGCAATTTCTCCATGTCTCCCTTCACTGGTATGGTTGCAAATGACCAGTTCATCTGAATTTTCCCTCCCAAGTCTCGATAAAAACTTTTCTACTCAGCAACATTTCGAATGAGGCTGGGACATCTACTACCAAAATCATTGCTGAAATTTTCTTGTCTAGAAATTTGGTGAGAGCCACCTGTGCATCTTTGACCTTCCCTATAAGTGGGACCTATTTTAACTCTAAAGAGTAACAAGAGACACTAGATGGATTCATTGTAAGTTTAAGAACCTTGGCGACCTTCAAAGGCATCACATTATCTGAGGTACCATAATCTATTATGCAATTGTTTAGTACATATTCTCCAACAAGAAGGGAGACGTAGAAAGGTTCAACTTTATCAATCTTTGATGCACTCAGAGAAAGCATGTTCTATGAGGGAGGTGTAGGTGAGTTTGGTAGCATGCCTTTGGAACTAGATGTTACAACATTGGGTGTTAGACTACCACTCCTGATATATCAGATGAAACCTCCTGAATTGTTCAGGATGAGTCTGCAAATATTCAGTTTTAGTAATCTGCACTTTGGCTTTGTTTGCATATTCTATGAAGTCAAAGGGAGTAGATGTGGACAAGGGGGAGTGAAGGGACTGATTTTGGAGTTCTAGATAGGCTTAGGAGAAGGATTTGATGTTTGAGGAATGGAGGTATTTTGAAAGGCACACTAGGAGCTTTCAAGGAATTAGATTTTGTAGGAGCAGATTTAGGTTTAGAAATTGGAAGAGACATCAGAAGACTTACTTGGGATTGTGGGATCTTCTTACTTGCTACAGGATCAGGCTCCAACAATGCAGACTTCATGGAAGATGGAAGTGGGGATCCTCGACTGATTATTTTATTTTTGGAGTTGTCCATAGGAGGATCATCAACCTTGTTTTTCTTTTGTAGCAGTGGAGGGAGATGCTCTTTTCTTGGACTGAGAATGAGTGAATACCGCACATGAGAAACTAGGTGCATCCTCTTCATCTTCTTCATCACCTCCTAGAATACTCATAGAATATGATTTGTGTATCATTCTCAAACTCATCATTTTCTAGGAAATCCACCACCTTCACTTTCTTGTTCAAGCTCTTCTTCATCTTCTTGAAATCTGCAATTTATGTTCATGGGTGGGGCCTCCAAGGCGAGCCTTTGGGGTGCTCCCGCAATCTGATTTCTATTGCTTCTTTGGGAAGAAACACATTCAAATATTTCCCTCTTCAAAGATGCTATCTCATTCACCAACTTTTACAATGATGGATTGGTTCTCTCATCTTCAGGATGTTGGGCCTTTCCCTTTGATGGATTCTTGATCTTTCCAGAGAGGATGAGATCATCATCCAATTCAATGGCCCTCCTTTGTGCTTCTACAATGTTCCTTGGTTGAACTCTTCGTAGGAGAAATCCTACCTCCGGTGATTGAGAATTTATGAAGAATCTTTTGATATTGTTCTGAGAGGGTGAATCTTCTTCTGGTATCCTGCGAAGCAACCGTTCAAAACAAGCCATGAAGTCTCTCATCATTTCACTTTCTCCTTTCCTCATTTGAGCCAACTACACCAAGAGGTCTTGACAATCTTCAGTTGATTTAAATCTTTCCTCGAAGGCAGCCTTGATGTCATCCCAACAAGTGATGGTTTAGGAAGGCAAGGAGGTAGAACCATTCCAGATGCTTTTTCTTGGAGGGACTCCATGAACAATCTTATAACAACATCTTCATGTTGACACCAAGAATTCCACATGATGTCGTGAAAGTAGCAATGTGTTCTTTAGGATGTTGTGTGTTTTCACCTTTGAACTTTGGAAATTTCTTGCGGGAACCCATTGGTAGATCGTGAAGAGGTGGTTCAAGAGCAAGCGGGCCCGTATTCCTTCCCCATGGAACAATGGGTTGAGGTATTTCTTCTTCATCTTCCATTGTTGTTTTCTACTTCTACTTTAGTCCCTTGCTTCTACTTCTTAAAATTATTCTTCTTCCAAGAACTAAATGCTCAATGGTGGTTAAAAAATAGGAGAATTTGAAGGGGAGTATCAACAAGAGTTTGGATAGGATTTCTAGGTGAACTTCTTGAAGAGCCAGAGGGAGAGGAGGCTTGAGAGAAGAAGTATGGATTATCTCTAATGAATTCTTGCTGATTTTGCAAAGCCTTAAAATTGGAAGACCTGCTCAACCTGGTGTATCTTCCTTTCAGCTAGCTTTTGAAAACTTCTTGCAGTGAAGTGTGGAATATGAAAACTCATGTGCAGAAATTAGTAGTGTATCTTTCAACAATGGAACTTTCATGAACTCCTTTTTTAATTTTTTTTTCAATATTTTTTTTTTTTGTATTTTGGGACCTTACGGTCATATTTTGGGTGTAGATGCTACTAAATCTGCCCCATGGTGGGCTCCAAAAATTGTTGGCAAGAAAAATTTTGGGTGGACAAACTTGTGGATTTCTTGCCAATGCTTTGGGAATCTAAGTCCCTCTACTTAACCGGTGCAGCTACCGTATATGCATGCGCGAGAAAAGTGTGGATTTCTGTGGTGGCCTTTCGACCTGGGATCCAATAGGGGCACTCCACTGACCCTACGGAAAAAGCTAGAAATACTCTTGCTAGTGAAGAATTTGTCTTAAGAGTGGGAAAGGGGAGTGAGAAAAGAGGTAAGAGAACTAATGTTGTAGGTATAAAATTAGATTCCTACACACACACTAGTTAGAAACTTTAACACATGCATTTATGGTAAGAAACAACTCTGTGCAAATAACAACAAGACCAAATAGAATTTATTGATCACCAAGTATCAAGAAACCCCTTAGTCAAAGAAAGCTAGAAAATCCTTCTTCTTGTATTGATTGCTCAAATCAAAGTTGTACATAATGTGGGAATGGAAGAAATTTGAGAGTAGAAGAAAATGGCTATCTCCTTTGCTTTCTCTAGGTACAATGCACTCTTGAGTTTACAAGATCAATTGCCAACCCTTTGCAATGGGAATGACGTTACAATTTATAGAATGAGAGGTGACTTATCATCTTCCTCATGACCTTTCGAATACCTTAATATGACTTAAGACTATTCATATTCCACTTTAAATATTTAAGTCCCTTTTATAATAGTAAGGTGACTTAATTTACATTATATTTCTAAAGTCATTTAAGTCATATTAAAAAGTGTAACCCTCAACACAAAAATATAACATTGAAGAGAGAGAGTGTGTATGAGGAGCAAAGAGAGAGAGATAGATAAGAGAAGAAGAAGAAGAAGAAGAATTATGCCTCAAGGATGAGTTGCTACAGTGGACTTGGCTCCATTCTCTGACTGTTCTCCACTTCATAATCCTGAGAAGGCTTCTGACCCATCCACTTTGGCTTCATATCTCCCTTATAAAAATCAACTTACTATTTTTAGTAAGTATGAGAAATCAAGTCCCCGATCTTCAATTGGATGTTGCGGCTCAGTTTTCCTCTTTCTCCCTACATTCCTCATTCCTTCTGGATCAACTTTCTATTTTTAGCAGGTGCTCGAGGGCACACTTACTATTTTTAGTAAGTGCCAAAAATGTTCGTTCTGGTGGATTCTTCAGCTGCAGTGCACCTCCAATGTCTTCCATCTTCTTCACAGGTTCTTCTATCGATGACTTTCACAAAATAGCAGTCCCTATGTAGTAGACCTGCTATTTTTAGAAAGTTTTCCTCTGGGAGTTGAGATTGACGTGGAAAAATGTTTTTTGATATGGATTTTTCCCAATATCCTCCCTTTGAAATTTCAGGCCCACCCGCTTAATAGTCCAGGAGATTTTAAAGTTTTAATTTTCAGACCTGGCAGTGCTTCTGGGTACGACAGCCATTAATGGACCTCAAAATTGCAGGTCTAGTTTTCTCCTCTGTTTGTGAAGAAAATTATATTTTTTATGTGGGTTTTTTCTTCTGGTGCTTCACGTGTGATCTTACTTCGATCTGGCAACCGGTTTGATGGGAAATCCCACTTCTTTCTTCGTTGAGCTGGAAAGGAGATTTCTTCATTGTGGATGCTCTATCGCACATGGGGGGAGTTTGAAGGTGTCTTCTTGATGGCCTTGGGTAGAGGAATGAGAAGAAAATATATATCTTGACTTGTTTCATGCATCCGTTTGGGAGATTTCTTCAACTTATCATTTCATGGCTATGGAGTTTTCTCCATTTTTTCCTTCTGTGCTCCGTGCTTCTCCTTCTGTGTTTGATGAGGATTCCTTCTAAGAGACCTGCATATTTCTATGTGGGAATGGTTTATAGAGTTTATTATGGTAGGAGCTGGTTTGGAGCAACAATGGTGGAGTGGGTGTCTGAAGACAAGTTGCATGGAGCCATTAATGGAGGAATGAAGTGCAGGAGAAATGTTAGGGAAGTTAGAAGCATGGCTAAGTGCTGGCCCTTGGAAAAATTTCAAAACATGCACAGGTAGGGCTTGGGCACATTTTTCCATGTCCCTGATGTTCCCTAACCTCAGGGACATGAGGGACATCAATTTCCATGGTGGTCAAGACGATGACATGTGTCACTCGATCCAACGACAGGGAATGAAGGAGGAAAAAGTTGATTTAAAGCACTGGGGGCTGAAAGTCGGTCACATGGGTGTCCAAATGACTCCCCATATGGGGGGATGGGAAATTTTTAATGTCTTATGTCCCCCACCTCAGGTATATAAGGGAAATCAATTTCCACGGTGGCCCTAGAGGTGACACGTGGCACTCGATCTCGATGGTAGGGAATGGATGCTCCAAAAATGCACCCGAGGGCTGAAACTCAGTCACGTGGGTGTCCAAATGACTCCCCATAGGGGATGGGTGAATTTTTAAAGGTCTAATGTCCCCCACCTCATGTTCATAAGGGACATAAAATTCCATAGTGGTCCTGGAGCTGACACATGGCATTCGATCCATCAGTAGGCAATGGATGCTCCAAAAATGCACCTAGGGGCTGAACTGTCAAGTTTGGAGGTCACATGAGGGTCCAAGAGGTCATATGAGGGATGAAAGGGCTTCAAGGGGGCTGGGATAAATTTTCCAACCTTGATGTCCCTGACCTTGGGGGACGTGAGGGACACAAAATCCTGCCAGGCTCCTGGTGCTGACACGTGTCCTCCCAAAAATTTGGCTAAGTCCTGAACTTGTAACAATGATAACTTGAGCTCCTGATGGACATTTTTGGAAAAAAATTATATGATCCTGACTGGAAATGGTCTTCTAAATCCAATGGTGGGGGTATCATGTCTTTATTATTCCATTTTATCCCTAAAAAATAGGATTTTTGATTTTGTACTCCACTTGTGCCTGAGAAAAACTGCATGCAGACCTGATGCACCAAAGTGTTGTGAATAATATTATTTCACCATAATATAGGTATTGGAATCCTCTTTCTGGAGATATTTATTTTTCTCCTAACTCCATCCGGAGCTCCCGGAATCTTCTTCTGAATCCCAACAGTTGTTTTAGGCTGTGTACCACCTAGGCTTGTGAACCCTGTTTTTTTACTCAAATTGCTCCAAGTCTTGCAAAACTTCCCCAAACCTTCCAAAATAATTTCCATTATGTTTTAAGGTATTCCATTTCACCTCCATGTTGAATTTTTCACCTTCTGTTCCACTCCTGGGAGTTGAATCCAGTCCTGGGAAGGCTAGTGATAGCCCTTCCATATACTGCCAGAAGATAGTGTCTTTTTAGAACTCCCTAAAATCACCTAGGTGGAATGAATAGAATTTCCTAAATCACCTAGGGGACCAAATTGACATCAAATAGGGGTGATCAGACTGACGGATTTGACCTGGGGTGCCTAGGAATGATAAAACATGAAAATTTCGCCATAGGGGTATAGTTGTCGTGCTTGGAAACTTCCAATTTCCCTATTGCAAATTTTCACGACAACAATGAGCTACCTTACTTCGGAAATCAAGAAATAATGTACTAAGGGTTGATGTCAAGAGTCCAGGAGGAATTCTTATATTTTTCTGGGAGGTGGGTGTGCATTACCACACCCTTAATTAGTTCACTAATTGGGTTAAGGAGATTAGGAATAGAGATCCCAAGAAATATGACGGATGTTCAAGATGTTGATCTAACTTCTGCAGAATTGTTATATGCAAAAGGAATGTGTGCAATGGAAATATATAAAATAGACAAATTTCTGGTGGTTAAGGTAGCTACACACCTTTTGAAAAAACTTAACAATCAAGAGTGTTGGACACAAGTAAATAGTTGATGGCTACACATCACGAAGAAAATATCAGATAACTACAGATAACTCAGAAAATCCCTCTTCTCTGGTCCTTGACCTTGTTTGGATTCTTCTCATGAATCTTTAGACTTGGACTGCTGAAACCAGTTGATTCATCTCTTTGGAGTCTCTAGATGTGCATATTAGGGCTCTTTTTAAGAAAGAAACTTACAACAAATGAACATCAACTTTGTTGTAATGAAGATGGAGACCCCTAAGGTCCCACTGAGTGTGCCAAAACTGTTAGTGCAAATTAGCAGCACCCTTGGATGTTTTCTCAGATTTCTAGTTTGATAATGGGCATCCAGTATGATTGCACAACATGGAATCTTTTCCCCAAGTGTGGGACTTGAAAAAATGGGAAAAAACTCTCTAGATTAGAGGCTGGTTCCTATACTCCTCTGATCAAATGTATGCATGAAATTTGTAGAGGTTTAACTCAAAATCCTACTCTAATTTTTCCAAGGAGACAAGGATAGAAGAGAGAAAAGAAGATAAAACTAAACTAACAAGGTGATACACCAAAGGAGTGGTGAACATTTACTTCTACAAATTGACACAGATTATAAAATTATAACACAAATCATGCACAAATTGCTAAAATTGTAATGAGGGATCAGGATAGAGCAAACAACACAAGAAAGGATTGAAATTTCATTCACAGAGCTTACATTTCCATTTTCATTTTAAAATATAGTGCATTACAACAGTAAGGAGGTAGAAAAACATGCTGTAGTCCTAAAAGATGTATGATATTCCACAAATTCATTTTCCAGGGTGAAGGAGGGAGCCTGCAGATCATAAAAAATGTCCAACCCTTACAAAATGAGCCAAATCTGGCTTTTAACAATGAAAACTCGAGCTTAGGAAGGAGAAACACAAGAAAAATCAAAGGAATCATTCAACCACCTATGAGATTCATAAAAATAGCATGGGTACCCTTTAAAGTTCATTCCCCAAGATTTTCAACCATGTTGGAGAAGAATGGAAGCTATACTGCATTAAAAATGGTGGTCAAATGTCGGTTTTACTCTTTTCCCCATGCCAAAGGTGTTTTTCTCATTTTTCTTTCACTAAACTCCACCAAAAAACAAAATTGAAGATTCCATCATGTAGAGGACTTCATTATCTTTCTAATGACACTAAAATTGAGAAAAAATGAGCTCTAGATCGAAATATATGCCCCTCTGAAGATTTAGGGCGAAACAAGGGCAAAAATTAGGCTGGCGGGCCAAAACCTAAATTTTTTTCGCTTTTTTGAATTTGGGAAAAATTCCACAAAAATCTCCATGCCTCACCATTCTTCCACCACGTGGCACTTCCTTATTGGTCCATGGGTTCAAACGACCATTTTACACTTTTTTGAATTTTGGAATATTTTCCAAAATTCCTCCACGCCCCGCCACTCCGGGACACATGTCATCCTCCTATTTGGCGTAAAGAATGCATCAAATTTTTCCTTTACGGGCCCGCTGGAAAAAATATTCCAACCATATTTTAACACTTTAGTATGAAATTGTCAAATTTTTCTACGCCTGGATTCTGCCACCTACCTAAGCAACATTGTCCATTTTCTCTGATTGGTCCTGCGGGCCATATTTTAACCTTTTCATTTGCTATTTTTTTCCAAAATTTTCTCCATGCCTGCGACTTTCGCCGATAAAACGTGTCACATTTAAATTGGTGCTGGGGCTTCTGGGCCAATTTCATGGCGAAAGGATCCTCAAATAGATCAACTCAATAAGCCCCACTGGATCCATCTCCGCTGCCCTATGGATCTCATCATTCACGCGGGCCTCAAGCCATTCAATTTCTCCAGGCTTCATGGGAAAACGATTTCCTTTGGACCCCCACCGATTAGCTTAGCAAAATTTCAATCTTAACATTACCTGTTACTAACCCTACCATTCCACCACCACGTGGTACTTCCTTATTTGTTGGGGACCTTCCCAGGGAAAATTTCCCTCAAAAACTCCGCTGAGCCATAACTTGCAAAATACAAGGAGTTAGAAGGAAAATTTTACCTTTCTATAAAGGTGAGAAAATTCTCTATCTGATGAAGCCATTTCCAGATAATTTTGAGTGCCTAAAAAGTGAAAAAATTTGACTGAGGCAAAATGAAGGAAGGAATGAAATAAAGATTAGCCAAAAATAAGCAAGGGGCTTATTTTGGATAACAAATTTTGGTGACTCAGAGGGCTCATCTGCCAACTGGATGAAGTGACCAGTTTGAAGCAATACATTGGGCAATGGAGTCATGAACTTAACTGTTTGTTGCTCTCAACTCCTTAAAAAACTTCTAAAAGAAAATTGTGAGAGTAGAAAATTACTTTGACCTGGAACATGATCTGCAAAAGATGCATCATTGGGGCAACAAAACTTGTGCCAAAGCACTTAGGGAAATGTAAAACTAAGCTACAAAAAAACAATGTGCACAATCACTTGTGAGAATGAAAATCTAAGCTAATATGTACAAGGTGAGGAGTTTCCCTTCTAGTAGCAATGTTTTAGATGGATTCCATTAACTAGAATCTATTCCTCACCATCCAATGGCTAGATTTTCTTGCATAGCATCAAACCTAGGCAGTCATGAGATAAATCTCCCTCATTTAACCGGTGAGGCTCCCGTGTCAGATTTGTCAATATAAATGTGTTATTATCTATCAAGGGTTTTACTTTAACCACTTAGTTCATGAACCATAACTACGAAGTTCTGCAGCAAGTAAGCAACTCTGTTTAAGAAAGGAAGTATTGTATAGAAGAAGAAAGTAAAGGTATTACAGAGAAGAAAAAGGGAAGATGTGCATCCCAATTAGTAGATAGCAGAGCTAATTGCATGCACATAGAAGAAACTTAATAGATATGAACACACAGAATTATAAAGCAAAGGGAGCTCTAGATCCAGATCTAAAATAACTCAAAGTTTATCAAAAGAACTAAAGATTTAAAAGCAAGAAACACAGTACACCGTGACACAAAGTTCTCCGGAAACCTGCTCTTTTATATTCCTTTGCTCCAAGTATGCTCTCAAGGGTTCAACACAAAGTCTAGAACACAAGATTGCTGCTTACAAATTCTGATTGATTATTAACCCGAAGGTTCTTCCTCTACTTATAGAATGTAGAGGGGCAATTACAAGTTGGAAGCTTTAGTTGAACTGGCACATGTGGAAGTCGGAAAAGAAACACCTGACAATCTCCCTCCTGGAATTCCTCTTTGCATGACATGTATGATTTGCAACTGAAAATAGAACCTTCTATTTTACACGTCCGCCACCTATCTCCAAGTAGTTGACTTCTTCAAGTAATGGCTTTTAAACCAATCACTTAAGTTGTATAATTTAATTGATCGCTCAATTACTTTGTCGAAGGAAAGAAGAAGGAAGAGGAAAGCTGACTTTGGCCTTTTGTCTTTTTTCATGTGTGCATGCAGCTGATTCAAACTGGATCTGGAAACAAGCTGGAATTAGTTCTTGAAGCGGCTGGATCTGGAAACTGGAATTGTAAGTAGTTGGAATTGGAAGCAAGCTAGAATTTTACCTTCGCATTGTCTTCTCTTTTATCCTTGAAGCTTTTGCAGTTCTTCTCTTGTACATGCATCAATGCAATGTTTGCCGTAGATAACTCATCATTCTTATTTTTAACTGCATATTAGCAATTAAAAATTCATGGAAAGCACTTCGGATGAATGCAAATTCAATGAAGGCTTCAACTGGAAGATGAGAGCACATGCACAGGATCTTGGAAGGAATTTTCCACGCACTGACTTCTTCACGGGCTGCATTCGAAACAAGAGGATGAAGCCTTTGTGCCGGAAGCTTTTGCAACTATGAGATCTGGATCTGGATCTACATATGGATTTGCATCTGCATCTACATCTGGATATGGATCTGCACCTGCATAACAAACTCTGGCAACTGGACTGTGGATGGAAAAACTTCAACTCGAATAATTCCACTGCTTTTAATCTGCACGCATGAGTGAAGTTTTTCCTGCACACATGAGTGAAGTCTTTCCTGCTTTGGATTTATCTATCAATTCAGCAAGAGGTTCCAAGCCTACATTCGTGTCTCCAATATCTGTAAATTTAGAAGTGATGCATGACTCCGTTGTGCTTTCTTTTTCATCTTTCTTCACCATAGCTTTGTCTATCTTTGTCTGAACAATTCTTTTTCTTCTTATTTGACTGGAATTCTTCAAAACTGGTGTAGATCTGGATAATTCTTCAGATTCGGAGGATATATGCAATGTATTGGACATTGATAAAAGCTCTTTTTTCTTTGTAAAACACCTGTAATGAATTCCTGCAATTTATTCAGACAAAAATGGCCACCGGAGCATGAATAGTGAATTTTAATTGTAAAAATCTGCACTTTTCAAGCCTGCTGCCCCAAAAATGGTGTTTAATTTGCACACAAAGAGAGCATGAATCCTTTCGACAACACCTGAACTCCTGTAACACCCATGCAAACAATTATGCAGACAAAGATCAACCTTCTGCAAAGCATGCGCCAAATTTGGAAGCTTTTAGCCTTGTTACCACCTTGCCTGAGCAAAATCCTTCTTCAAATGGGGGCGCACTTTTCCTCTTGGCTGCAATTCTTTACCTGTGAATTAAATAATTCACCCATATGGCTGCCCATTCTTATATAACCCTCACAATTTAGCTATAATTAATAATTGCCCTAACAATTAAAGGCAATTAATTAATTAAAAATCATGCTCTTCTCTTTTAAAAAATAGCATGTTTAAGGAAAACCATCCAATAAATTAAATTAATCCAATTTAATCATCCACACTTCACTTCACTTAAGCTTCACAGTGTGCTTTGACCATAGCCACTGAAAATAGAATTTAATATAATCTTTTAATACTTTAAAAAGTATTAATTCCTTCTCAAAAGGGGCTGCATTAAATAAATTAAATTTATTTAATTTTGGAATTCTATTTCCAAATGATTTATTCCCCTTTGCTTTTGTTGACTTTTTCCACAAGCCTAGGTGCCAAAATTGGGTGAATAAATATTAACAAATATTTATTTAATGCATTATTATTCACCCAAGGTGGGTCACACTTTTTTGCATAATAGAATTCTATTTTTAAGAATTTCTGACAATGGGATTATTTACCCTGCAAGGCAGCCCCGGAAATCTCATGCACTTAAGTGATTTGACTTTGACAATGGGATTATTTACCCTGCAAGTCAGGCAATAAAATCCCGTGATTTCACTTAAGTCACTTTTCTTTTATTTCACCATGGGAATTTTTACCCTACAAGGCAGGCAATAAATTCCCGCCTAGCCTAACTTTCCCACTGCAGCTTAAGTGAATTTTATATCCTACCCTACTAAGCAAGTTTCCCACCTTCCTGCTACTTCTATTTTTCCCACTGCAGCTTAAGTGAATTTTATATCATGGGAAAAAGTACCCTGCAAGGCAGGGAATAAAATCCCACTTGCCTGCTGCTTCTAATTTTCCCACTGTAGCTTAAGTGAATTTTATATCATGGGATACCCTGTTTAGGTATAAATTTCCCATCATTCCTGCTTCTATTTTTCCCATTGCAGCTTAAATCCTTTGTTTTCTAAAAATGCGCCCATCCCCGTAGGGGCTTTTCCGTGCACGAATTCACTTTTTCCCAGTGATCCAAACCTCCGATGGTGACTTCCTCCAGGCATAACGTGTGTATATGTTTTCCAGCTGCTCCAGGCCAAAAATCGGGCTTACCTGGTGAAGCAATTGCTTTAGAGAAATTTCACAGAAAATGAAACGGGACAACACAAAAACACGAAAAAATGCCAAAAGTCACAAATAAAGCCCAAAACTTATTCCTTGTTAAAATCCTTCTGGCACATAGGGAATAATGACATGTTCGCTCATAAAAGAGTTAAAACAGAAGCGCAAATAGCCTCATACGGTGGCTCAAAATAATTAAATACAAATTTCCCGCAGAAAAATCCCGACGATAGAATAAAACAATTTTGGGCATCTAGGTATTTGGCAAAAAACGCTAATATGGCTCTTTGGGACTATCTTGACGCAATACAAGAACTTTCAAGAAATAAAAACAACAAACGACCCATTATTTTAAAAGTACGAAAATTTTTCAGATTGGGTAGTCACAGATTTCAGGGTGAAATCTGAGTGACACCAATTTCATTAACTGGAATCTACAGTTCTTCACCATCCAATGTAGACAATTGGAAGGCATTGCTGTTCTTAAATTTTGTGACCATGTAGGGGCCACTCCAAATGGCATCAAAATTTGAATTCCTTCTTGGCTTTGCTCGGTTTGCATCCCATTTCAACACTAAATCTCCAACTTGGAAGAGTTCTAGCCTTAGCTTTCCTATCAAAGGTTCTCTTGATCAAGGCTTGGTCCTTCTCCATTGTTTGGGCTACATGCTCTCTGATTTCTTGGAGTTCCATCAATTCTGCATATCTAACCTCCATGGGTTCAAACTCCAACAATTTCAATTGCTTCATGAGTTTCAACGTTGGCAACTCAAGTGACACAGGCAAGATTGCCTCTCTTCCATAAAAAAGTCTGAATGGAGAGTTACCGGTGGATCTCTTGGGAGTTATCCTATTAGCCCATAAGGCTAATTTTAGTTTAGTATGCCAAGTCCTCAGCTTTTCATCAAGAGTCCTCTTGATGATCTTTAATAGGTTCTTGTTGGTAGACTCAGCTTGGCCATTACCTTGAGGGTAATAATTTGATGAAGTGCTCAGATAGATCCCATTTTTAACAACCCATTCAGTTACCTTTGATCCTATGAATGCCAATGCATTATCTGATATTATAGTGGCAGGTATACCAAATCTGGTTACTATCCCCTCATAGAAGTCTAGAATGCTAGATTCATTTGCCTCTTTGAGTGCCACTGCCTCAATCCATTTGGTGAAGTAGTTTGTTGCTGTTAGAATCCACTTGTGTCCTTGGCTTGAGTTTGGGTTAATGACTCCAATGAAGTCCAAACCCCATTGCATGAATGGATGGTCAACAGAAATTAGGTGCAATGGATGGGATGCTAATCTTTTCTTGCCTGTGAAGAATGCACAATTTTTGCACCTCTTGATCCATGCATAACAATCACTAAACACCTTGGGCCAATAATAGCCAACCTTCATAATCTTGAGAGCTATCACTCTTGGAGAAAAATGACCCCTAGCTGATCCACCATGGAACTCTTCTAAAATTCTCTTAATTTGATTTGTCCTAATGCATCTCAACAACACTCCATTTATATCCTTTTTGAACAAGACACCACTAACAATTGCATATAGAATAGCTTACAATATGAAGTGTCTTCTTCTCTTGGTTTTATTCATCTCTGGAGGGAATAGACCTATTTGTAAGAAGTGCACTATGTCTTGAGTCTAGCAAGGAGTGAGCACACCATCATTCTCTTCTTGAACACCTCTTTGTTCTTGGTTGTCTTGCAACGCCAAAACAACATCCATCCCATTGCTTGTTTCCATTGATTTGCTCAAGACCAACTGCTCACACAATCCCTTTCCTTGGACCAGCTTGGTGACTTTGATCTCAATGTCATACTCCATGACATGAGTAATCCACCCTACACGTTTTTCATTTAGTTCTTTATTGAGGAGGAAGTCCTTAACTCCCACACGAGAAACCAGTAGTTGAACCTTGTTGTTTGAAACTAGATGCTTACATTTCTTCAAGCTCCTAATCACTGCAAGAACATGCTTCTCAATGAAGGAATACCTCACCTCATAGTCCTCTAACCTTTGGCTAAAGAAGGCAATTGGATGCTCTGCATTTTATTTGTTTTGTTGTACTAAAATTGCAGAAATTGTATCATCACCTCCAAATGCATAAAGGATAAAATCCTTAGAGAAATCTGGGTTAATGAGAGTTGGAGCTTGTGAGATAGCTTCTTTGATTGCCTCAAAAATTACCTTACCTTCAGCTGTCCATTTGAAAGCCATAATTTTCTTCAACATCATAGTTATGGCTTGACAAGGGCTGCAAAGTCTGGAACAAACCTTCTAACAAAATTGATTCTTCCCAAGAAACTTTGAAGGGCCTTCTTATGACCTGGTAATGGCAGTGCTTTTATTTCTTCAACCTCTCAGGATCAATTACTAATCCCAATTTGGAAACAATGTGGCCTAGGAGATTTCCTTTATGAGCTAGGAAAATACATTTTTTGGGATTTAAGGATACCCCAAATCTTCTACATCTTTGGAACATTTGTCTCAAATGAAAGAGATGATCTGCTTCACTTTTAGAAAATACAGTAATATCATCTAGGTATATCAGCACTATTTTGTTGATCAATCCCTTGAATGCCATATCCATTGCCCTGTGGAAGGTAGCTATGGTGTTAGACAGCCCAAATGGTATTTTCCTATATGCATAGGTTCCCCATTTGGTGGTGAAGGCTATTTTGAACTGATCATCGTCCTTTACCATGATCTGATTATACCCTGAATAACCATCTAGCAATGAAAACCTCTCAGAGCCAGCAAGAGCTTGCAAAATTTTCTCCATAGAAGGAAGTGGGTAATGATCCTTGAGGGATGCTCTATTCAAATCTCTAAAGTCTACAAATAATATGATTTCTCCACTCTTCTTTCTAACTAGAACCAAGTTTGTAACCCAGCTTGAATGCTTGATGGGAAATATGATACTTGCCTCTATTAACTTATTCAATTCCTTCTTCATGAGAGGCTCCATGTGTGAATTGACTGGCCTTTGTTTTTTCCTGATGGGTTTAACACTTGGATCTAATTCAATTGTGTTGAGCTAGGTTGGGATTGTAACCTCTCAAGTCTTCATAGATCCAAGCAAATATATCTGGGAACTCTTGGCAAAGTTGCATGAACTCATACCTTTCTTGCTTGGTTGTCACTTTACCAATTTGAAGTGATTTTCCTTCTCCCACTGAGATGGGCATTGAATCTTCTCCCTTGACTTGGATGTTTGCTTTCTCCTTCCTAAATTGATCATTAGGATTAAATATGGACTCCAAAGTGATAAGTCCTTTTGGTAATTTGTTGGTTCTCAACTGTACCACTTGATCACCATACTGCTGTTCTAACTTCTCCTTATTTTTGGCTAAGAACTCAGCTTCTTCTTGCAAGAAATTGATGATTTTTTGGTCACTTTCAAACACTTGCCAACTTACATTATTGTCTGGCACTGATGGCCTTACAATCACATGAATGTTTGGCTGCACTTTATCTTCCTTGATACTCTCCACAATATCAAAGGCTGCTCCAATTGCTACAAGTCTATCAGCAGCTTGGTTTTCTTTCCTAGGGGTTGAGTTGATGCCAAAGCCTTCAAAATCCTCAATGAGGTCCCACACCCTATTATTATAACACTTGAGCATGTCATTTTTGGTAGTATGTTGTCCTTTAACTTGATTAACAATTAGATCACTATCACCAAAGACTTGTAAGTTTTTTATGCCTCTCTTTCTTGACCAATGCAATCCTTGTATCAAAGCTTCATATTCAACAATGTTGTTAGAACATGCAAACTAAAATATAATATATGAATAATACTTAATGCCTTGAGGTGAAACAAGCATAGCTCCCCCTTGCACCTTGTTTACTTCTTGATCCATCAAAGAACAACTGTCATACCTCATTGTCATCTTTATGGTCTGGCTTGGTGATGCTAGGAATAGGCTGATTTTCTTCATGCATGCAATAAAATCCTAGTTCAGATTCCTCTATTTCCTTGTAGGGATAAAAAGCATGTACCTTACTTTCCCATTCATCAAGAGTCAAATCTGGGATGCTTCCAAATTTTGTGTCAGCTTCATCTGTGCTTGGATAATCCTCTTGATCAAATGCTGAACAATTAGCATTGATTTGGCTTGGAGTATGAGGCTCAATGTGAAATTTTGCAATGGGTTCAGACCTGATTGTGGCCTTAGTTCCATATCTGGTCCAAAAAAACATGTGTGACCAATCAACAGATAAATAGCCTCCAATTCTAGCTGTGAAATCCCTTGACAAACATAGGGCAAAAAGTGGTGGTAAATCTATCACTAACACATCTTAAAAAATAGTGACATTGGGGCATGCATGCAAAGTGAGGCTCAAATATTTAATTACCCCTATAGTTGTTACTGCTATCCCATCCAGTTGCACCACCCCTTTGGATATGACTTTATATTGGATGCCCAGCTGATTAGCTATTTGCTTGGGCATCACAAAACTACTTGCCCCAGAATCAATCATACAATTATGTACTAGTTTATCCCCAATGATCAATGAAACATAGAATGGAGGGGGCTTCAAAACTTTACTTTGGTGTCCTCCAAGCTTCCCCTCAGGCTGAGCAACATTTGTGAGTACCTTCTCTTACATATGACCTTACTGGTTTGAAGTTGACTAATTCTTCATGGCAGCTTGTAGTAGATCCCTTTGGCCTGGGATGAATAGTGATTCCCACATAGATATATTCACATTTGTCTTCTTCATTTGTTCAATGATGCTAAATGGGTATGAAACATCTCTTTACTGCCCCTTAGCCTGCACATTCTTTTCTTGTATATGGGCTATAACAGCTGGTATTTGGGTTGGTCTAGAAGGTGGCTTGGGCTGTCCTTGCACATTTGGAACTGCATTTTACTTGCCAAAACTTTGTGGAGTGATGGAAGGTTGTGGATCACTTGGAGCTAATGGATGCCCTTCACCAATATTCCTCTTCTTTGACTATGTGTTAGCTGCCAAATTTTGAGAAATTGTTTGATTCATACCATACAAATCTTCAACCTACCAATTCACAAGTGTAGTCTCATTTGGAGTTGTATTTTGCTGAGATGTTCCTTGTTGTTCGTTTGTTTCTCGACTCATGTCACTCTCTACGCTAGTTGTTGTCACAATCAAAGCTTGGTTCAAAGCACCATTGAGTCACATGGACTCGTTGTGAGGTTCATTACATGGGAAACACCAATCATACTCTTGAGCTATATTATTTTGCACTGGTACTAAGGCTTTAGAGGTAGATGCAACATTGGGGTTATAGGGCTGAAATGGTCTATTGGCAGGAGGCCTTACTTGATTTTGATTTGCAGTTGGATTGGGTGGCCTATTAAGTTGATATGGTTTCCTATTAGGCTAAGTTTGAGACTGATAAGAAGGTCTAAAACTTTGGGCTTGCTACCTCTTGAGTGTGACCAGCTCATTGCCTAAAATTTGTAATTGTTTCATGACTTCTTAAAGTTCATTTGAGGCACTAGATGATGAAGTAGAAGTTTCATTCAAACTTTGATTTCTAGGAGTGGGAATAGGAGCTAAAGTAGGTGCTTGAATATTGCTTAGGCTTTCCAAGTTTGGATATAAGGGCATGAGAGACCTAGGTGCCATTTTACTAGCTTGGATCAAACAATTCTCAGCCCTAATGGCAATGCTATAAGTTGCAGGTATATTTGCACCTCCCATGGATTGGATTAACATAGAAATATCATAATTTAAATCCTTGAGAGAGTATAAAAAAGCACCTTGAGCTGTTGACCTCATTGCCAATGGGATTCTAACCCATGTTCTTTGAAATCTGAAATTGAAGTTTGTTAGCTGCTCATTGGGAGCTCTCTTGATAGTTGTTCAGTTGCTTCCAATAGATACAAGTTGTCTCCCTTTCTCTCCAAATTAGTTATGGAGGGCTATGCACAACTGGTTTCAATTTTGGATAGAACCTGCATCAAAGATTTTGAACCATTGAAAGGCTTTCCCTTTGAATGAAGATGCCAGTAATTTGATAGAAATTTACATCTCAACAATCTCATGGATTGCACAAACATTAGCAATGTCTTTGACATGATCACCAGGAGTGGTCTTATTTTCCCCAGTAAAGTATGGGATGTTCTTCAATGCTACATTCTGGAACTGGGTTTTTATGCATTGAGAGCAAGTGGGCTGCTACCAATGAAGTTGACATAAGGGTTGTGTTGTACCATTCTGATTGGCCTGAGATCCCTCGTTGATTGGGTGAAGGGTCTACCAGGTGGAGGAGTTCATAGAGTTCTATTTGGTGGAGATGGAGACCTTTGAATTCTTCTTCCCCTATCTATTCTTCCTAGGCATAACTACAGATACTCAGATAATCCCTCTTCTTCGGCCCTTGACCTTGTTTGGATTCTTCTCATGAATCTTCAGACTTGGACTGCTGAAACTAGTTGATTCATCTCTTTGGAGTCACCAAATGTGTAAATCAGGGCTCTTTTTAAGCAAGAAACTTACAAAAAATGTACATCAAATTTGTTGTAATGAATATGGAGACCTCTAAGGTCCCACTGGGTGTGCCAAAACTGTTAGTGTAATTCAGCAGCACCTCGGGATGTTTTCTCAAATTTCTAGTTTGATAATAGGCATCCAGTGTGATTGCACAACATGGAATCTTTTCCCCAAGTGTGGGACTTGAAAAAATGGGAAAAAACTCTCCAGATTAGAGGCTAGTTCCTCTACTCCTCTGATCAGATGTATGCATGAAATTTTTAGAGGTTTAACTCAAAATCCTACTCTAATTTTTCCAAGGAGACAAGGATAGAAGAGAGAAAAGAAGATAAAACTAAAATAACAAGGTGATACACCAAAGGAGTGGTGAACATCTACTTCTACAAATTGACACAGATTATAAAATTGCAACACAAATCATGCAAAAATCACTAAAATTGTAATGAGGGATGAGGACAGAGAAAACAACACAAGAAAGGATTGAAATTTCATTCACAGAGCTTGCATTGTCATTTCCATTTTTAAATACAGTGCATTACAATAGCAAAGAGGTAGAAAAACATGTTACAGTCCTAAAAGAGGTATGATATTCCACAAATTCACTTGCCAGGGTGAAGGAGGGAGCCTTCAGATCATAAAAAATGTCCAACCCTTACAAAATGAGCCAAATCTAGCTTTTAACAATGAAAACTCAAGCTCATGAAGGAGAGACACAGGAAAAATGAAAGGAATCATTCAACCACCGACTAGATCCATCAAAGTAGCATGGGTACCCTTAAAAGTTCATTCCCCAAGATTTTTGACCATGCTAGAGAAGAATGGAAGTCATACTGCATTAAAAATGGTGGTTAAATGTCAGTTATGCTCTTTTCCCCATGCCAAAGGCATTTTTCTCATTTTTCTCTCACTAAACTCCACCAAAAAATAAAAATTGAAGATTCCATCATGTAGAGGACTTCAATATATTTCTAATGACAATAAAATTGAGAAAAAATGAGCTCTGGATTGTAAGATATGCCCCTCTGAAGATTTAGGGAAAAACAGGGGCAAAAATCGAGCCGGCGGGCCGAAACCTAATTTTTTTTTCCCTTTTTTGAATTTGAGAAAAATTCCCCAAAAATCTCCATGCCTTGCTATTCCACCGCCATGTGGCACTTCCTTATTGGTACGTGGGTTCAAACGACCATTTTACAATTTTTTGAATTTTGGAAAATTTTCCAAAATTCCTCCACGCCCCGCTGCTCCGGGACACGTGTCATCCTCTCATTGTGGGCATGCATTCCAAATTTTTCCTTTGATGCTGCCGACCCCTTTGGCAAAATTTTCAAATTTCCTCCGCGCCACTAACCTCTACCACAAATAGGACATGTGTCATTCTTTGATTGGTCCACGGGCCTTTTGCAATTTTTTTTTTCCTCCTTTACGTTGGCTTTCGGGCCAAGATCTTTCTTTGCGCCCTTTACAATTTTCACGAAAATCCAAAAATCACTCCACCCCTCTAACTCCCGCCAGTCCTATGGACATGTGGTGTCCTCCCATTGGTTTGCGGGGCTTCGGGCCAAACATTTTCTTTGCACCCCACCGAGCCCTTTGGATATTTTCCTAACTTACCTCCGCCGACCCGCCATTCCGCCACCAGATGGCACTTCCTTATTAGTTGCGGACCTTCCCAGGGAAAATTTCCCTCAAAAACTCCGCTGAGCCATAACTTGCAAAATACAAGGAGTTAGAAGGAAAATTTTACCTTTCTGGAAATGTGAGAAAATTCTCTATTTGATGAAGCCATTTCTAGATAATTTTGAGTGCCTGAAAAGTGAAAAAATTTGACTGAGGCACAAGGATAGAAGGAATGAAAGAACATTATCCAAAAATAAGCAAGGGGCTTATTTTGGATAACAACAACATGACTGCCTTCATTGCTAAGGTGATTATTGAAGAAGAAAAATAAGGTGATAAAATCATAATTGGTGCCATTCTTCTTGCTTTGATTTTTGTTGAGATTGGAGTGCTGAATGGGCCACACAATAAGATATGACAATTTCAAGAAGAGAAGAAGTCTCTGGAAGAACATTTCACAAAATAAGCATATGAGGGGTCCATGAGTGAAACATATAAGTAAAGATTGGAGTTATGGTGTAAGTGCATAAGGGAGCCATTTGAAAATGAATGGAGAATACCCAAGGAAATTCCTTCAATATTGGATAAATAAGCACAATTTGTAGTCTTCCAACACTTTTGTAGTGGAATATTCAGGATGAAGGATAGGATTTGGAGCCCTTGGTATAAACTACCTTATGAATTCACAACATGCTACTTCTAGGAATTTATGAATAAATTTTTAAATGCATGAAAGAAAAAGTTTGATGTGAATAAAGTGGACTGTGAGTGCTATACATTGAGGGAAAGGTATGTGTACCCATGTAAGTCTGCCTACACTAAGCACATGATTTCTGATGATATTAATATCACTACTTCCAGTTTAGTAGTTGGGGATATTGGTGTGGCTAAGGTATATATATACCTTAATCCTAAACTTGTTAATGGAAAGTATATTGAAAATGAGATCAAAGTTCCTAAAATGACAAAGGGGAAACAAAAAGTGGGCATGCTACAAGATAAGGAGCCCGAAGTGTCAGAAGAAGAAGAGTTACATGAAGATAACATTGGATTAGACCATGGATCATGAAGGCAACCTATAGTTGGAGTAGAGAGAACACACGAGGCAACTCCTCCCACGTAGACAAAATAAGAAGTAGGAGAGGAGACATGCACTGAGGAGATAGGGACATATGTTGGGGGAACTAAAGATAAATAGTCTAGAAGGGTATTGAGGAGAACAAAGCCACAAAGTATAAGTGCGAATGCAGTCCCTTCATAGCTTGAGAAGCCTAAGACCTCTCCCACCAAGACTATAAAGGAGAAGAAAAAAAGATGAAAGTATATACTGAGCAAGGGTGAGGAGGAGAAAGAGTAAGAAGGAAGTACATACACAAAAACAAAAACACCTATTATTGATCTAGATGTAGAATATCCTCAGGAGGAAGAGGTGAAATATGATACAAAAATATTCGAGGAGTGCAAGGATGTGAGTGGAAATGAAGAGAGAGAAATAGAAAAAGTTAAGGGTGAACCTTTTGGCGAGCCTATGAATGAACAAATAGGTGCTGTAGGGGAAGGCCTGAATTTGGATGAAGGGGTGCACATTCCTAAAGTTAGGCACTCAGAGAGAGATAAGAAGGAGATATATAAAACTCCTACATCTAGGTATATTAATGATCCCACAAAGTTCATTCACGCTAGGTTCCAAAGTAATTTGGAGCCTGAGGGGATTTATTGATGGGAGCTAATGGACCCTGAAGTGGCCAACTTGTGCACCAGATAATAGTTATCTTGGAACATACAAAATCACATGGATGAGTTTGAATTCGAAGTCAAGAAGGGTACATACATCAAGAGGAAGATAAAAAAGAAGGCTCCAGCCACGCACTATATAGTTAAGCTAACATAGTTTACATATGACTAGACAAGTAATTCTTTAACAAATATGGAAGTTGAAGTGGCATGAAGGAATGTAGATAAGGCCGCTACATTTAGGGAGATGATGGACGAAAATAAGATCTTGAAAGAACAAGTAGAGTAGTTGGCTCAGGGGCGGAGGAAAGACCAGGAGAAGAGGTAATTGATTATGGATTTTGCAGTAGAATTAGGAAATGAGGTTATCGATGCACATATAGACACAGATGAAAAAACAAAGCAAACATATCAGTCCTCTTTACACTTCTTATAGGATTGTTTCCATCTCTTGATCAAGAAGTAGTTGGGCACACCACGAGAGGCCACAGAGACAGCTGCCCAGAAAGTGAAATAATTTGTATCAGATAAGGAAAAGAAAAAGAAGCACATCGCACAAAATATATCTAAATATGATGGCCATCGATTGGAAACGATTAAGAGAAGAATTTTCGGCAATCATTCCTTCAGATTCAAAGCTATATGTGTTTAAACCCAAATCCAATCATTAAGACAAGGAATTTGGTTAAGGAGAATGAATTCCTTGCTATAAAGAAGAATTAAAATCTTGGACAAGAAGAGAGGATGCCATTATTAGAATAGAAGCGTGATGTGCTCACAGCCATTTGGGATCCTCATCAATCAGCGAATAAATTATATGTCAAGTTTGATAGCGCCAAATAATGGATGTTAATGTAGATGATAGCTTTCATCCCTAGATCAAGTTCTCAAAGTTTTATTGACAGGGTTCAAGAAATTAAATTTGACAGATGTAACTTGAATTCATTTAAGAACTCTATGGGTGGCACAGACAGGGTCTCAGTTTGTGG
Source organism: Taxus chinensis (assembly GCA_019776745.2). NCBI lineage: Eukaryota > Viridiplantae > Streptophyta > Pinopsida > Cupressales > Taxaceae > Taxus > Taxus chinensis. The sequence goes on along the minus strand of CM034149.1, from coordinate 27,685,862 downwards.
GAGAGCTGGAAGCTACAAGAAGAATGAAGAAACCCAAGAGTAAAGGTTACTTCTTGGTAATGATTTGTTGAGTTGTGGAGCTCAATTACTTCAGATTAACATGTAATATCAAACTTGCAGGAAAACATAGTAACCGACATCGGTTATGGCGGGACCAGTATCAGTCACCTATGACCAACATTGATCAGGCAAGAAGGAACCGAAATCGGTAAGGGCTAACCGGCATTGGTTACCTATGTGTGGAGTGTGTTAGTTAACTCACGGGAATTAGATCTAATTTTAGCATTAAAAGTAGATATATTGATTGTAATTGCATGGCTAAGTTCCCTAAGTTTGTATATGCCTATATAAGCATGAAAGCTAGGGTTTAGAAGTAAGAGAATTGAAAGAATTGATGATTATTGTGAGAATAATTATGAGAGAGAATTCTTGGAGAAGAAGTAAAAGCTTGAGTGAAAGAAAGTACTGTACATCTGAGAGGTGTGGAAGATTGTAGATCTTCAATTGTATATCTTGTGAAAGCTTTGGATAATAGATTGGCTTGTTTCTTGGTGGACGTAGCCCACACTAGGTGAACCACATTAAATCTGGTGTTGATTTATATCTCTTGTTTTGTATATTTCTTCTGGTAGAATATCCACTTTTATTTGCATGTATGCTTAGATCTGATATATTATTTATACAACCAGTGTGCTAACCCCAACAACTAGTATCATAGCTTTGTTTGAGGGTTTTGTGTGTTGACAAATTTACTCACAGAGGGTTTTTTGATTGAGTGGGAGCTACAACAATGGCAAAAGAAAACAAATACAAGGTAGAGAAGTTTGATGGTTGAAATTATCAATTATGGAAGATGCAGATTGAGGATTATCTGTATCAAAGAGATTTATACTTACCATTGGATGAAAATTCTAGACCTATGAAGATGACTAATGAGGAATGGAATATTCTTGATAGAAAGGCTATGGGATCTATAAGATTGAGCCTAGCAACATTCATGGGATTCCAATATTATAGAAGTGACTTCTATGGTAGAGTTAATGAAATCTCTTGCTAATTTATATGAAAAACCTAGTGCTTCAAATAAATTTTATTTGATGAAGAAAATATTTAGTTCTAAGATGCATGAAGGTGGATCTTCATCTAGTCATTTGAATGATTTCCGATCTATTGTAAATCAGTTAAAATCAGTTGATATACCATTTGATGATGAAGTGAAAGCACTTTTATTCTTATGTTCTTTGCCTGATAGTTAAGATAACTTGGTAATGGTTGTTAGTAATACAACATCTGCTAATAATATTTTGAAGTTTGATTATGTGGTTAGTATAATCTTAAATGAAGAAATTTGCAGGAAGAGTACAAAGGAATCATCATCTGGGAATGCTTTGAATGTAGAAAGCAGGGGCAGGAAGAAGAAGAGATCCAAGAGTAAGAGTAATGGGAAATCAAAGTCAAGGGATAGTAGATCTAAATCCATAGGTAAGGGAATTACCTGTTGGAAATGTGGAAAGAAAGGACATGCAAAGAAAGATTGTTGGTCAAAGGATAAAGAGAACTAACAACCAGAAAAAGGTAAAGAAGTCAATAAGGAGGCAAATTGCTGCAGCAGAGGTAATGCAAGATGCTCTTATTTTTTCTTTGGATAATATAATAGAATCATGGGTTTTAGATTCAGGAGCTTCTTTCCATGCAACCCCTGATAAGGGTTATTTCAGAAATTATGTCCAGGGCAATTTTGGGCATGTTTATTTGGGTGATGATGAACCTTGCAGTATTACTGGTAAATGGGAAGTTCATCTAAAATTATAGAATGGAAATACATGGGTATTGAAAGATGTGAGGCATGTGCCAAGCCTCAAGAGGAATCTTATTTCTGCAAGGAAACTAGGTGAAGCCGGTTGCATGGTTACATTCACAGCAGACTCTTGGAAAGTCACCAAGGGTGCTTTTGTTGTGGCAAGAGATAAGAAGGTAGGAATGTTATATTTATCTACCATGTGTTACTTGATTCATTTTCTACCTTATCTACTTCAGATTCAGATGCATGTATGTGGCATAATCGATTGGGCCATATGAGTCAAAAAGGAATGTAGATCTTAAAGGCTAAGGGTAAGTTATCATATTTGAAAGATTTTGATTTTGATTTCTATGAGAATTGTATCTTTGGAAAGCAAAAAGAGAGTGAGATTTCTCAAAGTTGGGGCAGCTAAGAAGGATAAAAAAATAGAGCTTGTGCACTCAGATGTGTGGGGACCAGTCTCAGGTAGCTTCGCATGGAGGATCCCGGTATTATGTTACTTTCATTGATAATGCTACAAGAAAGGTATGGGTTTATTATATTAAACGTAAATCTGATGTTTTTGATGCTTTTAAAATATGGAAAGCTCTTGTTGAGAATGAATCAAATTCAAAGTTAAATTGCCTTAGATCTGACAATGCTGGTGAATATTATAGCAAGGCTTTCAATGATTATTGTTCAGTGAATGGGATACGTAGAGAAAGAACTATTCCAAGAACACCACAAGAGAATGGTGTTACAGAAAGAATGAACAGGACAATCATGGAATGTGCTAGAAGTATGAGGATACACTTTGGATTGCCCTTGCAGTTCTTGTGCAGAAGCAGTTGATACAGCGGTTTATTTGATTAACTGAGGGCCTTCAATTTCACTAGATGGAGGAATACCAGAGGAAGCTTGGACTAGAAAAGAGGTATATCTTTCTTTTCTTAAAGTTTTTGGTTCAAGAGCTTTTATGCATATTGATAAGGAAAATAGGAAAAAGTTGGATGTAAAATCTAAGAGATGCAATTTTATTGGTTATGGATCTGGTGATTTTAGATTCTATTTTTAGGATTTAGAGAATTCTAAAATTATTAAGAGTCATGACATTAAATGGAATGAAAAGAGAATGTACATGGATAAAATTTTGGTACCTAAGGACAAACTGATTGATAAGTTTGTGAATGAAAATGAACTCTCAAATTTAAAAATAACACCGACTGGGTTACACAGTAACCGATGTTAGTTGACTCATGACCGACATCAGTTAGCTAAACTAGTATCAGTTATAGAAGAGACAAACTAGCATTGGTTATCAGAACTAGCATCAGCTACAAGTGACCGATGTTGGTCACTGTCAGAATCAGAAACAAATGTCCAGGAGGTCTAGAATGAGCCTCCAGTACCCCAAACTTATGTGAGAAGGTCACAAAGGGTAAGTAAATCTCAAGAAATATTTACACCTTCTGTATCTTATTTATTATTGAGTGATAATGGTGAAACAAAAAGTTTTGAAGAAGCAATGCATGATAAGACCCATGTGCAATAGGAGCATTGCATGGATGAGGAGATGGACTTCTTGGAAAAAAACAAGACTTGAGATTTAGTTAAGTTTCCAGTAGGGAAGAGGAAATTACAGAACAAGTGGGTTTAAAGGGTCAAGGAAGAAGAGGGTGGACATAAAAGATATAAGGAAAGGCTTATAGTAAAGAGATTTACACAGAAAGCAAGTATTGACTTTGGTGAAATATTTTCTCCTGTTGTTAAAATGACTTCCATATGTACTGTATTGAGTATAGTTGCAGTATATGATTTACATTTAGATAAACTAGATGTGAAGACATATTTCCTTCATGATGATTTAGATGAAGATATTTATATACAAAAACCACTTGGGTATGAAGTAAAGGGTAAGGAGAAATTAGTGTGCAGGTTGAAAAAGAGTCTATATGGTCTCAAGAAAGATCCAAGGTAATGGTACATGAGGTTTGATAGTTTCATGCATGGGCATGGTTATTTGATATGTGAATCTAACCATTGTGTTTATTTCAAGAAGATTGAAATGGTAGCTATATTATTTGGTTACTATATGTTGATGACATGCTTATTGCAGGATCTAGTATGCAGGACATTGGTGAACTTAAGAGAAAGCTAGCTCACACATTTACTATGAAGGATTTAGGAATTCATCAACCATTACATCATTTTTCGCTTTGGTATTCCTCATCATCTCATCATTGATAACGGAAAAAAATTCAAAAACAAAACCCTATGGAAACTCTGTGATGCCTTTAGCATTCAATTTAATTTTTCCTCAGCTTACTACCCTAAAAAAATGGCCAAGAAAAATCAACCAAAAAAACTTTAAACAAAATTCTTATGAAAGTTGTTGACAATACTAGAAAGGATTGTAATACACACATTCCTTTTTCCTTATGGGATTATCACACTAGTATTCATAGTTCAACCACTGCCATGCCTTTCTCTCTGGTATATGGTATAGAGGATGTTCTACTTCTTTTAGTTCAGATCCCGTCTCTTCGTATCTCACTTAAAGAGATGCTCAACGATGATGAATTTCTCCAAGATCATTTGGCATAACTTGAGTTATTAGATGAGCATCATCTCAATGCTCTCGACCATCTCCAAATCTACCAAAAACATATCAAATGTGCCTACAATAAATGTGTCCATGTAAAAACCTTCCAAGTCGGTGACCTTGTCCTGAAGAAAAATCAACATGTAACAAAAGAAGAGAAAATTAAACAGGGAAAATTTGTTCCTAATTGGCTTGGACTGTATATTGTTACTCATACCTATGGTTCAGGTGCTTATCATTTATCTTCACTTGAAGGTAAACCCAAACTTGAGCCCTTCAATTCTTTGCATCTTTGACCATTCTATTGTTAAATCAAGTTCTATATCACCTTCTATCTATTACAAATGCTCGTACCTTAAGCACCATTCACCTTCCATTTACCTATTTTAAGGATCAACAATTAAACTAGAATAATGTGATTACCCATCACCTTTCATCCTTATATTTAATATGAGTACCACGGCTCTACTCATCGCATGATTCTCATGGATAATTTTTGTATTTTTCAAGATGGAATCTCATGGTCATTTATCACTTAAACAATCTCTTTCATAGTTATCCTATGTGTGCTATGGTTTTGTTTACAACACAGGAGACTATCAGTCTCTATAGTCCTATCCATGACCTAAAAGTCTAAAGAAAAAAAAATTCAAAAGTAAAATGGGATTCAAATCTTTGAGTCAAAATTCCAACAAAAAGATGAATCCCTCAAAAATGACATATACTCTTTCTATCTTGCTACTTGTTGGTCGTCAGATAGGACTTTACGAAGAGCAACAGTCAGGGGATAAGAAGTCCCTCCTCTTTAATGGGAGAGGTTCCCTTATTCAGAAACGAACTTATTTACAAATGTACAAGACATGATTTGTTGGTTAAACTTGGATATCACGAAAGTGTTTTCTATGAAGATCATCAATTACAAAAGGACTGAGGAAATGAGAGTACGGGAAAGAGCAGAAAGGCAACATGCAGAATTATAGATATCAGAGTAATTATTTATGTATGCGAAAGTCACAGTGAATTGAAACAAGATCATTTGTATTGAATAAATAAGATGGAATTTAAAGACACAAAGTTCTGTAAATAACATCTGCTTAGAAAACAAAGTTTCTTAACACAGATTCATTAATCAAGGACATAAATTTCCTTCTTGGTTATACAAGATCACCGAGCTTGCAAAGTCAAAGAGTATACAATCAGTAAGACTAACGAACTTGAGACAAATGATCTTCACAAAGAAAATAAACGAAAGCTTAGAAATAACAGAGATCAGATAGACAAAGAATGGAAAAGTCCTTCTGTATTGATTTCTTTGTAATCTATTTACACTTTCAGAAAATATGACAAGTTCTTCCTCCTTCTGAATGGCGTAGAAATGCCATTATATAGCTTACAAGTTAGTTACTCTTCGTAACCGTTTCTTTTAACCAAGAATAGTTAAGGACTGCCAACCGCAATACCTCAACCTTTTACAAAGAAAACGGAAAAGAAAGGGAAGAAGAGAAAAGAATGGGGAAGAAGACAGGTGGCTAGTCACTGAGAGGGACCCACTGACTTCAGAATCTGCTGCCTGAACTTCTTTAATGCCTCAGCTATGTCTCTGCCATGAGGGACTGACGTGTTGGTCATAGACTGAGTCTAAAATCCACGACACTTCTCCATCTCATTATCAAACTCGACATGAGTATGATAATCTTTTTTTTCTTCTTCAATGGCAGATTGAAGAGAGAAAATCTCCTTCATTTTCTCCTTGGAGATGGAACTTTCCTTGAATAGGTTATCTTTGACAAAAACTCTGAATTGAGCTTTGATTTCTTGCAAGGAAAGGGAAGTACCAGAAGTCTCATCCTGAAGATGACAGTTTATATCTTTGAAAGCAGAGACCACCAGTGTCTTGAAAGCTTCACCCTTCTGCCAACTGTTCTTCAGTTATCCCAAAGCCTCCTCCAGGACTCTAATCTTCCACTCCACACTGTAGACCCAGAACTTCGACAGATTATCCTTTGCATCATCAAAGACTTTACTCGCCAATAGAACGTTCTCATCTGATTGTCCCATGAGTCGGAGGTCTACTATGCAACTGCTCTAGAGTTTGAGCTCTTTATCCATGATATTGATAGTGGAGGAGAGCTTCAGTTGTACATTGCTCACCTTTTCATGGAGTTTGAAAGCTTCATCGATGAAGTTTAATCCAGCAACAAGCATGTCATCCACCAGGGCTTCAATAGCTCTACCATAGATAGAATACTTGTGCATATCTTTGATACTCTGCACTTCATCTTGGCTTAGAATTACAGGAGGTGGGAGAGTAGTCAATGGGGTAGGGTCTAAAACTTTGTCCTTAGACAAAAGAGACTTGATGAAACCTGTGAGAACCTGGGCTTGTTCTTCCAACTGTTCAATAGTTTGTTGCCCTTTCTCTACCCTCCCAATGACTCTTGTGACTGTTTCCTGGAGGTTGTAAATTTCACCTTCAGGGGTAGACTCTCCCATTGGGATTCTCGAGAGCTGTAAGTCAGATACCTACAAGTCCTGCTCTGATTTATCCGTTGTAGGCTTGGTAATCTCCAGGAATTGTTGACCTTGAGCATCAGATACTATTCTAGAGGTAACCTTGGCTCTCTTAGCACGAGAAGGAGTGGTGCCCAACAAGGCTGCAATGGCGTCAAAATTTGGTCCTGAGCTTTGGGAGGAAAATTTCCTCTTCCTTTTGTCAACCAAAGGTTGCACCCACGCAAAAGAGGAAGAGGAATCAGCAGGAGGGGCAAGGGGACCAAGAGACAGAGAGCTCATGACAATCAAGGTCTGCGCAGTTGTTGACTCGAGTTAAGAAGTGAGTGGGGCACTTGGGGCAATTGCAGCAGAAGAGTCAACATCACCTGAAAGCTCAGTGCTCTGGATTTCTTTATCTTTATCAGCTGGATCTTTAGGAGCACTTGCAAGAGTTGGTATTTCACTTTCTTCACTTTCACTAAGAACAATGATGTTCTCTGGTCCCATAGGTAACTCTACTTGCTTTCTTTGAGGGTCACTTTCCACAGGCTCCTTCTTAACCTCCTTGAGCTTTTTCTGGTACACTTGAGTGGATGAAGAAGGAGTAGAAGCTGCAGGTCCTTGTATTGATGAAGTAGGAGGGGTCTTCACTGGTGTTTCTGACCTTGGAATAGATGCTTCTCTTCTTGGTGTTGAAGTATCCTTAGAAGAGGATTCTCCTGAATGCCTCCTGAATTCTCGAACCATCCTGTCAAACTAGACCTTAGTCCTGACTAAGACTGGAGCAAGGATCTCAGCCAGATCATCCCTCTCTTTCCTGTTAAAATCCAGGTCCTCCAAAGGAGTGTGCTTAATCACATTTTCATATTCATACGAGTATAGATCAGAATTGTCATCCTGGAGACCTTCAAGAACTTGGTATAGACCGAGTTCTTGGATCAATTGCAGGGAGAACCTGCCACAATGCCTTCTCCTGGCCTCAAAATCATCTACACAGTCAGCCCAGTAGTCTTCTGTATCTGCCCTATGATGGTAGATTATCTTGATGTTCTGTTCAATAAACTTCTTCAAGTCAAAGCAGGTTCTTCGCTTGAAGAAATGAATGGTGATAGGTACCAGGGATCTCTCTATGTTCTGAGCATCCAGAGCTATTTTGCAAGTGTAGTTTCCCAGAGAGATGGGAAAGTGCAAGCCAGAAATCTTCTTATCTCTGCAAGTTCTGTGCAACTTGTCTAGTTGCCTGCATATTTCTATCAAGGCCATTTTATCATTGCAGAACATGGGAAGCCGCAAAGGAGTGCTCTCATAGCCAGCAAGCCTGATATAAGAAAATTTCCTGAATTGGATGAAATAAGCACCATATTACGATATCAGGTTCATGGCTTCATCTGAAAACCTTCTAGCAGTATCACCTTCGAGCAGTCTGACCACGTACATGGTGAAAGCATCATTGACCCTTCTGAAATTACGATTGCTGGTCTCCAGGGTGAACTGCGGGCAATAAGCATATACTGGATCATCTTTGTGAGCGTCGATGTAAGAAAAGCCAAACCATTGCCGTGACGCTGCCAGGGTATACATCAGGTACGAAGTCATATAGAACTTCTTCATTTTCTGCACATTAGATAGCTGCTCCGTCAAATTCATGCTTATGATTTCCACCCAATTGATATTTTGTGTTCCTTCGCACACCATGCTGATGAGCAGGCACATCTAGAAGTGAAATTCGTTGGTAGAGGGAAAACCCATAACCCGAGCCAGCAAGATTATGAAGTCTGACAACTCTTCATTGAAATCTGCTCGGAAGAGGGTTTTGGTCAGACGAGAAGCTCCTTTCTTAGGGTTCTTCAGCCAGGACTTCGCCACTCATGCCTTATATTTGTCACTGTCTTGGTCGAACAGGGCCTGTGCTTGATCCCAGGAAACCACTATGGCATTATCCATCTCTAGAATCCTTAGAGCAGTGCTAATGGCGGAAGCATCCAATTTGGCGATGAGTTCCCCATGTATATTGGTCAATTCACTCGAAACAGGGTCGAAATGAGCTCCGCATGAAAGCACGGTGTCAGCACACTGTACTGAGATTGGGAAACCTCCAGCAAAAGCCAAACCACTATCGTGAATCATCTGCGCCATTGGTGTAGGGTTTGTGTCTGCCATTCTTGCCCAAAAATCACTGAAATCAAGATGACGAGCTTCGTTGTTCCCAATATTGCGAACGGCAGACTCAAGCGGAGAAATTTGCTCCTGTCCTTGAAATTTGATCTTCATATTGATAGTAGCTAGGAGGACAGAGCCGCAAACCAGACTCGAAAAGGAATTACAAAGGGAGGGGAACACGCGTAGGTTTGCAAATTGCAAGGGTTCAAGCAAAAGATAGCATGGAAGTAGTGCAAAAAATGCAAAGGGGAAATGCTCATTAAATAGCCGTTTAGGAGAGAGAAAGGCCATGAATGCGCATTTAATACATAACCACCAATTTGAATAAGCATGATATTCGGGTAGAGCAGGAAAAATAAGCACGAATGACACTTGGTACGCTTGGGACATGTGAGACACGAATGCGCGAAACACGCAGCTTGGTCGATTCAGGCAAAACAAGGAGAAGATGCACAAATGCATTTTGGGACATTTGGGACGAAAACGCGCAAAGGATGCGGTTTGTGTGTTTCGGCTGAAAATGGAACAACTTGCACTTTTTGATTTGGGACATTTGGAACAAGAAAGTGTGAAGTACGCGGTTCGGGTGTTTCGGCCGAATATGGAACATCTCGCACAATAAGTTTTGGGACACTTGGGACAAAAAGTTCTGACGGGCCCGAAAATGGAACAACTTTGGGGATTTCGGCCGATCGGGGAATAGAATGTACTTTCGTACTTGGGACAGGCGGGACAAAAATGTCCGACAGGCCTGAAATACATACAAAATGACCCAAAACACAGATTTTCTCAATTTTCACGACTTAGGCACTTTAGAGAAAAACACTCATAACTCAAAATTCTAAAAATTTTACTTTTATCAGAGCAGGGAATTTTGAGTGGACAACAGCTGGCTCCTTCTGGGGATGACTTGACATAAATTCAAGGAATGAGACAAGGCAAGAACTTAGACAAACTCAGGAGAAGCAGATCAGTACCTTATCCATTGGGCCACGGAGTCAAAAATAGACCAATACAGAGGACAACACACCAAAACAGAAAAGGAAAAAACAAAAACACTGTACAGAATATACAAGGGACTCCCTAATCACCTAGGACTTGAACAACTTAAGATATTGCCCACTATAACGAAGTGGGAGAGGAGAACCATCCATGTAATTAAGATAAAAGGAATTCTCACTAGCAAAGTGTCTGATCTTGAAAGGTCCGAGCCAAAGGGAATCAAACTTTCCATGGCTGCCACGAGGTTCATGTCTTTTGTCCCATAACAGCACGGTGTCTCCAACTTGGAAATCTCTGAACCTAGCTTTCTTGTCAAATAGGACCTTTACCTTCTGCTGGTGAACAAATATCCTATCAGGAACCATCAATCTGTCCTCATTCAGTTTGTGCAGATACATAATTCTCTTGTCCAGAGCGTCTCTGAAACTAGTATCTTCAATAGCCTTCATTAGGTGCAAGGCTGGCAGTTCCACTGTCACTGGCAATTGAGCTTCTACTCCATATACCACTTGAAAAGGAGACATTCCAATAGCTCTCTTTGGTGTAATCCTGTCTGCCCAAAGAGCATCATAGAGCTTCTGGTGCCAGTTTTGTTGAGACTCATTTACTAACTTTCTTATAATAGTCACCAAATTTTTGTTAGTAGATTCCGCTTGCCCATTGCCTTGAAGGTAGTAATAAGAAGAGTGAGCCAAAGAAATGCCATACCCATAGCAGAAGTCCATTATCTCAGCTGAAGAGAAATTCGAGGCATTATCTGTTACAATCTTGTTAGGTACACCATACCTTACCAAGATGTTCTCTTTGATGAAGCTGCATACCACTTCAGAAGTAGTGCTCTTGACTGGAATAGCTTCCACCCATTTGGTGAAATAGTCCGTGGCAGTTAGTACATGAGTGTGTCTAGCACTAGAAGCAGGATTAAGTGTACCAATGAAGTCCAAACCCCACTGTTGAAATGGTTCCTCAATCACAACTGGCTTGAGAGGCAAAGAAGCCAATTTAGGTCTTCCCACAAAGGTCTGACAAGCCTCACATTTATCCACCCACCTGGATGCATCTCTGAGCAAGGAAGGCTAGTAGTATCCTCCACGGAGTATCTTATGAGCTGTAACCATTGATGAATAGTACCCTCCACATGCCTGATCATGAAAAGCTGAGAGCAACTTTCTCTGTTGTTCCTTGTCCACACACTTCAAAAATCTCCCATCTAAGCCACGCTTGAACAGAGCATTTTCCCATAATACATATTGTACTGACCTCAATTTAATAGTCCTCTTTTCTTTGGCAGTTAAATGAGAGGGGCATTCCCCATAGGTGAGAAAATGGGCGATGTCAGCATACCATTCGTCAACTGAACTAAGGAACAGAACAGTAGGAAGGTCAACTTTCTCCTCCAACAACTCATGTTTGGCTCCTTCAGCAATGAGCTCACAAAGACATTTTCCACGAACTAGCTTGGTTGGCTTAATGTCAATGTCATACTCTTGGACCTAAGCAACCCAGTTCCCTCTCTTGGATGCAAATTCTTGTTGTGTGAGGATTGACTTAACAGTTGTATCTGGAACCAATACCATGGAATGAGAGTTGAGGATGTAAAAGCGAAACTGCTTGACAGCTTTAACCACTGCAAAAGCATGTTTCTCCATCATGGTGTATTTCAACTCGTGATCTTTCAGAATATAACTCATGAACGCGATTGGTAGCTCATGCTCACTAGAGTCTTCTTGAGTTAACACAGCAGCCAAGGTATTATCTGTAGCATAGCAATAGATGATGAAATCTTTATTAAAATCAGGACAGGCCAAAACTGGAGTTTTAGCGATAGCTCTCTTGATACCTTCAAAGGATTCCTTTCCTTTAGAAGACCAACCAAATGTTTGCTTCCCTTTCATCATCTGAGAAATATTCAAAGTTAATTCTGTAAAATCAGGGATGAATCTTCTCAAGAAATTGATCTTACCGAAGAAGGAGTGCACACCCTTTTTACTGGTTGGGAGAGGAATTTGCTGGATGGCTTGAACTCGTTCAGGATCAATCTTAATACCATCCTTGGAAATGATGTGCCCCAATAATTTTCCCTCAGTGACACAAAAGACAAATTTTTTAGGGTTCAGAGAGATCCCATGCTATCTGCATCTCAGCAGAACTGTCTCTAGGTGATCAAAATGATCCGCTCTTGTCTTGGAAAACACTGTCAGGTCATCAAGGTAGATGACAATACACTTCCCTTTTAAGCTTCCAAAAGCCAGATCCATAGCTCTCTGGAAAGTGGCACCAGCATTAATAAGCCCAAAAGGCATGCTCTTGTAAGTAAAGGTGCCCCAAGGAGTAGTGAAAGCCGTTTTATGTTGATCTACAGTATCAACCTCTACCTGATTATATCCAGAAAATCCATCAAGCATAGATAACATTTCAGATCCTGTTACTGACTTGCAATACTTGATCCATCATGGGCAAAGGATAATTATCTTTCAGAGAAGCCTGATTCAGGTTCCCTGAAATCAACACAGATGCGGATCTCACCATTTTTCTTCCTAACAGGCACAATATTTGCAATCCATGTTGAATGGTGAATGGGAAAAATAATTTTAGCCTTCAACAACTTCTGTATCTCCTGAAAGATGGTGTCAGCTATTTTGGGGTTGTATTGCCTCTGTTTCTGCTTGAAAGGCTTAATTCCAGGCTTAAGAGGAATAGAGTGCTGCATATCTTTTGGTTTGAAAGCTTTCAAATCTTCATAAGAGTAAGCGAGAACATCCTTATACCTTCTTAGAAGATCAATTGCTTTTCTCCTCTCATCTGCTGTGCAACATTTTCCAATATTTACTAGCTTAGGGTCATTAGAACTCCCAATATCAATCTTATCATACTCAGCTGATTGCTGAGGTCCAGTAGAAGCTTTAGATTTCACATACCTGTCATGTTTATCAAATAATTCCTCCAAACTCACCAAACCTTTAGGAATCTTGTTTCCTTTGAGATTGATGCATCCATCTTGATCTGTTTCTTCCCCTTAGGCGACTGCTTGGTCAAAGGGCACATTCTCACGAGGTAGGTTGTCACTTCCCTCAAAATACAGCTGTTCGAAATTACCCTTGAGTTCCACGAAGGAAAGCAAATGTTGATCATTATTGAAGACTTGCCAGTTATTGGCATTATCAGGTACACTAGGCCGATGGACCATCTCAATGGTGAAATTATCCTGAGAGAAATCAGGATGAGGAATTAGTAGCGACCCTGAGACTGCTAGTGAATCAGCCCTGCTGTTCTTCTCCCTAGGCATTACTTCAATGGATAAAGCATCAAGGAATTCAATGGAATCCCAAACATGATTCCGGTAATGTTTCAGCCTCTCATTTTTTACCTGGAAAAGGCTTCTCACTTGCTTTACAATCAATTCTGCATCACCACAAGCTAGAAGATTCTTCACACCTTGTTCTTTGGCCACTTGCAATCCAAGAATGAGAGCCTCATACTTTGCTATGTTATTAGTATTCTCGAACTGCAACTTAAATGAAAAAGGGTGTAGGCATCCTTCAGGTGACACTAGCAGGACACCAGCTCCAGAACCAGCTGAGGAACAACTTCCATCAAATTCTAAAATCCAAACACCGTTAGGATCTTTAGGTGACATTCTGGGAAGTTGGATTTCATCAGGGGACATAATCATGTAATTGCCATGACCCATATCCTCATAGAGTATTTGTGCTTTAGGATCATCCGTTTTTTGCACAATATACTCAGATTGCTTCTCAGGCAACAACTTCTTCATTTGTCCATTGACAGGTACGAGTGCATGTGACCAGTCCATTTGGATTTCTCCACCCACATCTTTGCAGAAGTTCCTACTTAGCAACATCCCGTATGAAGGGGGGATATCTGCTACTAAGATGGTAGCCAACACTTTCTTTTCAGGCAAGGCAGCAAAAGCCACTTGTGCATCTTTAATTCTCCCGACCAGGGGCACTTCTTTACTCTCCATGGAGTAACAAGACCCATAAGTGCGTGTGAGGGTCAGGCCTAAAGCATGAGCTACTTTAGCAGGCATTACGTTATCTGAGGCTCCTGAGTCAATGACACAATTACTGAGCCTATGACCAGCTATAAGAAGTGTTACATAAAATGGTTTAATTTTGTCACCAGGCGAGGTGACAGCAGCTACCAGACTAGGCTGTGGTGTAGAAGGAGGAGTAGGTAAAAGGCCTTTAGAAGTGGTTTTGGAATGGGAATTAACAAATTGAATCATTTTGGACAAAAGCTTTGGGATGGGTTTGGTAATACTCAGCCTCTGAAATTTGAACCTTAGTCTTTTTAAGATGATCAATAATATCAAAAGACCCAGAAGTGGATGGACCATCATCACTTGAAATTCTAGGCTTATCAACTTTAGGAGAAAAAGAAGGAACTTTACTAGTAGGATTGACAGGACTCACCTTTGGTGCAAATGAAGTAGGGATAGGAGATCCTCTTTTTGCAATTACAGGAATAGTTGCCGACTGCTCCTTAGATTTCTTTATGGGCTGCGTTACTTTCTCCCTCTGATGTGTCTGTTCTCGAGTCATGACAGCAAATGATTCGCTATTCATGTCTGCTACCACTTCATCATAATCATCTCCATCATCGATGCCCTCAGTGGTAAAGAAATTAACCCGAGATCCCTCAAGTTCTTCTGCCTCATCATCAAATTCCTCCGCATACTCCTCGCAAGCTTCATTGTCCTCATCATCATCTGGCTCTTCAACCTCACAGGTTGCATTCACAGGAACTTTAACAGGAGGTCCTTCAAGTGCTAGTCTTGTTTGAGAAGGAGGTAAACGATTTCTGGGCTGAAAATTCCTTCTTGGAACATCTGCATAAGGGGCATGCTGAGCCAATTGTTTCTTTATAGCAATAAGATCATTCGCAAGCTTCTGAACTAATGGATCAGTATTAGGTCTAGGGGTGGAAGAGGAAGAAGCAACAGACTTAGATTTGGGAGGGTCTCTTCTCAACTTCCCTGACATGATCAAGTCATCCTCGATACTAACAGCGAGAGTTTGATCCTCGACCAATGTTGCGAGATTAGCCCTTCTTAGTGCATAACTAACTTTGGGCGATTGAGCATTTAGGAAGAAACATTTTTGAATTTGATCAACAGGTCGGGTAGGCTGCGGAATTTTATTGATCAATTTGTTGAACCGGGCCACAAATTCTCTCATGGGTTCTGATGAATCTTTCTTTATCTGAGAAATTTTGGCAAGCAAGGCATGCACATCTTCTTCTGGTTTGAAACGGTTTTCAAACTGAGTTCTCATTGTGCCCTAGTCGGTGATAGCGCCCGGCCGGAAGGTGGTAGAACCAATCAGCAGCATTATCTTGTAACGTCTCAACGAACAGTCTCATGGAGACGTCTTCATGCTCAACTCCCAGGACTCCACATGCAACAATGAAGGCTGCGATGTGTTCATCCGGATGCACTTTGCCATCACCTCTGAACTTAGGAAAGTTCTTCCGGTTACCTCTGGGTAACTCATGCAAAGGCTGAGGAAGGGCAAGGGGCCCGACACGATGACCCCATGGTAATGGCGCCGCCATCCTTGGAAAAACGGCTTGGAGAGGAACTGCAACACCAGCAAGAATCAAAGCTCGCAGATTAGGGCTAGCTTGCTCTGAAGGAATACCACCCGTAGGACTTCTATCTTGAACAGGTGGAGTGCTTGTCGAATGAGTTCTTCTATTTCTCGTTGAAGGGAAAGGAAAACCCTGCTGCTCCAAAAGCTGAAACTGAGAGTCTTCAATACCAAGGGTCCTTCTCCCTCGAGTAAAACGTGGAGTCGCCAGATCAAAAGATGATCAAAAATTACAGAACTGGAATATGATTTTCCCCAGCGGAGTCGCCAAAAACTGTTGGTCGTCAGATAGGACTTTACGAAGAGCAACAATCAGGGGACAAGAAGTCCCTCCTCTTTAATGGGAAAGGTTCCCTTATTCAGAAACAAACTTATTTACAAATGTACAAAACATAATTTGTTGGTTAAAATTGGATATCACGAAAGTGTTTTCTATGAAGATCATCAATTACAAAAGGACTGAGGAAATGAGAGTACGGGAAAGAGCAGAAAGGCAACATGCAGAATTATAGATATCAGAGTAATTCTTTATCTATGCGAAAGTCACAGTGAATTGAAACAAGATCATTTGTATTGAATAAATAAGATGGAATTTAAAGACACAAAGTTCTGTAAATAACATCTGCTTAGAACACAAAGTTTCTTAACATAACACAGATTCATTAATCAAGGACACAAAGTTCCTTCTTGGTTATACAAGATCACCGAGCTTGCAAAGTTGAAGAGTATACAATCAGTAAGACTAACGAACTTGAGACAAATGATCTTCACAAAGAAAATAAACTAAAGCTTAGGAATAACAGAGATTAGATAGACAAAGAATGGAAAAGTCCTTTTGTATTGATTTCTTTGTAATCTATTTACACTTTCAGAAAATATGCCAAGTTCTTCCTCCTTTCTGAATGGCGTAGAAATGCCATTATATAGCTTACAAGTCAGTTACTCTTCGTAAGCATTTCTTTTAACCAAGAATAGTTAAGGACTGCCAACTGTAATACCTCAACCTTTTACAAAGAAAATGGAAAAGAAAGGGAAGAAGAGAAAAGAATGGGGAAGAAGACAGGTGGCCAGTCACTGAGAGGGACCCACTGACTTCAGAATCCACTACCTGAACTTCTTTAACGCCTCAGCTATGTCTCTGCCATGAGGGACTGACGTGTTGGTCATAGACTGAGTCCAAAATACAAGACACTTCTCCATCTCATTATCAAACTCGATATGAGTATGATAATCTTTGTTTGCTTCTTCAATGGTAGATTGAAGAGAGAAAATCTCCTTCATTTTCTCCTTGGAGATGGAACTTTCCTTGAATAGGTTATCTTTGACAAAAGCTCTGAATTTAGCTTTGATTTCTTGCAAGGAAAGGGAAGTACCAAAAGTCTCATCCTAAAGATGACAGTGTATATCTTTGAAAGCAGAGACCACTAGTGTCTTGAAAGCTTCACCCTTCTGCCAACTGTTCTTCAGTTCTCCCAAAGCCTCCTCCAGGACTCTGATCTTCCACTCCACACTGTAGACCTAGGACTTCGACAGATTATCCTTTACATCATCAAAGACTTTACTCGCCAACAGAACGTTCTCATCTGCTTGTCCCATGAGTCGGAGGTCTACTATGTAACTGCTCCAGAGTTTGAGATCTTTATCCATGATATTGATAGTAGAGGAGAGCTTCAGTTGTACATTGCTCACCTTTTCATGGAGTTTGAAAGCTTCATCGATGAAGTTTAATCCAGCAACAAACATGTCATCCACCAGGGCTTCAATAGCTCTACCATAGACAGAATACTTGTGCATATCTTTGATACTCTGCACTTCATCTTGGCTTAGAATTACAGGAAGTGGGAGAGTAGTCAATGGGGTAGGGTCTAAAACTTTGTCCTTAGACAAAAGAGACTTGATGAAACCTGTGAGAACCTGGGCCTGTTCTTCAAACTGTTCAATAGTTTGTTGCCCTTTCTCTACCCTCCCAATGACTCTTATGATTGTTTCCTGGAGGTTGTGAATTTCACCTTCAGGGGTAGACTCTCCCATTGGGATTCTCGAGAGCTCTAAGTCAGATACCTACAAGTCCTGCTCTGATTTATCCATTGTAGGCTTGGAAATCTCCAATAATTGTTGACCTTGAGCATCAGATACTATTCTAAAGGTAACCTTGGCTCTCTTGGCATGAGAAGGAGTGGTGCCCAAAAAGGCTGCAACAGCATCAAAATTTGGTCCTGAGCTTTGGGAGGAAAATTTCATCTTCCTTTTTTCAACCAAAGGTTGCACCCACGCAAAAGAGGAAGAGGAATCAGCAGGAGGTGCAAGGGGACCAAGAGACAGAGAGCTCATGACACTCAAGGTCTGTGCAGCTGTTGACTCAAGTTAAGAGGTGAGTGGGGCACTTGGGGCAATTACGGCAGAAGAGTCAACATCACCTGAAAGCTCAGTGCTCTGGATTTCTTTATCTTTATCAGCTGGATCTTCAGGAGCACTTGCAAGAGTTGGTATTTCACTTTCTTCACTTTCACTGAGAACAATTATGTTCTCTGGTCCCATAGGAAACTCTGCCTGCTTTCTTTGAGGGTCACTTTCCAGAGGCTCCTTCTTAACCTCCTTGAGCTTTTTCTGGTACACTTGAGTGGATGAAGAAGGAGTAGAAGCCGCAGGTCCTTGTATTGATGAAGCAGGAGGGGTCTTCACTGGTGTTTCTGACCTTGGAATAGATGCTTCTATTCTTGGTGTTGAAGCATCCTTAGAAGAGGATTCTCCTGAATGCCTCCTGAATTCTCGAACCATCCTGTCAAACCAGACCTTAGTCCTGACTAAGACTGGAGCAAGGATCTCAGCCAGATCAT
This sequence comes from Taxus chinensis, assembly GCA_019776745.2. Classification (NCBI taxonomy): domain Eukaryota; kingdom Viridiplantae; phylum Streptophyta; class Pinopsida; order Cupressales; family Taxaceae; genus Taxus; species Taxus chinensis. The sequence goes on along the minus strand of CM034149.1, from coordinate 27,667,376 downwards.
CCCTCTCTTTCCTGTTCCAATCCAGGTCCTCCAAAGGAGTGTGCTTAATCACATTTTCATACTCATACGAGTATAGATCAAAATTGTGATCCTAGAGACCTTCAAGAACTTGGTATAGACCGAGTTCTTGGATCAATTGCAGGGAGAACCTGCCACAATGCCTTCTCCTGGCCTCAAAATCATCTGCACAGTCAGCCCAATAGTCTTCTGTATCTGCCCTATGATGGTAGATTATCTTGATGTTCTGTTCAATAAACTTCTTCAAGTCAAAGCAGGTTCTTGGTTTGAAGAAATGAACGGTGATAGGTACCAGAGCTCTCTTTATGTTCTGAGCATCCAGAGCTGTTTTGCAAGTATAGTTTCCCAGAGAGATGGGAAAGTGCAAGCCAGAAATCTTCTTATCTCTGCAAGTTCTGTGCAACTTGTCTAGTTGCTTGCATATTTCTATTAAGGCCATTTTATCATTGTAGAACATGGGAAGCCGCAAAGGAGTGCTCTCATAGCCAGCAAGCCTGATATAAGAAAATTTCCTGAATTGGATGAAATAAGCACCATATTGCAATATCAGGTTCATGGCTTCATCTAAAAACCTTCTAGCAGTATCACCTTCGAGCAGTCTGACCATGTACATGGTGAAAGCATCATTGACCCTTCTAAAATTACGATTGCTGGTCTCCATGGTGAACTACGGGTAGTAAGCATATACTGGATCATCTTTGTGAGCGTCGATGTAAGAAAAGCCAAACCATTGCCGTGACGGTGCCAGGGTATACATCAGGTATGAAGTCATATAGAACTTCTTAGTTTGCTGCACATTGGACAGCTGCTCCGTCAAATTCATGCTTATGATTTCCACCCAATTGATATTTTGCGTTCCTTCGCACACCATGCTGATGAGCGGGCACATCCAAAAGTGAAATTCGTTGGTAGAGGGCAAACCCATAACCCGAGCCAGCAAGATTATGAAGTCTGACAACTCTTCATTGAAATCTACTCGGAAGAGGGTTTTGGTCAGACGAGAAGCTCCTTTCTTAGGGTTCTTTAGCCAGGACTTCACCACTCGTGCCGTATATTTGTCACTGTCTTGGTCGAACAGGGCCTGTGCTTGATCTCGGGAAACCACTATGGCATTATCCATCTCTGGAATCCTCAGAGCAGTGCTAATGGTGGCAGCATCCAATTTGGCAATGAGTTCCCCATGTATATTGGTCAATTCAATCGAAATAGGGTCGAAGTGAGCTCCGCATGAAAGCACGGTGTCAGCACACTGTACTGAGATTGGGAAACCTCCAGCAAAATCCAAACCACTATCATGAATCATCTGTGCCATTGGTGTAGGGTTTGTGTCTGCCATTCTTGCCCAAAAAATCACTGAAATCAAGATGACGAGCTTTGTTGTCCCCGATATTGCGAACGGCAGACTCAAGCGGAGAAATTTGCTCTTGTCCCTGAAATTTGATCTTCATATTGATAGTAGCTAGGAGAATAGAGCCACAAACCAGACTCGGAAAGGAATTACAGAGGGAGGGGAACACGCGCAGGTTTGCAAATTGTAAGGTTTCGAGCAAAAGATAGCATGGAAATAGTGCAAAAAATGCAAAGGTGAAATGCTCATTAAATAGCCGTTTAGGAGAGAGAAAGGCCATGAATGCGCATTTAATACATAACCACCAATTCGAATAAGCATGATATTCGGGTAGAGCGGGAAAAATAAGCACGAATGACACTTGGTACGCTTGGGACATGTGAGACGTGAATGCGCGAAACACGCGGCTCGGCCGATTCGGGCGAAACAGGGAGAAGACGCACAAATGCATTTTGGGACATTTGGGACGAAAACGCGCAAAGGACGCGGTTCGGGTGTTTCAGCTGAAAATGGAACAACTTACACTTTTTGATTTGGGACATTTGGAACAAGAAAGTGCGAAGTACGTGGTTCGGGTGTTTCGGCTGAATATGGAACATCTTGCACAATAAGTTTTGGGACACTTGGGACAAAAAGTTCCGACGGGCCCGAAAATGGAACAACTTCGGGGATTTCGGTCGATCAGGGAACATAATTTACTTTCGTACTTGGGACAGGCGGGACAAAAATGTCTGACAGGCCTGAAATACATACAAAATGACCCAAAACACAAATTTTCTCAATTTTCACGACTTAGGCACTTTAGAGAAAAACACTCATAACTCAAAATTCTAAAAATTTTACTTTTATCAGAGCAGGGAATTTTGAGTGGACAACAGCTGGCTCCTTCTGGGGATGATTTGACATAAATTCAAGGAATGAGACAAGGCAAGAACTTAGACAAACTCAGGAGAAGCAGATCAGTACCTTATCCATTGGGCCACGGAGTCAAAAACAAACCAATACAGAGGACAACACACCAAAACAGAAAAGGAAAAAACAAAAACACTGTACAGAATATACAAGGGACTCCCTAATCACCTAGGACTTGAACAACCTGAGATATTGCCCACTATAAGGAAGTGGGAGAGGAGAACCATCCATGTAATTAAGATAAAAGGAATTCTCACCAGCAAAGTGTCTGATCTTGAAAGGTCCGAGCCAAAGGGAATCAAAATTTCCATGGCTGCCACGAGGTTCATGTCTTTTGTCCCATAACAGCACGGTGTCTCCAACTTGGAAATCTCTGAACCTAGCTTTCTTGTCAAACAGGACCTTTACCTTCTGCTGGTGAACAGATATCCTATCAGCAACCATCAATCTGTCCTCATTCATTTTGTGCAGATACATAATTCTCTTGTCCAGAGCGTCTCTGAAACTAGTATCTTCAATAGCCTTCATTAGGTGCAAGGCTGGCAGTTCCACTGTCACTGGCAATTGAGCTTCTACTCCATATACCACTTGAAAAGGAGACATTCCAATAGCTCTCTTTGGTGTAATCCTGTCTGCCCAAAGAGCATCATAGAGATTCTTGTGCCATTTTCGTTGAGACTCATTTACTAACTTTCTTATAATAGTCACCAAATTTTTGTTAGTAGATTCCACTTGCCCATTGCCCTGAGGGTAGTAATCTAAAGAGTGAGCCAAAGAAATGCCATACCCATAGCAGAAGTCCATTATCTCAGCTGAAGAGAAATTCGAGGCATTATCTGTTACAATCTTGTTAGGTACACCATACCTTACCAAGATGTTCTCTTTGATGAAGCTGCATACCACTTCAGAAGTAGTGCTCTTGACTGGAATAGCTTCCACCCATTTGGTGAAATAGTCCGTGGCAGTTAGTACATGAGTGTGTCCAGCACTAGAAGCAGGATTAAGTGTACCAATGAAGTCCAAACCCCATTGTTGAGATGGTTCCTCAATCACAACTGGCTTGAGAGGCAAAGAAGCCGATTTAGTTCTTCCCACAAAGGTCTGACAAGCCTCACATTTATCCACCCACCTGGATGCATCTCTGAACAAGGAAGGCCAGTAGTATCCTCCACGGAGTATCTTATGAGCTGTAACCATTGATGAATAGTGCCCTCCACATGCCTGATCGTGAAAAGCTGAGAGCAACTTTCTCTGTTGTTCCTTGTCCACACACTTCAAAAATCTCCCATCTAAGCCATGCTTGAACAGAGCATTTTCCCATAATACATATTGTACTGACCTCAATTTAACAGTCCTCTTTTCTTTGGCAGTTAAATGAGAGGGGCATTCCCCATAGGTGAGAAAATGGGCGATGTCAGCATACCATTCGTCAACTGAACTAAGGAACAAAATAGTAGGAAGGTCAACTTTCTCCTCCAGCAACTCATGTTTGGCTCCTTCAGCAATGAGCTCACAAAGACCTTTTCCACGAACGAGCTTGGTCAGCTTAATGTCAATGTCATACTCTTGGACCTTATCATTTTTGTCTACAAAGTGTAATTGAATGGATTTAGAGCTTAATTTGTGAGTCCAAGGATTGTAAATGTTGATATTTTGAAGTTAGAATTTCTTAGGAACTTACAAAAACATTAATTACCAGAGAAGCTGGATGTAGAGAAGAGTTTCTAGTGCAAAGGATGAAAAATGTGTTGCCAGAGTAGATGAATGGGAGCCCTAGTTAAAACAATAATGGAAATATTTGTAAAGATTCACCTTTTTAAACAACTGATAACTTTTTTTTGTAAGTCTGTTAAACGTCATTTTCTAAAAATCATGACTGAATATGTAACAAACAAAGGTTCCTTGAATATTGTTTTCTTGGGGGGAAATCTCTAATGTAAATGAGTGTTATAAAAAGCATGCTTTAGTCATGTAAAAGGTCGAGGGTTGAATTCTTACAAGAAAATTTGAGAAAACCCATCTTCACAAGAGACCATATGAGAAACATGTTAATCTCTTATGTTTAAGATTTGATCATGTCAAGTTGGTTGCAAGTGTACAACCATTGACAAGCTCTGAGACTGTTTAAAGAAACTTTCCCTTATTGATGAATCTAATCAACTTCAAATTAATCTATGTTAATCTTGGGAAAATTTATGTTTGTTTTATTTCAGAATGTCTATAAGTAGTTTTTCTTGTTCCTATTGCAATCTTGTGTTAAAATACCTCCAAGTCACATAGGATCTCATCCCTGTGATAGTTCAATGACATTTGCAATTTCATTACGAGAAGAGCCTTCATCCTGTGATGAGATAAACAATTTAAAATCGCTTTATTGTAATTTTTTTGATAAATATTGTTTGTAAGCTTTTGAGTGTATCTTAGGCATGAGGAACCAGGGGCATTTAATGTTTAATAGAGTCTTTAGCTCGAGGCTTCGTGTTGAATTATTAGATATTGTGTAAGTCTGGGCCTCCATTGATGCACAACTTCTGGTTAAAGGAATATTATAGCTATTCTTAAGCATTTTTTCATTTAGTTTTCCAATTGTTGTGAAGGTTCTCAAAGATCTGGGAAAATCAAGTTTATCCTACTTAATCTCCCACCAAAAATTATTCAAAAACTATGAATCCTACCTAAAATACCCCTGTTTTTTCTTGTATGTCCACAAATTAATAAATTCTATTACCGAAATATGTAGAAGAAATTAGGATTCCATAATGTCTTTAGTAACCTTAACCTTGTTTAGAAAATATCACCATTCTTTAGAAGTGACAACTCATGAGAGTTAAATTGTGGTGCATTGATCATATTTGCTCAAGGTTTCATTTCAAATTTGTGCAAAGAAGGATATCTTCATTCTCCTTCACCAATAGAGGTTACAAAACGGGTCCTCTCACCCTGGTCAAAAGACATGACCTAAAGTAGTGAGGATAGATAAAATCCTTTTATATGGTGCCATCCATTTCTCCAATGCCCGAGTGATAAAGAGCTAGCTGATTCATCTATCTCTGAGTATCTTATTAAATCTGTGATGCTTCTTAGATTCCAAGGGAGAATCAATTTGGATACCAAAACTTTTTGGCACCATTTCCGGGGATTTGATTTGCATTGCAAGGGATTATTTAATCCCTGAGACTTATTTGTGCGGTAATAACACTTTTGGGGCCGTTTCTGGGGATGATTTGAATTACAGAGGACTTATTTGTGTGGAAACAACACTTTTGGCACCGTTGCTGGGGATCTTCAAAGGCATTCTTATATTTGGCCCTAGTAATGTTTCTTACATGCTCTAAGTGTAAATACGTTGTTGAAACGTCATCCTGTGTCTTGATTTGTAAGAATCAAGCAAAGTTACAAGTTCTATGTGTAATATTTCCAGTTTCTATTGGTTTTTGCAGTAAGTTTACATCATCAATGATAAATATGGGTAAAGGAATGTCATATCTGTGAAGCTTTACATGAATTTAGTGTTGATAGACATTTGATAGATCAATTTTAGTGCATTTTCACAACTAAGGTTAAAATCCTTAGTGGTGACTCCGTGTTGAATTAATTTTTGATAAATTATAGTGTTTTAACCTCTGTCAATTGAAATTTATCACTAATCTTTGCAAATCTAGATGGAAGAAGATCTCTCTTCATTGAAGATGCTACTAGAAGGTTGTTTCTAGAATGGGGAAAGACAAATTCTGAAGGAAGAAGAATCTGGAAAGTTGTTGGAGATCAAAAATCAAGGAAAGAGTTATCAATTGTGGAAACTGATCAACCTGTCATTAAATATTGCCATACTTCCTCAAGTTCTTCTGCATCAGGTAGTATTTTTAAAGATTGGAATTCTCCATCTAGAGAGGGGCCTTTGTTTGTATTTGAAAAGTTTGCATCTCATTCTGTCCATGTGTTTGCCAAAGCTGATAGTATCTTCCAAGAAACAGAGTTTTTAGAGAACATTCATTATGAGAATTACATTCATGTGCCCCACATACCCCTCACTCCTTATCATTCTGAGAGTTACATTCATGTGCCCCCACCCAAAACTCCATTTGTTGTGAACACTTTTGGTCCTATAAATTTCAAAGGTATGGTTGGATATCCAAATGTTGTGCCCCAAGATGTTAAAAATAGACTACCTAAATTTAAAGGAAATAATGCTATTACTGGTGATCAACACTTAAAGCTTTCTGTCAATATGATGGAAGAATTTAAGATTGAATTTGAGGATGTGTACATAAAATTGTTTATTCACACTCTATAGGAGGATGCACGGGATTGGTATAAATCTTTGCCAGATAACTCCATTAATTCATGGACATAAATGAAGAATGCTTTTAGATTGCAGTATGGAGATAAAATAGACCCTAGGTTTCTTTTATCAGAATTTGAAAATATTAAAAAATAATCCCAATGAATCTATTTATGACTTCAATACAAGGTTCAATAAGACCATGAATAGGATACCTATGATCCTGAGGCCAAGTGATGTTTCCTGTCTGATAAAATACTTTGATGATTTTGATAAGAAGGCTACTTATTATTTGAGTGATAAGAACCCAACAACATTGAGGCAAGCCTTCACCATGGCTTTGCAGATTGAAAACAATATCAAAGTAGCTGGTAAGCCTCCTAAGAGGGAAGGTATCAAGCTGATCAATCCAGATAATCCTCAGTAAAGTAAGTCAATGGATCTAGAAGAGGCTGTGAAAACATTTGTTGGAGCTATCAAGGAAATATCCTGTAAACTGGCCAGGGAAGGGAAGGGGATTGGACAAGGTTTCTAGGGTCAACACAAGCCACAATGTCAAGAAATATTTGCCAATCATCCCAGGGGTGATCAAATATCTGATGACAGAGGGGAAAATGACCCATGGCGTTGGGAAATAGATAGCCCCAAGACTGTGAGAATAGAATCGTGCCTGATCCTTTGACTGCCAGAGTTACTGCTATGGAAGAAGCCAATGAAATTGAGTGGTGTGACAAATTTTTCTTTCCACATGCCCCATGTGATGAAGACAAAGAAGTTGAGGAAGATGATGATGACATTAATGATGATGTATGCATGATGGGGTGCTCTACAAGCTCACATAAAGGAGAAACTTAGACTGAATTAATTAGTGCCATAACTATTACAGATTTATAGGATTGCATCCACCAGGTATTACCCCTTCTTACTTCTCATACTTTTTAAATAGATATGGTATAAGATTTTGAATTTCTTAATAATGATTTTTAATACTTAAGGGAATTAATGATTAAAAAGTATGATGGAGGAATCCCTTATGAGGAAGATAGGTAGTTGTTATTGAATTTTGTGGTTTCCCAAGAAAAATAATATAACACTAAGAGTAAAGTTGTCAAAGAGCTAGGACTCAGGCCAAGCCAAAAAATCTAGTTCTCACCAATATCTCAAAATAAACTCCTAAAAAAGATACATCTGGAAAATTCCTTGTTTCCCCAAACAGAACTGGTATCCCTGCCCATGCTCATACTGTGAAAAATTATTTTCTATTAGGTCAGTCTTCCACCCAATTCTGCCTTGTGAAAATACATTCCTTATGACATTGCCTAAGTCTTGAGTCAGATCAAATTTTTTGTTCTAATTGTTGAGCTACTTAGGATTCTTGAGCACAAGAAAATGGCCTTTGATTATTTGGGATTGAAAGAAGAAAAGATTACCCAAGGAAGAAATGTAAAAAATGTTTAGACTCCTCCTACCATTACAGAGTAGGAAAAACCCCAAGTGCTAGAAGAACTAGGTGAGCCACTTGAAGTATATTAGAGAACATCCTTGGTTGAGTCCCAACTCAATGTAGATCCATTTTTCACTACTCTGATTATTAGGGATAGGCTGTTACACAACTATATGTTTGATTCTGGAGCATCATGCAATGTTATGCCTCTTGAGGTCATGAATGAATTAGATATCAAAGTGACAACAACTTATGGGAAGTGCACTTCCATGGATTCCAAAGAGGTGTCAGTGGTTAGATGTATCAAGGGTTTGATAGTGCAACTTGTAGCTTACCTAGGCATGAACTTAAAACTAGATGTTGTTATTGTTGATTGCCCTGCCAAATGGGAAATGTTGTTATCAAGAAAATGAGTTGCTAGTGTGGGTGGGAGTGTGCAAATGGATATGTATTTTACCACCATACCTATTGAGGGAAGCCTTGTAAAGTTTTATGGTGAAAATAAGATGCTACATCTCATTGAGGACCCCAATAATGCTTCCTATGAAGTGTTATACACTGAAATTTATGCTGATAATTTGTTTGGATTTGGTGATGGTAAAGAGCACAAAATTGATCAATGCAAGTCTCTTAAACAAGTAGGTTCTCCTTGGACTTTATTATTTGATGGGGCTTGCTCTAAATTTGGAAATGGCGCTGGTATTGTTCTGATATCTCCAAGATATGAAGAGTTTGTTTTCTCTTTTAAACTCAAATTTGACTGTACTAACAATATTGTTGAGTATGAAGCACTTATCTTGGGTCTAAGGATTGCATGAAAATATGGTATTAGAAACATCATTGTTAAAGGAAATTCAAAGCTAATTGTCAAGCATGTAACATTCCCATTTTATGACTTTAGAAATAAGGGAATTTTTTTAAAGTAATGTTCTCTGTTTTAAATACATAATTTAGAACACACATTCTATAACATCCAATGTTATAATAGATAACCATATGCAGCTGTAATGACTTTGTGAACCATCGATCTATTCATTTCATGACTCGGTGAACTACCGATCTATTCATGTTTAACATTAAGTATTGAATAATTTTCTATATACTATGTATACTTGGTTCTCTTACCTTGTTCGGGGTATTGAGTGATCTGTCTAGGAACCTATCTGAATATTTGCTACCAATATTCATCTGCATCTCAAACCTTAGACTAGGTGACATAGGACAACACAATCAACAACTTGCGGTACTTTGGCCAAAGTTTTCTAACATACTGTTCGTATTACTTATTCCTTGACGACATACTTGTCAATCCAAAATACGTCCTTCACCCCACTCAATTATTATCTAGAATGTCCTTAACTGACTTCCATCAGTCCACTTGCGCAAGGTTTAACCCTAGTTCAGGTTAACAACATAGGTTATGATAGGAAGAGGCTCATAAAGACTTAGGATATATTGGAATACTAGGTCAACCTAGGTCAACCCCATGTGCCAAGGTACCCTGAGTCCTAGAGGGCTACTTCTTATCATAACTATGCTACTACCCATTCCTAGAGAAAAACTAAGTCCAAGTCCATAAGCATGTAGATCTAAATGATCAATGCAGAAGGGTGTTGCCACATGTCAACTGCAATGATGTATCCTTGAGAAAATCCTAATCTTCTCGAAGGTACAACCCTGTAGTTGGCATGTTCCAACATCCTATAGAACAGCCTCGTCAAGATGTACATACCCTAGGAGATTATTAATATTTAATTGATTTGGATAATTAAAATAGATTTCAGCACCCCTACCCAAACCCTAATCCAACTCTCCCTAAGTTCTTTTCCAATCACGTTCCATTAATCCTTGGAGAACTTCCTTAACTTATGATTGCTTTCAATGTTCGTTAATTTTGGCTTAACAAGAAGTTACCCAAAAAAGAAAGAATAGCAACCTCATAAGTTTTGTTTAATGTGACTTAACCATTCAAGGAAGTGTAACAACCACCTAGATTGTATCTTAATAGACTTTATTAAATGTATACAAATGATTATAAATCATATCTTCCTTTTTGTTTACTTTTTCATGTGAGAGGAAGAGTCTTCCTCTTCATGGCTACGTTCTAGGGTTTAACACACCCCATTTTTTCCTTTACAAATTCTAAAGTTTTTATTGCAAGTTTGTTACATATCATCCTACTATATTGAATTGTTTAAATAAGAACATTGAATTCTGTAACTTATCTAGCTGCATCTTAATTAGGGAAATTACTCTAACCCATTTATCTTATTTATTCAAGAATCCTCATTTAATCATATAAATAATATGAAGAATATCAACAAGATAAGATTCCACTTCTCTCACAAAAGTACAAGATGATTTACACAACCAATGCAAGTAAATTCTCATCTTTCAATTCATTTTCAAAACGTATACATTTCCAAGCTTATGCATTTTAGGCATACTACATACAATAGTCTTCCTTAAAAAAGAATATAACTTTTATTTTTCAATACAACTCAAGAACAAATTAGAATTCTTCCCTAGAATCAAACTTAGATCAACCAATGGATCATATAAGATTTTTCCATCTTTTATCACTTACAAAGTTCATCTAAAAAATTTTCTAGCACAGGTCAGTTCAATGAACTGAGCATGATAAGAACTAAGCCTTAAAATGAAGTGCATTCCACTAATTGTTCCAATAAAAACAACCCTGCTTTAATGAATAGTTAGTATTTCATATACTAATCATAAGTAATAACAAAAGAAGAGCATCAATGAATCAGAGTTCACTTCTAAAAGAAGAACATAATATAATTTATAATATCTATTTTACAATTAAAGTATGATTGGTCCTATCAGTCATCTTTACCAACAATGGAACATAACATCACATTGTTTCCCATTCTACTAAAACAAAATACAACACTTATCTTAACTATAAGATACAAGAAGTGTTTTAAGCATGTTCTTACTAGGATGTTTTGTCTAACTTTCAAGTAAGAAGAAGAAGAAACCATTTTCATTATGCTAAAGTACATTATATCTGCAAGGCAAAAACAGGTTCATATGATAACCTAAGCTATTTCCTCTTAATATTAACTATCTCAAATCAAACATTTAAGATATTCATCAAAACAAGAATAAATAAAGATCCCAAATGGAAGGATGAAACATCAACCAACCAATATGATACATTCTCTTTTTAACAAGCCAATCATCACTCTCCTTCTATTTCATTTCCATTAATGACAAGTAAGAGAAGGTTAACCAATTAATGATTATCTTTTCCTATAGAATAATCAAAAAAATATTCCAAACAAATGAACTTATTCCCAACTGTATTAGAAAAGAAGCTTAACAGAAATGATCCTAACCCATAGTCATTTCCTTCAACTTAATTAACAAAGTCCCTTCTTCAACATATATATAGTTCAAGTTCATATAAGAATTCCCAAGGAAGAACAAGAACACCTTAAAGTAAGAAGGTATCTAATGAAACATTTCCTTTAAAAACTTTCCATTGTAAGCATGAGATCCATTCAAATAGAAACATTAGAGTAGTGAAGGTCATAGACAGTCCATATACACAAAAGAACCATAACTAATTCTTTTATGGGTTCTTCATTTCTTTAAGGGAACCTAACAGAAGAGAAATCCAAGTAGATGCTAATTCCCAAAATTACCCAAGAGTTAGATCAAAACAATATTATTTACCATAATTTTTAATGTATTGCTTCAAGAGTAAAAATAAAGAACAAATTCCCAATAAGAATCATAAACTACAAAGATGGTTCCAGTCAAAATCTCACAGAGTTTACCAAACAACTCATAAGACCATATTTCTAGTTTTCTCCATGCACATGCATCTATTTCCTTTTAAGAATTCAAAGTTTTAAAATAGTTCCCTACATTAATAAACTCAATTTATACAACAGGATCTAACAACATAATTACAAGATACTTTTTGTCTAAGATTCGAAATCCCAATTTGAGCACCATGATGAGCGTAAGTTCTTACCAAGATCAAAATCATTCTACTGATTTTAAACAAGTTCAGGAAACTTATGTTCCTTTTTGGTTTATATCCATTAATAAAGAAAACCAGAAAGAATCCCAACTAAACTGACACCTTGCTCAGGTTTCCAATTCCAACAATAAGAAACAATTCCCCCGACACATTTTGCGTCACAATACTCCATATTGAGTTAATATAACTTCCGCATCCTAATGCTAGATAAAGTGTAATGAATAAAATTTTAAACAGTTCAAATTAAAAATCAAGCGTCATTTTTGAATAACTGTCATATGAAACCTTTCTTGACAATTGAAGTGGATTGAAAGGTCACTTAAGAGTTCAGACTAAACATCATATAAGTACTAAGGCCATATTCTTATTGAAATCTCAATACATTACACAAGGTCACAATAAAACACAAACACCAACCAAATGCATACTAGTAATAGTCCATAATATCATGATAATACCACACAAATATCATGTCATGTTAGGGTTTCAGCAACAACAAATGTTCGCAAGTTAGAAAACAAGAACCAAACCAACTACTACTCTATTCATAGTTCCTTATATTTATGAAACCAAACACAAGCATAATAGCACCAAGAACCCGACAATAGTTCTCGAATACCCAACAAGTTTCCAACTGAACTTGAGCTTGCATACAAATTTTCATAAACAACATGAGCCTTTTTTTTACCAGCTCGAAATCACAAAAACCTTAGTTTCCACAGAAACAAGTAGAACATCAGATTTTCCAAAGAAATTAAGCGAGAATACATTGGTACAAAATTCAACAAAAACCTAACCGTTAGTTACCCAATCCAGTTAAGCCAAGCAGAGTTACAGAGTCGTCCTTACATGCATTTTTTAATGTGCTTAAACAAACACATACTATATCTTAAACCAAACCACTTTTGCAAAGATTCGAAACCAAGAATTCAAGATTTAATAAAATCAGTAGCCAAACAACCAGATACATCATGTAATGCATAAAACTCATAGAGAAGAGTTGCTTTAATGAAAACACTTAGAAGAAAGCAAGAGATTTTAACAGTTAGAGCCTATCATGCCTGATAGTGTCTCTATCAAATTGAAGAAGACCTCCAACCAAGCTCACTACTTCTCCTCTTCTCCAGAAAATATCAAACAACCAGATACCTCTTCCCTAATTCCTCTTATAAATTCCATGAAACGAAAAATAGATTTGAAACTTAAAAAATAACCATGATGTGTAGTTCAATCTGCTAGTTCGAAAAACTAGAGCGCATGCAGAGTAAAAATCAGAAAACATGCAAAGTGAAACAACCTAAGAAAAATCCGCTGGCATGCCTGCCAAGATGGTTTCGGCTTATAAACTGAAAGTAATTAATATCATTAATTCCAAATCTCCCGCCTAATCTTCCTTGCCACTGCCTGCTAAGTTTGGCGAATGCCAAGTCAAAAATAACAAGCATTTTAAAATTTAGTAGTATTACCACCTAAGCCTCCGCTAAGCCAACTAGCCCCTACCAAAGCTGGTAGTACCACATACATTAAAAACCTTATCAACATCATAAATGCTTTAGGAACTGTCACCAAAATGCATGCGACTACATAAGTCCCCCATTCATGCCCAATAGTTTAGGATAGATTACTTGCTTAGGTTAGATCTTAGGTAGATTAAAGATTATACCTTAGGATATAACACTAACTAACCCCCACCTTAGGCCTTAGCAAATAGGTTTAGATAATTCCACATAGGTAATCAATTCAAAATGCCATAGTTTAAAGCACTAGGTTAAATCACCATATAGCCTTATAGTAATAGGTTCAAGTTTAGTTTTAATACCTAGTAACCTTTCCAACTCCCTTAGCACCAAGTTTAGGTTAGAATTAGAATTATTTCAAGTAACATAGCTTAGGTAGGAAATATTTTTACCTAGATTAGGATCCTATAGGTTACAACTCCGATTCTCTCCTATGCCATGAACATCTTAAAACCAAATTGAAATCTCACTTACAAGAAGTGAAAAATGAATTCAGGAAAACTATTACAGTTTAGTCAGAAGATCTTAAGAGCATAAAAGACATCCATATCAAGCATGATTTCCCAAAGTCAAAAGAACTTATCTTAAAAAGGAAAATCACAGGCCAACACTTGAAATGCAAAGGAGGAAAATAACAACTGTTAAGGGTGTTACAAAGTAGGTTAGAAAACTGTATGCAAAAAAAAATTAGAGAATGAAGTAGTATAATCATGTAGTTTGGGATTTCATTGAAATGTTTAAATCCTTCAACATAATACATCATGATAGGAAGTACAACACTCTAGCAGAAAAATTGGTCGTATTGGGGTCCAGATTTGAAAATTATACTGTATCCCCCTATTGTGAGTATAATATTAAGATATTAACTAGGCCATCTATTCCTAAAAATGTTAGACCCTGTCAAGTGTTTGAAGACGATGCCTGGGTGCAAATATTGTTACAGAACCAAGGAGAATTTTCTGATCAACGTATAGATTGGGAGCCAATGGTTTGTGTGGCTGATGGAAAGGAGACTTTATTTGGAAAGGACATCATTCAGTTGAAGATTAATACTATTCCCAGAGGTTTGGTAACACTTGAATCAAACTTTGATAATGTTGATTGCATTGTCAATAGACACATGTCAGCCTTGAGGGATGTTGAAGAGCACGAGTTGCGAACGAAGGATAAAGCACGTAAGATCTGGCTAGGTAGCAATTTGAATAAGGAAGAAAAACACTTATATGTCTAATTGTTGAATAAATACTAGGACTGCTTAACATGGTCTTATTCTGAATTGAAAGCATACAGAGAGGATCTTCCAACATGAAATTCCCTTAGAATCTTCTGCCAAGCTGTTTAGGTAGAAACATAGGCCAATCAATCCACTCCTTTCCTTGAAGATGCAAGAGTAATTGAAAAAATTAAGGGATGGAGGAATCCTATAGCCCACAAGGTACTCATCATGGGTTGCAAACTTGGTACATGTCAGAAAGAAGAATAGAGATATAGGGATGTGTGTGGACTTTAGAAACTTGAATAGAGCATCAATGAATGATAACTACCCTCTACCAAATATGGACAATATGTTACAATTGGTTAGTAGTTCGGAATTGTTATCCACCTTGGATGGTTTTTCTAGATATAACTAGGTAGTTATGAAGGAATTAGAGCAAATCAAGATTACCTTTACCACTCCTTGGGGAACATATGTATATATAAGAATGCCTTTTTATCTAATGAATACTGGAGCCACTTACCAAAGAGCAATGAATGTAGCTTTCTCTAGATATATTATTGATTTCATTGTTGTATATTAAGATGATGTGACTGTTTTCTCCAGAAAAAGGAGTGACCACCTCCAACACTTAGAAAAAATGTTGTTAAGATGCAGGGAGTATGGTATTTCACTAAATCCCAAGAAGTGACATTTTGGAGTTCAGAAAGCAAAGCTGCTTGGACACATTGTGTCAAAGGAAGGGGTCATGATTGATCTTGAAAGGGTAGAAGCCATCAGAAAATTCCCTATTCCAAGAACCACGAAGGGAATTCAATCCTTTTTTGGTTAGATTAATTTTATTATGAGATTTATCTCCAAATTTGCTGAACTAACTATCCCAATCACTAGCATGCTAAAGAAAGATCAAAGTATCAAATGGGAAGAAGAAGATATTCAAGATTTTTCTGGGATTAAATAAGCATTAAAGAATTCCCCTATTTTAGCAGCTCTAGATTACAAGATGATGATAAATCTCTAGATTTACATAAATAAGTAAAGCAACAATTAATTAAAATCAACACATGAAATGAAAACTACAGAAGATAGAAACCAAATGTAAATAGAATGGAAAAATTTATATTGAATATGAGAGGGCATTTGATGCAATTGCTTGCTCCTAAAATCATGGAGTCAAGTCTTATTATTTTATCCCCATATCTCTCCTTTATTCCCTAGTCTTATTCTCAATCCCAAGATATTCCCATACATTTCTATCTCTATGAGTTGTGCATGACAACTAATTTTGCACGCTCATATATTATTTTATAAATATTAAAAACTATTACTACCAAATAACCCAAACCACTCCTAAGTGTTCACACTATGAATAATATTTCGGTAACATAAGAAGGATTTCCAAATGTTTTCTTTTTCTTTATAAAATACTATTGCATCTGTGTTGTTGTAGAAGGATGATGAGGGAGCTAAAAGACCAATTGATTTTTTCAGTAAGGCATTACAAGGAGCTAAGATAAAGTATACTGTCATGGAGAAGCATGCATTTACTTTGGTAAAAGCAACAAAGGTCTTCAGGCCATATATTCTGAGTTTCAAAGTCATTGCTTATCGTGAAAGACATCCTATCGTAAATGGAGGTTTCAAGAAAGAGATGCCAATGGGTAAAAAATTGCAAGAGTATGATATGGATATCCAAACAAAAAAATTAGTTAGAGGTTTGGGCCTAAAAAAACTTATGGTAGAGATCAATTTGCAGAAAATTAAGGTAAATGAAGTTGAAGAAGAATGGTTGAATGTCCTTGAAAAACTGATAAATTCTGAATGGTACAAGGACATCATTTTTTATCTCAAACATCTACAGTGCCCTGAAAATTTGAGCAAGAATCAGAAAAGAGCACTTAAGTTAGTTTCCCAAAAATATGTCATTACTGATTTTGGGTTAGCTTGGAAGAACACTGAGGGAGTTCTCTTAAGATGTATTACTGAAGATGAATCCCCTACGATAATTGTTGATTTCAATGGAGGAGTTTGTGGGGGGAATTTTTCTAGAAGAGTCACAACTCATAAGATCTTAAGGGCTGGTTAGTGGTGGCAAACTCTTTTCAAAGATACAACTCTGTTGGTAAGAAAATGTGAAAGTTGCCAACTCTTTTCTGGAAAACTGAAAGCTTCAGGCTCCCTTCCTTTGCAACCTGTATCAATTGAAGCCCCATTTAGGCAATGGGGAATGGAATTCATTGGTGAGATTTTAGATCCTTCAAGTGCTATCCCTAAGTGGATTTTAGTAGCCACTGATTACTTCACCAAGTGGGTGGAGGCAATCCCCACCAAGAAAGAAACTCACCAAATTGTCATGGATTTCATTCTGAATCATATCATTTGTAGGTTTGGAGTTCCTACTATGATAGTTGTTGATAATGCCATGAGCTTCTAGGCTAAAAATTTGGTGGCCATGTGCCATGAATATGGGATAAATTTGACATATGCTTCCAATTATAATCCCCAAGGAAATTGACAAGTAGAATCCAACAATAAAAAATTGAAGATAAATAGAAGAACTTTGGAGTTAAACAAAAGGAAGTGGGGTGAGAATTTGAAGTTTTCTGTTTAGGATGATTGAATCACTGTTAAACAAGCTATTGTAAAAATCCCATTTGAGTTAGTGTATAGAACTCAAGCTCTACTGCCCCTGCATACAAAATTGTCTTCATTTCAATTTCTTCAACAACTAGAAGATCAAGAGGTTAGTCCCTATGATGCTCACATCAATAAGATTATTGAGTTAGATTAAGAAAGAAGGGAATCCCATCAGAGGCATGTAAAATTTAGAGAGAAATTGAAGAATTTGTTTAATAAGAAGGTGAATCCAAGAGCTTTCAGTGTGGAGATCTTGTGCTATTATGGGATACAGGCACAAAGATAAGGGAAAATATGGAAAGTTTGATGCATTGTGGATGGGACCTTATTCAATTGACATTCGAATTGGTGAAAATACCTTCTTCTTAAAATACCTAGATGGGGAATTGCTTGAATTTACTGTTAATGACAGGCATTTGAAATATTTCCTTGACTGATTTCTCAGAATCGAGGGATGCACTCTTTTATAGTGTATAGTCTTTTGGTTTCTTTTTGCTTTCATGTTTTTTTGTTTTGGTTCATCTTGGTCCTTGGCAGCCATTTTTGTTGGTTTCTTAGTTTGTTCCTCAAGGGTTGGCTCATGACTCCATTTCCCAATGGTTTATTTTTGGCACTTGGTCTATTATTTGTTCTTATGGAACTCACTGGGAGTGCTTGTTAGTGCAAAATCACATCACCCCAAATGACTTCTCAGATTTGGTGTTTAAAACCTTTCATTTGATGTGATTCGTAGAACATTGATTTTTACCCAAAAGTGTGGGACTTTGAAAATTTGAAAACTCTCCAGATTAAGGTTGGTTCCTATTCCTTTATCAAGGTGCATACGTGAAATTTGCAAAGGTTTGATTCTTAAACCCAATCTAATATTGCCAAGGAGACAAGGATGAAAGGAATACAAGAAATTAAAAATAATCTAGCCAGGTGATACACCAAAGGAATGATGAACATTTGTTTTACTGATAGGAACAAACCAAAAAAATACATACAATAATCAAGCATAGATAACCAGTTTTGTAATGAAAGACTAGATGAGAGCAATGAAGAAAAGAAAGGGTCAAAAATAAGCCACAAACATGTATTATTTCTTTGTAGATTTGATACAATGCATTTACAAAATGGCCAAATGGTAGAAAATGTGTTACAATCTAATAGAAGGTTTGAAACTCCATGAATTTATTTACCAGAGGAAAAGGGGAGCCTGTAAAATAGAAGAATGTCCAACCCTTTACAATGAGCCCTCACCCTACTTTTATAGATTCAACATAAAGGGAAGTAAGAGAGAGAAGCAGGAAAAATAGGTTCGAAGTTCAACCACTGCTGTTAATGCCTCCTACAAAATCTACCCCAAATCTGTCTTGATTGCATCAATTACTAGTTTGACACCTTGGAGGAGGATGAAATGGTGGATTAGATCGAATCTGATATGGTTGTTGGGGAAAAATATATCCTGCATTAATGGCCTGAAGACATTTCTCCATTTTTCTCTAACCTAACCTCTCCAAACTTAAAGTTTTAGATTTTCATAGCATAGATGAGGCCAAGATCTTTCCAGCAATGCTAGATTTGCTGGATTTCAAACCCTGAGTCGAAAGATATGCCCATTTGAAATTTGAATCGGGTCTATACAAAATAGTGGGAAAACCAGTTCGAAAATGGGCCCCGTTTTGAAACCAGACACATGGAGGGCTGGTGCATGTCTTAGGGAAACCTCTGTAATTTTCTTTTGGAGTGGCATGGGGTTGACACATGGTTTCATCTACAACATGCTCAATTTACTTATGTTTTTTACTAAGTCCTTTGCTCGATGGGGTCATATATCTGACCGGGGACACACGGTGGCCTGAAACTTGCTTGAAAACCTCCCTTCAATTATGCTCTCGAATTAGCATCATTTGGACACTTAGCACCCTCCGCTAGCCTATCAAAATGCATTGACTATTCAACCTGACCCCACTCCTTAATGAAATTGGATGCATGGAGGCTCCGCGCTCACTTAAAATCCCTCTCAAGATTTGCATTTGAAGGAGCATCGGGTTGACATGTGGAAGCCTCTATAGGTCCTTGGAATTTTTAACAGTCCCTCTTACCTTTTTAGACCTTGGAATATATGGAAAGTTGGTGCTCGTTTGAGTCTCCACTTTTGGATTAAGTTTTGGAGACGCATCGAGCTGACACGTGGAATCCTCTGCTAGCATTTCTATACTTAGCCCTTTTTTTAGGCCCACCCTATTTGCCTTTTGAATTTTAGCTTTGAATCTTCCTCTGTTTTGGGCCTGGGACATGTGGGGAATTGGCGCTTGTCTGAACCTCCCTTATTAGATTCAACTTTGGAGGTGTGCCATTTGGACACTTGGCAACCTCCGCTGTCTCCTCCATACTTAGTCAATTTTTGGACTCATTTTGAACTATTCCGGAGCCTAAAGACTTGGAACCTTCGCCGCTCCTTCTCTTTTGATTTTCTATCTTCTTTAACACTATATCCTCCTTCCTCAACCCTGCTATGCCATTTCCAATCCAACCTGTAATCTATTTAATGGATTTAAGGCACGGACTTGCTTGACAGAGCCCTTTTTTGAAATTCTCCTATGCAGGGTGATTTGATCTTTCATAGGCCCCACCACACCATTGTAGAGTCCCTCTGTAACCTATTTTCTAGATTTAAACATGATTCCTCTAGTTATTTCTGTGCGGGGTCGTGGCTGATCCAATATTTTGCCGAGGGAAAAATATGGATAAAAATTTTGGTGACTCGCAGGGGTATCTGTCTGCTAGATGAGAGGACCAATTTCCTTATTATGTCTATTGGGCACGGAGTCAAGAATGATGGCCTGGTATTGATCCTACCTTTGATCCACAAGCCTGACCATCTGCAGTATCAATTTTCATAAGAAAAATTGAGACAATGGTTTCAGAGAGTAGAAAATTGATTCAACCTAGGGCTTTCGACTATCCCTAAATGGAATATTTTGAAGACGACTTTTAGTTACTCTGTATTTGTTTTCTTTTGAAGATGGCAACTATTACAGGTAATCATGAGTTTCCCTACTCTGAATACTAAAAGGAATAACACATCCACTTGGATGCACATTGGATTGTGTAACGACGCAACTTGGAGTAATAAAGAACCTGTGCCACAACACTTAGGGACAAAAAAAACTACACTACAACAAAACAACATCCATATGCATTTAGGGAAATAAAAGTACTATGCTAATATTTACAGGGGTGGAAACTTCTCATTCAGTATAAATGTTTGAGGTGGATCCCATTTACTAGGATCTGCAATTTATCGCCAACCAATTTAGTCAGAAGGAAGACATTGCTACTCTTGTACTCTGTGATCATGTAAGGACCACTCTAGATGACATCAAATTTAGAGTGTTTTCCTAGCTTTTCCCGATCTGCATCCCATTTCAAAACTAGGTATCCTTCTTGAAAAGTCCTTGTTTTTAATTTCTTATCAAAGAATCTCTTGATTGAGACCTGATCCTTCTCCATTGTTTGAAGTGCATGCTCTCTGGTTTCTTCTAATTCCATCATCTCTGCATACCTGGCCTCCATTGGTTCAAACTCAGACATCTCTAGCTGCTTCACGCGTTCCAATGCTAGTAACTCAAGTGATATAGGAAACACAACCTCTTTCCCATAGACAAGTTTGAATGGAGAGCTTCCTGTAGACCTCTTGGGTGTTGTCCTATCAGCCCATAAGGCTGATTTGAGTTTTGTGTGCCAAGTTCTATGATTTTCATCAAGAGTTCTTCTGACAATCCTTAGCAGGTTCTTGTTTTTGGACTCAACTTGGCCATTAACTTGAGGGTAATAGTTTGATGAAGTGCTCAAGTAAATCCTATTCCTAACAGCCCATTATGTGATTTTGGAACCTATGAATGCCAATGCATTATCCGATATAATAGTGGCTAGCACTCTAAATCTGGTCCTATCCCTTCATAGATATATAGTATGCTAGAATCATTAGCTTCTTTTAGTGCCACTACCTCGGTCCAATTGGTGAAATAGTCTATTTCTATCAGAATCCATTTGTGGCCTTGGCTTGAATTTGGATTGATGACCCCAATGAAGTCTGATCCCCATTGCATGAATGGTTGGTCAACTAAAATTGGGTGCAATGGAAGTGCTGCTAGCCTTTCTTTACCTCTGAAGAACACATAGTTCTTGCACTTTTTGATCCATGCATAGCAGTCACTAAACACTCTAGGACAATAATAACCAGCCTTCATGGTCCTGAGTGCTATCACCTGTGGAGTAAAATGGCCTCCAACTGCTCCAACATGGAACTTTTTTAACACTCTCTCAATCTAATATGTCCCAATGCATCTTAATAGAATGCCATTGATGTCCCTTTTGAACAAGAAACCATCAATAAGCACGTATGGGATGGCCTATAGTCTGAAGTGTCTCCTTTTTGTTTTACTCATCTCTAGAAGGCATATGCTTGTTTGCAGGAAGTGCATAATGTTCTGAGTCCAACAAAGAGTGGGCACATCATAAGTTTCTTCTGCTTGACTATTATGTAGGACAAAAACAACTTCCTTTTCACCACTTACTTCATCTTGTTGACTCGAGGCTAATTGTTCACACAATCCCTTCCCATGGACTAGCTTAGTAACCTTGATCTCAATATCATACTCCATGACATGAGTGATCCAACCTACATGTTTTTCATTCAGATCCTTGCTGAGAAGGAAGTCCTTAACTCCTGCATGGGAGACCAACAGTTGGATTTTATTGTTTGAAACCATATGTTTAAACTTCTTTAACCCTCTTATCACTTCCAAGATGTGATTTTTGATGAAGGAGTATCTCACTTCATAATCTTCTAGACCTTTGATGAAGAAGGAAATTGGCTTCTCTGTACCCTCTTTGTTCTGTTGTACTAAGATTGCAGAAATTGTGTCATTGCCACTAAAGGCATATAGTATGAAGTCCTTAGAGAAGTCTAGATTCATTAGAGTTGGGGCTTGTGATATAGCTTCTTTGATGGCTTGAAATATTTCTCTTCCTTTAGCTTTCCACCTAAATGCCAAGCTCTTCTTCAATATCAATGTTATTGGCTTGAAAAGGGCAGCAAAGTTTGGTACAAACCTATGGAAAAAATTGTTCTTTCCTAAGAAAATTTGAAGAGATTTCTTATGGCTTGGTAATGGCAATGATTTTATTACTTCAACCCTCTCTGTGTCAATTATCAAACCCTTATTTCACATAATATGGCCTAGACGCCTACCCTCATGGGCCAAAAATATGCATTTTTAGGGTTCAATGATACCTCAAATCTCCTACATCTATGAAATACCCATCTTAGGTGAAAAAGGTGATCTGCTACATTCTTGGATAACACAATTATGTCATCCTAATATATCATTACTATTTTATTGATCAACCCTTTGAATGCCATATCCACTTCTATTTGGAAAGTGGCTCTAGAATTAGACAATCCAAATGGCATTTTTCTGTAGGCATAGGTGCCCCATTTGGTGGTGAAAGCCATTTTGAACTAATCATCTTCTTTCACCATGATCTGGTTATACCCTGAGTAGCCATCAAGGAGGGAGAATCTCTTTAATCTAGACACCACTTGTAAAATCTTCTCCATTGAGGGGAGTGGGTAGTGGTCCTTAAGTGATGCTCTATTCAGATCATGAAAGTCAACACACAACCTAATCTCTCCATTCTTCTTCCTGATTGGGACCAAGTTTGCAACCCAACTTGAGTGTTTGATTGGAAATATAATACTTGCCTCTATTATCTTGTTTAGCTCTTTCTTCATCAGAGGTTCAATGTGTGGATTGACTGGTCTCTACTTTTTCCTGATGGGCCTAGAATCTAGATCTAGTTCAATTATGTGTTGTGCTAGCTTCATATTGAACCCTCTTAGGTCTTTATAGATCCAAGAAAATACATTTGGAAACTCTTGGAAACATTGCATGAATTCATACCTTTCTTTCTCAGTGGATACTTTTCCAATTTGAAGTGTTTTTCCTTTTCTAACTAGAATTGACTCTGAATATTCTCCTTTGATCTATATGTTAACCTTCTATTTTCAAAACTGATCATTAGGATTAAAGATAGATTCTAATGTCACCAAACCTTTGAGAATATTGTTTGTATGTAACTACAATACTTTATCTCCATATTGCTGCTCTAATTTGTCTTGATTCCTAGCTGAGAATTTAGCTTCCTCTTGCAAGAAATTGATGATCTGCTGATCATTCTCAAACACCTGCTAGCCTGTGTTATTATCTGGCACTGCTAGTCTCACAATCACATGGATATGTGGCTATCCTTTATCCCTCTTGATGTTGTCAACCACATCAAATGTTGCTCCAACTACCACAAGCCTATCAACAACTTCATTCTCCTTCCTGGGTATGGAAACAATGTTGAAGGCTTTGAAATCCTCAATGAGATCCCATACCCTATTCTTGTAGCTCTTGAGCAGGTCATTCTCAACAACATTTTTTCCTCTGACTTGATCAACCACTAGTTCACTGTCACCAAACACTTGCAAGTTCTTGATTCCTTGTCTTCTTGCCCAATGTAATCCATGAACAAAGCCTCGTATTATGTTATATTGTTTGAACAGGAAAATTGGAAATATAAGGTTGAGTAGTAATTCATACCTTGGGGTGACACAATCATAGCTCCTCCTTTGGCTCCTTGCCTTCTTCTCAAGCCATCAAAGAACAATTTCCATACTTCATTGTAATCTTTTTGTTCCAACTTAATGATGTCAGGAAGAGGATGATTCTCCTCATGCAGGCAGTAGTCTCCTAGCTCAGATTCTTCCATCTCCTTATAGGGGTCAAAAACATGTCTTTTATTTTCCCATTCGTCGAGAGTCAATTCTAGGATACACCCCACCTTGGTATCTACTTCACAAGTGTTTAGGAGGTCCTCCTGATCAAAAGATGAACAATTTTCATTGATTGGGCTAGGCACATAAGACTCAATTTGGTAATCCACTATGGGCTCAGATATTATTGTTGCCTTAGTGCCATACCTTGTTCTAAAAAGAATATGTGACAAGTTAGCAGACAAATAGCCTTCAATTTTGGCAGTGAAGTCCCTGGAAAAACACAATATAAAATGTGGTGGCAAGTCTATGACTGATACGTTCTGTAATACAGTCACATTGGGGCAGGCATGCAGTGTGAGGCTAAAATCCTTGATTACCCCAACAGTTGTCACTACTATCCCATCCAATTATACTACCCCTCTAGAGATGACTTCATACTAGAGGCCGAGTTGATCAGTTATTTGTTTGGGCATTAGTAAACTACTTTCCCCTGAATCAATCATACAATTATGCACCAATTTTTCCCCAATGATTAATGAAACATAGAATGGAGTATGCTTCAGATTCTTACCTTTTTGTCCTTCATGGTTTCCCTTAGGTTGAGTTGCATTAGAAAACACTTTCTCTTGTTGGCTAGAGGGGTGATTTGACCTTGACCAATTGGCCATAGCATTCTGTAACAGATCCCTCTATCCTGGGATGGCTAGTGACTCCTATAGTTAAATGTTCACACTTGTCTTCTTAATTTAATCAATGATATTAAATGAGCTATCCTTCTACTTCCCCTTCCCTGACACATTTGTTCTTGCACATGGGTTGTTACAACCGGTGCTTGAGTAGATTTGGAAGGTGGTTTAGATTGAATCTGCATATTAGGATTTGTATCTTGAATGCCAATACCTTGTGGAGAAATGGAGGATTGAGGATTACCTGAGTTTGGTGACTATCCTTCTCCAATATTTCTCTTCTTGGACCATGTATTGGCATCTATACTTTGAGAAGGATCCTGATTCATTCCAAAAAAGTCTTCAGCTTGCCAATTGACAAGCATAGTTTCACTTGGAGGTCCCTCTTACTGAGCTCCTTGAGGTTGACTTTCTTCTTGGCTAGATTCTTTTGACACACTAGTGGTCTATACCATCGAGGACTAGTTTAGTGCACCATTGAAGCACATTGATTGATTATGTAGCTGATTACATGGGAAACACCAATAATATTCTTGTGCCATGTTATTTTGTGTTGGGACTAATTCCCTTGATGTTGAAGTTGTGTTTGGATCATATGACCTGAAAGGTCTAGTAGCTTGAGGTTGTCCTTAGTTTTGACTCTGATTTACAACCTGTGCCGGTGGTCTATTTTGCTGATATGGGGCTCTAGCCTGATACTAAGCCTGAGGCTGATATGGCCTAGAACTCTAAGCCTATTGCCTCTTAATAGTTACTAACTCATTCCCTAGGTTCTGATGCTATTTCATAACTTCCTAAAGCTCTTTTGAGGTGTTAGAGGATGAGGTGGAGGCTTCATATGAACTTTGATTCCTAGGGGTAGGTATATGAGCTAATGTGGGTTTCTAGCTAGTGTTTGGGCTTCCTAACTATGGGTATAGAGGTATGAATGCCCTAGGATCAATTTTTCTAGCCTACATTAAATGATTCTTAGCTCTTATAGAAAGGCTATAAGCTGCAGGTAAGGTTGTGGCCCCCAGTGATTGAATCATTAAAGCAATATCAGAATTTAAAGATCTAAGAAAGTATAAGAAGGTAGCTTCTTCTGTGGGCTTTACTACCGCCAGAATCTTGTCCCATGTCCATTGAAATCTGAGGTTGAAATCTGTCAACTTCTCATTTGGAGCTCTCTTGATTGTTGTCAATTTCTCCCAAGTTTGAATAGAGCTTGCTACTAAGCTCTTGAACCATTGTGAAGCTTTACCCTTGAGTGAAGATGCTAGCAACTTCACTGTAATGTCCATCTCAATGATCTCATGGATTTTATAGACATTTGCAATGTATTGAACGTGGTCACTAGGAGAAGTCTGGTTTTCTCCAGTGAAATATGTGATGATTTTTAATGCTGCCACCGGGACTAGATTTTGTGCATTCAGAGTGAGTGGGCTGCTGCCAGTGAAATAGACATAAGGATTTGGCTGTGCCATCCTGATTGGCCTGAGAACCCTTCTTGATTGAAAGAATGACCTACTAGGAGGAGGTGTTGATAAGGCTCTATTTGGAAAATATGGAGACCTCTGGGCTCTTCTTCCTCTTCTCCTTCTGTCTAGAGGCAAGTGCAGGTGTACAAACTGTCCCTCTTCTCTAGTTCTTGACCTTGTTTGTATCCTTC
Source organism: Taxus chinensis (assembly GCA_019776745.2). Taxonomy (NCBI): domain Eukaryota; kingdom Viridiplantae; phylum Streptophyta; class Pinopsida; order Cupressales; family Taxaceae; genus Taxus; species Taxus chinensis. The sequence goes on along the minus strand of CM034149.1, from coordinate 27,640,836 downwards.
TCATGAACTTGGGAAGCTTGGATTGCTGAAACTAGTGAATTTTGTCCCTTTTGGAGTCGCTAGATGTGTAATTTTCGAATCTTCTTAAAATCTAGAATCATAGTAAGTGCACATCAATCTTACTATAGTAAATATGGAGACTTGTTGTCCCACTGGGTGTGCCATAACTGTTAGTGAAAAATCACAACACCCCAAATGACCTCTCAGATTTGGTGTTTAAAACCTTTAATTTGATGTGATTCACAGAACATTGAGTTTTCTCCAAAAGTTAGGGACTTTGAAAATAGGAAAACTCTCCAGATTAAGGTTGATTCCTATTCCTTTGTCTAGGTGCATACGTGAAATTTGCAAAGGATTGATTCTTAAACCTAATATAATATTGCCAAGGAGACAAGGATGAAAGGAATACAAGAAATTAAAACTAAGCTAACCAGGTGATACATTGAAGGAATGATGAACATTTGTTTTTTTGATAGGCACAAACCAAAAAAATGCATACAATAATCAAGCACAGATAACCATTTTTGTAATGAAAAACCAGATGAGAGCAATCAAGAAAAGAAAGGGTCAAAAATCACCCACAAACATGTATTATTTCTCTGTAGATTTGATACAATGCATTTACAAAATGGCTAAAAGGTAGAAAACGTGTTACAATCTAATGGAAGGTCTGAAACTCCATGAATTAATTTACTAGAGGAAAAGGGGATCCTATAAAATAGACGAATGTCCAACCCTTGACAATGAGTCCCGACCCTGTTTTAATAGATTCAACATAGAGGGAAGAAAGAGAGAGAAGTGGGAAAAATAGGTTCAAAGTTCAACCACTGCTATCAATGCCTCCTACAATATCTACCCCCAAATATGTCTTTACTACATCAATTACTAGTTTGGTGCCTCAGAGGAGGAGGAAATGACGGATCAGATCGAATCTGATCTGGTTATTGGGGAAAAATATAGCATGCATTAATGGCCCAAAGATGTTTCTCCATTTTCTCCCACCTAACCTCTCCAAAATTAAAGTTTTAGATCTTCATGGCGTAGACGAGGCCAAGATCTTTCCAACGGTGCTAGATTTGCTAGATTTCGAACCCCGAGTCGAAAGATATGCCCATTTGAAATTTGAATTGGGTCCGTACAAAATAGCAGGAAAACTAGTTCAAAAATGGGCCTTGTTTTGAAACCAGACACATGGAGGGCTGGCGCATGCCTGAGGGAAACCTCTATATTTTTCTTTTGGAGTGGAGTGGGGTTGACACATTGCTTCCTCTAGGACATGCTCAATTTCCTTATGTTTTTGATGAAGTCCTTTGATCAGGGGGGTCATATATCTGACCGGGGACACGTAGTGGCTTGGCACTTTCTTGGAAACCTCCCTTCAATTATACTCTTGAATTAGTGCCGTTTGGACACTTGGCACCCTCTGTTGTGCTATCACAATGTGTTGACTGTTCAACCTAACCCTGCTCCTTAATGAAACTGGACGTGTGGAGGCTTCGCGCTCACTTAAAAGCCCACTCAGGATTTTCCTTTGAAGGAGTATCAGGTTGACATGTGGAAGCATCTGTAGGTTCTTGGAATTTTCAATGGTCCCTCTTACCTTTTCATACCTTGGACTACATGGCTAGCTGGTTCTCGTTTGAGTCTCCACTTTTGGAGATGCACCGAGCTAACGTGTGGCACCCTCCACTAGCATTTCTATACTTTCCCTTTTCTGAGGCCCGCCCTATTTGCCTTTTGAATTTTAGCTTTGACTCTGCCTTCATTTTGGGCCTGGGACATGTGGGGGCTTGCGCTTGTCTAAACCTCCCTTCTTGGATTCAAATTTGGTGGTGTGCCGTTTGGACACTTGGCAATGTCTGCTATCTCCTCCATACTTAGTTAATTTTTGGACTCGTTTTGAACTATTCTGGAGCCCAAAGACTTCGAACCTTCTCCGCTCCTTCTCTTTTGAGCTTCTAGATTCTTTGACACTGTATCCTCCTTCCTTGACCCTGCTATTCAATTTTTGAGCCTGCATGTAATCTATTTAATGGATTTAAGGCAAGGATTCACTTGATAGAGCCCTTTTTCAAAATTCTCCTACACAGGGTCATTTGATCTTTCATAGGCCCCGCACTCCATTATAGAGTCCCTTTGGAACATGTTTTCAGGATTCGAACATGATTCCTCTGGTTCTTTCTATGTGGGGTTGTGGTTGATCCAATCTTTTTTCGGGGGGTAAAATATGATTAATAGTGCCCATCCCTGAGTCAAAGCCAATGTTGGTGCTCAATTTTATCTCACCTCATTTGCTCTAAAAATTCTTCAATCTACGGGATCTGTCATATTTTCTATTTCCCCAAATGGATGCGTGAAATTTTTTCTTCATTTATATGCTATTGGAATATCCTTCTCCATGGTCGTGGATCACATTTGGGTCTTTTATCATTTCCAAATTCTTTATCCTTAAAGAAAGATTCATTTCCAGGCGCAAATGGTGAAGTAACCCTACATCTTACTGTTTGATGGGAGTGTTTTCCTTGTCAAAATTTATCTCTAATGTCTGTAGATACATTTTCATTCTTGATTGGATGCGGGTCGTCAGGGATTTTTGAAAATTTAAGGCCCGCTTCAACTCAAAGCTTATCCACATGGAGGGCCAGCACTCATTTGAGGATCTGCCTCTAGGTCCTACCTTAATAATTACACCAAGGAGACACATGGTGAGCCCACACTTATTTAGGTTCTCTACTTTTGGGCACCATATGAAAGTTACGCCAAGGATACATGTGGAGGCTTCTATTGTATCCTCTCTATACTTTAACTTTTTAAGAAAATTTCTCAGACCCTAGGCATGTTGCACCTTATGCTGGTCCTTAAGAATTTTCAACAACTCTCCCGAACTAAGAAATGTGGTGAAATCATTCTTGTTTAGGGTCTCCACTTTTGGGCACCATATCAAAGGTGTGCCAAAGAGACACGTGGAGGATTCCACTTGCTCCTTTTTATACTGAAACTTTTTCAAAGGCCAAAAAGCAATTTTTTTGGGCTCAGGGCACATGGAAGTCCCATGCTTGTTTAGAAACTTGCTTCTATGCTTTAGCTTTGCAGTTGCTCCAAGGAAACATGTGGATGACTCTAATCTAAAGTTGAGAAAGGGGAGAATCAATAGTTTCTATGCATTACATCTAATTTTGCCACCATTTTTGCTCCAAGACTCATCGAGATGCGAATACACATTATTTTTCATCATTTTTTGATGAAAGTCCTTGTCATTTTTGTCTGCAAAGTGTAATTGAATGGATTTAGAACTTAATTTGTGAGTCCAAGGATTGTAAATGTTGATATTTTGAAGTTGGAATTACTCAGGCACCTGTAAAAAAACAAATTACTAGAGAAGCTGGATGCAAAGTAGAGTTGCAGGTGCAAAGGATGAAAAATGTGTTGCCAGAGTAGATGATTGGGAGCCCTAGTTAAAAAAATAATGGAAATATTTGCAATGATTCACATTTTTGAACAACTAGAAACTTTTTGTTGTAAGTTTGTTAAATGTCATTTTCTAAAAATCATGACCGAATATGTAACAAACAAAGGTTCCTCTAATATTCTTTGCTTAGGGGGAAATATTTAACATAAATGAGTGTTATAAAAAGCATGCTTTAGTGATGCAAAAGGTTGGGGGTTGAATTATTATGAGAAAATTTGAGAAAACCCATCTTCCTGAGAGACCATCTAAGAAACCTCTTAATCTCTTATATTTTAGATTTGATCATATAAAGTTGGTTGCAAGTGTACAGCCATTGAAAAACACTGAGATTGTTTAAAGAAACTTTCCCCTGTTGATGAATTGATCAAATTTGAATTAATTTTAGTTAATCTTGGGTAAATTTGTGTCTGCTTTATTTCAAAATGTCTGCAATTCATTTTTCTTGTTCCTATTGCAATCTTGTGTTAAAAGCCCTCTGAATCACATAAGATCTCGTAACTGTGATAGTTTAATGGAATTTACAATTTCATTACGAGAAAGAGCCTTCATCCTGTAATGAAATAAACAATTTAAAATCACTTTACTATCAATTTGTTGATAAATATTGTCTATAAGCCTTTGAGTGTATCTTAGGTGTGAGGAACCAGGGGTCTTTAATGTTTAATTGAGTCTTTATCTCAAGCCTTCGTGTTAAATTCTTGGATATTGTGTGAAACCGTGTAAATTTGGGCATCCGTTGATGCAGACCTTATGGTTGAAGGAATATTTTATCTATTTTGAAGCATTCTGTCATTTAGTTTTCCAATTTTTGTGAAGGTTCTCAAAGATCTGGCAAAATCAAGTTTATCCTGCTTAATCTCCTATTAAAAAAATTCAAAACAATGAATTCTACCTAAACTACCCTTTTTTTCCATGTATATCCACAAATGAATAAATTCTACTGCCAAAATATGTAGAAGCAATTAGGAATCCATAATGTCTTTACTAACCTTAACCCTGTTTAGAAAATATCACCATTCTTTAGAAGTGACAACTTGTGAGGGTTAAATTGTGGTGCATTGATCATATTTTCTCAAGGTTTCCTTTCAAATTTGTGCAAAGAATGATATCTTCATTCTCCTTCACCAACAGAGTTTACAAAATGGGTCCTCTCACCCTGGTTGAAAGGCACAACCTAAAGTAGTGAGGATAGATCAAATCCTTTTATATGGTGCTATCCATTTATCCAGCGCCGAAGTGACAAAGAGCCAGATGAATCCATTCCCTGACTACAAAATGACTTATGATTCTTCTGTCTCTAAGTATCTTGTTGAATCTATGATGCTTCTCAACTTCCAAGGGAGAATCAATTTGGATACCAACACAATACATAGTCTATCATACAAATAAGACTATTCTTGAAAAATAAAAAAATAATAATAAAAATATTCAGAAGCTTCCTGCATCAATTAGTTTCACAAAGACCTCAAGGAGACAATCTACTCATCACATATAGACTTCCCACATCAATCAATCTATAACAAAAAAATCAAAAAGAAAAATATTTTTTTTTCATCATGGACTTTCCTATTTTGATCTTGGGTCTCTTGCCAAATAGGCATGTTGTCTCACACCAAGTTACGTTAAAACCAAATTTTTTTCACCTCATTGAATTTTCACCCTAATTTCCTACTCACTCAAGGGATGTGACACAAATGTGACATTTTGTGATCATGTGAGTTTCTTCACCCTCAGAATAGTCCATCATGCAATGCCTGTAGAGTATTACATTCATAAACCCATCTTTGGTATGATACACTTGTTATGGTTCTTATCAATTAAGAGGCTTGTTTTGTCACCTCTTACCACTCACCTTCTTAGTTACTTATTGATTATCATATACAAGACCAAGCGTTTGACACCTAAACTCAACCATGCCTAACTAACCTAAACTCGACCATACCTAACTAACCTAGAATCAATCCTACCTAAAACCTACTAACCCATTCATCTATCCTCATCATATTATTCCCTAGCTTATGAGAGAACTACATCGGCCTAAGGACCCTTTTTTCCAGGTCTATGTGGGCAGCACTCCAAGGGCACGGAGCCCTTCGGAGGTTAGCTTGGCCACTCTTTCCCTTTTCAAGTCACCCCCTTTTTCTATTCATAGTATACCTTAGTTAGTTTCCATTTTACACAACACTTAGAAATTACACAAACATGCAAACAAAAATACCTACCATTTTATTACATCATCATATCATACATTCCACATTTCCATTATATCAAACAATTGGATATTTAAACCACAACATACATATAAATCATCATTTATTTTCCATACTACCAATAACATAGAAATTAAATCAAACCCAACAACATGAACAAATCATATCTAACTAACCTAAAACTCCACCATGCCTAACTGACCTAGACTCAACCATGCCTAACTCACCTAGACCCCACCATGCCTATATGACCTAGACCCCACCATGTCTAACTCCCCTAGACTTCACCATGCCTATACCTAACTCAACCATGCCTAAATTACCTAAACTCAACCATGCCTAAGTGACCTAAACTCAACTCAATCATGCCTAATTCACCTAGTTTCCATCAATACACAATAACAATGGAAATTAAAACATAGGTACATCATCCATGCAATAAATATCATCATCTATATAAATGGATAAAGTTTGTGTATCAATACACATATACACAGATATAAATACATAAAAGTACTTCAAATTGCTCAGATACAACCTCCCTCTCTTCGGCACACATGCCGATATATATACCAGAATATAAAAAATAATAATCATAGCAAGTGACTACCCATCCCCCCACCTCATATCCTCCGGTCCAGTCTCACCTGTCTCCTCCTCCTGACATATTTGCCACCCTACCAACATCTCTCCACCATCTAGGAATCTCGGTATAATATCCACCTAGCCCTCAACTGGGTTTGGCCTCTGTGAACTAGTAGCCTCACCATTTCCCTATCTTGGGGATCACTGGCCCATTTTGCTATCTGAACTATGAGTGTGGTATCTCGTCCTTTTACTCACATCCTGTTGGGCTCTGTACTTAGCATAAGAAGGAACATCTATCCTAGAAGTTGTTAGGTGGTCCTCATAATAATTGTCCTCATTCAGGGAATCCTTAAACATCACCATCAACACCATCTACGGTGGTGCCATAGGTCTCACTATAACCTATGAGCTCTGACCTACTAATCCTAGCTCAGGTCCCTTTACTTGGGATCCCTATCCTCTTCCCTGTATCATGCGACCATGTCCCACCACTGTTTCCTATAGTATGAGACACTTTCCCTAAGCCTATGGAGGTCCTTATGCTAACACCTGGGCCTGTAAGGCCACAACTTAGTCCTGTGTAATGGTTAGCTGACCCTACAAACCTACTACCTACACCTGTAAGGCAGCTACATGCACTCCATCCCCATCACCACCATGTGTGGGCACTTGTACTTAGGCTAGATGAGCCTGTAAGGATGTCACCGAGGCATGCATGGTGGCCACCTACGCATGAGCTTCTGTCAACTGACCCTACACACCTGTGAGCTATGTCTGAAGGGTGACCACCTACCCCTGCAGGGAATCTCTATGTAATGTCACGGTAGCAAGATCGGGATACCCTAGTCTTAGTGGTATCACCCATCACTATGCCACCCACCACTGCCTATAACCATTGGTGACTATAGTGTCATCAATCTACCTATCCACTGGCTGCTCCTGCCCTATCAGCACACTTGGACATGGTGGAGACATGGGTTTCTCCACGTCATCTCTCTAATACTATGGGAAAGGATGAGGCATGTCCTATGGCAGCCCAAATTGTTGTCTAACCATGTCTACATGTATCATCTTATGCTCGTCAACATATTTCCCTTGTATACACCTCAACAATTAAAGCTCGTCTAACTCCTCCATCATACCCCTGTATGACATGTAGCCAATGTAGGGCCTCCTCACAATATCGACCCTTGAAAGTCCCTCCATCAACTATATGTAATATAAAACATCATGTGTGGCCCTAGCCACCCTATGCTTCCCACCAATTAGTACCCACTGTCTGTATCCAACCCTGAGTAATCCACCCCTGAACCAATCATGTCATGGAAAACCATCTGGGCCCATGCACATGATATGCTCATATGCCCAACAATATAGTAAAAAGGTGCAACATAAACTAAACCACCACAATATCTAATAGGCCCATAGCTCCCTATATAGTTGCACTAGGAATGTCGGTGCCCAAGAAAAATAGATCCACTCCTCCATCATATCCTGGAGCACTCCTATAAGTGTTTGTGGGAATCTCCCACCCTCAGCATCTGGTAAGGTAAAGCAACATACCACCTCTATCATCAATATAACCAACCTTTTCTCCTGAGGATGGGCTGCATATATGTCTCCATAACTAAGGTTCACACTATGATAGCTTAGCTTGCCCATTACCTCCCCAAACATAGCCACTATTGGCTCCACGGATGCCTTTGAAAAAAAAATAATACATTGGATCCCCAATAATTAGTAGCCATAGGATATGTTACATGTCTTCTAGGATGATGGTCATCTCACCCGTTGGTAGATGAAAGGTGTTGGTCATTGAATACCATTTGTCGATGAGAGAGACCATCAAGCTAGGGTCTCAGGCTATGCACCTATAGTATGAAATCCCAATCAATCCAACATCATTCATATGCTCCCACTCCTCTGTAGTCACGTTAGACCGCATCTATACCAATAGAGGTGGTACTCTGTCCTGCATCCTCGACTGGTTCCTAGCCTACATCCAAAAAACCACAATATTGGTAAGACCCGACTACCTCCAATTACCTATTAACCCCAAACCTTACCCAATCACATAAATTTTGCTTACCCTCTTTACCTAATTCACCTACATTCCTACCAACCCTTATCATTATTACCCATTTCCCCTAGTTGAATTCACCTATTTACCCATCCCATATCTGCAATAGTTATATTTTACCCTTATCTCTCTACATACACTCTTTACTTGCCCCTTCTGTACCCATTTTCCTTTCATACCTATCCCTTCTTACCCATATTATTCCTTCACCCTAACTAGCACCAGTTAGCTTGACCATCACTAGTTTTTTGGGAATGTCACTGGTTCCATTTAGCCAATGTCAGTCACCTAAGACCTAACCAATGCCGGCCAAAGCTGACCGACATCAGCCAAACCAAGACTGATGTCAGTCTCTGTCGTGTAAACCAAAACTAAAAACCCATCCCCCAAAATCTCATTTCACACAAAACTCACTTAAAAATCACCTGCAATCCACCCCATCCCACCCAAATTCTCCTTACATTTAATTATCACCTTATTTGACCTAATTTTTCCATTTCCCACCTCAATTTCACCCATTTTCACCCCCATTTCAAAATCCATATTCCCACCAAATTTTCTTCATTTTAAAGCATAATTTAATCAAATAAAAAGTAATAAGAATGCCTCCTACCTCATCTCATTGTCGTCTCCTCAGTGGCATGTTTGGCCGTTGCGCTGATGGTCCACTCAAACCCTCTCCCACCTTTGCCATGCAAAAATCTACCTCGAATATCTCCACCAATCAACACACTCTGCTAAATCTCTTGGACCTGCTTGCTAATACCCACTCCCATACTCGTACCTCACTAACTCAACTTAGCACTTCACTAAGTCACTTTTCACGGAAGCACAACTTCTTTGTCATTTTCACAAATGAAAACAAGTTAAAATGACTTCGTAAAACATATAATTTTTTATTTTTTAACCCTAAATCGACATGACTGGCATCGATCATACCAAACCAATGTTAGTTACCTTATAACCGGCATCAGTCACCTTCCATTACCATTTCACCTACATTTTTCCCATTTTGACCTACACTCATTACTGCCAAATACCTTTTGGCCTTACCAACACTTATTACACCCTACCCACAAGCCTAAATTACCTGTACATGTCCTTAATTGCATTTAGGGACATGTTATTTACCTATACCTTGGCCTTACCCATGCCATGACCTACATACCCCGACCTAAGCCACCTTTTTTGACCTTTGAACTTGTGTACTCGTTATAGCTTGTGATGTCATTACTCATGTTTTTTAGCCTAACGACCTTACCTTTCCTATTATCACGTTATTTATCCTAACCAAAAATTTGGTGTACCATATCATACCTAAATGGTCCAAAACCTAACCTAAGTTGTGTTTCTAGACCATATCCTATACCCTAGATACCTGAATTCCTTTAACCTCATTTGGATAAACTTATTGACCTCGGACAATGTAGATTTTGCACGCTCTTCTACCTGGTACGATGTCATGGTTTATACATGTGCGTGCATTTTATTTCCATTACATATTACCCTATTTAACCATTACCCATTACCCAAAGTGCCCATACCCTTACCTACAACTCATATAACTTCACTTTATTCACTTACATATTTATCAAAACACTCACCAATTCTGTTTAACACCTCATCAGTTCCTAGTTTGAGAGGGATCACCTCTACCCACACTTGGGGAAATCTCACTTTTAGCCCTACTTGGAGAAATATAACCTCCATTCACACCTGGAACACCAATTTCCTATTTTTTCAGCATCGCTTACAAATACAAGCTACGCAACAAGAAGGAGAAAAATGTAGACACCAAAATTAGGTCATATCCCCTGTTAAACCTCATTAATTAAATTATCCATATCCTACCTATTCATATCCCATAGTGCACATGTTAATTAAATTAGTTAATATCCTCACTTAACCACCTCACCTAGCCACCTCACTTGGTCACCTCACTCAATGACCTAATCAAACCTCATTAATGACCTGAGACTGAGTCTAAACCTATCCTAAATAGCTAGGACTTAGTCTAAACCTAGACTTAACTCTTATTAAAAAACCTAAAAAAGACTCCTACTTATCTTTCTATGATCTCTCACTCAAGACTCAGAAGAAGTTGGGAGACCACGCCAAAAATAACAACAATCTGGCTATTTTTGGCTAACCTAGATATTTCAACCTTAACCAACACCGGTTATATCTCAAATGTTGTCGGTCACCTAACCATTGTTGGTTAGGTTGAATACATTTCCAAAAGCCTTTTCCCAGGTTGGTTAATTAATTCAGGATCTCATTTTTTCTAGAGACTTGGAGCACTTGAATCTCTTTAGCACTCAGGAAAAAGAAGACACACGAGAGCACTACAAACATTGGTCACCATTCATCATCCTCTTCATGATCACATATTCACTACAGAGAAGAATAGAGGTTCAAATTTCCATGACACTAATACAATGACTCTTCTCTCTAGATTTCTACTGTCATTGTCTTCATCACCTACGTTATCTAGTCTTCATTAAGTATTCAACATTTCCTCATCGAATCTATAGTTTCTTTGTGTAGATTTGTTTATTCATCTCTCTAGTTTATTTTTCTCCACACCCATATACTTCCTCTCTTCCATCAACCCATCACCTAATCATACCTGGAATTTCCACCCATTTTCAGCCTCTCCCGATCACCTCTGAGTCTTCAAAATTAGTTTACGATCTCACTCTCACCATTTCCAACCTCTGTGAAATCATAGGGAGTCTGGAAAACCAATTCTATTAACTTTTTGATACTTTCCCCTACCGATGCTAGTTAGTAAACCGACGTCAGTCACTTTTCCTAACTGGCATCGCTTAGTCAACCGACACCGGTTACTATGTCTATCAATATAGCTCAGACTAACGAGCTAATACCCACTTTCTAATAGCCCAGAACCATTTCTAATCCTTAACAAGCCTTACCTAGAGCCTATACCAAACCCATAACTCAACACCAACCGATCAACCCTCCCGTTTTGACCTTAAAAAACCTTTTGAACAACCTTTCTTATTGTTTTATATGAGATAGCTAAATCATATATATTATAATAGGATATTTACTTCATGTATGATTTAAATAGATTTAATATTGTTATATAAAAGTGGATTGATAGCCTGTTTAAGAAGCATCACGCTTCCCGGATCTAGCTTCTACTAGGCAGTCCACTCTTTGTTTTGTTTAACTCTATTTGGTGGTATTGTTTTGTATTTATAGGTAGTTCCTCCTAGCCAAAAGGGAGATCTCGCAATCAACTTGGATAGGTAAATAAGAACGTGTGCACAACTTTCAACTGATACCATAAATAAGTATTCCTCCTTGGCCTACTACCCTTATTTGTTTCATTAATTTGCTAAGAATCCAGTGAAATAGTTCCATAAGTCACTGAAGGTCCAAATGCATTTTTTATGTTCTTAACCATAAAATGTCCATAAGATGCCTTTAACACATCTTTCTATATCAACCAAAACCTAAGATTCCTCCAAAACTACACTATGCCTTCTCTTTACCATTAACTTTCTTGTTCACAATCTTCTAGCCCTGAATCCTCAAGAAACATAATTTTCATTTTATATGTAATCATTCATGATATTTTCTTACTTGGTAAAGACACCCTTTTAGTTGAAAAACCTCTGTCATCTACCTTGAGACCCCAAACCAAGAGATTCACTCCCAGTTTGCACAAATATGTAACTCAGATTAAGTCACAAGGAACCACACAGTAAAATTTCAACACTATCATGAATTATTGGAAATGTGTACATTTTTATGACTTAATACCACTTGAATCCTCTTATCATCATAGTCAAGAAGATTTGTAAAAACTTTTAGCTCCTAACTCCATCATTTGGTCCTCCAAATCCTAGTTTCCATCAACACCATTTTGAGTTCATTGAGAGTACCCAGTTAGGGCAGAAGAGTAGAAAAAATGAAAAAAAATTCTCTTTTGTCTTCAAAAATTATTATACACATTATAGATGAATCTTCAAACATTCTAAGAACCTTTTATAATGAATTATGTGTAAGGATAACCATAATGTTACCTGAAATCACTTTGACATTCTCTAGAGCATACTTGAATTAATTATGTCTTAGCCACAATCCTTCTAAATGTAATATATTGATCAAGTTATTACTTGATCACACCAAACATCACCAAGAAATTTAAATATCAATTCTCAACCTTGAAAACACATGACACACACATCTTGGATTATATGCTTAGACCACTTAAGTACCTCATAAGGAGAATGAGTACAATTTGATTCCTAATGACTTTTTATAACTTCAGAGACACCATTTTAGCTTTAAGCACACTAAGAACTTATGGAAATTATCAATACTTTCCCCAAAAACTCATGGATGACCTTAAGATGTACCAATAAGAAATAAACAAGACACTATGTTATTCATAAAGCTCAAACACACTCAACACAACTAAACTTTGACATAAATAATGTGAGCACACTCCTTATGATTTATAAACCATTTACACACTTATTATGACATATAGAAGGAAATCATGAACATACACAACCATCTCAGACAAAACAAACACCATGATGATGCAAACACATACCGTAGGAACTTTATATTTATATATTTAATGACCATAATACTGAGAGCATGACATCTTACAAAAGAATAACCGAATAGAACATGGAAAACACACTTAAAGACACATGATGGCATATCTTATGCACATGGAGGAGGCACACTTTGACTCCAACCACTCCCCCTCACACCAATGCTTCATATACATTGATATACCTCCAAGAATAATAGTGAAGGTATATGAAAACCAAAAAGACCTAAAATGATGTCTTGAAGAGGTCCTAAGCCTTCTTGAGCACCTAAAAACCTCCTTCATCCTCTCTATTCTGATCTAAGCTCTGAGAAACACTTCTTTCATCATTATCTTCTCTTAAAACAACAACATTTCTTGGTTCCCAAGTCCTTCTAGGACCATTGTCATACACTGTAGGTATTTGAACTTCATAGGCTTGTACTCTAGAACCTAAAGAACTCTTGATTTGACTTGAATAGGCTTGAAAATAGTCCCTTGCAACATGACCATCTTTGTTATAGTTGTTTCATACTAGCTTATCATTATTCTTGAGCTCATGAAAGTGTATTGATGATTCATTGATATAATCACAAACAACATGGCCTATCTTGTTGCATTTGAAGCACACACCATTCTTAGCATGATCATCTCTAATGTATTTCCATGGCTAAGTATCTCTAGGAGGCTTTCTATACTCCTTAGACCTATGACCAAATGCATTACATGTATAGAAAAAACCATTAAATGATCTTTCATTCCTTGAGGCATTGGGTTGCCTAATTTTCTTGATCTTCTCAATGTCCTTTATATGGATCTCCTTCTTTCCTTGGTTCTTTGTTCTCCTACTTCCTTTCATGAAACCATGTCTCCTTTCTCCACATTATTACTTTTTGAATTCATATTTTAAGTATAAACTAGTCTTATCACTTGTAACTTTTTGATTGCTCAGGAGATCATCAAGAGCTTTAGAACTTTATTCAATTTTTTGATAGGTTTTCAACTTACTCGCAACATATGAGATTTCCTTATTGAGAACTAACACCTATTCCTCTTTTGATTGTAGATCAAGAGTCATGTTACTCATTTGTAATTATAACCTTGTCACTGATGCCTCTAGTTTTTTTTTCAAAAATAGCCCAATGTTTTCCTCCAAGCTCTTATATCTTTACTTCATACTCTTTGACTTGTGAAGTCAACATATTTTTGTTCTTTTCAGCATGCTCTAATTTTGATTGGACACAAGCCAAATAAAGCCTTAAAACATCATATAATTCTTCATTTTCTTTGAAATAATCAAGTGAAATATCACCCCACAAAGTAAAGCCACCACTAGAGGATTTCATAGCTTCCTTAGTCATGAAAATAACTTCATCACCTATCTAACTGTGATCAATTTCAATCTCTGAATTAGATCTATCAACTTCACTACTTGCATAAGAGGAAGATTCCTCTTTCTTAGTATAAAGACTGTTCTTATTCTTCTTCATGAATTCATTCTTCTTGAACCATTTTTTATTCTTATCAAAATTTTGATTTTTCTTCTCACGATCACTATCATGTTCATCATTTATTTTCTTATCATTACTTTGAGAACACTTAGCTACAAAATGACCTACTTTACAATATGTAAAACATTTTAAAAGAATTTTACCCTTATTCTTACCAGTTCCAAGTGTCATTCTTATAACAACCATGGAAAATAGCTCTTCATCATCAAGATACAAGGTATTATCTTCAAATTTTACCTTTTTTTCCTTAGCCATATTTTCCATTTTGAAGGCTATTTGTTTCTTAGTAGGTTTAGAATAAATTATCCTCCTCTCATAGGTTATCAAAGTGCCATGTAGATCATCCATCTTCAACTAAGTTAAACCCTTGTCTTTTTCTATGGTAGATATTTGGATTAAAATTTAAGAGTTAAAAATCTCAACACCTTTTGAACAACTGCTTATTATTTCAATTTTTCTCCTAACCCTTTCATGTTATTAATAGCCTTGTCAACTCTAAGAAGATATGCTGCAATAGATTCATCAACATTCATCTTAAGAGATTTAAATTGGTTTCTAAAAGTTTGAATCTTTACAATCATTACCTTTAAATAACCTTCATAAAGAACTTGTAGTTTGTCCCATGATTCATTTGTTGTTTTATAATGCATCACTTTTACCATCTCTGATTCTCTTAGCCCACTTATGATGGCATTAAAATCTTTTGAATTATTGGTATATGCCTTCTTTTTTTCTTCAGTACTTATAAGAGTGACAGGATGAGTATAACCATGCTCCAAAACATCCCAAACATCAAACCCTTGATGAATTAATTCATCATTAAGATTCAAAACCCATAATTCACACCATCAAGAAATGGTGCCTTTCTAATGATTGTGTTGCTCGTCATATTGTACTTAAGTATCTCCTTTCAAGTTTTCAAACTTCTCCAAAAGGACCTACTATAATACCAATTGTTAGAATAAAAATGGACTAATAGGGGGTGAATCAGTCCTTACAATAATTTCTACTTCAGATTTCATATTTACTTATTTAAAACTCATAAACATTCAACCATCCATTAATGTGGCATACAAAAAATAATCAAATGTACAAGAACCACAAGCAAGATAATCAACGCTAGACACAATATATAAGTGGAGAACCCTCAAGGGGAAGAAAACCCACTGAAACACAATATTATATTGATATGTTTCAAAATTCAGTGAGGCACCAACCTCAAAAGAAGCACCAACCCCTAATTTAGTGAGGCACCAACTCTAAAAGGAGGTTACAACCCCCTAAGATGATGAAGCACCCACTCAACCAACTTATGAAGATACGGTCTCTGATTTTTTAATGCCACAACTAATGGAGACCACTTGGTTCATCTCACACTTCTTCAAACCCTCATACAAATCCTATGTGATCAAACTCTCACTTGCAATCACTTTCTTCACATTTCAAGCTTTAAACACATGCACACATCCATTTTGATCTTCCTCAACATACAACACAATTTATCTGATCTTAATGCATGCTCATATACCAGCAAAACTCACTCACATAGGTCACACACCTTACACAAAAAAACCTATCTTGCAACAACACCCAAAAAATGATTTTATAAACTCCTATTGATTTAAAATTCAAACACAAACCTTTGCCATCATTTGGCACAACCCATGCTTCATAAAAAACATCCAAAATTTGAAATATAATAGTCACAAGTGACTCAAGTAGGTTGTTATAGATAAAATCCCCATGGGCACAAAGATAAAAATTCCCTTACATCAAAACCATACTTATTCATCACCCATAAATCATTAAAAATGATTAAAATAACATTTAAAATTCATACATGGTCACAATTTATCTCAACCAATCAAATTATTTCATTTAATGCACCCAATACTCTTTGATCCTCTCAAAATAGTTATTTCCTATACTCTTCATCACACTGGAAACTTCATTATGCCAGTAAATCACTTAAAATCAACCAAAACATGCCTTGTAACCACTTTATGGAAATTAAAGAAACTTTTTAATATTTCTAATAAATTTATAAGCCTTGAAACAATCACCTACTCAATGTTGGTGTGTTTATTTTCCACATCATTAGGTGAGTTATCTCACTTAGGTGAGATCGTAGGTCCATGTGTCATTTAGGGGTCATTATGAGATTCTCTTACACGTCAGTGCATCAGCACATCAGTGTGTCAACACGTCAGTGCGTCATATGCATCATTGGGAGTTACATTTCTATTCTGGGAATATAACTCCCCCTCTCCACTCGAGTTGTCATGATTGTAGCACTGGGAGTTACTCAACACCTCCTATATGTAACACCCCATTTGATCTATGAGATAGAGGAGAGTTTTATGGCTTAACCAGGTTTTTCCCATGTTTCAAATCTTTGCATGCACATTCGGTTGATGCTCGCATCCTCCTCGAGATCTCTTCACATTTCCGTTCTCACATCCGTTGATGTGCACAGTCATCCCTCGTGATCCTCGCTTGTGGGTTTTAAACCCTCTTTCATGGTATCAGAGCGGATCTTGTGGATCCATGCACTCATCGGCATTTCTGTGTGTGTTTTTTAGCTTCCGATGTGATTTACGGTTCTCATTGCGTGTTTCGTAATGGATATTCCATTATGTGCTTCAGTGCATTGATTTCAGGTGTTTATACCTCCATTTGGGTTCTTCTTTTATGGTTTCAAGGTTGCAGATCAGCTTTACTACCTGTATTGAAGTTCTTTAAAGGGGTCTTCAACTGTTTCAGGTGTTATCTCACCTTACTATCCTGGCTCGTGCTGTATTCATTTACGAACTTCTACAAATTCTTTTGGCTCATGCCATATCGGAATCATGATTGCTTTGGCTTGTTTGAGGACAGGCACCATATAAAACCAATCACCTATTTCCACTCATGCTTGGCTCGTTGATATCTGATGATACGTTGGTTTATTTGCTTCATTTGCTCGTGCCTCCTTTGCTTCTGTGCTCCCTGCTCGAAGGATTTCCTCCATTTCCAGCTTAGGAACTATGCAGCACCTTTACAACTCATGCCAGCTCGTGTTTTGCAATGCCATTATTATCTTTAGACCTACTCCTACCATTTTCATCCAACCACATGCGTGGAAAAACATTTTTTGCTGCTCAGCATTGGAAAAATGTTTTTTTAATTTGCAGTCTTCCTTGGACGTTTTTATGCACACAACGCCCTTTTCAAACTCGTGCTAGGGCTCAGATGTATTTTCTTTGCACGCAGCGGCCATATCAAACTCAAACTCGTGACTCCATTGCTGCTCCACCATTCTTCGTTGTCCTCAAACGTTTTTACGTGGGATTGGAACATTTTTTTTGCATGGGTTCAATGTTTTCTACAGCTTTGGCACCTGGCATCTCCTTCAGTCCCTATAGACCTACACGCACCTCCATGTGGCATTAGCCCCCTCATTCAACCTCCAGCGACCTCCAGTGACCTGTACAACTGTCTTTTTAGACATTTTCTGCTGCACAACCAGCACATGGTCCTTGACAGGAGCTTGAACAGTCCACTCTTCCAACGTGGGCCCTCTTTCCATATTTTTTTAATGTTTTAAGATTAAAAAAAAACATTCATTGGCATTGTAACATTTTAATTTCTGGGTTCTTAATTTTGGCTTGTATTAAATCCCCTCCTACGCTTGTCGAAGATGGAGGGCGAGGTCCGGGGTTGGCAAGAGGCTAACCCCCCCTCATAGTAAAAAAAACCCCTATTAAAATTCCATGCCATTTCCAATGAGTACCCACATGATACCCTTTGCACCCATCTCGTGCACTTTTTTAATGCGTTTGCAGCATCTAGTGTATTTTTCCATTAGTTACGGGAATCGTTTTAATGCTATAACTTTTGACTCACTGCTCATTTTTGAGCGCTTCTTTAGTCAAAGTTACATGATTTTTCACATGTTACGTGATGGAATTATCATTTTTGTAAGTTCACTACTTTTATAAAGTTCCACATTCTAGGGGGTTGCTTGTACTCTTGGGCTTTCACACGTAGATGCATTATCGGCCGAGTCTGACGTCTTGCTTTTGTGCATCTTGCATTTTTCATCATGGAGAGTGCTCTTTCCAGATGTGAGTGTCATAGTATCACCTTATAGCCTCTACCACTTTTCACCGGGAGAGAGACCTATTTAGCTTGGCATGCTTCCATGGAACGTTACTTCACGCACGAGGGTCTTTTATTCTTCTTACTTGGGCCAGTTCCTACACCCACTGATCATCGTCATCTAGAGGAATTCCTCGAAACTTGTGACCATGTATTTGGTCACATGATGATGCATGTATCTCATTCTCTCTGGTTTCCTGTGGTAGACTCAGATCCACCTCACTGTGTCTAGAGCATTCTTCAGTCCTTGTATGGAGACCCTTCACATATTTCTGCCATTATTGCTACTGCTGATTCAGTTGTCTCCTCCATTTCTTTGTGTGATGACAGTTTCACTGACACGGGCTTGCTTGGTTCTACTTTTGATGACAAGGATTGTGCATCTAATTCTGAGGTCGAGAGTACTATAGAGGACTCTTCTCCTCTTTCTCTCACTATTCCAGAGAGTGTTGACACTTCCCACGTCTCATCAAATATCGAGCAGTCCCCTTCTCAGTCTCACACCATCATTACACTTTCCTCCTTTCCACTTCCAGTGTACGAGGTCTCTTCCACTCCTCTACCTTCATTAAATGACTCATACCTATATGACATCACTCTTCTGTTCAGTGAGCTCCCTCATTGGGACGAGTATCTGCATGACCTTAGTCATCTTTTCGCAAAGTACACTTGTGATGCACTACAGGTCCCTCATCGATCTACAGGTGTTTTAGAGGAGTTCATCATCTCTATTGTTGGGAGTGCCCCTTCCGGGAATCATGTCACTTCCACATTTCCAGAGACCTTCATTGATCCACCATCAGCTATGGATCCCTTTTCTATTGTGGAGGATGTTTTGTTCCCTTCACACTCACTTAGACATCCTTTCTGCGGGTGTTCCTCTTTTTCACTCTGAGAGTTCTATGCACATAACATTACCTTTGGTTCCTTGGCACTCACTTGCTAGACCTATGTCACACTTCCATGCACCAGACTCAAAGTTCTTTGTGTTGCTGCCTTCAGTTTCCTTTATGGAGTGGGTGGACTTTCAGCATGTCATTTCTATCCTTCCTAAGGGTAGGCACATAGTTCATTGTGGGTGGCTCTTCTTCAGTCCAGAGGTAGAGGATCTCGTCATCGACATTCTTCTGGGAGACTTCTTAGAGCTGCAGAGTTTAGATCCGTCCATGGCATCTTCTGCATTCCTCTCATCTCCCTCTTCTTCTCTCTTCTTCTTCTTTATGAGAGATTGCCTCTTTGTACATAGGTACCCTTTCAGGCTCGTCTATGGCCATGACCCATATTTGGCATCTTTCCTAGATTAGAGAGTGTGTTTTTATCTTGTGGTGGATGTTTTTCCCACTGGGTTTCTCCTTCACTGCTTGGGATCTTTTTCTTGTACATAGGGTACCTCATCAGGCTTTGTGCCGAGACCCCATTTCTCATTTCTGACTTGCCGCCTCATCCTAAGTTACGATGAAGGGGAGGTGTTGGTGTGTTTATTTTCCACATCATTAGGTGAGTCATCTCACTTAGGTGAGATCGTAGGTCCATGTGTCATTTAGGGATCATTATGAGATTCTCTTATGCGTCAGTGCGTTAGCACGTCAGTGCGTCAATACATCATATGCGTCATTAGGAGTTACATTTCTATTCTAGGAATGTAACTCCTCCTCTCCACTTGAGTTGTCATGATTGCAGCACTGGGGGTTACTCAACACCTCCTATATGTACACCCCATTTGATCTATGAGATAGAGGAGAGTTCTATGGCTTAACTAGGTTCTGCCCATGTTTCAAATCTTTGCATACACATTCGGTTGATGCTCGATCCTCCCAAGATCTCTTCACGCTATTGTTCACACGTCTGTTGATGTGCACTTCATCCCTCATGATCCTCACTTGCAGGTTTTAAACCCTCTTTCACTCAAACCATATCCACTTTTATCTTCACTAAATTAACTTGCTCAAAATGTTGTTTCCAAATATTATCTCATAAATTTTTTTACATGAACAGTAAAGAATTTTAAATTGATTAACCAGATGTAAAAATCACCCATCTTAACATTACAGGTTATAGGAAGCTTCACATAATCAATCTCATGCTTTAAACAACTCAAACCTTTCAGAACTAGAAAAAACCTTCATGTCCAAAGAATTCCATAGAAACCATATAAATATGCATCATCATTAGAAAAAAATTATATAAATGGAAATTTATATGAATCCTCTTTTCAACACATTTTAATCATCTCAAAATTCCACCTATAGCTCCTATTATGCTCACTATACTGAACACTACGTTTTATGGCCTCAAAACTACCTTTTGACTAGTTAACCTGAATGGAGCTCATTTGACCATGTACCTGCATGAATATGTCCCAAAACCTATTTTCACATCAATATCAAGTCACATACATTCCATAACATCAATTTACCATGCAAATTTTTTGTACAACCTTCTCCTAAAAATTTTTTCTTCAGAAACTAACCTGTTTGAGTGGGGCCCACTCATCACGATGAGCTCTACCATACATTTGTGGAAATGTATGAGATTAATATAAATCATTAAATTATAAATTTTGATGAATCAATCAAAATAGGCTCACTATACCTCTTCTTTTGCAAGTTTCTCGTAGCTAGGGTTTTAGAACACTTTATCTTCTTAACATTCCATCATAAAAACCTGACGATGAAATGACCTCATTATTTTTTTGAAACCTTCTAGAATCACTGTAAAAAAATATTTTATGTTAAAATGGTCCCATGCAAAGCACACAATTTAGGGTCAACATCAAAAGATCAAATTCGACCTAGAAATGCACTAGTTCTTTGCCATTTCTCACAAAAACTGACATATCTTGCAAAATTCTCATCCTAGAAACCTGGAAGTTTTATCAAAGAATAATGACACATCACACTAACATATCCAATAATAATAATGTCATTACCATACCAAAAAATCTCCAGACATTGAGACTTACATAGCTACCCCTTAGGTTTAACACCATAGACGCTAGGGTCAAATGAAAGAATGTTATAACACACCATAAAATCACTAAAAATGATCCAAAAATACATGGTATATCATTATATAACTAAATACATGCATCCACGAGCTCATATAGCTCCAAATCTTGTATTTACACCTCCTAGCATCCATACCTGCTCAAAATGAGCACTTGTAATAGAGAAAATCACTTGTATCTACATCATGCAACTGATGTGATTGCCTAAAAAATCTCCAAACCTGATATCCATCATGCCAATAATATTTTGAATCAACCAAGAAGTTCCTACCTCCATGCAACATTACCTAAGCACCTAAATGGGCTTGTAAGAGAAACCAATCGTCACTGAATCTCAATGTATCACCATGAATAGATCAGAACCATCATGGGAACACCATACATAGCATCATTTGACCCTAATCCATCATCCAATTTTTCATTAATGTGGTTTTGCATCAATGAAAAAAGCTATAGGACCACATGCCAACAAATATGTACATAAGATAAAAGAAATATCCACACATAAGTGGGTGATGATAAATAAAAAAGAAGGTAAATAAAGTATCTAGGTGAACATGAGATAAGGAAAATACCTACCCTAACACTTATACAAATATTTTATTATTGGAGAGAATAAAATGCTAAGGATCATATGGGCAACAAGTAAAGGCGAGTGTGTAAGGTTAAGGGTGACGTACATGAGGTCACATGCAGATAGGAATAGCGTTACGTGTAGGAATGTGCATATAGGAATAAAAGAAAAGGACTTAGCCATTTTTATGGATACAGGATGAAAATAGGTATAGCGGGATGGAGTTTCGACCAAGAAAATAACTAAATCATGGTGACTTGGTGGCTAAGAAAAGGCTATTTTTAGAGAATGAAAATGCAAATCAAGCACATGCAGGGAGAACTATTAATAGGATTAAAGAAGTATATAAATAAGATAGTGTATTAATAGAAACCATTGTGAAGCATGTATGTAGTCTTTTTTGAGAGCACAACTATTATTAGGATAGTGCATGGGTGATGAAGGGAATGTCCCCATCCCTATATATACCTATTGTATGCCACTTTTGTAAGTAGTCTATTTATGTTTTAGAAGATTCATGTTGTGATGGCTAAGGGTTTGATGATTGCGCACATGGTTCTATGCAACACTATTATTAATGGCTTTGTAATTTTCTTATTTTTTATGTAATGAATTATGATTTCTAATGGATAAGTGTGGTTGGATGTTGATTATTGGTCGATCTGTGTATGGTAAGTAAACTACGTAATTGATATTGTTTATAGTTTACTTTGATTGATTGTTTCCTTATTATAGATATTTTCAACATGATGTGATTAAACTGATTATGTATGAAAAAATATTTGGTTAATTATCATGATAACCATGTATGTTAACATCTTGACAAGCAAACAAAAAAGAGGGACCTGGTAGCCGCACGCACTTCGGGTGAGCATTCAGATCTAGCTAAATGAAATGTCAGTATGCATAGTGCTCTAGTGAAATAAAATACTACATTTTAGTTTCATTTCTGGGACCTCTTTTCAGTTTTTCTACCAGGATGTTACATGTAGATGGCATATCAATTATCTTTAGAGAGTATTTAAAACTGGGTGGAAGACAGACAAGACTAATTTACACAGAGGTACAACACTAGTCGTGGATTTAATACACACAAGTGAGTGGAAGATAATATTTATCATGAACTATATGAGACATTTTTTAGCTTCTTTCTAGTAGAGTTGTATTAGTGGTTGAAATCATATGCATCACACAAATCTTGGCATCTTAGACTAAGGATTTGGATGCAGGAAGATTATAAGACTCTCTTTGATGCAGATGAGGAGTGGACCAGAGTTGTAGATCATTGGTGGGCTGGTGTGTTATGTAATTACACGTTGGAATACACTATTTCTAAGTAGTCATGCCTGGAGGAAGTTGAGTTTAGTTTTTACACGAGCCCCGAGGATCCTATATATGCATTATACCCTTAGCTATCAAGATATTAATGGTAGAAATAGATTTTGTGATATTACCTATAGCTAGCTAAAGCCCCAATGCATGCAGGGACATGGAAGGTGTGAGAAATATGGTGGCCTGAGCAAAAGATAGACAGAGAGAGGAGAGACAACGTAGGTTTAATGAAGTGTGAGAGATGGAAATTGAAGCGTCAATGAATTTGAGGATAATGATGTCTTGTAAAGTTTTTGAAGCTCTTGTGGAAGATGAGGAGTCACAATAATATGCCCTCCCAAATCTTGGAAAGTATGGTAGAGAATCCGTATCAGCTTCAGATGAGAGCACGTCAGAGGAAAAAATGAGAATTGCATGCGCACATCTAACTCAACCTAGATACCTAACCCTTGTACAAGGTGTTCCAGATCCAAAGGTAGTTGAATAATATTAAAGTGAAGGTAATCAGGTAGATACGGGTAGATATCATTTTTTTTTAATCAAGAAGTGGATCGGACTAGTACCACACCCATGGAAGTACAAAAATCACCAGTGTTTGGGAGTACCCTTGCATGATTATTTTCAAGAGCATCAAAATTGTAGAGTATTAGTGCACAAATTGTTGGAAGCACATCTGTAGGTGTTGCGACATTACAAACAATATGTGTCTAGTTTAATACTAAGACTAGGGCATAAGGAGGCTCATTAATAGGAATTCAACCCGTAATAGGTGGCATGAGAGGATTAGGAGTATCAAATTAGACACGACATGGAGGGAATATGGGAGGAGGTTATTGTTCTGAATTAGGTCATACTCTAGGAGAAGTTCCACCACCACAATAGCCACCACCAAATCAGCCTCATAATATACTACCTCAAGTGTGTTTCAATATGTCACTCCATTTACCAAAGTATAGAGGTATAGAAGATGTATCAGAACACGTGCACAAGTGTGAATTATTATGGCATGCTAAAGGAATTACAACATCAGATAGGAAGGCAAGCTAATTTTCTACTATGCTTTAAGGGCACACACATAGTTGGTATAGAAAGTATGAACCACATCAAATTGTGGTAAATTATATTCCTCTGTGCACTAAATTTTTGGTTGAGTTCCACATTCCAGAGTTTGAGAAGTAGAGCATCAACGTGATCAAGGACATGAAGCAGTGTTTGTCAATAAGTGTGAGGGAGTATGATGTGTGCTTCAAGACATTGTTTTCCAAATTTTCTTATGATATCCATCCAAGTCAACATACACAGTGGTTTTTTGGGGGATTTCTGACTCCATTTTGAAGGGAATTATCTCATAAGACCTATATTGATCCACATGAGGCATTAGAAGAAGCTCTACTTACTAAAGTAGTCAGAAGTGTAGACACATGAGTTATTCCTTTTTTGGAAGTGCACATAACAAATATGGTGAAGTAATTAGAGAAGCTCTCTATGAACTCCATGCATGAGACTAAATGTGGTATATGGTGCACTGATTATGAGGTTGAGGGACACACTAAGAATAACTGCCCACATAGGACAATGTGCACATTGTTATAGTCTTGTGAGATTTTTCATAAGGAACATGATGTATAGAATCTCTCACTCTTATTGCGCAAGATTCAAAAGAACTAAAAGTAGTGAACAGAGGTGGAAGCCTAATAATTTTATTAATATTTAGGAAAATCAGAATTACAATGGAAGGATGCAATATTTATAAACATTGCTTAACCGGTTATAACCAAAAAGATAAGTTGCAAAGGTGCAACTAAAAACATCATATGAAATAATACAAACAAAATATTGTTATAACTCTACAACAATAATAAAATCATATGAGAATAATGTGGTTATTAAAACATAATCATATAAAAATAAATCTAAATAACCTATTTACCTAATTAATAATGCAAAATTACTATTTACCCTAGCATTACCCCCCTTAACTTTGAATTTCATCAAGGGATGAGGAGAGGAACTCCCTGAAAAACTCAAACTTGTCACGTGTAAGTGAATTTGTGAAGATATCTTCTCATTGTTCATCTATTGAGAAAAAACGAAGTTGTATATTTTGTTTTAAGACATGCTCGCATATGAAATGTACCTGCACCTCAATGTGCTTTGTTCTTTCATGAAAAACTAGATTGTGAACAAGTTTGATAACACCTTCATTGTCAACATACAAGGTTTTCAATTTGTCCTATGGTATTCCAAGTCCTTTAAGTATGTGATGTAGCCATATCACTTCGTAAACAACTTCACCTATAACATGATACTTGGCTTCTATAGAAGAGTGAGAAACAAAGTGTTGTTTCTTGCTTCCCCATGATATTAGTCCAGATCCCAAAAGGAACAAAAAAACTAAAGCGGATTTTATCTCATCAATTTTTCTTTTATGATCTGAATCCGAATATCTAGTAAAGAATAATTGATCATTCTTCTTATATTATAGACCAATATCCACTATTTCCTTGAGATATCTCAAGATTCACCTTTCTTCTTTCCAATGAAAAAATCTAGGTTCCTGTATGAACTTGGATAGATAGATCACTTCAAATATGATATCTAGTCTAGTGCAGGTTAGGTAAATGAGACTCCTAATCAACTGCCGATAGAGAGTTTCATTTACCATAGGAGATGGATATGAAAGAGATAACTGCAATCTATTCTCTATAGGTGTAGCAATAGGTGTGTAATACATCATCCTAATTTTCTCAAGAATTATCTTGGTATACTTCAACTGACAAACAAATATGTGATTATTCTTTTTCCATACTTCCAATCCAAGACAATAGTGCATCAACCCAAGATCTATCATGTCGACTGATCGGTTAAGATATTTCTTCATTGCATAGATCCTAATTATTGAACTACTAGTGATGATTATATCATCAACATACACAACAAAAATCACAATCTACCCCTTTGATTTTTGAGGAAAATATTGGGATCATATGGATTTCTGAAAAATTTATGCTTTACGAGATGCTCATCAATTTTGATGTACCAAGCCTAAGGTGCTTGTTTAAGGCCATACAGATATTTTTTGAGTCTCCATACCTTTTCTTCTTAACCAAGTACAACATATCCCTCAAGTTGATTCATGTATACTTCTTCTTATAAATATCCATTTATAAAGGCACTTTTTACATCCATCTGATGTACTTTCCAACCAAATTGTGTAGCTAGAGAAAATATCCTCCTGATCATCTTTATCTTAGCTGTGGGAGCAAATGTCTCCTTGTAGTCAATGCCTTCTTTTTGTGCATGCCCTTTTCTACTAGTCTCACTTTTTACTTGTCTATGGTCCCATCTTCTTTGTACTTTGATTTGAATATCCATCTGAATCCAATGGGTTTCTTACCTAATGGAAGATCGATAAGCTGTAAAGTGTTATTTTTCATCATTGTGTTTCATCGGATTCTTAGTAGATTAATGAAAAAATAAAGGGTAAAAGGATAAGGAGGAATACCTATTTATTCATTGGTTGAAGGTTAAGTGCACGCATAATGATTTCCCATACAAACTGATTGTGTGAGCTTCCTTTTGGCTAGGAGGAACTACCTGTAATACAAAACAAGACCACCAAACACAGTCAATAGTAAAAGATTAGTGGATTTCTTAACATGAGCTAGATATAGGAAGTGTGATACTTCCTCGACAGTGGTCAATCCACTAATGTATATAATTCAATATAAAATAAATGAACATGTAAATAAAAGAATCTAATGTTAGTGTTCTAATTTAGGTATATCAGATTACTATCAATGTTAATCTAATTAGATGCTTTAATAATTAAACCGATTAAGGTCCCGAGCCAAGTTACAGGCTGGGAAGGTGGTTTGAGGGTCACAGGTAGGGTCTAGGTAAAATATGGTGCAATTTGGGGGATTAGGAGGCTTGCTGGTCTAAGGAAGTTTACAAGACACTGACACCGACACTGGTCAGGGTGACCGATGATGGTTTAGGTATGACCAATGTGGATTAAAGGTGACTGATATCAGTTTTTATGGGGGAATGGAAGAATGTCAAAAACATGTGTCTAGTCTCTCTTTGTGTCTACACAGAGAGTTTGGAAGATCTGTGGTGAGGTTATAGGTGAGGTACCATGTTTTGGTAAGGTTTTGTGAGGTTTTGGGGATGTTAGGGGCAATTTGGTTGAAATTTGATAGGGGATACAGTAACCAACGTCAATCTAGTGACTGATTCCAGTAAAGAGGAAACTGACGATGGTTAGGGTAACCAATGTTGATAGGGGAAATTTAGTGAAATTTGATAAAAGGTGATTTTGGGCTTCTCTATGATTACATAAAGAGTAAATGAGGGGTTGGTTAGGTTTGTAATAATGTGAGGAAGAGTTAGAAAGGTATAAAGGTTAGGTATGGAGAACTAGAAGGTTTTGGGTGGTTGGATAGGTAGATGGGTAGGAAAGTGAGGACAGAGGAATGTAGGGAAGAACCATATCTAAAAAAAAGATAAATTAACTATTAAGTACATAAATGATGTAAAATCAAATGAACTTGTATTTACAGGCCTGGTTGAGTGGAAGAAGGTAATGGTCAACCATGAAGAACATGGTTGTAAGGATATTACTTGTATAAATCAGAACATATACAAAAAAATAACATGAGAGAACACCAAAATATAGATAAATGATGACAATATGCTCATATAATATCTTTGCCACTTCAAGGGGGCAACCTCCAATACCACTTTGAGGGGGTAACCTCCAAACCATACAATAACACTCCAATACTCAATATGATGATTAACTACAACCTTCTAACCTATGGAAAATACCGAGGCCAACCTCCTAAGCATAATAAATCATAAATGAATGATATAATAAGATAAGGGGATGTGTGCCACATGTCGGCATCTCCATCAATACATATACATCATAACATCATTTCCCTAGGTGCATAGAAATGGTGGTCAATGCGATGGAAGTAATTTCCAAAGCACTACCGTGAATTCCAATGCCTTTAGATCAGTGTCAATTGATTTCTTGGGTCTGTGGTTGAATGTATTCTGTCATTTAGATGGTGAGAAATATCTGGTTCATTCTTGAATGTAGATATCTCTCTCAAAACTCGACGTAAAGAACCCGGGAAAAAAGGTTGAAAAACTATATATATGGTAACTGATGATGGATAGGGTGACTAGTGTTAGTTAAGGGATAACTAGCTTTGGTTAAGGTAGGGAATCCTAGGTTTACCAAAAGTAGCAGATCTTGGCTAATTTTGGCATGTTCTACTTGTCAGTCCAGGTGTCAAGTGATGGTTAGTGCTTAGATAAGTGGGAGTGGTGTTGGAGAAGGAATACAACTTTAATTTTAGGGTTATACTAAGTCCTAGTTGGTTAAGATAAGTAGAGACTCAATATTAGTTAATTAATAGGCTAAGAATAAGTCCATGATGAGGTCTCTAGGTGATCTGGCTAGGTGAGGTTTAAATTAACTTAATTAAAGTAATTAAATTAATAAATAGTGTGAGGATGAACATTAATTAAATTCTAAGTAATAAAATTAATATAAATGTGGGTAAAGGGGTCATGGTTAGATGAATACATTACGTTAATTAATTAAAGAGGATCAAGGTTAGTGTGATCAAAATTTGGTATCTACATTTGCCCCTTTTTTCGCATAGCTTGTATTAGTAAATGATGCTGATGAAAAAAGGAAGTGGTTGCCCCAAATATAGGTGAGAGTAAGTACAAATGAAGGTGAGGTTGCCCCAAGTATGGGTGGAGGTGATCCCCTTCAAACTAGGAGTTGAGGAGGTGTGAGATAGAGTTAGTGAGTGGTTTGATAAACGGGTAAATGAGGAACATGAGATTAAGTAGGGTGTAGGTAAGGGTATGGTTGTTTTGGGTAAGGGTCAAATTGGGTAATGGGTAAGAGTCATATTGGGTAATGGGTAATGACAATCGAACGCACAGACACATATAGACTGCAACACGATATCAGGTGGAAGATCTTGCAAACTCTAAGCTATTCAAGTTTGATAGGTTTATCCAAACAAGGTTGAAGTGATTTAGGTATCCAGGGTACATGAAATGGTCTAGAAAAAAACTTAGGTTAGGTACAAAAACATTTAGGTATGATCTGGTTAACTAAAGGTTTGGTCGGGATAGAAAACACAACAATAGGTAAGGTAAGGCCATGAGGCTAAACTACACAGGTAATACCATCGCAAAGTATAGTGAGTACAAAAATTCCAATGTCATAAAAGGCAGTTCAGGTTAGGGTATGTAGGTCATGACATGGGTAAGGTTGGGGTATAAGTAAAGAACATGTCCCTAAACACAATTAGGGAAGTGGATAGGTAATTGATGATTTTGTGTAGGGTATAATTGGTGTTGATAAGGTCAAAAAGTGGTTGGGTAGTAATGTTTTTAGACCAAAATGGGTAGAATGTGGGTCAAATGGTAATGGAAAGTGACTAATTTCAATTAGGAGATAACCAACGTTTGTTAGCTAGGGCATGACATGAACGATATCGGTCATGTCGTTTTGGGTCTAAAAAATCAAAAATCCATGTTTTACGGATTCATTTTGACTTTTTCCATTTGTAGAAAATGAAAGAGGAGAAGGAGAGGCTTGGAAAATGATAATACAAGGCATTGAGTTGTGTTGGTGAGCCACATAGTGGGTAGTTGAAGTTCAATTGGTGGGTCCACAAGATTGATTCGAGTGATTCGATTTGTTTCGAGGTGAGGAGTGGGTTTCATCATGGTAGAGGTGGGAGATGGGTCGGGTGGACCACCAGTGCAGTGGCCAGACATGCCACCATGAACAAGGTGCTGAGATGAGGTAGGTGACACTATAAATCCCTAGTTTGTTTGAAAATGGTATCATTAAAATCATTTTTGGTTGAAAAATTTTGGTGGGGATTTTATTGTGAATTTGTGGGTAAAATGGAATAAAATTAAGGGTAGGAATAACATAAGTAGGTGAAATTGGTTGGGGCATGAAGGTAGGGAAGGTTTGGGTGGGTGGGAATAGGTTCTTAGGTGGTTTTTGTGAATTTTTAATAATGGGGGGATGAGTTTCCATTTTTGGGTGCTGCAATAGAGACTGATATCAGTCTAGGTTTGGTCGACATCAGTTAGCTTTGGCCAGCATCGGTCAGGTCTTAGGTGATCGACACCAGTTAAATGAACCAATTAAACTCAAGGAAAATTGGTGACAATCAAGGTGATTGACATCGGTTAAGGTTAAGGAAGGATATGGGTAAGAAGGGATAGGTATGAAAAGAAAATAGGTAAAAAGGGATAGGTGAAGAGTGTATGTAGAGGGATGAGGGTAACATGTGAGTGTAGTAACATGGGATAGTTTAGTAGATGAGATAAACTAACATAGTGGGTAAGGATGACAAGGGTTTGTAGGTTTGTATGTGAGAAGGGGAAAAAGGGTGGGCATGATAGATGTGATTGGGTATGGTTTGGGGGTAATAGTTAATTGGAGGTAGTCAGGTCTTAACAATGTTGTGTTGTGGTGGATGCAGGCTAGAAGTTGAGGATGCAGGACATAGTACCACCTCTTTTACTACAAATGTAGTCTAGTGTGACCACGGAGGAGTGGGAGCATATGATTGAGGTTGGACTTATTGGTGTCTGACACTATAGGCATATTGTTAGAGATCACACTATGATGGTCACTCTCATCGACATATGGGATTACGTAACCAATACCTTCCACCTACCAATGGGCAAGATGACGTCACCCTAGAGGACATGTACTAGATGTTGTAGCTTCTTATTGTTGGGGAGCTAATTTATTCTATTACTTATGAGGCATCAATGGAGTTGATAGTGGCTATTTTTGGTGAGGCAATGGGTGAGATGAGGTATCATAGCACGAGTCTCACTTATGGAGACATGCATGCAACCTAGCAATAGGAGATGAGGTTGTTTGTACTGATGATGGAAGTGGTAGGTTGTTTTTCCCTACCCAATTCTGAGGGTGGGATATTTCCACGAGCACTGATTGGGTTG
Source organism: Taxus chinensis (assembly GCA_019776745.2). Taxonomy (NCBI): domain Eukaryota; kingdom Viridiplantae; phylum Streptophyta; class Pinopsida; order Cupressales; family Taxaceae; genus Taxus; species Taxus chinensis. Next base: position 27,609,318 of record CM034149.1, on the reverse strand, counting down.
ATACAAGATATGATTGAGGAGTGGATACACTTTTTTGGGCACCAACTTTCCTAGTTCAGTTATATAGGGAGTTATGGGCCTATGTGAGATTGGGGAGGTTTGGGATGTGTTGTACCTTTTTACTACACTACTGGGCATATGATAATATCATATGCATGTACCCAGTTGGTTTTACTTGACATGAGTTGTTCAGAGGTGGCTTTCTTCGAGTTGGATACAGACGCTGGGTACCAGATGGTGGGTAGCCAAGGGTGGCTAAGGCCACATATGATGTTGTATATTACAGGTAGTTGTTGGAGGGGCTTTCAGGAGTTGATATTATTTGGAGGCCTTATGTTAAATTTCTATCTTATAGAGGCATGATGAAGGAGTTAGAGGGGATCTAAATATTGAGATGGATACAGGGGTAGCATGCTAGTGAGCATGAGATGATACCTATAGATAGGGTTAGAAGATAATTTACGTTGCCATAGAATGTACCTCCATCTTTCCCATAGTACCAGAGAGATGAAGTGGAGAGACCCATGACTCCACCATGACTGAGTGTGCCGACAAGGTAGGAGGATCAAGAAGTGGATAAGTGGTTTGATGATGCTGGAGTCACTGATGGATATGGGTAGTGGTGGGTGGCACAACTACGGGCAACACCATAGATGCCAGGGAAGTCAAATCTTACTACGGTCATAGTACAGAGAGATGCATTATAGGGGCAGGTGGCCACCCTACAGATACAAATCATAGGTTTGTAGGGTCATTTGATAGGGACACATGCACAAGTGGCCACCTTGCAGGCTCAAGTGATGGCCTTACATGCCTAGTTGGCATAGGTATAGGAACCCGCACAGGGAAGTGATGGTGATGGAGTATAAGTGGTTACCTTACAGGAACACTTGGCTAGTTTACATGGATATTTTTCCAATTCACAAGCATAGGTAGTGGCTTTATAGGCCTAACTTATAGCACAGGTACCTCCACAGGCCCAGGGACAAGGTCCCATACTATAGGCAACAATGGCAGGAGAGGGTCCCATGGTACTGGGAGGAGGAAAGGGATCACAGGTATAGGGATTGATGCTAGTATTAATAGGCAAGAGCACACAAGTTTCTATGATACCCATGGCACCACTCCAGAAAGTGTTAATGGAAACATTCAGGGATGCCTTGAATGAGGCACGTTACTATCAGGATCACTTGACAACTGTCGGGATAGATGTCCCTTCTTATACTGAGTTAAGGGCACAATAGGCATTAAGTGAGAGGACTAGATCCCACACTCATAACTTAGAGAGCATAGGGGGCTGGTGATCTCAGAGATAGGGTCAAAGCGAGGCTATTAGTTCATGAAGGCATGTACTAGGTGAGGGCTAGGGGGATATTAGACCACAACCCATGCAGGGTGGAGAGATGCTGATAGAGCAGATGACAGGGAGAGAGGAGGAGACAGGTGAGACATGATAGGAGGATATCAGGTGGGGTGATGATTAGTCACTTGGTATGATCATTGTTTTGATTTGGTGATATATATACTGGCTTGCGTGCTGAAGATAGTGAGGCTGTATACGAGAGTTTTTTTATTTTGAGTTTTATACTGGCTTACGTGCCAAAGATAGTGAGGCTGTATCTAAGTGATTTGAGATACTTATATCTATTTTTATCTGTGTATATATATAATGATACATAGAATCTCTTAGTCTTCGTTCGAAACTACCTTGTTCTTCATGAAAACTTACTATTTTTGTGCGTTAATGAAAGAAATTTTAATCACTTTTCTACTCTAGTATTTATCTTTGTTTAACAATTTCCCATTTCTGCCATTCTATGTATGTCTTTGGCCATTTTTCATTTTTCATTTTTCTTTCTCATTCCTGCGATTATTTTTTAGGATAATGATAGCTTCTAGCACAGTCACCTTATTTTTGGTCCGGAGAACCAAAAATAGTCTAATGTTGTTCATCAAGATGATGTAAAGAAACCTCTCTAATTAATGTATATTACACTTTTTACATGGTTTCCGATTACATATTTTAGGAAAATATATGAAGTTACAAAATTAATTCAAAACTACAAAAATATATTTAGAATTCAATTGTATGATAATTATTTCCAATTATATACTGTTTCCATGTAGAATTAACCAAATGTAATGTCTTCAGAATTTGTATGGTATGTACATTGGAATTTAAACACATTATATATGGAATAATATTATTAAATATAATTTTAATCAATATACATTTTATAATTAATATATTCTTCCTGTTGAGCCCACTAATCTATGCCAAAAATTAACATAGCTTTGAGGCTTCCATAATAGAATTGGTTGTTTCAAAAACCTATTTATGAAACCCCAATTTTATTTCAAATTAATACAGGATTATACATATATATTTATATATACATTATATAAATTGCAGATTTATTTGTTATCGTTTGTATCTTTTCAATATGTTTTTTTTTCTATGAATAAATTCTGCCATAGGAAACGTTGTCTACCCTCGCATCCACTAAGCTACTATTCTAATTTGGAAAAAGCATTCATATTTCTTAGGCCCTTGCGGATTAGTTGCTTTTATATAGTAAACACAATGTTTTTTGGTCCTAGTGATCGCTTTTGTTCTTCATCAGCTATTATATTCACAAAGATTAATAATTCAGATTTATAAACAACTTCATTATGAACATGATATATTTACCTTTAAGAATAGATTAGCAACCACTAGGATGCAACAAGTAGATGATGTCATATGTAAAAAATTGTTTTATAGATTCTTAGATGAAATTCTGAGTTTCCATATGATTTCAAAACTAGATAAAACTATATGTTTACCTATATAACATATTAAAGATATGATTTTACACATATATTTATGTATCCATTATATAAATGCCATATTTATTTGTTATCTTTTATAGCTTTTCAATATGATTTCTAAAAAACATTAAGAATTTATATGTATAACATTTATGAAAATGATATATTTACCTTTAGGAATAGCTTAACGACCGCTAGGGTGGAACGAGTAGATCACATTCTATTTAAAAACTTGTAGTTTAACTTCTTGGTTGCTAGTCTAGGTTTCTTTTCTTTTCCTAAATGTAAAAATATTTTTCCTTAAGTCTATCTTAGCAGCCGCTAGGGTACAACGAGTCCAAGTATATACATATACTATTACATAAATTCAAGATTTATTTATTTTATCATTTATATAAAATCCTTTTTTAATATGATCTAAATGAAAAATGTTTCCTACTTTAGTGACCACTAGGCTATAATTATTATTTGGATGAAGTCTTCATTTACCTTTATGGACTCAAGGATAGGTGGATTTTTTATAGGCAACACACTTTTTTGTTCAAGTGATCAATTAGTTATTTCTCTCATGTTAAATACACTGTTATTTTTAGGCAACACACTTTTTAGGTCAAGAAATCATTTTCTTTACAACTAAGAATATCTTATTGGACTCTATGATTCATCGAGTATATTATGTTGTATAGCATTAAAACCTTATGGTGGGTTGGATTAAAGAAATTAAATTAAAAATATTTTTAGCTAAGCAGGCACTAGGCACTTCCATAGTATAATATTTCAAGCTTAGTGGGCGCTATAATGTATCCAGTTACCCAATTATATTTTGAGCTTAGTTTCTTCTAGCTTATGACACAATATAACATTTGGATCCTAGAAGTCTGTAGTTTTTAGTAAAAGAAAGTAAGATATTATAAGCATAGCGGTGGGTAGGTTATGTAACATAATAATACAATCTTATTGACTACTGGTATTAAGAGCTTAGCGGCTGCTAGGTTATTCCACAACATATTATTTGGGTATTTAATTTGCTAGGTTATGTATCGCAAACATGATATTCTATTTTAAATTAAGATATTTCAAGCTTAACACCTGCTAGGTTATGCTACCGTATAATCGTTGGAACCTAGCAGTAGTAGGGATTTAAAAACTAAATTGAGGTATTAATACCTTAACAACCGCTAGGTTATGCCACAATATAACCCAATTATGTTTTGAGCTTAGCATCTGCTAGCTTATAACACAACATAATATTTGGATCTTAGAGTCTTTAGGTTTCAGTGAAATAAAGTAGGATATTATAAGCATAGCAGAAGGTAGGTTATGCAACATAATAATACGATCTTAGTGAATGTTGTTATAAAGAGCTTGGCACCCGCTAGCTTATTTTGTAACATATTAATTTAAATTAATATATTTCAAGCTTAGCACCTGTTAGGTTATGGTACCACATAATCATTAGAACCTAGCATTAGTTAGGATTTCAAAACTAAATTAAGGTATTAAGAGTTTATTGGCTGTTAGGTTATGCCACAATATAGTATTTGGGTTCACTAGCTTATGTATTGCAAACATTATATGTATCACAAAGAAGATATATAAATTAGATGAATTCATTATATGATTTTAAGATTTTAAACTAGGATATTTCGATGATAAGTCTTGAAAATAAGTACACGAGGAACCATTCCATGATAAGTCTTCCAACAGTGGACTCCCATGACAATTACAAGTAACTTATCTTACTAAATATATGCCAAAATATGGGGAAGAGATGTAATTAGATTCACTTCACCCAAAAATACTTCCTATATCTATACACTTCGATATACAGATGACCATTCCATCCTTAATTAAAAATTAAACACAAATTCATACAGGAAATATTAGGCCATTTGACCTCTCGGATTCACCTCATCGATGATCTCAACATCTGCGTCCCCTTTACTCTAATCAGAGGAGGAGGATGAATCGACAAAGAATTTTAGAATTTTCACTTTGGTGCAAGTAGGGATTTCTATACCTTTATTTTTTGCAACTACTTCTAGACCAAGTGCAATTACCTGCATCCCTCACATCAAGGCATGCACATGATACTAAAGGTTGACTAGACGCTCTTCTAACTTCTCATTCTCCTTATGCAAGATAAACTACCTTGAAGAGTTGGGTAGTATGTTTGTCATGCTCAACCCTTTAAGACATGTAAAAAATGTTCCTTCTCCCTTTGGACTGGTTCATGTCAAGAATTATCTTGCGCATGCTCTTAAAAATATCACTTTCATTTTCTTCCTTGAATCACTCCATGACCAACTAGACCTTCTTGAGCCAATTCCACATAGCTGCATTCCAAACTTTCCCATCCATTCAAGAAGTAAATGATTCCTGGCATCCTTTCCTGTCATAGCTCTCTACCCCTTCTTTCTAGGACCACACTCTATGCTACCTAAGAAACCATAGACACCCCTGTCACCATTGTAGAGATAAAGGAAGTAGAGTGACCAAAGAAGAAAAGTGGAAAGCGGTAGTGAAATGTCTAGCCGGACTGAAGATATAAAGCCATAAGCGCACAAAACACGAAAGGAGGTAAGTGTGGCAGTATAGAAGATCATCAATTATATATCCTTATCATAAATATCATGCTTCCCATTAAGACTCTTAAATTTCCAAAGACATCTTACATGTCACTTGCGTATAACCCTTAATTGATTTTGTCTATTACACGAATGCAACCTATCAATGTCATAAATAACCATTAAATTTGTAGATGCCATATCCTCTTGTAAGTCACTACATTTTTACAAATTAAAGTAAGTTGTTTTGAGCTTATCAAACTCTAAGTTAATCAACCACGTTAACTTTGGAGAAATGTATAGCAATCAAGATCTTCATAAATTAGTAAGACTTTATTTTATGATTTTAAGATTTCAAATTAAGATATTTCAAGGATGGCACCTTCTATTTTATGCCATCACATAATCTTTGCAGCCTATTAATGGTTAGGATTTGATAAAGTAAATTAAGATATTTTCAACATAGTGACCACTAGGTTATGCCACAACATAATATTAGGATCTTAACAGTCTCTAGGTTTCAACAAAAGAAAGAGAGAACTTAAGAATATAAATATTTTGAGCTAAAAAATCAATAGTATTTAAAAAACAAAATAAATACATTGACTTTAGAGATCCTTATAGAAATCAAGACCAATATAAATTAGTTGAATTTTTTGTATGCATTTTAAGATTTGGAATTAAGAAATTTTGAGCTTAGCGCATGCTAGGTTATGCTACCACATAATGTAACACCCTGAACTGTTGTTACTTTCTCTTGAGCATACAAGTGTTGATATGTGATTTCTTGTAAAAGGATGTGTTCCTCAATTTAGAAATCATGCTTGATATGTACTATAATTTCTTTGCAGATTACAGATCTTGACTGAGTCAGAATGTGATTAGACTCTTTTATTTATTTCATTTTGCATCCGAGTTTAGTCTGATCTCGGAATGAATTATAGAGTTATCCATCTATAAGATCTAGTCTTGGATCAGTGGAATTGATCCAAGTAATGCTTAAAGTTTGTTCATGATGAATTAAAATCACAGACCTTGAACAGGTTGCAAGGTCTAGAAGCATTTAATAAGCTAGTCAGGAGTATGACACAGGCTAATCGAGTAAAATGAATTGGTTCCCGATATGGAAGTAAATCTGGAAGGTCTCGATCGTGGACCAGGTAATAATTCAGTTACATATGATTTTGTAGTAGAACAGGAGCTAACCTTGTTCAAGAAGGTATGAGGTAGGTCTTTTCTGAGTGTACATAATGTAGACCTAACTGGAATTATTAAGTGATTAGTAACCTAAGACTAAATCTAACCTAGGGGTTAGATTAGTGTTAATCTAACCTAGACCTAGGCTATGTGCTAATGTCGTAAGTTAGTATCTATGTGTAATGTGGTTAGAATTTGTATTATCCTAAATTCTAACCTAAGATACTAACCTAACTATGATCAAGAATGTAAAGGGGCCTATGGAGGGGTGTGAACCATGGGCGGCATTTTCTATGTTATTAAATGCATGGGATAAGGATGAAGGACAGGTCTTGGTGGAGGTTTTGGGAACGGCTAACCTGTGCCGACGTGGCAGGTCACCAAAACTGGAAATGAACTTGGGATTTTATTTAAGTGTCGCCAACTTTGGTGGTTGGTGGAAGTGGAGTTTGAGTGGGAAAGTTGGTGAATTTACATTCAATGCTCTCGGTAGACGAGCTCGGAACTCGCGAGAAGGCATGCAAACAGGAAGTTTGTTGGTTTGTTTGGCTTATCGTGATTTTCGGTTTTTCTTCTACCAATTCACTGGTTCTTCGCACCAGTCTTCTTTGTGTTGCATGGCGAGCATGAGGTTATCTAGCTCTTTTCTCTGGAAAGGAGAGTATATATGTTTTGGAGATAGCAAAATTTTGTTGGTCGCTCTAACTTGGAAAAGGAAAAGGAAGTCTGAGCTCTTCCAGTGGTCTGCTTCGGAAATTTGAGCAAAAATCCAGGCATGTTAGGCCCTAACCTTTAAAAATCTTGCTGTCTTTCAAGTGATTTCATTAGAACAACTCTGTTCAAAACGATTTATGGAATTAGATGTTTATCTATGGATGTCTTGTGTGATTTTTCTTGGTTCAGTATCTCTTCTGGTTCGAATCTTCATTTATCCTTTGTTGGGTGTTTATTAAATTCGAACTATGGCATTATTTTCTTGTGTTTGCATTCTGGCTTAATTATGCGAAACATGTGAAATGTGTGAATGCTCGGCCTGTTCAACGTGAGCCCATGAATCGTTCCTGTGATGGGTATACGCCATTGATTGTCTGTCGATTTTTGGTCATTGATTCTTGTTTTGGGAAACAGTCGGAAGAAACATTGATGGAACTGTTTGTTTGTTCAGTGTTATGAAATCTTTTTAGGCTCTGTCGCGGGTTTTGACGATGGTAGTTATTGATACTTTGTGGGTTTCGTTCTATCTTTTAAATTTGTTGGGGAATAGGTAACTATTGTGTTACAGTAGTCATTACGACCCAAGGGAAGTTGTTTTTCCTTGTTATTGTGGTAACGGGATTTAACCCGTTGACAGTATACAATATGGATAAATGTATTTTTTATTTAAACAACTTTGTGGAGTCCTCGGAATGAAATCGGTATTTGATTTTCTTACACTTGATTTGTTCTGAATGCTTGCCATAGATGGCATAGAAGGATTCATTAACTATTTGTTTTTATCTATACTGTCATTGGGTTCCGTGGTTATTGGTATAAACCCGTTTACAGTATGCAATGTATATATATATATAGATTTATGTTTGTTTTAATCTGAACGACTCTGTGGAGTCGATGGAATGATTTGTATATATATTTGATCCACTGTTCAAGTTGAATATAAATGAATATTGGGAAATGTTGTACCAATGACCTAAGGGAATAACTTGTATTTCAATCACTGTTATTCTGTAAGAGTAACTTCGTGTCGCAAGGATTTTGTGGTATAGATTCTCTTGGTATATTTTTACATCTTCAGTCTGTGCAAATTTGTGTAAAATATTGGCAAGGGTTCAATCAGATTCCTTGTTTTGAAATCAGTAATTGGAATTTCTTGCCTGATTTTTAATAAGCCCTGTTGATGGGCTTAGATGGAATCGTATGCAATTATTTGACTTGTTACTGTTGTTCGGATTCATAAGAATTCTTGGAAGGTAACCTGTATTGTTTTGTACCTTATTGAACCTAATTTTTGGGACACTGTCATTTTGTCACTATTCCTTGAGTATGAATAATTATCTTGTGTCCTGGCTCTGTTGAAGTGAGTCGTGAATACCATACTTAGATTTGAACGCACCCAGGTGAGTATAGTTATGCTATGTTCCTTCCTGTTTATTTCAGTCCGATTGAGACTGGTCATGTATCGGAAATTCTGTGTGGTCATCTTGGCATAGTCCTTAGGAAACTTCAAATTGCTTAAAGCAATGAAGTCTGTTGTTAACAACGCTATGCCAGAGGTTCTTTGATTTCGAACTTGGATCGAAAACCTTGCTGTGTTTTAAAGGAACTAGTATTGAGCTATAGGTTGATATATGGGATTGATGACGTGTTAGCTACTGTACAGGAGTTTTTGCTGTGTTCTTTTTATTTAAAACAACGATCCTTCTTGTGGCTTGTCGGACTTGTTGGTATACATACTGGGTGAATGTTTCCATATGTGGAGACGGTACAGTAGTGAACTTATATAAAAGGGGTATGAATGATATGTTCTTTCTCTTCTATTATTATAATACTGGTAGAGATCTGTCTAACAGTTGGTATTGCTTTTGTAACATATTGGTGGAATCACGATTTTCTATGATATTCCATTTCTGATGAAAGTGACGATTTGTTCAATATTACTAATCTTGGATTCAAGATGATTGTTCTAATACTTTCGTTATTTGATTCTTAATATTTGATGAAATATTAGAGAAGTGAGTAAGACTATTTTGTAATGATGATAGAGTTACACATTTGTAGACATTTTGTATTACAAAGGCATAGTCTGAATATGTTTACTTGTTTGGATAATTGATGTCATTTAAACAGGGTGTTTAATGAAAACAATTGATGGATTGCAATTGTTTTAAAAGTTAGTGCTTATCATGCTCAGTTCATCGAACTGACTCATGTTGACTATTTTTGCAGATGGTTGCCGTAAGTGGTAAAAGAAATGCAGATCTGACAGGATGATCAGATTATTTAATTTGTTTCATAATGAATTACAGCTTGATTATATAAATGTACTATATGTGGAAAGATGTTTCTTTTCCGTTAAGCATTGTATCAAGTATGATGCTTGCATAAAATGTAATTGTATAATTTTGAAAGGAATGGAAATAAGTGTTTGATACTTATGTGTTGTATTCTATTTCTAATAGTTGACCTTCTTCGGTTTATATACCAGAATGGCAATGATATCTTTGTAAAATTTTGGATGCTTTTGTGATTGACAATGAAAGCTTACAAGAAAATGTGGTTGAATTCATATGAGTGTTTAGCAGATCTTATTGTTCTAGCGAAAGCAATATTGAATTTAAATAATTGTCTTTCTAAAAGTTAGGTTAAAAATGAACCTAAGCAGAATGCTAAACAAGCTGGATTAAATTACTAATCCCTAGTCCTGAGTATGACAGGACAATATTAAATTGGATTCTTAATCATTTATATCCTTATACTAATAAGTATGATATAAATTCAGTTAAGAGAACTGATATAAATTAAATGAAGTTCGGATGGCAATCTCATGTGAAGGTTATGAGATATTGTCCAATTCTGTTGTTTAGAATCTGGTGTATTCTAATGACTCCTTGATGAGAGCTTGACCTTAATACCTCTACCATGTAATGGGTTTTATAGAGGAGGGTCATCTTAAGATGAAGAATCCAGGGATCGGGAAAGGCTAACCTTAGGGAAAAGTCTTTAAAGTAATTTAAACTCAAGTGCGTAACACATGTTATTAAGTAGATCTTTTCGAGGCGGATTTAAAGGTTGACGACACAAGTCAACTGTAGGGTTGTACCTCCGAGAAGATTGGGATCTTCTCGAAGTTACAACAATGCAGGAGACTTATGGCGACACCCTTTGCATTGATCGCTAAGACTTACACTTTGATCTCGCACGAGTTACTCAGCGTCCGATTAAGAACGTGGTCATGTTATAAGGCTGCCTAGGAGATTCGGGGTATCATGACACACTGGTTGAACTGCAAGGCTGAACCAGTATGTCACCATATCCCTAATCCTCGTGGGCATCCATATAACATTATCACCTTGATAATCTACCTCCGAGTGATTCGTTTGTGAAAGGAAGGACTGACAGTAGTCAGTGTAGGACATTCTATATAACATAAGAATGGGGTGAAGGACGTATTCCAGATTGACGAGTATGACGTTAAGGAATACGAGACATAAACAGTATGTTTCAAATCTTTGGCCAAAGTATCGCAAGCTGCTGATTGCGTTGTCCTAATTCACCTAGTCTAAGGGATGAGATGCGGATGAATAATAGTAACGATTATTCAGTTAGGTTCCTTGGACAGAGCATTCTGAATCCCAGAGTAGGGAAGAGAACCGCAAGAGTAAAGTGTTAACTAAAAAAACACCAACTCTTTTTACTCATGAATAGATCGGTAGATTATCGAGTCATGGAATGAATAGATCGGAGGTACTCCGAGTCATTACAGCTGCATATGGTTGTCTGTTATATGAATGGTTATTTGATTTGTGAGTTCTAAATTATGTATTTAGAACCAGGATGTAATTATCAAAAAAAAAAAAAATTCACTTGTTCTAAGGTATAAAATGGAGATGTTACACAGAATATTTGGATACTACAAATGGTTTCAAATACTTTGAGCTTAGCATCTGGTAGCCTTTGCCACAACATATTATTTGGAGATTGAACTCTCTAGGGTTCAATAATTCATACTTACAATATTCTACAGAAGTTAACAAATTATAGGAAGATATTTATAACTTAGCTGACGTTAGTTTAAACAACAAAATTATATATGGAGGTTACAGTCGATAGGATTAAACAAATTAAATTAACATGTTTTGAACTAAGTAGAGACTAGGTACTTCCATAATATATTATTTCAAGCATAGTGGTTGATATCATTTAACATGTTACTGAATGATATTTTGAGCTTAGTGTCCACTAGATTATGACACAACATAATATTTGGTGCTTAACATTCACTAGGTTTAAACAAAATAAATAAGATATTATTAGCTTGGTTACCGATGGGTTACATCAAAACATAATATTTAGATCTTAATGGTGACTGGGTTTTAGCAAATTTGAATTAATGTAGTTTGATCTTAGTGGCTGTTAGGTACTTAAACAATATATTATTTTGATCTTCGTGGCCGCTAGGTTTTTCCACAACATGTTATTTGGTGATTTCATCACTAGGGTTTAATAATTCATAATTAAGATATTTTACATCATTTAGCAAATTAGAGGTAGATATTAACAAATTTTCCAGTGTTAAACCCACAATATAATATTATGAGTTCAATTTTTGCTACCACCTAACTAGTAAGAACATTATATTTTGATATTAGACAATGGTACATTATACCACACCATAAATTTTTGGATCTTGGTTGTCATTAGGTTTTATCAAAATAAAGTAGGATACTCTCATTTGAGAAGCTGTTAGGTTATACCAAGACAAAAAATTGGAGCATAGCGATCATACGAATGTAAGATAACTCATTAACACATTAGAATCTTAGCCATGACTACAATATGCCAAAACATAAAACTATTTGGAATTAGAGTAAAGGGGGGTTTTCCCAAATGACTCGCATACTTGCACAAAAAATCCCTCATGGCTAGGTATTACAGTGAAACAAGAAGAGAACAATCCCGTATGCAAGAAAAAACAAAAAACCAAAAATTCCCAAACTGGACAAAGCCAAATTACATTTTATGGATATTCGTGAGAGTAGTTACTTAATCCTTAGCAACAACAGTAGGCCTTCCTTGAACTAGCACATCCACTAACTTAATGTGTTCCAAAAATAATTTGTTGATTTTCATCCAAGTCATGACCATGTGAATTCTCCATTCCTTGATAGCAGATACTAATTGAAACATAATATTCTATGGCCTCATACGGATCAAGAGAGATATTTTCTAAATGCTCCTTCTTTTCTGAAGTTGGAGTGGGGGAGACAAATTTACCTGACATAGGAGAATCAGGGTAAACCAAGGAAAGATCCCACAACACATGAAATTTCTAATTCCATGCTAATTTCCATGCAAAAAGGTGGGATGGAAGTCACACATGCTTCTGTGATCAGGTGAGTTGAGATGGTTGTAGCTATTACAATGTTAGTGGAGATGAGAGAAGAATCCAAAGAATCTTCAGAAAGAGGCAGAGAGGGAGTAGATGCTGGGTCTAAAAGTGGTTCAAAGACCTTAGGAGAGTGCTCTGAGGTGCTCGGAGGGTTACGAGCTTCCAGAGAAGACAAGGGGGACCTAATAGTGAAATAATGGGGGCTAATGATCATGATTTCTAAATCTGAGTCGGAAGGGAGACCAAGGTGGTGGTGATGGCGACAAATGTAGGGAGATGGTTACAAAAAAGGGAAGGGGACATGACGTTGCTCACCTATCTTAGAGGGGGAGCACAATATTTATTTTTGGGAAAATTCCATTTTAAATAGAAAATACAAAAGGCCTTGGTGTAGGAAAGGATCATCATCTTCTATAGCCATTTTAAGGGACTTCTCAAGCAATTGAAACAGAAAATTTGTAAAATTTTACCTTCCGATCATGTTGAAGATGTGCAAGAATAAAAATATAAGGTCCATAGATCACTTTGTAGTGTTGCTAAAGTGTGAAGTACCTCCTCAATTTCTCAGCAACCCTATCCTAAGGTTATGGAAGCGAGTCTCGTTCATAACCCGAGTGATACATTGCTGGATTTTAACTAGGATAAAGGAAATCATCCATCTCCTCCTAAAGTGAGCGTTGAAAATAAATGTCTCCATCCATGGGGATCCCCATCACAATTGCAATGGACTCTATCAAAATAATAAATTTAGTCTTTCCCACTTTGACTCTTCCTTTCTTCCAGGTTGATAGCACGCTACACGATACTTAGATATAGTGACCAAAAAACCTTTCCATAAATGACATAACACCACCATCATGTAAAATATTCCATACTACTAGGTTGTCCTTGACCTCTTGATATGAAGAAGGCTCGATGAATTTTCTAGTGCTACCCATAATGAACAGGGATTTTTTGACAGTGATTTCCAAAGGCCCGATATAGATGATGCTTGAATAGAGATGTCGAGTACCTTCATTCCAATCTTCAACATGTGTCTCCAATATTTCTAATTGAAATTTGATGTAATCAATAATAGTCATTAAATTCCCCCCATCACATGAACATAATATATGAATGCCATAAATGCCCAAAAAACCACAAATATTGTATCGTCTTGTCGCTGCTATAAGAGGTTATGCCTCAACATAACCTAACAACTTTCAATATTAGTTAATGTTCAACTAACCCCAACATTAATTGGTTAATGTTTTTGCAATTACTGCATTTAGTGGAGGTTGAAGGTTTGAATGTTAGCAATATTAGATGTATTTAGTTAATATATATTATAAAGGAATAATCTACAAACAAAATAAAGCACTGAAATAACTAACATTGCTAGACATGATTTCATACTGTATAGATTATTAGAAAACAAATCATAAAGCACTATCTTAATAAAATTTCTTTATTGACACTTCTATTTGTTACATTTAAGTTCTCTAAGGCTGTTCATTCTACACATGGAAATGAAGTGGGTAAGCAAGAAGATGATACAGGGAGCCCAAGCAACACTTTTGATGGGCATTTGTTTACGTGATTTGGTCAAGTGATTTCAAAAAATAGTGTTTTACTAGTATAAGATGGGGATGGTGTTTTTTGGAAAACAAATGCATTCCCATGATTCCTCTCCATCTCGGGGTCTGATTTTTTCAATGGAGAGAAGCATGATTAGTTCAAACCAAGATAAAATTAAATGTGGATATAATTACATGTACGTGGTGAGAATAATATCCTTATTGAGTTTGTCTTCTCTAATAGGTACAAATACATTCATAATTATAGGTATAATTACAAGTACATGAAACGAATAATATACTTTTTCATCTTTTAACTAGCCTCGTGGATGTTAAAATTTATTCTTATATTGAACCCTTACGTGACTTAGACTGATGTGGGTATATATATTAACTTGAATCAATATTTTTTTGTTGCAGGTATAGTTGGCGGTTGGTTATTTATATTACTTCAAGCGTAGTCGTCACTTCCATTTAATAAGTTACTGATTGATATTTTTAACTTAGCGTCCGCTAGCTTATGATACAACATAATATTTGGATCTTCACGGCCTCAGTGTTTCAAAAAAATTAAGTGAGATATTATTATGATTTTAGTGGTCACTTGGATTTAAAAAATTAAATCAACCTAGTTTGAGCTTAGCGGGTGAATGTATTTGAAAAATATAATATTTTGAGCTAAGGAGTCACTACCATTTAACACGCTAGAGAAAGGCATTGAGTTTAGCTTCCACTAGTATCTCCAGTGTTAATCGTAATGAGCTTCCTTCTGGTTGTAGGATCGAATTGATATAACCAAAAAAAAAGGTATAGTAGTTTAAGATTGAAGTGAAATTTTAAACCTATTTTTTAAATTTGTTACTTCTCAAACAAAAGTGTGACTAGCGTCGTGGATGTTAGAAGTTATTATTATTTAAAGGATTGAAAGATTTTTTAATTACTACAAAATTCCTTTTATGTTATACTTATAATATGTTGTTGTTTGAATGAAAAAATATTAAACATGTTTCTAAAATAGTTTGGTGTGTTTTAAACGTCCTAGATCAATTGCTTTCACAAAAATGCTTTTATTACATGCATTGATGGAGATCAATGAATACAAAGCTTAATTATAACACTTGACATATTAGTTATTGGACCAAACATATTCACTGTCAAAACATATGTTGTCTTGCAAAGGATTTCTGGAGGAATAACTAGACTGAGGATTTACTCCCCAAGGTCAACAACATGAAGACTTTTGCCTTTACTGTAATTGAATTATAAAGATTGGAGGACAAAAATTGTATTTATTTGAAATATTTTTACTTAATACAAAATACCTTTTATGTTTTACTTATAATATGTTTTTGTTTGAATGAAAAATATTGAACGCATTTCTAAAATAAATTGATGTCTTTTAAACGTCCTAGATCAATTGTTTTCACATAAATGCTTTTCGTACATATGTTTATAAAGATCAATGACTACAATTATTAATTATAACACCTAGCATATATGTTCTTGGACCAAACATATTCATTATCTGAACATATGTTGTCTTGCAAATGATTTTTAGAGGAAAAAATTGATTAAGGATTTACTCACCAATGTCAACATGTTTTTATGGTTAGTTGTTCAAAACAAGATTTTAACACTAGACAATATGAGAAAGGATATAATTAATAATTATACCATAAGAAATATCCTTAAAGATACTAAAGAAATTTTTTTGAAGGAGTTTAATAAATGTAATTAATTATTCACACCCCGAGAAAGGGTAATAAATGTGTGGATTATCTTGCCAAATTGGGGGCTAAAGGTAGTAATTCTAAAGTGTGTGAGAGGGGACATGATATCACCAATGCTATTAATCTCATTAAGAACATTAAGTACTGATGTGCTAGTGGCTATTTTCCCTCATTAGGATGTCATCCTTGTAATTATGGTTAACATGACCCTTCCCCCGTGTAGGATATATGGCGGGATTTATATTAATTTTGCTCTTACAATTCATTTTGGCCATTGTTTCTTCCATTTTCAATATTGGTTGACTAAACCATGGGAGGTGGTCTCTTAAGAACCGAGCACATGAGCTATGGTGCCCTGAAGGAGACCCCCTCCTTGTGGCACATTATGAAAATTGGGGGGTTAGGAATTTCATCTCAAAAATCACAAGGTCTAATCCTTATCTTGCATTGGAATTTGTTCGGGCATGGAACAATGGTAGCATAGTGATTCACAACATGAAAATTTAGGTTTTGGAGGATTCTATAGTGTAGACAATTGGAATGGAGATGGAGGTCTTAAAGATATTCAAAGACTGCACCAGACACAAGCATGAAATTGAGACTATCTTCTACGGTAAAGAAATGGTTTGCCTATTGGTAGACAATATAGCTAGATTCTACATCCCTGATATTTAGAATATGGTCTACCTCCACCTTATGAGGTACATTACTCTTGAAGTGAATTATAGACAGATATTTTCTCACCATCTCACTATTCTTAATATGTTTAGGAATAAGATTGCTATGAGCCTTCCCTTTTTATTTTTTATGTTGCTCTCTGTGTCGGTGAATGATTTTCAACAGGGAAAGATTGATACCTCGATAAACCATGGACTAATTATTTTTCTTTTTAAGAATGGTAAACTGGTGGTGGCAAAGGAATTAGATCCCAAATCCGTGGATTCAGATGAAAATTGTACTCTTACAAACCATATGAACAAATTGAGGAGAAAGAAGAGTAAGGAACCTCAGGGGAATGAAAATATTGGTACTGGAGCTACAGGTTCTCTGATTGATACAAAAGAGGAGTCGTTTAAATGGAAAGAGAGAGAGCGAGAGAGGAGATGGGTTTGAATGTGGCTTTTGATAAAATTAATCTCATGGTGAGTCATGTGGAAATGGATATGGAGGCCTTAGGAGAAGTTGGAATGGATATGGGAAAAAGTGTCATGCATTGCATCGATGCCTCTAAGAAAATTTAAATCACCCAAAACTCTATTAGGCCCGATATGGTAGAGATCAAAAGTTTGGTTTTGGAGTTGCAAGGGCATGTGGTAAAGCTGGAGCATGGACACAAATTTTGTAGGTATAATCTCCACCTTAGTAGTTGAGATGAGGAATAACAGGTTAAAGACCACATCCCTATCATGAGAAAGTAGGATGATAATATGAAAGGACATGAAGAGTGTCAACTAGAGGAGTAAAAAATGTTTGAAGACTCACTAGTTCGTTGGCTCTAGGAGATTTTGTTTGACTGTTTATGGAGTTATCATTTGGGATGTTTTCCCTTCCATGTTTTATGATTTTTCCTTGTATTGATCTATTTTACTGTAGTTTGGGATAAGTTCTTTTAGCCATTTTTGTCCTATTTATTTTTTGTTCACTCTTGGTGATGCTCATGATGCATTCAATTGTAAGGTTTTTGAGTGCCTTAATCCCATTATAAAATAGGAAATCATTATGTTCACGTATATTTAATAAACCTAGTCAATAGTAATTTTTAATGACATTTTAAATTAAATAAGACATATCATTAAGTTCATGCCTCATGGATGGGAGATGTGCTAGTTGTGTGATTGTTTCCTTATAATTATGATTTTTATTAAATAGAATAAATCAATGTTGCAACAAGCCCTCATATTTTTCAAATCAATACTAACTAGAAAATAAAGAAAAATATAAATAAGTTTCATAGTGTAAAAAATTATTTAAATAAATTACAAAACTTAGAAATTTGAAAATTTAATAGAATTTTTATATTTTGAGTGGTGGATTGAGGAGAAATTTTAAGTAAGATGTTTTGAGCTTACCGCCTGCTAAGGTAACCTAATACTTCCACAATATAAAATTTTGAGCTTATGGATCACTAGAATTTTAAAAGTTAAAAAATATTATTTTTAGCTTAGCATCTGCTAGCTTGTGTGACACCATATTTATTGGATATTATCAATCGATAGGAATTAACAAAATAAAGTAAGATATTGTCATCATAGAGTCTGCTAGGTTATGCCATAACAACATATTTTGATGTACAAAAAATATGTCCATATTTTTGTATAAGGGTTAATATGGGGGTTTTGAAAGAACCCACATCCTTTTACAAAGAGGTCCGTAAGGCATAATATGACATTAAAGCATAGAGGAGAGAAATCCCGTAGGCAACAAAAGACAAAAATCCACATAGCCACGATGCAAACAGAGCAAATTTACATTTTTTGAAAAGTTTTTAGGATAGTTGTTGCTTCCATAGTAGCAACATCTTAAATTTTCCTTTTTCCTCCAATTATCCTTTCACAAATTTTTATTCATTTTTTTTTCCTCCAAAATCTGTTTGGTTATCTTACTCTTGCATTACCATATTTTTTCGCAAATAGGTCATTATAATCCAACACCAACACATTCAATGGAAACTCCTTCTTAACATGAATACCTTCTAAAATATTGTCATTGATAATTTCAACGATGTCATAGCCATTGAATTTTGTTGAATATGCGCAGCAGAGGACTATTTACAAACAACAATAAGGCCAACAAAATAATATCAATTTTATAAAATACATCTTCTCTTTTATTCCTGCGCACCACCATGTCCATAAATCGATTCCGATATTCATTTTTTACTATGTAAATTGAGCCACCATCCATACCACTGGGCTTCTTTTTCAAGACTCAACAAAAAAAGTTCTTGGTAGGTGTTTTTGGTTTTTAAAATTTTTACAAATCTTCCTCTCATGTTATTACGTATTAAGCTGCGTCATTTCACTATTAAGATGTGCTGCATTTTTTCCTCTTTCATTTCTCTAACAAATGTTTACTATTTTATGAAATTATTTATTTGATAAACAAAAATACCTTCTACAAAATATTGAATAACATACTTGTTTCTGCTTAATTATCTACAAAGTCCGTACATGGATATAAGCTATAATCAACTATGGAAAATTTTACATGGATATAATCCCTAATTAATTTCGGAAAATTTTACATTAACATGATTTTGTAATTTTGGAGGGACTGAAGGTGAGAATTCATACCAATTTTTGGCACATAGAGGAAATCAAAAAAATTCTAGAACTCGAGCACAAACGTTTCGATGCTTGCGATGATGAGAATTTTCTATTGATGAATAAGCTTACGCAATGACAAAGAGAATATAAAGGAAAATGTTAAAAGTATAAACTCAAAAACTATCTACATTAGTGATATGTTAACAAATCCAACCACCAATTTCGTTAGCACGTGAATTTAAGAGGGCACACATATGATTTTACATTACTTTTCATTAAATGGTTGATAAATGGATGATAACAGTTACATGCTCCAAAAGGCACACATATTTTGAATGGCACATGTAATTTTAAATGGATAATTTTTCATAGCTCGAATTAATGGCTAATAAATGTTGAGGCAAATGAAAAAATTAATTAGCATTTTGCCTTACAAAATGGTTATCATTAATACTGCAAATACTTGCAAACATTTTTAATAAAATACTTGTAAATCTTTGTAATTAACGTCACACTTGAATTGCATATTTAATATTTAAATGTCAATTAATAATATAGATTTATATATAAATTACAAAAATTATCAAAATTTACATCAATATATATTAAAAATAATGAAATTTATACAAAACAATTGTTATAAATAAACATTGTTTTGTATTTTTAAAGGGTAGTGTTGACAAATTACTGTTACCCAAAAATTGTTTGATAGGTGAGTTATCGCACTTAGTTGTGAAAATCAAGACTCGCACTTGGACATGAGACTACTCACACTTAGACATGCGACCAATCGTACTTGTAAGTGAGATCACTTGTGCTTACACACTACTTACAAAATTTATAAATGAAAATTCCAGATTTATTTAACTATGCTTAATATATACAAATAAATTATTTATATAAATATTGGCGGCCACCTTTTAAAAGTTTGAGTCACACATGCTAGTTCTATAAAATATTTACAAATATGTTACGTCAAAAATCACAAAAAGCGTCTAAACAACCATCAAATTTAACACCATTCAAGGAAGTTCAGGGAAGGGATTTTATACATCAACGTTTATTGATTTGAATAAGGTATGCATGAATAGTCATATATGTATGAAGATATTAAGATTAATATGTTGCATAATTGACAACAATCACTTACACACTATCTCAAAGTTAGCGGCCACTTGGAATATGTAAGTTAGCGGTTGCTTGACATATGTAAGTTATTTGTCACTTGGCATATGTAAGTTAGTGGCCGCTTGGCAAAAGTAAGTTAGCAGACGTTTGGCTTATGTAAGTTTGCAACTGCTTGGGTTATGTAAGTTATCAACCACTTGGGTTATATAAGATAACAACCGCTAGGATTATGTAAGTGGGTGGTCAGCAAGATTAGGTGGTGAAAGTGGAATCCAATAATAGTGAAACTAGAGTTCAATAATAGGGAAATTTGAATCCAATATTAGCAAAATTGGAATCCAATAATAGAGAAACTGGAACTCGAATAAGTTCGATAATGACAATATTGGAATATGATATTTCTACTAATGGAATCAAATATTGCTAATAATGGAATCTAGTATATCCAAAAATGGAATCCAATATAAGAAAAAATGGTGATGGGTTTATTCCAATACTTTAAATATCAGAGTCTCAATTCACCAGAATATGTCCCAATTTAGTTAAATAAACGTTGGTAGATAACCTAGATATTAACCACACAGAAGGTGTGTGAGATGTGATGGACATTGTAGATGAGAAGGCCCATGGATACCATGCACCCATGAAAAATGAAAAAGGTTAGCATATAAACAAAGGATGCACCTAAAGAGGTCATTATTGGTGATTATTGGTCAGAGAAGTAGGTAGAAAAGGTCATTGAGATTTTGTGCAACTTCCAATATTTGTTCCCATGAGGTTACCATGAGTTGAAAGGTGTGCACCCTTCATTAGGATAAATGAAGATTAAGTTGAAGGAAGGTGTGAACCCGGTTCAGAAGAGGAATTATAGGATGAACCCAAAACTATGCGAGAAGGTGAAGGAATAAATAGATATAATGCTCAAATCAAAAATTATTGAGCCAATTTAAGAGTCTGATTGGGTTAGCCCTATGGTCATAAGAATAAAGAAGGATGGAAGGATCAGGATCTATGTAGACTACAAATATCTTAATGTCGAATGCGTTATAGATCCTTTTCCCACCCCATTCACTGAAAATATCCTTATAAGAGTCCCAGGGTGGAAGATCTATTAGTTTATAGATATATTTTCAGGCTATCATCAAGTCTGCATTACACAAGAAAACGAGGAAAATACCACTTTTACCACTAAATGGGGAAGATTTGCATATATCGTTATGCCATTTGGATTAAAGAATGTGCATGTTGTATTGTCACACATTGTTATACATGATTTCCATGACTTCACTCACAAATTCTTGTATATTTATCTTGATGATTGGATTATTTATGGATTAGTTAAAGATCATTGTGAAAATGTAAGGCTCATGTTTGCGAGATGTAGGTAGTTGAACATCTCTTTAAATATTAAGAAGTTTATCTTTGCTACACCTTTTGGAACTCTACTTGGGCGTATAATTTGCAAGGAAGGATTATTGGTAGACCCAACAAAGATAGTTCTGATCTTAGGTTTAGAGAATCCTACCAATCAAAGTGAAGTACACAAATTTTTGGGGCATACTGGTTGTTATAGGAATTTTATCAAAGGATATTCAAATATTTTTATGCCCCTGGAGGAATTTCTCAAGAATAAAGTAAAATTCCATTGGGGTGACACACAACAACATGCATTTGACACATTGAAGGAGAAGCTTGCCACTGTACTAATTTTGTGCTTTCCTTTATGCGAAAAAACCTTTCATGCCCATCTTAATGCTTGTGGGATGGCCATTTGTGTATTCTTAGCACAACATAGAGAATGTAATGTGGATCATCCCATATGCTTTGAAAGAAGAAAATTGACACCACCAAGAGCGAGACACTATCTATGATCTACGTGTTTCATATGTTTCACCAATTCTTATTAGATAATTCATTTATATTTTATATAGATCACATGGCATTGAAATATTTGGCCAATAATGTTGGTTTGTAAGGGTACATATTCTATCAGATACTTCTCTTTTAGGATTTTTATTTCATAGTTGTTGTAAAACCAAGAAAGAGAAAGTCAGGGCTTGATCATCTATCAAGAATAAATTCTAGTAAGAACACAAATCTTGATTTGTATTTTTTTAGGTTGAACCACACGCCTGTAGATTTGGAAGACATAGCATCATTTTTCACACTAGGTTGGCTCCTGAAGGAATGAAGGAATTAGAGAAAAAGTAGATTGTTATACGTGCAGTGCCTTACTAGCTGATTGGTGGTGACTTATACAAAATGGGTAGAGATAAAATATTGTACTAATGTGTACTTGAACATGAGAAAAAATCCATTATGGAGGAGGCTCATGGAGCTATTTTAGGAGGAGATTCTGTATCAGATGCAACTATGTGCAAGATCCTTATAGATGGCCTTTGCTAGGAGACATTTTACAAAGACACTAAGTCATTTGTGAAGGTGTGTGATCATTGTCAAATAATTGGCAATCCTAGAAGTAGGGATGAGATGCCCCTACAACCCATAGTAAGTGTGAAACCTTTTTGAAGTTGGCCATTGAATGTTTAGGACCTATTGCACCACCCACATGTAGGAATGGAGTGGGCTACATTATTACATGTACAAATTTTTTGACAAGGTGGACCGATGCCACACCTACAAAGGACTTCACTACAGCCATAGTAGCAAGGTTCCTATGGGAAAAAATTATTAGCATGTATGGTTTACCATTAAGATTGAATAATGATAGAGGAACTCATTTCTTAAATGAGACAATCAAAATTATATTAGTAGAATTTATGGTGGCACACCATAAAAAAACCCCTTATCACCCTCAATCTAATGGCATTGCAAAATATTTCAAAAATATTTTGGGTCATAATATTATGAATTACAGTCTTCAAGAATTTACAGTCCTTAGATGGTAGAATGGGGAATGCTAAAAGTAGCAATGACTGCATATTGTCTTCCCTCAAAAGCATTTATAATTTCATTGAACAACATGTTCATAGTGTCTGCAGTTTAAGTGGGGTTAATGAGGACATTTGGGGCCCTAAAGAGAAAAGGGATATTGCAATTGCTCAGGCGGATATGAAAGACTCCTCTCAGGCCACTGCCATTACCTTCTTCATGTCACTGCAGGCTATCAAGACCAAGATTGACAGGGCTATCAAGTAACGAGTTGCTGTGATGCTATTTTTTGGCTGCGAAGTTGCTATTATCTGGCGGTTCTAGCGCTACTTTTTGGTGGAGTTCTATATGTTGTTTCTCTTTTGGTTGCTTTTTGATCTTTTCTGCTTCTTTTTGGATCATTGTACATTTGGATCCTTTCTTCACTTGTATTGTCATATTTGGCTATTGAGCCTTCTTTGGTTGGTAGTTTTTCCCTTCTCTGGATTGATTCTCTCTCCTTTACTATCTGGCTTTTGAGCCCTTTTGTATACAGGGTATAGTCCCTTCAAAACTATTTTCCCTTAATAAAAAAAAAATATTATGAATATTTGTGATGTTGGAAGAAAGGATTGGGATGATAAAGTGTTATTTGTACTTTGGGCTTATAGAAAAAATTACAAAAGGTTGAACAAGTCGACACCCTTTCAGTTAGTATTTGGTAAGAGGTAGTACTTCCAGTGGAATTCTTGTTACCATCCCTATGTATTGTGTAGGTAGGTGGATTAATAGATGAAAATTCCATGGAAGAGTGCTTTGAAAAACTAATGCAATTAGATGAGTGATGTGTAATTACATGTTAGATCCAGAAGAGTGAGAAGGTAATATAGAAGCCATGGCATGATAGGCCCATTATGAACAAGACATTTGTTGTTTGCAAGATGGTCCTTCTCTATGACTCCATGTTTCCACACCACCTAGGTAAGTTGAAGGTGCATTGGTTGGGACATTTTGTAGTAACCAAGATACTTGAATCAGGTGCATGTCAATTGTAATTGGATGGCACTATGTTACCCAATTACTTCAATGGGAGTATGTTGAAGCCCTACTATAAATAAGCTTCTTGGTTTTTGTAACAAGGAAGCAATGCCACTTATATTAGGTTTCCCTTTCATGTTTTGTTTTTGCTTTCTATTTTTTTGTGTTTTTATTTTTTTATTTTTAATTAGAACACTTCCATGTAGGAAGCTGACTACTATATATTGAGTTCATGCACAGAGGACCTGCAGTCTCTTATTGCCTTTAACTTCTCTTAAAACCCTAAGTAATCCGGCCTATCACCCAATGTGATTAGGAGCTCATCCAAGGTGTGCACAGGTGTCAAGCCCCTACTTTATATGATATTTTCAAGAATTTTTATCACTATGAGAGGAACAATGCTCAGATATGAATGAATGTACTCAAATATAGAAAACAAATAAACTAGATCTAAGCATTAATGTACCATAAGACAAATGAGAACATCACAACCACAAGGAGGAATTAGATTTAAACCATAAGTATTATCAAGAACACAAGCATTGGGATCCATAAGGATAAAATAAGATACACAAATATCCATAACACATATGTTTAGAATCACTCCATTATAATAATTTATCACATTACAGTAGCCAATAATACATTAAGGATTCCATGGATGGAGATAATACAACAGCAGAGCCTCAACATTCTCTCGATGATAGCTTCATTACAAAGCTTAAAATCACCTATCACACATACACTCCATCCTCTACACATACACACTCTTCTCTTTCTGAATATCATGCAAAACCATAGAAATAAAAGAATGGAAATGAATCTCCTCTAAAGGCTCATCATTACAAGAAAATCCTTGAAGGAATATTTTATGATCACCTAACCACTACCCAAGAATATGTCAAATGTCATCACGTTTTTCCCTAATCGAGTATCCTCAGCATGAAAATGTCATCTAGTCCCAAACAAACTAGGCTTCTTATCCTGTTATGATAACCGTGATGATGCCATGGAATATGCTTTTCTTGAGCTGTAAGACTCTATATCTTAACATTATCCATAAATGTATCTAGTCACGTTTCCATTCATTCCCCTAATGTGAATTTACTCATAGTCTAAAAATGAATAAGTCCCAAATCCATCCTTCTTGGGCATGAGTCTTCACGCATCCCAAAAAGTTGCTTCCACACGTACCTTCGCACCTTTTCCATGTGCACCACAACCCTTCGCACCTTGGGTACTTGGTAATTTTAGGGGCTCTACGTCACCCCACACTAATGTGATTTCCACCTATAGATATCCCTTGTGCTGCTTCAAACAAAAATTTAATGACCAAAATTCTACATGAATCTGCTAAGGCTAGAAGGGACATCTAGGCCGCTACCACCTATACGACCAACTGAATTAACTCAGGGAATTCTTCTTCTATGTATCCCTTCACCTTCTCACATGCCTCCAACTCTTTTAATTATTTTCCTTGTACTTCCCTTGTGATGCTGGGTACTTAATCCGGTGTGATTTATTCTTTATTCTCCTTAAACTCCTAGATCACCACTTCCAGCTCCACTCAAAGACCCTTGAACTTATCCATGCATTCAATGATGGAAACCTAAAGTTCACCAATCTAGAACTCTATATTTTTGTGCCAGGTATTTATTTTATCCTTCTATGCAGTAGTGTAAATGATTAACTATGTGCACTCAAACTTGTTAGTAGGGATTTTCTCCTGTAATGCCTTGAGAGCAGCCTCTTCCTCAGCTACCCGTGTATCGATTATGGGCTCGCACTTCCTGTAGTTGTCAAAAACCCTGTTTTCTAAGATTCATGCCTTCTTGAGCTGGTTGATAAGATCTTATAACTCCGAAAGCATAGCCTCAATTGGGATTTTTTTATTCTCCTTCTCCTTGGCGAGGTCCACAGCTATCATCCCCATTTCATCCTTGATGTTGGTCAGCCACATCCCCATAAGGTCTTCTAAATATTCCATCTCGTCACCATAATATGTCCTGGCCTAGCTCACCAATGCCAGAAATTGTCCCAAAATGACTTTTTATGAGGGAACCAACTCGATTATAGGCCTCCTTGGTTTGCACCTACTCATCCTTTAGTCTTTGGCGCAATCTCTCTATCTTCTTGTTTTTTTCCTTCTTCGCTGCAACTAACGTTTGAATAGTGGCCCCTACATCCAAGTTGTGTCACACCACCTCCAAGGACATCTTATGTAGAGCATTGCAAGATTTCTCATATGTGAGGTGGCTAGGATCCACCACTTGGTATGTCTCTCCTCCCTTCTTCTTCAGGTGAATGGTCTCAATTGTGTGATTGTTGACCTCAAATTTTGGCTCTTTTGTGTGGTAGTGCGGGTTCCAACTTATCATCTTCCTCATTTTAGGAATGACCCCTTATTTATCTAAGATATCCCATGTATGTAGTTTTTCTAGGGGGAGGGTGGCCTGAATCCTTGCATGCAATACCTTTGTGGTGTCAACCAAAAGTTTCATATGGTGAGACATGGGTGTCAACTTTTTCCTTGTTACCTTGCACTTTGAACGTTGCTTCTTTGATCCTAGA
Source organism: Taxus chinensis (assembly GCA_019776745.2). Taxonomy (NCBI): domain Eukaryota; kingdom Viridiplantae; phylum Streptophyta; class Pinopsida; order Cupressales; family Taxaceae; genus Taxus; species Taxus chinensis. The sequence continues at coordinate 27,582,477 of CM034149.1, read as the reverse complement.
GTGAACCCCTTATCCTCCATTATGAGAAAGGATACTCTCTTACTTTTTTCCTCTGGATTGGTGGGCCATGTAGGAGAAGAATCTCGTGTTGGTTTATTCTCAATTTCTTCCACAAAATGAGCTTTCTCCTTGGCACACACATCAACTGGTGCCTTAGTGTCTTCCTTAGCTCTTCTTTTCTCATCTGCTTCAAGCTCAGCCTCAAGTTATTCCTTGAAGGTCACGTTACCTTCCTTCGAGCCTATTTCCATTGCTGAACTGGAAATCTTGTTCACCTTGTGTTTCTTCTATTTTGTCTCTTCTCCGTTAGTTAACTCTCCTCCCTCGCGCCCTACTTTGGTGTCCTCAACATTTTTTAGCTGTGAATAACTTGTGTCCCCACTACTACCTCAGTGCATATAGTATTTCTACTTCTAGGAGGTGTCTAACTTCTCCTCACTTTCTTCTTCTTCCAGTACTACCTCATTGTCTTCCTGAACCACTTTCATAGGTGGGATCAAAACTTCTCGTGGCTTTAGGAAGGGGAATCTCTAACATCCTTCTCAACTCCTCCCTATGTCTTGGGGAACAACTACATGAATACCTTGTGGATGTATCCCTTGATGGTAACATTAATCTGCAGGTGTAGATCTAAAAATTCAGGCTTCAAGGTCTTCAAATATGTTATTCTTGAGTTGTATCTGTAGGTCACGTGTAGGGTGTGAACATCCATGTCCAACTTATCTACATTAAAGGTCAATAGTTGTGCATCCTTCAACTAGTTAATGGAACACTTCAGGTACTTATCAGTGAATGTAAATGGGAGTTTACACCATGACCCTTTCTCTCCTTTGGCCATCACAAACTGTGCCAGACTAAAATGTCACATTATTGTAAACTGAACTTGGTCCCTAATGATATTTGGTAGCTTGTGCAGGATACACCATTCATTTTAAAAAGCTATGCACAGTATCTCATTCCATTTGTTCATCTATTCCTTATACACATTATATATACTCCCATCACAAGTGAATTATTCGAACTATAGTATAGTAGATAGTGCACCAGTGGGTTAACCCACATGTTATCATCTGGTCCATCTGGGATACCAAGTTCCCATAATATAATTATTAATAGAATGGACCCCCAAGTTATATTTTCTCCTAAGTCATTCTGCACTCATGCCTCCTCAATGATACTATCCATGATTAATTGTGTAAAATTATAATGTGCTCGCTTCAACACCCTGTATGCAACGTAGAGGAACCTATTGTTTATGTCCTTCCACCTCTCATATGTAGCCAAATTACAAATAATGAGTCAAGAAGTGAATCTCAATGCTGGGTCTAGTAGATCCATAACAACTTGTGCCCTTTCCCCATTCTCATAGTTTAATTGTTTGGCTATCTCTTCTACATGTGCAGTGACACTTAAATCGAGGGACATGTATTTAAATTTTTTTTACAAGCCTGTTATCCTATGGAATAAATTTCCTGTGAATCTCATCCTTATTCCCACAAAGTATAAAAATTCTTCATGCACTCATGACATCAACCATATGAACAATGGTGTCAGTTTAGCAAAAAACAACAGCTCCCAAAGCTACAAGACCTAATCTACCCTAGGGTTTCCTTGTTCCTCCAACCTTGGTAGCTCCTTGTAGAGATCCACCCACATTAAATAATCATAGCTAATGCCTCTATGGTTAAATTCAGTAATTTTACATCTGTATAACTTCAAGCTCCACTTCTCTACCTTAATAACCCTCAGGGGATACTGCTTCCGAATAGACTCCCACTGGTTCTTCCTTTTCCACCACTGGTCTCCTTATATGAGATTTCTTGGGTGCCATATCCTTGTTCTATCATTCTTTCATGCCCTAGGTGCTTCCAAATTTTCCTTTGTTTACCTAACTTGATGACCTCCACACTTCTTTGTCACTTAACCCCCTCCTACTCTATTATCTTCTTCCTTGCTTACTATTCTACAAGATTATGCCACATCTTGCACATTTTTACTGGTTCGTGATAAGTACCTTGCTCCTTTTCACAAAACTCTCTTCACACTTCAAGTCGGGAGCACAAAAATTCACTAAGGAAATGTATTTGAAATGACTAGCTTAACCCTCTATTTATAATTTTTTAACACCTTAAAGTTCTTCTTACCACGTGTCTTAACATCTCTTTTTAATAAATAAATTTATTTCACTTAAAAAAAATTTCATGACCCCCCTTCGTACATCACATTTATAAACTTTTGGTGCTCCAATACTACTTCACTACCATATATATCCTTTGCGCGTGTCACCATGTCAAAGTACATAACCTCTACGTTGTTCACCAAGTAGTTCCCCATGGTGTCTCCTTCCTCTTGTTATACTGCACGATCATTGTTTCTATTTTTTGTGGTCTTTAAACTTTTCTCAACACACATTTATAAATAAAAAATTCAAACACCTTATACACCATACCACTCATTCTTCTACCTTTGGGCTAATTGTTCAGAATGTGTATCCTAACAATCCATCTTCTCAAAGAATTTCTCAACCATATAAAAACATATCTGCCAATCCATCCACTCCACACTAAATATATGCACAATCCTCTACCCATGGAATCACTTACAATGTAATTAGCTATTGGTGCACTAACACGCAACATAACACCTAAAAGAGAAAACAAAACAAAATGATGACAAAAGGAAACACAAAAAAGGGAAATGCACTAAGGGACACCTAAACTAATTGGAAATACTACCTTACTTACAAACACACAAAAGATTTATTTATAATAGGGCTTTAACCTACTCCCATTGAAATAACTTGACAACCATTTCCCATCCAATGCTTGTAACTGACACGTGCCTGAATCTAGTATGAAGGATGTAATATATGGTGCCAACCAATGGACTTTGAGCTTCCCAGGATGGCACAAAAACCTAAAATCATAAAATAAAAACATTTTCCCAACCTCAAATTACTTATTATTAATGTGACAATCATGTCATACCTTTTATCATTCCTTATAAGCCCTTTGACACCATCTAGAAAGGGATATTCATTCATCCAACTACATTAACTTATCAATGCACTCTTGCAATGCCTATTTGTCGGCCAATCCTACTGTGCACACAATACGTAGAGAGGGTAACATGAACTCTACGAGAAAAATAGCTTCTGTGCTAAACACCAATTGAAATGGTATGGCTCTATTTAATATTTTATAAGTTGTTTTATATTCCCATAGCATGGCTGAGATTTTGTGATCCTAGTCCTATTTCCCAACATTACAAATCTTGGTGAACATGTGACTCAAAATTTTGTCAAAGGCTTATGTTGTCCCATTAGCTTGTGGGTGGTAATGGGTAGTCTTTTGATGGGCCACCATGAATTTTTCCAATATAATCTTAATTGTTTCATTTAGGAAATGTGTACCCCTATCACTCTTTAAACTTAGTGGGCACCCATATATGCTAATGATGTTTTTCCATAAAATCTAGCTGCCATGGCTACCTTGTAATCCCTCATAGGAGCTTCCTCTTCCCAACGTTTTATATAATTAGTACAAGTAATGATATAACACAAACCCATCCTTTGTGTGGCAGGTGAAATAGAGCCTATGAAATTGATTTCCCATTTCTCGAATGGTTCAACAATAGCTATTTGTCTCAATGGCATTTCATCCCTTTTTCCTGGCTTACCAAGGCATTGGAAATGATCACAAGCCTTGCAATATTCAACATAATCTTGGTAAATGGTTTCCCACCAAATTCCTACCAATAATATTTTTTGCACGATGGAATTTCCTACATAGTGTCCTCCTACAATCCCACCATGTGCTTCCTCCATGATTGCAATGTGCTCATGCTCTAGTACACATTGACAAAAGAACTCATCCTAACCTAACTTTTACTGGTCTCCACTAATTAACATATAAGGTGTGACACATACAAATAACTATTTCATCTCCAAGGCATTCATCCCTTCTGGCACCACACCCGCTCTAAAGAACACAACGATATCTTCCAAATCAGAGGGTTTACACTACAATCTAAATAATTGTTCATCTAGCATTATATCCTCAATGCTCTACATGTCCTCTCCTGATTCAATCCTTGATAAATGGTCAGGCCCTATATTACTCTTACTCGGTTTTACAAAAATGTAAACTTAAAATATTGAAACAATAGGACCCACCTACATATGCGCCCTTGGAAGACGTGTTTTTTCACTAAGTATATTAATGTTAGGGGGTCCGTATAAAAGATAAAAGGTGTTGCTAGCAAATATTACCTAAATTTGTGCAACACGTAGATCATCAACAATGCCCCGTGCTCTATGGTATTATAATTATTTTTTGTTGGGGTTAGCTTCTTACTAGCAAAGCACAAGGGATGGTTAATAGGTCCCTCCCTAGGTTGTGCTAAGAATTCTCCAATTTCCATCTTAGATGCATCAACATGCACGTGAAAATGATTATCCCAAGAGGGAAATCATAATATGGGTGTAATAAAGAGTCTATTATTGAGAGTGTCAAAGGCTTTTTGTTGTGCCTCTCCCCAATAGAACCTATTCTTGTGTTTTAGCAACTCCTCCAATGATGTGGAAATATTTGTATAGCCCTTGATGAAATTCCTATAATACCTTATATGTCCAAGGAATCTACACACTATGCTCTGGCTGGTAGGCTCTCCCAATCCCAAGATAACTACAACTTTGGTAGGATCCACTAGAAAGACTTCTTTACATATGATATGTCCCAATAGGTTGCCAAATGGAGTAGTGAAAACACATTTCTTAATGTTAAGATATATACTCAACTACCAACATCTCTCAAACCTTAACCTCATATTGTCATAATGGTCCTTTACTAGTCCATAAACCATCCAATCATCTAGGTAGACTTGAAGAAACTTATGGATGAAGTCCTAAAACACCTGAACCATGATGCGTGAAAACAAAGCAGGTGTGTTCTTTAGTCTAAAATGCATTAGCATATAGGAACAGCTTCCCCATTCAGTGCTGAAAGTTGTCTTCTCTTGGTCTTCCTTTGCAATTCTAACCTGATGATACCTCAAAAATCCATCTATAAATGAATAGATCTCACACCCGGCTACTCCTTCTAGGATCTCCTTAGTGAATGGGGTTGGGAAAGGATCAATGACAAACACCACATTAAAATCCCTGTAGTCAACTCAAATCCTTATCCTCCCATTCTTCTTAATGTTGATGACCATAAGATTTATCCAATTTGATTCCTTAACAACCTCAATGATGCCTAATGCGATCATCTTTTCAATATCCTCCTTGAAATTGATGCGTAGATTTAGATTCATATGATAAGGTCTCTTATTAAATAGATGCACACCCTCCTTCATTTTGATTTGCATATCTCCTAAAGAGTGGTGAAATCCCTTGAGTTTGTGGTACCTACATGGGAATAAGTCTTGGAATTTGTGCAACAGATCAATAAGCTTTGAAACCTCCCTTTCTAACTAGTAATCCCCAATAGTAGGTTCCTTAGGTTCCACCCTCAAGACAATGTTATCCTTCTTATTTTTTAGGGGTTTTTCCTTAGTGTGTGCTTCCTCATCAACACTATCCATAACCTCGTGCATACCCACAATATGGTGAATATCCAATTTCTCCACCTCTTCACCATCTATAATGTAGACCAACTTTCCATTCTCTTTTTCCATGTAGACGTGCTCAAGTTATACCTCCTATAATTCTTCCTCATTGAAATGCACCTCTAGAACAGGTTTACTGAACAACTCTAGTACTCTTTCCTCTGCCATGCCACTATCTCCAATACTTAGTATCTTAACAACATGCAATGCCTCATTCACCAATGGCTTAGTACTCCAATACTCAAAAGTTTGAATGATATTGACCATCCATTCTTGATAGTTTTCATTTTAATGGTGTAAATTTGAATGAATGTACCACACATGCATGCATCCTTATAAGGTAGAGTAAAGATTATGCACCCATAGTGATGGAGACAAGGATTTCACACCTTCCATCTAGGTGTTCTCACATTCCTAGATGTGAAATGAGGTGGGTTACTTCCCATGCTAGTCTTGTATAGCAGTAGGTGCACTACTTCGTAGAAACCTAACAGAGAACATGATTCTCACTGTAGACACCAAATTTGGGTCACACTCTCTCTTTACCCCACATGTATATTAATTTAATTACCTATGATTAAATTAATGCCAATTCTCACAATATTCATTAATAAATACCTTAATTAAATTAATTTCCACCTCACCTAGACACCTCACCCCACGACATCACCTAAACACCTCATCATAGACATATTCTTAGCATGTTTCCTTTTAACTAAGACTCAATATCTACTTACCATAACTAACTGAGACTTAGCCCAGTCCTAACAATAAATGCATATTCTTCCTCTAGCCGCATGCAAACTTACATACGGGGAAAACACCATTTTGGATCCGTAACAATGGACAAAACTGGCCAAAAGATAGCCAAGATCTGTAATTTTAGCAAACCTAGGATTTACTACCTTAACCAACACCGGTCAACCCTAAACTGACATTGGTCACCCTAAATGATCATTGGTTACCATATATTCAATTTGGTAGCCTTGTTCCAAAGGTTGGAAGAATTATTTGAGTTTGGAGAAAAGAGATCTGCATGCAAGAACGCACCAGAGTACTCTTGCACATCCAAACATCTTGAACCAACAACAAGCACTGATTTGAAGGTCAAACATTCATGGTAACATATTGGGAAGCATGGCCGTGACACTAACCAATAGTTCCATAGATTAACCATGACCTCCATCTAACCACTAGGTCTACAAGTACAAGTAAGTACATTTGGCTCTGCATCTTTCCATACTTATTTAGATCAATTATTTTATCTTTGTTTGGGGGTCCTAGCCTCCTTTGCATCTCATCACCTCTCACCTTCCTATCAATCCCTCCACCTAACCACCTAAAACCTCTCAACCCTCCATACCCAACTCCAGACATCTCTAAGTATTCCCAACACTATTATTAACCTCACCATTCTATGTCTATTCTCTTTGCCATCATAGAGAATCATCAAAACCAAAATTTATCGAGTCTCTACTAGCCTGAACCTACTAACACTAGTTAACCTAAACCATCATTGGTATCCTCACAACTGGAATCAGTCATACTAGACTGACGTCAGTCTCTGTATCTAGTAAATATTCCTGTAAGAACAACCTCATAACATTCATCTAAACAATCCAAACCACTCAAAAATTGACCATGACCTACCCCAACCACCTTATTTACATGTCTAACTTCCAGATATGATCATAACATAGCCTATTAGATTATATTTTCTTATTGTACTTAAATGAGACACCTAAATCATATCAGCTACAATAGAATATTATTGGTTTACATTATTTCTTGCATTAAATTGTGTTAAACAGTGGATTAACAACCATCTAAGAAGTATCACACTTCCTGGATCTAGCATATGCTAAGCAGTCCACTGACATATATTGTTTAATATTTCTCTTATGGTCTTGTTTTGCATTCATAGGTATTTCCTCCTAGCAAAAATAAATTTCTTGCAATCAACATTGGATTTGGGGAATCAAAATGCACACACTTTACCTTCTGCCTTCATTCATAGGTATTCCTCCTCACCCTTACCATATCTATTTTTCTCAAACATATGTAACTTATCATTGAAATAATCACCTCGTGCCACTTTATAAGGTTATCCCAATGGGTCACCCACCAACATGATGTGGTCTCGCATAATGCATGGATAAACATACTTCTTATTTCAATTTCACATCTCATCACAGAGCCTCTGAACTACTTTCTGACTAACTCATATGTCCTGTGCACCCAATTTTCACATGCCACACTGTCACAAGATACAGGGGACACTTGAATCGAGGAGGTGTAGGCCATGGACCCACATCTGGTACAAGAAGGAGGTAAGACTTCTCTTTCTACCTCTTGGGATGATAAGATTCTAGGCTATAGAATGAAAGTTTTGAAAGAGCCGTTTGATTCAAATATTATGACTGTGGAAAAATTATGGGTTGTTAAGTATTGCTATCCTGGATGGGTTAGCAGAAAAAGATAGATCTCGGATGGAATATGCTCTGGTTGGAAAATTTTATGGCTCAAGACCAAATTTGGAATGGTTTTGGGAATGGTAAAAATGAAAGTGGAACCCAAAGGGATCAATGGAAATTGCTTCATATGTGAATTGGTTTTTTATCATTAATATTTCAAATTCAGAGGACTGTAAAAACATCATGGTTGGTGGTCCATGGTTTATGGGTAGATCAAGTCTTCTGATCCAAAAATGGATCCCAAGTTTTAATTCATTTAAGGAGAAACCTGATGAGATTCTTGTACGGGTTAAACTTCCCAGGTTACTAATGGATTTTTGGGAAGAAGAGATCTTAACAGCCATTGCAAATGCAATAGGATATTTGGTGGTGCTTGATCTGGTTACTAGGTCAAGAACAAGGTTAATGTATGTTCATTTTTATGTTTTTTTTCTTGTGGGTAATGTGTTGATAAAGGAAATATAACTTAAATCTAAGTTTAATGAATGGATTCAAAGGATAGAGTATGAAGCTTCTCCTTTATTATGCATGAAATGTAGGTGGATGGGACATGAGAAGAGGAATTGTAAGGGGGGTAAGAAAGGTAAGAAAACTGGGATAGAAAAAAAAAGGAACCAATAAGAGGAGAAGGCACCAATACACTACCTTTAAAATATTTGTCTTCAAACAATTTTCATATGCTACAAGTAGAGAAATTGGAGGAATTTAGTCAAGGAAATGTGGAACTTGAAACAATTTCTCATATTAAAGCTTGTAAGGGTATTGAAGGTGTGGATCAAGAGTTTGAAGGAATGGGGTCTCAAGACCAGAAGGTGGATTTGATCGTGGAATGTTTGGGAGTGAAGGAGCAACAACCTAGTCAAAAAGGTTTAGATTTGAGTTTTTTGGATATACCAAAATAGAATGAATCCTTCTTAAAGGATGAGGATGAGTTGGATTTGGTTGAGAAAGTTCCTTTCTCTCTAAACCTAGATAAGATTAAGGAGGTGCTGGAAGAAAAGAGGGTAAACACAAGAAGTGCTCAGAAGTAAGATAAAGTTAAAGAAAATTGTGGGAAATTTCCTGTAAGAAAAGGAAATATGTCAAATAGGGATAAAAGGGAGAAAATTGCGGCTAAATAAATTGATTCAGGAAGACATCGCTCCATTGAGGAGATCATTTCACCAAATAAATTGAGATGAAGGTTATTTCCTAGAATATGAGGGGTTTGAATAACCCTAATAAACAGAGTATTTTATCATCTTTCAGGAAAAGGAATAAGCCGGATATTTTATTGATTCAAGAAACTAAAATTTCTAGAGAAAAAATGAGTGAGGTATAAAATAGAGTTTGGTTTAGATCAGAGCTACAGAGTGTTTCTTCTGTGGGAGATTATGGGGGTTTGGTGACTTTTTGGAATCAGAATGATAGAGAGGGGAGGCTAATTTTCAAATCTCAGAATCATGTTGCTATTTTGTTTACTAAAAATCAAGATGGGTTGGAGTGGATTTGTTCAAATATTTATGCTCCCAATTTGAATGTTGAAAGAAGAAAACTTTGTGAGGATATTAGACAATTTCAAAGCCAATGTAAATAGGTGAATTGTTTAATTGGAGGTGATTTTAATACTCCTTTATGTATGGATGCTAAAAAGGGTGTTGTTGGTATTTACAATGATAGTATGGGGGACTTTTCTGACTTCATTGCCAAATGTAATTTAGAGGATGTGGATTTGAAAGGTTCTCTGTTCACGAGGTTGAATAGGAGATTGGGGGAAAATATTATTCAAATTAAATTGGATAGGTTTCTCATTAATTTATTTTGGTTACAACTTTTGGACATGTCCTCAGTGGCTTTACCAAGAATTGGATCTGATCATAATCCCATTTGTCTTCAAAGTGGTGTAAGTAGTGTTGTAAGAGGTAGGCCGTTTAGATTTTTTAAGATGTGGCTGCATCATCCTAGTATTGAGGAGGAAATTAGATCAAGTTGGCAAGTTGATGTTAAAGGTAAACCTATGTTCAGGCTTGTGGCAAAGTTAAAGAATGTTAAAACAAGATTGAAATTATAGAACAAAGAAACATTTAGGAATATCTTTTCTCAAAAAATGGAGATTAGTAAAGCGTTAGAGAAGTTGGAGGATGAAGTTTTTCGTAAAGGTTTTGATAAAGATTTGAGAGATTAGGAGAAATTTCTTTTGATAGAATATCATAATTTAGAAGCTAAAAAGGAGGCTTACTGGAAACAGAACTCTCGTGTTCTATGGTTAAATGAGGGTGACAAGAATATGAAGTTTTTCCATCTTACTACATCTATGAATAAGAGTAACGATACAATTTTGGAATAAGAAGATGATAGGGGAGTTAAAATAAAGAATCAGGGGGATATTTCACATGAATTTGTTAGCATTTTTTTATATCAAATTTTAGCTGTTGGAAGGGAACCTGATATGTGTAAGGAAAGTGATATTTCTAATCGTTTTCAACCTATTATCTTGCATCAGGATGATGTCAATTTGATCAAAATCCCATTTGCAGAGGAAATATCAAATGTTTTTTTTGACTTGGAAGGGGATAAATCACTAGGCCCAGATGGTTTTCCTACTCTGTTTTTCCAGTCTTTTGGGATATAATTCATGAAGACGTGGAAGAGGATATTCAATATTTATTCAGGTATGGTAATTGTTTGAAGAAAGTTAATACTACGTTTATTGCTCTTATTCCTAAGGTACCTAGGGCTGAAAAAGTGACTGACTTTAGACCTATTAGTCTATGTAATATGGTCTATAAGATAATAACTAAGATTATCTCTTTAAGAATTAAAGGTTTGTTAGATTATTTCATTTCCTCAAATTAGGGAGCTTTTGTGAAGGGTAGATAGATTTTGGATAGTGTGATAACTATTAATGAAGCTGTCCATTCAGTGGATGTTTCATAAAGGGAAACAATGATGCTCAAAATAGATATGAATAAAGCCTATGATCGGGTGTCTTGGAGATTTCTAAAAATAATTCTGGAAAAGTAGGGTTTTCATAATCATTTTATTGATTTAATAATGGAATTCATTTCTACTCCAAAGTACTCAATTTTGGTAAATGGGAAATATGAAGGTTTAATCTTGTCTGGAAGGGGGTTAAGGTAAGGGGATCCTATTTCTCCCTTTCTTTACATTATTGTTGCAGAGACTTTAGGTTGACTGTGTACTAACCATAAATTGAAAAATAAGTTGCATGGGATAGTATTTCTAATGGTCTTGATCCTATAACTTTATAACAATTTGTGGATGACACTTTCCTTTTGGGTAAAGCAACTCAAGTGAAAGTTGTAGTTTTTAAGGAGGTCTTACAGGATTTTGAGGATGTTACAGATCAGCTCATCAAATTTAGGAAAATCTTTGTTCTCTTATTTAATGTGGATGTTGAAATTCAAAACAGAATTCTGGCAGGTTTGGAGTGTCCTATTCAGGTGTTGCCATGCTCATACCTTGGAATTCCATTGTTCAAAGGAAGATGTAGTTATAAAGTTGGAACCCATTGATTATGAGATTTCATAAAAAATTGGCAACCTGGAACAAAACTTTGTTATCTTAGGCAGGTAAAATTCAATTACTTCAAAGTTGTCTTCAAAGTATGGTGGTGTATGTGATGTCCCTATTCAAAATGCCAGCTAAAATTAGATAGATTATAACTTAGATTATTACTCAGATTCAGTGAAGATTTTTATAGTTGGGAACAAAATCTAAAGATAGAATTCCATTGGTGGCTTGGGAAAAAGTTACTCTTGGAAAGTATGTTGGTGGGTTGGGATTAAAAGACATAAGTAGTATGAATGTAGCCCTTATGGAAAAAATTGGTTGACATTTGGAGCATGAATATGGATTATGGGTTAGAATTATTAAAGCTAAGTATTTACATTTTGATAAAGCCTCTTTTGTCTCTAATGTTACTATTCCTAATGGTTCCTTTTTTGGAATGGCTTTGGAAAATATAGAGATATTTTGTTCAAAGCTAGTAAATGGTCTATTGGAAATGACACAAAAATCATATTTTGGGAAGATTGGTGGTTAGCTGAGTATCCTTTAGTTCATCATGTTTACTGGAGAGAGGTGGCAGTGTTTTTTCAGTCAACCATGGGAGATCAGATTAGAGATTATTTGGAGAGATTAGATTAGGGATGAGGTTGGAAAGAATTGGATTGGGAAGGGAGGGAAGAAGAAGTTCAGGAGAGAATCATAAATTTAAATGCTAATCTAAGAGTATTACATATTAATGTTGTTCAGAAAGAGGATGAGTTGATATGGTCTCTGACAAAGGATGGTTGGTATTCAGTCAAAAATGGATATGGTATAGCTAGAAATTGTCTTGCTCCTCAACCATTTTCAAAAAAATTATAGGATAAGTATCTTACTTCGAAGATTAATTTGTTTCTATGGCATGTTGTCCAGAATAAAATTTTAACTATTGATAATTTACAAGTGAAATGAATGATGATCCCTAACTGGTGTGTTTTATGCAAAAATGACAGTGAATCAGTTCAACACCTCTTTCTTCATTGTCCATTTTCTAGAAGAGTTATGTTTCACATTTTGAATGTTTTTCAGATTTTGTGGGTCTTTCTAGAGACTTTTGATGATTGGTATAGGCAATGGCTAAGTCCCTTTGTTTATTTAAGTCTGCCTAAGGCCTAGATTTTTGTGGTGCCTCACTTTTTATGGGGGATTTTGTTGGAAAGGAAGGACCGGATTTTTAGGGATAAACAGAAAAACTCTCTAAGAGTGGGGAGTTGTATTTTAGGTGCTTTGAGAAATAATATTTATATCATCAAGTTTAAAGAGAAAACAGGTTTTCCTAGACATGAGCAGGAGAATATTCAAGCTTTAGGAATCACTAATTCTGTAAAACAAGTTCCTATGGTGAAGAATGGGGGTAGAAGTAGTGCTAAATGGGAAAAACCTACTGAAGGATGGATGAAATTGAATTTTGATGGAGATACAAAAGGAAGTACTGGTTTAGCTGCAGTTGGTGGTATTATCATAAATGAAGTGGGTGATTTGGTTTTAGCATATGCTGAACCTATTAGAAATAAGTCAAATAACTATGCTAAGGCTTATGGTCTGTTAATTGGGCTCTTTTGGGATAATTCTTTGCAAATTAAAAAAATTCAAGTGGAGGGATATTCCTTATATATTATTGATGTGATGAAAGGTCTCTCTAAGAATCATTTTAATATAGATTCCATTATAAGAGATGTGAAGAATATTCTTATAAATTTTGAAAATATTCTTTTTAATCATGTGTTTCAGGAGGCTAATATGTGTGCTCACACTTTGGCTAATATTGGTGGTCGAATTCATCATAGAAGGTGGTAGCGGGATGAGGTGGAGTTACCCCTGAGTACGAAGGTCGTGTTAAATGTAGAAATATAAATTAAAGTGTGTGAATAGGATTTGTGACATCTAGGAAATAAATTCACCATGGGTGGAAGTAATTGTCAAAATTGTTACAATGTTTGCTCTGGTTTAGAAGGGTTTTTAAAGGATCGGTTCAAGTTTTCTTATAGGTTTCTCTAAGTTTGTTTCAGTAGTTAGTTTGAGATGGGGGAGCTAGGGTTAGGATAGAGCCTTCCTCATTGCCAAGTTTGGAGAGGGATTTATTTCTCTGGGATCTATTTAAGGATGACAATATTTCATATTTTTTTCATAGGTTAAGGGGGGATGATAAAGTTATCTTGAGGGAATTAGCTTCAGCTTGGGATAATGGGTTTGTTTCTATGAGGGGTTTGAGTTTCTAGGTTTTTGAGGATTTCATTGGTAATGTGACCAAGATGGACTATGGGTGATGTAAAGTTTTCAAAGATAGGTCTCATCTTTAAGAGGAAGTACATATATTTCTGGAAAGCGATGAGAAGAACTGTTTCATAGAAGATGGTATTACTCAGAAATCTCTGCCAGGGAGGTGGGTTGAAGTCTGTTTCTACATTATGAAGTATATAACGTTGGATGGGAAGTACCAAAAGCTAAATTCTCAGCACTTGATGATCTTGAACCATTTTCACAGAGGTCATAGAATGAGTATTCCCTTTTACTTGTTTAATTCCCTACAATTTTTGGTAAAATATTTTAAAGACGAGAAGACGAAGGTCATCCTTCATCAAGGCCTAATTATTTTGTTGGTTAAGGCAGGAAGGCCAAATTTATAAACTAGAGGGGTCGGTATTCATTTAGAGAATGATTGGGAGGACCATATTTCTCTTGCCAATAGGATTAGGCTTAAGAAAATGAAGGAAAAAGCTATGTAGGAAGTGATTGTGGTGACTGCCTTACAAAAACTTGTTGGGGATGTTGATGAGAACATGCCTAAGGAGAGTCTGGTGGAAGGAAATATAATATTTAGCTTCTTTGCTAGTAAGATTGAGGCCCTTAAGGACATGTTTAGTCAGGTAAAATATCAGAATTGGAAATTACTATAGGGTTTGAAGAGGACAAATGGTGAGGTGAAATTTTTAGAGAACAGAGTTGAGACCCTCTCGGGGTTGATTGTTGGGGATAAAGGTAAAAAGAGGCAGCTGGATATCAGTTCTTTTGATGAGGAATATCTTCAGGGGGATGGTGTTGGTCCTACTTCATGAACTATGGAAAATTGTATATAAGGATTTGTTTCTGACTTTTTGTTGACCGGTGGTGTGGTCTCGTTGCTGTGGTTTTTTTGTTTCTATTGGGATTTCCTTGGGGATTTACCTTTTTGGATCTCGCTGGTTTTGTCCTATTTTTTTATGGATATTTTTGGTTCTTGTAGATCCTTAATGTATTATATTTTGTAATAGGCCCTTGGAGCCTTTTTCCTAATTATTATCTCTAAAAAAACATCTTGTAAGACACCAATGGGCATCACCTTTGTCTTTTTAGCTGTATACAACACATTTGAATAAGGATGTAATGGAGGTCTTCCCATTTGATTCCATGCATCCAAGGTGAGAACATTAACTTTTGCACCCATTTCAATCAGAATATTATTTAGAAGTCATCCATCAACAAATGCATTTAATGTAATCTCCTTATCATAGTCAATACTATGAGGAGGCAGATTAACATGTAAAACCTACCTATCTTGCCCTCCTCTGGCACTTTATACTTTTCCTCTCACCCACTCGTCTAATAGAGGGGTAATATTCTCTTGGTGAAACATCTTATATACTTCCCTAACTTCATCTATATCTTCCCGAGGGACTTCAACACTTTTCTTCCACTCCAACTTCCTTGATTTCTCCTTCAAGAACTCAATCTCCACTTGAAGAATCCTAATCACCTCCATGGTCTCTTGATAGAATTCCTTTTGATGCGTAGGGTCTAGATACTTCCCATGTATCACCTCTTGCTTTGTAACAAATGGAATCTATTTTGGTATCTCCCTAACACATGCAACCTCAGCCTGTGTCGTCACCAACATAGGTTTTAATTCAGATTCATGCACACCTATGGAATCCATTGTTAATTGATACAATTTACACTTACAATTCAAGAGCCCTTATCCTTTCGCTACTTCTGGCTCATATGCTCATATAACTCTAGGAACTCTTCATACTTGTGCTTCTTCCCACACTAAGAGCACTGTAGAAAATTGGGAAAATCCCACTTGTAATGTTCTATAGACCCATAGTTATAATAGGTTCAACAGGAAATTCACTTCTCCCCCCTCCGCGGTTACCACGACATCAAAATGCACCTCAAAATCATCTTTTGCGCTTTCCTACATCTGCACACCCTTCACAACAATGACCATTATCCTTAGAACTAATGGAAATGTTGGTCTGGCACACACTAGTATCAATGGCATCATAGATCTGGTCTATCAACCTATAATACTTTGTGTCATGATTAGTAGAGGTGAAAATATTGCAATAGTAAGATACATTCTTCCGTATCACGTGTTGCAACAATGGATACCTACTTGCATCATGATCTCTGTGGAAAATCTCATAGTACACCAACATGGCACAAACCGATCTTCATAGGAAACTATCTTTTCTATGTCCCTATACTCCACAATCCATGCACCATAGCCCACTTTGAGTCTCATGAGCCAAGTTTACAGATGGTTTCTCCATATTCTTTGCCACAGCAATAATCTGGTCTTCAAGAAATGGACTAACTTTGGTATAAATGCTTCCCACAGTCTCAGTGCACAAGGCAGTCTCAAGGGCCTCACATGGATTTATGAAGGTCTTATGTGAAAGTTCCCTCTTGAATGAAGTGATCAGCCTTCTGAAACACCATTGAGCATACTGAGATGGGTGAATATCATATGAAAACTTGGATAAGAGATTTTTGAGTATGTGGCATACTCCCACACACTCTCTTCCATTCCTTGTTAAATCTCCTTCAACATGCTTACGATCTTCTATTCAAACCCAGGAATGTGGAATTCTGAAAAAAATTCATCACACAGTGCAATGTAATCCACCATTATCTGGTGTGGATCATACTTCATGTACTAACTGCAGACACCTAAAGCATGCTTACACTTAACATTTCATCCAATCCATTCAATTAATGACACTTTGTTAATTCCCTATTATTCGCTTCATTATCAGATGCTCATTCATGACACTCTTTTGGTCATATTCTTCCCATATTTAACTTATTGGGCTAATATATCTCTTATTAGCTAAAAATTCCTCCTTTCGACCATTTAAAACCTCCCTAGTTCTCTCCAGACCAATTCTATTGGCTTCATAGGCTATCTATTAGTCACAATTGATTAACCAGACCCCTCCCAACTCTCAATGAGTCTCTAATCACTTGTTAATGAAGTTTAACTTGACTAAATCCTAGTTAACTAGCCTAAATCAAGTTTAAATAACCTAAAGCATGTTTATCCTAATCTAATCCAAAAGTCCTTTTTGAGATTTAGTCCCACATACACCCAAATTCCAAACTCACCCAAGTGGAAAACTATAAATATAAGGGTCACCCCTCCTCAACCTTACACCTTGTTTTCATAACAAAAATCTCTCATATTTGGAGATATTGGCATTAGAAATAATTTGTGATAGCTTTTAGCTATAAAACATTTGGATCTTGGCCATACTCCATTGTTAAGAGCTCCCCCATCTTGCATCCATCCACTCCAAATATAGTTAGTAAGGGAAGATCTAAAGCCTGGACATGTAGCCAACTTGGAGAGATAATTCTAAGTTTCTATGCCATCTTGGGAAGTTAAAATTCCATTGGTTAGGTCCCTACACAATCTCGTAAATCCTTGATTCGAGCGCGTGCCAGTTACAAGCACTGGATGGAATAAAATTTCCTAGATGCTGAAAATGGTAGAAGAGGAGAATATAAATAAGGTTTCTTGGTGTTTGTAAATAACATAGTTTTGTCGAATAATTTAGAATTTCCTTTCTTGTATTTCCCTTTCATGTTGTTGTTTTTTTTACACTTTGGGAACAAGTAACCTTGTTACGTTTGAGGGTTTTACATGCGCAGAGAGCCACACATTGTTTAAGTGTGGGGTGGAGTGATGTGAAGGAAATCATGGGTAAAGTGCCAAGGAGGATTCTATTAGAAAGCCCAATTGAATGGCCATATTGAAAGAGGTGCATGAAAGAAAAGGTGGAAAAGGATGGTTGGTGTCAAGATAAGGTTGCTTTCAGATCCTACGTACAAAGAAGGAAGAAACGCATAAAAAAATGAGGTAGGTGAGAGAAAAAATCATGACAGAAGAAGTTCCTTCAGTGCCAGTGACATGCGCACAAGAGTCTCATGTCAAGATGGATTGGTTGCATGCCAAAAGTTTGGAGATTATCCACGCAGGGTTGGGTGCGTGAGTTAGGGCATAAAAGTTGGGATTTGTTTGAAAAAATCTCTTTAAATGTTAAAAGTATGGTGGTAGGTGAAGTAGAATTTAATGCTTAAAAAGGAAAAACTATAAATAAAGGTTCAGGAATTTCATTATTCACTTTACATATAAGGAGAAAGAAGCGCTTGTGCATCTTTATAAATCAAGGCTTCCAGAACTAATCCGTGTGAAGAAAAATTTGAAGAGTTTGAGTGTGAGTAACCAGTTTGGATTTACAAACCAGAAGGAAGGGATTTCACGGGCATAAGAGAAATTGTGAGAAGGCATCGTCTTGTGAAGGAACTATCCTAGTTATGGTTTAAAAAACTAGGGCACGAGTTTAAGAGGTTTTCTTCACAAGTTTGAGATCTAAGATTGGAGGGAGTGGAAGAACAGAGTAACAAGAAGTGATTGAAGTGATAAGAGAACCTAGACAATGGCACCCAAGAAACCAGTTGGCACACCCAAGAAGGGAAAGGGCAAGGGCAAGTAACAAGAAACTGTTGTGCATACAAATGAAGAGTGGTAAGCCGAAATGTAGTATCCAGATGGTGTGTTGTTGGGAAAGGAGTGGGAGTCCCATTTAAGAAATATGATAGTAAATGATTACAATCATCACTCAAGAACAATCGAGAAGGAAATGACACTGGAGTTAGTGTGCCCAACAAATAAAAGGACACCCGAGGGTTTTCCCATCTATGATGATGATGTAAAAGTCAAGTTGGAGAAGTCAGGGTTATTACAACTCTTTGAGTTTCCCTACTTCAGGAAGCTTGAGTGCCTATATCAATGGTTTATGTCACACATGCATGAATATTACTTCCACTTCATAGGGTGCAATATGCACATTACCCCTCAACTTATTTCACATTTCACAGGCCTCATCTATGAAGTAGATATTTTGGAGGATGACCAAAGTGACAAGGAGGTAATTCAGGAAACTGTCGCTACTTATGCATACAAAAAGGGGTCAAGCTACTTTATTATCACGTACATCAAGGACCAAATGATGAAGATGGCCATGCACCTTATGACAAACATAAATGGCCAGGAGAGATGGACCTAGGTTAACAAGGCTTGGTTGCATGTTTGCAGGAAAATTTCGGAGGGCACCATCTACAACTTGTCTACATTCATTACAGATGAGATTATCAGTAACACGAAGGAAGGTGATAAAATTATTTTTGGTAATGTCCTACTAACCATTGTCTTTTCAGATATTAGAGTGCCAAATGCATCGGACAAATTTGTGTGGGAGTACCCTGCTAAAGACCCCTAGCCCATGAAGAGATTTGAAAAGTACACTTGTGACAGTATGATGGCCATTCACAAAGCGCGCTTGGAGAAGTGGCATACATGCCTGAGGAATGCATTCAGGGTGGAATGGAGGGTCCCTGAACAATTGTCAGTGACCACCAAGGGAGAGACCACTTTTGCCTTCACATCTCAACACTTCCAAGTGGGAGTGAACATGTTCAAAGAATCTAAGAATTTGAGGTTGGACCTTGGTAATCTGGACCGGGACCATAGGGAAATGTGCAAAGGGTTGGTCTATCCCAACAAGTGTATGTACATGAAGAGTTACGTGTCGCATGAGGTCCAAATAGTGAGACCCATGACTTTTCCCATTGTAGGAGGATCCATGGTGCACGTATACCTCCGCATAAGACCCAAATATGAGAATGGTGTATATATGGAGAATGAGATGTCCATACATGAGGACCCAACTAACAGGAAAAGACCCACACCTAGACAGGAGGAAAAAAATCAGAGAAGAAAGTACCAAGTGTAGTGGATACACAGGAAATAAGTTCCCTTGGGACAAGTGCCAGAACCAGTATGTATTCACGCAAAAAGAAGTTCATAATCAAAGAGAAGACTTTGGAGCTAGAGAAGTTGTTAGACAAGGAGTCATCAAAATAAGTAGAGACAAATTCACCTACATAAGAATCCGTAGTTAGGAAGAAGTAGAGGGTAGAAGAGGATACTGCCTCAGAAGAAACTAAGAGTTTAGAGAGGTACATAGGTAAAAAGGATGATGACAATGAAGAAGATGATGTTGAAGAAGATAATCTTGGAAGAGATCAAGACCCACCTGTCTTCAGTGTGCATGATTTAAAAGAAGAGGGCAGAGAAGAAGAATAGGGGTTCCTTTTCATGTGATGCAAGGGTAGTCAAGAGGGGAAGGAATCCAGGACATAGGGAGAATTGAGGAGGTTGGTACATATAATAAGAAGGCTCCAAGCCTTAAATAGAAATAGATAAACAAGGTTGAAGGAAGAGAGGATGAGAAGGGAATTGAGACCTTGGTAGAAGAGGGGTTGGAATGTGGCGGTGAGCTGGTGTTGAATGAGGATAAGGAAGAGAGTGCAGAAAAGGACCACGGTAGCATTGGAGACCCCATTTTAACTCTAGCTATTCCTAAGGGCACGTGCATGGGAAGAAAGTGCATAGAGGAGGAGAGGCCAGGGATGGGTTATATTAATTACCCCAACAAAGTGTTGTGCACACGATTCCAAACCAAAATTCCAATAGGGGAGCTCATGGTGATGTCATATTTTGATAAAGAGGATGCTTACCCATAGACAAGGAAGATGCTATCATGGGCATTTGAGTCCCATCTTGATGAGTCAGAATTTGAAGTAAGCCATTGGGAAATCATAACATTTGTAGAATCAAAAGGGGATAACCCACTAGTGAATGCTCAGCAACTCTCAGATGAACAACTATGTAATGCACTCGACAAGGTCTCCATTGAGGTCGAAGCTAGACTCTTTGGGTAGAATGATAGAATCAAATATCTGGAGGATGAACTGAAGAAGAAAGAGGAAGAGCTAGCTGCGAGGACAAAGGAGCTAAGTCAAGAAAAACTAATCAATTCCCAGTAGCAGCGATATTTAAGGGACAAGAAGGCTAGAGTGTGCAAATTTTACAAAAAGGTGGAGTCCATTACAAATGCCATAGTTTTGAAGCATCCAGACCTAGCACCTTCCACGTGGAAGTATGCATCTGCCCTGGAATGCCTGGAGTACTTAACCAGAAACCTCACCATGGAGAGGAAGCTACTAGCTTTGGAGTCTACAAAATAAGTGGCCATGTGCTTAGAGAAGGAGGATAAGTTGAATTTTTTGGCCCTCATAGCAGAATATAACAAGGTCCTTGTTGATGTAAAGATTGTCTCCTAGAATGTTGAGGCCGTGTACGACAATTGTGTGGACAGGGACAAAGTGTCAAGCATGTTGGTTGTAAATGATGAAGCAGAACTTAAAGAGTTCTAAGAGAAGAACAAGGGGAGTAGAGCGGAGAGGGAAAAGATCCTAGCTGAGGTCGAAAAGAAATATGAGACTATTGAAACCTTAAGGGGTTCAATCAAAAACCGGTTAAGGGAATTATACCCACGGATTACACGAAGGATGGATGCACTGGAGGATATAAGAAAGGAGTTAGAAAAGAATGCTAACACCATGAGTATACAAGGGGATGGGCTAGGTTTTTATCAGGTGAGTGCCTTAGTGGGTGATATTTTCCAAAGAGCACAGAATGAAGTTGATGCCTAGAACAAGTTAGAGGCTGACTTACAAAAAGATTTTTCCTAGCTTATTGCAATGATGCCATCACTATCCCATTCTTTCTTCTTTCCCAAATTCTTCATCCCCTTATTATTTTTTGAAGGTGTAAGCCTATTATGATTCCTTATCCATTTAAGAAGTGTTCCCATGGATAGAGAATAGGCATAGTGTGAGGTGATCTTGGGCCCTTGAAATATTGGCTAAGTGCAAAAAGGTGCATAGGTACGCAAGGCCTTGTTAAAGAAAGGTGTGCAAGGAGAAGGAACGTAGGGAAGGGTTTAAGGAAGGGTTAAGGAAACCCATGGCATACGTTTGGACAAAGCCAAGGTTCTAGGACTTAGCCATATTGGGAATTTTAGGTAGGATACAAGAAAAGCATGACCCAACTGTGCATGCGGAGTGGATAAGGTTCCAACCTGGTGACAGGTTGGCCCAAGAAGATATATGCCTTATGATAGAAGCTTCTAGAAGGACATCATGGCATGGAGTGGTGAGATTAGGCCAGGAGGAGCATGCGCTCCTGGAGGACCACATTCAGACACTTGGTGATAGATCTGAGGATACAAAAGAATGAGTTGGTAGTTCAAAGAGGCTATATATACAAGTGCCTGTAGAAGTAAAATAGAAATAGAGAGAGAGATATAGAGAGAGGGTAGAGCTCTGCAAAAATACTGTAAAGAATCTGTTAGCTTGGGAAAATAAGGGTAGGAAAGGATGTATCAAGGGTTGGGAGTTATAAATTTTCTTTTGATGGCCTAGTTATATGAGTTCACTTATAATGCATAACTATGGTCTGCATTTCTATGAAATGTAATGCCCTAATGAATGTAATAAGGTTACCAGTTGATATGAATATGAGCATTAATGGTTCTGATGCATACATCCTTCTTCATATTTCTTTTTCATTTATTTCTATGAACTAAGTATGAATACTTGTATAACTTCCTTTCTATTTTGGTGTAAGTTCTATAATATTTTAAGCACTTTATGTCTAGAATGAATACAAGGATCTAGAATCCGTTCTGAGCTCTATGGTGCTTGTATGTCTTATTTCCTTTCAAATCTCTTACACCTAGATCATAGATGATGTTTCCCACTAAACTCACATAAAAGAGAGACTCAATGCCTACGTGTGCCTCGAGTGAGCACCCAACTCCCGCTAGGTGATAGGATGGCGTGTATGGGATTTATTTCCTTTTTGATGGGGGTAAAAATGACTAAATGCCCATACATCGCTAGTTCTTGCAAAGAAGCTAAATCTTTCGAGTTAACTCATCTTGATGGAGGTGCACTGTAAATCCCAGTAAATGGGATCTATCTCAAACTCTTCCATTGAGTGTGTTGCATCATTTTGTATATATTAGATTAGTTTCAAATTCCTCCAAGTGAGTTACATGCACATTGTTTGTTTATACATAGTTATTTCTTCTCACGTGCTTCATGTGCGCACTCTTTTATTGCTTCCATAATGCAAATCTTCTTTCAATAGTTGAAAGATTAAGGATAAAGTCAAGAAATGATCTTCAAGTGATTATAAGGGTAGTTTCATGATTGCATAAGTAGACTCCATGCCCAATGGATGCTCTTGGCTACTGATGTCCTTCATTAAGCAAGTAGATGGCCCCGAAAGTCACCAAAACTGTTATCCAAATCTCTCCTAGTGATTTGGGTAACTTACATACACATTCTAGTTCTAAGTTATTCATTGCAATGTTACGCACACTAAAGATCACTTGGCACATTCCCTTGGTTGTAGTTTCCCTGTGCCCCCTTTTATTTTCCTCCTTGTTCTACTCCTCCCTTACGCCCATCTTTTCTGCATTCACCTTCTTCCTGATCAGTTTCTTCCCTTCTCGCATGCATCACATTCTCTTTAATCAGCTAAGTTCCTGACCCTCTCACACGCAGCACCCATTAATTTGTAATAGTTACACCTTAACCATATGTTCTCTGCTCACCAGTTTTCTTCATTTTTCCTCTGTACACACCCTTATGCACCTTCCTTCTCTGCCTTCTTCCCATGCTTCATTCTTCTGTGCACGTCCCCGTGCCTTCCTTTTTGCCCTTCCATGCCAGGTCTTCTTCTGACATGCTTGAATGTGTCATGCGTAACCAATCAAGGTGCGCCAACAGCGCGTCGGATCCTTACAAAAAATTAGCAAGTGACACGTGGTAGAAATGACAAATATTTGCATAGTTGGCTATCATTTCAGCCAATCTGTGTGCACCACGTGTTTTGTGTGCGTAGAAAACTTTGACATCATCTGATATCCTTATATTTTTCTATAAAGATTAGATCAGCGCGTGTCTAGACTTATCAGAAAGATACTGACATCAGCTATAGTGCCAGAAATTCAAATTCAAATTCTTGGCTGATCTGGTAGGTGAGAAATGGGAAAACATCTTTCTGAGCATTGATGAGCATATTTGATTGCTCCAACCACCTTATTTGATATGATCTACCCTCCTTTCTTCTTCAACATGCAAAAAAGGCCTAGGGAAGCGTATTTCATAGATCTCCAGGTGGATTTATAAGTATTAAATGCTTCTTGTAGGTGGTTGTGTTTCAAATTCAGGTTTTTTGTCCTTCTTCCTTTCTTTCTCCATGGATTAATCTATAAATATAAGAGCAAGGCTCATTTTTATGTTGGACACTCTGGATCTTTACGCATTTCACTAAGGACTCCATAATTTCTGTATTTTGAGTTGCATACCTCTAAATTTGGCTCTTTCATGTGGATATCGGCCTCCTTCATCATTGTAACAACTCTATGCATTTATCAATGTAACAAAAGCATAGTTTTGTGACTATTATCTATCGTAACATGTTTCCATTCCTTCTTATTTACTTTTCTTTTGCGTTGCATGTTGGTTGTTCCATCTCATGTCCCTTATAGTTCTTTGTTTAGTTGTGTCCCATGATAATGATCTGGTGAACACGTTTTTCACTGTGTTACTCATGCCTAGCCTCCCTTCACACATTTCCTTTCATTCTCGCTCAAAATAGATAGTGTTCATCCCTCTTTTCTGGTGCTATCGCCTTTTAGTGTAGTTTCCTTTTGTGTAATCCTCCTATCCCTGGTCCCTTGGCATTATTAGCTTAGTTTCCCCTTTTAGCACTAGGAGTGGCAGTAGTAGTGGAAGTAGATAGAGGAACTGGCCTTCTCTGAAGATCTGTCCCAAGCATGTAAGGTCCCACAACTTAGGGAATGTTCCATTGTGGTCTTAAACACCTCGACCCTTCCAATATCTGAGACGTGGGTGCACATTTGAGCAACGAACACAACCCAAACCTCAACTAATCAACCCCAGACCTATGTAAGACCATTTACAGACCTACATGACCTAAACAAACCTTGGTTCTAATTATATTTAGTGTTACATTTTTATTTAAAATTGAATCTAGTGTATTGTGTGTATGAGAAACCTAAATCATTACATTGTAATAGGACCTATTTATTTCAGTTTCTTATTCACATTAAATTGTTATTAAACAAAGGATTGACAACCATTCAAGGAAGCATCATGCTTCCTGGATCTAGCCTTTCTAGGTAGTCCTTTGAATCTTTCTATTTAGTACTATTTGGTGGTTTGTGTTTGTTTCTTATATAGGTCGTTCCTCCTAGCCAAAGGGAAGCTCACACAATCAGCTTGGATCAAAAGTCTACAATGTGCACATTATACCTTCCACCTTTGCCTCATAGGTATTCCTCCTTAACCATTTTATCTTCTATCTATTTCATCTTAGAAAGCAAAACGCTTATTGGTGAAACACCAAAAACAACAAGGTTTAAAGAGTTAAAAAAGTACAAAAAAGTTTAGTGCAATCTCTTTGTTATCTCTATGTGACAATCCACTTCAGGTTTGAGATTTTTGATTTTTTTTCTGCGCTATACTTTGAATAGTAATTTATCAATTAATTCAAAAAATAATACATCTTTCTTATAATTAAAGAAGAAAATATCCAAAATTATAAATAATGAAAAATGTCTCTTTAATTAGATTAAATATTTTATTTTAAATTTTATCGATCCTAAAAAAAATTCAATTTTAATTTCTACAATTTTATCGAACTTAAAAAAAATACTTTATAATTTTTGTAAAATAAAACTTCATTAGAAAAAGGGTGAAAGAGTTTGACCCCCTAACCTATAATTTACTTTTAAACATAGTTTCCAATTTCCCTAAGAGATTTTACATTTGTATATTTACACCGTATTGATTTAAGATTTATAAAACAATTTTTTTTTTAAACCTATGTTTATATTAACCAAATGATATACATTATATTAATTAATTATCCTATTTAGAAATTTAACCATTAGTTTATATTAATCACCCAAATGAACAAATTGAATTTAAAAATTAACAATATAAAACTTATAAGTTCTATCTGCATATGTTTTTATTTTTATTTTTATTTTTTAAAAGATAATGTCATTAATCTCATAATTTGATGATTCACAATATATTATTGTGAATGTTATGGTTGGTTGCATTAGCCACAAACTCTCTAACCAAAAACCATGTCATGCATTACTACCAATGCACTCACCACAATTACCATACCACAAGGAGTGTTCCACTTGAAATATAACATAGGTTTAAAATATATTATATAATTTAAGATTACGGGCCAAACAACTATTTTTAATTTAGGTAGTTAATATGATAAGGACATATGATTTAATTTAAATATACAACTTAGGCCATCCATATAGGAGTTTTTTTAACTACCCATATACATAGATTTTATTTTTATTAAATCATATGCATACTATATAAACATAATAATTTGAATAAAGGGGTTCACGAGTAGGTTCTTAATTTGTTTAGGTTATATTATATATAATATAAACTAAAAAATAAGTTTATTTAAACTTAGGTAATTTAAAAAATGAAAGGGGCCATATTAGACAGAGATTTTACAAACCAAAATAATATTTTTCCCATTGCCATAATTTTTCACATGGCCAATAGGAAAATTCAAAACCCTATTTCCATAAAGGGTTGTCTCCACTTAGGAGACCTTGAATTTAACCCACAAATTTACTTTTACCTTGCACATTTGAAAAAATATATAAATTAAATTAAAAAATTCAACCTTATTTTTTATTATTGGTAAAAGGTTTTGGAGGGACCTTACCCAAGTTTACAGTAAAAGACTCAACAACCAAGATCCAAAAAGTAAAATAGTATGGTTTTTTGATCCGTGGGGTCCACACCCCAACCAAAAGAGGAAAAATAAGTAAAAATAAAAGGAAGGGTCCAACTTCCTACAAAGATCCCAGAGACAACAAATCAATAGCAAAAAGACAACAATACAACAAAAGAACTACTACACCAAGTACAAAGAACCAACATCATTAACCAACAAACTTACTAAACACTTTAACAACCACCCTGAAATCCTGGTAGAATTTGAGGGAAATGGTGATGATGGGATCCCAGTTTGATGCCTTGAAATTTCTTGTAATCTTTCCATTCTTCCAAGCCATATCTGGGATGCCAATGGAGGCACATATTTGTCGGATGTGTACCTACATAAGGTCCATTATAACAATATGGATAGACACGAAATTACTGTGCTTTTCCTCAAGCTTCTTAAACTTGGTTTCCAAAGTAAAAATTTCATCTTTGAGGTCTGCGTTGGGTGTTTCACCTTTTTCTAAGATTGTTTATTTGAAGTGTTGAACAAATAGATAGGGTAACGGGCATAGGAGAAATACTTGTTCAAATTTCGGTTGATGGGTTATTGCCCACATATGAATTTTGAATCCACAGTTGATCGTGAGAGCTTCCTTTTGGCTAAAAGGAACTACCTGTAATGAAAAAAAGACCACCAAAAGGAATTAAACAATATGGGCAGTGAACTACCTAGCGTAAGCTAGATTCGGGAAGTATGATACTTCCTAGATGGTTGTCAGTCCACTATTTTAAAAAATTCAATGTTGTAAACAAAGTAAATCCTATTGTTATTTTAAAATTATTTAGGTATCTCACTTGAAAACACAATAATAAAATAGATCTAATATAACAGGCTAAGCTAGAATAGAATCCAAAGGTCAAATGATTGATTCTACGTTCTACAAGTTTGACAGAGGTCTCAAGTAGATCACAAGTGGATGAGGGTAAGATAAAATTAGGTTGGTAGGTCTCTGTTCAGGGTTGTGTGGGAAAACACAGAGACCAGTGCTGGTCAGGGGTGACTAATGGTGGTTAGGTATAACCGGTGCTGGTTATTGTTAGATCTAGAGATGTCACAGAATAGGTTGGGGTCTCCTTTGTGATTACACAAAGGACTTTGGTTGGTTGGGATGAGGTATTGGGTGAGGGGAGTAGGATTTTTTGAGTTTTTAAGGGGTATATTGAGGTGGGAGTGTGGAGAAGGTCAATAGGGAGGCAAGGTAAACAAATAGATGATAAAATGATAAAGAAAGGAAATAACCAGAAAAGTATGATGTTGTACTTACTTGGATTCCATTCCTGAAGGCCTGTGTGTGAGGGATGGAGGTGTTGATGATGGGATTGAAGGTTGAAAGTGATCACCAACTGAAGAAAAGATTCTACATGAGCTACATGTACACTCTTCTTTGCTTGGATAGATCAGATCGTGGCTGGGATGGCTGTGCAGGAGAAGAGGCTCAATCTCCTTCCTTGGATGTGAGTTTTCACTAGAATTGGCTCTCTGAAGATGCGTTATCTCTCTGAGATGTGTTCTTTCTCGTAAAATTTCTTATTTCTAACTTCCAAATTCCAAGTTCCAACCTTGAGAATAAGTTTGTTTTGGGTTAAAAGGGGTAACCGACAACGGTTCTGTCCTAACCGGAAATGGTTAGGGGTAACCGACGTCGGTCAAGGTGAGATTTCCTAGGTTTACTAAACTTAGGGAGATCCTCATGATTTTCTTGGATATCATGTTGGTATCCCACATATTAGACTGGGATCTTCTTGTGAGCATGCGGAAATGTGGTTAGAGGGAATGTAGGCATTGATTTTTAGGGTTTGGGTAAGTCTTAGTTAGTTATGGCAACCTTCTAAGAACAGGTCTTAGGTTGAGTTAGCTTAGTGAGGTTTCTAAGTGAACTGTATGTGTAGATATTATTTAAATAAGATATTTAAATAATAAATATAGTGAGGATAATGCATTAATTTAATTAAATTAATTAAATTAATATTAGTGGGGTAAAGGGGGTCATGGCTAGGTAAATGTAATAAAGGGTGTTTATATGTCGAGGGACGAAAGGGGAGTGTGACCTAATTTTAGTGTCTACATTGGGGTCCAAGGCTTGCTCTTTAATAGTAGACTTAAGTAGGAAATCTACATTTTCTTCAAGGGTTTTAACCACATTAGCCTACATGTTAAATTTATTTTCCAAACTGGTGCCAACATCAATATCGAGGAAAACAGACGAGGGATTATCGACCTTTGTGCCAGATCCCACAACTTCATTTCCTTTACTACTACTACGAAGAACCCTTTTTGGGGGGGGCTCTGAGACAGAGTCTCTGTACATTGGATTTTTAAACCGAATACGGGTTTGGTTACGGAGGGGAGAAACCACAACAGAGCATGGGTCGTTTCCAACTATACTAAATAGGTACAAACTAATGAGATATATGACATCCTGATGGAGAGGGTAAGTCATCTTATGGCCCTGAACTTCAATAATGGATTTTTCCATTGATTTCAGAATGTAATAGGAGAGGGTTACCTTCACCTCGCACCTAAAGTGGTTGAGAAAGACTAGATGATACTCCAGAATGATGGAGAATCTCCCTTATAAGTTAACATATCATACCATCATCTGTATCACCTTATCATATGACTGTGGGATAGAAGAAACTACAATGCCCTCCTTTTTTATGTCGAGCATTTCCCCGTCATCCAAAAATAACCTTTCTTCTGTTTCCTTATCCATTTTGTTCCTCAAAACTTAATTACCTCCCATGCTAAGAACGGTCATAAAAAAGATGAATTCTCCAGTGATTTGAAATCTCTTATCTCCGAATGATACGTTACGGTCTTTCTAATTCACCACAAACTAAATGAATATATATTGGTCATGCCCTTTTATGCATTGGATGAAATCGATGAAGCCCTCCATATTAATGGTCTCTTAAAGCTCAATTTTTTCCTGCCATTAGGGATAAAATTTAGGTTCCACGTGGCAAGGGGAACCACCCATTCTAAAAACCCTCTAAGAATTCGTGGGAATAAACTAAAATCTATAAACAATAGACTTCCCAGCAGCCCTTCAACAACCTATATGCCTATGGGAAGTAGAAATACAATCCTCTTCTTTCTCCCCAAAAACATTTGTGTGATCAATTTTCGAGAACATGGGAGGATAAATTTGGGCATACCCAAAATGCCATTGAGATCTAGCTTTTGGAATGCACATGTGTTTTCCCCATTGACTGAGGTGTACTAATGAGTGAATTAGTTTCATTTCAAATGATGTTTCTAAATTTGGTAGGAGTGTCATTGATCTCATGCCACTCTTTGTAATCATTGCTAAAAATTCCAATTTTAGCAATAAAATCCACATATTTTTTCCCTTCCCTGTACACATGCTTGAAAATGATGTTAAGACTATTGCATAAGTTGTGATCTTCATTAATGAAATACCTAATAGTTCAACTAGGATTTAAGGATTTAGTGATAATGTTGATAATATTCATTGAGTCACATTCGATCATGATGTTTCCCATGTTGAGATACTTAGCAATTCTAATTCCCCCAGAGTGCAGTTAGAGCCTTAGAGTAGTGGTTAGTTTTCTTACCCATGGGACCAACATATGTTGTAATAAGATGAACCTTGTGATTTATGATCAAACTACAAAATTCAACCGTATTTACCCATACTCTATTATAGAGTTACCAGGAAGAATTATTTCACCAAACCAATTAATATTTTTGCACGCAAAGGTAAGGATTAATGGGTTGTTATATTTATAGGTTTAAAATATATAGTTTAATATTTTTAAGACTAAAAAAAGGCCGCTTTACTACAGTTTTAAATATTTAAATTTTTAATTTTTTAATATAGTTTAATCTAGGCCGCATTTTAGGGTTTGCATTTGGTTTAAACCAATACATAGTTTTCATCTATATAATATTTAAACTATAGTATTTTAATTTAAAATATAGGCTATAATTATACAAATATTAAGAATAGGCTGCATAGATTTATAGTTTTTAGGATATTTTAAACTATATAAACATATTAGTGACTATAGTTTATATTTCATAAACTATAATATAAAGTTTTCATTTATATTTTAATACACTATATTTTATATAATGTATGGGTTAAAACACAAGGGTGTACAAGAAAGGGGGCTAGTTAGGCCGTAGTGAAACACAAAGACCAAGTTAAAAATATTAAATGAATATTTTCCAGAGGGCTACAAAGAGTTTGATTCCACATGAAGAAAATTACCTTGGGAATTTATAGAGGGGACAAGGTTTTTCATCCTTCAAATGAAAAATTGAAATTCCTATTTCCATGGATTTTGTCTCCTCTCTTATTCATTTATTTTGAATTTAACCTTGAATGGATTTTATCCTGCACATATGAAACTAAATAAAAATTGGAAGTATTTTTTTGTAGTCACAAAATAATGCACTTACTATTACATTTATACCACCAAATATGTTATTTTATATATGGATCTCACGTAATAAAAGTATTCACTAATGACCTATCCCCTAGTCCTAACCTCTGTTAGTCGGTCGTTATTACCATTTGTCTAGTACATTCATCAATTGTCCATACATTTATTGTCATCTCTTAGGGATTCTTAGGTGTTGTAATTTACTTGATTTTCATCTCTAGTCCTTGACTGGGGTGCTTAGGGTAGTGTTGGGGTGCCCATGGGTGCCCCAATATATGATTTTAGGTGCCCTAGTCCTCGTAACACTTGGGTCTAATTTATCTATTTGAGGCCGGTATTTTTCATTTTCCCGTTCTTTCCCCTAGGTACTACTCAACATGTCAGGTAATTAGTTTCAAAATTGAGCAAGAGATACCTATATAAACATAACATACTCACTACATTATGGGAAAACTATCATCTATCAAAGGGCTAGCTATCTATCAAGGTAAGTAACTGCATTTGGGCATCTTCTACATCTGCATCACACAAGCATAGGGGGAAAAGGTCGTATTCATTTTATTCCATCCACCATTTGCATATTTACATCTACTTATTTCCCCTACTTATGTGCCATTGGTGCTAGGGTACCCTAGGCACATAATTACACACAAAAGCACACATAACTACATTGGTTCTAGAATGTAGTGCAGCACTTAGTCGTAATTCCATCATTGAGGAGGGTAAGGTTAGTCTAACCCCTTCATATGTGTCTTTTATTTTTAGGGAGTTAATGTTTTGTATGGGGTTTTACAGGTAGATTTTCACATCATATTCATGGCGATATAAGGAAAGATATTGTGACAACCATGTGACAAGGATAAAGAAACTATGAAGATATTGGGACATTTCATATTTGTATCATGATATTTTCTACAGACCAGAGTGCCTAGATTATAGACCAGGGTATGTGTAGGTGTCCCAGTCCTCTCCCAAACACCCCAGTCCAACCAAATCTCTAGTTGCTACAATTCTCAGGGAAACACCTTCACATTTTGTCTCATTTGCATTTCAGTATGTTCAATTCTAGCACATTGTGAGGTAAGTTATATTCATGTTAGTATCTTATCCATTCTATTTCATTTATTCTACTTCATTTAAATATCAAAATCAAATCTTGAGCATTTTTATTTCATTTTATATTAGCTATTCCTAGTATTGTTTCTATTTAGATTAACTTAGAATATAGATTCCAAATTCATATTTTAGTTAATCATTTTGGTGAACCTGAATTTTTGAACAGTTTTCTATAGGATCCAATCAAACCCTAATGGATAAAGATCACTCATCTTCTTCATCCATCATGTCTCACTTTAAAGTTAACTCTATTTATGACGAGGCTTCCATAACTCAACTTAAGGCTTTACAGAGTGCTCTACTTGCTATACTCGATCATATTCCATAACTCTTGGATGTCTAACAACATGTGCCTACTATTTTTGTAGATTATCCTATAGGAATTAGCATTTTTGACGATCCTATCACATTTACTCATTGTACACCATGTTATACGGTCACTTGTGATCATCCTTATAATCTTTCATGAGAAACTTTAGATGATTCTATTATTGATTAATTACTAGGTATTGATGATCATTCATGAGTCCATACCGATTCTTCTATTACTTTAGCTATTGATATAGTTTCTTCTCATGAATCTACTATTTCTGAAATTGATTCTCTTAATACCTCTCATACTAGTTTGCATGTTCCTTCACATTATGTTGAGGATCCTATTGATATCCCCCTTAGCAATGTTATCACTTCTATGGATTTATCCGATACTAGTGAAATAGATGATAGTACTAGTTCTCCTTCTTTATGCACTATTGAATGTGACTCTCATGCTCCATCGTTACCTTCTCCAGACATTGCATCTATTATTGTGCATGATTCTCTTCCTTTTATTATTGTATCATATGCAACTCTTAGTCCATCCTCTCCTCTAGATGTGACTCCATCAGCCACCTCATCTATTAAGGTTATTTCTTATGTTAGTCCTACCATAGCTATGGAAACTTCATCTATCTCACCTAATATAGCTTCCTTGGCACCCACTCCTGGTGTACCATTAGCATCAGAATCTCCTTTGTCACCTCTTGATACTCCTATGATTACTCGTAATGGCAAGCTACAACCACTTAATACATTGTTTTTGTCTTCCATCATTCCTTCAGACGACATTATCTCTCATACGTGTCGTAGGTTAGATCCAATATCAGGTTCACTCCCTCACCTTATAAATTAGATCCTATATGTTTCCATTGACAATAATTCATTACATGGTAATCCAATCCCTATAAATATTCATAATTTTGCATTTCCTTGAGTTTTTCATGCCTACTTTCACATGTTTTGATGGTACTGGTCACCCTCATGCTCATATTCTACATTAACGCTCTCTTATGGACTCTCATTCAAATGATATATTATTGATTAAGGCATTTCGATATAGTCTTTTTGATGAAGAATTACAATGGTACATTCATCTTCCCTTTGGGTCCATTAGTACTTTCTACGATATGGAAGACACTTTTCTCCATCACTTCATCATACGCAATGGTCCTAAAGTCACTTATGATCGCATACATACTTTTCATAAGGGATCTTATGAATCTATTAAGAATTATATTTTGTGATTCAATGATTATATGCATCAGCTAGTATTCCAACCTATTGACTTAGAAAAACAATTTAATTTTTATTGTGTTATAATTCCTCCACTCAAGCAGAGATTACAATATGATACATGTGATTCATTCATCCTCCTTTGTTATAAACTTCTTCACCTAGAAAAATATCTCTTATCATCACATGTCATACAACCTACACATATTTCATAGGACATTGCTTCATTTAGTATTTTGACTGTGCCTCTGGTTGAGCATCCAAAGAAATCTCCATCTTTTCCTCACATACCACACAAACAATCTCAACCCACTCCCCAACCAAAGCATACTTATTCTTTGACTCCACAACAAGCCACTAATCCCACCACTTTTCCTCAGTCACGATAGCCTCTACATCTCTCTCCTCATGCTTGACCACACAATGTGCAGCATGTGTTACTTGATGAGTGATTAATTTTCCTACCCTCCAACCAGCATCATACACAACACTAATTACTCCGTTAGTGTGACCAACCTTATTTTAATTACCATCGCATTAATGGCCATAGGGATAGTTATTGTCTCATCCTTCATGATAGATTACAACAACTAGAGGATATGGGTATTATCTCCTTTGGCCCTCATGAGTGGTCCATGTCTCCTCTACCACGTCAGCGAAGGCCTACTCCACTTGAGTCTTATCCATTAGGCACTCAGTTTATAGGTTTCTCATTTCCATCACATGTTCATTATCCACATCATCCACTACCTCCACCATCAAAACCATTACATCTATTACATTCACACTATCCACCGCTTCACGTTGTTGCATCACATGGGCTCCCACATCCGTATGCATATCCCATTGCTGCTCCATGTGACATTCAGCTTGGTTCATACACTCATGCTGCATCCAATCCGCATGCTTCCACTAATTCACATTGTCTTGGTCTTTGGTAGGTTATTGTTATCACCTTACCCCCTGATGGCACACTTGTGTTCTTATGGTTCTTACACAACTATTGAGGGATTTTTTCTAAGAACCTCTCATCACGTGCTCAATCATTTCATCTAGCACATTCAATCATTTCTTGATAATGACACACTCTTCCTTATGTGGCTCATACTTGAATACTGAGGGGTCTTAACTAAATGAGCCTATTCATTTACACACTGGAGGGCATCGATAATCTTCTCCCTCCTACTTTCATCATACCAACATATTACGACTATATTACATCCTTAGACATTTGTTACAACACGTTCATTTCACTATCATATATTTTTATATTTTCACATATATTCTACTATCATCATTACATTAACTGCGCACTACACATTTTAATCAATAAACATTTCATGTATCACATCATGTTTTTTTAATATATTATCATCATTCACCATACACATTTTGTCTACCACTACCAACATTATAATATGAATCTACATTAATCAAACATGAACAATACACAACACATTACATATACTAGGACAATAACCATAGAATCATACATCATCAATAATATCATGACATCAAAACACTACAACATAGGTTTATTTTATATCAAAAATAGGTGTCCATATATATATATATATATATATATATATATATAGTACAATCATCGTCACAAACCATGTCTCGTCACTGGGGGAAACACCCCCACATTATATATAATACTAAAAATTAGACATCATCATCATTATCACTCTCGTGTACTGCAAGAGCCCTAGAAATAGATGCCTCACCACCAATGTGATGTTGTTGTTCATGGCCCCAATACCACTCGACCTACCTCCATAATAAGGAAATCTCCATAGCCTGTTCCGAGAAATGACGCTACAAATCCACATACTATGCAAACATGTCCTAGGATAAGGAACCACCACCTAAGAAATCCTTGGCTCATCGAGACTCCTTGTGTGCCTCATCCCTCTCACCTAGAAACATTGTACATGCCATTGTCTGCTGTTATGGCTACTGGCTCAAATAGATGGGGAGCATGCTCACCCACAATATCATCCACTGGACTCAGAGTATGACCTCCACCAAACACATCAGTCAACACATTCCATGTCAATGTGTGGATGGATGTGTCTACGATCAATGACCAATACACATCACCTATAAACACAAATTACAACATATTAGACAACTATACAAAAAAATATACAAAAACCATGAAATACATAATACACATATACTAATACTTATGCTCATTTATGACCACTGTTGATATAAGATCGGGGGCAATGTTCCCCCCTCTCCTCCCCCTCTATTGGTAACTCCATGGGACCTGTGAACAATGGGTACAATAATACCCATCGATGAGTTGCCTACCATGTTTGGTACTCCTAAGTGAAACCCGCACCATCTCCATCAAAAATCTCTATCGCCAGATCTAGCTCATCTAGCCCCGGTGGTACTATCTACTCTATTGTGGGTCCCTGGCCTAGTTCCAGCCCTCTTAGGTGCTCTGATATCTCGCAAGCATATATATGGATTTGGAGGAACATCTTGAGCCATGAAAAATTGATGTGACACTCTCTCTACCTAAACAATTTCTGCCACACCTGGAAAGCGTTCCTCTAGCCACATAGTCCTCTAAATACACCGTATCTTTGTAGCATCCTCGGGCCATCCCCCATAGTCATGGTATGGCCTCCATATGATTGCATTGGGCCCCGTTCTATCAATTAGTACCCTATACGTATTAGTGTCCATATTTCTATCATGAATATCAACCCACCATTGTACATATATCTCTGGCCTAGTCCACTCTCCTCGTGGACCTCCAATTGGTCTCAATATGGCTATGTGATCAAATTATATACATGTAATAGTGTGGTGGCTCCTATCCATCCACCATCCTCCTTGTGCGTAAATTGGTATAGGAGCATACACACACCGTGCCCACACGTATCTAGTACGCTTCTCCTCTACTCACTAGAATATGTCATACATCTTATATAAGATGTCTACAACTCCTTCCTCCATAGCTATACATTACACAATCATAACCACTATGAACTTCTGCAAGTGTGGAACCCTAGACTGCAATATAGAATCCAAACTGATATGGGCCTCAGTAGGTACTCGAGTCCCCACAAAAACCATCTTATAGCTCACATCTATTGCTCCATATTCTCTACTAGCATAACCCACACTCTCTCCCCAACCACTAGAAATTGTAGTATGTGATATACATCCTCCAAAGTAACAATCATCTCTCCTATAGGTAAGTAAAATGTGAACGTATCGGCACACCATATCTCACATAGTGTAGTAAACATGGGCATATTATGAGGTACATCCCCCATCTGTGTGATGTGTCACAAGTTAGCATGGTCCATCACATCCCAATCATCATCTGACAACCCTAATTCAAGCAACGTACTCATATTCTTCCCACCATGGAACTCCCTTGAGTGGATATCCCTCTGCACACCACAAAACAACCACAAATGTGGTATTAGAACACATTACAAGACCAAATACACTAATTTTTCATACTAGAAACATGATTGGCATAATTATACATGAAATACATACATTTAAGATAAGGGCACCTAGATGCAGGATTGGGGTGCCCAAGATCAAGACACTAGCATCCAGTTCTAGGAGCTTCTATCCAAGGGGTCACTAGCACCCTCACCGCTCATGTCCAAGTCTCAAACTTGAAAAAAATCAACGAAAATGACTACTAAACCATAAATTTTTCAGAAATCAAGGTACTTACCAACTCCATGGTCATACGTGACTTTACGACGGTCATCACCCTCTCAAATTGACTAGGACGCGTTGCTCTCACTTACGACATTTTCACTCACTATGTTCATACTCTCACAATCAAATAAAATCAAATGAAGTAACTAAAAAAAATTTCAATTTATTATTTATAGTTACTATCCATCACCTACTTTACTATAGTG
Organism: Taxus chinensis; assembly: GCA_019776745.2. Taxonomy (NCBI): domain Eukaryota; kingdom Viridiplantae; phylum Streptophyta; class Pinopsida; order Cupressales; family Taxaceae; genus Taxus; species Taxus chinensis. The sequence continues at coordinate 27,544,814 of CM034149.1, read as the reverse complement.
GTTATTTCGTGCTTATTTCCGTAGCTCATTCACACTACACTATTTTCGTCATATCTTGAACATTTCTACTCCAATTTACACCCTGTTTGTAGAATTATTTTTAGAGTTCTACCTACCATTGTAATCAACACCTTTTTTATATTTTATCTCTCATAAACATATTCTTCCATTCAATTTTTACACATTTTTGGAAATTTTACCACTTTCTATCTATTTCGTGCTTACTTCCATATTAACGTTTGTTCTTTTCATCACTTCCCATTTCTTTGAAAGGGGGGCATATCATTGGGGTCATCCTATAATTCCCCTTATCACCATGTGTTTAAAAACTACCAATGCAAAAATTCCAAAAATTTTATTAATTCACCATGTGATATTTCACCATTAATTACCTCGTCTAACAACTTAATCTGGGGGAAAAAAACATACAATTTTTCTATACGACATTTCATCACTTACCCCTAATGAACTTACTTGGAGAAAACAAGAAATTAAAAATATTTCCATGCGATTATTCACTATTTCAAATAATTTTCCCGCTAATGACCTAACCTAGGGGCAACTTGTGTAAAATCCCTCCACAAGTAACCAATCAAATAATCAACCAATCAATCAATTAATATGTTCAAGAAAAATTGAGATCACTCAATCAATAAAAGTTCAACACAATTGGCCTCCCTAATGACCTAACTTGGGAGCTACATGCGGCCTCCCATATGACATAACTTGGGAGATTACATTCATCACTTTTCCCAAATAACCTAACTTGGGATGTTATTCTACATTTTGTGCTTACTTCTACATGACCTAACTTGGAAGCCTCTCACATTCTGTGCCTACTTCTAGATGACCTAACTTGTAAGCCTTCATACATTTTGTGTTTACTTCTAGATGACCTAACTTTGAATCCATCACATTGTGGTGACACACATGGAGTGGGGGTAAGAGTGCCTTCCCCATATTACTCATATATGGGTCAACTATTTGATAGAAATTATTTGGATCCAAAAACAATAAAATTTGATTTGAGTCTGTTTGCAGTGGCTAGATCTTGAGGATGTAGTTAGAGATTGAAGAATAACACACTTTTCTCCCTACACTCTTCCTCTGACGGAAGGATGCCTAAATACTCTAGTTATTCATTTGTATACAATCATTCAGGTTGAGGAATTGATCACTCCCTACCCCATCTTGTCATCATCATACATATTTGGAAATTATCATACGTCCTAATCATCATTATCATTTAGTTCACTTCATCTCAAAACATACGCTCTTTCACTACATGGATCAACCTGTTGATCCATGGTTCGGCACATTACATGGTTATTTTGGCATGTTCCTACTACACATCTGTGTGTTCTACTACAACATGGGCTTCTCTGAATTTTCTCAAGTATGAATATCTATCTACTTTATGTTATCAAGAATTCTTCTCACCATCATAAAGTGGGGGAAAATATAGTCACAAAATCACGCACTTACTATTACATTTATACGGCCAAATATGTTATTTTATTTATGGATATTGAGTAATAAAAGTATTCACTAATGACCTATCCCTTAGTCATGTCATCATTTAGTCGGTCATTATTACCATTTTTCTGGTGCAATCAACAGTTGTCCATACAATTTTGGTCATCTCTCAAGGAATATTAGGAGTCATAATTTTCTTGATTTTCATCTCCAATCCTCAACTGGGGCACCTAGGGTAGTGTTGGGGTGCCCATGTGTGCCCCAGTCCTTGATTTTAGATTCCCTGGTCCCCATAACATGTGGGTCTAATTTATCTATTCGAGGTCGGTCTTTGTCATTTTCCTGTTCTTCCCCTATGTACTAGTTGACATGTCAAGTCATTAGTGTCAAATTTGAGAAAGATATCCTTATATAAACATAGCATGTTCACCAATTATGGGTGGACTATCATCTATCAAAGGGCTAGCTTTCTATTGAGGAAAGGGACTACATTTTGGCATCTCCTACATCTTCATCACACAAACATAGTGGGATAGGGTTGTATTAATTCTATTCCATTCACCATTTACATATTTACATCTAGTTATTACCCCCTATTTTTGCATCATTGGCGTTAGGGCACCCTAGACACATAATTACACACACAAGCACACATAACGACATTGTTTCTGGAATGTAGTGCAAAACTTAGTTGTAAGTCCACCATTGTGGTGGCTAAGGTTAGTCAGACCCCTTCATATGTATCTTTATTTTTTAGGGAGATGATGCTTTGTATGGGGGTTTGTAGGTAGATATTCACATCATATTCATGGAGACATAAGTGAAGATATTTTGACAACCATGTGACAAGGATACAGGAACTGAAAAGACCTTGTGACACTTTTAGATTCAGATCCTTAGCTTTTCTATAGACTAGAGCACCTAGATTATAGACCAAGGTTCCTGTAGGCACCCCAGTCCTCTCCCAAGCACCCTAGTCTAGCCAAATCTCCAGCTGTTGCAATTATCATGGTAGGACCTTCACATTTTATCTCATCCACACTTTATTCTATTCATTTCCAGCACACTACAAGGTAATTTATATTCAAGTTAGTATCTTATCCATTCTATTTGATTTTAATAAAAAATTAGCATATGTATTTCATTTTATATCTCCAGCTATTTCCAAAATTATTTCTATTTAGATTAACTTAGAATATATATTCCAAATACATATTTTAGTTAATCAATTTCAAATATAGTTGCATCCTTACCTGGTCTCATAAAATGTTTTCACATGCAGGTAATGCAGAGTCCCTTTCACATGTGCACACACCAATATCAAAAAAACATGTCCTGGATGGAGGGGTTAAATTAATATTCCTAACCAACCAGCCAACCAACCGTCATGCCTATTGGTTAATTAATTTAATAAACATTACCAAACCGCTCTGGTACCATATTGGGACACAAGTGAATAAATAACTTATATAAAAGACTTATTAATCTAAACATTAATAAATAAGCATTCAATAAAGCAAATAAATGAAATAACGTTTGTGACACTAGATTTAACATGGAAAATCCCAATGGGGTTAAAAAACATGCAGGTAAAGAATTTTCCATATTTGATAAAACTTTTACATAGTCTAGTAACTCCTTTCCTCATTCTCGCTCTTTGTTTTTATCCTAGTGTGAAATTCATTCACCCAATTATGGCCCATGGCCATATTTAAATAACCCCAAGGGTAATGAATATTAAATGATGGGGTGTGCATGTTTCGCTCGGAATGTTTCCGCTTCTAGGAATAGAGTTGCTTCTATCCTTTCATTCCTTTTAGAAACAGATGAGGTTAGGGTTAGGAGGAATACCTGTTGAATGTCGAGATGGTGTGCGCGTACCGTAGAGAAAGATCAGGTTGACTGCGAAGAACTCCTTTTTGTCTTGGAAGGACTACCTGCAAATAAGAACACAAGACCACAAGATTTTAATTAGACAATAAATGAGGGAATTGCCTTGGGCCCAAGAAATATAAAACTTCCTTTCGAAGGTGGTCAGTTCCCCTGCTAATATGAATTAACACAAAAACTGCAAAATATTAATTAAATTGTTTCGTTGAACTGGGTAGGGGAAAGGCTGGTTTTCTGGTTTTGATCAGAGGAACCGATGCCGGTTACTGATAACCAATACCGGTTGGTTCTAGGATCTTCTTCGTAGCTATGGTGTTTTGTAAGGCTGGTTTATGGATTATACTTAGGAATACGGGATGATTAGAAGCAAAAGACATAAGAGTTAGATGCAATCACACGTTGGGTCAGTAGATTCATAGTTGGATCCTTAGGAGGACTGAAATTCTCAGAGCATAAGAAATGTTTTCACAGAGGACATGCAAGATGTGACTAACTGGTTTTGACAAAGATGCAAGTTGATCTCCTGGATGGAGGGGTTAACACTTCTGGTATTTCCACTCGTCTCAGCTCGGTCAAGTGAAGATCTGGACTCTGTTCCTCGCTCACAATGCTCTCTGTTAATTTAATAATCCTTTGACTGATCTACCAAATGAAATTCCGATCCGTTGTTTTGGTTGGGGGAGCCCATTTACAGGGAACCAATGTCAATTGCGTTAACTTACGGCGGTCAAGTAGGAACTTATTAATCGGTAAACATTAATAAATAAGCTATTTAATAAAGTAAAATAAATGAAATAACCTGCTTGTCTCCCGACAGATCAGATGCGGGCTTGGTCAAGTGGCTAGAAGGTCGGCAATGGGTGTTAAAAAACATGCATAAAGAATTTTCCATATGAGTCTAGACCAAGTCACGGGCCTTAATTACATTAGTCCAGGGGTAACTCCTAGGTCCTCATGATGAGGTGGCAAAAGTGAGCTGGCCGGTAAGGTGATGTGGATTTAACAATTATGTGTGAAATTCATAAATCATTGTGTAAGGTTTATGGCCCATGAGGTTAGATTGCGAGATGAGATGCGGGCCACAAGGGGTCGTAAGACACAAATTTGGTGTCTACAGTGCACCCTGATTAAATAAATAATTAGTTATTAAATTACTAATAAACATAATATAAAGTCTATATTAAATAATAAAGAATATAAACTAAATTCTAAATTATTTAATTATAAACTAAACATTATACACAATCAATACTATTTTATAACATTCTCTATGACCCCAAGGAATTTGAAGGTGCATTTGTTGGGACCTTTTGTAATAACTTAGATACTTGAAACGGGTGCATGTTAGCTATGGGCACTAGATGACACCATGTTTCCCAGTTACTTCAATGGGAGTAGGTTGAATCCCTACTATAATGAAGTTTCTTGGTGTTTCCAATAAGGTAGTATTTCCACTTAGATTAGGTTTCCATTTCATATTTTTTTCCCTTTCACTTATTCTTTTTTCTTTTTTTGTTGTAATAAGTGCTCTTGTGTGCAGGAAGCTGATTACTATCTATTGAGTTTATGAATGGAGGATCACACATAATTTTAGTGTGCAGTGGATGCAGGTGTATAGAAGAAGGTATGATGATGTGTGTGACATGAATGAAAACAAAGGTGCTTAGGGAATAATAATTATGAAGGTAAAAAAGTATAGGAAAATATTTCAAGTAGAAATAGAATGGCTCGTAAAAAAAGTTACCCAGATGGAAACTCATGCAATAGAAGGTGGCATAGTATAATGCGAGGTAGGAAGTGGTAGGATGCATTACTTGGATTATGGCATAGAGGAAGAAGGCTTACGGAGTAAAAAGGGTGCACACGGATGTCTGTAGCCTTGGGAAGTAGTAAGTGCGCTAGAAGGATATGAATGCCATGCATGCAAAGGAAAGGAATGGAGAAAAGAAAAATGTGTCATAAATGGAAAAAGGTGATTTAAGTGAAAAATGTGGTGAATTTTTTCAAAGTATGCAAAATCTATAAAAGGAGGGAAAATCAAGTTATTTGTCACCTTAAATTCGAAGTGAAGAAGAGAAACCAAGTGACTAGTGTGACAAAGTGAGCTAAGTAAAGAGGTGTTTGCATAAGGCTCTTTTTTGGAAAAGAGGAATTTTGAGGAAAATGTTGAGTGCAAATATAGGGCATGTGAAGTTAGGTTTTTTGAGATTGGAACTTGCATGGCTAGGGTTTGCAAGGTTTGAAGAAGGATTGAATAGTAGGGAAAAGATTGGTAGAATGAAACCAAAGAGAGTGACTACTTCATCACCTATGGGAAGGGACAAGGCTTGAATGAAGAGGGTTGAGGTTGAGGACCCATTGGAGGTAATTTACTTAGAGGTTTAGTACCCCATAGGAATGATTAGGGCACAAACATGGAAATCCTAGCTCCTAGTGCTTCACGTAATGAGGTGACCTTGAAGGAAGACATGCTACGAGAGATGTTGGATAAAAATGAATAAGGAAAGGTACTAGTTGACGACTCAGTAAGAATACTTCTCGAGAAGGTAGGGGTCCTCCAATTATTTGAGCTACCCTTTTTTACAAAACCCACACATATCATCCAATGGATCATGTCCATGGTACATGAGAATTATTTCTAAATCATGGGCCAAATGATGAGGATAACATCCTAACTCATTGGATAGGTCACAAGGTTGTGTGAGATAGGGGAAGATTCAGATCTACACATGTGTGCCGACAGAAATATTGACGAATTGGCCATCAAGTTGCAATACGAGAAGGGAGGAAAAAATCACATGGGGCTCAATCCACATACTAACTTTATTCTAGGATATTGGTGTTCCAGATATACCTATTGAGAACATGTGGGTTCACCCACCAGAAAATAAATCTCGTGTAGTACAGTTTACAAGTTATACTTGTGATGGTGTGATCAATAATGCATACAAGGCCAGAGTAGAAATTTTTATGAAAGGATGCACATGAAATTTGAGAATGAATGGCGTATTCCGCATGAGCTACCTAAAGTAGTTGGAAGACAGATGATTTTTTTATTGATGCAATGCTATAACCTTGCATGTTTCAAGATGCAACATGGTTAAATGGGGCCATAGTGCAAACTGTCATTTACATTCACTTCCAGATGTTTCAAGTGCATGGTGAAATGGATCAAGTACACATAGAAAATGGTATTTGATGCCAATAAGGTGGATTTAGATTGGAAAACCCTACACACCACCTACAATTTTGAATCTAGGCATGCCTACTTGGAGACTTTAGAGCTAGATACACTTGAATGAAACCCCCAGTTGAATGTTACAATGAAGGAGATGATATGCAGAGTTTTGTGGTTTTACGACCAAGAACCCAAGATGGGGTAGAGCTAGAGGTTACAAAAACATTCCTCCCACATCCCAAAAAAATTATTGTCCCACAAATAAAGAGGATGCGTGAAGAATATCTTGTTAAGGAAGAAGAAGACAAATAAGGATGGCTTGACCACATGCACTAAAATAAAATGTATTACAAAAGGAGAAAGCGTGATGATGGCATAGGACCTTCTCAACCATCTAAGGAAATTTTAGTGAAGATAACGACTATGTTTGGAGGGAAATAAGTAGTATCTAGTGTTGAGGGTTTTGATAATAAGGATGGGGAAGAAAATCTATTAAAAGAGTTACATCCCAAGTGGGCCAAGCAACAGGAAATTTTTTTGACATAAACACAAGAAAATTACATCCTAAGGAAGGAATATCCAAGCATAAATTTTCATAAGGAAATGTCACCATTGCATAAGGAGGAGGCGCATAAAGAGGATAAAGGGGTTGATGACACCTATGTTATTAAAGAAGAGAAGGGCATGATAGGAGAAACTAGCATAGACCCTTTTACACCGAATAATCCCCAAACAAAATCCAAGGTAGTTAGAAAGAGATGGACTCCTCGATCACCACACATGGAATTTTTGGATGATCCTCCAAAGGTATTGAGGGTGATATTCCAGAGCACAATCACCACAGAGAAATTCTATGGTTAAGTTATAACAGATAAATAGTGAGGGGTCCTATGAACCATGAAGATGTTATCCTGGAATATGCATACACATGAGGAGGAACCAAAATTTGAAGTAAGTAATAAGACCCTCAACATGATAGAGCTGAAGAGAGATCCTGTAAAGAAGTATAAACAGGCAGAACACATGTTCCTAACAAATGAACATACGTGTAATTCCTTAAACAAAATAGTTGCCGATGTAAAATAGAGGAATCTGTATCAAGGGGCAACCATGAGGGACATGATGGAGGATAAGAAGAATAAGGAGAAATATTTGGAGAGCATGAATAATGATTTTAAGGGAGAATAGAGTTACACAAAATAAGCCAAAAAAAGGGTTAGTGCATTAGTAAAGAAGATTCTAAACTGGTGCCCTACCTTGGTGAACCAGGAATAGAGTGACTATAATGATGAAATGGAATATCTTGATGACCTAGTGGGGGTGTTACCGGTTAACATCGATAGTGGCACAAGACCGTTAGTTGAGGAGTTGGCCAAGGAGAGGAGAAGGAAAAGAGAAGTTGTGGACATAAGAATTACTGAAATTGAAGATTTATTCGCATAGCTCAAGGAGGCTAATAGTAAATATGATTTTTCCTTTGATAGATGTTAAAAGTGTGACCCTATCCTTAGTGCAAGGGTAACTAGTGAAGAGGAAGAGCTCAAGGCCATAAAGGAGAATACACCAACTAATAGTATTGAGTTTGCTAGGGTTATGATAGAGTTATCGGTGCAGAAATAACTCATATAGGTAAAGAAGGAGACTCTAGAGCTTAGGATCAAAACATTTCAGACCATGGTGATGGAGAACATGGACATGATATAAGGGTTGATTGCGGAGTTATCTGTGCTCATCCAAGATCTCAGAGGAAGGTTGGATGAACTAGTTCCTAACAAAAATATCAAGTATTGTAGAGGTGGAACCTAGAAAGGCTACAAAAGAGATCACTGAATGGAAGAGGTTAGAAGGGTAGATAGATGTTAAGTTTCCAGAGCTTCTTTGACAGCCTGTGGCTTGAAATTACTTCTTTATAGGTGGGATAAATTTTTTGGATATTCTATTTTCTTTAGCGATTCTTTCATGCATACATTCTTTGGAGAGAAAAGTTGGCAAACTATTTCTAAGGGAAGCAATGCAATAAGTGTGGGGTAATGTTGGAAAATTAAAATGACCAAATATGAGCCACACACAAAGGTTTAGAGCATGTGTGAGGGATGGGAAAAGTGGTGCATGCATATAAAATGGGATAGCATGTGAAGGTTCATGCCTAAGTAGAAGGATATGGGACTTAGCCAATTTTGTTGACTCAAGGCTAAAAATAGAGAAACACGGGAAGAGTGACATCCACGCAAGGGATATAATTAGAAAAAATCAGTGTGACTTAGGATGCACACAAAGGAGATAAATGTAGAAAAATCACATGCAGATATCAAAGGATGAACATCCACGGGTCAATCTAATAATAGGATTAAAGTAGGATTTATATTTAGGTTAATCTATTATTAGGATTGTTGTAAAAGCATGTAGTTTTTATGGTTATTTTTGGATGTACTACATGGTGTCTATTTTGACATCATGTCTATTTTGGTGAGTGCATGGGAGGTGAAGGGAAATTCCCCACCCTATTTATATTTCATGGATCTAGTATGAAGAGATAGGATGTGAAGGAAGGGTATATTTGATACTGTGTTGTAGGATTTTGTGCATGGATATGTGAAGTGATGTAACATGTATTCAGCTTCTTTGTGATGTTTAATCTAGTCTATTTTTTGATGGATAATTGTGGACGGAACTTTCTTGTTTATATGTCTAAACATGGTAATCTAATGGTGCAATTAATCTTGATTATTGTTTAAGATGTTATTTTCCTTATTACATGTGTTTCCAAAATGATCTAAATGAGTTGATTAAGTCTGTAAGAATTAATACTTCCTAAATTATTATAACAATGGTGCATGCTACCATATTTATAAGAAAACAAAAAGGAGAGACCTATTAGCTATGTGCACTTCGGGTGAGTTTTCAATTCAAAGTGAACGAGGTGCTAGCATGCATAGTACTTGAGTAAATAAATAGACTACAATATGTGGTACAAGTGAATGCGCAAAGCATTCAAGCATGATTGGTGCATTCCTAGTGACTTGACCACATTTTTTGATGGAAATGAAGACTTTAGAGTGTACCAACACTTCTACATCAGAAGATTCTATTTGAAGAGTGGTAAGAAGATCCTTTTGTGCAAATTACCTTATGCTTTCACAACTCACTATTTTTAGGCATCGGTGAATATGTTCTAATATGCACGCAAATTAAGGTTTGATTTTGATAAGGTAGAAGGTGACTACCATACATTGCAAAAATTGTATGTGTGTCTAGGGAAGATGACCTACATTACGACCATAATATTTGGATGATATCAACATTAATTATACAACTTTGGAGGTAGCAAATGAAGAAGCAACAAAGGTATACATATGCCTAAATCCCAGATTGGTCAATGGTAAGTACATCAAGGATGATTTTAAGGTCCCAGAGCCACTTACAACCATATAAATGGTTAGGATGAAGAAATCACGTGAGGTCACTCCTCCAAGGTCTGTAGAAGAAAAGACTAAGGATGAGGAGGAGGAAGTGAAAGAAGGTAACACCACACTTGACCACATCACCAAAATAAGATTGAATAGAACACATAAGGAGAGAGATAGTGGCATGGAACCATCAGAACTTGTGAAGTCACCAATAGTCTCACCTCCTAAGCCTAACTTGGAAAAAAAGAAGATGAGGAGATGATGGCTAGTGCATAGAGGCAACACTGATGAAGAATATCTAGTTGAGGAACTCAACCATGAGAAGGAAGTAGAAGATCAGGAACCACCAGTCCATGATTTTGAGAAAGAAGAGCATAAGAGGGAAGGTATCACACATGATATTGAGATGCATGAGGTGTATGAAATGCATGAATAAGAAGAAGATAAAGGAAATATGACACCGATAAGGGATAAAGCATCGAGTGGGACAAGTTCATGCACTCATGAGGAATAATATATACCTATAGGATGTCACACATGTGGAAGGAGAAAGAAGGATGAGGTCATGTGCAAAACTCAAGTTAGTTACATTTAAGATCAATCTAAGGTGTTGTGCATGCGGTTCTAAATCTTTTTGGAAACATATAAACTGTATGGCTGGGAATTTATAAGGTATTGTTATCACTGAATCACTACACCCCTGTGTTTATATAAGTGCATATACTTGAACTCATAGTGTGATTGGATAACATGGGTACTATCTCCAAGTTGTGGGACCTGCTACTTGAGATAGACCTCCAGAGAAAGCTGGTTCTTGCTCCTAAACTACCTGCCACAATCTACTCTAATGCAGGGGGAAACTAACTATTCTAATCTAAATTTCCAAGGGACCAGAGAGAGAGAATGCATAGAATGAAAGCATACACTATAGCGGTGATACACTAGAAAAGGAGGGTGTGAGAGTAATCTCCAAATGTGTGAAAATACAAAAGTAAAGTACACACTAGAAGAGGTGATGACAGTTCTCCATAATCTAGTAAAATGCATTCACAAGAATATTCCAAGCATACACAATGATAATGGATCCCTGCAAGAATATAACAATAGACACAATATTCTTGTAGAAAGATTAAAGGGTCAAGAAGAAAGCAAGAAAACACAGCAAGGGAAGATACATCCACAACCTGATATTTTATTGCTTCATGATATGCACAGTTCAATCTATTACAAGATAAGAGCTTGGATCACCATGCAAGGAGTCCACTACAAGGGCCTGTAGCACATTGGCTTCACAAAGAAATTTTGACAGAGCTTTTGCTATCAAGAACTCTCCTCCTTACAATGAGCCTAACACTCCAATTTACAGAAAAAATGAGAAGGGAAAGAGAAGGGAAAATGGAAATCCCGAAATCTATCCTTCAACCACCTGTAAGAGGTATTAAATGGAGTAAAACGATTATATATTACTTGAAAAAGGCTCCCCATACTGTCCCATGTGCTGCAGTAGAGAAAAGGCTCCCCATACTGTCCCATGTGTTGCAGCAGAGAAAGAATGATGACCATGCCTCTTAATTGCACTCCCAACCACCAAATGAAACACTGTTGTGAACCCAGCCACGTTTTCTTAAAAATCTCAATCAATATCTCATCAAATCTAGAATTTCTTAATTTATGTGCGTCGGGCTCGGAGCCATGATTCCAACGGTACCAATTTTGTGTGATTTCATTGAGAAATGCAAAAGTTATGGCCTTCTGAGTGCTGGTAGCTATTTTGGGTCTGGCAGGCGTTTTCTATCATTTGATGGGAATGAGCATTAACTGACTGGAGCTGAATATATTTATCTTAATTAAAATCAAATCTCTTTCTAGAAAGTCCAATTTTATGAAAATTGGAGCTCAGAGTCAAAAGTTATGGCCGTTTGAAGTTTCACAGGTCAAACGTTGACTTTTGTTCTTTGCCTTCGGCCCCTTTGGCTTTTCGCGTCCCTTGCATCCCTCGCGTACCTTTGTCCCGGCTGTCCTGGATGAAAATATCTGCTTCGGCCGGTTCAGGCTCCCTTGTTCCTATTTGTGGCAAAGACACGTGGTGAGATTCCATTCGTTCTCGGCTCTTTCGGCTTTTCGCGTCCTCCGCGTACTTTTGGCCCAGATGTCCTAGTACGAAAGTCCTCTGTTTTGGCCAAACCGGCCGGTTCGCGTCCTCCACGCACTTTTTTCCCAACAATCCCAGACTGCCTGGGACAAATTTCTCCAAACCGCCTGAAATTGACTGACTTGCGCCAAACCGGCCGATCCGTGTCTTTCGCGTACCTTTGTCCCAGATGTCCCAAACCGCGCGAAAACAAAACTTGGCGATTTTTTCCATTTTCGGCCAGTTCACCTTTTCACTTTCTGACGTCTCGGATGTCCCTTTGCTCTATAGACTTCCTGGCTACCTTTCGGTCGATTCGCACCCAGACGTCCCTCATGTCCCGACTGTTGCCAGGACTAGGACTTAGCCATTTTTCATGACTTTTTCTGGCCCGAGCTTATTTTCTACACTTTTTTCACCTTTTCTCAGAACTTGCTCTCTTCTTCTTGGACAGGGGGTTTAGAAAAAATCTGAGGGGACCCTAGAAACATGAATTTTTTCCCTGACTCAATCTATTTGCCTGGGACTTGAGAATTTAATGCATGTTATCAAAATTTACCCTGGGGGTGAATTTTGGATAAAAGTTACATCTATGCACATAAAGAAAATGTTGTCATGGATCATGTAGACACATATAGAAAATCCTGAATTTGATATTGTTGATGATGCATTTAAAATGTAAAAAATGAAGAAGGCGCCAAAGAAAATTTTGATGGTAATTCCAACAAAACTTACCAATGAACAAGAAAGTAATTCCTTAAACAAGATGGTGGTAGAAGTAGTTCATAGAAATTTGGACAAGGGGGCCACCATCAAGATATTTCTGGAAGATAAAAAGGATAAGGCACAAGAAGTTTAGTGGATAACTAAGGAGAATGAAAAGGAATAAAGGCACATAAAGAATATCTTGGACATGGAAATACATATTGCAAAAAAAATCTTGGAGGCACGCCCAAAGTTTGAATAAAACACTCACGATACATATCCCTCATCACAAGACTATTTTTAGGATTTGTTTCATATGTTCTACAGGAGAATTCAAGTGTACAAAGGGTGACATAAGAGGATGTGGAAGCTGAAAAGGAAAAGAATAAGAAGATCATAGCATAGAAAATTGGGGAGTATGAAGCTGTGTGCTAAAAAATGAAGGATGCATTGAGGAAGGTGGGATGAGCATTTAATCATTTTCAAGACCTTAAACCCATCCTCAAGGTATATAGCACTCAGGAAGAAGTGGATTTGGTAATCGTGCAGGATGAAAAGAAGGAAGGTAAGATTGGGCATGAGGAAATCTTGGCAGAGATTGCGCAAAAGTGGGATGCCTTAAAGATATTTAAGCATGCATATGAAACAAGGATCAAGGAAATAGGATCCCTCATTGTGAGGAAGATGGATGGTATGGAAGGACTAGTCTGAGGCCTAGGTGGTGTGATAAGGGAGTTGAAGCAGAAGGGTGAGGACACGACCCTCTAAGATATGATGGAGGTAGCTATGTTAGTCCCAAGAATAGATACTAAGGGGTGGTATAATGGGGTGAGTTGGAGAGCACCCTCAATAAGTAGTTCCCCAAACTTTTACTCCTAATTGATGAGTAGGAGATCAATGCATGTTGGATGTTCTTTCATTCTTTTTTCCTTATTCTTTGTGTTCAAATTATTTACTCTTTAATGGATATTCTTTGGCTAAGTGTTTTTGAGGATGGAAAACACACCTAGTGTAGGTTAATGTTGGGTAGAAGAAAATGCTAAGGATCAGATGGGAAATGCACAAAGGCACACACATAAGGTTAAGGGTGGCACATATGAGGGAAAATATGGATAGGAATCGGTTTTGCATGGGACTGTGCATATACCTAGAAATGAAAGGGACTTAGCCATTATTTTGGATACGGGTTGAAAATAGGAAAAGTGGGATGGTGTTCCGATCAAGAAATTAACTAAATCATGATGACTTGGTGGCCAATCAAAGGCTATTTTAAGAGAATGAACATGAAAATTAAGCACACACATGGAGATCTATTAATAGGGTCAAAGAAGTTTATAAATAAGATAGTCTATTAATAGTAAATATTTTGAAGCATGCATGTAGTCTATTTTGAGAGCATGCATATTATTACAATAGTGCATGGGCAGTGAAGGGAAATTCCCCACCCCTATATAAATTTGTTGTATGTCATTGTTTTAAGTAGTTTGTTTATGTTTTAGAAGATTCATGTTGTAATGGTCTAGGGTTTGATGATGGTGTGCATGGTTTTGTGTGGTACTATTATGATTGGTTTTGTAATTTTCTTCATTATTATGTAATGAATTATGATTTATTATAGATAAGTGTGGTTAGATACTGATTTTTTATGGATATGAGTATGGTATTTTAATTGTGCAATTGATATTGGTTATGGTTTACTTGGATTTATTGTTTCCTTATTATATATGTTTCCAACATAATGTGAATAAATTGATTATGTATGAATGAATGTTTGGTTAATTATCGTGATAACCATGCATGTTAACATCTTGACAATCAAACACAAAGGAGGGACCTTGTAGTTGTGCACACTTTGGGTGAGAAATTCAGATCTAGCTAAATGAAGTGCCAACACACATAGCGCTCTAGTGAAATAAAAGACTACATTTATGTAAGGAGTTATTTTACACTTCTTAGAAACTAAGAATCCCTTAAACTATTGGAAGCAAAATTTGGGTTCTGCAACCAATATTTTGTTGAGACCTTTGTTATAACTTATGGATTTTTCTTAGGAAACATTAGTAATCTTTAAGTTCCTTAGAAGCCTTCTTAATTTTGGTATGTTTGGTTTTTATTCATGGTAATTCGTCAAGACTTGTTGCTTGAACATTATAATGTAACTTGGTTTGATCTTGTTACTCATTAGAACTTAGGTTTGTGAAATTAATAAACTTGAATTGATAAGAACACCATTTATATATTCATGTTTCTCAATATTAAATGATTAAATATAAATGTTATGAAATGGTCCCCTCTCTCTAACAAAAAAATAATGTTTTGTGAGAATAACAAAGCATTATCTCTCATTTCTTCCTAGGGTTAAAATGATTTATCAAGTGACTCGTATGTTGGGGCAACAATCCATGGAAACATGAGTGTTGATCCATGATATTTCAAGGTGGCATGATGTTAAGAATAAAGAATGTAATAACTAAAGAAACCACAAGAGTTATATTTGTAACAATATTTATATCTTATCAACTATATGTATTTGGGAACATGTATTATATATATGAGCAATATTGGATGTGGAGAAATGTTATTGTCACTACCCCTGAAAAACTTAGACTTGACATGATTGTAACATTTTGAATCAATTGAAATGAGTGATTTTCATTATTCTCGATTGCTTGATGTTCATATAATATCGGTTACACATTATTTTTTGGTCATTTGAGGTTAACTTAGGAATTTTTCTTGTCTTTCCTTGATATAACAATTAAAATTAGTGTGAGTTATAGAAGGTTACATCATCTCACAATTTGGATATTCCTGTGGTTACTTGACTCTTGGGAGAATCTTGTATAAGATTTAAATCACCTTGGAAAGTTTTTGTTAACTTTTTATTAGATAAATTGTTTAACCCTTACTTGAAAAAACTAAGAGTGGTGATTATCTAATCATCCCACCTAATTTGGGTAATAACATCCATTGAAATCAGTGTAACCTATACCCAAAAAATTTGAAATTGGAGTTAATTTGAGAGTTGTGTTGTTTTGGGGTCCTCTTGAAAACTTGGCCCCATTATTAGTACCACTCAACAGAGTGGTAAATTTGAAGTTCCTTGTTCAAAAATTGATTCACGCCTCTATTTTAAGAAAAGAAAAAAAAAATTAGAATCATTGGGTCATTGGTGACCTAGGTAATTGATGAGTTAACGTAACATTTTCTAAGGATATTGAGAAGACTTTGGAATCCACCTTTCTGTCTGGAAAAAATGTTTCTTGATGTCCTCTTGACATCTTTGGGAAGGTGTGATAGGATAAGCTATTTCAAGCTCATCCAAGTAATAATTTGGTTAATTTCCTAGGAACTTTGACAATTTTTTTAACTCCAATTTTTGATACTTTTTCCTCCTAGCTCATTCATGTTTTCTGTTTGTTATAATGGTCAATGTTGTAATCTTAGTAAACTTATTATATGCCTTGTTGAGTTTCAAATCCTAGTTTTTTGTTGTTTCAATAAGTGATAGTGACATTTTTGGGATGTGGTAGTACGGAATTTGGATTTCCATGGTGGAAACTTTGATAAAATTTTAAACAATAATAAATTGATATATCCTTATTGGTTTCCTAAATCAAAATTAATGGGTGTGATTATATGATACTTAAGAAAAGGGTTAAAGCTATAGATCCCCGAGGTAAAACTATAAAATTAATCTTGACTTTATGGTTATTTGGATATTATATAATTTATTAGTACTTTCATTGTGTGAACATAAACATTATTTCCAAACAATTCATCACATTTTCATTATGTTTGATGTTGTTGACCCTAAACCTGGACATTAGTGTGAGATTTAGGAAGTTCGACCTATTGTTAGTGATGTACGCTGGAAAATTAAAATAATCTAACTTGTGAACAAAAAGAATGTAAAGCGTATAGCAAAATTTGATCCAAAACATCAATTCTCATTCATATTTCAATGTTCATTACATTAGTCTCATTTTCATATCCAACTCCTCTCTATTCTCTCATATATTTCTGGTGGTTCTCATATAAACTTCTCATTACACACACTCATATACAATGGATTAATTACAATAAATATCTTTCATACAAAATATTACAAAAGTCACTTCCTTTTTATCACACGTCTGTTGGCTTCTATTCTATTCTATCTTTGTTCCATAGCTTTATATCGGGTTCCCTGGATTTCTTTAGTCTATCACGGATTTTCTAGTGTACCACATATTTTCTAGTTTACCATGGCTTTCCTTAGTCTTCCGCGGCTCAGTTCTTATCTTCATGCCTTCATCCTTTTATGCACAGTTTCACCCTTGTATGTGTGGCTTCCTCTAATCATCTGTAATTTCTCCCATGTTTTGGTGACTTCTTCCTAATGTCTATGGCTTACCTAAAATTTGATGAAGAACCCTATCAACATCATCCCCAAACTTAAACCTTGTCTAATCCTTGAGAAAACAACTTATGAAGAACCCTGTCCTTTTCTCCAATTTTTTTTCAAAAAATTGCTATATAGGAATCAACCCCCAGAACTTATATGTCTTGTGTAAGGAAAGGTTCCCCCACTCGACTCACCCAACTAGAATTATGGGATGCCATCTTGGGAGGGTAGAGGCATAAACCCCCAGAATCTTAGACGTCTAACATAAGGAAGAGTTCCTTCGCTCGACTCACCCTACTGAGTTCTTGGGATTCCTCACCTCTTACTTTTGTTTATGATGGAGCTTGGGGACATACTTTGTAATATGTGGGGTTATATTCTTCTCAAAAATGTACCATAACTCAAGATGAATGTCGATTTTTTTTACCCATTCTTGTAATTATTTGTTTTCTCAGACCAATGGGAGAATGTACAAGGGTGGTTGTTTTGCTTTAATTTGACCCCATCTCTGTTAATAAATTGTGGCCTCTTGTTGCATTATGATTATCGTTATGTCTATCATAGTGCTACATTCTTTCATTTATTTGATTTTCTCAGTCTGCGCCCTTTTTTTGGTTTGTTATTTATTTGTGAGTTCCACACGCTGGCTTCTTTGAGGTCCATATTTGGCTTTTCTTATGTCATATTATGTAGATTTAACATGTTTTTTTCGTTCTGATTTGTCAAGATCTGCCTTCTCTTGTTGGGTCTCATTGGGCCACCCTATTATGTATGTATAGTATGTCATGGAATTATTCATCTCTGTATCTAGTTTACTTACTGTGGCTTGCATTGCTTTCCTCTATTTTTTATTTTCCAAAGTATGTGGCTTTAGGATTTATTTTTTGTATTCTTCTACCACTCCCTCATGGATTTTCTCTTCTCTACCTCCAAATTAATTATATCTTCTTTCAAGATTTGTGTCACCGATGTCTCTTTGGCCACCTCTACTTGGAGATTTGAAGTTGTACTAACATGTGGCTTGGATGTTTGGATAGAAGATATAATGTTGTGAATTATTTCTTCTAAGTCCACACACTGTTACATCCAATCCTATTTGGAACTTGTTATCATCAAATCACTACACTCCCCCGAATGGCTTGATGGTGAACAAGACATTCAGTGTGTTTGGGTAACATGGGATCACCTCTCAATCTGTGGGACTTGCAAGCTTGAGGTGAACCTCCAGAGAATTATGGATTCCTCTTCCTAAACTAACAAAATAAACTACTCGTAATGAAATAAAAATAGATACCTACACCTAAACTAACATTTCAAGGGGATTAGGGAGAGATATTTGCAAGAAATAAAACCTAAATTATAAGCGGGGATGCACAAAGAAATGGTTTTGCTAGAACACATTATTGCTTACAAATGAATAAAGATGAATGTGGGAAGAATGGACATGCATTACAAACCCAACCGCATACAATGCTTCATTCCTTGAATAATCATAATAACTCCTGAAACTTGCAAAAGAAACACTGGCTGCACAATTCACCTATAAACATGAGAGAGGAAAATAAAAACATCAAAAATAATGTAAGAACATATAATTGATTACAAAACATTATTTTCATTACTTCAAATACTTGCATAGTACATCATTATAGTAAGGAAAGGCATAGGTTGTCATTCAATTTTGAGAAGAAAATGCTTGAAAGCCTGTAAATTCACAATGGATCAGCTTGTGAAGAAAAGGGGAAGCTTGGAAAATGTCTAACTCTTTTTGAATAAGCATTCCGTTTACATTTATAGAAAATTCTGAGTTGTTGAGAGAAAGAAGGAAGAATCCCTAAAATTAGGAAAGTTTGTAGTTGAACAAGTCAACCATGCTTGCCTCATTAATTGCAACTCCACCTTTCAAGGCATTATTCATGGAATGAGGAAAACCTACAATTTCTAAATACAAAACTTCTGAAAATCCATTCTAATGATTCCATTGTGTATTTCTTGCTCTCCTGATTTGAACAACTATAATTTTGTGGAAAATGGAAAATCAGGGAGGAAATTATGGTTTCCTGAGTGAAATTCATTTCAGGTATCCCGAGCAATGCTTAAAACTCTTTGATAATTTATCATGATGCTCTCATAAATTAAAAAAATTGAATTCTCTCATTATTTAATAAAAAATAATATTTTAATATCCTTTAGAGAACTCCAAATTATTCATAATGGGATAAAGATCTATATTTGGAAGGAGTCTAGGCTTGTAATGGTGACCAACTCATTCAATGACTCACTAGCTAGCTCACCGAGCTAGCTAGTGAGTCACCTACTTTCATTTTCTAGCAAGATCTTCACTTTCTTTGATGCCTTGTTATTATAACTTCAATGAGATATTTTGCAAAATATAACGGATACCCATTGAGTTTCCAATTTTCTCACCACTATTTCATGCTAGTTAGTATTTGTGGAACATTAAACCCATCAAGCCCGAAAGCAACTCATTCATACCCGCTACGTATACTTCAACCAAGACCCTTCACATTGGTTGTTTGACTCTTTCAAGCACTTTACCCCAAATGGCGAGTCCATTACTTAAATTTCACTAAATGTATTGTCAAACGGTCATGTCAACCTCCCAGATAGCTTGGAAATTGACTTAGTTGCAAAACTCAAAACAACGACTCACCTACCAATGCGGATTCATAATCCAGACACTTTCAAGACACGCCGAGCTCTAATACCTTAGCACCTCCAAATCCTAAAAATTTGAAACTCCAAATTTTTAGATTTTCAGGCTTTCGGGCTTTAAGCTCTTCTTCACATTTTTTCCAACTCATCAGGTTGAGTTCCAAATAAAAAATCACCAAAATAATGAAAGGGAAACCTCCGAAATATATCCCACTTGTTGTGAAAAACATTTTACTAAGCCATATGTTGTGAATCACTTCTGCCTCAATAAATCGGTCTATGCTCGAGATTCCTGTAATGTTTTCGATCCTCCAATCCCTTGATGTTAGCAGATGAATGGCGAGGTGTATGACTCTTTGCATCTCTAAGGCTCGTCGTACACCTCGCCATTCATTCGTTGATACTATTCATTCCCATTTCATGGTGTGCCTCTCTAATCTTTTCGATCTATCGACCAAGTTGGCTTTGAGTTTTGTGCCAACTCCTCGCCTATGGCCGACTCACACTCACCCACATAATTCATTTTGAATTATTCTTCCTTTTCTCAGTTTTTCATGGATTCCCTTTAATTTCCAAATTGCTCCACTATTTTAATAGCCCGAGCATCTTTGCATGCTTGTTGTGTTTTCATTTCTTAGTTGAGTTGATTTCTCCCGTTTAGCTTGGTTCATGAAAGCTTCTCACTTTAAACCTTCATGGAAGCCACTCAAATTCTCTTACTCATCCATCTGGTTCACACCAATATACATCGGCCTTCTTCATGTGTCACCGAATGAATGAGCTCTTCCAACCTCTTTGGCCTTGGCTATCCTCGCCAAGTTCTGAACTCAGAGTCGAGCTTGGTTTCCCATTAGAAAAACTTACCCACTGATGAAATTTTTGTTTCCTACGGGAATGGGTGTCGAGTCCCTATCCCTCCACATTTGAGCTATGTCACATTATACATTTTATTCTACCTATTTTTTATGGTGTCATGATGGGTCTCATCCTCGGTAACAACCAAGCTATTAGCAGGATCTCGTCATCCAACCTCACATGAGCTAGCTCATCATATTCATACTTGGCCCTGCAAAATTCTCATTCTTCTAACAATGAATCATCCTCCTCGCCATGGTCTCAATCTAAACCATACTACACGGCCATTCATCTTCCCATCAAGGCCATGCATGGCTTGTATGATGATACCTTTTGACACCTCCATCATTCACCTCCTTCTCTACTATTTCTCTATGTGGCGAACCATTAAGCTGTGTTAATCAGACCAAGGCTTGATCCTCTCATGATATCTCTAGGCCACCATAGCTTGATTGCCTTCCCTCTTAATTCTTTAGCTTAGTTTAATCACAAATACAACTCGCCATGGATTCTTTGCAGTGAGCACAAACCTAGCTCCTCATGAGGGATAGACCACAGGCCTTACAAAGAGCACCGAGACCTTCTTATCACTGTATTTCCTTCTGCCTTCATCATCGATTCCATGCATGAACCCTCACCATCTTTGATCAAGTTCTACAATGAGCCCCCACCTGACTCGGCTCCATTTTTATCTCACTTAAGGTTTGATCCCATTGTGATCCTGTTATTATGTTGAACCCGCAAGCTTTCCTCCTATGCCACCGAGTAGACTTGGTGCTCCAACACAAGTTTCACAAAATCTTGGATTCCTGATGTAAGCTTTACTATTCCTTACTAACCCACTAGTTGACTTATAGCCTAAAAAATCTATTATAGAGCTTTCCCTCAACTCAATGCACTAGCTCACCTTACGTTCTCGACCAACTCACCAAGTAACTCATCGATCTGCTTGGTGAGTTATTTTAAGCTCAAACCCCGTTTTGAAAAATCTCTTCTAATTTTAAACTAACCCTTAAACTTTTCAAGGATTCTTGTAGTGCAAAAACATCATGGGGGTGTAATAGGACACCTGAAAATTTTATACACTAATGTTTTAAGCTTGAAATTTTCATGATAACCCTGAACTCTCCATGAAAGAATTTTTGGTCTCAAGGTGTAATTTACCATGTTGTCCACTTTTTCCCAAGGGGTCAAAAGTGGATAGTAGAAATTTGTTCTAACACCTCACAACAAGTTATTTTATATAGGGGAGAGATTTTGTTCAAATGTACTTGGTATCCTTTTTTTTTTTTTTCTACTACTCCTTGTTTCAATTGGATAGATTAATCCTTTTTCCTTTGTTGCAATGCTTGTTTGATTCTAGCTAAAAGAGTCTCTAGGTTCTTGTATTAGTACCATACTTTTAGATGTATCTATAGATGGTGCTGATGGTACCATATTTTGTTCTTGTGCTTTATTTTCTTACTCTAGATTTTCTTCTTTCTTATTTTCTTCTGCCTCTTTTTTATCTTTTCTTCTTCTTGTTTTTCTTTCTTTTCTTTTTCTTCTTTTTCCCTCTTTTCTTTTTATTATTTCAACTTCTTTTCTTTTACTTGTTTCTCTTTATTTTCTTGTTCTATCTTCACCTTTTTTTCTTCCTCTTCCTTCTTCTTATTTTCTTTCTTTTCCTTCTCTTTCTTGGCTTTCTCCTCCTTTTCCTTCTTTTCTTTCTATTCCCTCTTCTTTTATTTTTCCTCTCTCTCCTTCTCGGTTTTCTCTTATTTCTCCCTATTTTCTTTTTCATCTTTCTCCTCTTGGTATTTTTTTATTTTCTCTACTTATTATTTTTGTTCCCTCTCTGCTTCCTTTTTTGTTTCTTCTCTACATCTTCCAACTCCTTTTTCTTTTTTTCCTCTTCAGCTAACTTTATAGCTTTCTCAATTTCCTTTTGTTTCTCTTCTTGTTATTTCTATTTATTTTGTTGTATCTTCTTTTGTCTAGCCTCTTCCGTGGCTTCCTGTTGTTCATTTTCTAGATATTTCCTCTTCTTTTCCTTCACCTTTTCCTTTGTATCTTCAGATTTATGAATTTATTCTTTTTGGCTACCTATTCTCTTTCTTTCCTTGATTTAATAAGTAATCCAATTATTTCCTTTACTTCATTTATGTGTTTTTTATTTTTAGTTGTCTTCTTCTTCTTGTGCTTAATCTCCATGTGTTCTTGTTGAAGAGATTGTAGGAAGCTTGTTTCTTCTACTTCTACTTGTTCTTGGATTTCCTTAACTAATTTTGGTAGAAGTAAGTGAATGATATCTCCTATTACCAAACCAAAATTTTCCAAGTATTAGTTTATGGCTTCTTCTATAGCCATTTGTTCCCTTTTTGTATTGGCTTCTTATTCTTGGGCTACTTGGGAAATGCCTCCAGGAGATAGACATTTCTTATAATACCCATAGGTTGTCTATGTTAAAGTTTTTTCTATCCATGGTTCTTCCTCCTCTAAAAATTGGGGCCCTACCTATTCTTGTGAAGGTGGGGGAGAGGGTGTCTTCTCCTCTTCTGACTCAGAAATTTCTTCTATCTCTTGATAATATTCCATGTCTACTTCTTCTTCACTGACCTCATCTTATTTTAGTTTTTCTTTGGTTGTTAATGATTGTTGGTGTTTGGTGGCAAGTGCTAAAGAAATAGGGAATTTTTTCCATTTGTATGTTTTAGGACCTACTTTACGTGATTTTTTTCCATATTGGGCTGGGTATGTTTCCCTATACTCTTCAAATATTTCTTCAATGACTTGATCAAAATTTGGAAGTTTTGGTTTTCTAGGATCCACAAGATATTTTTTGATTGCTTCCAATGATGTAGTTACTAATTCATTAGAAGCCTCATATGGAATTGGGGGTATATGGGATGTAGGTGGAATTATAGACCTGAGGAAGGTATAACTAATGTCTACAATAAAAATTACCTCCTGTTCATATTTTTCCAATATTTGTTATGAAACCCAAGACCTTTTTCTAATTATCTACCTTAGTCTCTTTACCCATCCCAATAAATAAGTCATTTAGGTGAGTGCATCTAAACTATTCATGTTCTCTGAAATTTCCTCAACCACCGGTGTATCTAACTGCCATTATACCAATTCTTATTTATGGGGTAGGGTTTTTGTGAAATACATGTCTAGGCATATTAATATTGATTCATAACAAAAACTATGCTTTCCTTATTTTATTTTCTTACTATTTTCATGAAATTACTAGTCCAATAATTCAGCTAGGTTGTACTCTGAATGTGAATTTACCATATCTAGGGTTATATGCACACTAAGCCTGTGGACGCCATCTTCTCGATTAATATGATAAATCTTTAAGAATATAGCTTTAGCAGCATACCTCAATGCATGATTTAGTATATCCTTTATGCGTAACCCGTGCTTTGTCTTCTTCACTCTCATCACCTATGTAATGTCTTTAATTTTTGTATTCTTCTTTGTAATCATCGATCATCCTTGTGCCCATAATCCTGCAACATTGGCCATGACCTCTGTGTTAATATGGTACAGTTGATCCAAATACAATATCTAGTTATGTAATTCGCTCAAAAGAAAACTAATTGCATGATCTTCCCTCGCAAAATATGGAATTCGACTCCATGCATCGATCTTCAATTCATTGATCACTTCGTTAGTCTTCTTATACACCAGTTCCATTGTATTGAGGTATTCTTCTAGAAGTAATGCTCTATCTACTTTAATTCGTGCATGATTTTATTCATCTATCTGAGAGTGAATGTATTTCTATAAATCTCACATATGGGAAACTTTAAACGATATATGTGAGAAATATCCCTCAGGATCATGCTTGTTTGATTTGAGTGATCGCTTGTGAAAAATTAGTTTCGGGAGCTAGTCTTGTGTAACCTCAATTAGATGATCCATGCTTTCTTTTCAATTTTACCTAGTTTTCCCTAGCTCTCTTCTTTACAATTCACTGGTGAATACTTCTTTCTTTGTTTTAACTTATTGTGCCTTAATTTTTTATAATTCAATACCTTTTATAACCTTCCTTACTATATTTATTACATTTCTAGTGGGATAACGTTTTGTTTATACCACGGATTTCATTCTTCATTCCATGTATTTTTTGTGTTTTACATATTTTCCTGTATTCCATGTATTTTCCGTGTTCCGTGTCTTTTTGGTTCCACGCATTTTCCTTCATTTGGAGGATTTTTCTTATTTTGTGTTTTTCTTCACCTCATGGTTGTCCAACCTCCCATTCATTCATTCTGTAGTTTTTCTCCATTCTTCATTCCTTGGATTTTCTTCCTTCCTTCATTCCACATATTTCCTTATACCACATGTTTTTATTTGCATTATTGTATGGGTCTCCTTCCTCCACAGTTCTTTTTTTTATTTATTACATGGGGTATGCTTCCTTTATGGCTCTTCTTTTTTTTCTTTATTACGTGGGTACTCTCCTTCGATGGTTCTTCCTTATTCTTTTATTCTTTCTTATATTTATTAGATTAAGGAAGCCCTTGTGGGTTTTCATCCTACTCCTCATCCTATCCACCAAATTTTCAGTTTTCAGATAGGTCAGAATTTATTTATAGTTTTCTTGTTATCTTTTTTTCCTTTTTTTTATTTTCTCTTTTTTAAAAGTATTATATCTTTTTAGTATTTATCCATTCACATACCCTAGTAATTACTTGAGTTGGAGGGTTTGAAGTTTTGTTGCATGTGAAGGTAATATGTCTTTAATAATGTAAGGTCCTAGCCATCTCACCTCTAACTTTCATGGATGTTTCCATTTACTATCATATAGAAACACTTGATGTCCAATGTCAAATTATTTTCTATTGATATGGTGCTCATGTCAAGCTTTTTTTCTTCTCTTTTCTTGGGTTTGGTTGTATACTACTAGGAACATTTTCTCATCCAATTTTTCTAGTTCAATCCATCTCTCATGCAGTGAAGATTATTCATTCATGCTAAATGTGACCTCCACTCTTAAACTTGGGAGTAAAATTTATATGGGGACCATGACTTTGATTCCATAGACCAATCTGAAAGGAGGGTATTTTGTTAACCTTTTGTATGTGGTGTGGTAAGCCCATAAGGCTGTAGGTATCTTTAAATCCCAATCTGCTTATTGCATGTGAAGGTAATATGTCTTTAATAATGTAAGGTCCTAGCCATCTCACCTTTAAATTTCATGGATGTTTCCATTTACTGTCATATAGAAACACTTGATCTCCAATGTCAAATTATTTTCTCTTGATATGGTGCTCATGTCAAACTTTTTGTCTTCTCTTTTCTTGGGTTTGGTTGTATACTACTAGGAACATTTTCTCATCCATTTTTTCTAGTTCAATCCATCTCTCATGCAGTGAAGAATATTCATTCATGCTAAATGTGACCTCCACTCTTAAACTTGGGATTAAAACTTATATGGGGACCGTGACTTTGATTCCATAGACCAATCTGAAAGGAGAGTATTTTGTTAACCTTTTGTATGTGGTGCGGTAAGCCCATAAGGCTGCAGGTATCTTTAAATCCAAATCCGCCTATTGTAATGAACATATCTTTGTAAACACCTTCTCCAATACCTTTTTAAATGATTCGACTATCCCATTTTCTTTTGGATGGTACCACATACTTATATTATGGTTAATCATGAAGTTACTTAACAATTCACTGATAGTAGCATTTATAAAATACTTCCCTTTTACACTTGTAATATTCAAGGGGCATCTGAACCATTTAATGATATTTTTATATATTAATCTAGTAGTTGTTTTATTAGGATAATACATGGTAGGGATAACTTCTACTCATCTTGTTAAATACTCTATCCCCATTATTTATAACCTTTCCTGAGAATGTCTTGCAACGGATTTAATTGGTCTAATGAAGTCTATATCCCAATTTTCAAATGGTGCCAATGCTAAAATTGGTTTTAATGGAATTTCATCTCATGCATTGGTTTTTCTCACTCACTAAAAAATATCACAAGACCTCGCATGTTTGTGTGCATCTTTGAAGAGTGTAGGCTACCACAAACTAGCCATCATCACTTTCCTAGTTGTTTGATCTCCCCTGTTGTGTCCTCTAGTTATGCCTTCATGTGCTTCTTCTAAGATGTTTTTATGTTCATGTTAAAGATCCACCCTTCTCAGGACATCATCTTACCCTTTCTTGTATAAGTTTCCCTGAATCAATGTAACGGGAAATGTCCAACTAAGTAATTTTTTCTTTTGTTTTTTAGTATACTCGTTGGGTAAGTATCTTATGGACAATAACTTTTTTATCTCGTCAAATTCTTTAGGAATTTCCTCTACTCAGAATAGGTGTGCACTAGGGAAATCATCATTTGTTGGTCCCTCATCTTCTCCATTTTCTATTCTTGATAAGTAATTTGGCCCATTTTTAAATTTTCCTAGTTTGACTATAATTTTGAAATCAAATTCTTAGAACAACATTATCTAGTGGCATATTCGTCCTTGTAATATTGGTTTGTTCATCAAATATTTCAATGGTTCATGATATGCATAAAAAATAAATAAAGTAGCCAATAAGTATTGTCTATTTTTTTGTAAGGAATAGATCATGCTCAATGCTTTTGTCTTCGTAGTTGAGTAGTTCCTTTCATCTTTGGCTAACTTTCTGCTTGCAAATGCCACTAGATTATCCATTTTTTCTCTGGATTGTGTCAATACTGTTCCAATAGAAATTCCAAATGCATCTACATGTGTTGGTACACAAATTTGTTCTCCTTTTAAGTCTAAGCAGCATCAGAGATATGGCATGAAACTTGAAGTTAGATAGATCATGATGTGTATCATTTTGTAGCCAGGGATGTGATCTAATTGGCACTCAAATAGGACTTGATCTTGTCCTAACTATTTTAGGTTGTGCCTTTCAACCAAGGTAAGAGGACCTAGTTTATAACCCTCAAATGGTGAAGGAGATGAAGATATCCCTCAATTTGTGTAAATAGTATGAAAAGGCCTTGGGAAAATATGATCAATACTCCAAATATGACTTTCACAAGTTGTCACTTCCATATTATGGAGATAATTTCAATGCAAGGCAAGGGTTACTGAATACTCTATATGATCCTGATTTTCTTTGTGCATTTTTGTAGATGGATTAGATTCTTTTGTTGACATGCAATTCAATGTGGGTGTAGTATGGGTAGGATTAGTTTGTTTGAGTGAATTTTTTGGCAGGATATTTTAGACAAGACTAACCAGAATTTGCCAAATTCTTTGAGGACCTTTATAAGAAATTTGAAAGACCCAAATAGTAGGATGCTTTAAATGGGTTAAGGTACTCCTTCAACAAGGATATGATAATAAATGGAATCCCAAATCTGTACTCTTCCACACAATCTTTGAAAACCTGTCACAAAAGCTTGAAGTAGATGAACCAACAAAGTATCTAGAAATCTCTATTTTATCATGACCTAAGGTGCACCCAAAGGTTTACAAACAATCTCTAAATTCAAGGAAGGTAAAGTCATTTTAAATCTATTTATCTCTTTATCAGATTAAATATCTTCTAAATGTGAGCTTGTAAATGCCACTAAACTATCAATAAGAAATGAGACCATGTATGATCAAGAGATATTGTTGTTGCAAATCAATAGCACCCCTGGATGCAAATCAAGGTTCTAAATGATGTTTAGAGCATCCAGTGTGTTTACACAACATGGAAACCTCTCTCCAAGTGTGGGACTTGTGAAAATGAGAGAGGAATCTCCAGAATAGAGGTTGGTTCCTCAAACTCCTTTGATTTAGATCTATATTTTGCACAACTATAGAGGTTCTAATCCTAATTCTACCCTAGATTACAAGGAGACAGGGATAAAAATGTAAAAATGAAACTAAACTAAAGATGGTGATGCACCAAAAGGAGTGGTGAAACATTTTTTGCCATGTAAATAGACACAAATTCATGAAATGCAACAAGGGAAAACATACACAAGCTGATAGATGTAATTAGAGGTCTTAAAATGAAGTAAAACAATACAAACAAAGGACTGAAAGCACTCACAGAGTTTGCACTGTCAATTCCATGTAAAAATCTCTTGCATTCCACCATCAAAGAGGTATAAACATGTTACAAACTATGAAAAAGGTCTGATTCTTACAACTATCACTTGCTGGAGGTGAAAGAAGAAGTTTGCAATGCCAAAAAGTGTTCAACCCTCAAGAAATGAGCCAAATCTGGCTTTTACAATGCATGGGTCGAGCCCAAAAGAGAGAAAACACAAAAAACGTGGGAGCCCACTCCTCATTGATGGAAAATGCATTAAAATAGCATGGAGGACCCTAAAAACCCATACCCTGTCATTTTTGACCATATTGGAGAAGAATGTGACCCATTCTGTATTAAATTTGGTTGTTGAAATGTCATTTCTGGTCGTGGACACGTACCAGAACCATTTTTGAATTTTCTCTCTCCAAACTGAACCAAAATTAGAAATTTACCATGGAATCATGTATATAATTTTAACATCTTTCCAATGATATAAAGAACACGAAAATTTGAGCTCTGGATCAAAAGATATGATCGTTTGAAGATTTAGGGAAAAAACGGCCCAAAAATGGATCGGCGAGAAAAAATTTCGAATTTTACCTCTTTTTTGTCTTTGGAAAAAAATTTCAAAAATTCCCCTCACTCTGCTGGTCGGATGCCATGTGGCAAGCTTTGATTCACTCTGGAATTCTCTCTCCTTCTCTTTTCCGTGGGTTTTCCTTTGAAAATCGACCTTTTTATACTCTTTTGGAAAAAAATTCATTTTCTCCCGGGCCCCGCCACTTGGGACACGTGGCATCATTTGGTTCATTGACAGGGGCACGGGGTCATCCTTTGGCTTTTAATTTTCGGCCAAAACTTTTGCTAAATTTTCTAAGTCCTCCTCGAGCTCCGTACTTCCCTTCTCCTTAGGACACGTGTCCTCCTCTGGTTGGCTCGGGCCAACCCTCCAACTCGCCCCTTTTAAAAAACTCGGCCAAAAAAAACACTTAGTCAAAATTTCCACCCTCTCCTCCGCCGCTTTGATCCACGAAGACACGTGGCTCACTGCCATTGGACGTGGGCTGGTTTTGGCCTTTGAAACTTTTACAAAAACTTAGCAAAAATTTCCATTTCGTCCCCGACGCTCGCGAGCCTCCCTCGACACGTGTCGAGTTCCTATTGGCCACGGGCCAAAATTCAAAAATTCACCCATGGAAAACACTTGGCCAAATTTTTTATCGCGGCTCCCCTTGTGACACGTGTCACACTGTGATTGGTCCGCGGGCCCCGCGGGAAAAATTTTCCACTTGATCCTTTAACCAAAATACTTGGAAAAATTTCAAATTTGCCTCCGACCCTCGAACTCCTCTACCACGTGGCAGCTTCCTATTGGCCGCGGACCTCAAATGGGAAAAATTTCCACAAAAAATCCGCCGAGCCATAACTTGAAAAATATAAGGAGTTAGAAGGCAAACTTTACCTTTCTGGAAAGCTGAGAGAGAGCTCTATCTGATAGTGTCATTTCTAGAAAGCCTTGAGTGCCTTAAAATCAAAAAATGTGGACTGAGGCACAAGAGAGGCAAGAACCAAGGAGTTAGGCACAAAAAATGAGCTAGGGCACATTTTGGATAATAGATATTTGAAACACAAGACTACAATAGGAGCAAGAAACACAAATTGAAAACATTCTAAAACATAAGCGCATGCAAATTTTGCCAAGAGAAAACACAAAATAATCCAGAAATGATCAAATCTATTAGCAGGGGAATGTTATAAGAACAATCTTAGAGCTTGTTGGTGGCTTTATAATTGAAACCAACTCAACATGATATAAATCTGATGTAAAAAGGAATTAGAAATGGTTCTCAGGTGGTTTCTCAAAGAATGGGCTTATTCCCAGATTTTCCCATGAAATTCTAAGTTTCTTCAGCCTTTTGCATGTCAAAAAATATGCATTATATAACAGCTTATTACATTTGATCCTTCTTTCCCAAGAAAAGAATATGCCAAGCATCAAGTTTGTTATATAATTCCAACATGATTAGCAGATAGGGACGTTTAACATATTTGCAACAAAAGCTGCTAGGTGTTTCAAAAAAAGGTGAATCATTACAAAAACTTCATCATTATCCATTGTGGAGGCACGTTTTTCATCCTCAAAGCATGTAGACCCCTTTCATTTCATTATTTCATCGCCATCCCTCCAAAATTTGATTATGAAACTTCTTGACTTGATATTTCACATTTTTACATGGGTAAGGGCGAAAATCATTCCAAAAATAGCTCAAATCAAAAAATTGATCCTTAAAAACAATTGCATTGATCCTTGCAGGCATAAACAACATGAATTTGCCAAAAATTTGATGAAAATTGATGTAAAATTCACATCTCCTTCCTGGAGTTCAAATGGTGGCCAAAATGAAAAATGCATAGTTACCGTTGATTTGCCTTTACCCCTTCAATATGAGCCATCCACATGTCAAAATGTGATTGGGAATGGATTTGGGATCACTTTTTGACTTTTTAACATTTTTGGAAAAATGTAAAATTTTAACATTTTTCTCCGCCCCTCCGCCCTTAAAATTTGGTTTCTGACACGTCGCATATTATGGGTCCCATTGAAGTCACAACTCAATTCTGCACATTTCCACCCTTTTTGGAAATTTGGAAAATTTTCACTTTTTTCTCCGTTGGCCCGCACCTCTATCTCTGTCCTTGACACATGTCACCTTCTCTATCGTTGAGGTCTGCGAGCTCATTTCTCATTTTAACACCCCTTTTTCACCAAGGGAAAATTTTCCACTTTCCCTCTGTAGACCCGCACCTCTATCTCTGTTCTTGACATGTGTCACCTTCTCTATTTCTGAGGATATGTGGGCTCATTTCTCATTTTAAGTCATCTTTTTGAAAGGGAAAAAAATCCCTTTTTTCTCCGGTGGTCCGCACTTCCCTCTACACCCACCACATGTCTCCCATTGCTCCATTGCAAGCTAGCGCTTCAAATTCTCACTCTGACTCATTTTACCAAAAAGGAAAAAATTCCCTTTTTCCTCCGATAGCCCGCCAACCCACTCTGTGCTCTAAAGCTGCCACATATCTCCCTTTTCTCCATTATGGAGCCGCGGCCCTTTCCTTAACCATTTTCCCTTTTTGCCAAAAAGGCAAAAATCTTCTAAGTCCCCCGCTAGACTTCCATTCCCTCCAATAAGGTGTCCTCCTCATATTGGATGTGGGCCTTGGGGATTTTCTCCGTTTCTATGAACTTTTTCCAAAGTTCCCTAAGGCACAAACTGACCCACCCATCGGCCCTTGTTTCTATTTGCGACATGTGTCCCTCCTTTAGGACCCGCAGAGCTACGGGGGAAATATTGAATTTTTGCCAAAAACAAAAAAAAATTAAGTTTTCAAAGAAACTTGTCGAACCTTTTCCAACCACAAATAGCCATGTATGAGGGGAGGCTTGAGCTTTAATTTGATGGGCAAAGGACACCCGTATGACTATCAAAAAACACAAAATTTTCCAGAGATGCCCGAATTTGATTTTTTTCTTCGTGGGCGAAGGATTTTTTGGTCAAAAAACAAATGGAAATTTATTTTAGGTAGTTTATAACCCTAGAAAAGGATTTTTGAGGGGAAATATGCATGAAACAAACAATCACGAGCTCCGAAGGCTGGGAAAAGTGGAAAAAATGATAGAGGCCCGTGGATTTGGAAAACTAGGGCACAAAACAGGGAATACATGTATATTTCTTTCAAGTTGGGGCAAAATAATAAGTTTATGATATTTTCAAAGCACCCAATCTAGAGGGAAAGTTTGCAGACCACCAAAATTGAGAGAAAAATGCATTAGAGCACGTAGAACAAAGGGGAAAGTTGGTAACATATCAGAGGATCAAAATGGGCACCAACATCGGCTCCTGCTCGGGGATGAGAACTCCCAGTGAGTGCTAAAAGAAGAATAAGTAGACCAAGTGCCAAAATAATCCATTGGGAAAATGGAGTCATGAGCCAAAGCCACCAAAAACTAGTTGAGAAACTGAAAAAAATGGCTGCCACACACCAAGGCAAACTACAAACCGATAAAAACAAAAAACAAAGCAAAAACCAAACACTATACACTATACAAGTTGATAAGAAAACCTTGATTTCAAAGAAAACAAATCAAGGGGAAAACCCCAAATGTCTTCCATGCTGGATATGACCATGCCAAGAGGTTCTGATATGTTTTTAGCAATTGGAAATATACCTCTTTTTCTTCTTTGTTTAATTTGTAAGCCATCCAGTTTCTCTAAACTTCCTCCATTGTGTTCATGTCAAACCTCTAGCCCCAAAATATTGAAGCAGATGAACCAAAAAAGCATGCAGAAACCTCTATTTTATCATGACCTAAGGTGCACCCAAAGGTTTACAAACAATCTCTAAATCTAAGGAAGGTAAAGTGATTTTAAATCTGTTTATCTCTTTATCAGATGAAAGCTCTTCTGAATGTGAGATTGCAAATGCTAGTAAACTATCAACAAGAAATGAGACCATGTATGATCAAGAGAGATTTTAAACACAAGACTGCAACATGAGCAAGAAACACAAATTGAAAACATTATGAAACATAAGTGCATGCAAATTTTGCTAAGAGACAACACAAAATAATCCAGAAATGATCAAATCTATCAGCAGGGGAATGTTATAAGAATAATCTCATATCTTGTTGATGGCTTTACAACTAAAACCAACTCAACATGATACAAATCTGATGCAAAAAGGAATTAGAAATAGTTCTCATGAAGTTTCTTAGATAATGGGATTCTTCCTAGATTTTCCCGTGAAATTATAAGTTTCTCTGACCTTTTGCATGTCAAAAAATATGCATTATATAACATTCTATTACATTTGATCCTTCTTTCCCAAGAAAAGAATATGACAAGCATCAAGTTTGTTACAAAATTCCAACTTGATTCGCAGATAGGGACGTTTAACATATTTGCAACAAAAGTTTCCAGGTGTTTCAAAAAAGGTGAATCGTTACAAAACCTTCATCATTATCCATTGTGGAGGCACATTTTTCATCCTCAAAGCATGTAGACCCCTTTCATTTCATTATTTCATCCCTATCCCTCCAAAATTTGATTCTGTAACTTCTTGACTTGATATTTCACATTTTTACATGGGCTAGGGAAAAAATCATTCCAAAAACACCTCAAATCTGTAAATTGATCCTTAAAAACAATTGCATTGATCCTTGCAAGCACAAACGACATGAATTTTCCAAAAAATTGATGAAAATTGATGAAAAATTTGCATCTACAAACTTCTTGGAGCTCAAATGGTGGCCAAAATGAAAAATGCACAGTTACCATTGATTTTCCTTTACCCCTTTAATCTGAGCACGTGTCAAAATGTGATTGGGAATGGATTTGGGATCACTTCTTGAATTTTTAACATTTTTGAAAAAATGTAAAATTTTGACATTTTTCTCCGCCCCTCCGCCCTTGAAATTTGGTGCTAACACGAGGCACAAGATGGTCCATTTTTTCTCTAGATTGTGTCAATACTACTCCAATGGAAATTCCAAATGTGTCTACATGGATGTGGAATGGAATTTTCTAGTATGGAAATATCAGGATCAGTGCATGTAAGATATTATCCTTTAAAATTTCAAAAGCATCCATGCATTGTGTAGTCCATTGTATTTGTTTTTTGTTCTTTAATTTAGTATCTCCTCTAGAGGTGCACTTATCTCTACATAATTCCTTATGAATTTTCTATGATATCCATTATATCTAAGAATTTCTCGAACATCTTTTTATGTTTTAAGAAAAGGTAAATTAATAATCACAAAAGTTTTGGATGGATTGATTAATAATCCTTCTTTACAAATTATGTGCCACAACAGTGTACCAAATGGGGTTAAAAATATACATTTATTTAGATTTGGAGATATCTACAATGCTTTTCATCTCTGAAAAATTAATCTCAACACTTGAATATGGTTTTTCAGTAGACCATAGATGTCCAATAATCAAGGTATACCTGTAGTACCCACTTCCCTTTGACACCTTTTGATATTGATCTTGATACTATTGATTACATTATGGGCATTATTATGGTTTTGATTTAGTATGATGTTAGATGTTGGACCATGGATTATTGTTTATTTTGATTTAGTTATGATGCATGATGATTATTAGAGACACTCATATGTGGATGATGATATACTATTTGACATGGATATATTATGAATGTTGTTTGGGCATGTGATTTTGGATATGGTGAGTAGACCTAGAAAATGGACATTATATGATGATGATATAGTTGTTGATTAAATTACAAATGGTATAGTTGTTACTTTGATGTTGTTGTGATTCATTTTTATAGATGATTTTGGAATTATATTTATATTCATTTTGGATGTTCTGATATGGCCATGAGGTCGAAGGAGGTATTTTTGTTTTGCATGTTAAAATATCATGATAAACATCGGGGGATTGGAGACCAACCACATTGGAATTCTAGATGAATTCAACAAGGTCACCATGGTAACATGTTTTGTGTGTGTGTGTGTGTGTGTGTTGTTTTGTTAGGGAATCCCATGGGGGGATTACCTTTGAATGTGACCAAGGGGATTTGTGTATTTTATTAATGTGGTTCCTTGTTTTATTGTATGTATTTTATTAGTGACGTGTCCCTTTTCTTTTATTTAATTAAATTGTGGTAGATTAATGTGAGAAAACATATGGTTAAAAGTTAATTAATTAAAATTGGGACATAATAAAGTAATTATTAAATTTGTTGGCTTTTGTATTAAATGTTGTAAGTATGTGTAAGTGATGTGTAAGTATGTGTAAGAGTTGTGTAAGTCATAATTTGGAGTATGAAACACTCCACCTCCTTGGAAATTCGAATTTGTCCTTAGAAGTTGTTTTGGGAGGCTTGTGGGATAAGTAAAACTTGTCCCATACCTCTTAATGTTATTTAGCAACCATACCTATGGTTGGAGGGTTGATTTTAGACCTTTTCAATGTATTTTTATAAATCAAGTTGCATGTTTTAATTGCACCCTTCTTACATTTTATTAAATTCAGTCCTTTGGGGTGTGAGATTTTTGGAGTGTGCAAGTTTATTGTCATATTATTCACCCACCTCTTTATTGTGCTTTGGAGAATGAAATTTATCTTTTGCGTTGGAGTTGAGGATGTGTGATGTGGCATCTGACATGGATCCACCTCCTCCTCTCCTCTGCCCTCTTCTATAAAATTGAAACTCTTTGTTTTGTTTTGGGTTGTTGAAACATTTTGTATGCTTCCTTGGGGTGAATTTTCTTGTGGATTAGAGCTCTTTCTTATTTAGGGGTATTGGAGAACTTTACATGCTTGTTGGTTGTTGATTTTGGGATTGTATATTTGACTTTGAAAGATTCTTCTTTTGGAACAAATCTACCATGGAGAGGTAGGAGCTTAGCTCTTCATTTATGTTGTTATTTCTTTTGGTGTTTGTGTGAATGGTGAATGTTTTGTGTGCTTTTTGGATATTTGGGTAGACTCCCATAGGAATGGTGTAAGAGAAGGCTATGGGGAATCCATGTGGGGGGCATAAGGGAATGCCAGTGGCATCAGAATTCTTGTGGAGGGAGTTTGGGTTTGGGATCCACCATGGAAAAGAAATAGCTTGCATTTCTTACTTTATGGGGGGCATAAGGAAATCTGTCGGGGGGGGCATAAGGAGGGATTGTGGGGGGCATATGGATATGTGTGATGAATTATATTGGTGGTTTGTTATAGGTGGATGCCCAACTCCCATTAGGAGGTATAAGAAGCTTCCCCCATAGCTCTTGCTCATTTGGCTTGCATGATGAAGCCTAAGTTTTGTGTGATGTTTTAATGCAGTTGTAAAACTATTGTTTGATATGAACTGTGTTTTTAATTTGAAATGTGCATGTTGAAAGAATGTTGTGTGTTTGTGGAAGCCTATTGTTGCCATGAGTTGAAATACATTTTTTATTGCATTGTGGTTGGGGCTCGGGGGCCAATGAGGAAGGATGGATTCTCTTTTCATTGGATGTCTTGGTTAGGTGGAGAGCATTGCCTTTCCCCCACTTTTTTTGTGATCAAATTGGAAGAAAAGGGAACTTGCATGTTGTTGTTCTGGAGCAGAGGAAAATACAGTTTGACAGTACCTTGAGAAACAAAATATTTTGTAACCTTTCCCACTTTGAAGTGGATGAAATTTGTAAATATCTTGTAATGGAAAGACATTTGTATTGAGCTATGAAAATTGTAATTTGAAATGTGACATATTTATATACTCTGTTCTGTTCATTTGAAAGAAAGAAATTGAAATCTGCTAATTGAATTCAAGGAATTGAGAGATGTAAAGTTGTTTTTGGAAGTCAATAAAGGATTGGAATACCCTTCTCCATTTGCATTATTGCATTGAAATCTGAACTTTAAATATTATTGAAATCTCTATTTGAAATAAAGGAATACATATAAAGAAATTGCATTACTTTGTCCTTTGGAAAATATGACAGAATTGGAAATCAGACTTTGCATTTTAGTTAGTAAATGGTTTATTGAATCAACTAAATGGATTTGACTAGGATTAGAATAAATTTCCATACTTAAATGATGAAAAATGATAAATGGATCTTATAGAAATTGATCTTTGTCTCAAAATTTAAAATTGGAAAATGATTTATATAAAATGAACAGTTCAAGCCTGCACATAATAATCAACCTTGAAACATTAAAATTTAGGATGGTATGATATCAATGAACGCAATTTGACAAAAAACACTTAAGGAAATGTTTTAAAACATTGAAAAAATCAGGCCCAGACTTTTCATAGTCATTTTTCTATCAAATGTTGGAAAATTCAAATTGGAAATCAATTGAGAAAAATTTCCTTTCAATACATATTAAAATCCTTCTCAGAATAATTCTCCATGTCTGTTTGGCATATTGAGTTAAGGAGGAGATCAAATTGAACAAAATTTTATAAG
Organism: Taxus chinensis; assembly: GCA_019776745.2. Lineage (NCBI taxonomy): Eukaryota > Viridiplantae > Streptophyta > Pinopsida > Cupressales > Taxaceae > Taxus > Taxus chinensis. Next base: position 27,507,110 of record CM034149.1, on the reverse strand, counting down.
TTAAAATGTACCAGTTTGCATTTAAAAATCCTGCAGGCCGTTTTCTTAAAATTAGCATCTTAAACTTTATCAAAATATAAAATTTATGATTCTTATGCAAAGAGGGAATTGAGAGGTTTCCAAAAATTCCTCATTTTCCCAAAACTGAACTTTCTATCAAAATTTATGACCTTCTGAAGTTTTCTTCACTGGCATTAAAATTTTGGGGGAAATTTCCGTTGGTAGGCCCACGGCTCAAATTTTTCCCTTGGGACTTAATAAAAAAATTTGGGAAATTTTTTAACATTTTCTCCACCACCCCACAGCCAATCAAAGGCTGCCACATGTCATCATGAAGCAATGGCGGAGGCACGACATCATTTTCTTCCTTGGAACCTATTTAAAAAATTTGGTAAATTTTATTAATATTCTCCGCCACCTTGCCGGCCCTCAACCAATGAAAGGCTACCACATGGCACCATGGGATGGCAGCGGAGGGGGGGGAACCCACGCAACCTTATCCTGTTTGAAATTTTGTTTTTTGGAAAATTTGTGAGTTTACCTCCGTGACCCCGCACTCCCGCCTTGCCTTAGAAATCCCTTCCGCAATTTCATGGGCCCGTGTGTGCCACTTATCCCTTTATCCTCCTCTTGAAATTTTTTCTCAAACTCCACCACCACCCCACCCTTCCCTCATTTCTTTCCCGCTTTGATTTGGAGCTCGACACGTGTCCCTAGCAGCGCAGTAGAAGCATAGGTGAAAAATTGGACTTTTCCCTGCACGGGGAAATTTAAAAACATCTCCCCACAACTTGTCAACTCAAAAAAGTGGATTTTTCCTCCGCTCGACACATGTCCCTTTTGGGAAATTTTTCATCCCTGGGCCCGCAGGCCCGTATTTAGGGGAAAATTTTCACCCCAAGGCCCACCGATCCATAATTAGAGTTTTATAAGGAGTTCGGAGGACTTCTTTATATCATTAGAAAGGTGAGGAAATTTCCTATCAAATGGGAATGATTTAGGTAAATTTTGAATGTGTTAAGTGTGAGAAAAATCAAGTTGAAACTCTAAGCCTATTAGAGAGTGGGTATGATATAAATTTACCCCCTGAACCTAGTTAAACCTTCTATCCGTTAATTTTAGACCTTGTGACTCTAATAATTATTAATAAAGGAAAATTGTGTTCTAGTGAATTTAAATTGTTTAGGAATCTGTTAGTGGTAGTTATCAACTTGTAACCTGGTAGTAGAATCCTGTAAAAAAATAAAAATTTATTGCATAATTTTCCTAACTAACCCTAGGTTGTTTCTTGGGTCTCAAGTGGGTTGTTTTAACGGGCATCAAAATACCTCTAAGAATTCATGGATGAATTATTTAAATACATTAATCATGATTCTACCAAAGACTATTGGTTTGTTCTTAATTCCAAATGGCATAACAGTATACATAAATGAACCCCATTCCACAGAAAAAGTAGTCTTTAGTTGGTCTTCAGGGGTAATTCTAACCTAATGTTAATTATTTCACCTGATTCTAGATCTTTTCTTTGAATGTTGACAAAATAGATAAGGCTAAAGGGCTAGGAGGGATACCTTTCAAAATAATGGTTGTAGGTTTTTGAGCGTGTATGAGTTCTTGATCCACAACTGATCGTGGGAGCTTCCTTTTTCTTGGGAGGAACTACCTGAAATAGAAAACAAGACCACCAAATAAAAGTTAAACAGTATATGTAGTGGACTGCCTAGTGTATGCTAGATCCAGGAAGTATGATACTCCCTAGATGGCTTTTAATCCACTATCTAAAACAACTCAATACTAATAATAAATGAAATCCTACTGTAGTTAAAAGGATTTAGGTATCTCCTTTGACTACAGGCTAAGCTATGACTGAATCTATAGATCAAGGTCTCTATCAGAGTACTGGTATTGGTCAGGGTCTAATTCTAGGCTGTTTTGAGTATTTGGTGGGGGTTTTAAGCTTTGTTATTGGTCTAATAGTAAAAACACAGAGACCGGCGTTAGTTTGGTATGACTGATGTCGGTTTATGTGAACTGGCGACGGTTGTGGGTAACCGACGATGGTATGGTCGGGGTACAGGAAACTCAATAAAAACTTGAGGTGAGGGTAGATCTAAGGTGAACTAGAAATGTGAAGAGCAATGCCAAGGTTTGTGTAGGTGTTAGGTATACTCATAGGTGATTAAAATCTAGGTATGGGTAGTTCAAATGTGTGGGTGAAGGAACGGTCAAGTTTGCATGGAGGTAGATGGTGGGGGAATGAGAATGGGGGTAGAAACTAATAACAGAAATAAAAGAATCTACTCAAATGACAATGGACAAGTGCTGGTTAGTAAAACACATACTGTTATACGAGCTTGATGTCTGGTTGGCAATGGTAGGTGATCAGATAGAAAGAACTTGATGTTGTGTTGGCACTTCCCTAGATGCTCCCGTGAATGCAAATGGCTCTATGATGGCTTCCAGTGCTAGTTGTGGATACTCTGATGCATGTACGAATGTTGATTCTACTTGCATGCAGCTCTAGTTTCATCTCTTTCTCTTGGAAATGTGATAACCTTCAAATAAGGTTGTTTTGGGGATTAAATGGTAACTAATGGTGGTTCTAGGTTGACCGGTAGTAATTTAGGGTAACCGACATTAGTTATGGTGGGATTCCGTAGGTTTACTAATTTAGGCATATCCTCTTGATTTTCTGGGATCTTGTTCATTTGCTCCCACGGATTATAATGGAAGATTCCTTTCTAATAGGCGGGAATGTGGTTAGAGGCAATGTAAGCTTGTATTTTTAGGGTTTAGGTAGGTCTTAGTTAGTTATGGCAACATACTAAGAATGGGTCTTAGGGTGAGGTGGCTAGATGAGGTGTATAGGGGAGGTGGTGGTGTGGACATTATCCAATTAGGATATTTAAATAATAGATATTTGTGAGATCATAAATTAAATAAATTAATATTAGAGTGGGGTGAAAGGGGCCATAGTTAGGTGAGTGTGTTCGAGTTGGTTATTTATTGAGGGACCTAGGAAAATGTGACCCAATTTTGGTGTCTACATTTTTCCCCTTTTTGTTACATAGCTTATATTGGTAAGCGACGCTGACAAAAATAAGACGTGGTTGCCCCATGTGTGGGTGAAGGTGATCCCCCTCAAAATAAGAACTAATGAGGCAAAAGGTAGAATCATTAAGTGGTTTGATAAAAGGTGAATGTGATGAAGAGAAAGGTGGGAAATAGGGGTAAAAAGGGGTAAAGGTATAATCGAGTAATCCAAGTAATGGGTCAGGGTCAAATGTAGTGACAATTAAACGCACACACATGTATTAACTATAGCATGATACCATGTGGAAGAGTAGGAAAAATCTACATTGTCTAAGATCGATAGGTTTATCCAAACAAGGTTGAGGTGATTTTGGTATCCAAGGTATAGGATATGGTCAAGAAACATGATGCGGGTTAGGTGCAGGAATGTTTAGGTATGTCCTGGTACACCAAGGTTTGGGTCAGGATAAACAATCACTGCAGGAGGCAAGGTAAGGTTAGGATGTCCATCAACACAGGTAACAGTGCTGCAAGGTATAGTGAGCACATGAGGTCATAGGTCACTAGTAATGTTCTATGTCCAAGCATCTAGGGTACGACACAAGTAGGGCCAAGGGATGGGAAAAATAATGAGTCCTTGACTAAGGATGAGGTGAGGGGGTCAATGATAAGGTCAAGAAGATAAAGTGAAGTGTCTAAGTGAGGTCTGGGTGGGGTAAAAAGGATTTAGGTCAAAAATTAGAGGTAAGGGATAGTAAAAAGACTAAGTAGCTAAACTGATGATGGTTTGAAGGCACTGATGTCGGTCGCAAGGGACCAACCATGGTAAGCTAGGGCACATGACCAATGTTGGTTAAGGTAAAACCGTCACCGGTATAGTTGGGTAGGTTATAAAAAAGAAAAAAATTCCATATTTTTCAAATCATTTGTCTTTTACTGAATTGGGGAAAATGAAAAGTGAGAGAGAGAAAATTGGAAAGTGCCCATGTGGAATGGAGAGTTGAGTTAGTGAGCGGTGTAGCGGGTGAGGGGTAATGGATAGGCAGGTCCACAAGAGCAGATTAAGTGATTTGATTGGTTAGAGGTAAGGAGGTTTATTGGGTGATGGCAGAGGAAGGAGAGGGATCAGGTGGACCACCAGAGCAGCAACCCGACATGCCACCATGACGATAGCAATGTGATGAGGTAAGGGTCAATCCTACTCTTTATTTTGTTTATTAGATTGAATTAGATGTCGGGTGCATAGAAATGGGTTATTGGGGAAAATGAATTTTGGATTGGTGGGAGGGCATATCGGGGTAAATATGAATGAGGAGAGAGGTGATTGGGTGAAGGAAGGGTGGGGAAGGATGGAGTGGGGATTTGGGTAGGATTGGGTGGGTAGAAGTGAGAAAAAGGGAGGTTTGAGGAAGAATGGGGGTTTGGGCATCACGGTTTTGTGGTAAGAATGGGGGTTAGTTGACATTGGTGATAAAGAACTATTATCGATCACGAAATAGGTGACCGATGTCTATTTATGGGGGACCAAGATCAGCTATGGGTAATCGGTATCGGTCGTAATTTGAGGAAAAAGGGGCCAAAATGTGTCCTAGGTTGGGTGGGTGAGGTAGGGAGTGGGAAATAGGGGATGTTTTGGGGAAAATCCTACCATAGGTAAGGGTGAATGATAGTAGGTTATAGGTGGGTTGGGTAGAGAGAAGATGTGATACAAAGGTAAGGAGGTCTAGGGAAAGAGAGGTAGGGTGCTAGGTATAGGTGAGGTGCCAAGTGAGATCGTGGTTATGAGTAAGTTATATTAATATGATGTTTTTGTTGAATGCAGGTGAGAGATCAATTGAGGATGTGAGACAGGGTGCCACCCCTACTCGTGACAGTTCATGGGGTGGCGACAGTCGAGGAGTGGAGGCATGTCACAGATGTTGTTCTAAGTGGGGTCAAGTGCTACCATCATGTAATCTGGCAGCCGAGTCTGATGGTCACTCTCATCGATAGATGGGATTCCGTGACCAACATGTTCCACCTACCGACAAGGGAGATGATTTTCACCCTGGAGGATGTGTATAGGATCCTTCAATTACCTATATTGGGGATGTAGGTATATTCAATCTCCTCAGAGGCATCTAAGGAGTTGATGTTGACAATATTTTGTGAGGGACTGGCAGAGCTGACATTCCACAGCACCAACTTGAGCTATGGAGAGATGTACCTAGCCCATCCAGAGGAGACGAGGCTAGTAGTATTACTGACGAAAGTATTATGTTGTTTTGCACTACCTAATGTAGAGGGTGGGAGATTCACACGGTCACTGATGGGGTACTACATGGTATGATTATGGACTATACCTACTTCATATGGGTGCCAACATTCTTAGTGTAGCTATATAGGGAGCTATGGGCATATGGGCAGCTCTATAGATTCAGTCTATGTTACACGTTTATTCTACACTATTGGGCCTATGAGTACATTGTTTGTGTTCATTCGATTGGTATTCCCTGGGTAGATGCATTTGAGCCTATTTTTGTTCAGGTGGGGTATAGGCGATGGGTTCCTATGATAGGAGAGCACCAAGTAGGTGGGGTTAGACATGATGTGGCCTATTATAGGAAGTTACTAGAGGGATTATCCAGCATGGACATTATTTAGAGACTGTATGTGGGCTATCCCTTATACAGACAGATGGCCAATGAGTTGGTTGGCCTTCAGCTACTCATATGGATAGAGGGGTGCCATGCAGGGAAGCACAAGATGATCCCAATTGATAGGATCAGACAACAGTTTTAGTTGCCACAGGATATACCTCCACCCTTCCCACAGTACAGGAGAGATTACATGGAGAGGCCATTACCTCTACCATAGCTGACAGTGCCTATAGGGCAAGAGGAGTAGGTGATAGACCGGTGGATCGATGATTTCGGAGTGACAGATAGATATAGAAAGTGGTGGTGTGATGCCTGGTTAAAATAACCTAATTGAGAACCATGAACAACCTAGGTTTAGTTAGAAAATTATGGAATAATTTTTTCTGATTAGGAGTTAATGACCAAAGTCTCAAAGACAGTTAAATTCAACTGATAACTTTTTCCATTATAATAATTACTAATTACACATTAAAAATTAACAAGATTAATAAGTCCACACCTAACTCAAATCTCTCTAGGGATTAATTTAATTACTGATTACATTGACATTTTAGCTAAATATTTCATGATTAGAAATATTAGGGTTAAGGGACCCAAAATAATTAAATACCCAAGATATTTAATTCCACAAGATTAAGACAAGAGTAAGGTTTAATTGTAGTGAGAAATGAATAAATATTTAAAATCAATAGAGTAAGGTCTCACTTACCCACTCCTAGAACTTGAGTAGGATTTTCTACAACCAGGTTACTAGGCAACATCTACCACTAATAGATTTGGGAACAACTCAAATCCACAAGAACAAACTTCTCTTTTATTAACAATTCACAGAGGTCACAAGGTCTAAAACTTAGGGCTAGAAGTTTCAGTTAGGTTCAAGGAGTAATTTACCCCCATACCCACTCTCTAACATGCTCAAATTTTTAAATGGATTTCTCTCATACTTAGCACTTCCAAAATTTCCCTAAACCATACCCAATGGATAGGAAATTTTCTCACCTTTCTAGTGATATAAAAAAGTCCTCCTGACTCCTTACAGAACTCAAGATATGAGAGGGAAGAGTTTTTAGGTCAAATTTTCCCCTAGGGGGACACGTGTCAAGAGGTAGGGAAAGCACCTTCAACGGGTTGGTGGGTCGCAGGGAGGCTTGGGAATTTTTTTCCATCGCACGGGCACAAAGGCAAAAGTTCTTCCGTGCCTCCACAGGTCCTTGGTGGACACGTGTCGAGTCCTGGTGCAAAGTGGGAAAGGGGTGAGGGGTTGGCAGAGTGGCAGAGAAGATTTCCAAATTTCGTCAAAGGGAGAACAAAAAGGGAAAATAGATGTGTGGGTCTGCGCACCCGCGGAAGAAGAAAATTCTATGGCAGGGCAGAAAAACGGAGCCGTGGGGGAAATTTTCAATTTTTTCCAAAGGCCAAAAATTGAAAAAGACAAGGGGTCCACCCTCTCCACTGCCACCCCCAAGGTGCCATGTGGCACATTCTCATTATTTATGGGTCAGTGGGGCTAACACGAAAATTTTTCCCCAAAATTTTCAAAAGGTCTAAGGGTTGAAAGGAAGCCACGCCTCTGCTGTAACTCCAAGAGGACATGTGGTGCCCTCTGATTGGATACGTTCCTATAGAGGAAAATGGAAAAAATTTCCCGAACCAAAATTTTTCCAAAAAAAATTCTAAGGCCAAAATGATGGGAAATGTTTGGGTTGCAGGCCAGCCAGAGAAAAGTTTCCCAAATTCTCTCACCAAGGCACAAAAACTTCAAAGTGCCATATCTTGAGCTAGAAAGCTCAGTTTTGGGAAAAGGAAGACTTTTTGGAAAGCTCTTGATGCCCTCTTTGCACAGGAAGCATAAAATTTACTTTTTGATAAGGTTTAAATGGTCAATTTTACAAAACAATCTATAGGATTTTGATTGGCGAACTGGTAATTTTCAACTTTTCAATTTGATTAAATTCAGTTTCCTCCTTCACTCAACATGTCAAACAGACATGGAGTATTGATCTAGGGAGGGTTTAGAGTGTTTTTTGAAAGTTAATTTGTTCAATTGATTCAAAATTGTATTTTTCCAACAAGTGACAGAAAATGACTTTTGGAAGGATCACTTTCAAATTAGCAATGGTTAAGTTGTTTCCTTGAAATCTCTTTGTCAATTTGGTTTCATTTGTGAACCAACATACTATATTTTAACATCACCAAGTTAATTTATATGTGTAGGTTTGAACTGTTCATTTTTATTAAAATGAATTGCCAGTATAAAGCTTATAACAATGTTCTTTTTCTTTTAATTTTGTATATCAATTTTATCATTTAAATGTGTATATAGTTTCTAAACTAGTCTATTGCACTTAAACTTGATTAATTCCAAATGAGATTTTTAAAACCTGATTTCCCAATTTGATATATTTCAAAAGAAGACAAGCAATATAATTCTCTCATATGTATTTTCTTTCCTTTGCAATTAAACAGAGATTCCATTCACAATAGTAATTCAATCACCATTTGATATTCCCATTTCAATTACAACAATGTGAATAAGAGATGAACTTGTAATTCCTTATTGACTTCAAAAAGAGAAACATCTTTACATTCTTTCATTCCTTGAATACAATTAACAAAATTTTCATTTGGTTTCAAATACAGTTTACAAAATATACAACACTCTTCCACATTCCTTTTTCAAAACAGAGAAGAGAATATAACTCTTTACATTTCACATTTTACTTTCAAACTTTCCTCATCAATACAAGAAAATTCTCATTACAATAATTATAAAAATCATCCACTTCAAATTGAGAAGGAATATAATAAACTTGCTCACAAGAAGGGACTGTCAAACTATACATTTCTTTTTCTCCAGGACAGCAACATGCTCATTTTCTTTTTTTTTCTCCAAGTTGATCACAACAAAAGAGGGGGAAGGCAACGCTATCCACCCAACCAAGACATCCAATGAAAGGAGAATCCTTCCTTCATCTTTGTCCCTTGAGCCCCAACGAAAGTACAATCAAAGTTGTAATTCAACCATGGCAACAATTGGCTTCTACAACACAACATTCTTTCACATACACATTTCTCTTTTGAAACACAATGCAACACAAAAAAAAAAAACAGTTCACAAATTCATTTAAAAACATTTCAAAATAAAACTCAGGCTTGATCTTGCAAGCCAAAGGAGCAATGCCTATGGAAGAAGCTAATTTTGCCTCCCAATTGGAAATTAGGCATCCACCAATAACAACCCGCCAAAATAATTCATCCCACACATTTCCTTATGCCCCCCACAAATCCCTCCTTATGTCCCCCCCCCCCCCACAAAGTAATAAATGCAAGCTATTTCTTTTCCATGGTGGATCCCAAACCCAAACTCCCTCCACAAAATTTTGATGCCCATGGCATTTCCTTATACCCCCCCCACATGGATTCCCCATAGCGTTCTCCTACACCTTCCTAAGGCAGTCTACCCAACCATCCAACAAATAAAACAAACATGTATTTTCCAAACAACACAACAAGAAAATAATAGAAATAAAAGAGAGTTAAATTCCTACCTTTCCATGGTTATTTGTTCTCTAAACAATAAGCTTCAAATTCCAAACATAGCCCAAAACAACAAGCTCCCAAGCATGCAAATCTATCTCCAAAACTTTCTTCAAAAACCAGAGCTCCCACAAGAAAATGTGCCCCCAAGGAAGAATGTAAAAAGGTTCAACAACCCAAAACAAGAAGAGAGTTTGAAATATATAGAAGAGGGAAAGAAGAGGATGATGTGGATCCATGTAGGATGCCACATCATACATGCTCACATTCAAACACCAAATACAAACTCCAAACTCCAAGGCTCAATAAAGAGGTGGGTGAAAAATGACAAGTAAAAGAGAGTTAAATTCCTACCTTTCCATGGTTATTTGGTCTCTAAACAGTAAGCTTCAAATTCCAAACACAACCCAAAACAACAAGCTCCCAAGCATGTAAATCTATCTCCAAAACTTTCTTCAAAAACCAGAGCTCCCACAAGAAAATGTGCCCCCAAGGAAGAATGCAAAAAGGTTCAACAACCCAAAACAAGAAGAGAGTTTGAAATATATAGAAGAGGGAAAGAAGAGGATGATGTGGATCCATGTAGGATGCCACATCATACATCCTCACATTCAAACACCAAAGACAAACTCCAAGGCTCAATAAAGAGGTGGGTGAAAAATGACAAGTTACTTGCACACTCAAAAGAGCCCACACCTCAAGGGACAACAAATTAAATGAAATGTAAGAGAGTGCAATCCAAAACAAGCAATATGATTAATAAAATTCATTATACAAGTCAAAAATCACATCTTCAACAATTAGTATGGTTAGTGAATTAAATTTAGAGGCATGGGACAAGTTTTACTTGTCCCACAAGCCTCTAAAAACTTCACCCAAGGACAAATTCGAATTTCCATGGAGGTGGAGATTTCTTGCTTTAAAAATAGCCTTACAGAAGATCTTACACAACTTACACATCACTTACAAATTAAATACAACAGCAAACAACTCTAATAATTACTTTCCCATATCCCAATTTAATTTATTTAAATTTTAAACATATGATCTCCTCACATTAATCTATCACAATTAATTTATTAAAAGAAGATAACACATTAAAAATAAAATACATATAATAATAAATAAAAGAAACACATTAATAAAATACACAAACCCATGGTCACATATAAGGAAATCCCCCCATGGGACCCCCTAACTAAATACAACACACAACACAATCAAACAAGTTTCCATGGTGACCTTATCGAATTCACCTAGAATTCTATTGTGGTTGGTCTCCAATCCCACGATGTTTGTTTTGATATTTTAAACCTGCAAAACACAAATACCTCCTTCGGCCTCTTGGCCATATCAGAACATCTAACATGATATAAAATAAATCACAAAACCAACTATATAAATGAATCACAACAACATCGAAGAAACAACTACATCATTTGCATTTTTAATCCACAACTATATCAGCATCATAAAATATTCATTTTCTAGATCTACTCATAATATCCAAAATCACATGTCCAAATAACTTCCATTACACATGCATGTCAATAGTATATCATCATCCACATAGGATGTCTCTAATAATCACCATACATCATATATAATCAGATTCAACAATAATCCAGGATCTAACATCTAACACCATACTAAATCAAAACTATAAGGATGTCCATCATAGAGTCTACAGTATCATGTTCAGAATAAAAGTTTCAAAGGAAAGTGGGCACTACAGGTGGGCTGCCCATTTATGAGTAGTACCACATAGGCTGGGGCAGCCAGATTTAGCCATTATCACGGTGTAGAGAGATGCCCTACAAGGGTAGGTGGTGACCCTGATTACACATTTAGGGATGGTACAGGGGCAGTTAGTAGGTTCGGAGGTGGAGGTGGCCACATTACATGTGTAGGTGGCTAGTCTGCAGGCCCAGATGGCCCAGGGTGGAGATGGAGATGGAGATGATGAGCAGGTGGCCGCCCTATAGGCTCAGGTTAAAGGTTTGCAGGGCCAATGTGGCCACCACAGATAGTACCCATATCCAGGTTACGGGATGCCTTAGGTGAGGCCAGATATTGCCAATATTAGTTGATGGCAGTGAGGATAGATTTTCTATCCTATGGAGAGTATAGGGCGCAGCAGGCCTTGAGTGAGAGGACCAAATCCCGTACCCATAGCGTGGAGAGCATAAGGGGCCATCAAGCTCTGAGACAGGATCAGGGTGAGGCCACTAGTTTACAGAGGCCATCTCTAGGAAATGTACCAGTAGGGACCTAACCATGACCCATGGTGGGTGGTGAGATTTTATCAGGCCACCAGACAAGAGTCAGGAGGGAGGAGGAGAAAGGCGAGACAGATATGGAGGATGTCTGAAAGGATGATGCTTGATGCACATCTCTTCATTTTGATGTATTTTTATTCATTTTTTATATATATCGGCTTGTATGTCGAAGGGAGTGAGGATGTATACAATATTTTTGATCATATACTGGCCTGCGTGCCGAAGATGGTGAGGCTGTATATGGGAGTTTTGAGAGATTTTTTTACATACACCGACCTGCATGCCAAAGATATTTGAGAGTTATGTATATGGATACACATGTTTGGATGTTTTTCTTATGGAGATGATGATGATTATGGTCATTATGTGTATACATGGTTATGGCTATCTTTCTATTTTGATTTGTATATATGATGGGAACTAGGTAGTGTAGGCATTATAGAGTCAGGTCATAGGCATGGATCAAGTCATGATAGCTGTGTTAGGCATGGATGGAGTTAGGATAAGTGTGTTAGACATGGTTGAGTTAAGCCATAGGCATGGATGGAGTTAGGTTTTGGTCATAGGCATGGATGGAGTCATGATAGGTTGTGGTCTAGGCATGGATGGAGTCATGATAGGTGTGTTAGGCATGGTTGAGTCAGGTCATAGGCATGGTGGAGTTAGGTTGTGGTCTAGGCATGGATGGAGTCAAAATTGGTTGAGTTTTCTAATTCATTAATTTGTGTAATTAATGATGATATGGGTCATGTTTGAGATGTTTTATAGTAACATGCATGATAATGGTAAAGAAATTGTAGACATAATGAATGTATGTATGATGACGATAAAAATGTGGAAAGTAATTTTTTGTTTGTTTGGTTTAATTCCCAATTATTGAAATAAAAAGAAATTTAACAAGGGTAGATTGTGATTTAGGAAAATGAAAGGTGAATTGGTTAGGGTAGAGAGTGGCTGAGCTAACCTCTAAGGGCCCTGTGCCCTCAGAGTGCTGCCTACATAGTCCCGGCGAAAAGGGACCTTAGGCCGATGTAGTTCTCCCATAAGCTAAAAAATAATGTGAGGAGGTAGGAATAAGGGTTGGTAGGTTATAAGCATGATTGAGTCTAGGTTGTTTTAGGTATGGGTGAATTGTGGGCACATTGGTATGGGTGAGTTAGAGTTGATTGTGGAGAAAGAGGAAAATGTACCCAAAGATAAGCATCGAGGATCTAGTCCTGTATAAGGTAATCAACGTAATGAAGAAGGTTAAAAGACAAGAAGAGGTGAGGGAGCCACCTGATTGGTAAAGATCATAATGAGTAGGCCATACCTTGGATAGACTGATGAACATAAGACCCTAAAGACATTACATGATTGATTATTCAAAAGGTGAAGAGTAGTCACATGATCACCAGAGGTCACAGTTTCAACAGGTCCCTTGAGGCAGTAGGAAATGAAAGTGTGAATGGTGAGAGGGGAAAAATGATTAGTGTTATATGGTATTTGATAGCATGCTTTTTGGTGAGAGATCCAAGATCACGATGGGAAAGTCCATGACAAAAAAAAATTATGTTTGACATGTATTTGAGATAGACTGATCGATGCGGGAAGTCTATATGGGAGGAGGAAATTAACTCCTTGAGGTCTTCGCGAAGCTGATCGATGCAGGAAGCTTCAAATTATTTTCTCTCTCTCTTTTTTGAAAGCACTTTACATAGTTATCCTTCGAGGGAGCAGTCTATTTATAGTAACAGTGTAGAGAGAAAGATGTCCTTTTGAGGGAGTCATCTTTGTATTGGAATTTTGACTTAAGGATTTGATTCCCATGTGAGAGCTTTTGAGTCATGGAAAAGACTAATGTGAAGAATTAGATTCTTGTGCAGAAAGCAAGGTGAAATGACCATGGGATCTCATCTAAAAGTAGACAAAAAGTATCCATGAGAATCATGCCATGTGTAGTGTCGTGGTACACATATTTAAGAGAAGATAAATAAAAATAAAAATAAAAAAGTGACGGGTACTCACATGATTCTTAATTAATCATTGGTGATGGCATAGGAAGTGGATAGCACTCAAGGGACAAGCATAAGAGGTAGAAGGTGAGGTAGGACTAAAAGTCAACAGTAGAATGGTCAAAGATACAAGGCATTGAGGGGCTCAAGTTTGGGTTTACCATCTAATGAAGATAAATGATAAGCACCTGATCTATGAGTATGAGTCACAATGTATGCTCCAAGTGAATTAGGAGTAAATTTTCCCCGTTTACTTTTTTCTGCTTTGGTTACATGTTGATTTTCTTTCAAGACAAGGCCTCTGACTTGGAAGGTTCGTTAATGGACATGTTTTTCATAGGCTTGTTTGATACATTTTTGGTAAACTTGAAGATGGTCAAGAGCATTAAGAAAACATTTTTCTAATAACTCAAGCTATGCTAAAAGGTCTTGGCGAGAGTCATCATCGTAGAGAATGTCAAGGAGAGAAATGTGGAGTGAGGTAATTGTTAGTGCAAAATCACAGCACCCCTGGATGTTGATCAGATTTCTAGGTTGATCATACTAACATCCAGTGTGATTGCATAACATTGAATCCTTTCTCCAAGTGTGGGACTTGGAGAGTGAGAAAGGATTCTCCAGAGAAGGCTGGTTCCTATTCCTCTGTTCAGGTGCACACGAAATATGCAGAGGGTTTTTTCAAAATCTAATCTAATCTGCCAAGGAGACAAGGTAAGAAGATGCATAAAATAAATCCTAGCTAATGGAGGTGATGCACCGAGGAATGAAGAACATATGCTTTGCCAAATTAAACACAGACCATGTAGATATAACACAACACCATGCACAGATAGCAAAAATGCAATGAAAGATCAAGAATTACAGTAATAAATATGTAAGAGGGTTTAGAAGCAACCACAGACACATATATATTGTTCAAGGATCGATTCAATACATTGCAATGGCCAAAAGGCAAAAAAAAATGGTGTTACAGTCTATATGGGAGGTTTGAAACCTCCACAAATCTTCTTGTAAACAGGAGAGAAGGGAGGGGGTCGCAAAACAGAAATGTCCAATCCTTAGAAAGAAGCCCCTCCTTACAATTTATAGGAAGAATGGGAGAGAAAAGAGAGAGGAATTCGAAATCTGCCCCAACCACCTCTAGGTTGCATTTAATTCATCCATCATGGCAGAAGCGGCGGGTTCTGGCAAAGCGGCGGTTTGCCTAACAAAAGCGGCGAACTGTCTGTTGCATTAAAATGGTTGTTGAAGTATTACCTCTACTTGCTATTTCGTGCCAGAGGAATTTCTCAATTTTCTCCCTCCAAACTACGTCAAAATGCAAGACTGACCCTGGAAACATGTAGAGAATTTCAACAGGTTTCCATTGATATCAAGAACGTGTAAATCCGAGCTCTGGATCGAAAGATATGTCGATCTGAAGATTGAGGACACGGAACAGTCGAAAACGGATTTTGAAATAGTTTCCCGCGCACTGCCACTTGGACGCCACGTGGCATGCTCTGATTCGCTGAATAATTCTCTCTCCTCTGCTTTTCGGTGGGTTGTCTCTAGAATTTTGACTTTTGGTGCTCTTGGAATATTTTCCACATTTTTTCCCATGCCCCGCCACTAGGGATACGTGGCATGCATTGGTTGGTTCATGAACCTGCCGGGTCTTCCTTCACTTTTTAACCCATTTGGCTTTCATTTGGCCAAACCTTCCAACTCCTCCCCGAGCTCCACACTTCTATGCTCCATTGGACACATGTCCAATTTCTATTGGCTCGGGCCAGCGCTTCAAATCTTGCCCTTTGACCCTTCGGCTTTTCCTTGATGACACGTGGTAATTTCTCAATGGTTCTCGGGCCTGCCGGGTCTTCCACGTACTTCGCGTCCATTCGTCCCGGATGTCCCAGTGCTTCTTGGGACAAAAACCTCCGATCCACCCAAAATGGGCTTCCTTGTCCCTCATTTGGCCAAAGACACGTGGCACCTTTTGATTGGCTCTCGGCTCCTTCGGCTTCTTCGCGTATTTCGGGTCTTTTTGTCTCGGACGTCCCATTTTGATTTTGGACCTTTTGAGACAATTTCACCCAGTTCGGCCAGTTCGGGTATTCCTGGCCAGCTTGTCCCAATTGCTTTTGGGCTCGTTGTGCTGATTTCGCATGAACCGGACGGTTCGGGCCCTTCTGTCCCAAACGTCCCGACTGCTCCCTCTAGAAGGACTTAGCCAATTTTTTCACTTTTTTCTGGATCAATCCTATTTGCCTTTCTGCAACTTTTTGCACTTTCTCAAAGCTTTCTCCTTCCTTCCTCGGCCTGGGGAGTTTAGAAAGATTCCTGAAGGGACCCAAGAAACCTGATTTTTCTCTGAATCAGTCATTTTTCTTGGAATTTGGACATCCTGATGCATGTTATCAAATTTACCCTGGGGGGTGAATTTTGGATAACAATTTGGCGACTCCGCGGGATCATCTACCTGCTAGATGAAAAGGCCAGTTGCCTGAAGCCATCCATTGGGCATGGAGTTAAGCATTAACCTGAAACAAGCCTGATACTGCAACTTCCCCTTCAGCAACACTCTGAATTGTAGAAAACAACCTGAGAGAAGCAAAACCTGTGCCAAAGCACTTAGGGAAAACAAAACTAATCTATAGCAAAAAAATGTGCACAAGCACTTGGAGGAAAGAAAATCTAATCTAGTATTTACAGATGTAGTGAACCTCCCTCAAGAAGCAACGCTTGAGATAGATTCCATTTACTGGAATCTGTAGTTCTTCACCATCAAATGAGGCCAATTGGAAAGCATTGTTGTTCTTGCACTTTGTGACCATGTATGGGCCACTCCAAATGGCATCAAATTTTGAATGCCTTCCTGGTTTTGCTCTGTCCGCATCCCATTTCAATACTAGATCTCCTATTTGAAAAGATCTATCTTTGGCCTTCCTATCAAAGGTCTTCTTGATCAAAGCCCGATCCTTTTCCATTGCTTGGAATGCCTAATCTCTGATTTCTTGCAGCTCCATCAATTCTGCATATCTCACCTCCATGGGCCCAAAATCTAGCAATTCCAACTGTTTCATGAGTTCCAACGTTGGCAACTCAAGTGACATGGGCAAGACTGCCTCTCTTCCGTAGACAAGCCTAAAAGGAGAGTTACCTGTGGATCTTTTGGGAGTTATCCTATCTTCCCATAAGGCTGATTTCAGTTTGGTATGCCAAGCCTTCTGATTCTCATCAAGAGTCCTCCTAATGATCTTCAACAAGTTCTTGTTTGTAGATTCGGCCTGCCCATTACCTTGAGGGTAATAGTTTGATGAATTGCTCAGGTAAATCCCATTCTTGACAGCCCACTCAGTAACTTTAGATCCAATAAATGCCAATGCATTATCAGAGACTATTGTAGCAGGAACACCAAATCTGGTAGTTATTCCTTCGTAAAAGTCCAAGATGCTAGAGTCATTCGCCTCTTTGACTGCTACTGCTTCTGTCCGTCTGGTGAAGTAGTCTGTGGCTGTCAAAATCCATTTGTGCCCTTGGCTCGAATTGGGATTGATGATTCCAATGAAGTCCAGACCCCATTGCATGAATGGCTGGTCAACTGAGATTGGATGTAATGGGAGAGCTGCAAGTTTCTCTTTTCCTGTGAAAAATGCACAATTCTTACACCTCTTGATCCATGCATAGCAATCACTGAATATTTTAGGCCAATAATAACCAGCCTTCATGATTTTCAGAGCTGTCACTCTGGGTGCAAAATGGCCACCGGCTGGTCCATAATGAAACTCTTTTAATATCCTCTGGATCTGACCTATGTTAATGCATCTCAGAAGCACTCCATTCAGGTCCTTTTTGAACAAAACTCCATCAATGATGGTATATGGAATTGCCTGGAACCTGAAATGTCTTCTTTTTGCTTTGCTCATTTCTAGAGGGCACATACCCGTCTGTAGGAAATGTATCATATTATGAGTCCAACAGGGAGTGGACACATCATCATTTTCCTGTTTTTTATCGTCTTGTAATAGCAGGACAGCGTCCTTTTCATTTTCTGGGCTGTCTGGTTGTTTGGAAGCGAGTTGCTCGCACAAACCTTTGCCTCTTACCAGCTTGGTGATTTTGATCTGAATGTCATACTTCATGACACGGGTGATCCATCCTGCCCTTTTCTCATTTAAATCCTTGTTGAGGAGGAATTCCTTAACCCCAGCATGTGAGACCAGCAACTGGACCTTGTTGTTTGAGACCAAATGCTTGAATTTCTTCAAGCTCCTGATTACTGCAAGCACATGTTTTTCAATAAAAGAGTACCTCAATTCGCAGTCATTTAGGCTTTGGCTAAAGAAGGCAATCGGCTGCTCATCATTATCTTTATTCTGTTGCACCAAAATGGCAGAAATAGTGTCATCACCCCCAAATGCATAGAGGATGAAATCCTTGGAAAATTCTGGGTTGATGAGAGTGGGTGCCTAGGAGATGGCTTCTTTGATTGCTTCAAAGATCTCCTTGCCTTCTGCTGTCCATTTGAAAGCCATGCTTTTTCTTAACATTTTGGTAATGGGCTTGACAAGGGTTGCAAAATTTGGGACAAACCTCGCGAACAAAGTTTATCCTTCCCAGGAAACTTTGAAGAGCCTTCTTGTGACTTGGCAATGGTAGAGCCCTTATGGCTTCAACCCTCTCTGGATCAATTGCTAATCCTTCCTTGGAGACAATATGGCCAAGGAGTTTCCCTTCATGTGCAAGAAAGATGCACTTCTTAGGATTTAAAGACACTCCAAACTTTCTACACCTCTGAAACACTTGCCTAAGGTGAAAGAGGTGGTCTGCAGCATTCTTTGAGAAGATAGTGATATCATCTAGGTATATCAGCACTATCTTATTGGTTAATCCTTTGAATGCTATATCCATAGCTCGCTGGAATGTTGCTCCGGCATTCGAAAGTCCAAATGGCATCTTCTTGTAAGCATACGTGCCCCATTTGGTTGTGAAGGCTGTCTTGAACTGGTCTTCCTCCTTCACCATAATTTGATTGAAGCCTAAGTAACCATCAAGTAGCGAAAACCTTTCTGACCCAGCTACGACCTGCAATATTTGCTCCATGGAAGGGAGTGGATAATGGTCCTTGAGAGATGCCCTATTGAGGTCTCGGAAGTCCACACACAATCTGATTTCTCCGCTTCTCTTTCTTACTAGCACCAAGTTAGCAACCCAACTTCAGTGTTTGATGGGGAAGATAATATTTTCCTCAATGAGCTTGCTTAACTCTTTTCTCATGAGAGGCTCGATATGAGGATTTACTGGCCTTTGCTTTTGCCTGACAGGCTTGGATTCTGGATCCAACTCAATAGTATGTTGTGCCAACTTTGGATTGAAACCTCTTAAATCTTTGTAAGTCCAAGCAAAGACATCTGGGAATTCTTGACAAAGCTGAACAAAATCAGATTTCTCTTGTGGAGTATTTTCTTTGCCAATTTGCAATGTCTTGCCTTCATCTAATAAGATAGGTTCTGAATCTTCACCCTTTACTTGAATGTTCGCCTTCTCCTTCCGGAACTGATCATTTGGGTTGAAGATTAACTCTAAAGTTATAAGGCCTTTTGGTAATTTGTTGGTTCTCAGCTGCACCACTTGGTCACCATACTGCTGCTCCAGTTTGTCTTGATTTTTGGCGGAGAATTCAGCTTCTTCTTGTAGGAAATTAACAATTTTCTGATCATTCTCGAAGACTTGCCAACTTGTGTTTGTTGTCCGGAATAGCTGGTCTCACAACATATTTGATATGAGGCTGAGTTTTCTTACTTTTGATACTTTCTACAATATCAAACGCAGACCCAATTACTGCCAGTCTATCAGCAGCTTCATTCCTTTTTCTTGGAATGGAAATGATGCTAAAAGCTTCAAAATCTTCAATAAGATCCCATACCCGATTTTTGTAGTCCTTCAATAGATTATTTTTGGCAGCATTTTTTCCTCTGACTTGGTTTACAATAAGCTCACTATCACCAAAAACTTGTATGTTCCTGATGCTTTTCTTCTTTGCCCAGTGCAGTCCATGAATTAAAGCTTCATACTCAGCTGTGTTGTTTGAACAGGAAAACTGGGAAACGGAAGGCTGAGTAGTAACTTATATCTTGTGGTGAAATGAGCATAGCTCCTCCTCCTGCACCTTGTCTACTTCTTGACCCATCAAAGAACAATTGCCATACTTCATTCTTGTCTTTATGTTCTGGCTTGGTGATGCTAGGAAGAGGTTGATTCCCTTCATGTAAACAATAGACCCCCAGCTCAGATTCTTCTATTTCTTGGTAGGGATCAAAAGCATACACCTTGCCTGCCCATTCATCAAGAGTCAAATATGGGATGCTTCCAACCTTGGTGTCAGCTTCATCAGTACTTGGATAATCTTCTTGATCAAACACTGAACAGTTGGCATTGATCCGATTTGGGGTATAGGGCTCAATGTGAAAGTCCGCAATGGGCTCAGATCTGATTATGGCCTTGGTTCCATACCTTGTTCTGAACAGCATGTGAGGACCAATCGGCAGACAAATATCCCCCAATCTTGGCTGTAAAGTCCCTTGACAAGCATAGGGCAAAGAGTGGTGGAAGGTCTATGACTGAGACGTCTTGCAAAACAACCACATTGGGACATGCATGCAAGGTAAGATTCAAGTTTTTTATAACTCCAACTGTGGCTACTGCTTGTCCCATCTAACTACACTACTCCTTTAGAGATGACTTCATATTGAAGCCCTAACTGATCAGCTATTTGCTTGGGTATTACTGAACTACTTGCCCTAGAGTCAATCATGCAATTATGTACCAATTTGTCTCCTATGATCAATGAAACATAAAATAGAGGAGGCTTCAGCATTTTACCTTGTTGTGTTCCATGATTCCCCTTAGGCTGGGCAGCATTTGTAAGCACTTTGTCTTGCCTCTGAACCTGCTGATTTGAAGTTGGCCAGTTCTTCATAGCAGCTTTCAGCAAATCTCTTTGGCCTGGGATGGATAGAGATTCCCACATAGATATATTGATGTTTGTCTTCTTCATCTGATCAATGATACTGAATGGTGATGAAGGATCTCTCTGCTATCCTTTGGTTTGCACATTTATTCCTTGTATGTGGGCAGTAACAGCTGGCATTTGTGTTGGCCTAAGGGCTGTTCTTGGCTGCCCTTGTGCATTTGAAACTGGGTTTTGCTTGCCAATCATTTGTGGAGTTGTGGAAGGTTGTCGATTGGCCGGGGCTAACGGCTATTCTTCACCTAAATTTCTTCTTTTTGACCTTGTGTTGGCTGCAACACCTTGAGGGACTGCCTGATTCATACCACAGAAATCCTCTGCCTGCCAATTTACCAATGTGGTGTCATTTGGGGCAGGTTGCTGTTGGAATGTTTCTTGTTGTTGGCTGTTTTCTTGACTACTTTCACCCTCCACACCAGCACTTGTTACCATTAAAGCTTGGGTTAAAGCACCATTATAGCACATGGATTGATTATGGGGTTCATTACATGGAAAACACCATTCATACTCCTGGGCAATGTTGTTTTGTGCTGTACTAATGCCTTAGAGGCAGATATGGCATTTGGATTATAGGGCTGGAATGGTCTATTGGCAGGAGGCCTTGTTTGATTCATATTTGCAGCTGGATTAGGTGGCCTTTGAGGCTGATATGGCTGCCTATTAGGTTGAGCTTGAGGCTGATACGAAGGTCTAAAACTTTGAGCTTGCTGCCTCTCGAGTGTGACCAGCTCATTACCTAAATTTTACAACTGCTTCATGACTTCTTGAAGCTCATTTGGGGCACTTGGAGATGAAGTGGAAGCTTTATTTGAAATCTGATTTCTAGGAATGGGAGAAGGAGCTAAGACAGGTGCCTGACTAGTACTTGGGCTCTCTAAACTTGGATATAATGGCATTGGAGGCCTAGGAGCTAGCTTGCCAGCTTGAATCAGACAATTTTCAGCTCTAATGGCAATACTATAAGTAGCAGGGATAGTTGTGCCTCCCATGGATTGAATCAACATAGAAATATCAGAATTTAAAGCTTTAAGGTAATACAGAAAAGCACTTTCTGCTGTTGGTCTGACTGCTACTGGAATTCTATCCCAAGACCTTTGAAATCTGAAGTTGAAGTCAGTCAGCTGTTCATTGGAAGCTCTCTTGATGGTTGTCAGCTGCTCCAAAAGAGACAAGTTGTCTCCCTTCTCTCCAAATTGATTATGAAGTGCAATACACAACTGATTTCAATTCGTGATAGAAGCAGCTTCAAGGCTCCTAAACCATTGCAATGCCTTTCCCTTGAATGAAGATGCCAGCAATTTGACAGCTACTTGCATCTCATTAATCTCATGGATTGCACAAATGTTAGCAATGTCCTTGACATGATCACCAGGAGTGGTCTGATTTTCTCCAGTAAAGTATGGAATGTTCTTCAATGCTGCTACTGGGATTGGATTTTGTGCATTGAGAGCAAGTGGGCTGCTGCCTGTGAAGTTGACATAGGGGTTTACTGGTTGCGCCATTCTGATTGGTCTCAAAACCCTTGTATATTGAAAGAAAGTCCTGTCAGGTGGAGGAGTTGAGAGAGTTCTGTTTGGTGGAGATGGAGACCTTTGAATCCTTCTTCCTCTTTGCCTTCTTATTGGAGATAGTTGCAGATATTCAAACAGCACTTCCTCTTCTCCAACTCTTGACCTTGTGATTCTTCTCATAAGCTTTTAGGCCTGACTGCTGAAATTCTATTGATTCCTCCCTTTGGAGTCGCCAGATATGCAAATAATAGCTCTCTTTAAGCAAGAAAATTACAGCAGATGCATATCAACCTTGCTGCAATAAAAATGAGACTTCTGGTCCCACCGGGCGTGCCAAAACTGTTAGTGCAAAATCACAGCACCCCTGGATGTTGATCAGATTTCTAGGTTGATCATACTAACATCCAGTGTGATTGCGTAACATTGAATCCTTTCTCCAAGTGTGGGACTTGGAGAGTGAGAAAGGATTCTCCAGAGAAGGCTGGTTCCTATTCCTCTGTTCAGGTGCACACGAAATATGCAGAGGGTTTTCTCAAAATCTAATCTAATCTGCCAAGGAGACAAGGTAAGAAGATGCATAAAATAAATCCTAGCTAATGGAGGTGATGCACCGAGGAATGAAGAACATATGCTTTGCCAAATTAAACACAGACCATGTAGATATAACACAACACCATGCACAGATAGCAAAAATGCAATGAAAGATCAAGAATTACAGTAATAAATATGTAAGAGGGTTTAGAAGCAACCACAGACACATATATATTGCTGTAGGATCGATTCAATACATTGCAATGGCCAAAAGGCAAAAAAAATGGTGTTACAGTCTATATGGGAGGTTTGAAAACTCCACAAATCTTCTTGCAAACAGGAGAGAAGGGAGGGGTCGCAAAACAGAAATGTCCAACCCTTAGAAAGAAGCCCCTCCTTACAATTTATAGGAAGAATGGGAGAGAAAAGAGAGAGGAATTCGAAATCTGCCCCAACCACCTCTAGGTTGCATTTAATTCGTCCATCATGGCAGAAGCGGCGGGTTCTGGCAAAGCGGCGGTTTGCCTAACAGAAGCGGCGAACTGTCTACTGCATTAAAATGGTTGTTGAAGTATTACCTCTGCTTGCTATTTCGTGCCAGAGGCGTTTCTCAATTTTCTCCCTCCAGACTATGCCAAAATGCAAGACTGACCCTGGAAACGTGTAGAGAATTTCAACAGCTTTCCATTGATATCAAGAACGTGTAAATCTAAGCTCTGGATCGAAAGATATGTCGATCTGAAGATTGAGGACATAGAACAGTCGAAAATGGATTTTGAAATATTTTCCCGCGCACTGCCACTTAGATGCCACGTGGCATGCCCTGATTCGCTGAATAATTCTCTCTCCTCTACTTTTCGGCGGGCTGTCTCTTGAATTTTGACTTTTGGTGCTCTTGGAATATTTTCCACATTTTTTCCCATGCCCCGCCACTAGGGATACGTGGCATGCATTGGTTGGTTCATGAACCTGCCGGGTCTTCCTTCACTTTTTAACCCATTTGGCTTTCATTTGGCCAAACCTTCCAACTCCTCCCCAAGCTCCGCACTTCTATGCTCCATTGGACACGTGTCCAATTTCTATTGGCTCGGGCCAGCGCTTCAAATCTTTCCCTTTGACCCTTCGGCTTTTCCTTGATGACACGTGGCAATTTCTCAATGGTTCTCGGGCCTGCCGGGTCTTCCGCGTACTTCGCGTCCATTCGTCCCGGATGTCCCAGTGCTGCTTGGGACAAAAACCTCTGATCCGCCCGAAATGGGCTTCCTTGTCCCTCATTTGGCCAAAGACACGTGGCACCTTTTGATTGGCTCTCGGCTCCTTCGGCTTCTTCGCATATTTCAGGTCTTTTTGTCCCGGACGTCCCATTTTGATTTTGGACCTTTTGGGACAATTTCACCTGGTTCGGCTGGTTCAGGTATTCCTGGCCCACTTGTCCCAATTGCTTTTGGGCTCCTTGTGCTGATTTCACGCGAACCGGCTAGTTCAGGCCCTTCTGTCCCAAACGTCCCGACTGCTCCCTCTAGAAGGACTTAGCCAATTTTTTCACTTTTTCCTGGATCAATCCTATTTGCCTTTCTGCAACTTTTCGCACTTTCTCAAAGCTTGCTCCTTCCTTCCTTGGCCTGGGGAGTTTAGAAAGATTCCTGAAGGGACCCAAGAAACTTGATTTTGCTCTGAATCAGTCATTTTTCTTGGAATTTGGACATCCTGATGCATGTTATCAAATTTACCCTGGGGGGTGAATTTTGGATAACAGTAATCTAGACTTTGAGAGGCAGCACAGCCTCTACACTGTAGACCAGAGAAAAGGGTGTGGCAGTAGTGGAAGTGCGGATACTAGTGCAGTATTCCCATAGGGTGAAAGGAATGTGTGTATGCTAGTCCTTCCCAGTATTGTTAACCACTTTCATGAGAATTTTGTTTAAATTTTTATTAGTGAATTTGGCCTGGCCATTGGTTTGTGGGTAATAAGGTGATGAGAAACTGAGTTGAATGCCGAAAGCATCACAAAGTTTTTGTAAGGTTTTATTTTTTAATTGCTTTCTGTTATTAGTGATGAGGTGATGCAGAACACCAAAGTGACAAATAATGTGATGGTTGATGAACTCACATATTTTATCAACTTTCATGGAGATAAGAGGTATGGCTTCAACCCATTTGGTGTAATATTCGGTAGCGGTAATGATCCATTGATGTCATTGTGAAGAATGGGGATTGATCTATCCAATGAGATCCAAACCCTATTGAGAGAAGGGCCAAACGTCACGGGTGACCTATAAGGCATGACTGGGTGTATGATGAAGGTTGGCATGTTTTTGGCATTTTACACAATGCTTAACGTAGTCACAAAAATCATGGTTAAGGGTCAGCCAATAATAACCTAGGTGAAGAATACGCTTAGTAATAGCAAGGCCACTGAAGTGACCTCCACATATGCCATCATGAACTTCCTTAATGGTATAAGGAATTTGAGAACTCATAAGGCACCATAAGATAATTCCATCGATATCATGCTTATAGAGGAGGCCACCCATGATGACATAATGAGAGACCATTTTAAGAAAGGCACATTGTCCATTACGAGTGAGGTCGGGAGGCAAGATGGAGAGGGAAAGGTAGTCTGAATAATGTTTATACCAAAGGTCACTCAGGTCAGGGGTAGCGGTTCTAATGGAGTAAACTTCATGAGGTAAATAAGAGGGTGATTGGAGTCTTTATATGGTGATAAATATTTTAGAATTGGTGGGCAAAGCGGGGATTTGAGAGGCCAAGCAGGCCATGGTATCTGTAAATTTTTTGGTTGAATGGGAGACGGTTTGAAGGTTATAGCAGTCGAAGGTGGTCAAAAGTATGTCCTTGTGATTTTTATACTTTTGAAGTGTCTCATTACGACAATAGTATATACCATTGACTTAGTTTACGACCAATTCAGAATCACCAAAGATGATGATTGACTTAACATCTAAGACATAGGTAGCTTGGAGACCTAATACAAGCACTTCGTATTCGGCAATATTATTTATACAATTAAAATCAAGTTTAAAAGACAAAGGAATGGGTTCACCATCAAGTAGAATGAGGATAACACCAGCCTCACCCCCACGCTGATAGTTGGAACCATCAAAGAAGAGTTTCATTTGGTAAGCGGGTTCGTCCAAGGAAAGGGTAGCAATTGACTCATCTAGAGATCAGATCGACTGCGAAGAACTCCTTTTTGTCTTGGAAGGACTACCTGCAAGTAAGAATACAAGACCGCCAGATTTTAATTAGACAATAACTAAAGGAACTGCCTTGGGCCCAAGAAATATAAAACTTCCTTTTGAAGGTGGTCAGTTCCCCTACAAATATGAATTAACACAAATGATTGTAAAATCACAATTTAATTGCCTCGTTAAAACAATAGAAGAAAGGATGGTTTTTGATTTTGAATCATAGTGACCGATGCAGGTCACTGTCACCGGTACCGGTTGCTGATAACCGATATCAGTAGGGGAAATGTTTTAGGGGCTTTTGGTGAAGGTTGGTTATAGGGTGGTAGTGTTGTTTATAAGGTTGGTAAATGAGTGGGGTTAGGTAACGAGGTGATGAAAAGGACTCAGAGAGTACGGGGAGGGTGTTCTTGGGGTAACGTAAAGGTAGAGGAATGACAGTTAGATGTAGTGTGTTACCGGGTAGTAGATCTAGGAATAGACTTATAATGGCTGTGATTCAAAAGTTCAAGAAATGTTATTAAAAGGACATACAAGATATTACTTATGGGTTATTGATGAGGATGCAGGTCCAAGGACTGTGATGACAAAGGTAGAACTCAGGTAGGATGATCTGACAATCAGAAGATGAGTTATCTTCCCTCCCAATGTTTGGATGAGTGTCACAGGGCTTTGGTTACTCAGTTGCAGTCTTGGGCTTAATGTCCTCCTCTGCCAACTCTTCTTGTTTCTTCACTTGTCTCTGCCCGTCCAAAATGAATTCCCGATCTTCCCCCAAATGAATTTTCTGGATCCTTTGTTTTTGGTTGGGGGAGGTCATTTAAAGGGAACTGATGGCGGTTATGTAACCAACGGCGGTCGCATAGAAACCGGTATTGGTTCAGTCAAAGTGGGCTATTTTTAGTAAAATAGCCAATTTTCCCTCCTTTTCTCCCGAGGGATTAGTTGTGAGCTTGGTCAAGTCATTATAAGGTCGGTTTTGGGTGCGAGTGAGGAGTCATTAGTCATGAGCGTGGATGTAGACCAAGCTATAGGTCTTAATTAGGTTAGTTTAGGGTTAGGACTAGGTCATGATGAGGTGGCGAAATGAGGTGGCAGGTTTGGAGATGTGGATTTATTAATTGTAAGGTAATTAATAAATAATTGTGTACGGTTTAGGTGATGAGGTTAGGTTGCGACATGAGATGCATGGTACGGGAGGTCGTAAGACACAAATTTGGTGTCTACAGGTGTATCGAGTTTTGTAGTCCAAAAGAGTATGTCTTATGTAAAAAACCTCCTACTCCCTGCGTTGTTCATCACAATGAGCGAGCATGGCTCCCAAGGAATGATCAGTAGGTGAGATGTATAGGTAGAAGGGTTAATCATCTTTAGGTGGAAAGAGTACGGGTGGTTGGAGAAGGTATTGTTTTAAGGCCTTCAAATATTTGTGGCACTCATCATCCCATTTAAAGGAGACATCCTTCTTGAGAAGATGATGAAATGGTTGACACCGATTAGACAATTGTGAAATGAAACAGTGAATAGACTGCAACTTACCTTGTAGGCTACGAATTTGCCTAAGGTTAGTGGGTGGAGGCATTTCGAGAATGGCCTTCACTTTAGTAGGATCAACCTCTATACCATGTAAGGAGATAATAAATCTTAGGAGTTTTCCCAAGAGAATTGTGAAGACACACTTCTTGGGTTGAAGGTGAATGCAATACTTAATGAGGCAGTCAAAGATAGTTTTTAGGACGATGAGGTGTTATGAGTGGAGTTTAGATTTGGTGAGGAGATCATCCACGTAATCTTCCAATATATGATGCATGATGTCATGGAAGATGTAAGTCATAGCCCGTTGATATGTGGCACCAACATTTTTAAGGCCAAAAGGCATGACTTGATAGTAAAAGGTCCCCCAAGGGGTGATGAATGTGGTTTTGTGTTGATCCTCTGGTGCATGCAAGATTTGGTTATAACCTGAGAAACCATACTTGAGTGATAGCATCTCGTGACCAGTGGTAAGGTCAACCAGTTGGTCAATACTAGGTATAGGAAAGTCATCTTTTGGGAAAGCTAGGTCGAGGTCATAGAAATCTGTGTAAATACGAAGTCCCCATGTCGCCTTAGTGACAAGGACAATATTATAAATCCACTGGGGATAATCAATGGGTAAGATGAAGGAAATGGAAAGAAGACATTGAAGTTCTTCTTTGACTAAAAGCACAATGCGAGGGTGAATTTTCCTCAAATTTTGTTTTACGAGCTTGGCATTAGGAATGGTTACGATATTGTGGACCACTATAGTGGGGTCAAAACTAGGCATGTCTGCATAAGACCAAGCAAAAGTGTGGTTATGATCTTTGAGAAAATAAGTGATGGATTCTTGTTCAACAGTATCTAAAGATTGGCCAATCTTTAGAATGTGCGGGTCGTCCTAAGTATGGATGTTGATTTTGATATTTGATTCATTCAACATGGTTTGCATCTCAGATGGTAATGACCGATGAATATATGAGTCTTCAGCACCGAGGTAGGTGAGTATAGATTCATCATCTTGACATTGAATGACATTAATCAAAGGTGTGTCATCATCGATCATTTTAGGGTACAAGAAGGGAAGAGAGGAGGGAGCCTCACCCTTGCGTTAATAAGTAAGAGGCCCCAAGGAAATGGTGTTTATGAAAAAAAAATTTAGGAGGAATGGATTATGGATCCATCGACTCTTTCAGTGAAGGGGGTGAAGAAGGTAGAGCTAGTGAAGAAGGTGGAGAAGGGCTAATGTCCTCAATGGGTTCAATGTGGGCCTTCTTGGAAGGTGGTTCAGAAAAGTTGATACCACTACAGTTGTTATGTTTGTGGGTAGTACATGGAATAATAGTGTGGCAGCCTTGCTTGTAAAAGCCAAAACCAAAACCCTTCCATGCACATTGGTGCAGGAAGGTGTGGGAAAAATAGTGATTGGTGAGTGATTGGAGGTTGGTAGAAAATGGGCAAGTTTGTGATGGTGGTTTAGGTGTATAAGTGGTAGCATCAAGTCCCCCATATGTGATATTGGTGGAAAGGTGGGGAGGACCATAATGGAAGTGGTCTCCTATGTGGTGATCATAGCTAGGGTGTTGGTGAAGACTTCCATACTCTTGTGGAGTAAGGAATGTGTTAACACTGTATAAATGATACTCCCCTAGAGTGAGGCGTTGAAAAATACCTTCTAAGGGATTAGTGGTCGATATGCGGGTAGATGAGATAGATGATGTGTTAGAGGTTGAATTGGAGGTAGAGACAACTAATTGGGAGGTTGACGGTTCGGCCGTGGAGGTTAGGGAAGTTGTAGGAATGGAGGATGTAGGTGTGGTCGAGGTAGTGGCGGCACTGGTGAGTAGAGGTGTAGGTGAAGAGGAAGTGGTCATAGAGGCAGATGCTTTAATGGGTATAAGCATGTCATTGGGTTGGTAAAGCATGTTGTAGGTTTTGAAGGGTGATGGGTCATCCAGAATGGTATAGGTGTGTCCTTCATGCTCAAACTTTACACAACAATGCAAAGTGGAAGGAACACAACCCATGACACAAATCTAGGGTCTACCAAGTAACATGCTATATTGAAATCCCCCCTCCAAGATGTTAAATAACTCTAGAACAGTACATGGGCCCATGTGGACATGGAGGATGACTGCACCAAATATGGAAGTGATAGCGTCATTTAATGAATGAAACATGACGGGATGTGTATGCATGTAATTTTCAGGTATGCGTATTTGGGAAAATGCATGGGAAGAGATGATATTAATGCTAGCACCCCCATCGATCATAACACATTGTACAACTATATCATCGATGTGGACAGAGATGAAGAGAGCTAGATCTAGGTCATTGGTTTGGTGTAGTGTAATCTCTTCATCTGAGAAGCTAAGTGCGGCTACTTGGTGAGTAGGTGGAGGTGTAGATGAAGGTAGTAATTTGGTGAGAGAGACTACATGATGGGGTGTAATAATGGTTACCATGGGTGTAGGGTCATTGAGTAAGATCTCAATAGACTGAAGAACCTCCATAAGAGCTTGGCAATGGGATCTTGAGGTTTGTATGAGGTCATACAAAGACATTTTGAGGGGGGATTGGTGTAGTTGTTTGAGCATCACATGATGTGTAACCCCATTAGAAATAGGATATGTGGGTGGATAGTGATTTTAGGTGTGGGTGAAGATGGTATGTTGGGTTTAAGGTTGGTTGGTGGGTCAGTTTCCTTTGCCTTGCCTTTATCTTTCTGAGAATGGATAACAATGTGGATCATGTTTATATGAGGGGAGTTGGTAAATAGAGAAGGTTTAGGATGAGTGGTATAATGACATGACGGGTAGAAACCTACTGGGGAAAAAAGTCTTGTGAAGTGAGCTGGGCACAATGATATTTAAGTGGTGGTTTGGCAAGTTCTATGATGTGAACCATGTTAATTTCAAATGTTGGGGGTGGCTCTAAGAGTTATGGGGGTAGAATTCTTGGTCGCTAATTAGGTAATGAGGGAAGAACTATGGAAATGGGTGCTGGAAAAATGGGGTCCTTGTCGAGAAGGTCATCATCATCAAATTTTTCTTCAGGAGGACACAACTGGATAAAAACAGTTTTCAAATCCTTACAGTTCTCTACATCGTGTCCTGGCACATGATGGTAAGTGAAAATTTTGATGTCGTGAAACCCTTTTGGTTTGGGTTTGAGAGGGTCATAAGGTTTGAGAGGTGGTAATGTGATGACATAAGTTTCAAGGAGGTTGGTTAAGATTTTGGCATAGGATCCCGCTACTGGATCACAATGGGAAATGAAAGCGGGTTTGGATGTAGGTGCGACTGATTGTAGAGGAAGGGTCTTTACATGAGGGGGAGTAGGTTGAGCCATGATTTTAGGTGCTAGTATGGTCCTAGGTGTTAGTCATGTTTGCTTGCGTAGGGGTATGGTAGATGAACTGGTAAGAGGGTGTGTGGTTGGTTTGACTACCTTATTGGAGTATAGCGGAATTTTGTCTTTAGGTTACACCTTCTTGGGTAAAGATGATAGGGTGAATGAGATCTAGAGGGAAAAGTGGATGGTGGAAAAGGGTGAGTTACCCATGGGGATAACTGAGGTGATATGAAGGTGGATGGTGCGGGTCATGTAGGAGGTGTGAGGGAAAGAGACTAAAGTGTCATGGGTTGTGAAGAAGTTATTGATGGTATTGGAGGTATGGATGGTAAATATGTTGCAGGTATGGGCAGAATTTGTGTCAAGTGCTTGGGTATGTTAGAGGTATACGAGGGAAGAATGGGCTGCTAGGTTTTTAGTTTACCAGTAGGTGGAGGTTTCTTAACCATGTTGGAAGAGCAAGGTCCTAAGACGGATGGAAGGGGTGAAGGTGATGAAGATGTGATTGGTGAGGTTGGGGTATGAGATATAAGGGATTGGATCTTCTATTTGGGGGCCAGATTAGGTTTGGTGTTAGTTTTGGAGGATGTGGCTAAGTCTAATTTGATGGGTGGATGAGTAAGGTTGGCCATTGGGATGACCCCTAAGGTAGAAATAGGTTTAGGCAGGGAAGATGAAGTAGGTGTAGGTTTGGATGCAAAATTATGTTGAGTTATGGGTAGAGGGGTGAGTTGAGCCATGAGTGGCATCGTGGGAGAATTTGTGATAGTTTGTGTTGTGTTTGGTTTGAGTGACTGAAATATTTCTGGATATATAGTGGAAGTGTCAGCAAGTGACAGTTGCATTTATGTTGAGACAAGGAGTAGAAGATGCCCCCAAAGTAAGGATCTATCCACATAACCTAGGTGGTCATTTAAGCATGAGAACGACACTGTTGTAGGTGAGGTCAATGTGGATCCAATGGTGATTTCCATAAAATGTGTCTTAGAAATGGGGAATTCACTAGCTTGAGCCTTTGTGTTTAAGAGAGTCGAAAGTAAGTCCACAGGACCTTGGGTAGATGATGGAGAATGGTCACCTAGAGGTAATGGCATTTGTACTATATATTTTATAGGTGAAGGAGATAATGGGTGCTCCTCTGTGGGTGGAGGAGATAGACAAGCATCTTCCGTGGGTCGGAGAGGTACTACGGGTGACGGCTCTCTAGGTGGAGAAGCCAAAGGTGAAATGGTCTCGATATTAATAGAAGACTCCCTCACATGTAAGGGAGGAGACAAAGGGTGTTCCTTTATGGGTGGAGGAGTAGGTGACGTGGGTTTGAGTGTAGGTGGATAAATTCGGTCTAATATTTCCTCTATGGAAGGAATATGAGGTAATTGGGAAGCCACGGGTGCCTCACTGAAAATAGCATGGACCTTGCAGGTATGGCTATCATGAGTTGAGGTCTCTCCGGTTTGATTAAAAGAAGGGAAATTATTAGGAAATGGTTTCTTGAAGATGTGTAGGTTTTTTATTGGAAGGTGCATTAGGATTATCCAAGGTTAACTCACCTTTCTCAAGCATTTCTTGGATAATATTTTTGAAAGTGATGCAATTTTTGTCACTATGACCTTTTACCCGATGATAGTTACAGAAGTCATGTTCTTTGTACCACGCGGGTGTGGGCCGAGCAAGGTCAAAACCAATATGTGGTTTTATGGGAGGAAGGGTGATGGCCCTAGCTTTAATGATATTTTCTAAGATAGAAGAATAAGGTTCCCCAATTAGGGTGTATTTCCGTTGTTCCCATCTAAATTCAAAAGTCTGGATAGAAGAAAGATTAGATGAGGGGGTAGCCTGATTTGATGGATGAGATGGGCCAGATTTGAGTAATAAAACGTAATATATCCAGAAAGATGATTTGAAGAACTACATGATGGTGAAATAATATTTTTCACAACATTTTGGTGCATCGTGTCTGCAGGCAGTTTTTCTCAGGCATAGGTGGAATAAAAACTCAAAAATCCAACTTTTTTATGGATAAAATGGAATAATCAAGACATAATACCCCCACCATTGTATTCATAAGATCATTTCTAGTCAGGATCATATAAATTTTTTCCAAAAAAGTCCATTAGGAGCTCAAGTTATCACTGTTACAAGTTTAGGACTTAGCCAAATTTTTGGGAGGACACGTGTTAGCACCAGGGGCCTGGTGAGATTTTGTGTCCCTTACATCCCCCAAGGTTATGGATATCAAGCATGGAAAAGTGTACCCAGATCCCTTGAATCCCTCTCATCCCCCATGTGACCTCTGGGACCCTCATATGACCTCCAGATTTGACAGTTCAACCCCCAGGTGCTTATTTGGAGCATGCATTCCCTGTTGCTGGATCGGGTGTCACGTGTCACCTCCAGGACCACCATGGAAACTGATGTCCCTTATGTACCTGAGGTGGAGAACATCAGACATGTAGAAATTTTCTCAGCCCCTATGGGGAGTCATTTGGACACCCATGTGACCAATTTCCAGCCCCAAGTGCTTTAAAGCATCTTTTTCCACCTTTATTCCCTGCCGTCGGATCGCCGCCAAGTATCATCCTCTTGACCACCATGGAATTTGATGTCCTTCACATCCCTGAGGTCAAGAACAACAAGTAATGAAAATTTTTCCCAAGCTTCTCCTTCCATGATTTCAAAAAATTCAAAAAATCTAACTGTCATTCAGTGCTTCTAATTGCTTCCACTCCCATGCACAAACAATCCTCATCCTTCCTCTGCAACATTCTACCATCATTATCCCATTGAAAATGCTTAGACCTGCTCAACCCAAGAACTGAAACACATTCCCTGAAGCTATGTGTAGGTCTCAGAAAGATTTTTCATTGAAACAAGAAGGAGAAACGAAGAACAAGAGGAAGAAAACAATGTAAATCTCCATAGCCTAAAAACGAAGATATGAAGAAATATTGCAAGCCGGTGCATGAAACAACAAACCATTTGTTTTTGTTCATTTATTTTCCCAATACCATAAAAAATACACCTTCAAACTCCCCCCTTGTGTGATAGAGCATCCACAATGAAGAAATCTCTTTTCTAGCTCAACAAAGAAAGAAGTGGGATTTCCCATCACACCAGTTGTTGGATTAAAGTAAGATCGCACATGAAGCACCAGAAGAAAAAACCCACGTCAAAAATATAATTTTATTCACAAATGGAGGAGAAAACCAGACCTACAATTTTGAGGTCCATTAATGGCTGTCATACCCAAAAGCACTGTCAAGTCTGATAATTAAAACTTTAAAATCTCTTGGATTATTAAGCAGACATGCCCGAAATGTCAGAGGGATGATATTGGGAAAAAACCCATATCAAAAAACTTCATTCCACATCAATCTGACTCTCAGAGGCCAACTTTCTAAAAATAGTACTACATAGGAACTACTATTTTGGGAAAGTCATTAACAGAAGAACCTGTAAAGGAGATGAAGTTATCGGAGGTGCACTATAGCTGAGAATTCACCAGAACATAAATTTTTGTCACTTACTAAAAATAGTAAGTGGACCCTCGAGCACCTACTAAAAATTGAAATTTGATCCAAAGAAGTGAGGAATGTGGGGAGAAAAGGGAATCAAGGTCACAACACTCAGCTAAGGATCGAGGGAGTTACTTTTTTCACACTTACTAAAAATAGTAAGTTACACTCAAAGAGAAGTTTTGGCACAATGGGATGTACAAGGATAATCATTCAGGAGGACATCATTGTTCAGGAGCATCCTAACCATTTTTCAGAAGGAATTTGAGATCCACCTTAGTTCATTCAACTGGGTGAGCATTCGGGAGCTAATTTGGAGGAGTTTCACAGTGTGCAAAGAGTTCAAAGATTTAGAGTTTCACTACATTTGGAGCTTTCCATCAATGAGGATCAACGGACTTCATAAGGTGACATCTCCTCTTCTTCTTTTCTCTCTCTTTCTCTCTCCTCTTCCCCCCAACTTTCTCTTACTTTCAAATGTTCAAATTCTTCGTTGCGGTTTGCAATTTTTGATATGCATTTAAGTCACTTACAAGTGACTTTAGAAACATAATGTAAATTAAGTCGCCTTGCTATTATAAAAGGGACTTAAATATTTAAAGTGGAATATGAACAATCTTAAGTCATATTAAGGCATATGGAGGGTCACGAGGAAGATGATAAGTCACCTCTCATTTTATAAATTGTAACGTCATTCCCATTACAAAGGGTTGGTGATTGATCTTGTAAACTCAAGAGTATATTGCACCTTGAGAGAATAAAGAAGATAGCCATTTTCTTCTATTCCCTCCCTTCTCAATTTCCTCCATTCCCACACTATGTACAAATTATGCTTGAGCTTCAATAAAAGAAGAAGGAATTTTATCCTCTTTGATTGAGGAGTTTATTGGTACTTTGTGTTCATTAAGCTCTATTTAGTCTTGTTGTTGTTTTACAGATTTTTTTCTTCTGAAATTCAAGTGCATGTGATGAAACTTCTGACTGGTGTGCGCAAGTCTTTAGATTTTCTACTTGCAACATTGGTTCTCCTACCTCGATTCTTACTCCCTTTCCCACTTCCAGAAAAAGTCTTCCCTAGCAAGAGATTGCTAGCTTTGCCGTAAGGTCAGTGGAGTTCCCCTATTGGATCCCCGGTCGAAAGGCCACCACAGAAATTCACCTTTTCACGTGCATGCATATACAGTAGTTGCACCAGTTAAGTAGAGGGACTTAGATTCCTAGAGCGTTGGAAATAATTCCATAAGTTTTTCCACCCAAAAAATTTTCTCGCCAACAACTCATTACAAATCTCATCGCAGGTGAGATAATTGTGTGTGCCAGAAACTGATGCCTCCAATGTCTGTATCTTGTCCATCATTAACTTGATTAGTTCGTTGGTAGGTTGTGATTTTTGGGTACCTCCTGTAGCGTAAAGAGGTTGGTGTTTTACATATGATGGAGGTGGCATTCCTGTATATGGTGATTTCGTATAGGTAGATTGAGAAGGAGGAAGTGAAATAGGGGGCACGTACCTAGAATGAATGAAATATGTAACGGGGGGTTGTTAATAGTATGTATATAGAGGTGGAAGGGTCGTGGTGACCCTAGTAGCAAT
Source organism: Taxus chinensis (assembly GCA_019776745.2). Taxonomy (NCBI): domain Eukaryota; kingdom Viridiplantae; phylum Streptophyta; class Pinopsida; order Cupressales; family Taxaceae; genus Taxus; species Taxus chinensis. The sequence continues at coordinate 27,471,384 of CM034149.1, read as the reverse complement.
GGGGGCTAAGGATTGTGGAATAGAAAGGACAATGTTTTGAAAAGGAGTAGGGGTCACCGAAACTAGGGGTGGTTGTGTAGCTATGGGTATATGTCAGACAATAGGTGCAGATGAGGTTATGTTCTGGGTGGTCAGTGAAGGTATATTGGATGTGGCGGGTGCAACAGATGTGACAGACATGGCCGTCATAGCAAGTATAGGGCCTATCTGTGAAACAACTAGGGAAAAGGTAGATGCGATAAGCAGCGGAGCTAGCAGAGGCTGGAGCAGAAGTAGGAGTGAGTGTTAGGGGGATAGATATGGGTATGTCATGTATCAACTGACCTGAGGCATCTCAATTGGATGAGTGGGAAAGATAGTATTGTAAGGAAACATGGTTCTGGTCAAGAAGATGTGTGAACTCCTCATCCCCTGTGGTGATAGTGATAGGCTGGGTAGGATACATGGATGATAAAATAGAAGGTGGCAAAGGACTAGGTGGGAGTGGTTGACAGCTGGTGTGGAATATGATGGCATTTTCTTGGCTATGTGTTAGCACCATGTGAACAAGTACCGACATGGTAGGACTACTTTCTGTAAATGACGCAGAAATATAGTATAGATAGGAAAAACAGGTGGTGGTAGGTGGATTATGTATAAAATTTAAAATAGAAATTTGAACAGGTTAACTGATGCCGGTCATAGGTAACTGAGGTTGGTCACTGTGGAAAATGGATAGTTTGTCAAAATAAGGCAAAAAGTTGACAAGATACTTAGTAGACAAGATGCTGATATAATTTACCTGGACAGTGAATATGATGAGAGTGACAGAGACTCTGAACAACAAAAAAGGTGAAGCAAGTGTCCTTTTGGGTAGGTTAACCAAAAGCACAGTTAACTTATGTCGGTTGGGTAAAACTAATGATGGTCAGAGGGTAACCAACGATGGTCGCTGGACCAACACTAGTTACTGTGAAATTGAAACATAGATGAAGAAAAAGTGGTTGTGAGTTAAAATCAAATATGGAATCAAACCTAGAATTCTGAGAATGATGAGAATAGTGTCTAGGAACACTCATATGAAGTTGGAATACACCAACTATGATGAGGAGCATGCAAGGGGAAATAATAAAATGAATAACATGTCCTCTCACCTCAAAATGCAAGCCAAGCAGAAACACTAAGAAAAATTTGATCCTAAGAGTGCTTTTTCTATTATGTTTGTTTATCTTATGCTATTTAAGGACTGACACATGAACTTTAGAATAGAATTTTTGGTGAGAATGGCTTCCTACAAATAAGGAGATCTACAAGGAGAGGTTTTTGGTTATGTTATGCCAGGGGCAGATGTCCTCTGATGGGGTATTGGATAGAGATAACCAGTAGGGTGCCCACTGTACCATGATCGTGTGATCACCTACAACTTCTTCTAGGTGAGATGTTGTTTAAGAATGTTTTTATTTTTTTTTATTTTGTGATGTTTGGTAAGACTCGGAGAGAGAGAAAGAGAAAGAAAGTGCTTTTCTACGATTCATTTTTCAACCATCAGCTAGGCATGACTTCCAGTGTATAGGTTGCCCTCATTTAATGTGAGCTAATGCAGTAAAGTAGAATGAAATGCAGTTAATTTTAAGCCCAAATTGAAATGTTGAATTCTATGACACAAAATATGAACAGGATAAGGGATGCTCTTTCACTAATGTGATACTAATGAAAGGAAAGAAATGTTCGTTTCAAAGCACCAAACTATGATTTCTTTTAGACAATAAAAGAAGAGAAGGTTCCATGGGAAAACTTTAATGTGATAACCTTTTAGAAAGGAAACAAACATGTAAATTTTCACCTAGAAATGAATAAATGCAAAGAACCCCAAATGGGTCCCACTAGACGTGCCAAAAATGTTTCACCTGATTCTAGATCATTTCTTCAAATGTTGACAAAATAGATAAGGGTAAAGGGATAGGAGGGATACCTGTTGAAATGTTGGTTATAGGTTGTTGCACACGTATGACTTCTTGATCCACAACTGATCGTGGAAGCTTCCTTTTGGCTAGGAGGAACTACCTGAAATAGAAAACAAGACCACCAAATAAAGTTAAAGAGTATATGTAGTGGACTGCCTAGCGTATGCTAGATCTGGGAAGTGTGATACTCCCTAAACGGCTGTCAATCCACTGTGTAGGGAGTATCACTGATACCTACAAATACTGGTGTAGGTCTGGTATGACTGATGTCAGTTTATGTGAACTGGCAATGGTTATGGGTAACCGACGAAGGTATGGTCAGGGTGCAAGAAACTCAATAAAAACTTGAGGTGAGGGAAGATCTAAGGCTAATTGGAAATGTGAAAAGTAATGGAAAGGTCTGTGTAGGTATTAGGTGTACTTAGAGGTGATTAAAATATTGGTATGGGTAGTTCAAATATGTGGGTGAAGGAACGGTCAAGTTTGCATGGAGGTAGATGGTGGGGGAATGGGAATGGGAGTAGAAACTAATAACAGAAATAAAATAGTCTACTCAAATGATGATGGATAAGTGTTGGTTAATAAAACACATACTATTGTATGAGCTTGATGTTAGGTTGGAAATGGTAGGTGATCAGATGGAAAGAACTTGATGTGGTGCTAGCACTTCCCTGGATGCTCCCGTGAACGTAAATGGCTCTGTGATGGCTTCTGGTTCTAGCTGTGGATGCTTTGATGCGTGTACAAATGTTGATTTTTCTTGTATGCATCTTTGGTTTCATCTCTTGCTCTCAGAAATGTGACAACCTTTAAATAAGGTTGTTTTGGGGATTGAATGGTAACTGATGGTGGTTCCAAGTTGATTGGTGGTTGTGTAGGGTAACCAGTGTCGATTATGGAAGATTCCCTAGGTTTACTAAACTGGGTAGATCCTCTTGATTATTTGGGATCTCGTTTGTTTGCTCCCATCGATTAGAATGGAATCTTCCTTTCTAACAGGAAAAAATGTGGTTAGAGGGAATATAGGCTTTGATTTTTAGGGTTTTGGGTAGGTCTTAGTTAGTTATGGTAACATAGTAAGAATAGGTCTTAGGGTGAGGTGGGTTAGATGAGGTTTATAGGTGAGGTGGATGTGTGGGAATTATCCAATTAGGATATTTAAATAATAGGTATTATGTGATCATAGATTAATTTAATTTAATTAATTAAATTAATATTAGAGTGAGGTGAAAGGGGCCATGGTTAGGTGAGTGTGTTCGAGCTGGTTATTTGTTGAGGGACTTAGGGAAGTGTGACCAAATTTTGGTGTCTACAGCAACTAGAGAAACCATCAGTGAAGGAATATACTTCTCTACCTGCAACATTCTCCAACACTTATTTTATAAATGGCATGGGAAATGGGTTATGTACACAAGATTTATCAAGCTCTCTATAGTCCACACATATTCTTATTTCTCATGTCTTCTTGTTTTGGATCACCATTGAACTTATCCATTCTGAATCATTAACAAGCTTTATCATTCTAGCATTCAATATTTTATCTATTTCGGTTTTCACTTTAACTTTTAGGCTAGGATTTAACCTATATGGCCTCTTTTTCAAGGGTTTGAACCCTTCCTTTATCCAAATCTTCATTTTTCAAACTTCTTCTTTTATACCTCTTAACTCCTTGAAATACTTGGGAAATATGCCTTGGAATTCTTAAAGAAGTTCTATTACTTTGACCTCTTCTTCTTCTTACTAGTAGTCTTCTATCTTGGTGAACTTCTCATCTCCATTGGTGCAAATATTTTCAATCCATATCTTTAAAGAATAGTAATAATAATTGTCTTCGACTGCCTTTTTCTCCACTACTTCCATTTATCCTTTAATTGTTTTATATCTCAAATTCTAAGGACTTTCATCTCTTTCTCGCTTCTTTACTACACAACAATATGCCATTTCTGGATTTTTGTTTAGGTTTTCTTATCTTAGTGGTTCTTTAATTTATGGTGTATTCTGTGAGAATTTTTCTATGGTCTCTTCTGGTGTTAGGAATAAAAAATTCCTAATCTTCTGTAGTGCTTGGAGGATGTTAAGATTTACGTCCTAAGAGTTGAATGTGTGGAAAAAAACTTTCACAATCAGGTCCCAAATTATTTTTTCTTGTCAGAGTTTCTGATGCATGTACCATGAATGCGGTATGGGTCCTCATTTCTAGATGAATAGTTACGTCCATACCACAAGATAATATTCTCCGTAGATTTTCCAATGTCTCTCATAAACTTGAATGTGTTTTTGTGGATCAATTTCACCATTGTATTCAGGTATTGTTGTGTAATAGCCTTCACTCTCCAGAAATATTATTTTGAGAAATGTGGTTGATGAATTCCAATGAGATATATTCATTTTGTGAGCTACCCACCATCCTATAGTGTTAATTTTTAGGGTGTCATCCATAGCTTCCATTCTTGCTTTCTCATTTAGGAATATTCGCTCCATTTTATTTGAATAACCCTCTAAATCTCTAAACCATGAGTACTTAGGTAATGTTTTGTGGGAAGCCCTGCGACTTAATCTATTTACCCTTTTGATGGGAATTTCTTCAATTTCTTCGTTGGCAGAATGGTATCCATCTTCTTCCTCAAATTTTTCTTTTGTAGGATAAAAAATATCATTCACAACATCATCAGCATCTAATGTAACCACCCATGGCGGCACTCTTCTTGCATAATGTAATTTTCTTGTTCTATATTCTGGGTGTCAATGTATCCATGCCTCTATCACATTATTTGAACTTTCCGCTATAGACTAAGTTTTGAATTAGATTTCCCCATCTTAGTTTGGTTCAAAAACCATCTTGATATTAGAAAATTTATTCGAGGCATATACTCCTTGGATATTGTCAAAATCGTCTCCTTCCATATTGTGTCCTACTTATTCTGGCCATGTAACACTCATCCCTACATGTAATGGTACATATATGCAAATTCCATCTGCTTGTAGTGTTACTTCCTCCTCTTCTAAATTTAGTGTTCCATTACAATCGACAAACCATTATAAAGCTAGAATGGCATTGTAAGATGGATTTAAATCCATATTCTCAACAACGTCAAAGTTTACTAACTTCTTGATTCCCATAGAGTTTACTTCAACATTCCTTATTACTCCTAATGGTTGTCTTGATGATCAATTACTAATCCAATGAAGTATTTGGCAGGTTCCAAGGAGGCCTAGCTAGTCTCTCCCATGTTTTTTCTGACATCATGTTGACATATGCGCCAAGATCAAGTAAAAATTTAGTGATAGTGGTGTCAAACATGTCTAAATCTAAATAGATGGCATATTTTTTCCATGTTCATTGAGTGTGGAATAAATTTATTTTCCTCTGATGAGGTCCTACTTCAATTCTTCAAACATTAAAATTTGTATTTTCCTTGTTCCAATACTTGTTGAATTGTTGCAACTTCTCTGTAAGACCATGTTTGATTGTTAATCTAGCTATCTCCTTTAGAGAAGCGATCTCTTATTCCATAAAATAATAATTTTATATTCATTCGTGGGTTTGATCCTTCTTTACTACCTCTCTTATTTTTTCACTTGTTTCTTATGGAGGTCTTTCTTATTCTGAAGTGGCTAAGATAATTGAGTTACTATGTGATTTCCAAGACTTATTTTCTAGGGGCTACCATGAGTTAAAGGGAGTACATGAGTCTTTGGGTGAGATAAGGATTAAGCTAAAAGAAGGTGTGCACCCAGTTAGGAAGAGACCTTACAGTATGGACCCTAACCTGTGCGTAAAAGTTAAAGATGAAATTGACACAATGTTCAAATCTGACATCATTAAGCCCCTAGAAGAATAAGAGTGGGTTATCCCCGTGGTAATTAGTATAAATAAAGATGGTCAAATTAGGATTTGTGTGGACTATAGAGAGTTGAATGTTGCATCTCTGATTGATCCTTTTCCTACATCCTTCACCGAGGAAATATTAGAAGGTGTTGCAGGGTGCAAAATTTACTCTTTTATAGATGGATTATTTAAGTATCATTAGGTAATAATTTTAAAGGAGGATCAAGAGAAGAAAACTTTCACCACTAAATTTGGAAGATTTTCATATACGGTGATGCCCTTTGGTCTGAAGAATGCGCCTACTATATTTTTGTGCATACTTGTTCAAGCATTCCAAGATTTTATTCAAAAATTCTTGTAGGTTTACTTGGATGATTGGATGGTATATGGGCTTGTTAAGGATCATTGTGACAACTTGAACTTAGTGTTATAAAGATGTATATAGTTAAGTATCTCTTTAAACATCAAGAAGTGTGTATTTGCTACACCTTTTAGAACTCTGTTAGGGCATGTCACTTGCAAGGAAGGTTTGTTAGTGGATTCAACTAAGGTTGCAGTTATCATAGTCCTGGAGGAGTGTTGGGACCCATAATATTGGATAAGTACAAGAAGGCATGTGGTTGTACGATACCTATTCGAAGAAGTGCGCACGGAGTGAAGGTACACATGGCAAAAGTTGTAGCAAGGTTTTGCAAAACACATGGTGTGCGTAAGGTAAGAGAGGTGTTATCTCTCGAAAGTGTACCCTATAGAGAGATGGCTGCAGATGTTATAATCTTGAAAAATTTATCTCTCTTTCATAGATACAATGGAAACACCTCATGTCTATGGGTATACCTATTTTGAGGTGAGTCTCTGGTATCAAGTCTAGTTCCTTATTGATGTATCCTAAACTGATTTCAGGGGTTTAAGGGTAAAAGATGACTGTAAAAAATGAATTAAAACTAAGGTGATACACCAAACTTGTATGAGGTATTTGACTGAGTACATGCACAATTGATATGGAATGAACTTCTGATGCACAGGCCAACAGATTTCTGAAGATACTTAAGGGTAAGCATTTTGATGAATTGAGGGATAGAATCACAACAATACTGCTAAGTTACACATAGAAATTAATATCATGCAAAGATTACTGAATTTGCAACAGGGTAAGATGATTAATCAGGGAATTAAACATTCACAAGATTAATGGAAAACATACCTAAGACTGCAAAATAATTGGAAAGGTAGAAAATACTTCACATTCAAAGGGAAAAACTAGTAGAAAATTGCTTCAGCACTCTTGTATCTAAAATTTCCTCCTTTGTGCTTTGCCAATGTACACAATATATAGAAAATTTGATTCCTCCCCTTCCTAAAAATAAACAAAGGCTTGTACTCGCCCATGCATCCTATTTTTATCCTTCATCTATTAATAAATAAAGGAATAAAAATAGAACATGCAATTACAAATAGGCATTAATAACCTTTGATTACATTTCAATCAAACTGAAGTTGACTATTCTATTTTTAAGAAAATAATGGTGAATAATTTGCTAATAATAAGCTTGCTTGTTGGGCAAGTCTCTTTCCTTGTGCATGTGAATTAATCTTCTTGTCTGTTCTATCCCCTAGTGAAAGCATGAAAAAATTAACTCCCTGTTTGTGAGAAAAATAATTACAACACTTGAAAAATTTGCAAAATAATCCATCCACTCATCCACTTGATATGGACCACCTCCATGTGTACATGCTCAACTTTTCCTCTACAATCTGTGGGGCCACCCTTGCACTTGATCACTAATCTCCATTCAGTTTGGCCACCTTTGTGGACTTAGCACATTATTGAGTTTTAGATGTATGTGGGGGCACTTTTGTAAAAGACCACCATGTCATATTCAGCCACCTTTGATTAAACATGACCATTTAATACTTGTCGGCTTTTGCATTTGGGTAACACTTGATTATAGTTTTATAACCCTTACCTTTTCGGTGATCATCGGTGAACATGATTCGGTCAACACTTTATATTATTTGAAGTTGGACTATAGTTGATCCTTTTTATATTTTGAAGGTAATGATTTTGTTTTAATCATGGGGCTGGCTCCCTTTGCACAATGACTCACCCCTTCAATAGGTGGTCGGTGACATGGAAAACTCATGTAGAGTTTGCTTTGATATTGGTGATCATTTTGTAATTATTGATCTCTATACTTTGAGATCTCAGGTCTTCGATCTTGAAACTGTAGTTAGGGTTTCACCAGCATTTAATGTTTTTGGTGGTATATTACCCAGGTGGTTTGCTTTGAACTTGGGGATTGATCCTTCAGCATTGATCTATTGTCCTTTTATTTTGTGGCCGTTGATCTTTGACCATGGTTGAGTTTGAACTAAACCAATGCTTGGGCTTAGGTGATAAAGGGAAGCTCAACCCTAATGATCATCTCATTTGGATTTTTAGTATACAAGAAAAGCCCTAGAATTTTTTATTGATGCCATTGTTGTTTTCTCCTTGAGCTCGGCCCTTCTGCATAAATGGTTTCTAATCTTGATTTCACTTGTATCTTTTATGAATCTTCTTTGTTCAGGTTTTTCTGAGGGTTTGAGCTTGGGATTGTGTAACCGTCATACTGTTTGACAAAGAATGGTAAGTTTTGATCTCCTGGGTGCCACCGTTACTTTGTCTTTTCCATCTTGACTTTCAAAAATACTGATAACCCATTCTTTATTTGCATTTTTTGTGGTTTCGTGGCTCGACCTTGGTCATTTCGAGTTGAATCTCGTTATGAGATTATTCCTCTTTAGCTCTGAATCAAATTATCTCACGAGGGTTTACTCTACTTCAATACTAGTAATTACATGTTTCTTACTCTGATTTTTATACTCATTAATGGGTTTTACGATTAAATTTGGAAACTGTAATTTCCTAGACATGGGTATTTAGTTTTGTCATCTCCTTGCTCTTCTTAAAACGAGAATAAATCTGAGTGAGATTTTCCATCTAGGTTACTCTGTAAATATCTTTACGGGCCTGGGTTTTTGTGCACTTGAATATGGTCATCGTTCATTGAGATCATTTGAGCTCAAATTCTCTTACTCGTAGTGTGTTAGTGATTCTGTAAAATTGTGGAAAACTTTCTAGGTCTGCATTATCTCTGTACCTTGACTTCTATGATTTTGAATTGGTGATTGTAGTTGTTTGTTGTGACTTGAGTTCTATAGCATTCTTAATATTTTCTGCATACAACAAACAAGAAATTATGTCATGAAAATTTCCTTCAGGCCCTTGTTAACTTCTTTGTTTGCTCACTGTAGCCGTGATTATATGTCTAGAGTTTTAGCAATATGCATTCATTCTTGAGTGTATGTCACCATTATTTTGATTTCAATGCTCTGTTTCCGAGGAGTTCCCTGAATGCCCATTATGTTGTGAACTCAATATCATTTTCTTAGCTCAAAGTTCTAATATGTATGAATCTCCATCTGGGTGCAACATGGTACTACTCAAAAGGTTACCAAACTCTGATTTTCATGTTTTGAGCATTAAAACTTCTATAGCTTTGTATTTCTCAAACCTGACAGTTGAATATAATTTGTGTGCACATTCCTTCTATACCTCTTTTTGGAAAACATTCTTTACAAGCTGGAAGTTTACTTTCCTTCATGACTTACTTGATCATTGTTGACTCTTATACTGTAAAACTGAAACTTTGATTTTCTCGACTGTAATAGGAACATATTCTCTAATATTTTGTACTTAAGATGTCATTCTTCCTTTGGCTCTAAATTTTAGGGTTACTTGAGGGTTTTCTCTGCTTCAATTTTACCAGTGAAATTTTTTTTTCCTTACCCTAATATGTATTTTTCAATTTAAAGTTCGAGATAGTAAAACCCAGATTTGGGTATCTTTCTCTTGGCATGGGTACTATAAATTACTTTACTTCATTCAATTATGCAATTTGTTCTTGATCTTAAGATGTATTTTTATATTCCATGTGGCTTTCTGGAAATTATAAGCAGTTATTCATCCATGTAATACCATTCTCAGGCATAAGCCTTGATTTAGATGCTTTCTTGAAATACTATAATCTTGTTTCTTTTATTTAGATGCTTTATTTCTTTGATAGTAGTTTTTCTGGCATGGTGGAAAATTTGAAATGTTGATTTTTCATGGAAAATCCCTAGAAATTTTTTTCTAGAATTCTCTCTTCCTTCCTTTTTCGGCAGTAGTAGTTGTATTTGCTGATTCAGAATACATAATGTAACACTTTTCTATTGAAGTTGATTTGTTGTTGGAAACTAAAACATAATAATTGTTATATTGATCATGGCATGATTTTCTACTTTTTTGTATCACTTAATTGATTTACATAAATCTTTTAAAACATGTATTAGTTAAAAACAACATGATGGAAAGATGTAAATGTCCATTTTACATGGCGAAGCCCTATCAAAATTTTCCTAGAATCCTCTTTCTCATTTTGTTTTAGCTGTAATCCTTCATTTCCAATTAACTTCAGCTTCTTGAAATCTGATTCTTCTTCTTTAGTTGCAATTTGAAACACGTACTTCTATTTTTTAGTATCTCTTTTGTACTGTAACTTCTTCTATTTGTATGATAGTTACTGAAACTTGAGTTGTATTCTTCCTTCATTTCAACATATACTTAATGACTTAACTACTTTATGTCATAGGATAAAGTCATTGAACTCTACAATCTTTGTTGAAAGACTTTATTTATTTCTTCTTGGTTGCAACCTGTACCTACACACTTAAGAAAAAAGTTAGAAAATATTTAGGCTTTTTGGCCTCTCTTATGTCTATGGTTTTGCTTTTCTTCTCCCTCCTTCTGAGGGAGTAAAACATGTATGTAATTTGATCTTTAAGTAAACTATATCTCTTGTTATTAAGAGATTCATATGCATGAATTAGGATAGTAAATGAATATGGATTGATCCCTGAGCTCGTAACTGATAGTTTTCTCTTCTCTTCTTTTTAGGCACAATGATTTCAGCAATGAAGATGAAGAAGGAACAAAGTTGGAAATGGAGATGTCTCAACCAAATAAGAAACCCCCAATGCAATGATGGGTTCACTCATACTCCTTTATTTTCTATTTCATGCATGTGTACCTCTTATTTCAGTAGTTGTACTTTACTTTTAAGTTACATCACATGGCTTGTGTGGGAACATTTGAAATTCCTTATGAATAAAACATTGAATTATGAAAGTGAGTTCTTTATTTCTTTCTACATTTCAGATTTATGTATGAATTGTATGATGAACTAAAAAACTCAGTAATATAATTGAATGTCTTAATCATGAAGGAAAGAACTTTAAAGAAAACCTGTAACATCTAGGAATGAACTCTGATTTCTGTAATTTGCATTTATGTTTGTTGTTCCAAAAATTAGCATTTCATCTATTCTGCAATTGGATGTCTTCATCAAGAAAACACAGCTTTCCTTTGAGGCCTTGTGTTCTTTTGTTGAAGATAGTCATGAAATTGTAAAATATGTGATCTATTACATTTTGTAACAGTAAACATAGCTGCAGATTTCATGTAATTGTTAATTAATTCAACAATAAAAATGTATCCAAAAGAAACTCCCCTAGCTTAGGTATACTTCACCAATGCTATCCATCGTAACGAAGCTTTCGAGTTGCCCATTTTGCACAAGTGAAAAAATTGTCAACAACAGGTTTTGGGACTTAGCCATATTCGGTGTTTCAGGAAGCACATGAGAAAAGCATGACCTGTATCACATGTGGAATGGATAAGGTGTCAACTTGGTAGGTAAAGGATCAAAAAGGGAATATTCCATGCATGCGATGGAAGGTTCCAGAAGAACATCATTGCATAGAGTGGAGATCTCAGATAAAAGGAAGCATGCTCTATTGAAGGACCACTTGGACACTTGGCAGCCAATTTTTTACCTCAGAAGGCATGGCGGTAAAGGCATAAAAGCTATATATTGAGGTGTGCAGATAGTGAAAAGGAGGTAGAGAATGGACTAGAAAAGGGGTCATTTTGAGAGAGTAGAGGTGCTATAAAAGGGGTGAATCTCTACAGAGATCTTATGGAGGATTCTATGGGTTGGGATTAGTGAAAATTAGAAGTGAAATCATGTATAGAGGAATGGGTCTGTATCTATCTTTGTAAAGGACATATTTTACTCCCTTATGCATGACCTTGCTCTGCATTATTATATGAGTTTGTTATGGCCTCAAGGAATGTAATGTGGCTATTAGACTCATTAATATGAATATAAGACTTTGTTCTAAATCATATATGTGTTCATAAGAATAATGCTAGTGCATTTCCTTTGTGTATGAATCAAGTCTATATGTTGTCATTTATTTCTCTTTTATGGATACATTCATGTGATAACTCATCATAGGTTCTCAAAATGAATACATGTTTTCTTCCTTTCTTTTACATTTGAATATATAGCATAAGATGATGCACTCTCACAAGACTCACATAAAGGAGAGGCTCGGTGCTCACGTGTGCCTTGGGTGAGTGCCCAACGTCTACTGGGTGATAGGACAATGGGCATGGGATTTTACTATTAACCTAAGGGTATAACAATGAATACATCTTGGTTCCATTGCCGAGACCTATTTTCAAAGTTGTTGTGAGAACTAGCATGCATCTTGGTCCCTATGATGCGTTATGACAAAACGTCTAACCTTGGAAACTATTGAAAGATGGTATAAAAAATAGAGGATGAGTTTGCTCAAAGATTCAACACTTGACCTGAGTTCGATGTGCGTAGATGAGTAGAAGAGAACCTGTACCATGAGTTATATGAGACATTATTATGTTGTTTCCCAATGGAAATATATGATTGGTTGTCATCATATGCATCTTGATCAAGTTGGTACTATAGATCACACATATGGACCCAAGATGATTATCAAAGGCTGCAGGATGTAGATATGATTTAGACGCGTGTTGTTGATCACTGGTGCAAAGGAGTGTTGACAAGATATACTTTAGAATACGCTATTTCTACGTATTATTTCCTAGAATTTGTTGAGTTTGAGTTTCTGAGGGAGCTCAAAGGATCATTTTTACGTGTTATTCCTTTGGCTATGAAGATATTGGTCATTACCTTAAGCTTAGAGCTATTTCCCATGGCCAGCTAAGATTCTCTGAGCGCTGGGGTGGAGGAAGATGACAGACATTGTAGCTTAAAAGGAAAGGGATGAGAGATGACTCAAGTATAGCAAAGATCATGAAAGGGAGATGACTAGACAACATGAGGTTACAAGTGTGATGGATCTATGGAGGTAGACGTTACAGGAAGGAGTTGAGGTTCGTGTAGATGACATGGAACCTGAGCAATCTGTTCTACCCCATCTCAACAAGCGCAGGATAGAAGCCCCTTCAGATTATGATGAGAGGTCATTGCATGGAGAAAGGAGAGCCATTGGCATGCATCTAAACCCACCAAGTGACCAACCTTTGGCACTTGGTTTTCCAAATCAAGGGAGAAGTATTGTTAACCTAGTTGGTATTAGTGGGAGTAACCGATCTGCACCCAGGAGATATAATTTCTCATTTAGAACATCCATGGTTGTGCAAAATATTTTGATATTTAGAGGAATGTTTGGACAAGGTGTAAGTACGCAAGGTTTGGGTATCACGTCTGGGAGTGTCGCGAGACACACAACTAGTAGTGGGACTATATCACAAACCATCGATGTGTAGTTCAGTGGGACATTGGGCACACTAGGCACAACCACTTCAGGCCATTTTCTGGCTACATGAGGTGGATCTGGTGGTATAGGGGTTGGAGGACCTAGTGGATCTAGAGGATCTGGTGGGTTAGGAGGAATAGGACCTGGTAGATCTAATGGATCTGGTGGAGGAGGAAACACTGGAGGAAACCAAGGCTCTAAATTAGGAGGACAAGAGCCTCAGCCACCTCCATAAGTATTTTTTGAGATGTCATTACACTTACCAGACTACAAGGGTATTGAAGATGCCACAGGTCATGTTCACAAGTGTGAATTAGTATGGTGTGTAAAATTGATCACTACCCTAGAGTGGAAGGAAAGTCAGTTTACAATAATGTTGCAAGGATGCACACATAGTTGGTACCAGAAGTATGACCCCCATTAGACATTGTTAGACTATACCACATTAAAGAATTCTTTCCTAGCAAAGTTCCATATCCCTGAGTTTGAGCAAAAGACAATCAGTGCTTTAAAGGAAATCTAGAAAGGAAAGGTAGAGAGTGTGTAGGAGTATGATGCACATTTCAAGACTCTCTTGTCAAAACTATCCTATGACATTAATCATTCTCAATATGTTCAATGATTTTTTAGAGGGTTGATAACATTGTTTAGAAGGGCTCTATCACACAATACTTTCACAGACTCACGTGAGGCATTGGAATATTCTCTATGCATTAAGGCTGTTGGGAGCGTTAATACTGGTGTTAGTCCTTTTATAGAGGTAAAAATTGTTGCAATGGTCAAGTAGTTGGAGAAGCTGTCTGAAAACTCAGCACATGAGGTTTGTAGTGGGCTTTGGTGTACATATTGTGAAGTGGAAGGGCATGTAAATGATAGTTTCCCTTAGAAGTTGGTACATGCTATGGTGGTAGATTGTGAAATTTTCCATGGGGATCATGATGCAAGTAAGTGTCCTCTACTACAACGTGCAATCCACAAGAATTTTTCTTGTTATTATAATATTTGTACCTTTGTAACCCATGATACCAAGGATTGTAGACTGATTGACCAGATCCATGATTCTATTGATCTTGGTGTGCACCAGACTAGTCTTGCAAGTAGTTCCAAGGATGATGATTGGTGCTATGAAGGGCACACAAATGGAGGAGTGCATGGAAGAGGTTTTTGTGGAGGATTTCATGGTTGCATTAACCACAATGGAGGATGAAGTGAATTCCCATGAGGAACCTGTTATAACTATGGATCTACAGATAATTACAAACCTGAGAGTCCTGATCTATTATAATGCTCATGGTGCAGGAAGAAACATAAGTATAAAAAGTTTCCATAGCTTTATGAGCATATGAACTAGAGGCACCAAAAAGATAAAGGTGCTGGGATGGTGAGCATCAAGAAAATGGATTCACAGTGGATTCCATGAGTAGAGCGTGAGTCAAGACTAGAACCTATTTGGTGAAAATGTGAGTAGAGGCCACGCACGCTAAGGAGATGTCAAGACAAAGGACACTAGTTTCAAGAGAGGAAGTGGTACATGGAAAGTATGCAAACCCTACTCATTAGAAGGAGATGTATCAAGATACTATGGATGTGATTCAGAGTTTGTAAGGGGAGATCTGATGTCTAAAGAATAAATCAAAGTAGTTGGAGAAAATAAATAATGTTGAGGCTCCAAAGGAGGACCTGGATGAGGTCAAGGAAGTATGTAGGATGTTAAGGAAAGAGAATATTATTCCCTTGCTAGGAGAATGGCAGAGGGAGAAGGTACCGCGTCAGAGAAGAGCATAAAAGAAAGGTTTTACATGTAATCCTTTATCCTCATAGCTTTGAATATGATAGAGATATTACATTGAATGCAGTAGTTGATGGGTGACTTCTAAGAAATATCCTTATTGACACTAGAGTGGAGGTCAATGTTCTTATCTTAGATGCCTGACATCAAATGGGAGGGCCCGCATTACAACCATCTTTAAATGTGTTGTATATAGCAAATAAGACTAAGGCAATGCCGATTAGAGTCTTGAAGGATGCAGTTATCACCATTCAAAGGGCCAAGTTCATTGGAGACTTCGAAGTCTTGACATTTGTCGAGGTAGAAAAATTTCCAGCATTGCTTAGGCACCCATGGTGTTATAAGAACAATGTTGACATGCAGTTTAAAAAGGGGTATATCACCTTGGAGAACAAGGAAGAAAGGGTGATTATCACTTTAACAGATGGGAAATCAACGCCCTATATTGAACCCTTGGGAGAAGAAGTCCTTGATAGAATCTATGTGCACTCCATCAGAGATCCTAAGATAATTCATCGCATGGAGGGAGTTACCCAGTTTGAAGATGCTCAGACCTTGAGTGGTACCACTAGCATGGCATGTGACAATTGGGAGCATGGGACTTATGAGTTTATTGGGTGACAGTTAAAAGGATATGCAATAAGGGTGATAAAGGCACATTCAGTCAAGTGCCTAAGAGGAAAGAAGTTGCCAAGTTACTCTAAAGGAGCATACCCTGAAATTTTCTTGTGAGAGGTGGAGGCTCAGTGGGAGAATGAGGACGAGAGAAGGAGAATGCTCAATTATAACCTTCTCAGAACTACATCACATTAGTGGGATACACATTGGGAGAGACTCCTAGAATGGCATGAAGTAAGAATCACATTTTATGTAAGGTTCTCTAGGAGAAATGTGCCCAATGTCATACAAGATTACCATGGTAAAGAGACCACCTCATTTCATATCCAAGCATGTGAGAAGGCCTGGATGGGAAGTGCAAAAGCATTACTACCTTATTTATGGGTGCATAAGTTGTATTCCACCTTACAAGGTTGTGCACATGCATGGTATATTCATTTGGAGATGCGTTGTCAAATAGGTAATTGGCAGGAGTAGGCAACTGATCTCATTTAAGCTTTCGAGTATAGGAGTACCAATCCATCAGTGGATAAGGTGTTGCAAGTAATCAAGTGCCTTACGATGGGAGATAGTTCTATGGCATAATATAGGCTACTGGAATTAATGGGTGAGACTTATTTGGAAGTTCACGTCAATGAAGAAGAAACGGAGGAAGTAAAACTTGAGCGTGTGTGCATGGACAAAGAAAAATGAAAAATGGTCTATGTAGTAGACGGTGAAGAAATGGAAAGTTTGGATGTTAACCATTATAAAGGTACGCGTGAAGTCATAGATAGTGCTGATGAGTGAGAACGTGCCTACCACGATCCCTTGAAAATAAATAAGTTTAACATTGGGACAGAAATATAACCTAAGGAAGCTATCATTGGGGACTACTGGTTGGAAAAATAAGTTTCAAAGGTCATTGATCTATTTTGTGAGTTCAAATATTTTTTCCCTCATGGGTATCATGAACTCAAAGGAATCCACCATTCCTTAGGGGAGATGAAGATCAAGTTGAAGGAAGGTGTGTGCCCGATTCAGAAGAGACCTTATCGGATGAATCCAAATCTGCGCATACTAGTCAAGGAAGAAATAGAAAAAATGATAGCATCATGCATTATTGAGGTTGTGGAAGAATTAGAATGGATAAGCCCAATCGTCATTAGTATCAAGAAGGATGAGAGGATAAGGATCTGTGTGTACTATAGGGACTTGAATGTAGTATGTGTCATCAATCCTTTTCCAACCGCATTTACTGAAGAAATTATGGAGGGAGTAGCCGAGCACCAATTATACTCTTTCACGGATGGGTTCTTGGGGTATCACCAAGTCAGGGTTGTAAAGGAAGAACAAAGAAAGACAAATTTTTCCATTGAATGAGGAAGTTTTACCTACACGGTTACGTATTTTGGATTGAAGAATGTTCCTGTTGTGTTCTCGCGCATTGTGGTACAAGCATTTTAGGATTTCATCCATTAATTTATTCAAGTTTACTTGGATGAATGGACGGTGTATGGGTTGGTGAAATACCATTGTGACAATTTGAGGCTGATGTTTGAGAGATGTTGGAAATTAAGGATATCCCTCAACATTAAGAAATGTGTCTTTGCTACTCCATTTGGAATCGTGTCAGGACATATTATATGCAAAGAAGGCTTACTAGTGGATCCCGCCAAAGTTGCAATTATTGTGGGATTAGGGGAGCCTACTAGTCAAAGTGAAATGCATGGATTCCTTAGGCATATGGGGTACTACAGGAAATTCATCAAGGGGTATGTCAAAATCTTAGTGCCCTTAGAGGAATTTCTAAAATACAAGAGTGCCTTTCATTGGGGAGAGGTGCAGTAGAGGGCATTTGACACTTTAAAGGATAGGCTTGTCACGACGCCCATACTATGTTTTCCTTCTTGGGATAATCCTTTTCATGTTTATGTTGATGCCTCAGGGACAACTATGGGAGTAGTACTAGCACAACCCGGTGTAGGGATTGTTGATCATCCCTTGTGTTTTTCCAGTAGAAAGTTGACACTAGCAGAGAAAAATTACACAACTACTGATCGCGAGGCACTGTCAATGATCTACATGCTACATAAGTTTAGGAAGTATCTATTGGAAACACCATTCATATTCTACATGGACCACATGGAATTGAAATACTTGGTGAACAAGCCCATTTTGCAAGGGTGCATATGTCATTGGGTCCTATTATTCCAAGATTTTTAATTTACAATGGTTGTAAAAGCCAAGAAAAGTAATTCAGGACTTGACCACTTATCAAGGATTAACTTAGGGGAGGAAATTCAAAGTATTGAGGATAGCATGTCAAATGTGCAAATATTTAGGTTGTGATGCGCACCCTTAGACTTGGAAGATATCGCAGTGTTCTTTAAAACAGGTGTGGCACCAAAAGGGATGAAGGCTCTGGAAAGGAAACAGTTAGCAAAACATGTCACACCCTACAAGTTGATTAGTGGAGACCAGTATAAGTTAGGTCATGATGAGGTTCTACACTGATGCATATTGGAACATGAGCACATGGAAATCATGGAGGAAGATCATGGCGGGATTGCAGGACATTATGTAGGAAATGCTACCACGCAGAATATTTTACTAGCAAGGCTTTGGTGGAAAACCATCTACTAGGATTGTCTTGAGTTTTTCAAGGCCTGTGACCACTTCCAGCACCTTGGAAAACTTAGGTAGAGGGATGAAATTCCCTTGCAACCAATATCCAGCACTAAACTATTTGAAAAATGGCAATTGACTTTGTAGGACCAATTTCTCCATCCGCGCGAAGGACTAGTTCACGATATATCATTACTTACACTGATTACTTGACACAATGGGCAGAGGCATCACCTATGAAGGATTGCACTGCAATGAAAATTGATAGATTTTTATGGTCAAATATAATCAACAAGTATAGTTGTCCTTTAAGCTTAACAAGTGCTACAGGTACACATTTCCTCAATGAAACGGTCAGGATTCTGTTAGCTGAATTTATGGTGGCCCATCACAAGACTAGTCATTATCACCCTCAATTGAATGGAACTGCTGACGCATTTAACAAAATACTAAGTCACACGTTGACTAAAATCTATGATGTTGGAAGATAAGATTGGGATGAAAATTATCATCTGTTCTATGGGCATACAAGACAACCTATAAGAGGTTGAACAATTCCACACCATTTCAATTGGTGTTTGGTGCAGAGGTTGTTCTGCCAATTGAATTTGTGTTACCATCACTACGTATAGTGCATGTAGGATGGTTGGATGATGAACAAGCTTTGGAAGAGAGGATAAATAATTTGATGCAGTTAGATGAAAGACGATCACTCGTTGGATGGAGTCAGAAGGAAAAAATGAAAGACAAAAGGCATGGCATGATCATCATATCAAGAACAAGCAGTTTGAGGTTAGAAAAATGGTGCTTTTATATGATTCCAAGTATTTGCACCATCCTAGGAAGTTGAAATTCCATTGGTTGGGACCCTACATCATCTCATACATCCTTGATTCAGGCGCTTTCTAGTTACAAGCACTAGATGGGACAAGATTACTAGGTCACTTTAATGGAGTAGGTTGAAGCCATACTATAAATAAGTCTTCTTCGTGTTTGTAAATAAGGAAGTATTTCTAATTAGCTTAGAATTTACCTTTATGCTTTTTTTTTCTTGTGTTTCCCTTTCTCATTGCTTGTTCCTTTCTTTTTGTTTCGTTTTGCACCTTATGTGCGGGTAACTGTTATCCAAAATGAGCCCCCTGCTTATTTTGGCTAACTTGCCTTTATTCTTCCCTTCCTTGTGCTTCAACTTCAATTTTCACACATTTCAAGCACTCAAGGGTTTCTGGAAATGGCTCCATCAGATAGGATTTTTCTTCCCCTTTTCAAAAAGGTAAAAGTTTCCTCCCAACTCCAAATATTTCGAAAGTTATGGCCGGCGGAGTTTTTTGGGGAAATTTTCCTTTGATAGGCCCACGGCCAATGAGAAGGTGTCATGTGGTAGTGGAGGTTGGGCTGGTGGAGGTAAGTTGGAAAATTTTCCAAAGAGGGCAAAGGGCACAAAGGGAAAATTTTGGCCCGCTGGCCCGTGGAGGAGGATGGAGAAAAAGTTACGAAAGGCCAGCGGCCAATGAGGAAGTGACACATGTCCATGACAGTGGTGGGAGTCGGAGGCATGTAGGAAACTTTGGTTTTTTTCCAAAGTGATAGAGGCACAAATGGAGAAAAATAATCATTCCCCCGTCAAGCAACCATAATCCGACATGTGTCACCATAATGGTGGAGCACGGGGAAAATTTGGGAATTTTTCCTAATAAAAAAATCAAAGGGAAAAATGAGGTTTGAGCCCGCATTTCCATCAACGAATGGGAAAGTACCATGTGGAAGAGGAGCAATAGGGCGTAGGGAATTTTTGGGACATTTTCCCAAATTCAAAAAATGGAAAATTTTCAAAGTTTCAGCCTGCTAACCCGATTTTTGCCCTAAATCTTCAGAGGGGCATAACTTTCGATCCCAATCTCAAATGTTCACACTCTTTATGTCAATGGAAATATGTTGAAATCCTCTACATGATAGAGGGTTCAATTTTTATTTTTGATGGATATTTGTAGGATAAAAATAGGAAACCATCTCTAGCATGCAAAAAATGTAGAAAATTCCCCCAACCACCAAAATTAATGAAGTATGAGCCTCTTTCTTGCTCTGCAGAGCAATGTACAATGGCCTATGGGATTTTTCATGGAAACCCATAACTTTTCAGGAGCTAGATAAAATGGATCTATCAGTGGTTAGATTTTGAAATTGATTTTCCCACATGTTTTCCACCTTTCTTTCATTCCGGTTCGATGGTTAAAAGACTAGATTTGGCTCATTTGTAAAGAGTTGTTCATTATTTCTACTTTCCCCCTCCCTTCTTTTCTTCTCCAGGGTTGAAAATGGAGTTTAAACCTCCTCCCTTGCTATGTAATGGCATTTTTTTCCTCTTACCAGTAAAATGATGTTTTGTGTAAACTTCTGGAGCAATAAAAAACATGTTTTGTGATGCATTTGTCCATCCTTGCTCATTTTTGGTTGTTTTCTTCTTGCCTCTCTTCATTACAGGTATTTGTGCATGTTTGGATGTTCATTGTAGGTTTTGGAGATATGTTCATGGAGTTTTGGAACATTTTTTGTGTGAAATCCATCCTTGGTTTTTTGATGCACTTGTCCATCCTTTCCATTGCTCGCCTCTTCTTTTTCCATGACAGTTTTGATAGATGTTCAACATTTTCTTTCTCTAGTGTATCACCATTTTAGTGTAGGCTCAATTTTTCCATCTTTTCTCTCTCTCTCTCTCTGTTTCCTTAGGATAGTTAGATTAGGATTAGATTAGCTTGCCTGCACTGGAATAGCTTGTGGTAGGTAGTTTAGGAAGAGAAACTAGCCTTCTCTAGAGATCTTTCCCCAATTGCAAAGGTCCCACACTTTGGGAAAGCTCAATGTTGTGCATTCACACCAAATGACATTGCCTTACAAAAGTAGATCCATAGGTCATTTTGGGGGTGCTATGAATTTGCACTAATAGTAACCACATTATTTTTCCAAGGTTGTGTATGCTCAGAGGACCGTGCATCTGTTTTAGTGTGGGGTGGAGTAATTCAAAGCAAAGCATAGGCTTATGATACAAGTTGAGTGTCCCAGTAGAAGGAAGCACGTAAGATTGATAAAGTGAGTGAGGAAATGGTGGATAATTAATTATGGTGTCAAGAAGGTGTAACACAGACCATGTACAAAAGTTGAAGAGTGCAGGAACAACATGAGGTAGGAAAGGTCAACAATCAAGTAAAGGAAAGAAGAAGTTCCTTCTTAGCCCATTAGAGTTGATTTTAGAGTTAAGCAGAGTAAGAAGTTCTTAGTTTATCTCGATAGAAAGCATGACACCTAAGAAGGATTCTATTTCACCAAAGAAATATAAGGGCAAGGGCAAGTGAAAACAAACCGCTACTGTCACGAGTTCCAATGAAGAATGGTATGCAGAAATGCAGTACCGAGATGGAGTATTTCTTGGAAAGGATTGGGTGTCACACTTAAGAAAAATGGCCATGAGTGATTATAACCATCACACGAGCATAATTGAGAAGGAAATGGCATTAGATTTGGTCCATCCAACTAATAAAAGGACACCAGATGGGATGCCTATATATAAAAATGAGGTGAAAATCAAATTGGAGAATGTAGGGTTATTGTAACTATATGAATTACATTACTTTAGAAAGCCCGAGTGCCTTTATTAATGGTTGATGTCGTGCATGCATGAGGATCATTTCTATTTTGCAGGGTGCAATATGTGTATAACACCATAGTTGATATCCAAGTTCACATGCCTTATTTGCAAAGGAGAAAGTATAGATGATGATCTAAGTAATAAGGAGGCTATCAAGGAGACAATAGAAGTGTATGACTGCAAGAAGGGTTTACGATACTTTGACATCACAGATATTCCACACCCTATTATGAGGATGGTCATACGCTTGGTGACTAATCTTAATGATCAAGAGTGATGGACACAAGTGAGCAAGGCATGGCCAAATGTATGCCAGAATATATCAGAGGGAATCATCTATAACTTATTTGCCTTCATTGCGGATGAGATCATAAGCAGTGTGCATGAAGGAGAGAAAATACTATTCGATAACATCCTCCTCACCATTGTCTTTTCAGACATTGGAGTGCCAGATGGGACAAAAAAATTCATTTGGGAGTATCAAAAAGAGGATAATTTTCCCACAAAAAGGTTTGAAAACTACACTTGTGAAACAATGACGGCCGCTCACAAGGTGTGCTGGGAGAAGTGGTACAAACGAATGCATGATGCATTTGGGGTAGGTGGAGGATCCCAAAGCATTCACCCATGCTCGTAAATGGAGAAACAAATTTTATAGTATACCAACATTTCTTCATTGGCAGATGTACATTAACAAATAGAACTAAGGGTCCATGGTGCAAGCTACCCTTCTCCTTCACCACACAATACTTCCAAGCTAGATTCAACTAGTTTAAAGAAGTCAAAATACTAAGGTTCAACCTTAGTGAGGTAGACCAAGACCACTGCGAGCTGTGCCAAAAGCACATGTACCCTAAAAACCGTTCATACATGGAGAAGTATGTCTCCCATGAAGTGTAAATGATGAAGCCCATGACGTTGTCGATCGCCAGAAGGACCGTAGCAAGGGTGTATCTTTGCATAAGACCTAAGTAGGAGAAAGGAACCTATTTGGAGAGTGATTTCACCAATCCAGAAGAGCCAACATGGAGAAAGAAGGCCACACCAAAGAAGAGAGAAAGAGAAGAGGGGAAGGAGAAGAAGGTGCCAAGTGTGTAGACAACAAAATCTATGGGCGCGCCAGAAGTAGTCTAAAAGCCTAGTACTTACACTTACAAGAAGAAGTCTCCTGTCAAGGAAAAAACCCAAGAAGAAGAAGCACTAGAGAAGGAAGAGCCCATCACATATGAGAAGTCACTAAGGAAGACGTCGCCTAGTGAAGAAAAATAAAAGGAAGAATCTCTTGTTGGGCCCCTAGAATATTGGCCAAGTATAAAGGCGTGTGGGCACGTAGGATCCCAGTTATAGAAGGGTGCGTAAGGCAAAAGAATGTTGGAAGAAGAGTTAAGAAGGAACATGGTTCATGCGGCGTGTGAAAGGAGGTTTGGGACTTAGCAAATTTATGCAACAAAGGAAAAACATGTGAAAATTGTGATTGGTTGCATGTGGATAATATGCCATCCTTGCAACAGGTGGCCCAGGAAAGAGCATGCTAGTGAAGGAATCTTCTAAAAGATCATCATGAGATGGAGTGGAGAGATTAGGCCTAAAGGAACATGCTCGCTTGGAGGACCACATTCGACACTTGGTGATGGATCTGAGA
The DNA here is from genome assembly GCA_019776745.2 of Taxus chinensis. Classification (NCBI taxonomy): domain Eukaryota; kingdom Viridiplantae; phylum Streptophyta; class Pinopsida; order Cupressales; family Taxaceae; genus Taxus; species Taxus chinensis. The sequence continues at coordinate 27,447,624 of CM034149.1, read as the reverse complement.
GCGCAGTAAGGTGAGTTGGTAGTGTAAGAATATAATAAATACAAGTGTCTGCGAAACAGAAAAAGAGACCGAGATAACATACATATGGGGATATAGATATAGATGAAGAGATATACACATAGTGAAAAAGAGAGATAACATGGGTGAAGCTCTGCATGATTGCTATGAGTGGAAATTTGATGCAGAAAGGAATGTACTAGGCTTAGTATTGTATTTTCTTTTTCTTTTGGCATAGTTATACAAGCCTACTGATGTGCATGACTGCGGTTTTCCCTCTATGGCTCTTGTAATGAAACCATGAATATAGTGAGGTTAACTGTTGAAAATAGACATGGATATTAGTAGCTTTAATGTATATTTCGTTCATAAGGGTTCTCTTTCCTTGCATGCTATGAATGAATGATTGTATCTTTCTTTCTATTATAATATATGTTATGGAGTCTGTTAAAACATCTGGTCTGAAGAAGCTACAAGAATCTGGAGGCTGTTCTGAGCCCTATGATTCTTGTATGTCTAAAATTCTTTCATGAATACTCTTACATTAATCATAGATAAATGCTTCCCATTAAAACTCACATAAAAGAGAGACTCGGCACCTATGCGTGCCTCAGGTGAGTGCTCAGCTTCTGCTTGGTGATAGGCCAGTGCGCATGGGATTCCTTCCTTTTATAGTTGGAGTAAAATTGACTACATCTTGGTTCCATTGCCGAGACCTCTTTTTGAAGTTGTAGTGGAATATAGCATGCACCATGATCTATGTAAAGAGTAATGACGGATTTGTTAACATTGGAAAATTTTGAGTCGTGGTTCAAGAGCATGGAAGATGAATTTAAATAGAGATTCAGCACTAGACCTAAGTTCAATACACGTAGATGGGTAGAAGAGAATATCTACCATGATCTATATCAGACTTTTTTCTGCTGCTTCCCAGTAGAGTTATATGGAAGGCTTTCAGCCTATGCATCTAGATCAAGTTGGCATTATGGATCATGGATATGGACCGAAGAAGACTACCAGAGGTTACAGGATGCAGATCTAACGTGGACCCGTGTTGTAGATCGTTGGTGGGGAGGAGTACTAGCTAGCTACACTCTAGAATATGCCATTTCCATGTATTCTTGCCCAGAGATTGCTGAGTTTGAGTTTCTATGAGAACCTAGAGGAACATTTCTACGTAGTATTCCTCTAGCTATGAAGATATTGATGGTGAGTTTAGAGGCACTCCCAATGGCTGGCTAAACCATTTTGAGCACTGGGTAAGGAATCTCAGGTGGAGGAAGATGGCAGATGATACAATAGAAAAGGAGAGGGAAGAAAGATAGCTCAAGTATGGTGAAGCATGTGAAAGGGAGATTACTAGGTGACATGAGGCTGCTAGTGTGATGGATCTATGGAGATAGATGTTGTAGGAAGGAGTTGAGGTTCACGGGGAAGATGTGGAACCTAAGCAGTCTATGCTACCCCATCTTGGCAAGTGCGCGAGGGAGACCCCTTCGGCTTCTGGTGAGAGTTCATCGCATGGAGAAAGGAGAGTCGTTGGCACATATCTGAACCCACCTAGTGACTGAGCCCTGGCGCTTGGTTTTCCCGATCCAGGAGGAAGTACTGACCCAATTAAAACTAGTGGAAGAGATAGATCCACGCCTAGGACATATAATTTTTCAATTCCTTCTTCTATGGCTACACATATTCCAATATTTGGAGGAGTTTTTGGACAAGGGGCAAGTGTACAAGCTTTTGGTTTCACATCAGGGAGTGGCATGGGACAAAGTAGTGGTAGTGGGGCGCTATCACAGACCATCAGTGCACAGTTTAGTGGGACCATGGGGGTGCTTGGCACAACTCCTACAAGCCCTATTGGACCCAATGGTTTTGGTGGATCTGGTGGCTTTGGAGGTACATAACCCAGTGGACCTGGTGGATCAGGTGGTGGAGGAAATTCTAGAGAGAACAAAGGCTCTTTTTCAGGATAAGGACATCAGTCACCACCTCAAGTTTTCTTTGAGATTTCTTTGCATTTACCAAATTACATGGGCATTGAAGATGCTACAGAACATGTTTACAAGTGTGAACTACTATAGCGTGTGAAAGGTATCACAACCCTAGAATGAAAGGCTAGTCAATTTGTAACCACATTGCAAGGGCACGTGCATAATTGGTATAGAAAGTATGACCCTCATCAAATGGTGGTGGATTACACTGCCTTAAAGAATGCATTCCTAGCAGAGTTCCACATTCCTGAGTTCGATAAAAAATCATTAGCGCTTTGAAGGAGATACAACAATGAATGGCAGAGAGTGTGCAGGAGTATGATGCACACTTTAAGACTCTCTTGTATAAATTATCGTATGATATACATCCTTCTCAGTATGCACAGTGGTTTGTTAGAGGATTGATCACCCCTTTTAGAAGGGCCTTGTCTCATAATACTTTTACAGATCCATGTAAAGCATTAGAGGCTACCTTACACACCGAAGCTGTTGGTAGTATTGATACTAGTGTTAGATTGTTCTTGGAGGCTCAGATTGTTGTTATGGCTAAGTAGTTGGAAAAGCTATCTACAAACTCATTCGGTGAGACTCGTAGTGGTTTGTGACACACATATTGTGAATCAGAGGGGCACATTAAGGAAAATTACCCCCGAAGGATGGTACGCACTATGACATTAGACTGTGAAATCTGTTATGGAGACCATGATACAAGTAGATGTCCCTTGTTACAGTGTGTGATCATGAAGAATGTATCTTATTATTATAAGATTTTCACCTCCATGACCCATGATACTAAATACTTTAGGGCTCATTTATCAGATACATGAATCCGTTGATCATGGGGTGTGCCAAACTAGCATTGCCAGTGGTTCTAAAGATGATGATCACCGTTATGAAGAGTGCGCAGATGGAGGTGTGCGTGGAAGAGATTTTCAAGGAGGATTCCATGGATAGGTAAGCACAAAGGAAGGAGTGAGTTCCTGCGAGGAACATGTTTTAACTATGGATCTACAAAACATTACAAGTGTGATTTCCTGGACTTTTTAAAGTGCTCGTGGTGTAGAAAGAAGCATAAGTATGAGGAGTGCCCGGAGTTATTCGAACATATGAACCAGCAGCACTGAAAGGATAAAGGAACTGTGATGGTAAGCATTAAGAAGGAAGACATATAGTGGATGCCTCAAGTAACACAAGATGAAGGTTTGGAGTCTATCTTGGTAACAACAAGGGCATAAGCCACGCGCGCAAGAGAGGTACCAAGATAGAAGACCGTGGTTATGAGGGAGGAGTTAGTTCATGGAAAGTATCCAGACCCCGCGCATCAGAAGGAGATATATCAGGACACCATGGATGTTATTCGAAGCTTACAAGGGGAGTTCTAGTTTCTAAAGGATCAATCCAAGAGGGAGGAACAAGGAAGGAGAATCGAGGTGCAGAAAGATGACCTGGATGAGGTTAAAGAGGTGTGTAAAATGCTAAGGTAGGAGAACATCATTCCTTTGCTAGGATCTTGGTTGAGAGAGAAGGTACCACACGTTGGAGAAGAGCATGAGAGACAAGTCTTGCACGCAAACCTTCTCCCTCATAGCATCAACTATGACAAGGAGATTACATTAAATGTAGTTATAGATGGATGGATCCTTAGCAATATACTCATTGACACTGGTGCGGAGGTTAATGTTTTAACGTTGGATGAATTGCATCAGATGGGGAGACCTACATTACAGCCATCTTCAAATGTGTTGTATATGGAAAACAAGACTAAGGTAATGCCCATTGGTGTCTTGAAGGATGTAGCTATTACTATTTAGGGAGCCAAGTTTATTGGGGACTTCGAAGTCTTGGCACTCACTAAGGTGGAAAATTTCCCAGCATTACTTGGGTGTCCTTGGTGTTACAAGAACAATGCGGACCTTCGGTTCAACAAAGGGTACATCAGTTTCGAGAAAAAGAAGAGCTGGTCATTGTACCCCTGGTTGATGGGAAGTCAACACCCTACATTGAACCATTGGGAGAAGAAGTTCTGGACAAGATTTATGTGCCCTCAATCAGAGACCCTGAGATGGTACACCCTATTAACTGGGTTATCCAGTTTTAAGATGCTCAATCAGTGAGTGATACCACCAGTTTGGCATGTGACAATTAGGTGCATGGGACTTATGAATTAATGGGATGGCAGTTGAGAGGATCAGTGACCAAGGAAACAAGGGCATGCATGTTTTGGAACCTTGGAGGAAAATAACTACCCAAGTACTCTGGATGAGTCTTCCCTGAGATCTTTCTGCAGGAGATAGAGACTCAATGGAAGAACGAGAAGGAATGGAGGGAGATGATGAGTTATGTCTCACTCAACATAGCAACTCATTGGTGGGCCATGTATTAGGAGATCCTTTTAGAGTGGTGCAAGGTAATAATTGCTCTCTCTAACATATTTACTAGAAGTAATATACCCACCATCATCAGGGAGTACCATGGGAAGGAGCCCACCTCTTTCCATATCCAAGAATGTGAATGGGTCTGGAGAGAAGGTGCAGAATCCTTGCCACCATCTCTCTAGGTGCACAAGTTGTATTTAACACTACAGGGTTGTGTGCATGCATGGTACATTCATTTGGAGACACGGTGCTAGACAAGGAATTGGCAAGAGATCATGGCTGATCTTATTCAAGGCTTTGAGTATCAGAGTACTATCATCACCAATCTGGCACTATGATAATTCTTCACCGAGAACTCCTCGTGTTATGATTATTTACTAATGCAGAGCCTTTAGTTTGGTGGATGTAATCTGGAAACAAAACAACAACATAACACAGGAATACCATCGACTATGATAAGACGGAATGATGACAAATCTGAAATATCAAAGTAAATTATAATATTAACATGAAATTGTTACAATCTCACCCATGAGGTACTTCAAGTGTTATTGACTTCACTTGCCCTCCACCAATACTATGGGAGAAAATTTACAATTACACCTCTTAATGACTTCTTCAACACACCTTTAAACTAATGGCTTTCTTCGCACACTTCCTACAATATTTCTCACTACTTCCTTCTATGCTAAATGAGGGGGGTGGCCTCTCTATTTATAGAACTTCCAGGCTTATCCATCTTATCTCTAAGATAGGATAAGAAATCCACTCTGACGAATCATATTCCATACCTTAACTCTTATCTGTACATGTAAGCTTATCTTTTAAGATAAGATAAACCTTATCATTTTACATGGGTTCCACATTTTTAGACTTTTTACAAATAAAATACACAAAATATTTATGACCTCACTCCTTGTCCTTATTACCAATATAATATTTCTAATTCCTAATCATGTAGACCCTACTTCTCTAATTACCCAAACTTTGACATTTTAACATTACCGGACCACTTACGACAAATATTTACTTTTTACAACATTCCTATTGTACTTTGACTGTTACCGTACTCCACATTATTGGTGGCACCCGTACTGACGGCGCCGTTATCTTCTATCAGACGCTACTACTAATTATACTTAACAACATCCTATTCCTAATACATACATTAATGAAATAGAAATTACGGAGGAAAATTTTAGTGTCAACAGTACCAAACCATCAGTTGATAAGGCCTTGCAAGGTATCAAGCACCTTACAATGGGGGATAGTGCCATAACGGAAGATAGGTTGTTGGAATTATTAGGTGAAACAGGATTGGAGGTGCGTTTCGAAGAGATTGAAGAAATAGAAGAGTTACATCTTGAGTGCATGTGTTTAAAAAAGGAGAAGGGAAAGTTAGTATATGTGATCGATGGAGAGGAATCAGAAAGTTTATATGTTAACCATTTTGTAGGGATGTGTGAAGTTTTGGATAGTGCAAATGCCCGCGTGCGTGCTTACCATGAGCTGTTAAAGACAAATAAAGTTAACATCGGTTCAGGAGAAGAACCTAAGGAAGATATTATTGGAGATTATTAGATGGAGAAGGAAGTATCAAAGATCATTGATCTGTTACACGAATTTGAGGATTTATTCCCACATGGGTACCATGAGCTAAAAGGCATTCACCATTCCTTGGGGGAGATGAGGATAAACCTGAAGGAAGGTGTGTGCCCGATTAGAAAAAGGCCCTACTGGATGAATCCCAACTTACACGTGAAGGTTAAGGAGGAAATAGATAAGATGATAGCTTGTAGGATCATTAAGGCAATGGAAGAATCGGAATGGATAATTTTGATGGTAATTAGCATAAAAAGGATGGGCAGATTAGAATTTGTGTGGATTATAGGGAATTGAATGTAGTTTGTGTCATTGATCCATTTCCAACCCCCTTCGCTAAAGAAATTTTGGAAGGAGTCGCTGGGCATGAAATCTATTCCTTTACGGATGGATTTTCAGGATACCACCAAGTCTGGATTGCAAAGGAGGACCAGGAGAAGACAACTTTTGCCACTGAGTGGGGAAGTTTTGCATATACGGTCATGCCCTTTGGGTTGAATAATGCGTCTATTTTCTTTTCGCACATAGTGGTGCAAGCATTCCAGGACTTCATTCATAAGTTTCTCCAGGTTTATTTGGATGATTAGACAGTATATGGTCTGGTTAAGGACCACTGTGACAACTTGAGATTAAATGTTTGAAAGGTGTAGGTAGTTGAGGATATTCCTCAACATTAATAAGTGTGTGTTTGCTACACCCTTTAGGACTTTATTGGGGCATATCATATGTAAAGAGGGCTTTTTGGTAGATCTTGCTAAAGTTGCAGTTATTGTGGGGTTAAGGGAGCCTACTAGCTAGAGCGTAGTGCATGGATTCCTTGGGCATACAAGGTATTACAAAAAATTCATTAATGGGTATGCCAAGATTGTCATGCCCTTAGAAGATCTTCTTAGACAAAAAAGTACCTTCCATTGGGGAAAGGTGTAGTAGATGGTGTTTGATATAGTAAACGATATGCTTATTACCTTGCCTATTTTACAATTTCCCTCTTGGGATAAGCCCTTTCATGTCCATGTAGATGCCTCAGGAACCGCCATTAGAGCAATACTTGCATAACCAAGTGAGGGGATTGTTGATCATCCTCTCTGTTTTGTGAGTAGGAAGTTAACACTAACATAGTATAATTATACCACAATCGAGCACAAGGAATTGTCAATGATCTACGCGCTTTTAAAATTTAGATGGTATTTGCTAGTGACACCCTTTGTACTCTACACTGACCATATGGCATTAAATTATTTAGTGAGCAAGCATGTTATTCAAGGGAGCATATGTCGATGGGTGTTGTTGTTTCAAGAGTTTGAATTCACCATTGTAGTGAAGCCCAGAAAAAGCAATTTTGGACCTGATCATTTATCAAGAATTGATTTAGGAGAGGATGCACAAATTATTGAGGAAGTAATGTCAAATGCACAATTGTTTAGATTATGGCACGCACCCTCAAATTTGGAAGAGATTGTTGTATTTTTAAAATAAGGTGTGGCATCAGATGGGATGAAGGCATTAGAAAAGAAGTAGTTAGCCATATGCACCACGCCCTACATGTTGATTAGTGGAGAGTTATACAAATTGGGACATGATGAAGTTTTGTGTAGATGTGTGTTAGAGCATGAGCACTTGGCCATCATGGAGGAAGCACACAGAGGAAGTGCGGGTGGGCATTACGTAGGTGACACCACTACACGCAAAATATTAATGGAAAGTTTATGGTGGGAAACCTTGTACAGAGATTGTAGGGATTATTGTAAAGCATGTGACCACTATCAACGCATTAGCAAACCAGGAAGGAGGGATGAAATTCCTTTGCATCCTATTCCTAGCGTGGATCCTTTTGAAAAGTGGGCAATAGACTTTGTAGGACCTATTGCTCCGGAAACACATAGGACGGGGTCACGTTATGTCATCACTTACATGAATTATCTCACAAGGTGAGCAGAAGCAGCCCCAACTAAAGATTACACAACAGAAACAGCGGCAAGGTTCCTATGGGAGAACATTATCACAAGGTATGGATGCCCTTTGAGTTTGACCATTGATAGGGGTACGCATTTTTTGAATGATACCATGACGATCTTGCTATCTAAGTTCATGGTGGCTCATCATAAGACTACACCCTATCACCCACAAGTAAATGGAACTACAGAAGCATTCAAAAAAATGCTGAGTCATATCTTGACCAAAATTTGTGATGTTGGAAGACAAGATTGGGATTACAAGGTATCAGTAGTTTTATGGGTTTACAGGACTATGTATAAAAGACTAAATAAAGCCACACCTTTTCAATTGGCGTTTGGCATGGAAGCCATTTTTCCGCCTGAATTTATGTTACCTTCTTTGCGAATAGAACTCACAGGAGGATTAGCCAATGAACAAGCACTAGAAGAAATAATTGATGAACTAATGAAACTAGATGAGAGACGATCACTTTCCCATTGGAGCCAAACAATGGAAAAGGAAAAGAAAAAGGCTTGGCATGATCGCCATATTAGAAACAAGAAGTTTGAGGTTGAAAAGATGGTGTTACTGTATGATTCTAAATTTTTGCGCCATCTTGGAAAGTTGAAAGTCCATTGGTTAGGTCCCTACACAATCTCGTACATCCTTGATTTGAGCGCGTGCCAGTTACAAGCGCTGGATGGAACAAAGTTTCCTAAACACTTCAATAGTAGTAGGCTAAAGCCCTACTATAAATAAGTCTTCTTGGTGTTTGTAAATAAGGTTGTTTTTCCAGATAGTTTAGAAATTTTTCTTTATGCATTTTCCTTCCCTTGTGTTTCCCTTTTATGTTGTTGTTTTGTTTTGTGCCTTGGGTGCCGGTAACCTTATTTCTATTTTTGGAGAATTTATGAGTGTGCAGAGGACCACGCATCGTTTAAGTGTGGGGTGGATAAAAGTGAAGAAGTGCAGGATTAAAAGTACCAAGAAAGTTGTGTTGAAGAGCCTTGTTGAGTAGCTTGGTTAAAAGAGAGATGAAGAGAAAAGATAGAATGGTTGGTGCTAGGATAAAGCTACTTGTAGATCCCATGTACAAAGGAAAAGGAAGCACAGTTAAAGCAACATGAGGTAGGTGAAAGTAATAATCTGGATAGAAGAAGTGCCTTCGATGCATGTTGAGCACGCGTAAGAGTCTCCTGTCAGGTTTTTTTATGCGCTAGAAGGTTGGAGGCATTTTCACACAGGAAGGGCACGCGAGTTAAAGAGGGTTTTCACATAGGAAGGGTGCGTGAGTGAAGGAACTGAAGATGGGATTTGTTTTAAAAATCCACATTAAATGAACAAATTACGAGGGTAGGTAAAGTAGCCTTTAATGACCAGAAAAAGAAAAAACTATAAATAGAGGGTCGGGGCACTCTCATTTTACTTTATGAAAATGAAGATTTGGAGATATAAGTGAGTGTTATCAGCTAGGGTTATTCAGATTCGATCAAGTTGAAGATATGTGTGATTAAAAACATGAAGAGCCAGTTTGAGATTGCGAACCAGAAGGAAGGAATTACATGGGCGTGGAAAGAAGTAAAAGAAATTATCTTGTGAAGAATTTATCAAAGTTAAGGTTCAGCAAACTAGGGCACAGGTTTAGAAGAATTGTATCGTGGATTTGAGATCGAAGGTTGGGAGAAGGAAATTAGAGTAACAAGGAGAGGATTGGAGTGATAAAATTACCTCGACCATGACACCCAAGAAAGGAAAGGGAAAAGTTAAGGCTGAACAACTAGAACCCGAGGTAGATACAAACGAAGAATGGCATGCATAGATGTAGTACCCAAACAAAGTGATGATGGGGAAGCGATGGGAATCCCATTTGAGAAGCATACCAGTCAGTGACTATAATCACCACACCAACACTATAGAGAAAGAAATGGCATTAGAATTGGTATGTCTAACCAACAAACCAACACCCAAAGGTTTGCCTATCTACAATGATGACGTAAAGGTCAAGCTGACAAAGGCAGGGTTACTATAACTCTATGAGTTGCCTTATTTTGGGAAGCCAGATCACTTGCACTAGTGGTTGATGTCTCGGGTGCATGAGGACTACTTCCACTTTGTTGGGCACAAGATGCACTTGAATCCCCAGTTGATCTCATAATTTACAGGCCTCATATGTGAGGGAGATATCCCAGAAGATGACCTTGGAGACAAGGAGGTTATTCAAGAGACCGTCACAGATTATGCCTGCAAGAAAGGGTCATAGTACTATGACATCTCAGACATCAAGGACCCCATTATGAAGATGACCGCACACCTGGTAACGAAGTTGAATGGCCAAGAAAGATGGACACAAGTCAACAAGGCATGGTTACATGTCTGCAGGAAGATTGCAGAGGGGACTATATATAACTTATTTTCATACATTGTTGAGTAAATTGTAAAGTGCGCAAAGGAAGGGGACAAGATCCTCTTTGGCAATGTCCTACTCACCATATTGTTTATAGAAATTGGAGTGCCGGATACACCAGAAATTTTTTTGTGGGAGTACCCATCCGAAGCACCCGTGAAGAGGTTTGAAAAATATGCATGTGATATAATGATGGCTCCCCACAAATCATGGATTGAAAAATGGTATACATGCTTGAGAAATGCATTCGGGGTGGAGTGGAGGATCCCTGAATAACTCCCAGCAGCCACACAGGGTAAAGTTGAGTTCACGGCATACCAGCACTACTACTTGGGCAGGTTCAAACTTATTGACGGATCATGGAGCCCTTGGTGTAAATTTCCCTTCACGTTCACTACCCAATACTTCCAAGTAGGAAAGAATAGATTTAAAGGATCAAAGAAGCTAAGTTTGGAGCTAGGAAAGTTGGACCAGGGGCACAAGGATATGAGGAAGAAACTAAACTACCCTAGAGGTAAGCGCGTGTACATGGAGAAGTACGTGTCACATGAAATCCATATGAATAGGCCAATAATGCTTCCCATCACTAGAGGATCCGCGACATGTGCATATATGTGCATAAGGCTGAAATTAGAAAAGGGTGCATACTTGGTGGATGAGATCTCAATACCTAAGGACCCCTTGGGAAAGAAGAAGCTAGCATCTAAGAAGAGAGGAAAAGGAGAGGAAGGAGCACCAAGTGTGTTGGTTGCTTAGACAGTGAGCATGCCTTCTACAAGTGCTAAGCCAAGCACCTATGTTCGAAGAAAGAAGTCTCCAGTAAAGGAGAAGACGCCCAAAGTAGAGGTGCCCAAACAACCCACCACCATGGAGGAGTCACAAGAGGAAGACAAGAAGGCAAAATCTCCTGACTAGAAGACACCTCTCAAGAAGAAGCAGAGGGTGGATGAAGAAGCTGACTCGAAGATGACTGACAGCTTGGAGAGATATCTAGGAGAATAATAGGATGAGAGTGAAGGAGGTGGCAATGAGGAGGAAGAGTTAGAGAAAGACAAAGAACCTTTAAAACCTCGTGTATTTAGTGTCTATGACTTAGAGGAAGAGAGTGGGGATGAAAAGCAAGAGTTCGTATTCACATGATGAAAAGGTGCACAAGGTGATGAAGGCACTAAAGATACAAAGTCGGATGAGAGTATGCCATGGAGAATCAGGGAGACATAAGGTTTACCAAGGAGCAGATAACCAAATTGGTAGAGTGAGAAGTGAAGAAGATGCTCGAGGCCCTTCTAGACAAGGAGTTACAGCGTAGCACAGACATAGTACTTAAGGAACGGAAGGAGGAGAGTGTTGAAAAGGGACATGACAGCCTAGGAGGTCCCACTCTAACAGTTAGCTTCCCTAAAGGTATGCACTCAGGTAGAAGAAATATAGATGTAGAACAGAGGTAGATAATGGGCTATGTGGATGATTTAAGGAAGGTGCTATGTGTAATGTTCTAGAGCACGATACCCACTGAGAGACTTATAGCCATTGGATCATTTGAAAAGGAGGGCGCATACCCCAGGATCAAGAAGATGATTTCTTGGGAATTTGAGTCCCATGTTGATGAGCCAGACTTTGGGGTTTACCAAAAGGTGCTTATCACATTGCCAGAGTCTAAAGGAGGCAACCCCTTAGTAAATTCTCAGGAGCTCTCAGACGATAAAGTGTGCAATGCTCTAAACAAGGTCACGGTTGAAACAGAGGTGAGGCTATTCACATAGAATGACAACATAACAGCTTTAGAGGGAAAATTGGCCAAGAAGAAAGAGGAGTTGGCTAAGGTGGCCAAAAACTTGAAACAGGAGGAATTAATTAGCATGAAACTGAAGCGCGAGCTCAAGGAGGAAAAGGAAAAGGTGCAGCAGGTCGACAAAAAGGTATAATTGATAAAAATCACCATCATTTTAAAACACCCAAACCTAACGCCAATCCTCCAGAGGTACGCATCGACGTTGGAATGCCTAGAAGACTTAACACGTATCCTCACCATGGAGAGACGACCCTTAGCATTGGAATCTGTGGAGGAAGTGGTCACGTGCATGAAGGAGGAGGATCGGTTAAAGGTGATAGCACTTATTATCGAGTACTACTCGTAGAGATCAAGGTCACTGCCCAGTCTACAGAAGCCACATACGACACATGCGTAGATCGAGATAAGGTGGCAAGCTCCTTGGTTGCCATGCTTGAAGCAGAGCTGAAAGAGTTCCAAGAAAAGAACAAGGGGAATAGGGCATAGAGGGACAAGGTTCTAGACGAGGTAGAAAAGAAATCAGAGGTGATTGAGGATTTTAAAAGCTCAATTAAGGCCTGGCTGAAGGAACTATACCCCCAGATCACCAAAAGAATGGAAAAGCTCGTGGACCTGGGTAAGGAAATGGAACAAATTGTGGATACTTTGGGTGCCTAGGGAGCTAGCCTAAGCTTTGATGAAGTGATCACCCTAGTGGGTGACCTATGCCAGAAGTTGAAGGGCAAGGTTGAAGTGTGGAACAACCTGGAAACAGATCTGTGATGAGACTTTCCCAACCTTCTGAATTAATGTCCCCCTCATTCTTCATTCTTTCCCCTATTCTTGCATTCCTGATTCATTTTGTAAAATATATGTCTACATCTTGGTTCCATTGAACAAACTTGCACCTTGGTCAAGTAGAATGTTTCTGAGGATGGAGAACAAGTGTAGTGTGGGGTGATGTTGGGCCCCTGGAAAATTGGCCAAGTATGAAGGCATGTGGGCGCGTGGGATCCCAGTTATAGAAGGGAACGCAAGGCAAAAGCACGTAGGAGGAAGAGTTAAGAAGGCACATGGTTCACACGGTGCATGAAAGGAGGTTCGGGACTTAGCCAATTTATGCAATAAAGGAAGAACATGTGAAAAGTGTGATTATTTGCGTGTGGATAAGATTCCAGCCTTGTAACAGGTGGCCTAGGAAAGAGCATGCCAGTGATGGAATCTTCTAGAAGATCATCATGAGATGGAGTGGAGAGCTCAGACCTGAAGGAACATGCTCGCTTAGAGGACCACATTCAACACTTGGAAATGGATCTGAGGGCACAGAAATGTGAGTTGGTAGTGTAGGAAGATGATAAATACAAGTGCCTGTGGAATAGAAAAAGAGACCAAGATAACATACATATGGGGATATAGAGATAGAGGAAGAGATATACACATAGAGAGAGATAACATGGGTGAAGCTCTGCGGGATTTCTGTGAGTGGAACTTTGATGTAGAAAGGATTGTACTAGGCTTAGTATTGTAATTTCTTTTTCTTTTGGCATATTTATACAAGCCTAGTGATGTGCATGAATTTTGTCTACCCTATATGGCGCTTGTAATGAAACCATGAATACAATGAGGTTACATGTTGCAAATAGACATGGATATCAGTAGCTTTAATGTATATTTCGTTCATAGTTCTCTTTCCTTGCATGTTATGAATGAATGATTGTATCTTTCCTTCTATTATAATATATGTTATGGAGTCTGTTAAAACATCCAATCTAAAGAAGCTACAAGGATTTGGAGGCCATTCTGAGCCCTATGATTCTTGTATGTCTAAACTTCTTTCCTGGATACTCTTACATTAATCATAGATAATTGCTTCCCACTAAAACTCACATAAAAGAGAGACTCGGCACTCACGTGTGCCTTGGGTGAGCACTCAGCCTCTACTGGGTGATATGCTGGCACGCATGGGATTCCTTCCTTTTATAGTGGGAGTAAAATTGACTACATCTCCTATACTGGAATCCCCGATAAGGAAGAAGCAGAAGGTGACAGGAGAGGTAAACTCAGAGGAGATGGAAATTTTAGATTCCTACATTGATGATAAGGATGATGATGAGCCTGAAGGAGTTGAAGACCATCCAGTACAAGATGTACATGACTCAAAAGAGGAGGAATGTGAAGAGGAATATAACAAGGAATATGAGGATCAGAATGATGATGAGGAAGCATATGATCAAGGCAAGGAGGTGAGTGAATAAGTAAGCATCAAAAACTAAAGAAACCCAAGCCTCACCAAGGAGCAAGTGGAAAAATTTGCAGAGAGAGAAGTGGCAGGCATCATGAAGGATTTTTTGGGATAAGAGTTGGAGAGGAGCGTGGACGAAATTATGAAGGAGATGGAAGAATAAAGCATTAGAAATTATTATGGAATCATGGGTAGGGATCCTAAATTGGCATTAAGGTTCCCAAAATCTATGTGAACATGTGGGAAATTTGTAGTGGTGGAAAAAGAGAAGGGAATGTGATACATTAATGATCCTAGCAAGGTCCTACGTGTGTGCTTCCAAAGCACTATACCAACAGAGAAACTCCTGGCTATGTCATCATTTGATGAATAAGGTGTAGATGAACCTGAGTTTGAAGTAAGACAAAGAGTGCTAATGAAGGTGCTAGAAACAATAGGAGTAAATCCCTTGGTGAACGCTCAACAACTATCAAATGAATAGGTTTGTAATGCACTCAATAAGGTTTAACTTGAAGTTGAAGCCAAAATGTTTGGGAGAAATGATAGAGTGAGATTACTGGAGGAGGAATTGAAGAAGAGAGAAGTATCTCGTAGAAAAGAACAAGGACCTAAAGCAAGAGGAGCTAATCAACGCTCAATTGACGCATGAGTTGAAAGAATAAAAAGCAAAGGTGCACGAAGTCTCCAAGAAGGTAGAGATGATTACAGATGCCATTGTCTTGTAGCATCCTAATTTAATGCCACCCGAGAAAATGTATGAATTAGCCTTTAAATGTCTAGAGGATTTGACCCACATTTTCACGATGGAGATGCGACCACTCACTTTAGAGTCTGTAGAAGAGGCACAGGCATGCAAAGAGAAGGAGGAAAAGATGAAGGTTTTGAGATTGTAGCTTGATACACTAAACTTCTTATAGAGGTAAAGGCTGCCACACAATTCGTTGACACTACTTATGACAACTACGTTGTTAGGGATAGAGTGGCAAGCATCTTGGTTACCACCCATGAAATGGAACTCAAGGATTTTCTAGAGAAAAATTAGGGGAATAGAGAGGAAAGAGATAATATCTTGGCCGAGATGGAGACGAAGTCAAAATCAATCGATACCATGTGAGGCTCAATCAAAAGATGGTTGAAGGAATTATACCCCTAGATCACCCGCAAGATGGATGCGCTTAAGGACTTGGGAAAACAATTGGAAAGTATTGTTGAGACCATGAAGATCAAAGGGGAGGAGCTGAGTTATGAGGAGGTGAGCACCCTGGTGGGTGACCTCTGTCAGCAAGCCCAAAATGAGTTTGATGCTTTGGAAAAGTTAGAGGCAGAGATAGGGAAGGATTTCCCCCTCCTCCTCCAACAATAAACAAGTTCCCCATTATTTCATTATTTCTCCCAATGATTCATTCCTTTATTATTTCTTTCCAACCATTTTAAGATCCCACCATTCTTTATTTTATTGAAGATAGTTCCCAAGGATGAATAACAGGTGTAGTGTGGGGTGATTTTGGGCCCCAGAATATTGGCTAAGTACAATTAGGTGCATGGTTGTGCGGGGCCTATTTGAAGAAGGGAACACTGGGTGAAGGCACGTATGGAAAAGGTTATAGAAGGGTTTTACAAAACACACGATGCACACATACAAGGCAAGATAGGTTTTGGGACTTAACCATGTTTGGCATTTTAGAAAGCACACGAGAAAAGTGTGACCCGTCTAGCATGCGGAAAGGATAAGGTGTCAACCTTACAGATGAAGGATCAAAAAGGGAATATTCCATACATGTGATGGAAGGTTCCAGAAGAGCATCCTTACATAGAGTTGAGAGCTTAGATCAAATGAGGCATGCTCCATTTAAGGACCAATTTGACACTTGGCATCTGATTTGTTACCTTAGAAGGCATGACGGTAAAGGTAAAAAGGCTATATATTGAGGTGTGTTGATAGTGAAAAGGAGGGAGAGAATGGAATAGAAAAGGGGTCATTATGAGAGAGTAGAGGTGTTGGAAAAGGAGAGAAGCTCTGCAGAGATCTTATGGAGGATTCCATGGGTTGGGATTAGTGAAAATTAAGAGTGATAGCATGTATAGAGTAATGGGTCTGTATCTATCTTTGTAAAGGACATAGTTTATTCCCTCATGCATGACCTTGCTCTGCATTATTATATGGGTCTATTATGGCCTCAAGGAATGTAATGTGGTTATTGGACTTGTTAATATGAATATAATACTTTGTTCTAAATCATATATGTGTTCATCAGAATAATCCTAGTGCATTTCCTTTGTGTATGAATCAAATATATATGATGTTTGTTATTTCTCTTCTATGGATACATTGATGTGATAACTCATCATAAGTTCTCAAAAATAATGCATGTTTTCTTCCTTTCTTTTGCATTTGAATAGTTGTCATAAGAAGATGCATTCTCGCAAGACTCACATTAAGGAGAGGCTCGGTGCCCGTGTGTGCCTTGGGTACCTAGAACCCATTGGGTGATAGGCCGGTGCGCATGGGATTTTACTGTTAATCTAAGGGTATAAAAATGAATACAAGGATCCTACCAGTCAGAGTGAGGTACATGGATTCTTGGGCCACACATGGTATTATAGAAAAATTATCAAAGGATATGCAAATATTTTTGCACCCTTGGAGGAGTTATTAAAAGGAAAAGGGACAGTCTGTTGGGGAGAACCGTTGTAGCACGAATTTGAAGCATTGAAGGAGAGGCTGAATACAAAGCCTAGTCTACACTTTCCTTCATGGAACCAACCATTTCACGTACATGTGGATGCCTCTGGCATGACCATTGGCATAGTGTTAGATCAGCCTGGAGAAGGTATTATAGATCATCCTATATGTTTTGCTAGCAGAAAGTTGACTCTTGTAGAACAAAATTATATAACTACAAAGCATGAGGCCTTGTCGATGATTTACGTGTTGTATACGTTTAGACAAAACTTTCTAGGAACACCTTTCATGTATTTTACAAATCACATGGCATTGAAATACTTGATCAATAAGCCAATTTTATAGGGGTGCATATGTCGATGGGTGTTATTATTTCAAGAGTTTGACTTTATAGTTGTGGTTAAGCCAGGTAAAAGTAATTTTGGCCTAGACCACTTATCGATAATTCAATTAGGAGAGGAGGCATAGACAATTGAAGATACAATGCCAGATGCACAGTTGTAAAGGTTAAACTGCACACCTTTGAAATTAGAGGATATTGATGTCTTTTTATACACAGGTATGGCACCAGAAGGAATAAGAGCCTTAGAGAATAAATAACTTGTAATTCGTGCCACACCTTTCATGTTTATCAATGGTGAATTATACAAACCAGGCCAAGATGAAGTATTGTGTCAGTGTGTGCTGGAACATGAGCACATGGATATCATTAAAGAGGCTCATGGAAGTATTGCAGGTGGGCATTATGTAGGTGATGCCACTGCGCGCAAGATTCTACTCATTATTTTATGGTGGGAGACCCTATACAAGGATTGTAAAGAGTATTGTAAGGCATGTGATCATTGTCAGTGCCTTGGAAAACCTAGGCAAAGAGATAAAATTCCTTTAAGGCCTATTACTAGTGTAGAGCCATTTGAAAAATGAGAAATAGACTTTTTGGTTCCTATTTCCCTAGCCACATGAAGAACCAGATCATGCTACATCATCACTTGTACAAATTATCTTACAAGGTGGGAAGAAACAACACCTATAAAGGATTGTACAATGGCTACAATAGCAAGGTTCTTATGGGGAAATATTCTTACTAGGTATGGATGTCCGTTGAGTCTGACAAGTGATAGGGGCACACACTTCTTGAATGAGACAATTAGGATATTGTTGGATGTATTTAGGTTGCACACCACAAAACCACATCTTATCACCCTTAAGAAAATGGGACTGTTGAGGCCTTTAACAAGATATTGAGCCAGACCTTGACAAAAAATTATGAGGTTAGAAGGAAATATTAGGATGATAAATTTTTTGTTGTACTTTGGGCATATAAAACAACCTACAAAAAGTTGAATAAGGCCACACCATTTTAGTTTTTGTTTGGTGTGGAAGCAATTCTTACCATGGAATTCATGTTACATTCTTTGTGCATTACGCATGCGGGAGGTCTAGCTGATGAGAAATAATTGGAAGAAATAATTGACAAGTTAATATAGATGGATGAGAGGCGCACCATAATACGTTGGATTTAGAAGAAGGAAAAGGCCAGAAAAAAGGTATGGTATGACAGACACATCAAAGACAAGAATCTTGAGGTTGGGTAGATGGTAATTCTTTATGATTAAAAGTTTCTATGCCACCCAAGATATCTTAAGGTGCATTGGTTGGGACCATATGTTATCACTCATATACTTGACTCAGGCGTTTTCGACCTAGAGGTGCTTGATGGAACATGGCTTCCCAATTACTTCAATGGGAGTAGGTTGAAGCCCTACTATAAACAAGTCTTCTTGGTGTTTTTAATAAGGTGGTATTTCCTTTTAGATTAGATTTCCTTTTCTATATTTCATTTAATGTATTTCCTTCTTTTTCACTATGTTGTTTCAATTTAGTTCAGCGTTTTGCGTAATAAATGCGTTTGTGAGCTAGAAGCTGATCATAATCTAAATTTTTTATATGCACAGAGGACTACACATACCCTTAGTGTGGGGTGGTTAAAGGAGGTATGGAAAAGAAATGAATGCATGGGTAACCACAAGAGGAACAAAAGGAGCAAGGTTTCAAAATTCATAACAACTGGAAAATTGCTAAAAACATTAATACCACGCGTAAAGCATTGGGTGCTCATTATAATTAAAGGGAGGCTACAGTATTTAAGACTATGTATGTTGGGTCACATTGGATAAAATACTTTGGCCTAAGGAAGTGTGGGTACAAGAGATCTATGACAAATAGGTAGCGATGCACTAGGAAATTATGACTAAGGTGTAAACGTTTGAGGCATGTGAAATAGTAGTGCAGGAAGAGGAGGCGCAAAAGGCGCTCAACATAATTAATGTCATGTACGGTGGTAGGTGGAGTAATTTATGAAGGGAAAATTTGAAAACTTTGTTTAAATTCGGTGTTCTCAATGTCATTTTCTACCTTGCAAACTTGAGAAGAGATTGCGAAGTGCAAAGAAGAGATGGAGACAGAGTATTCTATGCATTGAGTAATCTTGTCACGTTTTGAAGCACTGTATTGAGTACCCTAGCATAGAAGTAGGAATTAAGGAGTGGTGTTTTGCGTGCAATGGAAGACTCACTAGGGTTTTCATTCACAACTAGGGTTTCATTCGCAGCTAGGGTTTTCACTACGTATTTGTAAAATCAAAAGAATAAATGGCACCGTGGAAAGCTTCAGTAGTAAAGAAGGTTGACAATCTAGCATAGGAGTGGCTGATTGAAATGTTGTATCCAGAAGGATTCATTGAAGGGCAGTAATGGACAAAAAGTATTACTCAGTGTAAGGTTTCAGAAATTAACCACCTCACTATAAAATGCATGAAGGAAATCACGTTAGAAGTCTATAGAAGGAATAACTGGTGACTGGCGGATGACACTTGGGTCTTGGATTCCTCATTGAAGAAACTACTAGAGAGTGTGGGCGTAGTAAAAATTTTGGAGTTTCCCTACTTTGAAAATCCTAAGAAATTTTACCTATGGTTGATGTCACATATCCATGAGGATTATTTATATTTCACGGGTAGGAGAATGAGGATAACTGCCAAGTTGATTAGGAAGGTGTTGTCCTCTCAAAATTTCCCCTCTTTTGAAAGTCAAAAATTGAAATTTTTTGAGTTGACACCTTTTTCTGATGTTCTGGTAAAGAGGGAAGTTGAGAAGTTAGAAAAATATTACATCTTTTGAGTCATTTGAGTGATTTGTGAGTCTGTCAAACATTTTTGTCCCATGTGTCCCAATATCTGAAGGGCTCTCTGTTCCCCAATCGACTGCTTTCTCTGAAATCTATTAACTTGCGGGCCCGTTGGAACTTTTTGTTCCAACTGTCCCAAGTTCACTTGGGCTCTCTGTTCCCCGATCACCCACGTCGGCTGCATCGTACACTTTGCGTACTTTGGTCCTGCTTGTCCCAAAAATGTTTGTGTATTTTGTCACCACTTTTCCCGCATCAGCCGCATCAACCAAGTCACACTTTCACATCCCTCATGTCCCAAATGTAACAAAGGCCATCCGAGCTAATTTTTCCCACTCTTCTCGATGCTCACTTTTTGAGTTGGTGAATAAGAATTTAATGCACATTTAATAACCTTATCTCTCCTAAAATAGTTATTTAATGGACTGCCCCCTTCGCATTTTGCACACTACTTTCTCATTGACATTCACTCTTTCCCTTGCAAATTGAAATCACCTGCTCGCATCCCCGTTTAACCTACATTTTTCATCACAGATTCAAGCTATAATTTTTTTTTTCTAAACACTGTCAGTATGAAGATTAAGTTCCAAGGTCAAGAGAAAGTTTCTCTGCTCGAGTTCTCCATTCCCGATATCAGGGATAGTGAAGTTCGTCACCTAGACTTTGGTGATTTTTGGACTAGGTTGAAAGACCTGAACCCCTTTCCTATGGAACAAATGATTAATGATAGCGGCCTCGAATTTGCTGTGGGTTTCCCAATCTTGGTGCAGTGTGTTGACATTGTACTTGCCTACAGATCTTATTTCAACCCCGATACGAGTGAATTGACCAATGTGCATGGGGAGCTCATCACTAAACCTGATGCTGCCACCATTGCCGCTACCCTAAGGATCCCCAAGATGGACAATTATGTGGTGATCTCTCAAAATCAAGCACAGGCCCTTTTTGATCAAGACAGTGAAAAATAAAAGGTGAGAGTAGCAAAGTCATGGTTGAAGAACCCTAAGAAGGGGGCATCTTGACTATCAAAAGCTCTGTTTAGGGCTGATTTCAATGAGGAGCTATCAGACTTCATAATCTTGTTAGCTCGTGTCATGGGCTTGCCCTCTACCAGTGAGTTCCACTTCTGGATGTGCCGACTCATCAACATAGTCTGTGAGGGTACTCAAAACATCAATTAGGCAGAGATCATCTACATGAATTT
This sequence comes from Taxus chinensis, assembly GCA_019776745.2. Lineage (NCBI taxonomy): Eukaryota > Viridiplantae > Streptophyta > Pinopsida > Cupressales > Taxaceae > Taxus > Taxus chinensis. The sequence goes on along the minus strand of CM034149.1, from coordinate 27,426,231 downwards.
AATAGAGAAGTTATCTAACGTACAACAAACTAAGAAGTTTTACATGAATTCTTACCTGATGTATACCCTAGTAGCATCCATAAAATGGTTTGGCTTCACATACATTGATGCTCATAAGGGTGATCTTGTATATGTTTACTGCCCTTAGTTCACCCTAGACACTAGCAATCACAACTTTAAGAGGGTGAATGATGCATTCACCATGTACATTGTGAGGCTTCTAGAGAGTGACACTGCTAGGAGATTTTCAGATGAATCCATGAGCTTGATAGTGAAGTATGGAGCTTACTTCATTCAATTTAGAAGATTCTCTTATATCAGGCTAGCCAGTTATGAGAGCACTCCTCTCAAGCTCCCCATATTTTGTAATGATAAGATGGCCTTGATTGAGGCATGTAGACAATTGGACAAATTGCACAGGACCTGTAGAGACAAGAAAATCACTGGTCTACATTTCCCCATATCTTTGGGGAACTATACATACAAGACAACTTTGTATACCCAGAACATAGAGAGATCCCTAGCTCCCATCACTATCCACTTCTTCAGGCCCAGAACCTATTTCGACTTGAAGAAATTCATTGAGCTGAATCTCAGAATCAATTACCATCATAGGGCATACACTGAGGATTATTGGGATGACTACACAAATGATTTTGAAGCCAGACGGAGGCATTATGGCAGGTTTCCCCTTCAGTTAATACAATATCTTAACCTATATCAAATTCTTGAAGGGCTTCAAGATGAAAACACAGATTTATTGTCATATTAGTATTATACTATGATCAAGCATACTCCTTTAGAGGATCTGGACTGGTTTAAAAGAGAAATAGATGATTTGGCTAAGATTATAGCTCCTGTCCTAGTAAGAACCAAAGTCTGGTTTGACAGGAAGGTTCGCAAGCTGAGGAAGAATGTAGGAGAATCCTCCTCCAAAGACACTTCGACACCGAGGAAGGAGTCACAAACACCTAGTTCATAGGTACGTGTATGGACTCCTCCTTCATCAAGTAAAGAACCTGAATCCTTCACTCCTTCCTCCTCCACTCACGTCTATCAGAAGAAGGTAAAAGAAGTCAAATAGGATCCCATTGAGGAAGGCCCCCCATCAAAACATCCAGAATTACCTTCAAGGCCAGAGAACATCATTGTTCTTAGTGAAAGTGAAGATAGTGAAATGCCAATTCCTGTAGGTTTTTCAGAAGCGATAATGGATAAGGAGCAATAAATTCATAGCACCGAACCTCCAAGCACCATGGATTCCTCTATCCAAGAAGCCTCATCTTCTCCACTCACATCTCTATTGGAGGCAACTGTGATAAACACTCTAAGTGCCATGATTTCTCTCACTCTTGGTTCTCTTGCTCTTCCCTCTTCCTCTTCTTCCACTTTTGCATGGGTACAGCCTTTTGTTGATAGTAGGAAGAGGAAGTATTCTTCTCGGCTGACAAGGCCCAATTTTGATGCTGTGGAGGCCATTTTTGGCACTACTCTTTTTTTTGGGAATATTATTATAGTGTAAACATTATATTATTAGTTGTTGAGAAACAAATCATAACTACATGGAATTATATGTGAAGTTGTTTTAAACAACTTCACGTATTTAGCTTATTGTTTGTAACTTCTCCTAAATTATAGGATGTTTTTTTAGCTATTTTCTTTGTTATATATTAGTCATGTACTGTGTATGACAATATAATGAATATCAATATATTATTGATTATGTTATTCTGATTCAAATCTGTCATTTGGTAACAGAGCAGCATTGATCTTGGAGAGAATACGGTTCTTGTAGCAACATCTGCTTGGAGAAGTCATAGTTTGGAATGTTGCAGCACTTTTAGCAGTTGGAATAGTCACTGGAGCATGAGCAGTCATTGGAGCATGAGAAAACCAATTTTAGAAGTTCAAACACATGAGTGCCACATTTTTTTCTAAGCAGTCATGTTTTTTCTAAGGACATGGTGGTTGTGTAGTGTGGTTTGCTTTGTCCACGTAGATTGGTAGATGTATAAAGTGTATAAGATCAAATTCATTATCCAAATCAAAACACTTAGCAAAACGCAATCTCGGAAAGAAAAACGCAGAAGCAGTTACCACTTGCCATGCAGCCACTTGCCACAACAAATTTTGAGACTTATTTTCCACGTGGGGGGGGGGGGGGGGAGAAAAATGCCCAGGTTTCATCTGCCACACAGCCACATCATTTTCTGAGATCTACTTGCTATGCCGTCACTTGGGGTTGCAGGTTTTTTTTTTTAAATTGATTTATAGTTGATATATAATAAACTATATACGTGATTTGCAGTTTTTTAGTTTGTTTTTTTTTAAAAAACGTTTAGAGTATTTAAAAAGTAATTTCCTTTTATTACTTTTTAAATAGTGATTTATCAATATTATTACCGTCAATTGTAATAATACAATAGTTGTGAAAATGGAGAAATTGAGTCTTGTTGAGAAGTAATGAAGGACGTGATTTTCATACATGGAGAATCCAGATGTAGCTGAATTTGATTGAAAAAGATTTGTGGGATGTTGTTAAACCAAATGTGACAACACCAACAAATGCAAAGGATCTGGAAAAATGGAATATCAAGGATCAAAAGGCCTTGGGAACTATTGGTCTTAGGTTTGCTTTCAAAAGCCTACCTACACCATGTAGACTTCACAAAGTCAGGTTCAAAGGAAATAGTTGGGAGACATTAAATAAACTATTTGGATCTAAAGCAGACAGTGCTAAGACAACTCTTAAGTAGAGACTTTATGGATTAAACATGGATGAAAATGTAAAAATGGAAGAACACATCAGCAAGTTCCGCTCTCTTCTCAATCAGCTTGCAGGTATTAATGAGAAGGTAAAAGATGATGATTCCAAAGCAATTCTTTTGAATAGTTTTCCTAAAAAAATGTCTTATATGGTTTTTACTTTGAGCAAGATTAAAATTGGTTTAGAAGGATTAGTTTCTACTATTCTTAATCAAAATGAACCTTAAGAACCAGAAGAAGAGGTCTTATATGTACACAATAAATCTAGTACTTGCATGCGTAAGGAAGGGTATTTTGTTATCTATATTTCTTGAGAGTGCACTTTCTGCCCCTACCCAGGGACAAATCAAATCCTCTATCCTTTTGTATTGAAGTGGGGCATGTTCTATTTTAACACTTTCTTGATACCCAAGTTCCCCATAAAAACTACTACACTGATAAGATGTGATAAATAAGGCTTATATTGCCTTTAAATAAGGGAACTGTACTGACAGAAAAGTAACAAGCAAGCATGTGAATCTATAAGTAACTTTCTTGCCCTCAGCGATGAAGATTACCTCTTCGAGGTCGTAACTGAGACAGCCGGTGGTAGGATGGAATACGCGTGGGATGGAGGACAAACTCAGTTTGCCTAATCATTAGTCGTCAATCGATGTGGCTGTACTTTGTGGAATGGTGACGATATCTAAGGCAAAGAAGTGCCCTCCTAACCTGAACCGGCGTGCAGAATAAAGATTGAAATCGGTAAGTGTATGACTGCTCGGTAGGCATCCGAGTATTCCTATATCGAGCTCTAGCAGTGATTCGGTCTATGTGGTTGTGGGATACGTGTCAGTAAGTGAAACAATTGTATAGTTTCGTGTAGCTGGTCTCCAGGTAGGGTCATAGGAGTAGATGATGGATACAGTGGAAATATGCGTACGGCATATGATTATCTGGTTTAGTCTAGAACTACACTTCAGCCCATGTTAGCTATTACGTCTAACAAGGTGTAATTGTTCGGAATGATGATTAGGTGGAAGTGGAGTAGATCTGATATTACTAATTGTTGCGTAAGCCAATCGTCATTACGTCGGAATTGACCTGTGAAGATTCGTTTTAAACAACTTGAGGGATTTAGCTTATTGTTTGTCACAACTCATAGATTCGTAGGTTGTTGTGGATATGCTATGGTCATTGTGCGGATATCAGTACCCATGTATCCCTAGTATGACAATAGTCATATGCTATCTCGGCCTCTATTATTTAGAATTAACAGCTATACTGATTCAAATTTAGAGTCACCTTCATAGGCATGTCGAAGCAACCTAGAACAACTTCAAGGATAGTGATCTGATGTCTGTGAGAGTGTCTCCAATGCGTCTGAGTTAGCCAAGACCAAAGTTGATCACAACCGAGAGCATTTGCTCTCTTTCAAGCCCTTCTATAGTCATGCAGATATTTTTCTAGGGTAACCTGTAGTTTGGTTGATTCTGACTCCTAAACGTTTGCACTTGGTCATCCTTCTATGTTTAACCCTAGTCAACTGAGAGCTGATCTGTTGTAAGTTTGTTATTGTTTGGAAGACTATAGAGCATTCTAAGATTCTGATCTATGCTCAAGTGCTATTGCTGGTTTCATCAAGTCATTGGTGTCTGAGGATACGATTGGTTCGAACGCGTATTCCACTGACTACTCTTCCACCACCTATGATCCTCAGTCAAAATGAAGTCTAGAGCAAATCTAAGGACATACACAGGTAATTTACATCTATGGGAGGGCTATGGAGGCCATGGTGGACAATATGATTGTTACAGGGTTGAATTTCATTGGTGAAGCCTTCAAGCTCAATGAGAAGGTAAATAATCTACAACGGAAGCTCTCCTCCACAATTGGAAATATGGATAAAGAACTCAAGCTTTGGAGCAATTGCATAGTAGACCTTCACCTGATGGGACAGACTGATGAAAATCTATTGATGGTGAGTAAGGTCTTTGATGATGTTAAAGATAATTTTTCAAAGTCATGGGTATTCAGTGTGGAGTGGAAAATCAAAGTGTTGGAGGAGGCTTTGGGAGAATTAAGGAATAATTGGCAAAAAGGAGAGGCTTTCAAGACTATGGTGGTATCTGAAATTTCAAGGATATTCACTGTCACCTCCATGATGAGACTTCAGGTGTGCCTTTCTCCCTCCAAGAAATTAAGACTCAATTTAGAGCTTTTGTCAAGGAAAACTTGTTCAAGGAGGACTACATTACTAAAGAGAAGATAAAGGAAATATGCTCTCTCCAATCTTCCATTGAGGAAGCTAAGAAATAATATGATACGCACACTGATTTTGATAAAGAAATGGAGAAATGTTTGGGATCTTGGACCCAAGCTACTGCCAACACATCGTTTCCACATGGCAGAGATATAGAAAAGGCATTGAAAAGGTTTAGACAACAAACCCTCAAGTCAGTGGGCCCTTCCCAATCATAAGCACTTGTTTTCTCCTCCTAGCTTCTCTTTCCTTCTTTTTCTCATTTCGAGCTTATTGTAATTAGTTGGGGGTTTTGCATCAAGCATCCCTTTAACTAAAGATTTTAGTTAAAAATAAGTAGTTACCAAGTGTAACTGATTTGTAAAAATTATATAATGGGCTCTCTCAGCCATTTTTAGTGCTAGAACTTGGCTTATTCTTGAAAGTCTAAAGAATAACAAAGAAATCAATACAAAAGAACTCCCTTTCCATTCTATATTTGATCTTGTTCTCTCATTACTATCCATGAATACTTTTGAATCATTTGTCTGTATTGTTTCAAGAAACTTTGTATTCTTGTGGGTGTTATTTATGGAGCTTAGTGTCTTTGTAATAGCATCTTGTTAATTCAAATGCAAATGGTTTATTCCAAATAATTTTACTATGGCATGTATAAGGAATTATTTTGTTATCTATAGTTCTAGAGAATGCCTTTCTTCTCATTTCCATTACTTCATTCCTCTGTACTTTTGTATTGATGATCCATTCTATTTTGAAACACTTTCATGATATCCAAGTTCCACATTAAAACTATGTGTTGTACATATGTAAATAAGCTTGATCTTTAAATAAGGGAACCTCTCCCATTAAAGATGAGGGACTTCTTGTCCCCTTACTTTTTCTCTCAACAAAGTCCTTTTTGACGACCAATAGTTTTTGGTGACTCTGCTAGGGATTCGTTTTTCTTAAAACGCATTCCAGTTCTACGAAAAAATTCTTGATCATCCTTTGATCTGGCGACTCCACATTTTACTCGTGGAAGGAGGGCCCTTGGTATTGAAGATTCTCAGTTTCAACTTTTGGAATAGCAAGTTTTTCCTTTTCCTTCAACAAGAAGGAATAGAAAATCTTGTTTAACAAGAACTCTCCCTATTGAAGATAGAGCCCCCATAGGTGTTATTCCTCTAGAGAAACTCAGCCCTAATCTCTATGCTTTGATTCTTGCTGGTGTTTCGGTTACCCTTCAAGATGTCTTTCTAAGGATGGCAGCACCATTTCCTTGGTGCCATCGTGTTGGACCTCTCACCCTCCCTCAGCCTTTACATGAGTTACCTAGGGGTAACAGAAAGAACTTCCCCAAGTTCAGAGGTGATGGCAAGGTGCATCCTGATGAACATATCCCAGCCTTCATAGTGGCATGTGGAGTTCTCAGAGTTAAACATGAAGATGTCTCGGTGAGGATTTTTGTAGAGACTTTACAAGATAATGCAGTAGATTGGTTTAATCACCTTCCAGCTAGGGCCATTACCAGTTGGAGCACGATGAGAACAAGGTTTGAGAACTGTTTCAAACCTGTAAAGGATGTACATTCTTTGTTGGCCCAGATTTCTCAAATAAAGAAGGAATCACAAGAACCCATGAGAGAATTTGTGGCTAGATTCAACAAGTTTATTAACAAAATCCCACCAGATACTCAACATGTAGATCAAATTCAAAAGTGTTTCTTCCTGAATGCTCAAATGCCTAAAGTTAGCTATGCATTAAGAAGAGCCAATCTTTCTACATTGGCCAAGGATCAAACTCTTACTGTTAGTGTCGAAGATGATTTGATTATGTCTGGAAAGTTGAAAAGAGACCCTTCTAAATCTAGGCCTTCTTCTTCCTCCTCTTCCACTCCTGGGCCTAATACTGATCCATTAGTACAAAAGCTTGTCAATGATCTCATTTCCATCAAGAAACAATTGGCTCAGCATGCCCCCTATGCAGATGTTCCAAGGAGGAATTTTCAACCTAGGAATCATTTGCCTACTTCTCAACCAAGGCTAGCACTTAAGGGACCACCTATCAAGGTTCCTGTTAATGTAACCTGTGAGGTTGAAGAGCCTGAAGATGAAGAGGTTAATTAAGATTGTGAATAACTCAAAGAAGAAGTTGATGAAGAGATGGAGGAACTTGAGGGATCTCGAGTTAATTTCTTCACTATTGAAGGTGTTGATGAAGAAGATGATTATGATAAGGTAGTAGTAGACATGAATAGCAAATCATACCCTGTCATGACTCGAGAGCAGAAAAATAAAAGGGAGAAAGTGATGCAACCTACTAAAATATCCAAGGAGCATCCCAGGACTATCCCTGTGATTGCAAAAAGAGGATTTCTTATCCCCACTTCGTCCACACAGAAGGTGAGTTCTGCCAATTCTATTTTCCCTAATTCTTCCACTAAAGTTTCTCCTTCTTCCACAACACCTAAACCTGATAAATCTAAGATTTCTAGTGATGATAGCCCGTCCACCTCTGGATCTTTCGATATCATTGATCACCTAAAAAAGACAAAGGTTCAAATTTCAGAGGCTGAGTATTATCAAACCCATCCCAAAGCTTTTTCCAAAATGGTTCACTTTGTTAATTCTCAATCCAAAGCTTCCACCAAAGGCCTTTTACCTACTCCATCCTCTGCACCTCAACCCAATCTGGTAGCTGTCGTCACCTCACCTAATGATAATATCAAACCATTCTATGTGACCCTCCTTATAATAGGCCATAAACTCAACAACTGTGTCATAGATTGAAGAGCATAAGATAATGTAATGCCTGTCAAAGTAGCCCATGCCTTGGGCCTAACTCTCACATGCACTTATGGGTCTTGTTATTCCATGGAGAGTAAGGAAGTGCCCCTAGTTGGAAGAATTAAAGATGCACAAGTAGCTTTTGCTACTTTACCTGAGAAAAAGGTCTTGGCTACTATCCTCGTAGCAGATATTCCCCCTTCATATGGTATGCTATTAAGTAGGAACTTCTGTAAGGATGTGGGAGGAGAAATTCAAATGGATTGGTCACATGCCCTCATACCAGTCAATGGGAAAATGAAGAAGTTGTTTCCCGAGAAGCAATCTGAGTATATTATACAAAAAATAGATGATCCCAAAGCACAAATACTTTATGATGATATGGGGCATGGTAACTATATGATTATGTCTTCGGAGGAAATCCAACTTCCCAAAGAATTACTTGAGGATCCTAATGGTGTTTAGATGTTAGAATTTGATGGAAGTTGTTCCTCGGCTAGTTCGTGGAGCTGGTGTAGTATTGGTGTCTCATGAGGGAAAGGTTTATCCTTTCTCATTCAAACTACAATTTGAAAATACTAATAATGCAGTAGAGTATGAAGCTCTCATTCTTGGGCTTAATGTGGCGAAAGAAAAAGGTGTGAAGAATCTTCTAGCTCACAGAGATGCAGAACTAGTTGTTAAACAAGTCAGAAACCTTTTTCAGGTAAAGAATAGAAGGTTGAAGCATTACAGGAATCAGGTTTGGGACTCTATTGAATTTCTTGACACCTTCTCCATTGAAGTAATGCCTAAGGAAAAGAACACCAGGGCCGATTCTCTTGCTGTCTCAGGATCGTTGTTGATACCTCATCCTGATTTTTCTCAAGATAGGTTTACCATTGAGATGATCCATAGGCCTAGTGTACCTGATAACGCAAGTAACTAGAAAGTTTTCAATGATGATCAGCATTTGATTTCTTTCTTAGAGCTTAGGGATAACTTTGAATAGTTGTAATTTGAAGGAAGTGACAATTTGCCTCGTGAGAGTGTGTCTTCCCATGAAGAGGATGTCAAAGAGGAAATAGATCAAGATGGGTGTATCAAGCTCAAAGGTAACAAGATTCCAAAAGGACTGGTGAGTTTAGAAGAATTGTTTGATAAGCATGACAGGTATGTGAAGTCTAAAGCTTCTACTGGATCACAACAATCTGTTGAGTATGAAAAAACTAATATTGGAAGTTCTGTTCACCCCAAGCTTGTGAACATTGGAAAATGTTGTACACCAGAAGAAAAGAAGAAAGTAATCAACCTTTTAAGGAAGTATAAATATGTTCTTGCGTATTCCTATGAGGATCTAAAAGCTTTCCAACCAAAGGAGATGCAACATTTCACCCCTCTCAAACCTGGGATTAAACCTTTCAAGCAGAAACAAATGCAATACAATCCTAAATATAGCTGACACTATTTTTCAGGAAATACAAAAGTTGTTGAAAGCCAAAATGATTTTTCCCATCCACCATTCAACATGGATTGCCAACATTGTTCCTGTCAGGAATAAAATGGTGATATTTGTATCTGTGTTGACTTCATAAATCTGAATCAAGCTTCTTTGAAGGACAACTATCCCTTACCCATGATGGATCAAGTCTTGCAAGCTGTTACACTATCTGAAATGTTGTCCATGCTTGATGGCTTCTTAGGGTATAATCAAGTGGAAGTCAATACTGTGGATCAGCACAAGATGGCTTTCACTACTCCTTGGGGTACTTTTGCCTACAAGAGAATGCCTTTTGGGCTCATTAATGCTAGTGCCACTTTCCAAAGAGCTATGGACTTGGCCTTTGGAAGTTTGAAAGGGAAATGTATTGTTGTATATCTAGATGACCTAATTGTGTTTTCCAAAACTAGATAACATCATTTTCAGCATCTGGAAATAGTTCTCTTGAAGTGCAGAGAACATGGGATCTCTTTGAATCCTAAGAAATTTGTCTTTTATGTCACAAAGGGAAAATTGTTAGGGCATGTTGTCTCTAAAGATGGTATAAAAATTGATCCTGAACGAGTTCAAGCCATTCAGCAGATTCCTCTTCCAACCAGCAAGAAGGGAGTGCATTCTTTCTTCGGTAAGATCAACTTTCTGAGAAGATTCATCCCTGATTTTGCATAACTAACTTTGAATATCTCTCAAATGATGAAGGGAAAACAAACGTTTGGCTGGTCTTCTGAAGGGAAAGAAGCCTTTGAAGGTATTAAGAAGGCTATTGCTAGAACTCCTATTCTAGCATGTCCATATTTCAGCAAAGATTTTATTATCTATTGCTATGCCACAGATAACACCCTGGCTGATGTTTTGACTCAGAAAGATTCTAATGATCATGAACTCCCTATTGCATTTATGAGCTACATTTTAAAAAATCATGAGTTCAAATACACAATGATGGAGAAACATGCTTTCGCAATAGTTAAAGCTGTCAAGCAGTTTCATTTTTATATTCTTAACTCTCACTCCATAGTACTTGTGCCTGACACAACTATCAAGTCTATTCTCACGCAGCCAAAGTTTGGAACTAAGAGAGGGAACTGAGTGGCAAAGGTTCAAGAATATGATATTAACATCAGACCAACCAAACTAGTCCATGGAAAAGGCTTGTGTGAACTCATTGCTGAGGGAGCTGGACATGAGTTACCTAAGGATGAAGTTGATCTTCCTACTGTTCTGTTTCTCAGCTCAATTGATGAATGGTATGCTGATATCACACATTTTCTCACCTATGGGGAGTGTCCCTCTCATTTGACTACCAAGGAGAAAAGAGCTATTAAGTTAAGATCAACCCAATATGTATTGTGGGAGAATGCGTTGTTCAAGCATGGGATGGATGGAAGATTTCTGAAATGCGTGGATAAGGAACAACAAAGGAAGCTTCTTTTGGCTTTCCATGATCAGGCATGTGGAGGCCATTACTCATCTACAGTCACCACTCACGAGATTCTTTGTGTAGGATACTATTGGCCTACCTTGTTCAAAGATGCATCAAAGTGGATTGATAAATGTGAAGCCTGTCAGAACCTTGTGGGTAGACCCAAGTTGGCTACCTTGCCTCTTAAGCTAGTCATGATTGAAGAGCCTTTTCAACAATGGGGTTTAGATTTTATTGTAAAACTTAATCCCTCTTCAATTGTCGTACATACTCACGTATTGACTGCCACATATTATTTTACTAAGTGGGTAGAAGCCATTCCAGTAAAGAGTACTACTTCTAAAGTAGTATGCAATTTTATCAAAGAAAACATCTTGGTAAGGTTTGGTGTGCCAAACAAGATTGTGACGGATAATGCTTCAATTTTTTCTTCAACTGAGATGATGGATTTCTGTTATGGATATGGCATCTCCCTAGCTCACTCTTCAGATTATTATCCCAAGGGGAATGGGCAAGCAGAATCAACAAACAAAAATCTGGTAGCCATAATAAGGAAATTGGTTAATGAATCTCAGAGAAACTGGTACAAGAAACTCTATGATGCTCTTTGGGCAGACATGATTACACCTAAAAGAGCTATTGGGATGTCCCCTTTTCAAGTATATGGTGTGGAAGCTCAATTTCCAGTAACAGTGGAGCTACCAGCCTTGCATTTAATGAAGGCCATTGAAGACACCAACTTCAATGATTCTTTGGATAAGAGGATCATGTACCTTTATAAATTGAATGAAGATAGATTGAAGGTTGCTGATAGAATATCTACTCACCAACAGAAGGTAAAAGCCTTGTTTGATAAGAAGGCCAGGTCCAGGGATTTCAAAGTTGGAGATATCATTTTACTGTGGGATAAAAGACATGAACCTCGTGGCAGCCATGGTAAGTTTGATTCTCTTTGGCTTAGAACTTTCAAGATCAGGAACTTTGCTGGTGAGAATCCTTTCTACGTTGATTACATGGATGGTTCTTCTCTCCCACTTCCTTATAGTGGGCGAGTACCTGAAATTGTTTAAGTCCTAGGTGAATAGGAAGTCCTTTGTATATTATGTATAGGGTGTGCCTCCTTTCTTGCTTGTGTGTGTTTTCCTTCCCTTTGCTTTTTGGTGTGTTTTCTTTCTTTGTTTGGGGTGTTATTTTCTATATTGGTTTGCTTTTGACTCCGTGGCCCAATGGATAAGGCACTAGTCTTCTTCCCCTAGTTTTCTAAAAGTTCTTGCCTTGTCTCATTCTTTGAATCCAGCCAAGTCATCCCCAGAAGGAGCCAGCTGTTGTCCTCTCAAAATTTCCCCTCTTTCGAAAGTCAAAAATTGAAAATTTTTGAGTTGACACCTTTTTCTGATGTTCTGGTAAAGAGGGAAGTTGAGAAGTTAGAAAAATTCTACGTTTTTTGAGTCATTTGAGTGATTTGCGGGTCTATCAGACATTTTTGTCCCATGTGTCCCAAGTTCTGAAGGGCTCTCTGTTCCTCGATCGGCTGCTTTCTCTGAAATCTGTTAACTTGCGGGCCCATCGGAACTTTTTGTTCCAACTGTCCCAAGTTCACTTGGGCTCTCTATTCCCCGATCGCCCACGTCGGCCACATCGTGCACTTCACGTACTTTGGTCCTGCTTGTCCCAAAAGCGTTTGTGCATTCTGTCCCCACTTTTCCCGCATCGTTCGAGTTGCGCTTTCACATCCCTCATGTCCCAAATGTACCAAAGGCCATTCAGGCTAATTTTTCCCACTCTTCCCGATGCTTGCTTTTTGAGTTGGTGAATATGAATTTAATGCACATTTAATAACCTTCTCTCTCCTAAAACAACTATTTAATGGACTGCCCCCTTTGCATTTTACACATTGCTTTCTCATTGCCATTCACTCTTGCCCTTGCAAATTGAAATCACCTGCTCGTGTTCCCATTTCCCCTACATTTTTCATCACAGATTCAAGCTATAAGTTTTTTTTTCCAAACACTATCAGTATGAAGATTAAGTTCCAAGGTCAAGAGCTAGTTTCTCCACTCGAGTCCTCCATTCCTGATATCGGGGACAGTGAATTTCATCACCTGGACTTCAGTGATTTTTGGACCAGGTTGACGGACCCGAACCCCTCTCCCATGGCACAAATTATTAATGATAGCGGCTTGACATTCGCTGTTGGTTTCCCAATCTCGGTGTAATGTGCCAATATTGTGCTTTCCTGTGGAGCTCATTTCAACCCCGATATGAGCAAATTGACCAATGTGCATGGGGAGCTCATCGCAAAACTTGATTGCCGCCATTGCCACTACCCTAAGGATCCCCGAGATGGAAAATTCTGTGGTGATCTCTCAAAATCAAGCACAGGCCCTTTTTGATCAAGACAGTGAAAAATACAAAGGCGAGAGTAGTAAAGTCGTGGTTGAAGAACCCTAAGAAGGGGGAATCCTGAACTATCAAAAGCTTTGTTTAGGGCTGATTTCAACGAGGAGCTATCTGACTTCATAATCTTGTTAGCTCGTGGTCATGGGCTTGCCCTCTACTAGTGAGTTTCACTTCTGGATGTGCCCACTCATCAACATAGTGTGTGAAGGTACCAAGAACATCAAATGGGAAGAGATCATCTGCATGAACTTTTTAGAGCAGCTATCTAATGTACAACAAACTAATAAGTTCTACATGACTTCTTATCTGATGTATACCCTAGCAGAATCCAGACAGTGGTTTGGCTTCACATACATTGATGCTTAGAAGGTTGATCCCATATATGCTTACTGCCCTTAGTTCACCCTGGACACTAGCAATCAAAACTTCAGGAGGGTGAATGATGCATTCATCATGTACATTGTGAGGCTTCTAGAGAGTGACACTGCTAGGAGATTTTCAGATGAAGCCATGAGCCTGATAGCGAAGTATGGAGCTTACTTCATTCAATTCAGAAGATTATCTTATATCACGCTAGCCAGTTATGAGAGCACTCCTCTCAAGCTCCCCATATTTTGTAATGATAAGATGGCCCTGATTGAGGTGTGCAGACAATTGGACAAATTGCACAGGACCTGCAGAGACAAGAAAATCACTGGTCTACACTTCCCCATATCTTTGGGGAACTATACATGCAAGATAACTCTAGATGCCCGGAACATAGAGAGAGCCCTAGCTCCCATCACTGTCCACTTCTTCAGGCCCAAAACCTATTTTGACTTGAAGAAATTCATTGAGCTAAATCTCAGAATCAACTACCATCATAGGGTAGACACTGAGGATTATTGGGCTGACTGCACAAATGATTTTGAGGCCAGACGGAGGCATTATGGCAGGTTTCCCCTTCAGCTAATACAAGAGCTTAACCTATATCAGATTCCTGAAGGGCTTCAAGATGAAAACACAAATTTATTGTCATATGAGTATGATACTGTGATCAAGCATACTCCTTTAGAGGATATGGACTGGTTTAAAAGAGAAAAAGATGATTTGGCTGAGATTCTAGCTCCTGTCCTAGTAAGAACCAAAGTCTGGTTTGACAGGAAGGTTCGTGAGCTGAGGAAGAATGCAGGAGAATCCTCCTCCAAAGACACTTCGACACCAAGGAAGGAGTCACAAACACCTAGTTCAGAGGTACCTGTATGGACTCCTCCTTCATCAAGTAAAGAACCTGAATCCTCCACTCCTTCCTCCTCCACTCAGGTCTATCAGAAGAAGGTAAAGGAAGTCAAAAAGGAGCCCATTGAGGAAGACCCCCCATCAAAACATCCAGAATTACCTTCAGGGCTAGAGAACATCATTGTTCTTAGTGAAAGTTAAGATAGTGAAATGCCAATTCCTACAGGTGCTTCAGAAGCCCCAATGGATAAGAAGTAGAAAATTCATAGCACCGAGCCTCCAAGCACCGTGGATTCCTCTATCCAAGAAGCCTCATCTACTCCACTCACATCTCTATTGGAGGCAACAGTGGTAAACACTCTAAGTGCCATGAGTTCTCTCACTCTTGGTTCTCTTGCTCCTCCCTCTTCCTCTTCTTCCACTTTTGCATGGGTGCAGCCTTTTGTTGATAGTAGGAAGAGGAAGTCTTCTTCTCAACTGACAGGTCCCAACTTTGATGTTGTGGTGGCCTTGTTAGGCACTACTCCTACTCCTACGAAGAAAGCTAGAACAACTTCAAGGATAGTGACTGATGCCCAAGGTCAGCAATTCCTTGAGATAGCCAAGCCCAAAGTTGACAAGCCAGAGGTCGGGACTTGCAAGCCTCTGATTTGGAACTTTCAAAGATCTCAATGGGAGAATATACTCCTGAAGGTGAAATACACAACCTTTAAGAAACAAGTAACCAGGGTCATTGGGAGGGTAGAAAAAGGGCAACAGACTATAGAGTAGTTGGAGGAGTAGGCTCAAGTGCTTTCTGGTTTCATCAAGTCAGTTTTGTCTAAAGATAAAGTTTTAGACCCTACCCCACTGACTGCCCTTCCACCACCTGTGATCCTTAGTCAAGATGAAGTCCAGAGCATTAAGGACATACACATGTACTCCATCTATGGGAGGGCTATGGAGGCCATGGTGGATGACATGATTGTTGCAGGGTTGAATTTCATTGGTGAAGCCTTCAAGCTCAATGAGAAGGTAAATAATCTGCAACAAAATCTCTCCTCCACAATTGGAAATATGGATAAAGAACTCAAACTTTGGAGTAGCTGCATAGTATACCTTCACCTGATGGGACAGACTGATGAAAATCTATGATGGCGAGTAAGGTCTTTGATGATGTGAAAGATAATTTTTCAAAGTCATGGGTATTCAGCATGGAGTGGAAAATAAAAGTGTTGGAGGAGGCTTTAGGAAAATTAAGGAATAGCTGGCAAAAAGGAGAGGCTTTCAAGACTTTGGTGGTATTTTCTTTCAAGGATATTCACTGTCACCTCCATGATGAGACTTCAGGTGTACCTTTCTCCCTCCAAGAAATTAAGACTCAATTCAGGGCTTTTGTCAAGGAAAACTTATTCAAGGAGGATTCCATAGAGAAGATAAAGGAAATCTGCTCTCTCCAATCTGCCATTGAGGAAGCTAATAAAGAATATCATACACACACCAAGTTTGATAAAGAAATGGATAAATGTTTGGGATCTTGGACCCAGGCTACTGCCAACACATCGGTTCCACGTGGCAGAGACATAGCAGAGGCATTGAAAAGGTTTGGACAGTGGATCCTCAAGTCAGTGGGCCCTTCCCAATCATAAGCACTTGTTTTCTCCTCCTAGCTTCTCTTTCCTTCTTTTTCTCATTTCGGGCTTATTGTAATTAGTTGGGGGTTTTGCGTCAAGCATCCCTTTAACTAAACATTTTAGTTAAAAGAAGTAGTTACCAAGTGTAACTGATTTGTAAAATTATATAATGGGCTCTCTCCGCCATTTTCAGTGCTGGAACTTGGCTTATTCTTGAAAGTGTAAAGAGTAACAAAGCAATCAATACAAAAGAACTCCCTTTCCATTGTCTATCTAATTTTGTTCTCTCATTACTATCCATGAATACTTTTGAATCATTTGTCTGTATTATTTCAAGAAACTTTGTATTCTTGTGGATGTTATTTATGGAACTTTGTGTCTTTGCAATAACATCTTATTGATTCAAATGCATATGGTTTATGTTCCAAATGATTTTATTCTGGCATGCATAAGGAAATATTTTGTTATCTATAGTTCTGGAGAATGCCTTTCTTGCTCATTTCCATTACTTCATTCCTATGTACTTTTGTATTGATGATCCATTCTATTTTGAAACACTTTCATGATATCCAAGTTCCACATTAAAACTATGCATTGTACATATGTAAATAATCTTGATCTTTAAATAAGGGAACCTCTCCCATTAAAGAGGAGGGACTTCTTGTCCCCTTACTGTTGCTCTCAACAAAGTCATTTTTGACGACCAATAGAAGGTAACAAGGCTACATGACACGAGCTTAGAAATTTTTGGATACTTGATAGATGACGAGGGCATTGATGCCACAATAGCCATATATAAGTATAAGAAGGTGAGCCAAGATTTTAAGGTCAGCAATATCCTAGACATGGCCACCAGAGTTGTAATGTGGTTAGCAGGGAGTAAGGCAGGGGCCAGTGAACAATGGAACGAGGTAAATATGCATTGGCTGCATATAGCGTACAAAATGGCCAACAAAACCTACTACCATATCGTTGGTTACATTGTAGAGATCTTGGTGAATGAGGCATGTAACCAATCAGATAATGGTGAGAAGATAGCCTGGGGTGCAATCTTGTTGTTAATTATGTTCAATGAAGTTGGGGTTCCAGATGGTCCCAGGGAAAACATATGGGAGTTTCCATTGGAGAATAACTCCCCAGCCAAAAGATATGTTAAGTACACATTGTGTGGAACTGTTTCCAACACATACAAAGAGTGCTTGGACAAGTGGTTTTGGAGGTTGGGCAGGGCATTTGAAGGAGAATGTCACATTCCACATGAGTTACCCAAACTGTTGAACAGGGAGGCTGAATTTGTAGTCTACCAGCATTTAATCTTGGGGTGCTTCCACATGAAATATGGAGAGAAGATCTTGTGGTGTAATTTTCCCTTTTCGTTTACCGCAAGGTATTTTAAGGACTCTGTAAATCAATTTCATGACACGTGTCAGCTCCTTTTTGACATAGAGAAAGTGGACACGGACATTCACATTCTGCACAAAACATATGTATGGCTAGGTAAGGAGTCTTATGTCAAAAAAATAGAGTTTGATATTGTGGACATCATGTCAGAGAGTTTGGCTGTAGGTTGGATTGAACCAGAGCGTATCTACATATACCTCATACTAAGGATCAAGGAGGGAAAAGTGGTGAAGGAGATGGATATGGCTCTTCTAGGGCCTCTTAAGAAGAAGCAAACAGTGTTGAATTCAAGGACTATTGCATCTACGCCCCCGGATTACATATAAGATTTTTTAAAAACGTCCTAGAACATGATTGTTTCTCTCTCTATACATATCTTTCAGAAGGATATTGAAGAGTTATCATGGTCGAAACGTATGGAAAATACAGTATTGTGTTCTCTCTTTATCAGTAAAGAAAATCACAGTGACTCTGGTAAAGGATGGAGAGAAGGAGAAGAGGAAAGCACATGAAGTATTTTCCTATACAATAATAGTGAGTTCCAAAATGAGGTAGAGGAGGAAGCTCCAAGAATAGTGGATATAAATTTGAGGCCACCCCCAGTGTGGAGATACAGGATGCTAAAGATATGGGTGAGCACATAGTCTATGAGACTATAGACCACAACATGAGTATTTGAGAAGATATCTTTAGTGAAGGAGAAAGCAACACTGGTGGAGATACAAAAGTCCTCATGCGCCCAAAGCAAATTGAAGGAAAATATGAGGAGGAAGTCAACCAGGTGGTTGAAGGCATTGTCCCACAAGAGGTAGGCATAGCTGAGAAGCATGAAGAGGATGCATTAACGCACAAGGATGTTGGTGAGCATGTAGGTGTGCTTGAAGAAGAAGTAGTAGTAGGTACTCAAGACTTGGGTTATATGAATGACCCTTCACAAATTATTAGAACCTGTTTCCATAGTACATTACCAAACAAAAAGTTGTATGGAAATCGACCCTAAACTGTAATACATGCACTCACAAGCAACTAATCTTGATGCAGACTCACATGGATGAGCCTAAGATGTCTGTGAGGAAGCATGCACTTCAAAGAAGATGAAAGGTGCCTCAGACGTGCCATATGAGAAAATTTTTAGATGAGCAGGTAAGAAAATATTTGATTAAGGTGTCCATAGAAGTATTTGTAAATATATTCCCCCTAGATATTGAATGGAAAAAGATAAGGCACAGGTAAGAGGCGCTCAACAAGGAATGTCGACATGCAAAAGGATGCGCCAAGGCGCATAAGAGGTGCTTAATAAGGAATGTCGACATGCATGCATGTGTAAGGTAACAAGGAATGTCGACATGCAAAAGGATGTGCTAAGGCACTCAACAAGGAATGTCAACATGCAAAAGGAGTGCACCAAGGCGCAGGTATGCTCAAAAAGGAATTTGCAAAGGATGTACCAAGGCACAGGTAAGAGGCACTCAACAAGTGTGACACAAATATGGATTGCGCCTATACCTTCAGGAAGCGCAACATTTTGAGCGCTGACAGAAGCATTGGCATATTTAGATGTCCATAACTTTCGACAGGGAGCTCAGATTCACGCGAAGGTTGGACTTTTCAGAAATACGATGTGTCCTCTGTCCAACTGACTGGATATCCTTTGATAGGTGGGAACAAGTTCTTAAAAATGCAATAATTTAGTTTGCCATGTTTGGGTTTGCTAGTCCTCACCTTAATGAGATGAATTAAATGACCTATGGTTGGGGTAGATTTGGATTTCCTTTATTCTTCCTATAAATTGTGGAGGGGCTTCTTTCTAGGTTGGAAATTCTTGAAATTTGTGGAGATCAAACCTCCCATCTAAAACTGTAATGCAACTTTGCCTCTGGCATTTTGTAGTACAAATGAACATAGTGCATGTCTATGGATGGTTCTCAATCCTCTCTGTGTTCATTTTGCCCTCTCGATACTTCCATTGCAAATCTGTTATCTGTGCATGATCTTGCATTGCATTTTAGGTTTTTGTTTATTGGCAAATATTCCTCGATCACCTCTGTTAGCTTAGGTTTATTTTATGCATCTTCTTAACCATTTTTTATGTGTTCATCTGAACAGAGGAATAGGAACCGGCCTTCATCCGGAGAGCTTTTTCGATTTCGCAAGGTCCCCACACTTGGGAAAAATGTTATGCAGTTGAGAGTCCCTCAACCCATCAAGTTACAGTTATTCAATGGGTGCTGCGAGTTTTGGCTATGCCCGGTGGGACCAAGAGATCATTCCATAGGATTTGAAGCAAGAAATATTGAAGTCAGGTTTTACAATTTCAGCATTCCAAACTTTGTAACCATTTCCAATGGCTTATTGCTTGTCTTGATAGAGGGGGATAATATTCAAAATGGTACCCCTCGGTTTTTTGAGATTTTGACTTGCTTTTTAGTGTTTCAGGTTTTCGAGGTCCAAGTTCAATATCAAGAAGACACCAACAATCATTTCGTATGCATTGCATGGTCCTATCTCCTGACAAAAGATTTCAGGTTTTCTGGGTTCGAACATAAGTGAATGATTCAGGTTTTGTAACTTGCTTGCATGCCCTGAGTTCCATCTATTTTTTGGGATCCCGCAGCTACACAACAAGAAATTCCGAATTGAAGAACTAGATCTCAGAGTCCTTCGATAATTTCCATTTTCGACATAGGTTTGGTGTGTAACTTGGCAGAATCCAGCCTTTTTAGAGTGCATATTCAAAAGCAAACTCCATCTGGTAGAGTTGCAGACCACTTTTTCATCCATTTCCATCCATCTTTATTTCCATCTCTTTCATTCTTTTCCATTCCATGAAGTTGTG
Source organism: Taxus chinensis (assembly GCA_019776745.2). Taxonomy (NCBI): domain Eukaryota; kingdom Viridiplantae; phylum Streptophyta; class Pinopsida; order Cupressales; family Taxaceae; genus Taxus; species Taxus chinensis. The sequence goes on along the minus strand of CM034149.1, from coordinate 27,406,090 downwards.
CAATCATGACTTCATTTCCATCATGGAATTCACATTTTCAACAACAGCAGTATCACACCTCCAACATGTTTTACAAATCCTAAACTTTTGGTCAAATTCAATCAGCATGTCTACCCATATTGACAACCAAAGTCAATTTGGTTGTGACCTCAAGAGAAAGGGTCACATGCAATGAAGACAATCAAATGGAAGATGCAGATTTTTGTGGAAAAAATCAAACAGACTGGTTGCAATCAAGAGCAACAGCTGGAGAATTGGTTGCAGGACTCCTAATTTTACCGTAAGACACTATAGCCCTCAGGAGAAGCTGTGAGATGATGTTGCCCCAATTTGCATGCAACACAAATTCACTTGTTGTTGAACAACCTTGTCAATGGGTAAGTTCTACACCATCATCTAGTTTTTCTCTTCCCATTACTCAAGCAGGCACCATCTCATTTGGAATTGTATAATTCTAAAATCTCCATCTGTTGTCCCACATGTTGATCCCATGCTCCATATCTTCCACCACACCTCAATTCTTCTTTCCTTTTTCCTTCCAAACAGTCAACATAAAAGAAATACGCTCTCCTCCAAAGAAACAAGAGGTTTCAAACCACCAATTTTTAGTTACGACCCATCCCTCCTCTTGCATTCCCAATTCCATGTGGGGAAGAAGAAATTGCAAAAATCAGGTAAAATGACAAACAACTTGAGGAGTTTGATTTGGGATGAAAAAGGATGGTTAAGCCTTCAGAAGAGGTTGGAGTTGGAGAACATGTGGTGGTTAAGACTGATTTTGTGGCAGCAGAAGAAGAGAAAAAAGAAGAAGCATATCAGCAGTCAGTTTGCTCAGAAATTAGTGTCCATGTTGGCACTCTATTTAAAGGGAATGCTGATTCAATTCAAGTGCACAATCAGCCATAGAGGAAGAAAGCTCAGAAGAAGATCTTGCAGTCCCAACTTGTCCTCTAGAGCAGCAGATTGAAGAGTTTGACTTGATGAACTTCGTGCTAGAGGAAGAGTTCTATCAAGAGCAGGATTGTGCCTCAAGTAGTAGAGAAAGGAGAAGCTGCTCCAGATCCAAAATAAGAGGAGCACATTCTAGTTGTGGAGGAGGAGAAAATTGCATATCCTAGGGCTTTGAGCACAAAGCAGGCTACAGGAGAACCTTTCAGTTCTTCTTTCTACTTCATCTCTCTCAAGTTCTAGTGCTGAAGAATGAGTTTGATCTCTCAAACTCAATGTTAGAGGATGAAAGAAACCATGATGTATCAAGTTACAGTTCAAGAGGACGCCATGGAGGAAGTTGAGCATTTGCACTAGGACAGCCATGAGTCAGTTTATCTGTCAGATTTGGAGGAATGTTTTGATAAAGAAGAACCGGGTTGAGTTTCCACCATTCTCTCTTTCATCTTCCACGTCCCAAATACTTGAGCCTGTTGTCATGAAGGAGAGAATTCATTTGCAGCAGCTGCATCTTATACCAGCTCTTTGGAACCAAGATTGGAAGATTTTAATCTTTCATGTTCTTCATTGGAGGAAGAGAAAGGGCAGAAAGGTTCTTCCATTGCTTCTGCACCATCCATTCAAAAGGGTTTACAAGAGAAATCCATTCTTGGAGTTGAAAATCAGGGCAATGGGTATACTCAAAGGACCATACCTTACCCAATCAGGTATCTGGCTTCATTGGAACCAAAAGAGAAGTCATAACTAGTCATGCTTGCTCCTAAGCATGAGGATGAGCTACAAAAACCCAAGGATCAGCTGTCATACCCTCTCCAATCCAAATGCAGAACAACTAAAATAGGTATTGAATTTGCCTTCAGATGATACATTGATGATTTGGGTGGAAGACTAGCTTCTTGTTGATTTTCCACTCATCCAATCAGCCATGTTCAATGCCAAATCAGTTGCATGGTTGCCAATTTTGAAGAAAGGAAGCTATTTTGCACAACTAGTTGCAGGGTTTGTTTAGCTCACCTTGCTTCCAATTAGAGTAGAGTAGGTAGGTTTTGCTTTCAGTAAAAGAAGTGCTTGTGCACACTCTGCATGTTCCATTTGAAGCATGTATGATTTTCATTTTTGTACATAGTTTGTGGTGCTTCTGGTTTTGCTCTTCCACAGTTCATTTTAAGTGGCATTTTGGTGAGAACAACTCTAAGTTCAGTGGAATTCAAGTGGCTCAGAGGGAAGTTTTCAAAGTTCAGATCAGTTTTCAGGCTTTCTTATGACTCCATGCCCAATGGATTGCTAAAAGGCCACTGATCTTCTACCTAGCAGGTAGGTAATCCCATTGAGTGACCAAATTTTGTAAATATCTTCCCCCTGGGTAGATATCGACATGCAAAAAGATGCGCCAAGGCACAGGTAAGAGGCGCTCAACAAGGAATGACGACATGCAAAAGGATGCGCCAAGGCGCAGGTAAGAGGCGCTCAACAAGGAATGTCGACATGCAAAGGATGCGCCAAGGTGCAGGTAAGAGGCTCTCAACAAGGAATGTTGACATGTAAAAGGATGCGCCAAGGCGCAGGTAAGAGGCGCTCAACAAGGAATGTCGACATGCAAAAGGATGCGCCAAGGCGAAGGTAAGAGGCGCTCAACAAGGAATGTCAACATGCAAAAGGATGCGCCAAGGCGCAGGTAAGAGGCACTCAACAAGGAATGTCGACATGCAAAAGGATGCGCCAAGGCGCAGGTAAGAGGCACTCAACAAGGAATGTCGGCACAAATATGGATGCGCCTATGGCGCACCTTCAGGATGGTGCAACATTTTGAGCACTGACAGGAAGCAGACCCTGGCGCAGATTGTTTAGATGGCCATAACTTTCGACAGGGAGCTCAGATTCACGCAAGGTTGTACTTTTCAGAAAGCTTACGAGGTCCTCTATTTCCAACTATGACTATATATCTTTAATTAGGTGGGAAAAAGTTCTTAAAAATGTAAAATACAGTTTGCCACTTTCTTAGGTTTGCATAGATTCCTTACCTACCACCATAATGAGATGAATTAAATGCACCTAGAGGTGGTTATATAGATTTGTATTTCACTCTCTAAATTATATCAAAAAAATCCTATAAATTGATTAGGAGGGGCTTCTTTCTAAAGATTGTACATTCTTGTTTTGTCCCTCCCTTCTTCTCTTTGGCAGGTGAATTTGTGGAGATCAAACCTCCCATCTAAAACTGTAATGCAAACTTTGCCTCTGGCATTTTGTAGTGTATTGTATCAATCCTTGGAGAAAATAATGCATGTCTTTGGATGGTTCTTAACCCTCTCTGTGTTCATTTTGCATCCTCTCGATCTTTCATTGCAAATCTCTAAAATGTGCATAGATCTTGCATTGCAATCTAATGGTTTGTGTTTATTGGCAAAACAGATGTTCTTCATTCCTCGGTGCATCACCTCTATTAGCTTAGGTTTTATTTTATGCATATTCTTACCCTGTCTCCTTGGAAAGTAAGTGTTACATTTTGAGTAAACCCTCTACATTTTTTATGTGTGCATCTGAACAGAGGAATAGGAACCAGCCTTCATCCGGAGAGCTTTTTCGATTTCGCAAGGTCCCACACTTGGGACAAGCTCCATGTTATGCAATCACACTGAGAGTCTCAACCCATCGAGTTGCATACATTCAGGGGTGGCTGCGATTCGCCATCAATAGTAGCACGCAAAAATATGAATAAGGAAGAAAAAATTCGAGCACTAGTGGAGGATAAAAAGGACAAGGACACACAAATTAGGTGCCTTACTCAAGAGTGCAATAATACAGTTGTGGAGGTCTATAAGGTAAATATGATGGAGAAATAGATTGCAGATGAGATTTTACTGCAGAGGCTTGAGTTTCAGGAAAAAGTGCCTCATGACTTCAAGTCTGAGTTGCACTATTTGCGTGAAATAGTCCACCTACTTTTGGATGAAGGACCATTGCGCATCCCTAAGAAAAATGATGCAAAGGAAGAAACAGAAAGAGTAAGGGCCACTATTAATCGAAAGGTTTTAGTATATAAGGCGTTGCTCCAAACATTGAAGGATGGGCTGAAGAGATCCAATCAAGCTCTTAATTTATGTGCGGCGCCAGACGCCATAATAAGGACCAGAACTCTGGAAGAAGAAAATGAAGTGCTAAAAGTGATGAAGGATGAAACATTGGGGCACATAGAAAGGTTGGCACTGGTAAAACAAAAGAAAAATGCCCTTGCAGTAGCCTAGGATCTGTAGAAGGAAATAATTAATGAGATTGGAAATCTCAAAGAGTAGAAGATGGACCTTAAGGAAAGAATGCTATCAGGCATGGCCAAAATTTTCTGGATAATAAGAAATGAGAAAGAGAAACTCTCTAAGGGTGGATTGGATGACATAGCCACTGAAATTCTAGAGAAAATGAGGAATGCACTGAGTGATTGGAAAACCTTGGAGGTCAAGATCAAGAATGAATATCTAGAACTAATCCTTCCAGTTGAAGAAGATGGTGTTGCAAAGTAGAAGTCGCTATTTTGTACAGATTTTGGTTCATTCTTTCATTACTTATTCTTTATCATTGGAGACATTGAGAATAATTCCTATTGTTAGGGCGACAATGTACTTTAGTGTGGGGTAATGTTGAGTAGCCAAAAATATTCTAAGTATTGTGTGCGTGAAGATAGGGCGCTGGAGGCGTCCAAAGTTATAATAGTATTGAAGCGTCCAAGCTCAGGATTTGACTCTTTTATGGATAAGGTCTATTTTTCAGAGATAATATGCAGAGCACACATAGAGATGAAGAATTGCGCTACATGCAATGGTATTTTGGGAACAAGTGGCTGATAAGCATCATGCATAGTTTAAGCTAATAATAGGATTCTCTTCTTAGAGATAACTATAGGACATCTATTGTTAGAAAACTTGCATGTTGTACATGTTATTGTAAAGGTACATGGCTATTATCAGCATACGACATATTTTGAAAAGTGCATGAGCGGTGAAGGGAAATCCCCCACCTTTATAAATATGTAATTGAACTGTGTAATTTAGGGGGCAATGAATTATTGTATAGTTATGTTGTTGGTTTTGATGCGCATATGACTCATGGAGATAATTTATAGTGTAAGAAGCTTTATGTGTTTTACAGTATTTATAAGGCAACGGGGTATATTGGTTGGATAATGGTGTTAGACATAACTGAATCTAGTTCTTATATGGTTAATCTTATTATAATCATTGTTTAGCTCATGATTCTCTAAGATCTAGATCTGGTTTATGCATTATGGAATGTTTATGTTTAGTTATGGCTCTAAATATGCTTCAACATCATCACACGAACATCCTACACAAGCAACCCTAAAGAGGGACTTGGTACCTTTGTACGCTTTGGGTGAGCGCTCATCTTAGGCTGGGTGATGTGTCAGCGCGCCTAGGTTATTCATAGTAAATTTTAGGCTGCATCAAGCATAATTTAGTATAAGAATTTCCCTCGTATAGCCACTATCAATGGATAATATCAAAGGATGATGATGCAAGACCATTATTTCCATCTCAATCATTATTCATAAATCAATTTGGATGGTACATGTGTCATGTGCTGTGGAATATAAACCGTCTATCAAATTTGGCTTTTGATTCAAAGGTAGTAATAACTTCAACTTCTTCATCCATCACTTCTCTTTTTGATAAAGTGTATGCTATCTTATATTGTTTTAATATTTTTTTATGGGGAGGAGAAAACAATGTATTAAAACTACAACATTCAACAAACAATACCTTGAATATTTTCCCTTGATGGATGTCCATACCATGTTGCAAAGCTCTTATTTTGTGTTTTATATGCATTATCATGTTTTGCGATTGAATTTTACATTTCAACATATGCAAATTCATGTGCAATTGTATATAGATACAATAGAGTAGAGTATGACATCAACTGATTAAAATTTTAATTGTAAGTGTATGTGTTATTATCCGCATATTATCATAACCATTATGAACTTTTGGTACAATTTCTATTTATCATTGCTTGTGGATCATGAATATTAGTGAATCTTTTATTGTACACTAAACATTATCAACTCCTCAAAAAATAAAAAATAACAAATACACCCACCTTTTAAATATTTATTCATGCATTAAAATTATGTTTTTTAATACCATTGTGTTATGATAACATATAAATAATGTTAATAATGTAACAATATGGTATATCAAGGTTTATAAGTTATCTCTGGAAGAAATGGCTGAGCGGACAAGAGTGGATGAGCCTGGGTGACCATGAAGGTTTATGAAATGTGTGTGGGGTTGGTTATTCAGCTCTCCCTGCAACAAAAATGTGGGCAGCTAAAATGTTTAGATTTGATCATCGGGAGCCATTAAATGTCTCTTCTACCTAGAGTGATGATGACCCACATTTGGTGATTCTGAATTTTGTTGTCGATAGGGCTAAGCCGAGATTTAAACACATGGTTGTAGGCTATTTTGTTGGCCTTAAACCAAACATTGATTTCATAAGAGACTGCTGCATGAGGAAATAGTCTTGCAAGATGGAGGTTAGGGATCTTGTAGGGGATGGATATATTTTTTGCTTTCAAGAAGAGTTGGATCTACAAAATGTGCTACAGGGTCCACTATAGTTTTACAGGAAAGATGCCCTTAGCCTCCATTGTTGACAACCTGGGTTTTTTCAAGAGTTTAAAGTTTAGGAACTCCCTGTTTGGATTCACCTCCTAGGACTCCCTTTAGAGTTCTTGGGATCTCAAAGTATTTTTTGGGATTGCAAGATCTATGGGGGTGTTGATCACAGTCGATCCTGCAACAAAAGTTCAATATCGGTTGGTCTTTGCTCATCTATGTTTCAACATTCCTGTGGGATCCATAGTGCCTAATTTTTTTTTGGAACCTTCATTTGACAAATGGGAACAAAAAATAGAGATTGAGATTTCACCAATGATTTGTGAAAAATGCAAAGTGGTTGGTTATGAAACGAAGAATTTTTTTCGAGGTGAATCGTCGACTTAGATGGACAATTTGGAAAGTTACAGAATTCGGATGCTCATTTCACAGGTTGATGACGAGTCTAGGGAAGAGGAATCAGATGATGCTGGTGAAGACACAAAGAATGATGGTGACTTAGTATCATGCACAGTGGGTGCTTCTCTACCTATGGCGCCTAAAGATGTGGAGCTTGGTGTCAACTTCAATGTTGCAGACATGGTGGGAGTTGGTGTCGGTTTGGATGAAGTGGTGCTGAGCATTGTTGGTGACCGTTGTAATGGTGAAAGGTTAGGCAGGCCCATTGGGCGGGAGGGGCCCATTCAAAATTCAATTTTTGAATCATGCATTTACTCGGAAGGTGGATCCATAACAAACTTAAAAAAATTTACCAGTTGTGTCATAATAGGTGTGTTAGGTGGAAATGGTTCGACGAAGGCTGACAGTTGGTCGGAGTTATGGATGATAGGTTAGAGGTGGCACCTGAAGATGTGGAGCTTGGCATCAGCTTCAGTGTAGGAGACATGGTGGGAGCTGGTGTTGGCTTGGATGAGGTGGTGTTGAGCATTGTTGGTGACCATTGTAATAGTGGAAAGGTTAGGCGGGCGCATTAGGTGGGAGAGGCCTATTCAAAATTCAAATTTTGAGTCATGCATTTACTTGGCAGGTGGATCCGTAACAAACTTAAATTTTTTTCCTGGTTGTCACAATAGGTGTGTTAGGTGGAAATGGTTTGGTGAAGGGCTAGTGGTTGGTGGCTGTTATGGACGACAGGTTAGAGGTGGTCCTTGGGAAGGAAGATGGTGTGTCTCATGGCGGAGTTTTGATCGCTTCGCTTGAATCCACGGTTAACAAGGGTGGTTAGACTAAGGTCCATCCTAAGAAACACAAATTTGTGTGGTTGTATCGTGTGATGCGGAGTCATCTTGCTGCATCTGACTACGGGTCTTAATTTGTTCACTCTTTATTTTAGGTCAAGTTTCTTTATCGTTGTAACTTTCTTTGGCTTGGCCATGCTTCTTTTTCAGGATTCTATACTAGTTCTCTTTTTCAGTCACTTATGACCTAGGTTGTGTGTTGTTGCTATGAGTTTCTCTCTTGGCCATTGGTAGAGGTTATCCCTTGTGATCAGCATTGCTATATCTTTTCTCCATTTGCATTTGTGGGTTTTTGGGTCCGCTTCAAAACCAACATTTTTTACCTAATTAAAAAAACATATAAATATGTTAAATAATCATATTTTGGAGGTATAAAATAAGAATATGAATAGGTGACTAATGTCTTTAGCTTCATAGAATAATGATGTGGAAGGTCGCGAATCAAAATATTTAATTAATGAAGTTTCTCTTGAATTTTCTGTTGTGTTTTCTAAATCTTCCCTGACCCTTCCCCTTTGAAAAAGAAGAACATTCAGTACATACCTTCTTTGTGGAAGATGTTTCTAGTTTACACCCAAAAGGGTCAATGTCAATCATTTGGCAGAACTTATGGCCTAAGGCTTTTTGAGCCTTAATGGCTTCTTTTCTTTCTTGTTTTTCTCTACAAAGCCAAGCATTAGTCTCATCAATGATCTGATTGACGACACCAAGACTTAACTCATCAGGAGTTTTTCCATGCATGGCCTTTTTTATATTCTATAGAAAAATAAGCAGGAAAAGATTCTATATATCTCATCCTCATTGTAGGATCATTAATATTGCCAGAATTGTAATACAGCTTTTGCATATAACATTGATACTCTTTTATTCTGCTCATATCACATAATCTAGCTTTTAGGAATAAAAAAGTATTCTGTAACTTATCACTATTGACATCACCAATGAATTCCTTAATAAGAGTAGCAGTTAGTGCAAAGTATCCAACTTGTAAAATATCTTTTTGGTGAGGATTTACATCCCACCATTCTTTAACTATACCAACAAAACCGTTAGCAATCATTTCAGCTACCAAATGTGGATCTTTTCTGTACAAAGTTGTTTGAGAGTTAGCCCATCCTATCATTCCATGAATCATCTTTAATTTCTTCAATAGAATGGCAATCTAATTTATACCAATTGGGCTGGAGTGTCTGAGTTCTTGCAGTACCTTGCAATGGCTCATCTTTTGTACCAAATGGTTCACCTAGAAACATACTTTTTGCTTCTTCAAGATTTATCTTTAGCATGCCAATTGATTTCTTATCCTCATCCTTCTTTCCAAATAAAAATGATGGACTGTACTGAGATAAAATAGCTTTATGCTGTGATGAAGATCCAGTAAGCTCTGTTACTTCTTTCCAAGACACTGCTTGCAACCAATCAGGTTCTTCTTCTTCTAGCTTCTTGGTGCTTTCCAAGATTTTCTCTACTTATGGAACCATGATGGGAATGGGATTTACAGATTCTTGGACAACATCTATTCTTTGACTGATCTCAGTAGTAGACTCAGTTAGGTGGTGCAGACTAGATTGTACAAGTTTATGAGTAGCTCCTAGTTTAGAAGACACATCACTCTTGATACTTACAATATGATCAACTAAGGGTTGAACAATATCAATAGTGTTTTGGGTTACTATTTTTGGTATATCAGGACATGAGGATACATATGCAGAGGTATTCTCAACACCTTTTTCAATTTTCTTTACAGATACACTGACATCATCAATTTTAGAATTTAACAACTTTAGAGCACCTGACACATCTCCTTTTTGATTTAACTCTATGGCTTTCAGAGTTTTCTCCATTTCTGCTAAAATAGACTCCTAAGATTGAAGCCTATCATGCACATTTTTGACATCTTTATTAGTCCAGTTAAGCATTTTGGAGGACTCGGATGGATCTATCTGCCTATCTACAGACCTTTGATACCAAAATACATCTTTTTGGGTTGAATCTGGAGATAAGACTTATGTACTGTCCAAAGATGGAAATGAAGAAGAACTATGAGATGCTTTAGACGCCATACTAATGGTTGGACCATTAGATGGAACATACTTTTGCTTTATTAGTTGCTGACATTCTTTACACCATAAATAGTCAGTATTGGGATCATGTACAAGACTGTTATGACTACAAATATACGTTTTCTCCTGTACAGGATTTCTAGAAGATTCTCCTAAAGAGAAAACAGAACTATCAGATCTGACGGAACTAGATCTGGGTAAGCTAAACAAAGAACTTTTACTTCTAAAAGACAAAGTAACATTGGACTTAGACTCATTCACTACTGTGGCGTTCTCCAATTTAGGCTGACTAGTTTCAAGAAACTTTTTGGACAACGTCCATTCTTTTGGAACTTTGATCTGTGACCAAGAAATTAATTCTAGTTCAATCTTTTGGCTTTCTAAACTTACATGGCTCACCACGCTACTGCCCTTGTAAATACCATGCTTTACAGTAGGATACATGGTATTGACAAGCCTATAGATTACTTTGTAGTGGATGGCAAGTGGAAATGCACCAGGCTTCATATTCAGACCAGTAGTGGCAAGATGTAATTTCAATACTTCTTTAAGAAGATCATCTCTTTGCAAACTAACAGGATAGTTGGGATAGACTTTGAAAGAGATTGGGCCATTATGCAGAGCGGTTTGGATAACAGCAAGCAATGAATCTTTGAAATTATCAAATCTTAAATCCATTAAACAACATAATACAGAGGCATTAAGACCACGTCTAAACAGAGGAGTAATTCCTATTTGGACACAACCTATATGGGAAAATTTAAAGGTTTTTTTCTTTTTCAAAGATTGAATATCACTAGGATCTATAAGAGGAATATTATATTCACCGGAAGATGTTTGGGAAACTTGTATGACATACTCTCTAGTTTTAAGAGTAGTAGCAGCTATTAAATGAAAAGTAGAAATCTTAGCATAAACTTGGTTATACAGGATCTTAGGCAATTCCCATGCCGGTAAAGGATCAGACTCATTTTGAACATCAATAGCAGAGTTTACAGGAAACACTTTAGAAAAACTTACAAGATCTTGATCCAAATCTCCACCAGGAAGACTAGCATGATTCAAACTCCATTTTAACTATTACTATCAAGCAACTCTTCTACAAGACTTACAGTATCGGCCTTCAACCTAAAACTGCACACATCCAACGACAACTTACAAGCGGGAGGTTCACCTCTTTTCCTGTCTTATGAGGTATCAACTTGATTCACAGATGAAATAAGAAGAATATGCAATCTATATCTTCAAGACAAAAACTCTGATAAAAACTTGCAAATCTTATTAATCACTTTCTTAGTAAATTTAGATCCTTTGCTCTGTAGAATAGAGAACCAGCTCTTATACCACTTTTGAATCTAAGCTTACATTTACACACAAGCTTACTATAGAAATAGCTTTGATACTCCTTCAGCAGAAAATAACAATGAGAAAAATTTAACAACTTACAGACTTAGAATACCAAACACTATAAGAGATCCCAAATCTCCAATGTTTTCCGATGATCTTCGGTGTAGTGAATGAGTCTCAACATGCCTATATATAGGGATGCGAGAGGCTTTTCACCGGATCAAAGGGAAAACTTGGAAACCGGAGACCAGCTACCTAGGTGACCAAAAGATTCCCACTTTAGTAAAAGTAGGAATACACGCATGAGTACACGCTACTCATGATAACGCCTTTAGAAAGTGGGGATGTCCACCATGCTTTCGATAAGACCTAAAGAAGAATCTTATCTTGCTTTATTGTGGATGACAACAAAACTGTCATCATAGCTTTTACGGACTATATTGGACACTGGGACCACTGTCATCATCAGATGAGCTAGAAGATTCTTCCCACTCATGTCTTTCTGCAAAGTATGGATCATGGGTATTGCGCTCGTACCACAATCTTGATAAGGATGTTGTTCCATCAGTATTTCTATTGAGGTGTCTCCTTGTTGGGAAAAGATATTGATCCAGAATCCTTAAAAATTGACCAGCAGTAGGAGGATGCACGTTCATGGTATGATGGAGGATGATTTTTCTCCACAGTTGTCCATTGGGATTTGGATGATGTCCCTGTTGCACATTAGTCCTTACATAGTAGCAAACTTTCACATACCAATGAATTTTACAGTTAATCAAAATATTCCTAACAATATCAGGATCAATATTTAATAGCGGACTATTAGAAAGCTTTGTAGGAAGAATTTTGGATAGGAAATATTTAAAGTGATTGGCAATATATTGCCTATCTCCAGGAGTGCTAGGCCAGTTCCAGATGTCATTCTTCAATGGATGTCCTTCAGGCCAGAGTCTAGAAAACTCAAATCTCCAGAGAGTGTTTGGCTTGATAACCAATTGTCTTAGCCTTCGTCCTTCGACTGGAATATCATCAGCAGGAGGTTCAACATATCTGAAATGTCTCTATTTCCAATTTAATGTGCAGAATACCATTAGATCTTGCCTTGTATGAAATTTTGTTCTTGGAATTTCTAGATCTACAAACCTACAGGCTACTTCTGTAGCCTGATATGGAGAAACTGAAATAATTCCTCGAGAGAGAAGAAAATGTTGGGCTTCCCAAGACATTTCATTATCACATATTTTCTTAGATTCTAGATAATTCTGGCAAGTAGCAGTATTCCAAATGCATTCTACAAACTCATGAAAAACCTGAGTGATATTCACTTTCCTAGAGTGATTTAATTCTCTGTTGGCAAATTCAGCAAGAGAATTCTCCTTTCCTTTGGTGTGTTCAATATCAAAACTGAAATTATCGAACCACATTCCCCATCTCTGCAATCTATTGAATGCAGTCTTGTTGGTTGGGTCACCATTATTCATTCTAGCTTTAAAATCTTTTAAATCAGATCGCAGAATGAAATGTTCATTCTGGATAAAAAACAAGAAAGCTTTGATAGCCTTTTTTGTAGCTAGAATTTCTTTATGTGTAGAATGATATTTTAGTTCAGAACCTTGAAATGAACCAGATGCATACCTGCAAATCTTTTCTTTACCGTTGTCTGTCTTTTCTTTCAGAACAGCTCCCCAATAATGCTCACTAGCATTTGTTTCGATAATCTTCAATCCTTGACCTGACAAGGACATGGCTGGAAGGTTCAGAACTTGCTTCTTGATTCTTTTAACAGCCTGAGTCATTTCCTTGGACCATGCAGGGGCATTCTTCTTTAATCTTTTATTAAGAAGAATTCTGTCAGCAGCAATGTCTTTGTAGAATCCTGCAACATAATTTACACATCCAAGAAATCTTTGCAAATGTTCTTTTTCTGTAATCTGATTTGGAAATTCTTGGATTTTAGACACAATATGGCTTTGCATTTCTATGGATCCATCTTTTATCTTTATACCCAGAAAATTCATCTCATCCTTGAAAATATCCATTTTAGTTGGAGATAGACATAAACCATTTTGGTAAACTATCTCATAAAACTTTTCAAGATGTTATATGTGATCTTTTTGGGGATTTGGAGAAAATTAGTATATCATCAATATCTACTAATAAAAATTCAGAGAGTTCTCCAAATATAGAATCCATTTTTTTCTAAAAAATAGAAGGTGCATTTTTTAAACCAAAAGGAAAAAATTTCCATTCATACTGACCTCCTGGTACTACAAATGCAGTTTTGTATGTATCTTCAGGTTTAAGGAAGATCTGCCAGAAACCACATTTAGATCAAACTTATTGTAAAATTTTGATCCTTTGATTCTTGCAAGCAAATCATCCTTGGCAGGAATTGGGTGTTGAACTACTGTGACAAATTTATTCATAGGTTTATAATCAACTACAAGCCTTTTCTTTTGCTGAATCTGCTCACTTCTCTTGTTGACGTAGAATGCAACACATGGCCAGGGAGAATTTGATTCTTGATTGAATCCTCCTTGGAGTAACTTCTTAATCTCTTCTTGACATTCTTTTCTCTCAAAGGGAATCATTCCTCTACGATGAGCTTTAAACTTGGGCACAACTTCATTACCCTTGTCATCTTTCAAAAGTTGCAAATCAAGAGAACATATATGCTTTCTTCTAGAAATGAAAGTATGAGGATTATCAGAGCAAAAATATTTTCTGATCTTTGTAACAATGTCATCTATGTTACTTTTACACAAAACTATGGATTTATGAATCCATTCATGGTTAGACTCTTTCTTAGGCTCTGGTAAAGGAATTATAGTTTTAAATGAGTACTTTCTAGGAATTTTGACATTAGGATTGAACAAAGAAATAAAGTCTCTGTTAAGACTGAAAGTACCACATTCTTGTAAGGCATCTACTCCTATCAAGCAGTCATAGGATATCATATCATGTTGGTAAAACTGCAAGGTTCTTTCATAACCTGCTATTCTGATAGGAACATAGGCTGTATACCTAGAGACAACTTATTTCTTATCAAAATTAATTCTAAGATATGTCTCAGACCAACAATCAGGAGGTATGGCTTTAGATCTTAACAAACAAATATCAGCTCCTGTATCTATCATGGCATCTAAAGAGTATGGCTTAATATTAGGTATACAAATCATGATAGAAATGAAAGGATTTTGGGCACCTTTTATTTTGCATACCTCTGCATTTGGTTCTTCTGCTGAGACAGATGCTTCTGCTTCTTGATGAAGAATTTGCTGATAAGCTTCTTCAAAGTCTTCTTCATCTTGTGCTTTTTTTTCTATCTCTTTCTTCTTCCTCAATGAGTCTTCTATACTCATTTGTGGCTTTTGCAATTACTTTCTGGAGAAACTCAATTTTGTTTCTTCTCCAGGTCTTCATTGTTTCAGGATCAGGAATCATGATATCAGTACTAGGCACAGTACTGGGAATACTTGTAGCAATCCCCTGATATTCTTCTTGATTGATATCTTCTTCAGGAAATAAAAATGGAAAACTTCTTCTTGGAGGAGAACCTATTCCACCTCTTCCTCGACCTCTTCCCCTATAGGGAGTTTGATGCTGACAGACTCGTCCTTGAAATGGAGACCTTGAAGGAATTGGGGAGTAAGATCTTTCCTGACAATACAATCTTTCTTTTTCTTTTTCTTCTTCTTCTCCTCTTCTGATTTGATTGTCTTATTAAATTCTCAACTACTGAGAATATTTCCTCTCAAGTTCTCTGACTTTGTTTGAAAGAAATATCTTTCTTGCAGTGTCCCAGGAAGAGGACTTAGAACGAGCGCGATCTGGTTGGGGCCGAGATGAGCTTCAAAGATTCTTGCCAATGACCTTGGCTATTTTCGAAATCGCCTTCACTGCCATATTAACTATAACAGGAGGCCTCGAGAATCACGGAAAGGATATGGGAAAAAAAGTTGCGTGGACTTTATTTCTTCTCTCAGACATGTTGGCTTTGTTGGCTTCCGCGATGGTTGCTGTGATTCTTGGGATGATTGCACCCTCGCATACACACAAGCTTTTCCGCTTCGTCAACGTACTTTTGTGCACTGCAGTGGGTTTTGTAGCGATGGCGTTCCTGGCCGTAGTGTATATGGCGCTCGCTGCCACTACCTGAAGTAAAGCGGGTTGTAGTCGTTCGTTCGTTCTTTATATCCTTTCATTTTCCTAACCACCTGCATGGATCGCTAAGCCTCCTTACAAGTTAAACGTGTTCTTCTTCGCAACCATGCTTATATTTAAAACGTGGCCTTTCGGATTTCAATATCCCGTATTTCATAATTCAGATCATATTTTGTTTTACTATTTAGATTTTCTTTATTTTAAAATAATTTTAACAATATTTGAGTTATTTATTCATCCATGATTTATCTTCGACAAGCCTTGGCTTCGAATTCCATGGTGACTGTTAATTAACAAAGAGAGGTCCGTGCCATTTGATTCTTCACTTTTAGTGATGTTCGTTAAAACTGAGCAATTAAACAACAAATTAATTGTGATATGTCCTTGTTATTTTTCCTTAATGCTAAAGCTACATCATTTTAGTGAAAATTTGATTTTCGGAGACCGCTCATGTCTTTTTGTATAGATCCAACATAACAAGGACTCTAAGCATTTCTCATGATTTTTTTTATTCAAATAAATTCAACTATATTATTACCCTCATGGTACCTTCTCCTCCCATAAATTTTTAACTCAATATTTATTGTTTGAGATGGATTTTAGTTTTTCTAACATAAAATTCTCTATTTCTAGAATGATAATACTTTGGGTCAAATTTATGCCTTAAGGTTAGAGAAACTCAATCTGATATAAATTCACATTAATTAATGTTTGGGGTTAATTGATGGAAAACATCGTCATAGTGAGAATCTCAAATTTTTGCAATCTATTGGAGGTGCTCAATGGAAGTAAAATTCACATACTCCAATTGTCAAATAGATTGATGGAAGCTTTATTGTATCCCATAAAAAAACAACTAAATTATTGCTATTTTGAAATTATATGTAATGGAAGAGGCAGTTGAAATGGATGAACATTTCATCCTTAAATGTCTAAGGTACGCAGAGATAGAGTAAAGTATGAGGAAATTTTGAGTTGGTTCCATGATAGAACTAAATAAGGAAAACAAAATAAAAAGTATGGGGGAGATGTCAGCTCAAATAAACAAGAGGAGGAACATACTTGTAAACGATATCACTAAGCCCACAAACCTTTAAATACTTGAAGTTTTCAATAATCCCGTAAATATTTGGTCTTATAGATGTAATTAAAGCAATTAAATTACATTTATTTCAAAGAAATAGTGGAAACATTGTATTATATCATAAACCAACATGCTAATGGAGATATACCATAAGAAGACATTGTTGATATATAATATTCTTTGGCACTAAAATTTCTTTTAATTGTCAATATTCATTTTCTATTTATTGGTGTGTAGCATGTCACAAATCATTGAACTATATCCCAAATTTATAGCCCCCCTACCTATAAGCTAATTATTTTTTTAATACATTGTCATTAATAGTTATAATCCAAAGATAAGATATCAATTTTTTTTACGCCGAAGGCGTTACCCCTATGGGAAAGGGCTTTGCGGACATTCATGGGACTGTGTCAAATTTGACGACCTAAATGACGGTTTTGCTATTTTGAACAATTTTGCTTTTGCTAGTTTTAACAATTTTGTTTTTTACTTTTCTAACAATTTTGTTTTTCTTTTTAAATTTTATTTTATAGATTTTGCATGCATTAACCTTTAATTTTTCTATTTTTAATAATTTTTCTTTTTGCTTTTCTAACAATTTTACTTTTTTTTATTCTGCATGCTACTTTGACTTTACTTTTAATGTGAAGGTTTTGATGTTTTTTATTTTTTAATTTTTTAAAAGATATTTTTAGCTTTTCCTTTTTTTTAAATTACATGGTGAATGGTGTATATATATAGTTTGCAGCAATATTATTCTCAAGATTGTTTTCTAATAATTTGGTGGATCGGACACGCGACCCTTGGATCTATAGCAGCACGTGATACTTGAAGGAATTTTTGTCTGAGAAGCAGAGGTTGGGGTCGTTTGTGCAGGTTCTTTCCATCTATAGTCATCTTCTAAATCAAGGTAAGTTTAACTTGTTTAAACCCTGGGCTAATTAATTAAAGGCTTCAACAGGTCAACACCAGTGATATATATTTTGTTTCCCAAGTTATTGGGGACACCATCTGATAGGGTCAATGAGGATTAGCTACAAATCCCTCTTTAATAATAGATAAACAAGAATTATAATAAATCAATAACCAGGAGTGTAGCTACATGTAGTCCAGAACTTTCAAATACATATCAAGAATAACATGCTTATTTTCTTGCCTATTGGCAATAAATATTAAAAATGTGGTTTCAGTTATTTTATGGATGTTTGTTCTGTGTTACTAAACTCCATGTTTGGCATAAGCTGGGATAACACCAACAAAGGTTGAGGAATCTAATTTCACATGTTGATTGCACTTGCTTGAAAATCTTTGAGGCTTTATCAACAAGTCCATTTTGTGTACATGTTATCATCTGATAATACATTGTATATTGGCATGCACAGTATGCCCACGGTTTGTAATTTTTACCTAGATAACAAAAAGATGTAAAGGAATACAAATGCAATATAGGCCCAATGAAAAAAAAACATATGACTGAATTATTGCCCAAACATCTGACAGGATCTAATTAGGAGATTAAACTGTTAGACTGACGTTTAGCCAAACATACGAATGGAACATGAAGCCACAAAGATGTCCAGCATTGATTTGAGATGCCAACCTTATATGCTATGAATTGATATTGTGAACAATTCAGGTTATGTGGCATTTGAAGAAAGCATGCAGACCAGTGAAAATAATTTCTCATACACATGTGCACGATCTAACCAACCAATGATGAAAATTGTAATATTACAGAACAAGGTGTGGAATCTTGATCCCAACGAAAAACTGAGAAGACAAATACATCTGTATATTTTGCGTTCATCATCGACAAGAATGTCGTCAAATAAATTGAATTTGGCCCATGCTCAAATTATGTATTTGCAATTCTTATGTGCTTTTGTAAATATTCCTCCTTTTACATTCATCTCTTTGCAAATTTTTTCTCACTTACATGTCTCACTTGCATTTATATTCAATTATTACACAACTAAATGTTATTTAACAACCCTTCTAATGTATTTTGCAACATTTGTTATGGCTTTAATAGAAAACTAGTATTGTCAATCACACCCCTTATCAACATCAACTACAAAAATAATAATTGTCTTTATAAATCTAATAACATATACCATTCGTTGTTCACATTACATTGTACACATGCGATTTCTAGTAATATGTACAATCATATGTGTATTGATTCCATGAACAACCCACACGTTTAAATTTGAGGATTTTAAATCAAATTAAGTATTTTAGTAAAAAATAAAAGAACAATAGATTATATTTTCTTCCTTCAATTTTTAAACATCGAACACACACACACACACACACACACACACACACACACACACACACACACACACACACACACACACACACACACACACTTAAATTAATTTTAATGAATCAATATTTTAACTAAATAATTAAATAGTTTTTAAAAATTTAAATTTAAATCCAAAAACTAATATTTCTAATTTTTTAATAAATTTAATATTAATTAATTATTAATAAGAGAAAAATGCCAATAATACATATAATAATATTGAAAATATAATCATCAATTTATGTCTTCACAACTTTTGGTTCATGTTTCTAGTTAAATATTGTTGAAATGATAAATATCCTCACAAGCGTGGCATGATATAACCCTTCAAATACATGATCTTCATTCTAGGAGTTGCCTTTTTGCATAAGTTTTTACGCCGAAAGGTGTCCTTCAGCTGGGTCGAGGGTGAACGGCCTCTGACAAGTGCAGGGGCATTGACGGGTGAGACGGGAGGGCAGAAGGCGTTGAGTACGTGTGCTTCACATCTGCTGGATGGAGTGGGGTGGAAACCCTAGGACAGAGAAGAGGGCAGTTGTGTCGAGATGCAGAGGAGAGAGGGTGAGCAAAATCGAGGAGAGCATGCACCCTTGCCTGAAGTGCATATCATGGTAGAATAATAATAGAGCCATAATGCATTGCGTGGGGGAGGACAGAGAAGAGGGCGGTTGTGCTGAGATGCAGAGGAGAGAGGGTGAGCAAAATTGAGGAGAGCATGCACCCATGCCTGAAGTGCATATCGTGGCAGAATAATACTAGAGTCGTAATGATACTGGAACCCTCAAAAAGCAAGAAATGTAGAAAGGAAGGTAGTGAGTGGATTTATGTGCGCGTATCTATAAATATTTGTGTGAAGACTAACTTTTGTTGCATTTTCGTGGGTGTGGCCATAGATTTGCTTGTTCCTTGGTTAGGTTTTCATTCTTATTGCCTTCGTGAATGCAAAAAAATGTTCCTGGATGGCAAGCTAAATTTGTTTTTTTTTTCTTGTCGTGGGTTTTACCAGCTTGCTTTGCGTGCTTCAGAGGCCTGTGTGAAGGCGGTGGAAAGCATATACCATCCTCTCGGGGTCTGTGGGGAACTATACCTACACCTATGTATGTTTCTAGTTTCTTACATTATTTCTTTTGCATGTCTGTACTTCCTGGGGACTAACATTTTGCAAGGGTTTACAAGAACTTTTGTTAAGAATTTTAATGAAGTATAGTTTAGTTTAGTGTAATTAATTACTTTTTAAAAAGCTGTGCCTTGCAAAAATATTACTATCACCAAAAATTTGGGCTTTAAAAAATTTTAGACCCGTTTCCTGCAAATGTTGTCTAATCTGTTGTATGTTTGTCCCCTGTGCGTTTGTTTTTTTCTTTTTTCTTTTAGGTGGGCCTTTTATCCTAGAGAATTTGGAAACATTGAATTTGGTTTTTCATCATTTTATTTGAAAATTTCTTCTTGTGAAATTATAGATTTTTCTTTGAAAATCTTGCTGATATTTACATTTGCTTATTCTACCATTTTTGCAGGACTGTCTTGGAGGAAACAACAAAACTGTAGAAATTGATAAGTGAGACTCATTCTTCCTTATGATTGTTATACACACACACACACAAAAATACGTACATACATACATATAGATAGATAGATCCATGGTGATGTGATATGAATCTCACCCTTGTTTCAAAATTTATTATTGGATACTGAATTTTATGTCAAATGAATTGCACTGAAGAACATTTTTTTACTTGTATCTAATATGGATAGAGATGACGGATGTTATTATACACATTGTTATGTGCAAAGTTGACCTGATTTCCTATAATTCACATTTTCTGCATCATAATTTTCTACTGTTCATTAGTTTTCCAGTTTTTGTGTATGTGGATATGATTTTTTTTCATATGTTTGTTAGCATGTGTTAGTCCTGCTGACACAAATGCAGAAGAGACTCTAAATAATTTTCAGTATGCAAATCCAGTTCATGACATTGAAAATAAGGAAATTGTAAGTGGAATTTATGTAAGAATGGAATCTAGATGGATCTAGAAACAACCCGCTGATTTAACCAATTAACCTACATCTTGCTAGTAAAATGCCACTCTCTAACAGAAGCTTATGCATCATCTTTGTAAAATTATATGTTAGTATTTATATAGATATTTGTTTATGCCGCTGAGATGAGCTTCTTTTGGTTGTTCTTAAACATGTAGTTTGATTATAGGATTTATTGCAAGGAATTATGGAGATGGAATGTTTTTTTTGAACTTAATGTTTTCTATCTAAGCTAAAGATGAAAACGTTTTAATGGATTTTGTTTATTTTTGAATTTTATTTTAGTTTTCAATGTTTATGAAATCAAAATCGATGTATTTTTATTTTTTGCTTTCAGAAATTTAAATATATAAATATTATTATTTTATTTCTTGTTACATCTCCAAGCACAGTTGTACCCAATGTCTAAAAACCAGCGTCACTGTGGTCAAGACCAGTCCCCATTTCCTTCCCTTCATGGCCATGGTTTTATGTGCATACAACCAGATTTGATAAGATTTGATAATGGGGAACTTGTAAAAGATGGTTGTTAATGAAAGGAGAGTCGAAAGCATATTTTTAGAACTCATGAAGGGAAGGAAATGGGAACTAGTCTTGACCACAGTGACGCTGGTTTTTAGACATTGGGTACAAGTGTGCTTGGAGATGTAACAAGAAATAAAATAATAATATTTATATATTTAAATTTATGAAAGCAAAAAATAAAAATACATCAGATTTTGATTTCATAAACATTGAAAACTAAAATAAAATTCAGAAATAAACAAAATCCATTAGAACGTTTTCATCTTTAGCTTAGATAGAAAACATTAAGTTCAAAAAAACCATTCCATTTCCATAATTCCTTGCAAACAATAGAGAATCTCTCGTAGCTTTCCTACAACTTTATAATGCATTTTTTACATTTCTTAATTTTATTTCAATATTCAATGTTAATGAAATCAAAATTTGATGTATTTCATTTCTTTTTTTCAGAAAGTTAAATATATAAATGTTATATTGAATGGTTGTTGGCCCATTGGTGAAGTTGTTTGGCTCAGAAAGAGCCCACCAAGGTTCAACACTTGCTGAGTGCAAAGTCCCTGTATACAAATGTTGTTATTCTATTTCTTTTTTGCATCTCCAGGTCCCCGTGTCCTAGATCATATCTCTGAGACCAGCCCTCGTCCCCTTTCCCTTGTGGCTGGTTTTTAGTGCTTATCATAGGCAGATTTGATAGTTGGGACAGTCCTCGTCCCCTTTCACTCGTGACTGGTTTTTTGTGCTTAACATAGCCAGATTTGATAGTGGGAAATTTTTAACAGATGGCTACTAATATAAGGAGAAAACCAGCAAACTAGAGTCTTAAGAGCCAGGATTTTGAAGCGGATATGTTAATGGAGCAAACTCTTATTGTATTGAGGGAAAATTCATGGCTTTCTTGAGTGCTTTGAAGAACTATACAAATTTCTAAACAAACAAACTATGAATCTCCTACAAAATACACAATCTATATAAATTTTAAGCAATTTTATTCAGTCATTCTACAATGGATTTTTATTACAGGTGATGGATTTTTCTTTATTTGTTGTTAATGGGAAATAAAATGTTATTGTGTCCTTTTCTTATGTAAGTTTTGCATTTCTTTTGATGCTAGAAGCAGGAAAATTGGTGGAGAATAACAAGTTGTCTTTTACCCTTGTTTGGATGCACAACGACTTATTCTGTGGGTTTTTCTTGGGCAACGGGAAAAAGGTTATTAGGAGGAAAAAAAAGGTAAACTCGTCTTTGTTTCTATTAATAATTTTTCCCTTTGTTCGCTGTACATTTAAGCATTTCATGGACTTTAAGAAAAATTGTACGCATGTTTGTTGAAGCAAATACCATATGTTTTTTGTGCTTTATCTACGTACAGGTTAGTTTTTTTATTTTGTATGCTCCTTATCTCTGGCTGCAAGCTAGATGTTGTATACAACTTGTTCTGTAGGTGAAAATAGTACATGAATCTTTCAAAGTGTGTTGTTGTTGCTATGGTTAGGTATCTTTTCCTTTCAGAATTTTTTTGTGTGAATCTTTTCTTATGCTTTGTGAAAATGCAAACAATATCTTCCCTGAGTAATAATGGCATGAAGGAGCGCGTGCCTTTCCTGTTAGCATGATTCCTAGTGTGCCGAGGGAGTTATCTCCCTGGGAAGCCACTTTGAAGCGCCCCGCAAGTGACCCTTGCGAAGCGTTAGAATGTTCAACGGGAAGGTTTTTAAAGCTTCCTACTAGAAAAGAAAAATTCTTTCTCAGCTCATCATACATTTTACATCTGGTGCTACTTTCCCTAATGTTTGGATGTTTTCCCTTTCAGTTTACTAGAATGAGGACTAGAAA
Source organism: Taxus chinensis (assembly GCA_019776745.2). NCBI lineage: Eukaryota > Viridiplantae > Streptophyta > Pinopsida > Cupressales > Taxaceae > Taxus > Taxus chinensis. Next base: position 27,382,898 of record CM034149.1, on the reverse strand, counting down.
TATAATTATCTCTCCCCCAGTTGGTGTGACCGTTACGACGCCACACTTGCAAAGAGAAGACTAGTTTAAGAGGATTCAGTTTGTTGTAAATGTTTTACATTGTAGGAAACAAAAACCACCTAAACCGGTTATAGCAGAATTGGTTAGAGAGCGACTTCATCTTTTGCCACAAAGCCCTTTGTATCTGTCCAAATTTTGTACTGCTGGCCCTTAGTCCCGAGGGTTTGGCCTGGCTTACGATTCAAAGGAGGCTGCAATGAAATGTGAACCTTCCTATAAATTAAAAAAAATGAGTGTGGTTGTTGCGAAAAAAGAAAGTGGAAAAAAGAAAAACAAAGCTGCAAAGAAAATTGCTGGTGCTAGCAAGAAAAAAAATGAAAACAAAAAATGATACCCTCCCCAAAAACCTTGTAAATGAGAAAAAAGTTGTAGACTGTATATAGTTATAGGATTTTTTGTAAGGCTTTTCTGCAAATATACGTTTTACGATGAGCCATTTTTTGGATCTGTAAATATATATTGTCCTGAATATACTAGTTTGCTTTAAGTAACAACCTGTACTTTGGTTTATTGTGGCTGTTGTTGCCCTTAAACCCTGTTTTGTAAGTATATACAATGGTCGAACTATATATATGTTTATTTTTGCTACCTTGCTCTAGTTTGGAAACTATGTGCTTCCTTCCATTAAATAGTTTGTTTTCCCCTTCACCTTTTTCAATACCATACAAAGCTTGTGTGACTATGTGCTTCCTTCAATTAAATACTTTGTTTTCTTATGTAACCAATATCTCACTGATTCAAATATTCCTCCGCTCGCTTAGTGTTCATGTGTCCTTGGATCTATTATCTTTGATCATAATCACATGATCGCATTTTAGTAACTGTAAATGGCCTCTCATTTGAAGAATACATGTTTCCTCACTTTGTCACCTAAAAATAGGTGTTTCTGAATTTGAATTGAGTCACATAAAAGTCCAATGTGATGAATTACCCTGGCAATAATATACTTTAGATTTTAAAAAATAAGAATAATCATAATTGTAACTGTTTGTGAAAATGATATTGAGATGTTAGCTATTGATTAGATTTTGTCAATACTCCTGTCTTTAAATGGTTTTAAGTGAAAACAAAATATGTGTATATTAACTCTAAGAAATAATTTAATACATAGATTTAGAGCTGCTACTTTATTTTTTCCCTCACACTCTTCTAATTTTTTCTATTCTATTTTCCAATCTACTATTACTCTATCCAAACACTTGTTTTCTGAGTTACTGATTTGTTTCCCTTTTGTTCTTTTCTTGCACTTCTACAAAAATATGTTCATTCCACACTACTGTATATTCTAGCTCTTTTATTCTCTACGCGCTTGTATGCAGACTATCCTTTTTTTGCTGCAAAATATGAACATGTATGTGCGTGTACAACAGTTCACATAAAACAAAAAATCTTCATCTTTTTTAAATTAAATTCCCTCTTAAAACATATTTTTAAAATGTTGGTGCTCAAAATTTGTATTGAATGCAAGGGAAGGCAGGTGTAGAGAGCTAAAAGAAAAAAATTAAATTCAAAATAAATAAACATCAAATGTATGGAAAAATTGGCTCAAGATTAATAAATTCAACACATTTGAGAATTCATGTGTTTACATAAGCACTTATGCCTGCGAATTTGAGTTGAATCTATGAAGAATTTCCATCTAAATTACTATGTACATTATCAAATATCTAATATTTATGGGTGCATGCAATCCTAAAGGGCAACCTATGTTTTTTCATGACTTCCTATAGCAAAGGAAAAATTATTTCCTATAGCACCATTTTCATTTGGAAAAATCAAGCAATAGAATACAAAATCACTTGTGTTACAAAATGACTCAAGTACAGAAGTCCCAAACAGAAGCATGGTCTTTTTTGAGTGGATCTGACTTATTTTGTGTCTTATACAAATTCCATACGATAAAATCATTAAACAAGATTGAAATCAAATATTTTTGACTCATTGGATGGAGACTCAAATAGCAGCTTATTTCGAAAGGAAATAGCTAATACATGACAAATGGTAAATGGTAACATTTACTCTCCAGTTTATATAATGACGATTCCTATTTTTCATGTTTATGGAGTCTTAATAGCCACTTTTTAATCACTATGGAATGGAATTTAAGGAGGTTTGGTTTTTTATTTTATTTTTAATTATGTGTGCACACCTCTCTATTTCAATTTATGTGTAAATGTGTAGTGTATTTATGTTTTTGTTATATAATAAGTATCTCTTAATTATTACATAGTGGAATTCAATAAAATTATTTATATTTAGGTACATTCACAAATGGTAACTTTTTTCTACGTAATCATTTTTCAGATACATTTTCTTATGCAAGCTCCTCTTCTGTGCTAAAATGGCATGTATAGAATACACTTATATAATGCATATCTCTTTTAAATTCATGCTTGTTCAAAAAAATGAATCCACAGATATCTATTATTTCAAACTATTTTTCCCTAGGTATGGCTTTGTGTGCATTCACAGGTTTTAGATTTGTTCAATGATAACATGTTTGCTTCACCGTTCATTAATTTGTTGCTTCCTCCTTTTTTGTTTAACTTATTTATACAAACTCGCTGCTACTATCTATTTGCCTATTATCGTTCTTTACATTCGTTTCTAGCTTCCCTTCCACATTGAAATTTAATAACAAAAAAAAAATCCCTTTTGTGATTGGTGGCATTGCATTAGATTTTAAATTTTTTGTGAAAACTCTAAGCTACTATCCTTTAACCCGCCATCAATATTTTGATCCACTTCAACCTTCCCTTCCACAATTACTTTTACTAAAAAGAAATATCCTATTTGTTTTTCTAGGTGGCGGCATAGCATTTGGTTGGCTTGTTTATTTTGGTGTGTTCTTTCACCTTTGTTGTTGACCATTGCATTTTTCATGCAACACATCCATTCTCCTTTGCTTTTTTCATTGAAAACATGGACACGAATTTAACAGAAGGAGGTGTTACGCGCCTCATGTCTGGTTGCTTAGATATGGGTTCCACGTTCCAGCTCCTCAACATTTGTCCTGGGCGCTCTTTATTGAATAGCAAAACCCAACATCTAGTTGACCTTTTTGACGGTGTTCACATCCAAACAACATTGTTACCCTCCAAGTTTTTGAAACTGGTTGCCGACAAAACGTTGAAGGAAGGCACAATAACTCACCTACAAAAAACCGTTTGTAGGATGGTCAAACATGAAATGTAGGTAGTCAATATTTTCACTTCCCTTTTGTCTTTTGTAACTCGTACATTATTTTCTAACATTTTCATTTGTTGCACTGCCTGCCTACAGGACCGTTTTAATTATCGATATGGATATTGTGAACGAAACATATCCACAGATTGGTTCTCCTTCCCAGATCCCTAGCCATGTTATTCAAGGTAAATAGGCCTGTGTTGACCATCCTGAGGGTGTGGCCAAGACTTTTTTTTCGAAAACACCACCTCAAAAGATATATGCTTCCTCAAAATCAGTGTCGAAGGCCATATTCATAAATGACTTGAACACGACCATGTGGGTTTGGTCAAGGGAAATTTTGCAGGTAACCATACCAAAATTTCCATTTTGGTCCCCCATTGCAGTATCTTAACGTTTAGAATGGCATAAAATCCATTTCTGGAAAATATAGTTTTTAGAACTTGGTCATTTTCAACCTTTTTGGGTTGGGCACAGTTTTCTTTCACGTTACATCAATACAAAACTGTGCCCCCTCTATTCCTTTGGCATAGATTTGGGAGTGTCAACACTCCAAATGTTGCACCACTCCATGTTGCGCCTGTCAAAGGTGTGCCAAGGTGCATGCACCAACTTGTCAACACTCAAAACAATGTTGCCACTCCATGTTGCGCCAAGGTGCTAAAAATGCAGTGTGTCGACACTTCCAAAGCTGCGCTATGGCGCAAATATTTTTGTGTCGACATCTCCCTAAGTGCGCCATAGAAAAATTTGGTGGCACATTTATTACACCTTTTTCTATAAATAGGCACGTCCGACCTGTCATTTTCACAATTCAAAAACATGAAAAAAGTTATTCTTTTGTATTTGTCAGTGTTCTTATCAGCCCTGTGCGTTTCCATTTTTCACATTCGTGGATCCCACATCATCTCCTTTATCGTTATATATTCCTGGTAAGTGTCCCTTGCTTTTCTTGTGGCGTTGTTATGGTTTTTTTTGTTGGTTTAGGTGATTAGGATTGATAAATAACAATGAACCTAAGAAGATAATGCAATCCCAACCCGTCTTTGCAAATCCAAAATACTCAACTCCAAAACCGTTCTCCGTCCTCCTTCTAGATCTACAAATCTGGAGGGCCTCTGCCACGAAACTACTCAACCCTTTTTCCCTGCTTTGCTAGATTTTCCTCCCCCTTGCCATCAAAACCTGCCGAAAGAGTGAAAAATTATATATTTTTGCAAAAATAGCCCACTGTTTTTCCTTTAGCGCAGGTATCATTGTTGTTACATCAAGCACAGTCATGCCATTGGCACACTGTCCCCACACGCAACATTAGCCTTCTCCGTGCCTTGTAGAAAACTACAAAAATTCCTTAGGTGTAAGTGCATATACAGTAACAATGAAAATGCATGTCATGTAAGTCCTTCCCATGCCGCACAAAGTTAAACCCTTGGTGCACCTCACCTTAATGTTGCATCTACCACATATGCACCAATGGCACACCCTGAGACCTTGCTACACCAAATAAATATGTTCCCAGTTAAAACCCTTCATATGGCACAAGTGCACATCCATTGACACCAACATCTGAATGTTGTGTGTAGTTTTTCCATGCCCCACACCCCTTTTGGCATTGTTTTCTCCCATGCAACACTTTCCCAAAATGCGCCTTGCTTTTCTGAGACCCTGCAGCCTGCAGTAGAACTGCACCTTGCACCTAGAGGCTTGTAAATTGCTAACTTTTCATTCTGTAAGCTTTGATGGATGACTTAACAACTAACATGGCTCTTCTACGATGGAATTCCCTGATTCTTCTTGCAGATCAACAGCTGAACTCAGATTCACACATGTCTTCATCGAGTAAGAAGCCAACCAAGTCCAAGGGTAAAGCCAAGCTAACGGAAGAAGAAATGAAATATAAATACCAAAGGGTCAGGATGCCTGAATCCCTTGCAGAGTGTGACCTAGATATCAGAGATTCAGAACTCGGCCACATTGACATGGAGGAATTCTGGGCCAGAACCAAGAAGGTCATAGGTAGCCCATGGATGGATAAATTGGTTGGCAGTGGTCTGCACTTTGCTGAAGGGATTCCCGTGAGCACAATCAACAACGAGTTCATGATGTTAGTGGGCCGTTGTTACAATAAAGACACAAGATGTGTCAAAAATGAGAAGGGCGAGGTAATAATCAACCTCACTGCCTGGCATTTTGAGATCATGTTGGGTATCCCTCACCACTAACATTTTGTAGCAGTAAGCCAAGAGGACTGCATGAAGACATGGAATGAAAATGAAGAAAAATGCATGCAGCTGATGAATGAGGTGTACCTCAAAAACAAGAAGGTGGTAAGCAGGTGGCCGCAAGTCATTCATCACAGTGACTTTTCAAAGGAGCTAAGTGACACCATCACCTTCCTAAGTAGGGTGTTTGGGCTTCCTGACACCCATTACTTTCATAAGTGGATGCTCAAATATTTAGAAACAATGAGCAAAAGCATTCCTTGATCAACGTTTTGAGTGGGGGGAGATTATCAGCAGCACAATCTCCGAGTAGCTTCAACAAATTTCAACAACTAGGAGGTTCTATATGAACTCCTACGTGGTATATGTTGCTGCCTCAGAGAGGGACTACCAAGCATTGAGTTGGTATGGGGTATGGCCCTAGGTCAGGATATACGAGTACTATCTAGAGTTGAAACTGGAAAACAACATAGCACAATTCAGCAAAATCAATGATGCCTTCTTCTATGGCATCATCTACCTCTTGAGGCCTAATATGACTCACGGTCAGATGACCAAAAGTGTGGTATCCACCACAGAGAAATGGGGAGTGTTATTCACGTAATTCCCCACTTTCACCTATCTCAAAGCCGTAACTTCTTGGGAGAGCCCACCAAATTGCCGAGGTATGCGGGACCCAAGTTGATCCTATTGGAGTTGTCTAGACAACTTATCACATACCATGAGAAGTGTTTGAAAAGAAAGAAGGGTGGAACTCCATTCCCCCTCACAGTGGGTAGGTACACCTGCACTTCACAGAGCAAAGCTAGGGAAATGTTTGCAGAGCTCGAATTACTCAACTTAAAGCATAATTTCCTGGTGAGGCCAACCTTTGATCCTCGTGATTGCCTTCCAAGGGAAAAGCTCGATCCAATTCACGTCCCTTAGATTGAAGATATCTACATAGATCTATATCATGAAGTCGAGCTCAGATAAAAGGATCACTCCTGATTGGCCTTGGTAGAGATCATTCAATATGGTTTGGCCATTGTCCCAAAAGGCTTCCAAGCAACTGATCAAGAAGTTGATCAGGTTTATCTAGACACAGATGGGGACAATTGGCCATTTGCTGAGATTGATAGAAACAAGGCACCTCAGACTATTGAGGAAAGGGTCAAAGGCACTCTGCAGCACACTGAGCATTGGTGCAAGAAAAATAGTCTCATCTACCTTGGAGTAGACTTTACCACGTCTCCCTTGGGTAATGCACCCACCAAGCCAAAGCACTTTCCTAAAGGCAAAGGAAAAGATAAAGAGGGAGAGACAAGCACTGCTCAAGAGGAAGCTCTTGAGATTCCTCCTTCTACCAACGAGGAGCAGGTAGTAAGCCTGATATCCCCAAAAGAAGAATAAGCAGTAAGTGCTCCAACGGGCACATCCACTCAGGATGTTGCCACTACTACAACTAGTGAGGTTCCCACCATCCCATCTCCCGCTCCTCCTTCCCCTCCTCATGTCACTCAACCAACCACTCCTTTGGTTGTGTCTTCTCCCCCATCTTCTACCATTCCCCCTCCCTCTTCCTCCATCTTCTCTTCCCTCGCGGATCTGTCCCCCAGTATTTCTTCCCTCATCTCACAGATCCCTTCCACCCCCACGGTTTCCTCTCCTATAGTGACTCCTACCCCTATGAGTGTGGGAGGGTTGGCTTCTTTTTCGATGCCACCACCTAGTGTCTCGACACATTTCCCCATGTCCACTGTAGTTTCTCCTTCTTCCACCCCCGTTTCCTCTTCTTCCTCTGGTTCCCACTCCCCTAAGTCCAGAATGGATCTCCAAACACCTGAGTCAGCACAAGAGGAAATTCCCCATTGCAGCTATGGACTTCTCTGTTATTCCAACTAAAGGGGCTAAGAAGCAAAAGGCTATAACTCGCTTCTCTCAAATCACTTCAGGTGAAAGAGTTATGGAGATCGCATACCCTGATCCCACAAAGGAGAAAAAAGATCTGTCTCCTACAGATTTTACAGTGACTCAGGTCACAATGGGAACATCCTCAGAAAGCCTGCAAGGAGAGGCCTTATTTGTAGTGGATGCCCTTTGCAAAAATATTCAAGAAGCAAAGGAAGAGAAGAGAATATTAAAAGAACAAAACAAGAAGCATCTTCTCCAAGCCCTGTAAAATATGGGCAATGCACCTCTTGTAGCTGCCACTGAAACTCTTGAAGCCCTTATTCAGGAGAAGATAAATGAGTATGCCAAGATTGGTGAGCAAGGTGTAGCAGTGTCCGCCTGGAGAGAGCAGATCCTCAAAGATAGTGAGGAAGTGATTATGAAGTTCACAGATCTGTATCAAAATATAGATCAAGCTAACAAAGAACTCTAGGTAATAGCAGGACCTATCTCCAAAGAGTTGGACCATGCCAGGTTGCAACACGAGACATTCTAGAAGATGCTCGACTTCCCAGTCAATGACTTAATGAAATTCGGTGTCTTCAATCACCCAAGAGCACCCAACAAAGTCCTTGCTGCTCTAGACTATTGGGTTGACCAAATGGAGTTTGTCTTGGAGGAAATAGACAAAATCAAGGAGGAAGCCCTAAATACAATACATCAAATGGAGCAAATCATCTTAAGGATGTCTACAGGTTTCCTCACCCCATCATACACCTTGAGGAAGGTAGATGATACTATTCACGTCACAGGGTTTAGCTTCAAAAGCCACTTTTGATATAGAATCTATCAACAACCTTCTGGCCTACCATGACTTTGTTGGATACCTGATGGAGGTAGGTAATGAATACTTCAAACTCCCGGAAAGACTCAGAGATGAACGGGAGACTTACGAATTCATTGGGGATCACACCAAGGGTCCCGCTTAGGATCAAGTTTAAACGATGGTCAACAAGTTCTTGGAGTATCGAGCTCAATTTCACATTTCCTCTCCTGAGTAGAAGCATGACACTCCTTTCCAACCAAGGGATGACGCAAATAGGCTCCTTCCTCCTGGGATTTATCCCATTTTTGTAAAATATTTAAAATAATGTTGGCACAAATGATGACATCATCCATGTTGCATCATGGGATGTTGTTATCCACAAAATTGCCCCAAAGTCAACTTTTGACTTTTAAATATTTTGTAGATATTTTGTAAATAGTTGTTGGCTCCTTTTTGTCTTCTTTCTCCTTCTCCTTCTATAAATATTGGAATGCTTGTTGTATTCTGTGTGAGAAAACTTGTATGAAAAATAGAGTGAAGAGAGAAAGACTTTGAGCCTTCTTGTAACAAAACATTATTAATACAAAATTGAGAATTTGTGCTAAATTTCTGTGTTACGTGTTAGATATTTCTTACGTCAGATCTGTGTGTTTATTCTGATAGATTCACCTATGATTTTTTCATTTGTTTATCAGTATTGCTTTGTTTGTTTATGTGATTAAGTTTGGCTCTATTTACTACCAGCCTAAAACATAAACCCTCTGACCTTTCTACTTTGGAATTCATTTCTTTTCTCCCTTCAGATCCACCTTTCTTCCATTCCTTCCTTCATTCCTTTTTGTTCTTCGTCAGAACTATTTCCACCAGGATGAGATCCCAAACCCCCTTGAAGGTAGAATACTATAAGACTTACATAGATTCCTGTTGGTAGAATAGCAATAAACTAGTTTCACTTTGCTGTCTCAAAGAGGGGCTATGCCCTGCACACTGTTGGCCTATCTATCCATAGATCTTCCCACCTAACATATTTTCAGATGAATACTTTTTGGTGACTTTACTGGGGAAAGAACTAGATCTCTGAGAATTTTATGTCAGCTAAGAGATACCAACAATTTTTAAAGTTGGTAGGGAGACTAAGTAAATAGGTAAAACTATAAAAAATCACTGCATGTTTGCAAATCTTAACTCTTTGTTTAAAATCCAAATTTTTTGTAAAAGTGATCCAAACTAAAAATTTTCTTCAAAGATCCATAGATCTGGACCAGTTAGAAACCTTTCAGTTCACTGAGTTTTTATAAAAACCAGTATATTTCCATAGATCTGAGATCTTGATATTTTTACAAATATTTTCAAACCCTTGCAAAAAGTCAAATCTAAGATCCAAAAATCAGCTTACTAAGTTAATCATTGTTTTATCCTTCGCTAATATTTGTCATTAAACAGCAATCAGTTTTCAAAAGAGGGATAAAATTTAACATTTATAAAAGTACATACTGCTGATTTTTGTCAGAAAAATCAGAAAATCGGCAAGTGCAAACAAAAAGAGTTTTTAAATCTGCTATAAAAGCATTACAGATCCAAATAGATACACTGATGGGTGATCCATTTACCCATAGTAGGAAATCCCATGGAGAATTTGATCCTATTTTTTATCTACTTCAACATCAAAACTTCAGTATTACACTAACATGCTTCACGTTGCTAAGTTCAGCTGATCGGTCGGCCAGAAATGTCTCGCCTCCACGAAAGAACTTGTTTTCACAAGGAGCCTCCACATCCCTTTACAGTTCTCTATTACTCAGTGAAACTACACTTCTAGCTCATGTCCTCTTTCCATCTTTTCAAATGGCAGTACCATGGGAAAATGCTATGGGCCCTCTTACATTACCGCATCTATTTCACACACTCCCTCATGGAAACCGCAAGAATTTCCCAAGATTTGATGGGAGTGGAAATCAAAGCACAGATTCAAATATATCTACATTAATTATGTCATGCAGCATCCTAGATGTGACCCATGAATACGTGTCGGTATGCCTCTTTCTAGAGACCTTGCAAGGACCTGCAGCAGAATGGTTCCAACATTTGCCAACTGGATCTATCACCAGTTGGGCCACATTACGAACTGCGTTTGAGGACAGGGGATAAGCATTCAGAAGATGCATTTGCTGTTACTATCAAAGATCACTCACTTAAAGAAGGAGGTCAATTAAACCATGCATGATTTTATCACCCATTTCAATTCACTAATTAACCGTGTGCCACCTGCCATGTTACCAACACCAGAAAATCAAAAGTGTTTCTTTGTAAACACCATGAGCTCAAGAGTAAGTTTCTTACTCTTACAAGAACAAATCACCACCCTGGTTCTCACTCAAGCTACGGCCATTCAGATTGAAGACAACCTACTTATATCTAGCGAGTTAAAATGAGAGCCATCCAATCCTAAGGCTTCAACTCCTTCTCAAACCACTTCATCAGATCTGACATTTCAGAAGATAGCAAATGACTTGCTCGCATTAAAAAATAAATTAGCTCAAGCTTTGTCCTCCTCTCCATACCAGGATATTCCACAGAGGAACTTCACTCCCAACAACGCCCCACAAAGGCCGTGTTTTCCTATAGCTACCCCAAGGTTAGCACTTGAGGCCCCTCCGGTCAATGCCCTAGTCGAGATTGAAGAAGAGGAGAAAATTTATGAGGAACCTTCATCACAAGGTGAAGATGATCAAATTATCAGTGAACCGACTAGCGACTCTACAATCGGGTATATGGAATTTGAAGATGAAAAGTATAATGAAGAAGAGGGTACCCAAGGGTATGTAAGTGGACAGTCATATGCTGTTTTCACCCACTCACAAGGAAAAGAAGTAGAAGTTGTCTGTCAAGATACAAAAAGAGAAGGCTGTGTCAAACACACCTCCAACAATTGCTAAAAGAGGTAATCCTCTTCCTGCTCAACCTCCTATTAATCCATTTACGAAGAAATATTTTCCTCCTATCTCTCCTCTAAATCAGCCTTCTTCTGTTTCCATAAAAAATAGTAACCCTACCCTACCATCGTGAAATGAAGGACTCATTTCTTCATCAACACAGCCCTTGGTCACATTCGATATAGTCGATCACACTAAAAATACCAAGATTCAAATGTCTGAAGGTAAATATTTTCAGTCTAACCCGAGCATCTTGTAAGATTAACCAAATATATCTAAAGCCAAGATGTTTTCCCCTCTCCTGTCTCCCCAAAAGGAATCCTTTCCACTCCTCCTGCATCTCACATAAATGTTGCCTCGACTTCCATGTCAGGAAAAATCTGAACCTTTTTATCTCTCCCTCCTAATCAATGGTCACAAACTAAGCAACAACATAATTGATTCTGGGGCTTCCAATAATGTCATGCCAGCAAATGTCGCTCATGCTTTGGGCCTCACCCTTACTAAGCATTTCGATAGATGTTACTCCATGGAAAACAAACAGGTTCCATTAATTGGTCAAATTAAAGATGCATAGTTCGCGTTTGCAGCATTCCCAGAGAAAAGGGTAAAGATGACCATCCTCATTGCTGATATCCTAGCAACATATGGAATTTACTAGGAAGAAGCTTTTGCAGAAAATTCAGTGGAGAGATTCATATGGATTGGTCTAAAGCCAGAATCCTCATCAAGGGTGTAATGTAGACATTGGAGCCCAAATCACAAAATAATTACCTCGTCACCAATTTCAACGACCCCAAAGCCCAAATTCTTTGTGAATCATCAGGGATGGGGAACTACTTCTTATCCATTGATTATGATAAAATGGACGTTCTCATCTAGGAGGAGGACCTTAATAAGATATGGACACTATAGTTTAATGGCAGTTGTGCCACGAGTGGATGCGGCGTTGGAGCTATCGTGATATCTCCTGAGGAGGAGATTTTTCCTCTTTCTTTCAAATTGTAGTTTTTTAATACGAACAATACTGCGGAGTATGAATCTTTGTTACTTGGTAGCCAAGATACAAAAGAAAGAGGAATCAAGAACCTAAAAGTACAAGGTGATGCCAAAATGATTGTCAACTAGGGTAAAAGGGGTGTACCAAGTGAAAAATGATAGACTCGGGGCACAACCACAATGTCTGGAATATGGGAGAACATTGAGGAATTTGACCCTTTCTTGATAAAATCTGTTCCAAGAACTCAAAATGACATGTCCAATTCATTGGCCATCTCAGCATCCCTTATGCTCCCTCACTCAGGGTTGAAAACAAGGACACATATACCATTGAGGTAGTCTTCCACCCAAGCCTATGTAGAGAAATTCTCAGCATTGGTAGGTATTCAATGATGAGGAATCAGCTTATTACCTTTCTAGAGAAAGAAGAAAAAGAAAATTTCAAAGAGCTTCATTTTGAGGGATCTACTTCTGCATGCGGTGAATCTGTCACTAGTCAAGTGAATGAATCTCAAGAAGGTGATGGCATATGTCAGCTCAGGGGAAATAAAATTCTAAAGGGTTTAGTCTCTCTGGAGTGATTGTTTGATAAATATGATCATTTTTTCAAGAAGAAGTGACAAGATGACTCTAAATCCTCTCCAGAGACCGAATCGGTCAACCTGGGCACTATAGAAGATCCGTAGTTTGTGAACATCAGGAAATGTTGTACACCCAAAGAAAAGTGGAAGTTTGTCAAATTGCTGATGAAATATATGTACGTATTGGCATGGTCTTATGTTAGTCTGAAGTCTTTCAAGTTGAAGGACGTTCAACATGACATCCCGTTAAAGGATGATGTCAAACCCTTTCACCATGAAACATAGACATTACAATCCCAAGATCTCGGGTACCATCCAAGGTGGAAATTCAAAAAAATTTGGATGTGAGAATTATCTTTCCTATCCATTTATAGTACTTGGGTCACAAACATTGTACCATCTATGAAATAAGAATGGCGAACCCCCTCATACGCATATGCATAGATTTTCATAATCTGAATTAAGTGTCCTTGAAGGAAAAGGTACCTGCTGCCCATAATGGATCAGGTTCTATCAATTAGTAACTAGTTCAGAGATGTTTATCCATGCTTGATGGATTTTTGGGATATAATCAGATCAAAGTCTGACACCCTGAAGACCCATTCATAAGTGGCATTCACCACTCCCTGGGGCACATTCACCTACAACAAGATGCCCTTTGGCTTGACCAATGTTGGTGCCACCTTTCAGCGATTGATGGACTTCGCATTCAAAGGTATGATGGGAAAGGTCATTGTAGTTTATTTGGATGACTTAACTATGTTAGTCAAAAAATTGAAATCATTGTGATCATTTAGAGCAAGTATTGGTTAGATGCCGAGAACACGGGATTTCCCTAAATCCCAAAAAGTCCATTTTTGGGGTCACTGAAGGAAAGTTACTAGGACATCATTATTAGCAAGAAGGAACAAAGATAGATTCTCGAAAGTAGTTAAGGGCTATTCAGATCCTTACCTTACCTACAATCAAAATCAATGTTCACTCCTTCTTCGGAAAGGTGAATTTTCTCAGACGCTTTGTTGTGACTTCACTGAAAAGACTCATCACATATCAAATATGATGAAAGGGTTGAAAAAATTTCACTTAAGTGGAGATTGAAGAAGGAAAGGTGTCATTTGAGGATATAAAAGCCTGTATTTTCCCATGCACCCATCCTGGTATGCCCCGACTGCTCAAAGGATTTTATCATGTACAGTTATGCATCTGAGCATAAGGCCTTATATCATCCATCTTAATGCATAAAGAACTTTAAGGATGTTGAATCAACCCAATCGCTATCATGAGCTCCCATCTCAAGCCTCATGAATTAAAAATTTCTCAGTTAGAAAAACATACCTTCATAGTGGTCAAAGGCAGTCAAGAACTTCCAGTACTACATCCTAAACTCTCATATGGTAGTGCTGGTTCCTAACACGGTAGTTAAGTCTATCCTAACTCAACATGAGTTAGGAATCTTACAAGGGAATTGGATCACAAAGGTCCATGAGTATGATCAAGACATTGAAACCAACCTTGCTGGTAAGAGGAGAAATTTGCCTATGTCAGCTTTATGGATGAAAACAAAGACTCAGATGTCCCTAAAGAGCAAGTTGATTACATCGAAGAGCATAGGGCCAGCTGGAGAAATGCTGATTATCACCTATGGTTCCTATTTGTTGTGAACTAGTGACGAATGGTATTTGGAATTGCTTTCATTCTCACTTATGGTGAGTGCCCAACTCATCTAACTTCCAAAGGAAAAGCCTACTATAAATCTCAGGGAAGTGCAGATATATCATATGGGATGACATTTTATACAAGCGCGGTATTGATGGCATCTTCTTGCGATGTGTTGACAAACCACAACAGATGTCTTGCATGAAATTCTATTTTCATGAATCAAGTCCTATGGCGGTCATTTCTCCTCATCCATGGTAATCCAAGAACATAAGATCATTAACAGGTATTACTAGCCAACACTATTTTCAGGATACAAAACACAATGGGTAGCAAAATGTGATCTAAGAGGACTTTTCCAATAGTTTGTTGGCAAACCCTAAATTGGCTATTTGTCCCCTCAGAGCCCATCTTTAATTGACAGAACCATTCAGGAAATGGGGAATTGACTTTATCAGAGCACTATGATCCCCAATCAAGTTCCAGTACATAGTTATGTCCTAACAGTAAATTACTTCACCAAATGGGTGGAGGCCATAGTGTGTTGAAGAATGCCACCCTCATGAAAATTTCTATGCAACTTCATCAAAGAAAATATCATCATGAGGTTTAGTGTCCCACATAAGTTTCGTTTCTGATAATGACTTCCAGCGTTAAACCTCATGGGAAGCTATCAGTATTTGGGGTATGAATATTGTGGATAACCTTGGTAAACCATGCCTCCACATTATTAATTAATTGCCAAGGAAATGGTCAGGCAGAATCATTAGTTAATAAAAACCTACATAACCATCATACGGAAGCTAGTCGATGAGAATCAACCATTTGATGCATGGCACAAGTCATTGTATGATGCTTTGTTGGTATTCATCGTATTACTCTGAAGAGGCCCTCTCTTACAATATGTCACCTTTTCAAGTGTTATATGGAATCCCAACGCTGAGCTCCCCATTTCCGTGGAACTCCCTGCTTTACGCTTGGCACGAGCGATCGAAGATGAGAATTTCCAGAATTGTCTTGAAAAGAGGATCTAAGTACTAATTAGAACATGAAGAAAAGAGTTGTAAGGGTGGTTGCACAAGATCACCAAACACAATACAGAATCAAGCTCAAGAGACTATTTGATAAAAAGGTAAGTCCCAAGGGATTTCCATAACCATGGGAGATCTTGTCCTTTTATGGGACAAGAGAAGAGAGCCAAAGGGCATGTCATAAATTTGACTCTCTTTAGAGATGGCACTTTCAAGATCAAGTAGAACTCAAATGGAGAGAATAGAATTATATCTCTCATATCTGAAAAAAATCTGAGCTGCCTGCTTCCACTATAGCAGGCCATGAACATCTCAAAATATTTAGGAAGTATGAGTTTGCTCTCTTCTTTGTAAGGCAAAGATTTAGCTTTAGTTGTGTGTTTGTTTTTGTCATGTGTTTGCTTTCTTATTGGTTGTGTGTTTTCCTTCCTTTTTTGTCACCCTTGTTTTTGAGATGCAGCCCAATGGATAGGCACATGTTGATATGGGATTCTCTACCCTTAAGCTTCGCTCAAAGTTAGTCCCCAGAAATCCTAGTCAGTTGTTATCCATGTTTGAAATTGGCAAGGGCAATTTTGCAGGTATTACCATACCAACATTTCCATTTTGGTCCCCTGTTGAGGTCTCTTAACGTTTGGAATTGACATAAAATCCCTTTTATAGAAAATATAGTTTTACAAAGTTATAGAACTTGGTCATTTTCTAGGAATTAATGGTTGATAGGCATTCTAGTTTGATTGTCGAGTACATCAGTTAGCTGTTTTTGCCCTTGATGTTTCTTGTAGCACAGATTTGGGAGTTGCTCAACAAGTCTGTTACGCCACTGCATTTGTTGTGCCTGTAAGCAGGTTATTTCGTGCATTTTTATACCCTGCTCTAGTGCTTTAACATTCAAAATGTCTGGCCCTTTGGTGTGCATGTAGCACTGATTCAATTAAGACAAGTATAATCTGACACTTCCAAAAACGCTATTTGCCAAATACTAGACTGTGTCGAATCTCCCTAAGTATTCTAGGAATCATAAACACTGTCACATATATCTAAAGATGTTTGAAAATAATCAGATTATTACGACCTGATCTCGGACCCTTATAGGCTTGGGTTATTTGCCGATAATTTACTCCTTCTAAGTAATCAAATCTTAGATAAACTAGAAGACAAAAATAACTTACATTTGAAGCTCCTGGTTTGTATAACCCCGGAGTTCGAGGAATTGCCTAAATGTGAAAATTCGTCATTAATTGCATTTTAACTAGTGGAAAGACCTAAAAATTGGCATGAATGCGGAGTGAGGCATAAACAAGGGTTTCAAGGTGAATAAATAAGTTCTTATAGGTCAAACATTATAAACTCAGTCAGAGTGTAACCACAATGCCCAGTTTTGAGGGTTCAAACAAAGGTGAAATGATTGAGCACATCCGAATGCTTCCACCTTAATTGATGCAGGGGATCATCCTTTGGCTGTGATCAGCCTTCCTGACGCAAACAATGCCCTAAATGCTAGTCACTCTGGTCGACATATCATCTCGAGAGCTTTGCAAGTAACTGTAAGAACGCGACAAACGGACTATCGAGAGCAACTAGTTATGTTCGGTCATAACTCCTAGCCAACAGGAATATTTCATTTACTCTATTGCCTAACAAATAATAGGTCAATAATATAAACCATATGGCAATGCCGACACACGTGCAAATTTAGGTCTTCACACAAGGGAGTTGTCTCATTGGTCCTCTTTGCTCACCTGACTTCGACCTCCAGCACTCTAGGAATGAGCTTCTCTCCGAGTTTGTGTGTCCACAACAAGCTTATTACGGAGGGGGAAGCCCCGGCCGTCATGTGGACTATGGTATTATCGCCGATGTAGAATGGGTTCCACTATTTATACAAAACGTAGGCTTGCCACAACTCATCGAATGCACTCCATATAATCCTATTGCTATTTTTAACCTAGGCCGTACCATGCTAATTTATCGAGATCAAATTATTTCCATACCACATTACAGGGGTCGAAATTATATAGAATATGGGATTAGTTCCCATTTTAGCCAATTGCCACATATTTGTAATGATGATCAATATCCGCATATAGCGGTATTAATGTTTATACATTAGTATTAAAGGGATCACATAAACCAACTGACCACACAGGAACAGCCAACATGCTAGGTTATGTCCACGTGGTAAAGGCATGCAATGTCATGCGTGGAAGATTCCACGTGAGTGAGAGCGGAGGATGAAAAGCGTGGAGGCTTTATTTAAGCCTTTCCAAGACGCATAGTGGTCCTTTGACCACGTCCCACATATGCGTGGGAACCGCCCCCCAATTAAAAGCGCTTCAATCATCCTATTCAGCCGCACGTGGAACATGTCCACGCATGGCTTATATGCCATTTAACTTAACCAATGCCGCGCCAAACATAGAGTTTTAATCCCATTAGTGGAATGTTACCCGAATTAATGTATACACAGTTAATATATACATGTGGCTTTTGGAAAATGGCCTTACCAGATAATATTATTTCGATCCCATGTATCAATGCTACGGGAATAGAAATAATTCTGTAGTCCACTAAGGATCGATCTCCCGATAATTGCAAATCGAGTGAATTGGACCCTAATTTTGTATGGCAAGCCACGTGAACACTGTTGCGATTCGGTCCAAAACACATTACACACAGTTCAAGCTTATTAGTTGACTTTCGCTTGTTGACCGGACTTTGAACCCGAGCTTATTATTTAAGCTCTCGATGTCCGTTTGTGGCGTTGTCACAGTCATTGGAAAGCTCTCGAGATTGATCTTCTACACTGACACCATTTAGAGATGTTTAGGGAACTTTCAGAAATGATCCCCTGATCACACCTCCCCATTGAGAAAAGCTTTTTGTCCCAAAATTAGCTTCCATAATGTCCCCAATAGGAAAAACTTTGCTGTCACACTCAGAAGTACTTGCTGTAGTAGATCCCTTGGGTCTTGTCGACTGGAGTGCAACCTTCGCACTGATTGCGTCGGGAAGGCTCTGTTCCGATCCTGGGACTTGCGGGTTATGGAGTCCACGATGCTTCCGTTGCGCCACTTTTATATCCGAAGAAGACCTCCACGCCTCCGCTTTATGGTGCTAAGTTTCTGACCCTGAAACCTCCGAAGAACTCCTGTCTGTGCGGTGATAGGCAAGTCTTGATATCTAACAACATTAGGATCTTCTTGTGAAAGTACTATTGTAACATTCAAGCTCCTGGCTAGTGGAGTTGATTTGACGCACGAATCCGGAGACGTAGACAATTGAAGGAACTCCGTGTTACGTAGAGCTGTGTGCAATTGATCATTATTGTCAATGACGGATTAATTTAAATTGATCCCTTTACAGGACCTCAATTACCTCCGATGCAGTGAATGCTAAAGCCTCTTTCAAGACCTCGAGCCTCCAATGCACGATGCTAAGTCTGTTGATCAGCTACCATTCGTATGTGTGGTCGCAATGCCTTGACAACGAATGACGTTCCGAGCTGATCCTTTGAGAGCTCCTCTTTGTTGACATACTAGTATCAGGTACCATTCTACTGCACGGTCGCAATGCCTCTACACTGAATGAAGTTTCGACCCAACGTCAATGCCAACGGTGATTCAACTACCATTCTTTTGCACGGTCATAATGCCTCTACACAGAATGAAGTTCCGAGCTGATCTCTGCGAACTCTAATGTTTGCACAAATGGCAGATCAATCTCCAAGCTTTGTATGAGTCAAATCCTATATCAAAGTTATAACAGGTACTCATATGCTGATTAGGAGATAGGTTTGGATCATTAATCAAATTTTCTAAGTAAGAAAATCTACTTAGTATGGTAAAACCTTTCTCTGAGCATTTTCTCACAGAATCTGATCTCCAAACTTAATACTGCATATTATTCATCAATCTGAATTATGCAATATATAATTGAAAGAACTTTTAACTTACCCATTTCAAAGGACTTTCACTTTTAGGTATTACCTGGTCCTGGGTTGACTTGTCAATTAGTGGTGGAGTAGAAACTTCCTCTGCCTTTGCAATAGACCTACATTCCATCTTTGTCTTGCCATTACCCTGATGGCAAGATGGATGCAGTTTCCATGAAATTTTCCACTCGATGCCCATTCCTTTGGCGATGAGCACAAAAATTCCTCTTAATCTCCTTCTTCTGGGATGAGGAAATCTTTCTGCTATTTCTTGACTCTGCATGACAAGATTTGTCTTTCTGGTTTTCCTTTTTCCTGACGAACGATGTCAAATTCTTCATCAATTATCTTCCAGCATCTAGCCACAAAATGATTATGCAATCCACAAAAAGTACATGGAAAAGAATTCCACATCTTCTGAAAATCATAACCATACTTCTTAAGTTGAAAAAGTGGATCAGAAGTTTTACTATGCTTATGATTATGGTAAGAAATTGGAGGTGGAATCTCATTACCTCTTCGCTGATTTATCTTACCACATCCTGCCTGTGACGAAGAAACACAATTTTCCTACTCAGAATCTTCTTACAGGACTAGTGGGGTATTCTCTTTGCTTTCATGAAGCTTGTCTCCCATTAGTATTCTTGGAGTATTCTCCAATATCCATTCCTACACTAGGATAACCCAAGCCTGCAAAACGAGGACAATCCTCGACCTGTATTGGGTTAGCAATACCTAGGCCATTTTTACCAAGGCCTCTTCCATCAAATCCCATTTTAGATAATAACTTGGATCCAATGCCTCTAGTATGCTTTTCAAACAAACCAAAGACTTTATTACCTGAATCCGAAACCGAATGGGCGGAAGAAGAATATTCCCATGGTGAACAACTTACAGTGTAATCATCTGCCCTGGCCTATGCATCTGAAGTTGAAGGTATTTCCTTTCTCTGATCACCACACTACAACCTTTCCAAGAGCTCATCCTTGGTTTGCAGTTCTGATTTCAAACGAGCATTCTCCTCTTCCAAGGAGTAATACATTGATCGCAGGAGAGAGTTCTCTTCCTGGATCTGGTGATTATAAGCTTCAATCATGCATCGGAGGCGTTGAGGTCTGTAACAGACTTAGCATCATGCATTGGAGGCTTGAGGTCTTGAAAGAGGCTTAACATCATGCATCGGAGGCGTTGAGGTCTATAGAGACTTAGCATCGTGCATCGAAGGCTTGAGGTCTTGAAAGAGGCTTAGCATCATGCATCGAAGGCGTTAAGGTCTGTAACAGAGTTAGCATCATGCATCAGAGGCGTTGAGGTCTGAAAAGGGACAAGGCATTGTCCATCACCGACATCAGATCAATCAAAGCTCTACATAACATGGAGTTCCTTCAAACCAGTTTGGATTCTGTGGAATCAACTCGGAGCTAGGAGCTGTGTTATAGAGTAAAAGAAGATCCTTGTCAGATATCAAGAAGCTTAGCACCACACAGAAGGAGCGTTGAGGTTTCATTAAAAAACTTAGCACCATAAAGCGGAGGCGTGGAGGTCTTCTTCGGATATCAGAGTGGTGCAGCGAAAGCGTCGTGGGCCCATAACCCATAGGTCCCAGGATCAGAGAAGAGTTTTCGAAGTGAGAAGGTTGGAGGAGAAGACCCAAGGGTCTACTACAGTAGCACTTCCAAGGTGGCAACAAAGTTTTTCAGATTCAGGACAGTATGGAAGCTTTTTGGGACAAAAAGCTTTTCTCAGTGGGGAGGTGTGATCAGGGGATCATTTTCAAAAGTTCCCTAAACATCCCTAAATGGTGTCAGTGTAGAAGATCATATCAAGATATTTCCAACGACTGTAAGAACGCGACAAATGGACATCGGGAGCTCTAGATATGTCTGGTCAAAGTTCAGTCAACGGGAAAGTCAACTCTGGTCAACTGGTCAATATTGGACCAATGACACTGCGACACGTGGCGAAAAGGAAAAAGGGGGTTGTTTGTTGGTTTTCGATCACCGGTCTTCGATGAGTGTAAAAATGGTGCATGGGAACAAGAGGCTCAACTTTTATTACGGAGGGGAGCCCGGCCGCCATGTGGACTATGGTATTATCACCAACATGGTGGGCCCACAAGCCACCACGTGGCTTGCCACCACTCATCGAATTCTCTCGATTTACCTATCGAGAGATGACAAGTGGACTACATGATGACCGAGTGAATTAATTTTGAAACCCCATGGTATGGGTCGAATTTTTATTTGCTTGGTAAATCCACTTACAAATGCCACATATATATATATATATATATATATATATATGTATGTATGTATGTATGTATGTATGTATGTATGTATATTAATGTTTATACATTAGTATAAACCGCCACCATACATTATGCTAAGCCCCTTTGTAAAGCGGTTGTAGTGGAATCTTCCACGTGGAGGGAAGAAGGTGGTAAGCGGTGGTAGGGGGCGGTTATGCTCCAAAGTGGTCCTTTGACCACTATGTTTGCATGGAGGAAGGATATTTAAAGCCTTAAACCTTATCACTCGACAACATGTGGGATTTATACCCACTAAACAATGCTGCCCACTATGGGATTTAATCCCTTATCAAATGCTTAGCCACTGAATTGAGATTTTATCCCATTAAAATATGTAAATCCGCCCAAATGGGAATTTTTATCCCAAATTTCATGTACAGGTTTAGGCTAATATTAGCCTAGGATTTATATGCAAATGCATTATTCAAGGACCCTTAAAATGTATAAATAGGGTACCTATTTCATTGTAGACACAGACACAACCTAAGCTTATTATTTGTTAAGCTTATTGTGGGAACACACACACAAAATACAGAGAAGCTCATTCCTAGAGCGCTGGAGGCGAAGTCCGAGCCAAGAAGGCGAATGAGAAATTGTTGTTGTGTGAAGACCTAAATTATTTTAGGCATTATTATTTTGATTATTATTGACCTGTTATTTGTTAGGCAATAATAAATTAAATATTTGTGGCTAGGAGTTATTCAAACTACCTAGTCGGCCCATAACACCACAATAAATTATTGTGAAGCCTGGTATATCGACTGGAGAGCTATAGGGCATTGTATTAGCATCTGGAAGGCCGATCGAGAACCAAAGGTTTCCGAATAGTGGAGCTGGAGCCATCAAGCTTGCCGAATATGCCAGAAAAGTGGGAGTTGGGTGTTATTTTTCACCCTTGTCTTCCGAAGGTTTGGTTATTCTTCTAAGCAAGTTTAAATAGTTTCCACTAGGTTTTCTTATGAAAGTACTATTGTAACTTATAAGTTTTGACTAGTGGAACGGTTCGACCACAAACCCGGAGACGTAGGCAATTGCCGAACTCAGTAATCAATCTTTGTGCAATTGTCTTATTGTCTTGCATTAATTTTTAAATTGATTACTTAAAAGGAGAAAATCATCGGCAAATATTTAAAGCCTACAAGGGTCCGAGTTCAGGTAGTAATAATCTGATTATTTTTAGATCACCGTCCTCCTTCTAGATCTATAAATCTGGAGGACCTCTGCCATGAAACTACTTAAACGTTTTCCCTGCTTTGCTGGTTTTTTCCCCTTGCCATCAAAATTTGAGCCAAAGAGTGAAAAATCATATATTTTTACAAAACAACCCACTATTTTTCCTCTGGCACAGCTATCATTGTTATTGCATTAAACACAATCACACCATTGGTGCAATGTCCCCACACACAACATTAGCCTTCTCTGCACCTTATAGAAAACTACAAAAATTCCTTAGGCGCAAGGGCATATACAATAACAACGACAATGCATGTTGTGTAATTCCTTCCTACGCTACACAAAGCTAAACCCTTGGTGCACCTCACCTTAATGTTACATCTCCCACATATGCACCAATGGCACACCCTGAGACCTTGCTACACCAAATAAATCTGTGCCCAGTTAAAACCCTTCATATGGTGCAAGCGCACATCCATTGACACAAACATCTGAATGTTGTGTGTAGCCTTTTCACACCCTGTGCCGCTTTTGGCATTGTTTTCTCCCATGCGACACTTTCCCAAAGTGCGCCTTGCTTTTTTGATACCCAGCAGCCTGTAGTAGGGCTGCCCCTTGCACCCAAAGACTCATAAATTGCTAACTTTTCATTCTATAAGCTTTGATGGATGACTTAACAGATAACATGGCTCTTCTGCAATGGACTTCTCTGATTCTTCTTGTAGATCAACAACTGAAATCAGATTCACACATGTCTTCATCATGTAAGAAGCAAACCAAGTCCAAGGGTAAAGCCAAGCTAACGGAAGAAGAAATGAAATACAAATACCAAAGGGTCGGGATGCCTGAATTCCTTGCAGAGTGTGACCTAGATATTAGAGATTCAAAACTCGGCCACATTGACATGGAGGACTTCTGGGCCAGAACCAAGAAGGTCACAGGAAGCCCATGGATGGATAAACTGGTTGGTAGTGGTCTGCACTTCACTGAAGGGATTCCCATGAGCGCAATCAACAACGAGTTCATGATGTTGGTGGACCGTTGTTATAATAAAGACACAAGATGTGTCGAAAATGAGAAGGGCGAGGTAATAATCAACATCGTTGCCCAGCATTTTGAGATTATGTTGGGTATCCCTCACCACCGACATTTTGTAGCAGTAATCCAAGAGGATTGCATGAATACGTGGAATGAAAACAAAGACAAATGCATGCAACTGATGAATGAGGTGTACCTCAAAATCAAGAAGGTGGTAAGTAGGTGGCCACAAGTCATTCATCGCAGTGAATTTTCAGAGGAGCTGAGTGACACCATCACCTTCCTGAGTAGGGTTTTTTGGCTTCCTGATGCCCATTACTTTCATAAGTGGATGCTCAAATATTTAGAAACAATGAGCAAAAATGTTCCTAATCAACGTTTTGAGTGGGGGTATATTATCAGCAGCACAATCTCCGAGAAGCTTCAACAACTTTCAACAACTGAGAGGTTCTATATGAAATCCTACGTGGTATATGATGCTTCCTTAGAGAGGGACTACCTAGCATATATTGAGCGAGAGAGGGAGCCAAGCACTGCTCAGGAGGAAATTCTGGAGATTCCTCCTTCCGTTGTCGAGGAGTAGGTAGTAAGCCTGATATCCCCAAAAGAAGAAGAAGCGATAAGTGCTCCAATGGGCACATCCACTCAGGATGTTGCCACTACTACAATTGGTGAGGTTCCCATCATCCCCTCTCCCACTCCTCCTTCTCCTCCTCATGTCACTCAACCAACCACTCCTTTGGTTGTGTCTTCTCCCCTATCTTCTACCGTTCCCCCTCCCTCTTCCTCCATCTTCTCTTCCCTCGCAGATCTGTCCCCCAGCATTTCTTCCCTCATCTCACAGATCCCTTCCACCCCCACGGTTTCCTCCCCTACAGTGACTCCTACCGCCATGAGAATTGGAGGGTTGTCTTCTTTCTCAATGCCACCACCCAGTGTCTTGACACATTTCCCCATGTCCACTATAGTTGATCCTTCTTCCACCCCCGTTTCCTCTTCTCCCTCTATTCCCACTCCCCTAAGTCCAAAATGGATCTCCAAACACCTAAGCCAGCATAAGAGGAAAGTCCCTATTGCACCTATGGACTTCTCCATTATTCCAACTAAAGGGGCTAAGAAGCAAAAGGCTATAACCCGATTCTCTAAAAGTGCTTTAGGTTAAAGAGTTATGGAGATCGCATACCCTGATCCCACGAAGGAGAAAAAAGATCTGTCTCCTACATATTTTACAGTGACTCAGGTCACAATGGGAATATCATCAGAGAGCCTACAAGGAGAGGCCTTATCCGCAGTGGATGCCCTTTGTAAAAAGCTTCAAGAAGCAAAGGAAGAGAAGATAATATTAAAAGAATAAAACAAGCATCTTCTCCAAGCCCTGCAAAAGATGGGCGATGGACCTCCTGTAGCTACCACCGAAATTCCTAAAGCCCTTAGTCAGGAGAAGATAAATGAGTATGCCAAGATTGGCGAGCAAGGTGTAGCTGTGTCCACCTTGAGAGAGCAGATCCTCAAAGATAGTGAGGAAGTGATTACAAAGTTCACAGAGCTGTATCAAAATATAGATCAAGCTAACAAGGAACTCCATGCCATAGCAGGACCTATCTCTGAAGAGTTGGACCATGCCAGGTTGTAACATGAGAATTTCTAGAAGATGCTCGACTTCCCAGTCAATGACTTAATGAAATTCGGTGTCTTCAATCACCCGAGAGCACCCAAAAAATTCCTTACTCCTCTAGACTATCGGGTTGACCAAATGGAGTTTGACTTGGAGAAAATAGACAAAATCAAGGAGGAAGCCTTGGATGGAATGCATCAAATGGAGCAGATCATCTTAAGGATGTCTCCAGGTTTTCTCACCCCATCATACACCTTGAGGAAGACAGATGATACTATTCAAATTTTCGAGGAGATCGCATCACAGGGTTTAACTTCAGAAGCCACTTTTGATACAGAATCTATCAACAACCTTCTGGCCTACCGTGACTTTTTTGGATACTTGATGGAGGCAGGTAATGAATGCTTCAAACTCCCAGAAAGACTTAGAGATGAACGGGAGACTTGCGAATTCATCGGGGATCACACCAAGGGTCCCGCTCAGGACCAACTTCAAATGATGGTTAGAAATTTCATGGAGTATCGAGCTCAATTTCACATTTCCTCTCCTGAGCAGAAGCAGGACACTCCTTTCCAGCCAAGGGATGACGATGAATAGGCTCCTTCTTCCCAAGATTTATCCCATTTTTGTAAAATATTTAAAAGAATGTTGGCACAAATGATGACATCATCCATGTTGCATCATGGGATGTTGTTATTCACAAAACTGCCCCAAAGTCAACTTTTGCCTTTTAAATATTTTGTAGATATTTTATAAATAGTTGTTGGCTCCTTTTTGTCTTCTTTCTCCTTCTCCTTCTATAAATACTGGAATGATTGTTGTATTCTGTGTGAGCAAATTTGTATGAAAAATAGAGTGAGGAGAGAAAGACTTTGAGCTTTCTTGTAATAGAACATTATTAATACAAAATTGAGACTTTGTGTTGAATTTATGTGATGCGTGTTAGAACTTTCTTAAGTTAGATCTGTATGCTTATTCTGTTGGATTCACATATATTTTGTCATTTGTTTATTAGTATTTCTTTGTTTTTTTATGTGATTATGTTTGGCTCTTTTTTACTACCAACCTAAAACATAAACCCTCCGACCTTTCTACTTTGGAATTCATTTATTTTCTCCCTTTGGATCTACCTTTCTTCCTTTCCTTCCTTCATTCCTTTCTATTCTTCGTCAGAACTAACTCTACTAGGATGAGATCCTAAAACTCCCTGAAGGCAGAAAACTATAAGAATTGCACTTATTCCTACTGGTAGAATAGCAATAAACCAGTTTCACTTTGCTATCTCAAAGAGGGGCTATGCTCTGCACACTGTTGACCTATCTATCCATAGATCTACCCACCCGACAGATTTTCGGACCAACAAAGACCTACCAGTTCTTTTGTCGACATTTTTGGTTTTGTTCTAGCTATTTCTCCCTGATCCACTATTCACAGACATGATCTGAAAGAAATGGTGAAGACGACAGTGCAAGTTAAAGACATGTCCACATTTAGTGTTTCCATCACTTTGTGGGGTCAACATTCAATTGCACTTGGAGAAGAGCTAGAAGACTTCCTTTCAATTCCACGGAAACTAGTGCTTGTTCTTAAAACTACTCGTGTTTCCAGCTTCAATGGAACATCCTTTGATACTATATCCACTACAAAATGGTTTGTCAATCCAGTGATCCTTGAAATCCTCTCTCTTCAAGAATGGGTTACATCTGATGCTTTTAATGTTCCCACACCATCTATCACAAATAGGGTTCTAGGGCCTCCACCTTCCTTGTCCTCTCCGACAACAATAGCTCAGGTTCTGCAAATGGGTAACATAGAAAAAAATGAATGGGCTATAATTACAGCAAAAATCACAGACATTGCATTGGACAATTTTTATTACTTGGCATGCCCTACAGTGAAAAATGGTACATAGTGTCACAAGAAAGTGCAAGAATTGGAAAACAAGCCCTGGTTTTGTGGGAAATGTAATGTTTTTATCCAAAAATGCAACTACAAGTATCCACTCCGTGTCACTTTAAAAGATGACACAAGAGAAATTCAATCCATAACTACATTTGATGAGACCGCTGAAAATATAATGGGTGTCAAAGTTGAAGACTTATAATTTTTGAGCATCGATGACAGTGCGACAACCGAAATTGTAGATCATGTTATAGGCCACAAATTTCAATTTATGCTTTCCATAAAAATTGAAACATACCGTGGGAACAAGAAATTTAAATGTGTGATTATAAAGTCACAAAAACTTGAAGCTACGGCTTCCCATCTCTAAATGATGTTTATGTAAAAGTATACAAGCTTCCCTGCGTTCATGTCCTCCCCATTTTAACCTCTCATGGTCTCAGGGATGTGCTGACACCCTTTCCAGGAGCTCTTTCTTACACAAACAGATATTTTTTTGTACCTTTTTTCTTTGTGTTTGTTTATATAAATTCTGGTTCAATGACTATCAATATATATAGCTTTTGTTTTGTGCATGTTAACAGAATGCCTATGGTATTGAATATCAATAATTGGAATTCCAAACACTTTTTGCTTGAAAAATAAATAGTTGTGATGACCATTTAAATCGTACAAAAATGTAATTTCCTTCGAACACATTATTGTATTTATAACTTTCGTTGAATGTACTTTGCTAGTACTATGTTCCTTTACTTGTAATATACATGCACACTGCGAAGTTCATATTATTTTGTTTTACTCCATGCATGGCTATATACAATTTTTTTTCCTTTACTTGTCTCATACTTGTGTTCCTTCTGTAGAGCATTGCAGCATTCCCCATGTTTACAAATCAAATATTAGCTTGAAGAAGAGAACTCTACGCAAGAAACAAAGAATGAATAAATGTAGATCAATGTCGTTGTTACCATGCAAGAAAAAATGCACCATGCACATATTTTTTATTCCATCTCACACCATTCCAATCCCTGACAAACTTCCTTCCTTCCCCTCATTTTACCTCTCAAGTTTCCTCCCCGCCCAATGACCACTTTTTTTTAAGTCTCTGAATTCCGCTCCTCTTTCCCCATTCCTTACACAAAACACTTCCACCATTTCCTTCTTCGAGGCTCGTGCACCCTTGAAGACACATCACTTCCCTTCTCAATCGACACATTCCTCTTCCACCCCATCGCCCGTGTATTCTCCAATGTCCTCTTGTTTCTCCCTTCCTTTCGATACTCTGTCAACCTCTTCACATTTGTTTGTGCTACCTTCCCCTGCTACCAATACATGTCAACCTCTTAACGATTGTTGTTCTACCACAATGATCCCTTCCGAGCCATCTGCCTCTTCTTCACCCTCCTTTGCAAGTGCACAAAGATGTTTCCACAAAATGATAGATTCCCTTTCCATCGCAAGCACATGCACGATCTGTTTGGAGAATTACCCTGGCATTCAAACTAGGTGTTACTCAGGATCTGTCCTTTGATCCAGGTGTAGGCAAGAGAAACAAGGACACCAGTTTTCTTTTTGGAACAACATGGACCTAGGTGTCCATGCATTCATACTACAATCTTTGACACAAGTTGAAGAAATGTTGATTGTTATAGTTAACCCAATTCTCTAAGTAACCCATGCATGTGGTGGACAATAAAAATACTCTAGCCACACTATAAGCTTCCCTTGAAATATCTCTCCCATAGAAAATTATCTCCCTCGACATCTCGGTGATTTGGATCTACTTCTTGTGCAAAAGGCAAGCTCCCAACAAACAAAATACAATTTCTACGTTAGTAGATCTCGTGTATGACATGCACTTCAATAAAAAATTTTGCATGATCCTTACTACAAAGACGTTCTCATTGACAATGAAGACCTCAATGCTCTTCCCATACAAAAAATAGATATTTCCTCCTCCCTTAACTCCATAGCAATGGACATCCCTACCTCTTTAGACACTACTGCACATGACTTCAGAGACAATCCTTCACTCTGCACTTTAACTGGAGCCCATACTTCTTCTTTCGTCCCTTCTGCCCACAACTTTGGCACCGAAGATGAGGAAATCTCACATTTCCTTCTCTCCCATGATCAAAACATGCCTTCCACCATGCCTTGGCCAGACATAGATCTTTCTCCCATAAATGAATACACCAATGAGGGTCTATTTTCGATGGCATTCCCAAATTTGTTTCCTGAAGGTAAGCCTATGTTTAGGCAACCTCGCATGAAAGAAGTCCTTTTTCATGAATACACCCTCCATTTGATCAGTCACCATGATAACCACTTCGGTTCCCACCCCTGCTTTCACTATTTTTTGTTTAACCTCATCATGTGCCATAGGATCCAATCTACAGCAGCCGTTTTCATGTAGCAAAACCTATAAAATGGCATACCGCCAACTATAGAAAACCTACGAAAAGAATTACTGGAAGACCCTACATATTCCCTTTCAAATACCTTGATGAGGTTTGGAAATAACCTTCAGAGAACATGCTCCTTCTAGTCCAAATACAGAGGGGAAATATAAAGCATGGTTGAACAATTGGGCGCACCAACATTCTTCTTCACTCTTAGTGCTGTAGATACTAAATGGCCTGATCTGCATAAATGTATGCCAGGTGCTCCACCCCTTGATCATCGATTTGCACAAAGATTCAGAATGCACAACATTATCAAGCACCCCCACCGTGTTTTTGCATACTTGCACTAGAGGTTCACAATATTCCATGAGGAGGTCTTGCAGAAGCACCTTGGAGCCAAAGACTATTGGTGCAGGTAAACAAAATTAAATCACTCATTTTCCATTCTGTTGTTTCTCTTCCTTTCTAACTACCTTCTTCCTATAGGTACGAATGGAAACATAGAGGGTCTGCACATGTTCACGGTTTCCTTTGGCTTGAAGGTGCCCCCGATGTCGACACAATAGATTGGAATGACGATGCTTCTATCACCGCAACAAGAGAGTACTTTGATCAATATGTTTCCACCTGGAACCCTCAAAATTCTTAACGTAGGCCAACATTCTTACAAATATCTCTCAAGAATGATCCCTTTTTGATTTACTCTTCTGAGATTCTAGCTTCTAACCCTCTATAGGACCTCAAGGAACTTATAAAATGAGTTCAACGCCACACCAAATGTTCTAAATAGACATGGCTCCAAAAAAAAGGTTCTGGAGCTATATGCCGATACAGTGCACCTTGGGAAATAAAAAAATTTTCCTCCTTGACCATCGATGCCAACAAAAGTGTTAAATACCTTCCTTCAAGGAATGATGATGGATTAAACATTCACAATAAATCCATGATAGCTATATGGAGAGCCAAATTGACTATCAACCTATATTGTCCCGACACGTTATTCTTAAATACATTGCAAAGTATGCCTATAAAGCAGAGCAATGTTTTGAGACATACCACCAAATGCTGTCTAGATTTTGTTCAGATGCAAAGCCCGATTTCCCTTTATCTTTTTCAATACGAAAGATGCTCACTAAAAGTGTTGTTGATCATGACATCAGTGCACAAGAATCTTATCACATGCTACTCAAACTTCCTCTTGTTGTGTCCAGCCACTAGACCATCTATTTGAATGTGGGCAAGAAAATACTTCACCACCTTTTTGCATCAACTACTCAGGAACAAGATACATCACAGGTTCTTGATGCGTACCTTATCCGCCCTCCATCAATGGAGTCCCTTTCCCTTATCCAGATTGCTCAAGAAAGGAGTTACAACAAATACTGAAAGAATGAGAAATGGAAACAATGCAATCCACTAGCAATTGTCTAGGTGTACCCAAGGTTTTCCATCATTCCACCAATAATACAGATGCTTTCCACCTTTTCTTTTGGTTTGAGATCCTACTATACAAGCCTTTCCGGAACATTCCTTTAGATATTGGTTCTTCACCAGATATTGTTTCTTCCAATTGGCACCTGTTCAAAAGTTCATACAAGCCCTGACATGTTAGAAGAATAGACACAGAACCTGATACTATTCCAAATGGCTCATCTGAATCTAACACAAAAACCATACAAACAACCAAGAGAATGTATGAATGGAAGCATTTGGTGAGCCCCCATCCAGGAGAAAAAGAAGGTCTTGACCACCTCCATATGCTTGGCCTCCAAGAATTTGACTCCCATTGTGATTGGTCCTTAAAAAACGTTATGGTTCAACTTGTCGACGTCGCCCCTTCTTTTATCGAAACTAATAAGGCTAATTTTTTCCCTCCCAATACAAATCCCTCCAGCTCATCTTTTCCATTGACTTTCTGTGATGACCAACAATTAGCTTTCACTACAGTTTTCCACCACTTTTCCTCTGCACACAGCCTACCACCCCTTCTTCTCATTATTCAAGGCACTATAGGAATAGGCAAGTCATTCCTTATCCACTCTCTCCAATCTGCCTTCTCCTCCCTCACTACCCCTAGTGTTTCACCCCTTCTTTTACTTGCCCCTATAGGCATGGCTTATTTTAACATTTTTGCATCGACCGTTCATTCTAGCCTCTGAATTCCCATTAGAGATTTAAAACCCCTTAAAGGCAAGCTTTGGCCTCCTTCCAAGACTCTTTAAAAGATATTAGATAAATTTGATTGATGAAATGAGCTTCGTTGGCCCTAAAATTCTTACAAAAATTGACTTAAGCCTTTGTGAGGCCTTCCTGCATTTCTGAACTTCCCCCTTTGGAAATAGATCAATGATTCTAGTTGGGGACCTTAGTCAACTTCCACCCGTTATGGACATTCCACTATATGCCAGCAATTCCTACGGTGGATCCCTTTGGTGCAAATTTCCTATTTCAATATCGTTGAGATCTATATTCAGACAACAAGGCTATACTCCAGCTCAAGTTTCCTTTCGTAACTTATTTCTCAACATCCAAAATAGTGTTGTCACCCTTACACATTGGGAAACATTGATGTCCCGCATAGATTCATGCCTCTCAAAACAAGAACTTGTAAACTTCCACAATGCCCCCTACCTTTTCTTGATAAATATTCTTGTTAAAAACCACAATTTACAAATGTTAAAGGAACTCAATTCTCCAATCGCCTTGTCCTATGCTTTGAATACAAGAAGAAATGAATACTATGATCCTGATGATGACCACCTTGAACAAATAGTGCTCCTTTGCAAAAAGCAAAAAATCACGCTCACTGCTAATTTATGGATTGTTGCAGGCCTTGTTAATGGCGCAACTAGCACTATCGTACACATTGTCTATTGCCCTTCCTCAGCTCCACCTTCTTTGCCTTCTTTCGTTGTTGTCAAATTCAATCGCTATAGTGGTCCTCCGTGGAATCCATCTAATCCCTCCCATGTCCCAGTTTCCCCCATTTCATGAGGTTCTCGTAGATAATTTCCTTTAAAAATGGATTGGGCATTATCTATTCACAAATCCAAAGGACTCGCCCTTCCTCGTGCCACCATTGACATTGGATCCACTGAGAGACCTGGCCTTACTTTGGATAACATTCATATCTCCCAGACTTTCTCCTTCGACCGTTACCCCAAAATTTCCACTGCCCCCCTCCTCCAATTTTGGAAAAATGAAGAACTTCGTCTCCTTTCCCTTCCATCCTCCCCCATCTCCTAATGCCTCCCTGGTTTTCTTCTTCGTCACCAAACCTCTCCAACATTCCGCCCCCCCACCCCTTAACGTCTACCGTGCATTTCCATCTTCCCATTTTTTGTTTTCCTGCAGTCACCCTTCCCTTCCACTTATTGTTCTACAACATAATCCAATGTACATCTTCGGTTTGTTATAATAAATAAAATTATCTTATGCTCTCCCATCACTGTCCTATACATTCTCACACATGGTTTATTTTTAATCTACATTTGTTTATGTTTCTTCTTTGCTCTACTGTTTTGCACATTCTTAGGTTTTTCTTTCACTTTTTTTTTTACAACTCCCCACTTCCATTTCGGCGTTCACATCACACACCTCACATGTGATTGCTAGTGTTATAAATAGTGTAAATGGGTAATAGATGTATTGGAATTTGGAATGCATGCTGAGTCTAGACTGTTCCGTGTAACTAACTAATATATTCCATGCATTTACACACTTTCATGTCCAAAAATTAAGGAAATTTACACATTAAAGGACTAGGGTGATGGAGACTTTTAACTAAAAATCCCATGCCAATAGTGTAATGTGAATTGTGAAAGGAATAGGTTGGAAGATTGAATAGTGAATAGTGAAGGAGATGTGAAGGGTCAATTTGCAATGAAAGAAATATGTGTGGAGTATTTGGCAAAGGAGAATCATCTCCTCAAGATATCTGATAGGCTAATGGTTGGTAATTGCATGCTATGACCAAGAAAAGAATATACGTTTTGGTTACCAAATAAAATAATAAACAACCACCTTAAACATAAATAACATCAAAAGAGTCTAGATGTCCGGAATTGTTTTTCACTGTCTCTTTACAATGAACATCTACAAAGTTATGATTATGTACATTAATCCAATAGATAAGTGCAATTATGATTAACTAAATTTATTATGTAGAGTTTTGATTATGTAGAGATTGACAAGTACATAAGTGCCTTAATTGCTGAAAATAAATAAAGTTAATTAGCTTGTACAACAAGAGATTGATAATAAAGTTAGTTAGCTTGTACATCAGATAGGTAATAAATTTAATTAGCTTTGACGACATTCAAAATAAACTATATATCACGATATGTGTGAAAACAAATCAAGCAAATTTGAACACATTATGTTGTTAAGCATTTCGCAATCGATGATGTGGAACTCCAGAAAAGGATACATGATAAATTCATGCGCAAAAATTGAATTCATAGTTTATAGGTTACCAAAGAAATCACCAAAAAAATGATTGAGAAGTGGCAATCAAATTGTAAGCTTATGTGAAGTTATCCCCAATCTAAATTATGATAAAATAATGAGGACAGGCACCTTATTAAAAGTGATACAACAATGCACCATAACAACCTCATCCAAAATAACACGTGACCTATTCAACTATGAAGGAACTGAAAAGTTTGGTCCTGGCCCAATCCAGGGAGGCTTAACAGCTGATGGCAAGAGTGGGATCTCAGTGGTATTTCTGCTTGAAGGGCAATGACATAACACCTCAAATTATCATATCACAAACCAAGCTCTGATTGGGTCTACTAATTGATGTAGACGGTACAAAAAGGCTGGTGCTTTGAAACTGTACTACAATATGTCTTCCTAAATAAATGTTACCTGCATGGAACAAGGTCTCAAACAAATATGTACTAAATATATAACCCTCGGGAAGTTCTGCTGCATTTTTCTAGTTAATATCCTGCAGGCATCACTGGCAGTGGAAAGAGAAAATGACAGACAAATCAGATGTTGCGTGACTATGTCATGAACACTCTGAAGTGGCAAAAGCTACACACGGTACAAATTGCTCAAAAGAATTTGAGAGCTTGATCAATTTAAGTCAAGACAATGGCAGATGGGAGAAGTTTCTTAATCAACTTATAACACCATTAGTGCATAATGTAAATCTGAAATCACCTCAAAAGATACAAACAAGAAAGAGTTAGAATGAAGAAAGCAACACAAGGATTAGAGAATTTTGTCTTCACAATGCATTTGTTGTTTTGCCCTCTCGCAGCCACACTTTATGATGATTCATGCCAATCATATCTCTCACTTTTCCTCAAAGATATTTTTCTTCCAGCCCACTCTTGGGATTTTTGTAATCTTAACTACCAAATTCAGACTGATAGATTTTCTCAGCAAGAAAAATTTGGAGAATATTTCCAATTGTATTGTAAAATCTTCTCTTCTACCCATGCACATTTAATATTTTATAGCTTTCTCGTGAAGCTATCTACTTTAAAAGTTCCTATATATATTTGATGCATTTGTATGCATTTTGTAAGGAAAAATTTGAGCAACGAAGCTCTGATAAAATTCTAATAGAAGAAAATTATTTTGCATCTCTTCTCTATTTTTACCTTACCATGCTTGCATCACTTTACCTTCATCTGGTATTAGAGCTAAACTTTCATCTGGTATTGGATTTAAAAGCTTCATCTGGTATCAGAGCAAAAATTCAGTATGGGTGCGCGATTTTCAGACCAATGCAAGCGTTGTTCATCTTTTATATTATAGGTTACCAGTTTTACTCTTTTAAATATGTAATTTTCATTTTTAGCCATGGCTAGCACTAGCATCAGTTTATCCGAGCCCCAAATCCCTATTTTTAATGGCAAAAACTATGATTACTGGGCTATTAGAATGAAAACCCTTTTATGCAATCAAGATACCTAAGAGCTTATCGAAAATGGTTTCCCAAAACCACAGCATATCAACTGCTTATCATGCTTTGTCACAAGCAGGCAAGAATCTGCTGAATGAAAATAGAAAAAGGGATGCAAAAGATTTAGTTTTAATCCACCAAGGTCTGGACATGTCAATATTTTCTAGAGTAGTTGCAGCCACTAGGTCCAGGCAAGCTTGGGATATCCTAGAAACTGCCTCTCAACGCACAAGCAAAGTAAAACCTGCCAAACCTCAAATGTTGAGGAGAGATTTTAAAAATATTTAGATGAATGAATCTGATATTGTTGATTCATTTTTTACCTATGTGATGGGGGTAGTAAATCAGATTAGGTCCCATAAAGAGACCTTAGAAGATCAGAGGATCATAGAAAAAATCCGTAGGAGTGTACGAGCAAAGTTCGATTCCATTGTTGTTTTCATTGAAGAGTCCAAGGATTTGACTCATCTCTCTATAGATGAGCTAATGGGATCATTGTTATCCCCTGAACAAAGACTTAACAGATATGGGAGTTCCTCTTTATAACATGCCTTTAAAAGCCAAGTTTCAGTTACTAGAGGAAGAGAAACATTTCATGCAAGAGGAGGTAGATATCCACATTCATGTGATCAATCTAACTCAAGTGAGTTTTCAAGGATAGGAAGAGACAAAAGTTCAACTGACAACCAATCGCATGATGAAAGGTATAATAAATCTAATATACAATGTCATTATTGCAAAAAACAATATGGGCATTATGCTTCTAAATGTCAGAAAAGATAGTATATTTTGTTATAATAGGTGAAAAAGGTTTGAGGGATCCCTTCCTCGTACAAAGTCAAATCTCCATATGAGGAGATGAAAACATTACAAGCCAAAAAAAAAGAAATTATAAAAGTCCATAATAATAATCGGGCTCCTCCAGGAGTAAAGGTAAAGAGTGGCTAAACAACAACAGAAAAAACACAAAGGAAACTAACAACATCGTAGAACTAACAAAAAAAAGACACAGGATAGTAAATATACAACACCCCTCCCCAGATCACTTATAGGCTTTTTCAAGCCCTTTTAGTACTTTGGCCCGTTCCTTAGCCAGAGCATCTATGTTGTCAGCCAAAGACACCAAGTCGAGACCTTCGGGTGTCACCTTTCTTTTCTTGCCCTGATTGTCCACAACACTATAAGCATTTGCAAGTTGTCCCAGAGTCTACAATATTGCAATGTGAGATTTGATCATCAGTGGTACTGCACTTAGTATCTATGATAGCATGAATATGGGTCATGTACACTCTCATGTAGCTATGAAGAATAGCATCTTGAATCCTATGGTCACAAAATGGTGGTTATGAAACCATAGTTGGCTTTTATAATATCTATCTCTGCACCATTCCCTTTTTTAACAGCTTCCTCGACATACACTTTCATCCTATGCCAATCGTTGAACAAGAACTGCACAAAAATCTTGGTGAGACACATATCTCCCTTAAGTTCTTCAATTTCCACCACCATCTTGGGAAGATGATTCTCCCATTTCATAGGTCCAACATGCCCCATAGCCTCGAACTGTTGTTCAAATTGAACATTAACAGGAGCCTAAAAATCCTGTTTACTAGATTCCCCTTTGGAGTATTCACCGAAACACTAGGAAACTGCTTGGATTTCATCTCGCTCAGATTTTGGGTGACAATAATTTGCGATGACATTTTTATCCTTCCTGAGTCACCTCATTGATATTCAGAAAGCTCATGAAGGCACTCAACTCTTCTTCCTCCGAATCTGAGTCAACCCATCCGCATAAGCTTCCAAGGATTTAGGGTAAGAAAGATGTTTAAACCTAAACTAACGGGTGATCACTTATCAAGGAATCCAGAAGCTACACTTTTGACAAGAGTGAGAATAAAGCCCTGATGGAGAGGGACAAAGGATCTTCTGCTTTTAAAATGAGAAATAGAAGCACTTAGAGAGTGAAAAATAAAGTAGGGGGAGCTAAAAGCATGGTTACACTTGAAGTGATTAAGCATAGGCAGAATATAGGCATAAATGCATTTATGATGGCCCTCAAGAGTGAGAAATTGGATAAGGGTGAGAGCCACGTCATCAAAAGGTTTTGGTAAAGATAGGCAGAGATAACCAGTAAAGTGGGGAGTGAGATTTTCATTACCACTGAGAAAAAGGTTCAGTTTGTCAGAGGCTTCGTTTTAGTTCGTCAGAGGCTATTTTTTAGTTCGTTAGAAAAGATAGTATGATTTAAGCAAACAAAGTTTTTTTTTTCAAAAGAACTGTTTTCTGGAAATTTAGTTAATAGTTATATGTTTTTGACTTGTCATGTTGTTAAAGAGAGTGCAAAACATGTATTGTTCTTGGATTTTGGTTGTAGTAACCACATGACAAGTTCAAAAGAACTATTTTCTAGCATGGACAAATGCTGTCCAGTAAGAGGTAAAACTAGGTAATGACAACAAAATTCAGTAAATGGAAAAAGGGACCATAAATATTAAGACTAAACAAGGAAGAAAAGAAGCTCATTCATGGAGTTTATTATGTCCCTGGGTTGAATCACAACCCATTGAGCATAGGCTAGTTGATACAGAATGGTTAGAAAGTATATTTTGAGAAAGGAGAATGTATTATTTTGGATTTAAATCCAAGCAACAGGCTAAGAGCCAAGATGGAAATGACAAGAAACAAAATGTTCCCATTGAAAATACAAATTGGCATGAGCATAGAGTTTTCTAGCTCATATTCTTGTATGGGTCATGGAGATCTCAGCGAAGGAGAGCCTTGGAGCCTAGCGGTTGCTAGCTCTAAAAAAAATGGAGTTGAAAACAAATTCCCAGGAAAATTTTTCAAGCCTAGCAGGCGCTAGGCATCTTCCAAGGGAAGAAAATAAAATAAAATTGAAGAGGGTCCTCAACCCTAGCGAGATCTAGGGTTCCTCTAAGAAAAGAAGGAAAAAAATGTCAAGGAGGTTCTCAACCCTAGCAACTGCTAAGGTTCCTCCAAGCAAAGAAACTGAGAAATTTTCTCAAGTGTGTTCCTCAACCTTAGTAGGCACTAAGGTTCCCCAAAGTCAAGATGTGCAAACTTTTATGCAAGGAAGTTTTTCAAGCCTAGTGGGTGCTAGCTCTAAATCACTGAAACATGATTTCAAAGCATGACATCAATGAAAGTGGATTTCAAAGCATAACATCACTAAAAGAGGATTTCAAAGCATGACGTCTCCATGTGCAATCCAAGTCAATCAAGAAAGTAAGGCTTGGCTTTGGTATATAAGGCTTGGACATTTACATTTTAATGGCATAAATTTTCTCCACAAGAAGAACATGGTGAATGGAATACCATTGATCAAGCCACTTGAAACAACATGCCAACATTACATTTTTGCTAAGCAATCAACAGGGAAAGTTTTTCCACTTTGAAAGGCATATAAAGCTCAGGAGCCCCTCGAAATCATGCACACAGACATATGTGGACCTATGTAGACACCCTCAGTAGATGGGGGCATGTATTTTTTGATTTTCATCGACAAATTCAGTAAGAAGACATGGGTGTACTTCCTAAATCATATATCTGATGTTTTTGAGATTTTTAAGGAATTCAAGGCCCTTATGGAGATGCAGAATGGTCATTTTATCAAATTCATGAGATCAAACAGAGGTGGAAAATATATTTCAAATGAATTTTTAAATTTTGTCAAGGAAAGTGGAATACATAAGTAGATAAACAAATAGGTATACACCTCAGCATAATGACATAGAAGAAAGAAAGAATCAAACTCTCATGGACATGGCCGGGAGTGTACTGAAGGCAAAAAACTTGCCAAATGAGTATTAGACAGAAGCTATTGCATGTGCATCCCACCTATCAAATAGGTGACCAATGAAGAGTGTCATGGAAAAGGTTCCTTAAGAAGCATGGAGTGAAAGAAAGCACAGTATTGCACACTTAAGAGTGTTTGGATGTGTTTTTTATGCACTACTACCTACAAAATTGAGAAATATACTGGATGACAGAGGTGAAAGATGTATTTTTTTTTGTTACAGTGAGCATTCACAGGTTTATAAGCTGTATAATCCCATCACCAAGAAGGATATTATCAGCAGAGATGTTGATTTTATAGAAATTGAATCCTGGGATGAAAGTATTGATAAAGAGCCAGGTATCTCTGTATAGGTATCACATGAAGAATATGAATTTTAAGGAAATGGTGCACAGAAAAATCAACCAACACCATAATGTCTCGCTCTAGCAGGAACTCCAGTTTACAGCCCTTTTGGTCAACAGAGTGTAGAAGTAACTCCACAGAATGCACCGACAATTCACAGCCCTCAAAGAACTCACTCAAAAGATAATTTCAGGACACCTACTCCATAGACAGTATGGAGACCTATCTAGAACAATCTCATATCCTGGTGAAGCCTCAGAGCATGTAGGAACTACAAGTCCACAGAACAATTATTCATCTAACCCAACATTATCAAAACTCGGATCTCTTTTCAAAAATGATTCCAAGAAGAAAAGAAGTCTGAGGGAGATATATGATCAAAATGACTAAGATGAAGAGCTATATTATGATTTCACATTGTTTCCACAAGGTGATCCTATTTATTTTGAAGATATTGTAGAAAGTGAAGAATGGATAAAAGCTATGGATGAAGCAATTGATTCTATTGAAAAGAATCAAACTTGGGACTTAGTCAATTTGTTAGAAGGGAAAGATTTTATTGTTGTAAAATGGGTCTACAAGACCAAATTCAATATAGGTAGTAATGTGGAAAAGCACAAGGAACGATTAGTAGAAAAGGGGTTCTCGCAACAACCTGAAATTGATTATAATGAAACTTTTACACCGGTGGCTAGACTTGACACAGTTAGAACTGTCTTAGCCATATCATCTCAG
The DNA here is from genome assembly GCA_019776745.2 of Taxus chinensis. Classification (NCBI taxonomy): domain Eukaryota; kingdom Viridiplantae; phylum Streptophyta; class Pinopsida; order Cupressales; family Taxaceae; genus Taxus; species Taxus chinensis. Next base: position 27,342,334 of record CM034149.1, on the reverse strand, counting down.
AACAACTGGAAGGTTTTTAAAATTGATGACAAGTCATCATTCTTGAATGGTTTTCTAGAAGAAGAAGTTTATGTTCAATATCCACCTTAATATGAAGTATATGGAGAAGAGTATAAAGTCTGTAGACTGAAAAAGGCATTGTATGGCCTAAAGCAAGCTCCGAGAGCTTGGTACAACATAATAGATTCATATTTTCTAGAGAATGGAATCAACAAAAGAAACAATGAGCCAACCCTATACATCAAGATGAAGAATAGAGGTCAAATTCCAATAGTTTGTTTGTATGTTGATGATCTCGTGTTCACTAAATTTGTTTATTGACTAGTTTAAGTTATCCATGAAGAAGGAATTCGAAATGATAGATCTAGGGTTGATGAAATACTTTTTAGACATAGAAGTGACTCAATCTGAAGAAGGCATAGTCATATGTCTGTCCAAGTATGTAAATGATGTGTTAAAGAGATTCAGTATGCTGAAATGTAATCTAGCAACAACACAAGTTACTATGGGCCTCAAATTAAGAAAAGAGGATAAGGGATTCAATGTTGATCCAACATTTTACAAAAGACTTGTTGGAAGTCTAATGTACTTGATGAAAACAAGGCTAGATAAAATGTATGGAGTTAGTCTCATCTTAAGGTTCATGGAGACTCCTAAAGAATCAAACTGGTTTGAAGGAAAAAGGATACTAAGATATGTTGTTGGTACTATAGTGTTATGGAATTTGGTATCCACCATTTGATGATTTTAGACTAATTGGATACATGGACAATGATTGTGTAGGTAACATTGATGACAGGAAAAGTATGTCCAGATATTTATTTCATTTTGGTTCAGGTGCAGTCTCATGGGAATCCAAGAAGAATTCCATTGTCACTCTCTCGTTTGTAGAAGCAAAGTATATAGTAGCCACAATAACTGCTTTTCAGGTACTATGGATGAGGAGAATTCTAGCATATTTTAAAGACTATCAAGAAGAAGAAACATAGATATTCTACAATAAAAATTTAGCAATTTCATTGTCAAAGAATCATTTGTTCCACAAGCGGAGCAAGCACATTAACACCAAATACCACTTCATCAGGGAGCTTGTCAACAATGCCAAGATATATCTAGACTTTTGCATGTCTAAAGACCATTTTACTGACATTTTCACCAAGCCTTTACCATAGTATACTTTTGTGTGTCTTAGATAATGTCTAGGAGTAGTTTCATAGTAGTTAAGATTAAGGGGGATGTTGGGATTTGTGTAATCTCAACTACCTAATTAATTCAGACTAATTTTATCAACATAAAGAATGTGGAGAATATTTCTAATTGATTATAAAATCTTCTCTTCTACTCATGCACATTTATTGTTTACATCTCTTTATAGCTTTCTCAAGAATCTATATACTTTAAAATTCATATATATTTGAGGCATTTGTATACATTTTGTAAGGAAAATTTGAGCAGCAAAGCTCTAGCAAAATTTTAGTACAAGTTTGTTTGTTTTCATCTCTTCTCTGTTTTACCTTACCTACTTGTAATATACTTCTTTCACCCACTTATTTTAAGACATGCATGGAATAAATGCATTAAAACTATAGTAAAATATTAAATCCTAAACACTTACAGATGAGAAGAAGTTATTATTTTGGCCCCTCTCTGGAGAGTTATTTCACATGTTTTGTCACTAAGAGACTGTAAAAATAGCCTTGAAGCTTTTGTTGAAAAACAAAATGATAAAAGGGAAAAAGCTTAGGATGCTTAAGCTAATTTTTTCTGATTGTATGAATGGTAAACATTGTAGATCACACTTTAAAAACCAACATTGAAAATTTTGAGGACATAATACTTATAAAATTCACTTTTCATGATGTAAATGCAATTGAAAGACCGAAATAAAAAAGGAATACTAATAAGGAAATTTTTATAAAATAAATATAAAAATATCCATGTTTTCTAAAATCCTTAAAACACATATTATCATAAGTAAATATATGTAATTTAAAGGATACGAGTTAAATACATTTGCAATCACAAAATGTGTTTGTTACTCGCATAATATAAGGGGCAAAGCCAAAGTAATATTTCCAACATCTTCATCAGCTTGCATTATCCTTTTAATCCTAGACTACACTCACTAAAAATATGCTTAGGAAAAATCAAATCCACCAACAATAAATATCCTTTGTAGACAAGAAGCTCTTATATACAACAGAATATATACCTCATATCAAATAGTGATGTGAGCAACCTAACTCTTATCTAATAGTGAACCTTAGAAATAACAAACAAGAAACAACCATACACATGATCTCTTGTAAAATCATACACACCCAAACATCTAACATGCATATTGGATGGATCGTTCTTTCATGTTCTAGGCAAAGAGATTACATTATGAGAATAACTCTCGATTGTAGTGCTAAGATTGTATTCATTTGTAGTGTGAAAAGAAGCAACACTTTAATAAGAGATAGGACATGATCTAGTCAATATGTAGTAAATGGATTATTCAATAAATTCTATCTCAAAGATAACATGAGAAGGGAAATGTGACAATTTATATGGATTCCACTATTGGAAAAATTTAGTGCCTAGTGCAACCACTAAGGGAAAGACACAACCATTAATACGAATAAAACACACACACACAAAATATATTATATTAATTCGAGAATTTTTACAATCTCAGAGTTGTTGCTCTATTTTTCAATTTGTTTCTCTTCTTGTGTCCAAATCTTCTTTTCGTTTTCTTACAATAATTCTCACTTTCACGATTTTCTGCTCTGTATTTTTCTTTCTCTATATTTTCCCTCTTTTCCCTTCACTGTGCACACTGCACAAATCCCTCTTCTTCTTCTCTTATCTTTTTTTATTATTTTTCTCCTTCAATCTGTTGCTCCTTTTCTATTCTCTCTTCTTTGTATGTTGAGAGTAAATGTTGCTGCATATATTTATATTCCCCCTTTTTTAAATTTAAAACATTCTTTAAATATACAAATATTTACTTTTCCTTTTTCTACCTAAAAACATGCCCAGAAAAAATATATATAAATATATAAGGACCCACAATAAAAAAAAAACCAACTATAAAATTTGTACCTGAAATAACCCTCCAAAACAATTAATCCCAGGACTTTAAAGTTTACTGAGAGGATAGTAGGGAAAAGCTCCTGAAATGAAACCATGTGGAAGGAAGAATGTGGGGGTTCAAAATTTTCAACGACCCAAAACAATAATGTTCGTTGTGGGGAAGATTTTAAAATTTCAACGGCATATAAAAAACAATGGACACAAAAATTAATTACTCTTGGTAGCGGTAGTTGGAGAAATGGGAGAAAACAAAATTTAAATGGTTGGGGGCTCAATATTATGCATTTAATTCATACACTCCCCCTTAATCTCAAGCCAAATAAAAAGTAATCTCTCGATTTAGGTGGTCCATTTATGAAGCCCAAATTTCCTCTCAAATACTTAAACTTTTCCTTTGACAGCGGTTTGGTAAAAATGTCAACTAGCTGCTGCTCTGACCTGCAAAACTTTAGCTCAATTTATCCTTTCTCAACTAATTCACTAATGAAGTGATATTTGATTACAATATGCTTTCTCCTACCATAAAAAACTAGATTCTTTGATAATGGAATCAAAGACATATTATCACAAAAAATCACAGAACCTCCTTGTTGTTTTTATTGCAAATTTGAGAGGATTATTTTTAACCATATCATCTGACAAGTGGTTGAGTTTACTGCAATATACTCTGCTTTAGCAGTAGATAAAGAAACAAAAAATTGTGAAGAATGTGAAATGATGTTAGCATGTTAGAAAGATAGAAAGTATGTCAAAGCGTGTATAATCTGATATAGTAATGTGCTACGAAAAATGAAACAATAACACATGTGATGAGTATGAAAGTGGATGCCTCCATGATCCATTATGGGAGTGATAAGAGGTATTGCACCAAACATTCATGCTACGTGTATCAATCTGTATGAAATTTTCATCCATAACTATAAGGCAAGTGAATGTGCATGTGTATATAGAAAGAGATAATGACATATAATATATTTGTCTAGTATGTGTAATAAACTGTACATGTAACAAGTAAATGCAAGTAAGACTATGTGCAACCAAGATATGCAATATGTTGTGGATGATATGGAATGGAATGCAATATGAGTGTGATAGGAACAACATTCCCCTCGAGTGGATGTGTATGCATGAGATGAGGATCGTTGATAAAATATCCCTCGGAAGTCAAGAATGAACCATATAACAAGAGTGTGTTATAAACAAATAGTTTAAACGTGTTCGTTAGAAACATATGACCGTGAAATCGTAGAGTATATAGAGTGAGTGAGTATTATGAGGTTTATTTTAGATTGAGACCTTTAGTAGTCAAGTAGGGTATTGATGATACAAATGTATCAAGATGTGCAAGATGAATGAGGAAGAGTGAATGTGCATTAGTGAGAAGATGAGAAACCTATCAATGGTAGTAGGGGGGATAAGCATGACACCCCCCATGTGTGTAGCGATGAGAATGATTAAGTAACACCATCCATGAGATCATCATTTTCATGGTCAAAACCAAATGGTGATACATCCAAAACTTGATAAGTTATAGTATGAGGTTTATCAAGTAAGGATCCATTGCGACATAGATTTTACATGCCCTTTACGTATTCCTTGTTGGTGAACAGTGATGGTGGACATTCATGTGCATACCAATGAGTGAGGTTTTTTAAATAGACAAGAAATGAATCATTCCAAATAGAAACATGGATGAAGGTCATAGGAAAAGTGATACTAGTATAGTTAGGGTCTAAAGTGCCCCCAATGTAGTTAAGAAAATAATTCCCAAGTGTAAGTGGAGAAGTGCGAGGAGTGCGCGCAACGAATACTATTAGATAGAAGACACGAAGACCATAAGTAGCTGTAATACTAAGATATCCATGATAGAGATGGAGTGAATGGGGCGGTGGTAAGAGACCATCGAGTGTAAAACCAATCCGAGTTAAGCCATTGTGTGTGCAAATAGTTTCATAGCAAGTAGGATCAATTGAAATATTATGCCAATAAGAGTGATTCATGAAAAGCGTACATGTGAAAGGAGGAATTGTAGATATAGATTTCCCCTGAGATTGTGAAGAATGTGAAATGACGTCCAAAGTATGGATAGACCCACGATAAAGTACCATAGCATTAGTAGGAGGGGTTTTTTGGAATTGATATTCACTAGGTCTAACAACAACGAAAGTATCATTGAAATGTGAATCATCTACCTCAATAGGGGTGAAATTAAGATTGCACAATTTTTCATCACCGAGCTCAACATTATCAACCTCATCATTAAAATCATTAGTGTTATCATTGTCATGTTGGATAGTAGTTTCAAGGATGTTGGTAGGAGGTTTACTGGATGTAGGAGCAAGAGGAGCCTCAACGATGGAGCAGTAGTACTGATTGAAGTGGACACATTGGGTGAAATAATAGTAATAATATGAGTAGAATAGGAAGATTTCTAGGAGTGGTGGAAGAAGGCTATGAAGCACTAGATTAGCCGATATCATATGTGTTAATATTGTTATAGGGAATAGGTTACGATGGAAGGATAGGCATAGCAGTGACGGGTCTATGTGATAGAACTTAAATGGATCAAGGTCTGTAGTAATGGTATATTCATAGCCTTTATGCAAGAATTTGATGCATCGATGAACAGTGCATAGGACTACGTGCATTGCTTGAACCTAGGGTCTACCCATCAAAATATTGAATGGAAATGAGGCATCGATAATGAATAATTCAGTAGGGACAATTTTAGGCACAACGTGTATAGGAAATGTGATAGTGCTTAAGAATTTCTGAGTGGTTGAATCATACCCACGAATGAGGATGGGATTCTTAGAAATTGTATTATATGTAATGCCAATTTTCTTTAAGAGAGAATGATTACATAAATTAACAATAGATCCATTGTCAATGAGCACACATTAGATACATACAATTCCAATGATAACAGTGATAAGCAGAGGTGCACATGGATTGTCTACAACAGATGGTGATATGTCCTCATCACTAAATGATATAACACCTGCTAGATTTTTGAGGTGTTGAATGAGGTGTGTGAATGACATCAAAGAATTATTGATTTCAATGTGAATAATATGAAGAATGACCTCTAATGTATGATGACAATCAGGAACATTACGTAATAATTCATAGAGAGATATCTTAGTCGGCATATTCTTAAGTTGTTCGATAACATCATAACCTTTAGAAGTAGTAGGATGAGTACTAGAAGTAATTAGAGGTGGGATAGAATTAGGCTGAGTCGTAGGAGGCTAAGTGCAGCAAGTGGTGACTACATTGATAGTTGTATCAGCCCTAGGTGTAATAAAGTGAGGAGGATGTTGAGTATGAACTTGCATGAAAGCAACAACACTAATAACCATACCAGAAACTTTAGCTAGAGTGAAAGAAGGATAAGAAGATTGATCCATCAATTGAGAATGAAAACATATTCAAAAGGTAGGGTTTGAATGGTTGGGTTCACCAAATGATTTAACAAATATTGAAATAAATAATGTTAAATTCTAATTAATTAACATCGTAGATATAAGCAATTAAAGTAAAATTTTCTACCCAAGCAAGTAAGATAGAAGATATAAAACCCTAGTTACACATGAAAGGATTAAATACTTAGCTTATGTGCAGTGATTTTGAAGTTGTGCTCAACTAACAAAATGATGAATAGGAGGTAATTGTCGCACATAAGCTTATAAAATTGTGTGACCACAAGATCTTCCTCTAGACTGGGGTGCCTAGACAGGATTAGGGGCACCTAGAGCGCTACAGACATTCTCTCTGGGCACATATGACTTCTCAAAACCTCATAAAATTAGTTTCTGATGGTTGTAAGATGTACATTAGAGGACTCCTTGAATCACCTATATGTCATTGTACGTTGCTATTGTTTTCCTGAAACCTGCAAGAAGAAAGAGAACCTGTAAAACCCTAAAACACGTTAAATCTTAAAAATAAAAAGATGGATATGGGGAGTTGGATTGACCCCAGTGGTCACCTAACTAAGTGAACTTACCATCTGGGCATTGTACTATGTTTTAGACTCCATGTAGTTCTGTGTGTGTGTGTGTGTGTGTGTGTGTGTGAGGAATCATTCCCTATGTGGCTCTTATTCCAGACACACTTGAATAGTGATAGAAGAGAATGATTGATTTATTCAATGTGTGAAAACAAAACAAAGGAGGAAGAATATAAAGAGCAATGAAATAGTTACACAAGGTAGTTAAGGAGTAACCGTGTGTAACCATATATGCGTGGAATGTATTAAGCTAACATTCCCCCCCTTAATACATTGTTCCTACATATGTACCCCCTAAACAAATCAAACTTCACCTTACCGAGAGGCTTGGTGAGAATATCTGCAACCTAAAAATCAGTAGGGCAGCACTGGAGCTGATTTTAGTGGTTCAAGACCTGTTCACGAATGTAGTGACATTCGACCTCAATATGCTTTGTTCATTCATGAAAAACATGATTCTTCACAAGTTTCAACACACCTTGATTTTCACAGTGAATGATGGGAGGTTTCTCTTTAGGAATCCTTATATCTGTAAGAATGCGATGTAACCAAATCACTTCACACACAGCTCCTCGTGCGGTGCAGTATTCCACCTTAGTGGATGAGAGAGAAACAACAGTTTGCTTCTTGCTAACCCACAAGATTGGCCCATATCTGAGATGAAAAAAATACCCTGAAGTGGATTTCCTGTCATCAACGGATCCTACATAGTCCAAGTTTTTATATCCCTGTAAGAAGAACTGAGTGTTCTTCTGATACTCCAGACCAAAGTCAACTGTACCTCAGACGTATCTCAACACATGCTTTGTTGTTATCCAATGAAATTTCTTCGTCTCCTGCATAAATCTGGCGAGATAGCTCACTGCAAAGCAAATATCTGGCCTGGTATAAGTCAAGTAAATGAGACTCCCCACAAGCTGCCTGTAGTGAGTGCCATCTACCTACGGTGAATTCTGGAATCTAGATAATTACAAAACTTTTTCCATAGGTGTGGACATTGGTTTACAATATGACATTGCATACTTCTCCAGGAGAGTCTTGGCATATTTCATCTGGGAGACAAAGATATGATTCTTCTTCTACCATATCTCTAAGCCAAGACAGTAGTGAAGTAGCCCCAAATCAGTCATGTCAAAGGATTTCTTCAGATCATTCTTTACATCATCCACAAGATTGTCAGAATTTCATGTGATCACAAGATCATCTACGTATAAAATCAGAATAACAATATATGTTCCTACATTCTTGATATACAAATTTGTATTTGAGCGGCTACAAGTGAATCCATGCTGCAATAGGTGATCATCAATTTTTATATACCATGCCCTAGGTGCTTGTTTGAGTCCATAAAGTGACTTTATCAGACGACATACCTTGTGTGGTTGATGCTTGTCTACAAACCCTTCAGGTTGGGCCATGTATACTTCTTCTTTGAGATCACTGTTCAGAAAAGCACTCTTGACATCCATCTGCTGAAGTTTCCATCCATTTTTTGCTGCCAATCCACAAACAAATCTGATGGTTTTGATCTTCACAGTGGGTACAAAGGTATCATCATAGTCAATTCCTTCCTACTAAGCATAACCCTTTGTAACAAGTTGTGCTTTGTGTTTGTCGATTGAACCATCTACCTTATATTTTGTTTTTTAAAATCCATTTGTAGCAAATGGATTTCTTACCTGGAGGTAGATCAACAAATTCCCACGTCTGATTCTGAATTAGGGAATCATATTCAGCATCCATAGCTTGTTTCCACTATGGTTGTTCTAATGCCTCACGAGCAATATCAGGTTCAGTACTATCAACAAATGAACTCATGAGTGCAAAATTTACCTCATGTCTGGCTTGACTTCATGTTCTGACTCCTGTAGAAGTACCTAGAAGTGAGTTCAGGTGTGCATCCCCAATAGTATTCTAGACCCATTTCAGACATTGGTGTTGCCGCTACTGATGTGAAGGTGTGTTTTCCAGTGTGCCTAGATCAACGAACAAGTCTCCACTTAGCTCTTCTTCTCTTTGAGAAGAATCATCTTGCCCATCATCTGGATGTGAGAGCAACCTATGTGATGAGGTTTGTACCGGATCTCCATTGTGTGGTAGGGAGTCAAAGGATGACTCATCACACACCACATCTTGACTCTCGTAGATCTTCTTCATCTTTGGATACATGAGACGATATGCCTTTGAGGTAGTACTATACCCTAAGAAAAGACATGGCAGTGTCTTTGGGTCGTTCTTCTTCCTTTTCTCATCTGGAACATGCATATATGCAATACAACCAAAAACTCTCAAATGATGGATAGAAGGTTTACGACCAGTCCATACCTCTTCCGGTGTCATGTTCTGTAAGATCTTCATGGGTGGCTAATTGAGTAGATACACTGTTGTTTGGACTGCTTCTACTCAAAACTGATCCTCCAACTTGGTGATGGCAAGCATACAACAATCCATCTCCATGACAGTCCTGTTGTGTTGCTCGGAAATCCCATTCTGTTGGGGAGTGTAGGGTGCAGTCAGATGTTGCAGAATGCCATGCTACTTCAGGTATGCTATAAACTTATTCAATATAAATTCCCCTCGTCAATCTGAGCGGAGGAGAAGGAGAGGCTTCCCAGACTGCCTGATGTCTTGCTAGTAAAAGTTTTGGAAATTGGAAAATGCCTCACTCTTCTTTTGAAGAAAATATACCCACATTTTCCATGAGTAATCATCAATGATGAGCTGGAAGTATTCAAAACCTTGGAAGCTAGTTGATAGGGGTCCGCACAGATCGGTATGTATAACCTAAAGATGCTCCATAGAATGATAAGAGCTCTATTTGAATGGACCTCTGTGTTGTTTTCCCACAATACATCCCGAGAAAACAGGTAAGGAATGGGAGAGTGGAGGAAGCCCTCTTACCATTTCCTTGGCACTGAGCTGATGCAAAGCCCCAGTAGAAAGATGACCATATCAAAAGTGCCATAGTGCAGTGGACTCCGCCGTTAAAGAAGAGAGAGCAATGTTAGATGAAGTGACCGCATCCAGTGCAAATATACGACCCTTCATAAATGCTTGAACAATTACTGAGTCTTCCTGGGAAATGATGCAAGACTTGACCCCTTTCTCAATAAATAATTCAACCTGCATTCGGTGATTAAGAAGTTGACTCACAGATAAGATATTTTAGGTCAAACCTGGAACATATAGCACCTTCGTGAGTGTACATCTTCGTGTCCCAAGAGGAATGATGACATCACCAATCCCCACCACAATATACTCTTGATTATCTGCGATGGTGACTCGATCTCCAGTGGGCCGGTCACTCAGGGTATGGAACAATTTCTTATTGCCAGTCATGTGTTTGTTGTCACCTGAATCAATCAACTAGACACTTTATGATGGCTGCGAATTCTGCGAGACTAGGACACTGTTTGGATGATTTGTGTTTGGAACCTCTTCATCGGAGGTGGCATCCTGCTGAGTAGCAATATGATCCTTCTACCTCTGATTACAAGCACACCATCGGGATTTCTTGGAATATCCTTGGCCAGAAGTGATCTCTTCACCAGAGTTTTCATACTTGTGACTGTTGTAATAACAGTTTGCAGTCATGTGTGTATCCATGGAGAAAATGTGGCACCATCGATTTGCCTTGTTGTTTTGCTGCTTCTGGGGTGGCCGCTGAGAAGGTTGCTGTTGTGGATGTTGCTTCTGATTCTAGGGGGTTGACTGCCCTTTCCGAGGCTTGTTGCTATGTTTTTTCCTTGTGATGAGAGCCTTGTCTTCGAAGGCTTCTTGAACATTCTGAATGGCTTCTTCCTGCTGGAGATAATTCACCAGTTTGAAAAAACTCACCTCCTGTTGAGTGATGGTCAATGTGGTGATTAGTGTTCGAAACTGGGAAGGAAGAGCTCGCAAGGTGAGCGGGACTAGCAACTTGTCATCCACCAGTTCACCGAGAGTAGAAATTTCTGCACGTAACTCGGCCACACACCGCAAGAAGGCTTCGACTGATTCACCATCATGCATACTCAATGTGTGAAGCTTTTTCTGAAGATGCAGCATTGTCGTCTGATTCTTGGCTTCATAGATGGTACACAACACAACCCATACCATAGAGGAAGTGGTTGCTTCTCGAATGTGAGGTTGAACCTCATCAAAAAGGCTCATAGTGATAAGCATTAGTGCTTTTGCATCGTCCTTTTCATACTTAGCCAACAGATCAGTGTCTTTGGGAGGGGTGTCCAAGCTAGAAATGATCCCCCAAATATCTTCAAACTAAAGAATCGTCTACATCTTGGTTTTCCATGGGGCTAAATTTGTCCCTTTTAGCAACTGGGCATCTGACAACAGAATGCAAGGTGCAGACATTTCCAAAAAACTCAATTTTATTTATTTATTTTTCAAAAATGGTTACAATGCTTACTGAAGGAACCTATCACAAATATGGGCTCTATAAGATCGTGCAGTGAGACGTGGACACTCCTATGGGCATTCTACTTCACGTTCATCATCTGCATCATAGCCACGTTCAAGTTCTACATGAATCCGCCGTGCTTGACATCGAACGTCGAACCAAAAATACTCCAATAGTCCTCGGCGTGTAATCTCATCAAAGAGAAGATTCCCAATGTTGTGGAGCTCGTTGTCCAAAGCAAAGAATAGTCCAGTGGTGTCTTCATTGTCGCTCAATGCCCAAACATTTGGTGCATTTCTCACGATGCTTTTTACATCTGAAATTTGTGACATACACGGGCTGGCCTCATTTTGAGATCGCGTGTGAACCTCAGGAAAAAATGGCGGTGAAAAAATTTTCCACACAGTTTTGCAATTTGTAGGCTTTGTTGGAGTTGACTGCAGGTGTTGGCTTTACTTGGCTCCTGGGCACTGGTGGCTGGTCTTTTTCCGAAAATGGTTTGTTGGTTGCTGGTCTTCTACCAAAATTGGTCACTGCAACTTATCCTTTCAGGAAAGAAATCAAGGAAACTTCCATGCTACCACACTCTGCCAAAGAAAGACAGCAAATGCTGAAAGTTGCAAATATCTTCACGTTTTCTATGTTGATTTCCAGAACATTACAGTTACAGCATTCTATGGCTCTTGCAACAATTGAATATGGCCATTCTGAACAGCCATGCCACCAAGAAAGATAGGAAAATAGGTCAACGCCTGGTAATTCTTCACGCCAAAAATAGTCTCCAATCTGCATACAAGCCAAGGAAAGAATGGAGCTCTGATACCAATGATAGTAGAGAATGATTTATTTATTCAATGCATGAAAACAAAACAGTGGAGGAAGAATATAAAGAGCAATGACACAGTTACACAAGGCAGTTAAGGAGTAATCGTGTTTAACCATATATGCGTGGAATGTATTAAGCTAACAAATAGTGAGCAATAAATAGTTGTAGAGAATGTAAATAGATGTGTGCATGAAAAAATGAACTTCCCCTCCTATGAATGTATGCATAAATAAAATTCCCTTGTCCCTTGTGTGAAGCTAGATGGATGCTTGAATTCTCTTGTAATGCTCTTGGATACAACCTTAGGTGGTGATAGATTATTCTTAGTGTTTGGTCCTTCATAATGGTCACATAGCTTTGTATTTATATGATTCCCTTGTTTGAATTTTGTAATTAACCACTAAAAGGCCAACCCATAGGAAATAAAGATGCTCAATAGCTAGAAAGGACCCAAAATATGTGAGTAAGATACAAAGAGGTGAGGGGCACTGAGAGGGGAGGGGGACACCTAGCGTTGGCTTCCTGGCTGGGTGCTGGTGTCCAGATTTAGATAAATTGAAGTGTTGAAGGTTCAACTCAGAACGAAGGTGTTTAAGACCAAGAAGGAAACCAGAAAGAAAAAAAAGAGGCCAAAAACAATAGTTAATTAGTAATTTTCTCTCTTATGAATCATATGAATAGTTGCATGTGATTAGTACTTGGAAATGTACCCCAAGTGGGTGATTTAGTGTCTACAAGGACACAAGTGTACATGTGGCTATTCGCAAGGGATTCACATCCGTGTCAAAAAATTTAGTTATATCATATTTAGAATTCTCTATCTTTTCTTTATATTCATAAATTATAAGTATTTTTTTCCATGTGCTCATTATCGATAGAGCCTAACAGCCAGTAAAATCATAATGAGCCTCAAACCCATATCTGCTAACGAAGTAGCAACTTATTGGAATCTGGAGGATACGCAGAGGTTGGAGGACAATTGGCATCCTCTTGTTAGTCACCTACAATGAGGTCACATCATTTATATGGTGAAAGTTTTGTGTGTGTATTTGTTTTTATGTGTGGTTTGATTTTATTATGTGCAGTATTTTTTTCAATATAAATATTGAGCATTATTTTCCATTTTGGTATCTCCTAGTGAATAACATTGTGAGGAGAAAAAACACTAAAGTAGCGCTTTGATCTTGGAAAGGGGTTTGTGGAAATCTGAGAAACCACTGGAGTGTATAGTTGAGACCTCATGTAACCTCCAGGTTCATTTTTAACCTGCAGATAGAAAATTATAGGGGTTCATGGTAATCCGGGAAACCATTGAAGGTGTTAGCATAGAGATATACTCCTGCCACTTCCAGGTTTGTGTTAATACTAGAAGGAAAAACTAAGGTGTCACCAAGACCATGAAGTCAAAAAGATGGCATGCCACCTCAAAGGTGCGCAGGCTACACAGAGAGTGTAATAACATTTTACCATGTTTTAAATAAAGGGGGGTCCACTATCTTGAAATGTGATGCTTAACAACAATATATTAAGGGGGGATGTTAGAAAACTAATCCATTGTTTAACTAATAAACAAATTAGTTATGTTATGCCTTTGTGGCATCCTCCCATGAGACGATTTCTCCTTCTTGAACCATTTTTTTATTGTATAAATTGGACTATTTTCTCCTTGAATAAATCATCAAACATTTCTAAATTTGTATGCTTGATATTCAAAGCATTAGAAGTCAAAAGATAATAACCAATATTTATCTGACTATTTACAATTCTTTTAAATCAAAATAGAGAACGATAACATTCCTTACACTCTACAACGAAACTAAGTTCAGAGAATAACAAGCAGATAACCAACCATCCTCATCTATTTCTTCATATATCGATATAGAGAGAAAAACACGATCATTATTATATCAAATTTTACAATATGTTGTGACATGCAAACCCATTTATGGGTATTGTTTTAACTGTAACATCACATGTATACCATTAACTTAAATCCAAGATCATTTAATATCTACCAAGACTCTAAAATCCAAATGAACAAATAATGTATTTCCTTCAGACGTATTGAACTGAAATATTACATTTTTATACTAATCTTAAATAATTACATAGATTATGGTAACAATTCTTTTACCTTCAATCATATTGTTTTCAAATGAAGAAAACAAAAATATAACAAAGTTGCATGTTTCCTAAAACTCCCAACTCATTTTCCTACCTATTATCTTTTTCAAAGCCTGTAACCATTTTTTTCCCACAAAATACTCATACCCAAGTTGTGACTCAACCTACAATCCTTAATTCATGATACAGTTCCCTCATACATAAGTAATAAATCAAACAGAAAAAATCACTACCTAGTTTGTGTTAGAACTTTCACTCATCAAAATATGTATGCAGTTCAACATGCAAGCGACATGCATGTCAAGCCATCAATATATAAAAATAATGCATACCCAGTTCGCATATATGCTCACACTCACACCCATTAATTACTATACCTAGTTCACATTTTATTCACAATCACATAAATGGCTAAACCCAATTCGTATTTCTCTTCACTGACACATAGATTCATATACCCAATTCGTAGTTTTACATGCAAAGAATTTTACTTAAATAAAACATTTATACTATAGCTAACTATCTATATTCCTAATGCAAACAGAATAGAAAGCACCCAATTTGCATTATTGAAATATAATTATCATGTTACAGAGAATAAAATAAGAAGCTCATGCCCTTGGTAAACTTAGTTTTCTTCTTGTTATAGCCTTCTCCAAATCACAAATACTAATACAAATAATGAAACATTTCTCTTTGCAACAAATTCACATTGTATCCATGCTTAAAAGCATTCCCATAGCCAAAAAAACAAGCGCATTGAATGAGAACATCCATTACCTCCATGACTGAAAAAATAACATAGCATTTCCAAACCATAAAATGATCAAAATGATAGAGAGAAAAGGAGAGATGTGACTTAATTTGTAGTGCCCACTTCACTTCAAAACATTTTTGTTATTGACTATGATACTGTCGACTATACTTACGGATGTTATTGTAGCTTTTGATTTAGCATGATGATTAGATGTTATCTATATAATGGACTATTGTTTATTCGATTCATATATGATGCGTGTGGATTATTATAGACATTTTATATTGATGTTGATATACTGTTGACATGGTTATATATATATATATATATATATATATATATTTGACATGCGACATCCATCACCACACTATGTAGGCTTTAATAATTGAATTAATGTTGTGATCACTTTGACATGGTTGAAACGTTGAATAGAAACGTTGCTAGAAACTTGTAAATGATATCGTATTTGCCTAGATGATATTAATTCATATATATATATATATATATATATATATATATATATATATATATATATATATATATATGATCTTAGATTAATATTACACATTTTGGCATAGATGTTTTAATGTGGCCATGAGGACGAAGGAGGTATTTTTGTATTTTGCAGGTAGATTTATTCACAACAAACATCGGGGGGATTGGAGACCAACTACATTGGAATTCTAGATGAATTCAACAGGGGTCACCATGGCAATATGTCATTGTGTGTATGTGTTTTAATTTGGTTAGGGGGAAATTGTGACCAAGGGTTTATGTGTTGTCTTTTATTTTAGTTCCCCTTGTTAATGTTAGTATGTGTTTCTTTTAGTGAGGTAATTTACTTGTTTTAATTATTTAGATTTTGATGTATGTATTTCACCCCTTTATTATTAATGGGTTGTAGTGTCCTATTAAGGTTAATAAATTTTGTCCTAAACTAATTATAGATGTGACTAAAGGAATGTATTTATTAGAGTAGATTTCTCTTGGATTTTGGGTTGTAAGTTGAGAGCTTAGGGATCTTGAGTGTTGTACGCTCTACCCCTTCATGGAAATTCGAATTTGGCATTAGAGGACAAATTTGGAAGCTTGTGCGACAAGTCAAACTTGTCCCACACCTCTTAAATTGCTATGACAACCCTACCTATTGGTTGGGGGGTCAAAATTAGACCCCATTATATGTTTCGGGAAGGTAAAAAGGTGAAATGTTTATTGTACTTTCTTTCAAGTAATTAAATTTTTCCTTAAGGGGGTGTGGGCTTAGATCGTGTGTGTAAGTAATATGTCATTCCGTCAACCACTTATTAATTGTGCTTTAGAATATGAGGTTAACTAAGGTGATGTGGAGGGGAAAGGAAATGAGGTGGCATCCTACTTGGAGCCACATCACCCTCCTCTCTCCCTTTTCTATTTATTGAAATTTCTTTGCTTGTTTGGGGGTTACTTCATTATTTTGTGCTATTGTAATTGTTTTGGAAAGTTAGAGAATTGTTGAGAGTGCTTGTGGATTGTTAGAGCTTGTGGATGCTTTCTTGGTTTTGAAAATATTAGAGACTTACTCTTGGAACAAGCTCTACTATAGAAAGGTAGGAGCTTTACTTTTCTTATGTTATGCTCTATTTTGTGTCTATATGCTTGTGTTGAGTATTGTTTTCTTTGGAATGTTTGTTGGGTGTG
The DNA here is from genome assembly GCA_019776745.2 of Taxus chinensis. Taxonomy (NCBI): domain Eukaryota; kingdom Viridiplantae; phylum Streptophyta; class Pinopsida; order Cupressales; family Taxaceae; genus Taxus; species Taxus chinensis. The sequence continues at coordinate 27,325,458 of CM034149.1, read as the reverse complement.
GGTAGATTGCCTAAGTTTGGAGTAGGAGGAGACTATGGGGAGATTTCATGTAGGGAGGCATAAGAGTTTACCTTTTGTTGGAGGGATTTTGGGTTGGATGCCCCACCTTGTATAAGGAATGCTTGCATTTCTTTCTTGTTTCCTTTATGAGGGACACATAAGAGATTGAGGGAGGCATAAGAGTATGTGGGAGGTATAAGGGGTACTTAAGGGAGGCATAAGAGTATGTATGAGATTTGAAATATACATTGGAGGCTTTAAGGTGGGCATCCATTCCCATTGGGAGACATAAGTGGCCTCCCCATAGGTTCTTGCTCCTTTGGCTTTCATTTTTAAGCCTTTTTTATTTTGGTTATTTTCCTTCTTGTGTTGTAGTTATGTTGAATGTGCTTGGAATGGTTGTGAAATTTTTGGTGTTGTGTTGTGGAAGCTTGTTGTTGCCATGTGTTGGAATTATCTCCCATTGTAATGTGGTTGGGGCTCGGGGGCCAATGGAGAGGATGGCTTCTCCTCTTCATTGGATATCTTCGTTGGGTGGAGAGCATTGCCTCTCCCCCCATTTTGTTGTGAATCAAACAAACCTTGGAGGAGCTCTCTTGTTGGTGTTGAGAAGATGGAGCTTGATTTTGATTTTGGAGCTATGTTTGAAGACAACTTGCATTTCATTTTAGCCTTCATTCTTGTATTATTTCCCACTTTAAGTGGAATACATTGTATTAGTATTTGTGGTGAAAAGTTACTTGATTTTGGACATGAAAGTTACATTTGAATGTGAAAAAAAAGAAAGATCTATTTTGTAAGTTGTTTTTGGTGATCTTAAAAGGAGTTGTAAAAAGGAATTGCTTTATCTTATTGAAGCTGATTTATTTCACAAAAATATGTTGTTATTGTTCTATATATATTGTTGGAAATATTATTACAAACTCTCCTTTGGAAAGCTAGAAAGTGTATTAGGAAATGTTGCATTTATTTGTGTCATTTGAAAAGCATGCATGGAAAAGAAATGCATTCACTTTCATTTTTGTATTAAATTCATTAAATAGTTAGAGAGCAAAATATTAGAGTAAACATTCAAATCACCAATGCTATTATTTAGTGTTTTATCCTAATTTCATAGTAATTTTATTTCCCTTGAATATTATTAATAATAAGACATTCTAAAATTTAGTAAGGTTAGTATTTTTTGTTACTAATATTACATGGGGAATTACTAAATGTGAAAATAGGCCAACTTTAATATATATATATATATATATATATATATATATATATAGATGATAGATACTAAATAAGTAAGAGGAGACAGACCAGGAGAGAGCGCGACAGACAGACAGAGAGAGAGAGAGAGACAGAGAGAGAGAGAGAGAGAGAGACAGAGACAGAGACAGAGACAGAGACAGAGACAGAGACAGAGACAGAGACAGAGACAGAGACAGAGAGAGAGAGAGACAGACAGACAGAGACAGAGACAGAGAGAGAGAGAGAGACAGACAGAGAGAGGGAGAGACAGAGACAGAGAGAGAGAGAGAGAGAGAGAGAGAGAGAGAGAGAGAGAGAGAGAGACAGAGAGAGAGAGAGAGAGAGAGAGAGAGAGAGAGAGAGAGAGAGAGAGAGAGAGAGAGAGAGAGAGAGAGAGAGAGAGAGAGAGAGAGAGAGAGAGAGAGAGAGAGAGAAGAAGACTGAAAATAGAGCCAACTTTAATATATATATATATATATATATATATATATATATATAGATTAAATAAAGTAAGTTTTATTAAAGTTATAAACATATCAATGAAATCAGATTTTTTGTTAAAGTGCCTTGTTGCGGCCTATAGTGTAGAGTAGGGTTTATTATTATATCCCCCTCACATTTATTTATGTGGCATGTTCACTGTGTTGAAACCTACACATACTTCTAATCCGCGGACTGTGTATTTTTTACTGCGGCCGAACCATCTCTCTCTCTCTCTATCTATCTATCTATCTATATAATATATAAATATATATGCTTAATCATATGCATATATATACCAATATATATGTATTAAATATTGTTTCTCTCAATTAAATCTATTTCAGGTTTATCCCATATGTGAAATTAATAAATAAATATATTTATTTGTATATGTATACATATATAAATATACATTTTCATATACCCAAATGGTATTATAAATCAAATCTAGTTATTTCTATAAAATAGGTTAAAAAATACCCACAAGCCCATTTAGGGAAAATACAAGAAAATGAACTAAATAAAATGAATAAATACATTTTTAAACCCTAATGAGGGGATCAACAAAATAGAAAAATAATGGATCTTGGAAGCCTCTTCCAAGAGCTTGAGGTGGTCTCTATTGGCATCTCTTCCTTTCCTCCTCCTATAACCTGCAAAACAAAATAAAAACAATGAGACAAATGAAATGAGAAAGAAGACTGCATAAGCATGCTTTAGGGTTAGTTTACCTTTTGCCACATGAAGGGCTCAAATTGAATCCATTCAAGGGATGAGATTCATCCCTACAAAAAGTAGGTGGAGAGTTGGTGAGTGGAAATTACCCTTTTTAATTTAAATGTTTTAATTCAAATCATGGGTTGACTTTTAAGAGAGCACTTTATGGGGTAGGGAAGTGCTCATTATCCTAACCCAATGTTTTAATATAGGACCTTACTAGTTGTTTCAACATGGTAGAAATTAAATAACCTTAGTATTTAATTTCATTGGCCACTTTTACCCTTGACACCCCATGGGGGAATATTCAACCTTAGTAGGAATTATTTTATTATTTAAATAATCCTTAGGGAGATTAAACTTGCCTATCAGATCAATGTACTAAAGTTAATGTAGATTTTAAATATTGTGTTATCATGGACTATTATTTTTATTTGAGTCATCGCCTTTGAGACACTAATGTGGCAACTATCATTTTCGAAAACTGTTGTGGGAACGCTTTTAAAAAAAATCATTCCTTAATTTTTTTAACTAAACCGAGGTTGTTCTTGGGTCTCGTGTGAGTGTTTTAGCGGACATTACATAATTAGGTTGGCTTCTTGGGGAAGCTAAAAATTCTTGAGAATTCAGTCAAAATAAATGCTCGTAAACCATAAACCCTGCCATGTATCCAACAACTTCACATTAACCTACCTTTTCTCGTCTAACAATGCCCAAGCCTAACCCGCATCATTTTGCCTAAGATTTGGTTCACACTATTTCATTGTTTAGACACTATAAAATTAGAATATAGGCCATGATTAAATAACATTTATATATGCCTCCACTTAAATAATATTAGCTCATATTCCACCAATTAAACTATATCACCATATATGAAACTTTCAAACTGTTAGGAAATTAGCATTTACATTGGGGAATTATTTACGTGAGTGGTTGTAGGAGCCTTAATAGGCTTCATATTTTTTAGGATATGTATTTCGTGGATGAATGAATATGGATAGTTTTATTATTGGTTTGATGTAAACATATTGCTGCACTTTCGTTTGGCATCAGAGCGATTATATTCCTGAGCAAGACGGTGATTTAATTGCAAAAGGGGCGATTCAATTTTGCTCATTGCCCTCAGCATTCTAGACATCAGTCAACATTGGGAATTCTCAGTTCTATGCATACGTTTGGTGTGATTTGGCTTTAGAATTGTTAATAGCTATATCAATGTGCCTAGTATCAAAACGTTTCTAGATCATCAAGCTATTGATTCACATAAATTATGTGCTAAAACTAGTTCAAATTCTCACCTCATACGCCTCATCTTTGCATCAGATTCCTTCAATTTTTGTATAGATTTATTTGTAAACTGCAGACTCTTATTTGTATCAGGGATGAATTATGTTAGAAAATTGTAGCTGAGAACTTATCATAATTTATTTTTGGGAAACTGACTATCATCTACCACGAGTAAAGGATTGTTTTTATTCTACTGATCTGACTTTCTAATAGTTAAATCATACATCAGGTGTCCACGTGCAACACAAATTAGTGCATCCATTTGAGAAATGGATCATGACGAGCTCGAGTTGAACATGGGTGGAGGATGCGACACGAATTATTGAATTATTTACCTGGAGTTCAAACTTCATAGTGGATGATTGCATGGTTTCATCCTTCATACGACATCAACCCAATCAAGCTATTAACTGCGCGAGGATTCACAAGGAATAAAAAGACGTGCATCGGTTTGTATGTTTCACACCAGGTTTCATCGTCGACCCATTGTTTCAACATAAAAGGTGTGCCATATTGATTAGTAAGGTTCATTGTGTATAAATAATTTATATAGAATTTTTTGCATTGCAATGTATAAAAATGAGTATATGGCGGTTGGTTGATTATATAGTGGTCAAACCCCAAAAGCAAAAGATGGAGTTCGTGCCATATTGCAAGAGTGGGGGTGTTAAATCTACACGTGGTAAAATGAATAGTGGGAAACTATTTCAACGGGGTGCTAAAATTTCAATGCTAGAGTAGTTTTAAATGGTATAGTTATAATTCAAAGTTTTATTTAAAAAAAGAGTTGTAAAAATTACAAAAAAAATGCCTTACGGACGCATTTTCAGTGTAACCCAACATCCTGAGATTCATTGAGCTTCATGATCACATTGCGCTGAGTTAAGCAACGACATATTGAAGGTCAAAGGTAACAGAGGAAGGAGGGCGATCAATGCCTCTTGTCAGTCACCAACGACGAGGCCGCATTTTAGTATGGTGGTATCTTTTTTTTTAGTTTGATTTGATTTTCTTTTCAATGCTCCTGGTTGTGTGAATAAATGGAAATTTCACATTTTGGGGGGGAATATAACACCAATGTTCCATTTCCATTTTGTGCCTAAAATGACTAAAGTCAAGGGTAGCTTCCAGTGGTAGTGGCAGTTTCCTATGTATTTTGAGATCAAGTGGCAACGATCGACAACAATGGCTACGATTAAGAACATTGTGATTCTTATAGAATGTGATGTGAATTTTGTTCCAAATTTCAGTTGTTTTTTGAGTTGTGTGTGGTTCATTCTCTTGCTATGATTAAAATGCAAAGGATATGCATTTTTAGAATATGTGAATAGTTGTATAGGAGGGTAGCTGAATTGGGGTGATCCTCTGACTACAGAGATCCTCTGACTGTCGTATTTTTAACATCGATTGGCAGATGAAATATAACCTTCACTGAAAGTGAAATAAGGAACTCTTGAATTCGCGTATGTAGGTGAATCGGTGGAAGTGTGATCATCAGGTATGAGATTCACTGTGGTGAAACAAATTGATCATGTACAACAAGATCTAGACATCATTTATATGTGACTCTTCCCATGTAATCACTAAGGGGGGGAATGTTAGGAAATTAGCATTTACATTGGATAATTATTTACCTGAGTTATAATAATATCATGTGTTATTATTATGAGTTGTTTAGGAGTTATAATAGCTCGTGCATTTGAGATTAGTTGTTACGAGTTGTTCTAAACAACTCATATAGAATTAATGAGTGGTTGTAGGAGCCTTAATAGGCTTCCTATTTTATAAGATATGTATTTCCTATATAAATGTATTTCCCAGATGAATGAATACAGATAGTTTTATTATCGGTTTATTGTGTAAATCTGTTGTTGCACTTTGACAAACAAACATCAATACATATATATATATATATATATGCCACAAACCTATCCTAGCTATCCACTTATTAAATCCCATGTTCATCTGTAAGGAGATTCGTCGTCAATATACATATACCACGCATTTTAAACAAGTCTTCACACAAATATAAAACCAAGTCGACATTTCCAAAATTGTCCAATTCATGGATCATTTAAACAACATTGACTCATTTTGCAAGGTGTATTTAGACAAAGAAAAATCACAACATTTATGGTTCAATTTTCCAAACACTTTCTATTCATTCTAGATAGTTGAATACAATTTATACTTCCCACACACTAAGTTATCATAGTTATATATACTTATCATGAACTTTCATAAACACTGTTACAGACCAAATGATTTAATACGTGACCAATCAACCTTTTTATCGTTGTCCAACTGGTGATATCATATATTTAACATAAATTTCGATGTGAGCTAAGACTCTCGGTTAATAACTTTTTTAAATTTGTTAACGGTCTATTGACTGTTTATAAAATTATCAAATTTTTGGACTAAAAATGCAGGATGTTACATAAGCTCTCTCAGATTATCTTCAGTTTATTAATTCTCTATTGTGAGTATTAAATATGCATGACTTAAATAACTCCTTAATACAACAAGTCAATCAACATATGATTTATTTTAGTGAAGTTATTGTTGGAGCTCAAATATGCACCCATGCCCAAATCATAGACAATTCTGGATTTGAAACAACACGGTACTATATTCTCCAAGTTGTGGGAATCAAACTAAGATAGACCTCCGGAGAAGGCCAACTTCCTCTACTTACTCATAATGCTAAACTACTCCTATGAATTGAAATGCAACTATTTAGCTCTTCTCTAACTTTTCGATGGACCAGGGTGAGAAGGAGATGCATAAAATAGAAACCTAAACTAGAGAAGGTGATAACACCAAAAACAAGGGAATGAATACTCAAAAAAAAAAAAAAAAAAGGAAGAGAACGATGATGAAGAGGGCCAAAACAAAAGCCACAGATCAAAACCACGTCCAAGGTTCCAGTTCTACGATGCACAATGAACACAAACCCTAAAACAATGCATTCAACAAACTTGCAGATAAATGATAGGCAAGAGAGTGTAATAAAACAACAACTAAGGCCAAAAGAGCCACAAAACCAAAGACTTATTGCTTAAAGATCATGCATAGATCGTCACAATACAGGAGGAAGATGCAAAAATATTTGCAGAATTCGAGCCCAAGGTATGCAATCCTTAGAATTTTTGTTCAACATAAAATGATGCCCGTGTAATTTTGAAGTATCAACATCACTTTTCAATATATAGAAAGGAGAAGAAGAAGAAAGAGAGGGAAAATTTGAATTCTCCTTCCACTTGCTGACCAACTTCATTTAATTCTATGAGAAAATCTGAAACTCCTGCAAAAACCGCTTCCCCATTTCATTGGCTTGTTGAAGAAAGAACGGTGCCCATACTGCATTCAATTCTAGTGGTTGAGCTGTCCTGAGTAGACCTTCTGCGTGTTGGAGGCATCTCCCCTTTGCTACGCACACCTACCACTTACTTGGTTCAGAAAATCCAATTTTATTCCATGTAAGAGGACAAGATTTCTTCAATAATATCAGATCTGCAAAGATCGAATCATGGGATTTGAAATTCATGTTCATTTTAGCAATCCGCGGAAAACTGATGTTCTCAATGTTATGCGGATTTTCTTTTTTAACCCTGCGCGGCTTTTGATCTTTGTGGCTTTATCCACATCCGCGGACTACCTTTCTTTCAATCCACGGTCTATTTGATTCGAAAACTATAAACAAAACAACTTTGTAAACTATAAATTAGAAGCAAGCCGCTGTTCAGAAAACAAAAAATCAAGGAGGCAAAGCATTCACACAAAAATATATATTTCATATATATTAACTTTAAAGCTTTTGCAGACTGTTGCTCAGTTAGTTCTACTGCGTTGTCGATTACTCGTATGTTCTTCTTTTCTGCTTACTCTTTTCAAAATGTATGCATACAAACAATACATAGCTATTTGAGCTTACATATAAACACCAATTAGATTTTCTTATAATCTGTTAAACATTTTAAATAATAAATTTTATTATTATCGAGCTGGAACAAATTCTTAAAGAGATGTGCAACTTTATTTTACTGAAGCTTAAGAAAGAAAGAAACAACGGACCAATAATAAGAAGCCCAACGTAGAGTAGACTGAATTCCTGAGACAAATCACTAGTAGAGATGTAATGGCAGGCGAGGTTTTATAATGGCTTCCAACGGAATCGCTTTGGGCATTGTGAGTCCAAACCCCTCTCTCATGTCAATTGTTGTACCCGCCGGAATACTCCACTCGAAACTCTGAAGCAGCCGCCCCAGTGTTTGCTTGACCACAGTGAGTGCCAGAGACATCCCCGGGCACATTCTTCTCCCCGACCCAAACGGAATCAATTCAAAGTCTTGCCCTTTTACATCAATTTCCCTCTCTCCCTTCAGAAAACGTTCAGGGTCGAATTCCGTGGGTTTCTCCCACACTGCCGGGTCCCTCTGGATTGCCCACGCATTCACCAGCAGTCGCGTTCCTGCGGGGACATGATACCCTCCGACACTGCAGTCCTCTGTCGATTCATGAGGAACTAACAGAGGCCCCGCCGGATACAACCGAAGCGCTTCTTTCACGATTGCCTGCAAGTATTTCAACTCCTGCAGATCTGCTTCCTCTATGACTCGTTCCCGTCCAACATGAGTGTCGAGCTCTTCCTGGGCTTTACTCAAAACGTGAGGGTGCTGCAATAGAGCCGCCAGAGCCCACTCGATGGTCACCGAGGATGTGTCCGTACCTGCGTTTATCATGCTCTGCTAAAAGAAATTAAAAAATGTTAAAAGAAAATTTAGAATAAAATTGGAGGTGAAGAGAGAGGGGGATGGAAGAACATACAATGGCGGTGGCCTTCAACACATCATTCTTACTATCGGACTGAATTTCATGGTTGTCGGTAGCAGAGATGAGAAGGTCAATCAAGTCTTTTGATTGAAACCCTTGCTTCTCGCGGTGATCTTCTACTAATTTCTGCATAAAGACATCTCTTTTCTTTTGCAATTTTTTCATGGAAGATTTGAGACCCTGAAGATCGAGCCAGTTGAGAAACGGGAGGTAATCTCCAACATCAAATACTCCGACCAACAAGAAACCCTCTTCTATTATGTCCTTGAACTGATGCGCTTCTCGGAAGTCCTCGGAATAAACAGCTCCCCGCGATAATCTCTTGTTGGCAACCATGCGCAGCATTATATTGAATGTCAGATCAGAAAGCCTGGATTTCATGTTCACCGGAGTAGCCTCTCGCTGGCAGCTATCAAGTAATGAACGAATGAGAGCGGAAATTTCCTCAACGCGGACGTGTTTGAAAGAGTCGATTCTGGTTGCAGAGAAGATGTGGAGCGTGCACATCTTCCGCAGGTTTCGCCAGTAGGAACCGTACGGAGCCAAACCGAAGATTTTGTAGTTATATCCCAAATACTTTGCTCCAGACAAACGAGGGCGAGAAGCGAAGGCTTTGTCACTAGTTGTGAAACATTGTTTTGCCAGATCAGAGGAGGAGCTGACCAAAACCGGACGGAATCCAAGTTGAAGATGAATGATGGGTCCATAGGTCTGTGAAAGGGAAGATAGAATTCGGTGAATGGGGCGCTTCTGCTGTAGCAGATGAAGATGGCCAATAATTGGCCATGAGGGAGGATGTGGTGGCTTCTTCTTTCCGTTTCCGCTTCTGGTTCTTCGCTGATTTAGAATCTGCAAGAACAGGGCAGCCAGAGCAAAAACAACAACAATAGCCGCTACTTGGAGCGTCATAATTACTATTACAAAACCTGTGTAAGGAGAGAGAGCAGAAACCCTGCGCATATGGAGAAAAGAAATCAGAAAACCTGCTCAAATGGAGATATAATGATCAGTAAAAGATGAAGAAAATGCGTAGAATGGGAGAATGCATACATATAGCAGCGCCTGTGTGAAAGTAGATTAGAATAAATCCAAAATCACGTTGGAAGAGGAGATAACCTGCGCCAACTCCAAACCCACGTGGAGATACAGATCTGAAGAGTGCGCAAGATGGAAAATATCGGAGAGCGCAAATACAATTTCTTTTGCATGGCCAAAGGTGCCAAATCTTAGTCAAAGGTATAGTATGTGAAAACAAAACAGAAAACCTAAATGGAGTGAAATGGAAAATGCAATAAAGAGAACACACGGAATATGGTGATGAAGCAAACTACAAAGTCAATGCATGCATAGAAGGAGACACCAAACAATTGAGCCATTATTAGAGCAAGAAAGAAGATCATTACTGTTTTAGATGTTTAATTTGTAAAATCATCAAAAAGGGAAAAGATTAATGTTGTATAAATGAAAATTTAATAAAATCTCATTTTATCCTCTTTTCGTGGCAAACCAAAGACAATGACCTAACACTTCAAGCACTTTGTCTTCAAACTCTTCATGCACTGTCTTGATGGCTTCTTCCTACTGTAGAAAGTTCCCCAGTTCGGTAAAGGTCACATCTTGTTTTATGATGCTCAATGTGGTGAAGACTATCCTGAACTTGAAAGGAGGATCCCTCAGTGTTAGAGGGACTAACAGATTGTCTTCCACCTTTTCTTCGAGCACTACAAGATTTTCTCATAGTTCTGCCACACGACGCGAGAATTCCCTTACTTTCTTGCCATCTTTCATACTCAGTGTATGAAGCTTGAATTGAAGATAGAGTATCTTTGTCAAGTTCTTTGCTTTCTAGATGGTGGAGACAACATCCCAGGATGCCATTGATGTCATTGCAATATCTAGTATGTGTGGTTGCACCTCATTGGAAATGATGAGAGAGATCAGCATCAAGGATTTTACATCGTCCTTGTCATACTTCGTTTGTTCATCTACATCAGTGGGATGAGAAAATTTTCCAGTGATGAGTTCCCAAAGCTCCTCGAATTGGAGAATGGTGCACATCTTCATCTTCTATGTAGCATAATTTGACCCTTTCAAGAGCTGAGCTGAGAGAAACAACTTTGGTGTAGACATGGTGCCAAAAAATATTCCATTTCTTTCCACACTAAAATGTTGCATGTGCCTCTAGGATTTGTAACATGTTGAGATTAGATGACAACCATTCCTCTTCTGGTGGATCAAGATCCTATTATTCAGCTTGCTGTTGTAACAAGACAGCTTTAGTTAGAATATGGATAGGAACGCATTAATGAATTCAGTTTTGTGAGAATGCTATAAATCCATGTATGCCCATTGAGGCTAGACACACAAAAATAGAGTTGTAAGAGGAAGAGTTGTGCTGATTGTAATTTCCAGATTTGAACAATAAGAGAATCGATACCGTTGCTCCGTGGATGTTTCCCTCTTGAGGGTTTTACCACGTAAATCTGTGTTTATGGTTTGTGTCTTTTTTGGCTATTTAATTTCGTTTACTCGCTTTATATTTTGTTGTGCTTAATCTTTTCATGGCTATATAAGTTTCCAATAAGTGGTATCAGAGTAAGGTTGGAGGGAGGCCACGAGGGGCGAGTTTGAAGGGTGAATTCATTCGCTGCGTTGAAGCGTGATGGCAAAGACACAAAGTGATAAATTTGAGATCGAGAAATTTGACGGTAGCAATAACTTCGAGTTATGGAAGGTCAAGATGCGGGATATATTGTGTGTGCAGGGTGTTATGAAGGCGCTCGCAGGAAAGGCAAAGAAACCCGCGAGTATGGAAGATGATGATTGGGACGAGATGGAAACTCGTGCTCTCAATGCTATTCGCCTATGTTTGGCCGACGATGTATTATTCAACATCGTGTCTGAAACAACAACAACAACAGGACTCTAGATAAAACTAGAAAGCTTGTATATGACTAAATCCTTGACGAATAGAATCCTCCTGAAGCGTCAGCTGTATACCTTTCGTATGAAGGAAGGTATGACAATTTCGGAACATTTAAATACTTTTAATACTCTTATTTGTAAATTGGACAGCACGGGTGACAAAATTTCGAATGAAGATAAGACGGTAACATTATTAAGTTCTCTGCCTAAATCTTGGGATCATTTCATAACCTCTATTAGTTTTAGTTCTAAAGAGGTCATTAACTTTGATGTTGTTGTTGTTGGAGCTATAATATCTGAGGAAACTCGAAAGAGATCTTCTCTGGAAACTTCGACAACAAAATTTATGATAGCCAGAGGCAGAACTACTGAGAGGAGACAGCATTCGAAGGGCCCAACTAGATCCAAGTCAAAGGGCAAAAAGAGCAAGTTGAAGTGTTGGTTCTGTAACAAATCAGGACACCTCAAGAAAGATTGCTAGAAACGTAAAGAGGCATCTAAGGAGGAGGACTCTACAAAGGAGGCTAACATAGCCGAGAAGGACTCAGGTATGGTTGATGAGGTATTATCTATGTCTATTGTCTCACAATACCATTATGACTGGTTAATTGATTCTGGGGCATCCCATCACATGTGTCTGCATAGGAATTGGTATTCTACATATCAATTTATTGATGATGGGGTAGTTTACATGGGTAATGATGTTACATGTAAAACTGTTGGGATAGGGAGTATCAGAATTAAAATGTATGATGGGATTGTTAGAACACTGACAGATGTGAGACATGTGCCTGACTTGAGAAAGAATCTGATATCTTTGGGAGTTCTGGATTCTAGTGGACATAAGGGTTTAGTTCAAGGTGGAGTTTTGAAGATATCAAAAGGTATCTTGATAGTCATGAAAGCTAACAGATTCGGGAACCTGTATAAACTTGAAGGAAGTGTAGAAATTGATCAAGCAGGAGTTGCATAAGAGGATGTAGGTGAATCCACTCGCTTATGGCATCAACGACTGGGTCATATCAGCGAGAAAGGAATTAAGGTACTTGCCGATCATAAACTTCTTCCTAGTTTAAAAATTGTAGATTTAAAGTTCTGTGAGCATTGTGTTTATGGGAAACAAGCTAGACAGAAGTTTAAACCTGGAAAACATACAAGTAAAGGTATCCTAGACTATATTCATTCAGACCTATGGGGTCCAGCTCCGAAACTCTCATATGGAGGGTCATCATATTTTGTTAGTTTTATAGATGATTACTCAAGGAAAGTTTGGATCTATTTGTTAAAGAGGAAAGCTGATGTATTTAACACTTTTAAACAATTTAGAGCTTTGGTTGAAAAGAGCACAGGTAAATCCATTAAATGTCTTAGAACAGATAATGGAGGGGAATTTACTTCTAAGGAGTTTGAGAATTATTGCAAGAATGAAGGGATCAACAGGCATAAAACCACTGTGTACACTCCACAGCAGAATGGCATTGCTGAACGCATGAATAGGACTCTTCTCGAGAGAGCAAGGAGCATGCTTAGTAATGCAAAGTTGCAGTAGGAATTGTGGGGAGAAGCTTAGCTTACAGCTTGTTACCTGGTTAATCGATCACCATCGACAGCAATTGACTGCAAAATTCCACAAGAGGTATGGACAGGTCAACCATGTAATTATTCTAGTCTTAGAGTTTTTGGTTGTGATGCCTATGCACTTATTTCGAAGAGTCAGCATTCCAAGTTAAATTCTAAGTCACAGAAATTAGTCTTTGTTGGATATGGTGATGGTGTGAAGGGGTATAGATTATGGAATCCTACTGCCCATAAGATCATCATAAACAGAGATGTTATATTTGATGAAATTTCACTAATGAAATCGGATGGAAAGAATGTTATGAAACAAGTTGATGTACCACAGTCACAGCAAATTCAATTTGATATACATTCATCCACGGGTGAAAATCATGAAGATGTCCGTGAGTAGGATATTCATGAGGAAATCACTCAGGAGGATGAGCAGATTGAAACACCTCAGGAAATTGAGGAAATACCACAACAAGCTCTATGAAGGTCTACACGAATCAGATTAGTTCCAAGCAGGTATGATGATTTTGTCACTTCTGTTGCTTTAATTTCTAATGAAGGAGAACCAAGTTGTTACAAAAAAGCAATAGAGGTTTCAGATAGTGACAAATGGAAACATGCCATGAAAGAGGAAATTGATGCTTTGATTAAAAACAAAACATGGGATCTGGTGGAACTTCCTAAGAACAGGAAATCGGTTGGTTGTAAGTGGGTATACAAGTTGAAGAAAGGTGCTGATGATGTTATTTCAAAGTATAAGGCGAGGCTGGTCGCAAAAGGGTTTTCTCAGGAAGCAGGGATTGACTTTCATGAGATTTTTTCGCCAGTTGTAAAAATTGTTTCTATTCGTATGGTGTTAGCACTAGTTGCATTGCATAATCTTGAATTAGAGCAGCTAGATGTTAAAACTACATTTCTACATGGAGATTTAGATGAGGAAATTTACATGGAACAACCGGAAGGGTTCGTTCAAAATCGCAACAAGAGGTTTGTTTGCAAACTCAATAAATCATTGTATGGCTTGAAGCAGTCTTCAAGACAATGGTACAAGAAGTTTGATTCCTTCATGGTGAGCCATAATTTTACCAGGAGTGAATATGATCATTGCGTTTACTTTAAAAAGTTGGATAATGGCATGTTCATTATATTGGTATTGTATGTTGATGATATGCTTGTAGCAAGCAAAAGAATGGTTGAAATCAACAAGGTAAAGGCTTAGTTGGCTAGGACATTCGATATGAAGGATCTAGGAGCAGCAAGACAAATCTTGGGCATGAAGATACACAGAGACAAGATGAAAGGCAAGCTGTGGTTATCACAAGAGAAGTATGTGGAGAAAATACTTCAGAGATTTGATATGGATAAAGTGAAACCGGTGAATATCCCTTTAGCTTCGCATTTTAAACTTTCTTCAGGTTTGTGTCCTAGTAATGATGAAGAAAAGGAGTATATGTCTTGTGTACCGTATGTTAATGCAGTAGGAAGTTTGATGTATGCGATGGTTAGTATTAGACCAGATATTTCACATGTAGTTGGTGTTGTCAGTAGATACATGGAAAATCCAGGTAAAGAACATTGGGCAGCAGTGAAATGGGTGCTTCGGTATCTTAGAGGCACAAGCAGTTACTGTATCACTTTTGATGGTTGCAGTGATAAGGTTTGCAGTTATGTTGATTCTGATTTTGCAGGTGATTTGGACAAAAGAAGATCTACTTCAGGTTATGTCTTTACTCTTGCAGGTGGTTATATTAGTTGGATGTCAAAGCTTCAAAGCATTGTTGCTTTATCCACTACTGAGGCAGAGTATGTATCTGCTTCACATGCTTGCAAAGAGGCAGTATGGTTAAAAGGTTTATTGGGTGAGTTAGGACAGTTTCAGAAAAGTGTAAAATTTTCTGTGATAGTCAAAGTGCAATTTATTTGGCTAAGAATCCAGCTTACCATAGTAAGTCGAAACATATTCCAGTTAAATACCATTATGTAAGACATGTTGTTGATGAAGGACAGGTGATTCTTGATAAGGTCCACACTCAAAAGAATTGTGCAGACATGTTCACGAAACCGGTTATATTAGAGAAGCTGCGGTGGTGCTTGGCTTCTCTTGGCTTGCAAACAAGGTGATGAACAATGAGCAAGGTATCAGGTTAATTGTTGTCAAGGTGGAGATTGTTGACATTAGATGACAACCATTCCTCTTCTGGTGGATCAAGATCCTATTATTTAGCTTGTTGTTGCAACAAGACAGCTTTAGTTAGAATATGGATAGGAATGCATTAATGAATTCAGTTTTGTGAGAATGCTATAAATTCATGTATGCCCATTGAGGTTAGACACACAAAAATAGAGTTGTAAGAGGAAGAGCTGTGCTGATTGTAATTTCCAGATTTGAACAATAAGAGAATCGATACCGTTGCTCCGTGGATGTTTCCCTCTTGAGGGTTTTACCACGTAAATCTGTGTTTATGGTTTGTGTCTTTTTTGACTATTTAATTTCGTTTACTCGCTTTATATTTTGCTGTGCTTAATCTTTTCATGGCTATATAAATTTCCAATATAACAACTCCTTCCCCGTTTCACACACAAATCTTGCTTGCTCCATGAAACGCCAATGGCAAAAACAAAACAAAAAATCTATACAACATCAACAACAAGAAGAACTTTTAGGTCTTCAATGACTACGAATCTTCCATGCAAAAATAAAATAGGTCATTGTGTAAGCACCTACGTTTCCACCAATTTCCACGTTGTTCTTTGTGTACAGGCTAAAAGACAACAGACCACGACACGAATGTCTCTTCACACACTGAGCAAATACACGTAACACGTTGGTCAGTCACCACGCCGAAACTCCCCAGTCCTTGCACACAAACATCCGCCAAAGTAGATAGATTTGCATTGACAAAACAGGATTGGTCTACGCTGGTCGTTGTGGGTGGTCTTCACGTAGGTGCTAGGCGCCATAAAAATTGGTCTTTTCAACATTTAAAATAGTCAAAAATTGGTCTAGGAGAGATCTGCATGTCTACACAGGTTTGTTTGCTCACATCAATGACTCTATCGGCCAATACATTAGCACATGTCTCCATTACACACTCAGCAATGGAAAGACAAAAAAAATGAGATCAAACCAACCGCTCCAAGACAGGTATTGGAGCTGATATCAATGAAAGTGTTTAAGAAATAAGATTGAATTTATTCAATGCAAACAATGTTATATATGCAGGCACAAACGGTTTGGAGGTGTAATCAACTAACATGAAACAGACTAGAACCTTCCAAGTCGGTATAACTGACTGACTACAATTAAACAATGTAATACAAACATAATTAATCTAAGAGGGGAGAGAATGGTTTACAATCAACCATACTAAACTTTTTCAACATATCCTTTGTATACTTTGTTTGAAAAATGAAAATCTCATCCTTACTTTGTTGAACTTCCATTCCAAGGAAGTATTGCATGAGACATAAATCTTCCATGTTTCAAATTCATGTTCACCATAGAAATTTTGAATTCATCCTTCATCTTATAATTGTTGCCCATATATAAAAAATCATCAACATACAAACTTATAATGAGAATATCATTATCTTCTTTCTTGTAGTAAAGAGTATGCTCATTTTTGCTTCTCTTGAAACCATTTTGTTGAAAATATCCATCAATTCCGGCATACCATGCTATTGGTGTTTTATTGAGGCCATGGAAATCCTTCTTCAACTTGTATACTTAGTCTTATTTACCTTTTACTTCAAAATCATGTGGTTGTTGTATATAGACTTCCTCTTCTAAGTACCCATTCAAGAAGGCACTATATCCATGTGATGTTTGAGAAACTAGTGAAATCATCATTCTAATGGTTTTTTTTTTTCCTTTAGTGTGAATGTCTCTGAAGACTTATACACTACAACAAAATATGTCTTTTGTCACAATTTTTCAACAATATTTTTGTGGTTATATGGTATTTCAAAAACTAAAATTGTGGCATTGGAGTTGTAGCTAATCTACGTTTTGATATATTATTGTAGTTTTTACAGAATTCATTATATCATGGATAGTCCACAATTTATAAAATTTATAGATAATCTCCATTTTTAAAATTGTACATTGTCCACATTTCTTAATATTTGTAACATTTCTACATTTTCTATTTTTGTTAGTATTCCACAATATTCACAAGAAATGTAGTTTTTCTATACATTGTCTTTGTAGAAATTCCACAATTTACAATTTCACAACTTTGATCAATGTTATATTGTGGCGATTTCAACAAAAAAAAATTCTACAATTGTAATTACCACAAAAAATTTGTAGGTGGAAGCTACAATTTGATTGCCACAATAATTAATTGTGAAATTGTCTTTTTTTTAAATGTAGAAATGTTACTATTAAAAACAACTTTTTAAATTTATTTTTAAGTGTTTTAAATACTTTATAACAAAAATACCAAGAACAAATTAAAACATTGTGAATCGAATCAAAAATAATTTTAATTTATTAAATAAATTGTACACATCATTTATTTTTTACACGTCCTAAAATTATTATTCACTTCAATTTTAGTATTTGTTGCATCTAATTCTTGATGGACGTTATAACGTTGGTATTGGGGCTTAAGCTTTTCTTGATTAGTGAGCCTATCCTAATAGGTAGTAGTGGGGTGGTTTATCACTTGAGTTAGTAGTGTTGCCATCATTGACACCTGTAAAGCTCAAAATTACTAGAGCTGGCAAATGAGGTTTTAAAAAAAAAAACATAAAAAATAAATTACACAGCTACAATCGTACATATTAATTTAATCAAATTCATTAAATCAGATTTGTTCTTTTGATCTATCTAATAACATCCATGTAAGCCATGTGCGGCTGAGAAGGGTATATCCATATCTCTACGATCTCCCTTCGTCACAACTTCGAGTGACAATGATTACTACCATTTCAGCTCAACCTTTATCAGGTCATGGGAACCATGTGAAAGTCATTGGGTCTACCACGAAGCTAGTTTCCCGACTTCATATTCCGGTATCTGACCATTTCCTACCTCATGTTCAGTGTTCAACTTCCCATGATCATGTTACTGACAATTTTTTTAATTGGAGGACTAGGTGATCAGACAATGCATAGTCATCAATGCATTACTTTGGCCAAAGTTATCTTCCGTGCAGGTTATGGCTAAACTCAAGACAACACACTTGTCTTATGAGTTTTAAGTCTTCCGTCACCTCAGAACTATCCCTTTCACTGTTATCTAGATCTTATAATTTGTATTTACTTTATTTCTAATTAAACTTATCTTGCAAGAGTTTATATCGAGATAGATGCCAAGGCCAATTAGGATCATTATGAGATGAGTACATTCATTATGCTGAAATGTAACTATTTCAACATTCCGCATGTACTTATCCCTTAATATGCCTAATAGATCTTTTCATCTAATTACCTTCTTATCTAGTTTCTCTTTTCCTGATGTTCAATTTTAACCTTAAATTACCTTTTTATAATGATACTCTTTCATCCTCTAAAAATTAGGCTTTACAATCTTAACAAATTAATGTCAAGTTTATTGGAAGGCCGAATTAAATATATATTAATATATATTTAATTATTCCTCCCATCAACTACGCCACTAAATAGCTATTTACTTTAGAAATTAAAAGAAAATTGAATGTTATAATAATTGTCCAATTTTCAGCTTCATACATTGGTAAATATCATATAAATATATTTACAATTTATGATAAGTAAGACTTCTTAATTATAGTATTTATCATTTACTCATATTGAGATATTATTACATACAAAGTAATCATCTCTTTATTAAAAACATAAATTACATATGTCGTTAAGGAAAAATATATAACTGATAGTGTAACTCTCACATAGTGAGGTTTGAATATTAACAATGGGTCCAAGATCCCAATAAATTCAGTTAAAATTTTAGGATATCATCCTTCTACAAATTGAAATCCAAGTAATTCTTTTAGATCCATGCTACAATAAAACTTCTCAAGACATGAGTTTCTGCATATCCGAATGTAACGGCCAATTGTCCTGCAAGATTGGAGTAGTGGTATGATGTCAGCACAAAATGAACTAGTATGAATATTGTCTCCATTTTCTGATGCAATTATTTAATAAAATATGAAAGATATAAATGTTTTTTTATCAACAATCGCATGGTAATACAACTGAGAATGTATTACTACATGTTTTCCATAAAGATACAGCTATGAATGCACACAAATAGAATAACCAATTTCTATTTCAACGATCATGTTTCTCTCTAATCACAACGATCAAGACATCCTTATTTCAGCTTCAAACAATAAATATTTGACATTTAAAATTTTTTATAAATCGTAGGAACAATATGATTAAGAAGAGTACATTTTTTTTTTGTTTTTAATAAGTTGCCATCACAAAAAAAAAGTAATCAAACCATAATCATTCAACATCCGAATTCAGATTATAACCACAAGCAAATCATGCTTTACATGGTACAGATTTAAATAATATTTTACTTACCCTCCAATCAACGAGAAACTTAACAAAATTGTCCGAAATCAATATTTCCAAATCCCAATTAAACATATTCTTTTTAGGTAATGATGAGCTCATCATATCATCCAAGAACATCATTAACAAAGAAAATATAATATAATATTTTCAATCAATGAGCAGCTCTATAAAACGTCAAAGAACATCATTAACAAGAGAAATAAAACATATTATTTCCAGTTAATGAGCAGCTCTATAAAATGTAAAATATATTCCTTTCCAAACAATCAAAACACATTTTTCTTATATATATGAATAGCCCAACTAAACAAAGTAAAAACACCACGATTACATCATTTAAACATACTCTTTCTAGTAAAAGAAAAGCTAATAATTTCTTTCATAAAATCTCATTATATTAAACCCAATCATGCCACCAATTACTCCTTGGTGCAACTCAGTCAAGTT
The DNA here is from genome assembly GCA_019776745.2 of Taxus chinensis. NCBI lineage: Eukaryota > Viridiplantae > Streptophyta > Pinopsida > Cupressales > Taxaceae > Taxus > Taxus chinensis. Next base: position 27,305,436 of record CM034149.1, on the reverse strand, counting down.
GTCCTGGATTTCATGTCCTTACCAAGACAAGCAATTTCTTTTTCACAGCCATGTAAGAATCCAATTCATATTGCCAGACTGGAAGTTAAGGCTAAATGCCATTTTTTGTAGTTATTCACACACAACAACACATCCTCATTTATACATGAACTGATTTAGATGCCCATAATAAAAATTTCTAGAAAATGCAGCCCCATGCAAGAGCTTTGACATCCACAAATTTTCATTCAAAAGATCTCAATAAATGAAAAATAAAACTTGCATATAACAACCAAGAAGGAAAAAAAATACAAAACCCCAACCAGTTGCATATCCATATCAATTTGGTTACCCAAATCGATTCATTTATACAAATCAATTTGTATACCCAAATCGATTTGGGCATCAAATCAATTTGTTTACAGAAAACACAATCAAATTTATATTAACAAAAATGAAAACCCACAAGCACAAATCGATTTGAAACACATAAATTCACAAAAAAAAATTCCTTCTTCCAGTACAGGAAAAACCCAACTCTTTTCTTTTTGGGTACAATTTGTTTTAATGCAGAGAAGGAATTTTAACTTACATTCTATTTTTATTTTTGCAGATCAAAACCCAAAACTCCATCTGCATTTTTTTCTGGGTTTAGCTAATCCCACACAAAGAAAACTTAAGAGAATACATAATCCATCAATTTCCTTTTCAAATTTCATCTCCAAGCAATTAAATCAAAAGTTGTCCACAAATTCCTTTGATTGCCATTAAAACAAAATGTGTATTTCCTCATTTTTTTTACAAATAATGCAGTAGAGAAAGGAGAAGATATTCATGCCTGAAGTAAACCCAGAATCAGCAACCTCTTACTCTTCTAGCTCCAACAAGTTGAATCCTTCTTTCCTCCAAAACTCACGTAGGTATCCCAGAAGGGAAGAATGAAAATAGACAAGGAGAAATAAAAGAAAAAAATGTAATGAAAGAAACTATAGTTGGGCAACATATTCAAGAATTTTCAGGCTTCCCAATGTTGGCACATTCATTAATGCATGTCACATACTTGTGCTATGTAAAGGTGTTTCGCTTTATGAAACCCACGAATTTCAAGTATTAAAATTAATATATATATTTTAATATAACTTGTGACTTAGATGTCAAATCCTTCTAGAATATACATTACTAATTTTACAAATTAATATTGCATTTTTTTAATTTTTATTTCTTTTATTTAATTTGTTACCCAACTTAATGGTTAAGTTAAAATTAATCATCATAATACAAGTCCATATATTACCAACAATACATTATAATTATTATTATTGGAATTTCCACATTCCATACAAAACATTCCAATAAACGAAAATCACCAAGTCCGTAAATAATAATTCAAATATTCTCATAAAGCTGGCTTGACATAGCATCGTCAAATAAAATAGAGACAATTATTATTACAGTCATTGCAAAAGTTGAACAAAACAAAAGACGACTAAACTGATTAAAATAAAGTAACCGAAATACAAATAACTAAAATATTCATTATCGTTTATGAACCGGTTTACCTACGATCAAGGCCTAATCACGTTTAGGAAGGATCATCAAGGTGGGTGCGGGGTTCCCCATTCAGTAGTGTCATGCCCCACAGAAAAAGTTGTGGGTCATGATATGACGAACCAAATGAATTCTTACACACAATGATGATCTCGTCTAGTCCTTATTAGACGTAACCATAGTTAATTTAACTTACTAGAAATTTGGGATGTTACACACTTATCCTACAAATGGAAATTTGGCCAATGGATTTTGTTGGATACAATCACTAGTTAGAGACTCCATAGCATCTTGTAAAAAATGGACGAATCACTGGAGAGTATGACTCCTGCTGCAAGCTCATTGATTACGAAGAATATGTCCCAGCTGATCCTAAAATGAGCCTTGAAGATTAAAATTGGTAATAGCCTAAGATATATGAGGAACCTTAGAGCTAGTGCACTGTAAATGCAAAGTAAGAGTAATAAGTTGACATAGAGAAATCATGAGCATATATTAAAGAGTCTAATGAGATATCATAACAATCTATGTAATCCATCTTCATTTTTGTAGTGCCCAGCATTCCTTTTCTAAATTAAAAAAAGGTGGGGCATAAAATCGATGTTTGGAAGTGGTTGGAGGATGGAGTTGGTGGGTGTTTAAATGTGTGGGAGAGGAGTGGTCTGTTGGTGGCGTATAACATGAGGTTGTGTGTGGTATGCAGCTGGGATGATAGGAGTGTGTAGAGCATGGGCCGCCCAAAGGACCCCTCAGATATATCTTTTCCCTTTTGCATAATAATTCTTAAACTCTATTTGAGGTCCAGAGCATTAACTCTTCTATAACCATAATTCCTCCTCTTTCATTATTCTGAATAGAGTGACTAATTTGGATCTAGATCTATGTCTGAAGTGTGTTTAATTTTTTTAGGAAAATAAGTTTTCCCCTATCGTTGTTTTGTTGGATTATGGGTAGAAGAATAAGGGAAAAAACGTGGAGATAAGGAGGCACTCCATTCATAGTTGTATGGAGTTACTTTTTTGCTAATGAGAATCTATGTTACGTGTACCCTAGCCTTTGCGTCTACCATTTCTCATTCCTTCTCTCTCTACAACCTTTAAATTCATTAGGGTTTTTGTGATTTTCATCTGCATGGTCTCGATTTGTTCATTGCAAGCATAGATATGAAATTAGCAAGTTGAATTTCCACTGTTAGTTTCTTCTTCTCGATGCACCCTCCATCCACGGTTCTAAAAACAAACCCTTGGAAAAGTCTGGGCGCCCACGTTTCTTTCAGGCATTTTGGAAAATAATTCACATGCCTTACACATGTTTCCACATTCTGTAGGCATGTCTTCCAGGGCACTCACAACTAAAACAACTGAAAAAAAAAAACCACTTCTCCATAATGCATTGGTCGATGTCCATACCTTGTTTTAAGGACACTATTTTGATGTTGGCTGTTGTAAGGGTTGTTTTCCATCCCCATATGGTTGCCTCCTTCATTTTTTGCACCAGGCGAATTCCCTTTCAATTTAAGACTTCTCCTCCAAAATTCAGGCCTATTAATGTTTTTCCCAGCCTGTGCCACACCAACAAACAAATAACTGAATTGGGTTCTCTTTTAAATAGTCGGGGAATATCTACCAGGGCATCAGCTTGGAAGTCCCAGTAATCACCTTATGAAACTCTTGAGCTAGATAGGGATGTTGATGAATAATAAATAAAATTTTCATCATCTTGGAAGTCCCAGCAACCACCTTATGAAACTCTTGAGCTAGATAGGGATGTTGATGAATAATAAAAATGTTCATATGGGGGAGTTTCTAAATGCTCGTGAGCTGTTGATGGAATACTAATAGAGATTCAGCTCCTTGTGGAATGTAGATGAAACCACCATACAGTTCATATGCAAATATCTCCCAAGCATGGTTCATCTCAACTTGTCCTTCATAATTGTTGTACTTTAGCTTTTCATTTACAATGAAATAAATTTAAAATTTTGGAATGTCACACATTCGATTATTATGTTTATATAAACTTGTTTTGTAAACCAATAAAATGAAATATGACACTTATGTAACCTAGGTAACACTTGGTAGCCAAGCATAAACTTAAACCCCTCTTTCAGACATAAATTGGATAACTTCATAACCATTCTTTTAACGCGAAACAATAAAACTCCTTATGTTTTATATTACCGAATTTTATTTTGATCATCATTCGTGGTTGCGACCACACCCTTATGCACTGTTAGACCCATAGTATCGAAATTCGGTGCTCATGCCCATTGATATTGGCGAGAGCTAGATGATTCGTCAACTAAAACCACCTTTCTGTCTACCTTGTAAGTTAGAGACATGTAATTTCTAGAGACTTGAAAAATAACACTCTGAACCCCGTACATGAGATATCAAGTTTTCTATATGTTCGTTGTTATGTAGAGAGTCACATAAAGCATTAGCTCAACCTCGTTTGACTATTTGTGTTCTCTTCAGTACTTCTCTAGGAGCCTTGTCACTCCGTTTTACACTTTTGGGGAGCTGTTAAAACTGAAAAGTTACTCAAACCCCTCTTTCGGACATAAATTGGAGAACTTCGTAACCATTCTTTTAGCGTGAAAAAATAAAACTCCTTATGTTTTATATTACCGAATTGTATTTTGATCATCATTCGTGGTTGCGACCACAACCTTATGCATTGTTAGACCCAGGGTATTGAAATCTGGTGCTTGTGCTTGTTGGTATTGGTGAGAGCTAGATGAGCCATTAACTAAAACCACCTTTCTATCTACCTTGTAAGTTAGAGAAATGCAATTTCTAGAGACTCGCAAAACAACACTCTGAACCACGTACATGAGATCTCAAGTTCGTATGTGTTCATTGTTATGTAGAGCTCGTCGCGTCAAGCATTATCTCAACCTCGTTTGATTTTTGCACTCTCTTCGGCACTTCTCTAGGATCCCTGTCACTCCATTTTACACTTTTGGGTAGTTATTAAAATTGAAAAGTTGGTTTTCATTTTGACCCACCGTTTGAACCCTGAACAACAAAATGTTTATCAGCTTTCGCAAACCTCTAGTACTTTTACTAGAAAATTTTGTGGAACCTTCGGTTTAAGAAAATCTCATTTCTGGTTAGTTTGGATAATAGGTTTTGTAGGCCTCTGGTCGTACTTTGACTAGGTCAAACTGGACCAATTATGACCGATGGCTTCGGAAAACTCGTCACCATTTGAACCCATTTGTCATTTATCAGTCCTGTCGACTCTAATGAATTCTCCATATATAGGGAAACTTGTAGGAAATTTTCTAATTACGCGTCCATCCATCAAATGTTGGTTTTGGACGTGGTTTTTGAGCCCTCGAGCTAACCTTGATCATTTGCAACTAGGCCAATTATGACCGATGGCCTCAGAAAACTAGTCGTCAATCGTAAACCATTTGCCAATTTTGAAATCTGTCAGTTCTTATGAATTCTTGGTGTATAGGAGGACACATAGAAACTTACGCATGGTGTTTTTTTCCCATCGGAAGACAACGTTCAAAAATGGTTTCTTAGCCTCCGGGCCTAGATTGAACATTTTTGCAACTAGCAGGAAAACATAAAAAGAAAGTTGTAGGACCTCCGTCGGGTTACCAAACCACCGTGGAAAATTTTTGACACTTTTGAATGACTGTTTGGAACTCTATTTTATGGCTTGTTGTGTGAAATTTGACTTTTGGGAAAATAGTGTTTCTCTCCCTTTCTATCTCTTTCTCTTTCCTTGGTTACGAAATGATGTGAAATGAAATGAAATGAATACATGTCTTTAAACCTTCTTTTTCGAATGTAAATTATAATTATTATTGTATGTAAATGGGAAACTGAAAACATTATTATGCTAGATCTAGGTGGATGCCATATTAGTGATTTATCATTAATTTCATGCTCACATGTTTTTGCAAGATGCAAATAAGATGGCGAAACAACGTGGGTGTGATTCATGGTATATTGTTAGAATTTTATGGGTGTTAATAGAAGGAAATTTTATGTATTGTTATGTTACAGTAAATTTAGTTATTGCAATTTGGCAATATGAATAAGATGCTAGTTTTAGGGGTGTTTTGGGAAATGTGCATGTAACTAAAGGTGTTCTTTTGATTCATATTTACATATGGGAAAAAGAGAGTTGGATATGTATGTTAAATGAATTTGAATTTAAAATATTGTAGTGCATTTCTAGTGTTCAATAGATGATTAATTAATTAGTGTGTTGTATTCTTACCTTGTAAATGTAATAAAGAGATCTAAACGAAACACTCAACCCTAGTTTAAGACTCATGTATAACTACCTTTCTTGCGTGAATCCTTTTAGTGTGGAAAACTAAAACCTTAGGATAGTCTTCAATCACTACACTCGATGTCACCTTCTGGATTAGGTAAATAAGATCCCTAGTTTGAATTATCTTCATAGTCAGTATGTTTAGCAACATGTCCGTAAACCTGGCAGTTAGGAGCGACATGGTCAAACTATTTGTGGTGTAAGCAGAGCAATCACTTCATTAGGATCCTAGTGTGTTGCCTTGTCTTACGAAGTTAGATCTTGAAATCAACTTTGTGATAAAAATGAATTCCTTATGGGATCTAGGTGACACAAATGGAACTAGTGAAATAGTAGTGCTATGACTTAAACTCGGGTTAATGATCCTTTTAGTTCCTCACAGATAAATGTGTTACCTTGGTTGCTAACAACATATCACCTTTGTCTTTCATGAAGGTTGTTTAGCATAAATATGTACTCTCACACCTTAAACTCATATATAGTTGGGGTGTAGATCCTTAGGTGCAATTGGAATTAAACCAAACTGTGGCTAATTAAGGGGTTAACTTGTGGGTAGAAAATGCTAACTCCTTACAAACGAAATTGATTAGAACTATGTTGACTCTAGAGAACCCAAGGAACTAGAAAATTAGTCTTGTAATCCCTTGTTATGCCATTTTATGACATTAAGAATAAAAGAAATTTCACATGCGGAATCGTGAAATGTAGAAACAATATGGGATCTTACCTTAAACACAAATCACTTGTGGGTCATGTGTAGTTTATAATTCTTCCAATCATGTACTTTTGCAATATGTTAGACAAACACTTGCCTAACTCCTTTTGTTATTAAACAATGCTAATAATGAGACCATAATGCGATGTAAGAGTAAATCATACAAGAGTGAAACGAGATTTGAGGTTAGGAATCATGTCACTCTTGGAGTCCTTATAACTCATTTAGACATTTGCATGTGTTGCAAAGAATACAAATTTCCCTTGGTGAGATCAAACTTCGAGAAAACAAAAGATATATATAAATCTAAATACAATTTCTCGATGTGGAAATGTTGAATGGATTCAAAAAGTTATTGAACTATATTAACTATGGTAGGAAAAAAAAGATACCGTGATCGAAGAATGTTTATGGGAAAAAGGTATCTTGAATCTAACCCCCCCCCCCTTAAATCCTAAGATTTCTTTCTTGATATCACGTCAGATTCACTTTTATAGCAAGGGTAAAATTTAAACATTGAATAAACGTTTGAGAAGCATATTGTTAACATAAGAACGAGATCCGGCTGAGGAATCTAGTGCCCCCTGCAAGTTGACTCACCCGTCGTGGTTGATTCACAGACTAACACAGAGAAGCTACCTCTAGACTATTCTCTGCATGTTCTTGATTCATTGATTAAGGATGTTTTGGCCCCCTTTCCTATGGGTCACATCCCCATCAAATCCATTACAGTTGCTCTCCTGATTGCAGTGGATGCAGGAAATCAGGAATGGACAGTGGTGGATAGGAAAAAGAAGGGGAATGCCAAATCTAAATCCCCCACCATATCAGAAAACGTATGATTCTCGTCTTTTTGGGTGCTATTATTGTTACATCATGGCATATGGCCTGCTGCGCAGTTGTTGGGAAGTTGTGTTGCTGTTATATTGTTGTTTATTAGCTATTTTTGTAGCAGCTGAGTTGCTTTTGCTGGTTCTATTCTTAACATATTATTTTCTGTTGTTGGACTTTTTGGGGTAAAATCTTGCCTTTGAGCATTGTTGTACAAGGGTATAGTCCCTTTCAAAAAACTATTTACCCATAGTAAAAAAAACATAAGAACGAGAGAATTAAGAAATTTGTATGCAATTTGAAATATGCTAAATAATTATTTAAGTTATAGAGATTATCGTAAGAGATAAAGAGGCAACTTAAAAGGTTGAGCTATAAGTTGAATGTGAAATGAATTAAATTATTTGTAGGTAGAAAAAGGATAAAATTACCCTTGCACAATAATGTTCTTGGATTGTTAATCATAACTAAGATGTAATCATGGTAATGATTGTTGTGGGTTTGCCAACCTTTGAGTCCTTTTCTTGTGATTGGGTCATTACTAGCATTCATTCATTGGGGAAAGTGTGGCATCAAAATGTATATGGTGTAGTCATGAGTCTGTGTGAGTCTATGACTTATGTGTCTTGTGCGTTGTTGAGTTTCTCTTCGAAGAGCCCTTGTGGTGTTGTGTAGTGAGCAATGTAAGTTAAAATATATATATTCTAGTGTTTCACTATTGTAATTATGGATGTAAATGTGGTCATTACAATTTCTATGCTCTAGATGTGCCTTAGAAATCCTTTTTCATTTTCAAAGAAACGTGGAAAAATAATCAAAGAAATAAAAAGTAGAACAAAATATGCTAGAAGATATTGTTATTCCAATTTTGCCCCCCGATAAAATTGATCAAACACGACCCTACACAGAAGAAAATTGGAAGGGTCATTTCATTAGAGCAGGATCAAAATCGATTCCAAATCCAAGGGGCAGGCAAGCTTGATAAAGCAGTTCAAGTAGGGTCAGAAAAAGAGGCCAACGGTGTTAAAGGAAACCAGAGGCTCAACAAGAGAAAATCAGAGCAAGGGCTCGAAGTTTTCAGACTTCGTCGCATATAAGTCGACTCGGGGCCGAACAGCAGACTTGCAGAAGGTTCCATGTTTCAACTCAGTGCAATTCCAAAAGGCGTATCAAAAAGGCAGGTCCCAAATGTGTGTCAACCCTCCACGTGGTCAAAGCCTCAAAAGGTTGAATCAGACATTGAAAATTCTAAGGCCAGCAGAAAGAACCACATGTCCACTCGACGTAACTCTAGAGGTGAAATACAGAGCGGGTTTCCAAATGAGCGCGGTCTCACCACATGGTCAGAGTCTAAATGGGGGTAGAAACGGTCGTTGAATCAGCTAAGTATATAGCAGAGCCATGGAAGGTGCCACATGTCTCATCAGTAGTTGAAAAGTCGCAGACCCTCAGAACGTGCCATTTGCCTCAACGGTGTAACTTCAGAAGTGAGACCCAAGGGGCAGTCTCCAAAAAAGCACAGGCTCACCACATGGTCAGAGTCAAAAAGGGGACAGAGCTGGTCGTTGAATCGGCTAAGTATGGAAGGGCCAGCGGAAGCTTCCACATGTCTCATCGGTGTAACTTCAAAGGCACAGCCCAAAGTGGAGACTCAAGCATGTGCCATCCTGCCACGTAGTCACAGACTGAGAAAGGAAGCAAACCCAAATTGGTTAAGTACAAAATAAATAAAGCAAAGCTGCGGAAGAAGCCTCCACGTGTCTCTTTGGCTCTCTTTCAAGAGGCAAATCTGGAGGCAGTCCCCAAACATATGCCAGCTCGCCACATGTCTTGCATGACACAAATTCTAAAGTAAAATTCGGAGGGAAGTCCCAAATGTGCGTTGAGCCTCCACGTGTCCAGAGTCAAGCATATGGCCCTGCCAAATAAAAGGGACTTAGCCAAAACACAAAGAAATAGGGTAGAGCTGCGAAAGGTGCCACGTGCCTCATCAGTGCAATTTCAAAGGCACAGCCCAAAAGGTAGTCCCCAAACGAGCGTCAACCTTCCACGTGGTCAGAGTCCGAAAAGGTAAGGTCGGCCATTGAAAATTCCAAAATCCTATGAAGGCCTCCATGTGTCTTATCCATGTAGCTTCAAAAGAAAAATCTAGGGGAAGTTTCCAAATGAGCGCGAAGCCTCCATGTGTCTCAGGTCGGGCACAGTTTCTCCGCCAACAGGAGGAACTTATGCAAAATACAAAGGAAATAGAGCAGGCTCGCGGATGACACCACATGTCTCTTCGGTGTAACTTCAAGAGTGTATAGGGGGGAAAATCTCAAGGTGTGTGGGGCTGCCACGTGGGTCTTGCACGGATGGACTCTTTTTAATATTGTGAGCCTGCAACCCTGATCTTAAGACAGCCATATCTTTCTATTGGAAGCTTGGATTCGAGCAGGAGAGGAATTTTTGGAAAGCTCTCGGCACCAGCTTCTCACCTGCCACCATTATGTTTCAGTCTGCCATTTTGAGGTTGTTAAGTCTCCTACCTATCACCATGATGAAGAATGGGCCTCCTTCTTGCCCAGCAAGGAACCATACATGGAGGCATGGGTCTTGTAATGAGACTCGTCATTGTGGTAGGTGGATTCAATGCTCTTCCAGGGGTGGTTGGAGTAGGATGTGAATTCTCCCTCTCTTCTTCTCTCATTCTTCTATATATTGTAAAGAAGGGGCATATTTCAAGAGTTTGGTCATTGTTTCTCTCATGCCCCCCTCTCTCTTTCTTCCTTAGGGTAGAATGTGAAGTCTAAACCTCCTCTCTTGGCTCTGTAATGGAATTTTCTTTCCTTTTTCCCACTGATGATGCACTGTGTAAATTCATGGAGCAATAAAATATTTTTTGTGATGCATCTTTTCCATCCTTTCTTATTTTATCGTATCTTCTTGCCTCTCATTGTTACAGGGTTTATTGTGCATACTCGAATGTTTATTGCAGGTTCTAGGAGCTGTGTTTAATGGGTTTTGAAGTGGTGTTCTGTGTGAACTTCATCTTTGGTATGTGATGCATCTGTCCATCCTCTCCATTGTTCACCTCTCTCCACTTCAGGTAGTTGGACTTTTGATCAACCACTTCCTTTTCTGGTATATCACTGCTTAGTGTAGGATCTATTTTCATGTATTTCTCTCTCTCCATGTCTCCTTGGAACGTTAGATTAGGATAGGATAGTTTTCCTGCACTAGGGTAGCTTGTGGCAGGTAGTTTAGGAAGAAGAAGTCGGCTTTCTCCAAAGGGCCATCTCAAGTTTGCAAGTCCCACATCTTGAGAGATGGTCCAATGTTATGCAAATCGCACCAAATGCCCCACTTAGATCTGAGGCCATTCGGGGGTGTTGTGATTTTTCATCAACAGATATCATATATACCTTGTAGGAATATCTTCAAAAACACAATACTTTCAGTATCCAAACAATAAATCTAATAATGTACATTTATAACTTTTATCTGTTATCAGATCTTCATATAGTAGGGAATTGATTAGAAATGCACCCTACTATTGTGGATCTTCGAAAGCATTGGGCTAGTCTAAGGCTTCTCTTCGCGGGGATTATCAGATTGAGAAATTGTCTCCTCTTTTTCTTCATCAAATCATGTTCTTCACATGATCTTTCAAGCCGAGAAGATGACGGATACTCTTCAGCTAGGGTTGTGCTGCACTTCTCCTTAATTATAATTACCATTGACATATCATCTTCAGGATGTACTAGGCAACATCATCTCCATCTCCATATCAATATCACAATTTTTTTGCTCTTTTTCTCCCTCAGCAATTGAAGTATGTTGTGGCTTTGTACTGTGTAGTTGTGGACGACCACGATTAGAGGAGTGAATTTGTTTACAGCGAAATCAGTATAAAATGAGCATGATTACAACTGGGTTTGAAGGTTCTAAAAACAAGATAGGAATAGAAATTGTTAATTTAGAGGGAACAATCTTGTCCAATCTACGACACACTTACATAACTCCCCCGGACATGGGTTTCTCCTAAGGGAAAAAACAGTGCACCATCTAAAGCACATTCTTCCTCTGGTTCATTCTACCTTGGAGGAGGCCAACATTGAAGCACATGAAATAAAGTGCTTCTGCTACACCAAGGGCTTAAGTATGGGCACCCCTTGTAGGTTACGGTAGTGGTGGTGATGATGTTGTCTCAACTCTGGAAGAAGCCCATTGTCGCGTCAACCACTGCATGGCCCATATCAAAATAGGAAGGGTGGTCACTGGGGCCCTCGACCCTATTGTTCTCTGTGTCAGCAATTATACAAGCTATTTGCTGCTAAAAAAATTAGGTTACATATCACTTAAGCTTGGTCTTCTAACCATTGATACGTTATTACGATAACTAGCATATTTTACTAATTGAGAAACGAAACAACCATATTCCAGTGTGGAAGAATATTTAGAAATTATGTTATCTATCCTTGTTCTAACGAAAAGACAAGACATTTCATGAAATTATAATTTCTGATGTATGCATACCAAAAAAGAAGATTCTATTTCAAAATTAGAGCGTTAACAAGGAAAAACGTGTCATTGAAAGACATGGTTACTGTCTATGCAACCCGATCAAGCATAATCATTTACATAGTAATAAATCTAATTCCTAATAATGTGGTGGATCCCGTCCATTGCTGGGATAAGGAGATTTGGATGGTTTGGGAGCCTTAAGTACTCTCCTCTTTGCAGTTGAAGCTCTCTGCAATACAAAAGAAGCACATTTAAGCATTAAATCTTTCAAATATAAATCAGCACGTACTTTTGATTTTATCATGCCCCAATCAATGTTTTCACTGCCTATGAAACATTATTATTCGTCCTCATGCAAACAGCTCCCCATACCAATATCACTAGGGAATCCGCAGGTCATTGCTTACAGCAAAGGTCGCTAAAGGGTATTTGGAGAGAGCATTGATATGGCTATGGGGAGTTGTTTGGATAGATTTGTAAGGGTTACATTATCGAACAGAATAATTTTTCTTAAATTACTCACTTCCTTGCATGTTGTCTTGCCTCAATTCCTGGTGTGTAGGAGGAACAAGTCTCCCTTATTTGAACTCCAACTAAAAGTAGGTGATCACCATCACTACTATTTTTGTCTTGTAACCAAACTTTAACTCCATTCAATTTAACCATCCTCCGTCTACCTCACCATCAATTGAGGGGAACTCATCACAATGCACTCCACGTTTACACATTGCACGGTAGTCAAGAGGTTATACAATTGACTACATTCACAAAGCCGCATCACTGCAGGCTTGGAATTTGATGGTCTCTGGACCGTTTTTTCATATTTTAGCCGTAAATTACAACTAAATAAAAAATCAGACCGTAAATTCAGACAGACAATTTTTTATTCAAACCGTAATTTTGAAAGTTTATATTACTTACAAACCGTAAAGTGTGTGTGAAATTAAATTTATTTTTATTTGTTTATAAAATATTATATATGTGACTTTGATGTTGATACGGACATCAATATAAGGAAATATTAATTATTTTCAATAAACTAGAAACATTACATATTATAATTTCTATTTTTCTTAAAAATATATAAGTTTTGCTCAATAAAGGTTAAAAATTGTCACGGCACAAAGCACCAGATTTTAGCTATAAAATCAGCAATATATATTTTAAACCAGTAATAACTTCATATACATAAGGTTGAAATGTAAAAAAGTAATAATTTCATCATTCTAAAGTTCTTTGAAAATGATATATATCAATTATGATTTTTTTGACAATTTAAAATATTATTAAAACCGTAAATTGAATGTAGATATATGACCAAACCATCATGAATTTTCCTTTTGACAGGCAGGGATGACCATCAAATTCCAAGCCTAGCCGCATGCATCATTAAAAACTGCAACCATGTGGAGTAAGGTAGGATATTTTGTAATTATTGGCATTTTTTTAATCTGAGTAAAATATTATATTACCCCATTTATTTTGCAAACTTATATGGCATTTGTAACCCCATGGATTTTAGAAATTTTTATGGAATTTGTATCTCATGGTAGTTTTAGTATATTGACAATTTCACATTCGTATCAAAAGCTCCCACTCATGATAGCATTGTCTAGAATGTGGGATGTTTTTGTAAAAAAATAGTTTTATTAAAAAAATATATTTTAAATTAATTCTTTTATATGATATAAATGAAAAAGTAGTAGGTATTATTTATATTAAATTTAATATTTAAAACAATTGGTAATGTGTGTGTATATATATAATACGGAGGGATATTGAGCGATCCAGTCAATATATTATAATTATTATATGTTTTAGATAATATATTATTATCACATTAATATAGTTTTATATTAGTCATATTAATGATTTTTTTGTTAACTTCATCTTAAAATATGCTACATTAATCATTTATGTTTATACAATTGGATAGTATTTTAATTTAAACATTCTACATTTTTTCTTAAAACATGTAAACAATATAAAAATATAGAGAATAGAATTTCAATATTAATCTAAATTTATTAAAAATATCTCGTAACCGTAATTTGGTAACTATATTTTATGATACATTTTAATTTCAGTTTCAAAAAATTGTGGATTTTCTACGAAGAAGTGTAGGATATGTGAGTTATCTACGAATTATTATCACTATGTGTAAATTATGGAGCATCCACAATGACTAAAATTCAATAAATGGAATTGTCATAGAAATGCCACAATTGTTCTACAATTATTTCAAATTGTGGAATAATTGTGGTAAAAAAAAGGCATATATGTTGTAGTGTTAAGAGAGAGCGAATCATATTGATTAATTCAAGGTGAAAACAACCAATTTATAAACAGCCAAAAAAAGTTCAACAACAGAAGGAACCGTCAAACAGTTAAAGGGGATATGCCACAAAGGCATAACCGACTAGCTCGGTTCACAAAATCAATGTATTAGTTTATTAGTTATGTTAACATTCCCCACCTTAATACATTGTTTTTACAAATGTAACCCTGAAATAGTTCAAATTTCATCTTTTTAAGAGACTTGGTGAGTATATCTGCAATCTAAGAATCTATTGGGAAGTACTGTGTTGGATTTGGTTGTTCAAGATTTGTGCTCAAATGTAGTGACATTCGACCTCAATGTACTTTGTTCTCTCATGGATAAATAGATTTTTCACAAGCTTTAACACACCCTAATTGTCGTAGTGAATGAGGAGTGGGTTTTCTTCAGAAATTCCCATATATTCCAAAATATGACATAACCAAATTGCTTCACACACAGCTCCTCTTATGGCGTGATATTGTGCCTTTGTGGATGAGAGAGAAAAAAAATTGATTCTTCCTAATCTGTGAGATAGTTCTAGACATAAGATGAAAAATATAACATGTATTTTATTTCCTATCATCAAAAGATACTACATAGTCAGAGTATGTATATCCTTGCAAGAAGAACTAAGATTTATTCTAATACTCCAGACCATAGTTAATTGTACCTCATACATATCACAACACTAGATTTATTTCTACCCAATGACATTTCTTCGGCTCCTCCATGAATATGGAAAGATACCTCACAAAAAGAAAAGGTTTGGTTTAGTATAAGTCAAGTAAATGAGACTCCCAACAAGTTATCTGTAGTGAGTACCATCTACTTGAGGTGAATCGCGGAATCTAGAAAGTTACAGACCTTTTTCCATTAGGGTGGGCATAGGTTTAGAATCTGACATGCCATACTTTTCTAGGAGTGTCTTGGTGTATTTCATTTGAGAGATAAAAATTTGATTATTCTTTTTCCATATCTCCAATCCAAGACAATAATGAAGTAGCTCCAAATATGTCATGTCGAAGGATTTCTTCAAATCATTAGTAACATCTTTGACGTGATTTCTTGAACTCCATTTGATCACAAGATCATCCACATAAAAAAACCAAAATTCCAATCTTTGTGCCTATCTTTTTTATATACAGATTTGAATAAGAGGAACTACAATTGAATCCATGCTCTAATATTAGGTGATCATCTATTTTAATGTACCATGCCCTAGGTGTTTGTTTAATTCCATAAAGAGACTTAATTAGATGACATACCTTTTTAGAATGTTTTTCATCAACAAATCCTTCCACACAATATTAGCGCGTTTACAAAGTACTTCAATGTTTCATGGTCTATAAAGAAAACAAATGGAGTTGCAAATAAATATGGTTAGCATTTTTGTAGTGCATAAAATATAACAAGCACATCCTCCTCTATAGTGGTATACTTTGATTTTGCATTGAAAATTTTTTGAAATGTAAAATCTATGGGGTGATTAATCTTTCCTAAACCCAATTGCACAACTATTTCCCTTAGCAAGTCCCTTATGTATCAACATACACATGAAATTGTTTCTTCCAATATGGGAATCATAGCATTCGCCCAAAATCCAATTCAACTTTGCACATCTTATTAACACCTCTTATTTCTGTAATACCTTGATCACACCGATCTTGCAAAGATCAAGTCCATATGTGAATGACCTATGTCTAAGACTCTTAAGAAACTTTGTGGTTTCTTAGGCTTGGCTAGATCCTATAAAAGATTCATAAAAAACTTCTCAAAAATAGCTTACCACCTGATTGATCTTATCGGATACGATTCCTTCAAGTTGGTTACTAAGGCAAAAAAAATTGTGAGGATCTAAAGTAACCACTATTTTCTACTACAATTTTTGTAACTCCCAACTTCTCAAAGTCTTTTTTCATTTAGGCATTTTGAGCCTACTCCTTTTGAAATGACCAGGTAACATCTCAGCATCTTACAAGCCTCAATATTTAGATTACGATGGATGATATAATGACACTTTCCTTGGATGCTTTCCATACCTTGCTCAAGAAATTTGTAGTGGCAGTACCAAAAATACAATTTGTAAAATGCATTTGTTATTGTACAGCTAGAATGGTGTGTACCTATTCATATTCAACCTTTTATAATTTGTTCAGTATTCCCATAATAGTGTTGATGCTCTTATAATCCTAATACTTTATTCTAGCACTTCATGAGACTTCTCCCAAATATTCTTGCAAATGTTCAAATTTCACTTTTCCAAGAGATTTTGTGAGAATGTCGGTAACTTGTGCTTCTGTAGGACAATACTGGAGTTGAATGTGATGGTCCAAGATGTGCTCTCCAATGAAATGACAATCAATCTCAATGTGCTTTGTGCGTTCATGAAAAACTGGATTTTGCACGAGCTTCAACACACTCTGATTGTCGCAATAGAGAATACGTGGCTATTTTTCAAGAATTCCCAAGTCATCCAAAATGCGACATAACCATATCTCTTCGCACACAGCTCCTCGTGCGTCACGATATTCTTCCTCTATGGATGAGATAGAAACAATATTTTGCTTCTTGCTCATCCACGGGATAGGTCTCGATCCAAGATGGAAAATGTATCTTGTGATTGACTTCCTATCATCAATAGATTCGACGTGGTCCAAGTCAACGCATCCCTGTAAGAAGAATTGATCATTCTTCTTATATTCCAGACCATAATCAGTTGTTCCTCAGACATATCTTAAAACATGCTTTGTTGTAGTCCAATGACATTTCTTCGTCTCCTGCATGAACCTGGAAAGATAGCTGACAGCATAGCATAGATCTGGTCTGGTATATGTCAAATAGATGAGCCCTCTAGCAAATTGCCTGTAGAGAGTAGCATCTACTTGAGGCGAGTCCTGGAATCTTGAAAGTTGCAAGCCTTTCTCCATGGGAGTGGATATAGGTTTACGGTCTGACATTCTGTGTTTTTCCAGGAGTGTCTTAGCGTACTTTATCTGGGTGACAAAAATGTGATGCTCTTTTTGCCATATTTCCAAGCTAAGACAGTAATGTAGACGCACCAAATTTGTCATGTCGAAGGTTCTTTTGAGATCATTCTTAACAATATCACCCTGGTCTTCTTAACTGCCAATGATCACAAGATCATCCACATACACAACAAGAATGACAATTTCTTTTCCTACCTTCTTTATTTACAAATTGGAATCAGAGGGGCTACGAGTGAACCCATGCTATAAAAGGTGATCATTGATCTTGATATACCATGCCCTTGGAGCTTGTTTCAGTCCATATAGTGATTTGATGAGATGACATACATTCTTAGGATGTTCTTCATCAAAAAATCCTTTAGGTTGGGTCATGTACACTTCTTCTTTTAGATCACCATTTAGGAAAGCACTCTTGGCATCCATCTGTTGAAGTCTCCATCCTTTTTGTGCTGTAAGTGCGTAAACTACTCTGATGGTCTTGATCTTCACAGTGGGTGAAAATTTTTCTTCATAGTCGATGCCCTCTTTCTAAGCATACCCTATACCCTTTTTCTTCAATTTTTGCTTTATGTTTTTTGATGGATCCATTTGCCTTATATTTTGTCTTGAAAACCCATTTGCAGCCTATGGGTTTGTTTCCTATAGGCAAATTGACAAGTTCCCATGTCTGATTTTTCTTGAGTGAGTCAATTTCTATATCCATGGCTTCATTCAACTGAGGTTGATTGAGTGTTTTAAGAACATTATTAGGCTCATAGATATTAATTAGTGAACTCATGAGTGTAAAGTTTACCTTATTTCTTGTTTAAATCCTTTTTTTAACTCCAAATGATGTATCTGGGAGTTGTTACAAATGTGAGTCCTTGATGGTGCTTTGTACCCACTTCAGACGAGAACTTGCCTGATTTTGAGAATAACTGTGTCATTTCCATGTGGATTGATGTGGATTCACATTCTCCAGTTCTCCAAGATCAACAGATAGCTCTCCTCGTAGCACATCTTTTCTCTGAGTAGTCTCCTCTGGCTGATCATCTGATTTGGAGACTAGTCGATGAGAGGTGGTTAGTAATAGTTCTTCTATTGTCACTACTGAGCCAAAGGATGAATCGTCACAAACCATGTCTTGAATCTTATATATTTTCTTCATCTCAGGATCCATGAGGTGGTAAGCCTTTGAGGTAGTGTTATAGCCAAGTAGGATGCACGAAAGCATCTTTGGCTTAACCTTCTTTCTCTTCTAAGCTAGGACATGCATGTATATTGTGCAACCAAATACTCATAAATGAGAAATTGATGGCTTTTTACCACTCCATACCTCTTATGGTGTTTTATTTTGTAGAATATTTTTCAGTGCCCTATTGATAAGATATATTATTTTCTGAATTGCTTCATCCCAATAGTGTTCCTCTAGCTTTGTTGTTGTTAGCATGCAGCGAGCCATCTCCATCATTGTGCGATTGTAACGCTCAACAATGCCATTTTGCTAGGGTGTGTAGGGAGAAGTCATGTTCTACTTAATGCCTTGTTGGTTCAGGAAGGCTAAGAACTTCTTTGATGTGAATTCCCCCCCTCGATTTGAGAGAAGTAGAAGAAGTGGTTGTCTTGTCTCTTTCACAACAAGATGATAGAACTTTTGGACATGTTGAAGAGCCTCACTTTTCTTCTTCAGGAAAAACACCCACATCTTGCGAGACTGGTCATCCACAAATAGTTGGAAGTACTTATATCTTGAAAACAAAGCAGGCAGCGAGCCGTTCAGATCGGTATGAACTACCTCCAGACGCTTCTTGGCATGGAAGGTGCTCACCTGAAATGGATCCCTCTATTGTTTTCCTGCAAGACAGCCAGGGAAAATAGGCAAGGAACTGGACAATTTGGGTAGTCCATGGACCATTTCTTTTGAACTCATCTAATGCAATGAACTAAGTGAAAAATGACCATATCTAAAATTCCAGAGGGCTTTAGATTCTATTGTTGAGGTAGATAAAGCTACTGCAGAAGATGAAACATTATCTAAAGAAAATAACTTATCTTTTAGAAATTATCTAGCAATAACCCTACCTTGTCTAGAGATCAAACATGATTTGATGTCATTTTGGATAATAAAATCTACCTTTAGGTGATGATTCAAGAGCTGAGTCACTGATAAAAGGTTGTTAGTCAAGCCAGGAAAATATAGTACCTTTGTAAGTGTACATTTTCGTGGTCCCAGAGGAAAGGAGACTTTTCTTATTCCTTATACAACATACTCTTTGTCATCTTCTATCTTAACCCAATCTCTAGTGGGTTGTTCATTCAGTGAATCAAACAGTTTCTTGTCACCTGACATATGCTTACCTACACCGAAGTCTATCAACCATACTTTCTTCGTGGGCTGATAAGTTTTAGAGACGAGTAAAAGTTTCTTACCACAATTGGATCCTTCTAATGTCTCTTCATCAGATTCACCATCTTGTTGGGTTGTTGTTGGGTTTTAAAATGGTACTTTGATTAAAACCACAGTCACGGGATAGCAAGTCCCTCCTCTTTATGGGAGGAGTTCCCTTATTGAAAGCAAGCAACAAAACTTACATATAAATGTACACTTTCATCTTAACGATGGGCCTCTGACATCTTGAAATGCTTTTATACCAAAATACTATCAATACAAACGAATTGTAAGAACTAAAGAAGGGAAAGAGCAAGAATATAATAGCACTTTCAGGAAATATAGATAGCAGAGTATAACCCTATACAGTAATGAGAAAGAGTGCTACATAAAAAAATCATTCACATTCACAACATAAGATATCATTCCAATAGACACAAAGTTCCAGAAATCATATCAATAAGAACACAAAGTTTCTTAGCACAGAAGATTAGATGATCCACAAATTTCAGATGAGCAAGAAGGGATAATGGAGGAAGATAGAGAAAAGGGGAAAATCCTTTTGTATTGATTCACTGTCGACTATAATTACACTTCAAAAGTATCAGAGTCCAACCCTTTGCAATGAGGCTAAGCTCTTACATTTATAGATGAAGCAAAAAGAGGAGAAGAAGAGAAAGAAATAAAATCTGATTTGGAAGCTCAACCACCAACCATCAATACCCCCTATAAATCCTGCTTACAATCTGTCAAACCTAGTTCTGCATGTCTTTGGCGTGTTGAAGAAGTGAAGGATGGAAGATCAGATCAGATATGGTCTAGTTGAAGCAGTCCAGATTGCATCATTAATGGCATTAAAAGAATGCTTTCCTGGTATATTCACCCAAAGCAATATTTCCAGTCAGCTCTCCATGTCTATTTGGCATGTTGGAGAAGAAAGGATGGAAGATAAGATCAAATCTGATTTATTTGAAGCAATCAGATCACACATTAATGGCATTGAAATACATTTTTCCATAGATTTCCAACCATCAACTCCTATTAGAAACAATATTTTATGCTTCCATGGCGTAGAGGAGACCAAGACCTTTCCAACAGTATGAATTTTTTCAAATTTCGAACACTAGAGTGAAAGTTATGCCCATTTGAATATTTGAATCGAATTCATACAAAAATGACAAAAATGCAAAAATGAATCTGCAGGCCCAGAAATTGAAATCACGCCTTTAGCGTAAAATATGCAAAAGTGTAAAATTTCCGTGCAGCCTCGCAAGCACTTGCAACTTCACATTTTGCATTTGGGTCTAACACATGGCTGTTACCTGAGTGGTAAATGGAGTCGTGGAATCACTTTATAATTTTACTTCTTTTAGAAATGAGGCTTAAAATATCAAAGTTCTCCGCCGACCCACCTCTTTGCTTTGACTTTTGATGTAGGCTCAACATTTGACTTTACCCCTCTTGGAAACAAGACTCAAAATCGCAAAAGGCTTTGAAGATCTACCTCCTCGCTTTGAATTTTGATGCGGGCTCAATATTTGAATTTTTCCCTTGGCATGAGCGGGGCCGTGGTTCACTTTATCACTTTACACCCTCTATGGAAACAAGGCTCAAAATCTCAAAAGGCTCCGACGATCCACCTCCCCTCTTTGACTTTTGATGCGGGCCTAACATTTGACCTTTTCCCTCTTGGAAACAAGGCTCAAAATCTCAAAAGCGGTCCGACAATCTACCTCCCCACTTTGACTTTTCATTCGGGCTTGATATTTGAATTTTTTCCTTGGCATGAGCGGGGCTGCGGTTGACTTTATCACTTTACACCTTTTATGGAAACAAGGCTCAAAATTTCAAAGTTCTCTACCGGCCCGCCTTCCTGCTTTGAATTTTGATGCGGGCTCAACATTTGACTTTTAGAGGTTCACCGATTGGACACGTGGAGAGTTGGCGCATGTTTGAGACCTGCTTCTAGATTCACCTCTAGAAAGACTGCCGAAGAGACATGTGGCTCCTTCTGTAGCTTCCTCGCTTTGTTTCTTTGTGTTTTGGCTAAGTCACTTTTTTTTGGTGGGGCCATATATCTGACTCTAGATCACGTGGAGGATCAATGCACATTTGGGACCTACCTCCAGATTTCACCTTTGAAGTTACATCGAGCTGACATGTAGGAGGATTCTGTAAACCCTTCTATACTTAGCCAATTCAACGGATGGCTCTGTCCCCTTTTCTGGACCTGGGACATGTGGAAAGCTAGTGCTCATTACGGGGACTACCTTTGGCTTCAACCCTTGAAGGTATGCACGCTTGAGACATGTGGAGAGCTCCGCTGGTTCTTTTATACGTAGTCGATTTGGGCCTGCTGCCCATTTGGCTTCTATTGGACCCTAGACACATGGAGGGCTTGCACTAGTTAAGGGGTCTCACTTTAGGCCGTGACTTTAAAGTTGTACCGATAAGGCATGTGGAGAGATGGCACATGTTTGGGGAACTGCACTTTTGGCTTCGTCCCTTAAAGGTGTGCCGATGAGACATGTGGCACCATCCGCCGATCCTTTTGTAATTAACCAATTTGGGCCCGCATTCCTCTTTCTCAATTTTTTGGCTGGGTTCCTTCTACTTATTTAGGAGCGACTACGTTTGGTTTCTGGACACGTGGAAGCTTTGTGCTTGTTTAGGGACTCACTTTGTATTTCACCTCTAAAGTTGTGCACCGAGCTGACATGTGGTTCTTTTTGCTGGCCATAGACCTTTTAATGGATGATTTCACTTTTTGAGGCTCATGAACACATGGAAAGATGACACTCATTTGGGTCTGTCCCTTGGATCTCACTTCTAAATTTGTGCCGATGAGGCACGTGGCGAGTCTATGCGCACTTAGGATCCTACTTTGAACTTGGCCTTTGGAGGTGCATCATTGGGACGCGTGGAAGATTCTGCCAACTCTCTTTATACTTAGCCAATTTATTAGTTGACTTTATCTTTTGAGAATTTTAGATACGTGAAGGGACTGTGCACGTTTGGGGTCTCCAATTTTATACGCCATGCCAAAAGTGCACTGAAGAGACATGTGGCACCTTCTGCCGTCCTTCTATACTTAGCTGATTTGGGCCTTGATTGGAATACTACCTTTTTTCATACAAAACCAAAATCTCCAAAAGGGACCTGACGACCCACCTTCCTGCATCCAATCAGAAATTTCCACGTACTCATGGATGCTGGGGACAAAAATTGAAAGGGAAGATATGCCCATCATTCATGACTGCAGAAAAAATACAGAGGAGGGGAAGCTCCACCATTTACGCCGGAATAAACACACTGCTCCTTGTGGAAATGAA
The DNA here is from genome assembly GCA_019776745.2 of Taxus chinensis. Classification (NCBI taxonomy): domain Eukaryota; kingdom Viridiplantae; phylum Streptophyta; class Pinopsida; order Cupressales; family Taxaceae; genus Taxus; species Taxus chinensis. Next base: position 27,282,548 of record CM034149.1, on the reverse strand, counting down.
GAACTATAAATAATACTAAGATCGATGCAATCCCATGGCCATAGAAAAAGGATTTGACAATTTCATTCGAATGAAGGAAACAAAATTTCTATCTCTCCAAGCATCTCAGACTGCTCGAACATCATGTCAAAGGTACCAACTCGAAGATTCTTGAAACTTAACTTGCAAAATGAGGGGAATTTTTAGGGTGACAACAGCTGGCTCTTTCTCGGGATGGCTTGGCTTGGACAAAGGAAAGAGGGAAGATCAATAACTCAAGAAAAACTCTGGGAAAATAGACCAGTTCCTTATCCATTGGGAAAATAGAGTCAAAGGTAAAACCAATACAAAAGACAACTCACACGGAAAGGAAACATTTTCAAAAAGGAAAGACATTTACAAAAAAAACAGGGGACACATTATTGACAAAAGGAATGTCTAATCAGTTAGGCTCTTAAACAAATTGGGGATGACTTGGCACTATAGGGATAGAGGGAGAGAGGAAAGATCCATAGAATCCAAATAGAAAAAATTTTCTCCAACAAAGTGTCTGATTTTGAAAGGAGCTAGCCAAAGAGAATCAAACTTATCCATTGGCTTCCTCAAGGTTCATGTCTTTTTTCCCACAGCAGAAAAATGTCCCCCACTTGAAAATATCTGGGCCTAGCCTTCTTATCAAACAAAGCTTTCACCTTCAGTTGATGGTTGAGATCCTATCAAAAACCTATATCATGTCTTCATCTAGCTTCTGAAGGTACATGATTCTTTTGTCCAAGGAACTGATGAAACTTGAGTCCTCAATAGCCTTCATTAAGTGCAAGGCTGGTAATTCCACTATTACCAGTAGCTGAGCTTCAACACCATACACCACCTGAAATGGACTTGACATCCCAACTGCTCTTTTGGGTGTAATTATATCTACCTAGTATAAGGAAGTGGGAGAGCTTTTTGTGCCAATTCCTTTTAGATTCATTGACAAGCTTCCGAACAATGGTTACCATATTCTTATTTGTTGATTCTACTTTTCCATTTCCTTGAGGATAATAATCTAAAGAATGAGCAAGGGAAATTTCATAGCCATAGCAGAAATCAATCATCTCACCAGAAGAAAAATTGGAAGAATTATCAGTCACAATCTTGTTTGGTACCTCAAACCTTATCAATATGTTCTCCTTGATGAAATTACACACCACCTCAGAAGTAGTGATTTTGACTGGAATAGCCTCTACCCACTTTGTGAAGTAATCTGTAGCAGTTAGTACGTGAGTATGTCTAGCACTGGAAGGTGAGTTAAGAGTTCCAATGAAATATAATCCCCACTGTTGTAAAGGCTCATCAATCATTACTGGTTTGAGTGGTAAAGCAACCAACTTAGGTCTCGTAACAAAATTTTGACAGGGTTCACACTTACCTACCCATTTTTATGAATCTCTTAACAATGCAGGCCTATAGTACCTTGCATAAAGGATCTTATGGGAAGTAAAAATAGAAGAGAAATTTCCTCCATAAGCCTGATCATGAAAAGATGAAAATAACTTCTTCTATGTTGCTCTTTGTCCACACATTTAAGGAATCTTCCATCTATGCCACACTTAAACAAAACATTTTCCCATAATACATACTGTGCAAACCTTATCTTAATAGCCCTGTTTTCCTTGGCACTCAAATGGGATGGACACTCTCCATAAGTAAGAAAATGTGAAATATCAACATACCACTCATTTGTTGAACTAAGGAAGAGAACAACATGGAACATAATCTACTTTTGTGGAAAATTCTTCATCAGCTCCTTCAACAATAAGCTCACATAATCCTTTACCTCTGAACTAGCTTAGTTTGCTTGATATCAAGATCATATTCTTGGACATTTTTCTACCCAATTTCCTATCTTAGTTTCAAACTCTTATTGTGTAAGAATAGACTTGATGGTTGTATCAAGTACAAGCATGACAGAGTGATAATTAAGGATATAAAAATGAAATTGCTTGACAGCTTTGACCACTGCAAAAGCATGTTTCTCCATCATATTATATTTCAATTCATGAGCTTTCAGTACATAGCTCATGAATGCAATTCGAAGTTCATGATCCTTAGAATTTTTTTGAGTTAGCACAACAACCAAGCTACTCTTTGTAGCATAGCAATAGATAATAGAATCCTTGTTGAAATAAGGACATGCTAGGATAGGAGTCTTAACAATAGTTTTCTTGATATCTTCGAATGCTTCCTTACCTTTAGAATACCAACCAAAGGTTTGATTTCCTTTCATCATTTGAGCAACGCTCATAGTCAGTTCTATAAAATATAGGAATGAATCTCCTTAGGAAATTTATCTTTCCAAAGAAAGAGTGAACACCCCTTTTTGCTTGTGGGAAGAGGAATCTGCTAGATTGCTTGAACTCTTTCTGGATCTATCTTGATCCTTTCTTTTGAAATAATATGCCCCAATATACTTGCATTTAGTAAAACAAAATACAAACTTCTTAGGATTGAGAGAAACTCCATGTTTTCTACATTTCTTGAGGATCTATTTCCAGATGCTGAAGATGATCTGCATTTGTTTTGGAAAAAATAGTCAAATCATTAAGGTACACAACAATACACTTTCCCTTTAAGCTGTCAAAAGCTAAATCCATTTCCATCTGGAAAGTGGCACCAACATTGATAAGACAAAATGGCATTCTCTTGTAGGCAAAGGTTCCCTAAGGGGTAGTAAAATCAGTCTTGTGCTTGATCTGGGGTATTGAACTTCCACTTGATTGTATCCAGAGCATCCATCTGGCATATACAACACCTCAGAGCCTGAAACAACTTATGAAAACTTGATGCATCATGGGGAGTGGATAGTTATCTTTTAGAAAGGCCTGATTTAAATTCATTAAATCCACATAGATGCGAATCTCACCATTCTTTTCCCTGACAAGCACAATGTTGGCAATCCAAGTTGAATGATGTATAGGGAAAATAATCTTGGCTTTTAGTAACTTATGGATCTCTTGAAAAATAGTATCAACAACCTTATGATTATACTACCTTTGGTTCTACTTGAAAGGCTTTATCCCAGGTCTTAGAGGGATATAATGCTACATCTACTTTGGTTGAAAATCCTTAAGACCTTCATATGAATAGGAAATAACATTAGACATACTTTTTTAATGGGTTTACTGCTTTCTTCTTTCTCTTCTTGAGTGCAATATTTTCCAATATTCACCACACTTGGGTTCATCATTGTTTCCAATATTGACCTTCTCATACTCAACAGATTTTCGAGTGGATTGAGAAGCCTCAGACTTGATGAACCTATCTTGTTTGTCAAACAAATCTTCTAGGCTCACTAGTTCCTTTGGGAATATTATTACCCTTCAACTTAATACAACCATCCTGATCCATTTCTTCCTTGATATCTTCCTCATTAGAGGGAACATATTCTTTAGGCATAGTTTTACTTCCTTCAAAATATAAATGATTTAAGTTATCTTTAAGCTTTAAGAAAGAGAGCAAGTGTTGATCATCATTGAAAACCTGCTAGTTGTTTGGATTATCCAGGCACACTAGGCCTATGAATCATTTCAATGGTATATTTCTCTTGAGAGAAATATGGATGAGGAATCAACAAAGATCCTGAGATAGCTAGAGAATCAACTCTATTATTATTTTCTCTTAGCATGACTTCAATTGACAAAGCATCAAAGAATTTAATGGAATCCCAAATAGGATTTCTATGATGTTTCAATCTCCTATTCTTGACTTGGTAAAGATCCCTTACCTATTTCACAATCAACTTTGCATCACCACCATCACAAAGATTCTTTACTCCTATTTATTTTTCCATGCACAACCCAAGGATGAGAGCTTCATACTCAGCTGGTATTATTTGTATTTTCAAACAGAAGCTTGAAAGAAAATGGATGAATCTTACCTTTTGGAGATATGAACACCACACCACCTCTAGAACCAGTTGAAGAGAAGCTTTCATCAAATTCCAAATGCCATTGGGATCATAAATCACTCCCTTAGGAAGATTTTCCCTCATCCTCTGACATGATCATATAGATTCCATGCCCTATATCTTCATAGAGTATTTGTGCTTTTGGATCATTAGTCTTTTGCACAATATACTCAGTTTTCTTTTTTGGTAACAACTTCTTCATTTTTCCATTGACCGAGGATCAAGGCATGTGACCAGTCCATCTGAATTTCACCTCCTACATTTTGACAAAAATTCCTACTCAGCAACATACCATATGAGGGAGGAATATTAGCTACCAAAATAGTGACTAAGACCCTTTTCTCTGGAAAAGTCAGCAAAGGCTACTTGTGCATCTTTAATCCTTCCAACCAAAGGCACTTCTCTACTCTCCATGGAATATTAAGCAACCAAAGGCACGCGTTAGAGTTCAGGCCTAAAGTATGAGCTACTTTTGTGGGCATGACATTGTCTGATGCTCCTGAGTCTATAACACAATTACTAAGTTTATGGCCAGCTATGAGGAGAGTCACATAGAATGACTCAATTTTCTTATTAGGGGAAGTGAACTGTCAGCCACAAGGCTTGGTTAAGGTGAGGAGGAGGGAGTGGGAAAATGGCCTTTAGAAGTATTGGATGAGGCTTTGGATTTAGAATTGAAATTTTTTACAATTTTAGCAAAGGATTTTGGATGGGTTTGGTAAAAATTTACCTTTGAAATTTGGATTTTGGTCTTTTTAAGGTGATCAATGATATCAAAAGACTTGAGAGATGGATGGGGCATCACTACTAGGAATAGGACAAACCTTTGATTTATCAACTTTAGGAATTGAAGGACAAGAATTTTTGGAAATAGAGACAGAAGGAGGAGGATTAGAATTACTTACCTTTTACGTGGAGGCAATGGGAATATGAGCTCCTCCTCTATGCAACCACTAGAATAGTTATAGGAAACTCCTTGGATTTCTTTGCAGTCTGCATCAATTTTACTTTTCTATTCGTTTGCTCCCGAGTCATAAAAATATATGACTCACTATTCATCTCTACCACTCTTTCATCATATTCATCTTTGTCATCCATACCTTTAGTGGTAAGGAAATGAAATTGATATCCACCAAGTTCCTTCTAGTTCTTCATCAACCTCTTCTTCTAGGTATTCAAAGTCTTCATTAAACTCCTCATCATCTACGTTCTTGAACTTCACAAGTTGCATTGACTGGAACCTTGATAGGTGGGCCTTCAATACCCAATTTATTATGAGGATAGGAGGTAACCGGTTCCTAGGCTGAAAATTCCTTCCTTGGAATATATTGATAAGGAGTATGTTGAGCCAATTTATTTCTTGATGGACAATTAGATCATTTACCAAGCTTCTATACTAACTGATCTAGAATTGGCTCCAGGGGAAGAGGAAAAAGAAGGTGCTTTAGATTTAGAGGGTTATCTTTTCTCAATTTAATAGACATGATTAAATCATCCTCAACACTAATAGCCAATCTCTGATCAGCATCCATAGAGTTGTAAGGTTAGCCCTCCGTAGTGCATAACAAACTTCAGGAAACTGAGCATTGAGGAAGAAGCACTTTTGGATTTGATCTATAGGGCGAGTGTTCTGTGGAATTTTAAGAACTAGCTTGTTGAATTTAGCCACAAACTCTCTCATGGGTTGATGTGGTTCCTTCTTGCTATGATAAATTTGAGCCAAGAGGGTAAGCAAATATTTAGACAAGGTTTGAAACATTTCTCAAACGGATTTGTCAAGGTGTTCTAATCAGTAATTGACCCAACAGGAAGATGATAGAACCAATCAATAACATTATCCTGTAATGTTTCCACAAAGAGCATGACACAAAAATCTTCATGTTCATCCCTAAGAATCCCACATGCAACAATGAAGGTTGTAATGTGTTCATCTGGGGTGTACTTTCCCATCACCTCAGAATTTAGGAAAACCTTTCCTACTACTCCTGGGTAACTCATTCAATGACTAAGGAAGAGCAAGGGGTCTAATCCATTGTCCCTAAGGTAGAGGTGCTGCCATCTATGGGAAGATTTTTTGAAGGGGAACTGAAACACCAGCAAGTATCAGAGTAAGAAGATTAGGACGAAGTTGTTCTGGAGGAATGTTATTCTTGGAGTTTCTATCTTTAACTGGAGGTGTGCTTACAGAAAAATTTCCTCTGTTCCTTCTTGCTGGAAGAACAGGGAAGTTTTGTTTCTCCAGAATTTGAAAATGAGAATCTTCAACCTTAAGAGATTTATTCCCACGTGTATACCGTAGAGTTTCCAAATCAAAAAATGATCTTGAAGTTGTTATTTTGAAAGGGATATGTTTGAAACAAAATCCTAGTAGAGTTGCTAAAAATTGTTGGGTTTTAAAATGGTACTTTGATCAAAACCACAGTCAGGGAACAACAAGTCCCTCCTCTTTATGGGAGAGGTTCCCTTATTGAAAGCAAGCAGCAAAGCTTATATACAAATGTACACTTTCATCTTAATGTTGGGCCTCTGACATCTTGAAATGCTTTTATACCAAAAGATTATCAATACAAACGAATGCAAGAACTGAAGAAAGGAAAGAGTAGAATATAATAGCACTTTCAGGAAATATAGATAGCAGAGTATAACCCTATACATACTGAGCAAGAGTGATACATAACATAATCATTCACATTCACAGCATAAGATATCATTCCAAAGACACAAAGTTCCAGAAATCCTATCAATAAGAACACAAAGTTTCTTATCACAGAAAGTAAATGATCCATGAATTTTAGATGAGCAAGAAGGGACAATGGAGGAAGATAGAGAAAAGGGTAAAATCCTTCTCTAATAATTTACTTTTGACTATAATTATACTTCAAAAGTATCAGAGTCCAACCCTTTGCAATGAGCCAAGCTCTTACATTTATAGATGAAGCGAAAAGAGGAAAAGAAGAGAAAGGAGAAAATATGATTTGGAAAATCAACCACCAAACATCAATGCCCCCTGCAAATCCACCTACAATTTTTCAAATTTGGTTCTACATGTCTTTGGCGCGCTGAAGAAGGGAGGATGGAGGATCAGATCAGCCGATCTAGTTGAATAAATCTAATTGCATATTAATGGCACAAAAGATGTTTTCTAGGTTTTCACCCAAATCAAGATATCCAGTTGGTTCTCCATGTCTATTTGACGTGTTGGAGAAGGAAGGATGAGGATTGGATCAAATATGATCTTTTTGAAGCAATCAAATCACATATTAATGGCATGAAATACATTTTCTAGATTTCTAACCACCAAGCCCTATTGAAAACAATATTTTATGCCTCCATGGTGTAGAGGAGACTAAGACCTTTCCAACAGTATGAAATTTGTTGAATTTCGAGAACTGAAGTGAAAGTTATGCTCATTTGAATATTTGAATCGAATCCATACAAAAATGGAAAAAATGCAAAAATGGATCCGTGGGCCCGAAATTGAAATTATGCCCTTAACTCAAAAGATGCAAAAGTGCAAAAGTTCCCTGCATCCTTGCAAGCCCGCAACTTCACATTTTACATTTGGGTCTGACACTTGGCGTTACCTGAGTGGTAAACAGACTCACGGCTCACTTTATAATTCTAATTCTTTTAGAAACGAGGCTTAAAATATCAAATTTCTCTACCAACCTACCTCTCTGCTTTGAATTTGGATGTGGGATCAACATTTGACTTTTTCCCTTGGTATGTGCGGGGCCCCGGTTCACTTTTTTACTTTACGCCTTTTATGGAAACAAGGCTCAAAATCTCAAAGTTCTCTGTCAGCCCACCTTACCACTTTGACTTTCGATGCAGGCTTAACATTTGACTTTTTCCCTTCGTTTGGCGAAGGCTTTATGTTTTACTCGGGACACGTGGAAGCTTCCTGCTCATTTAGAGACTTTGTTTGGATTTACCTCTTAAAAGAGTTCCGAAGAGACACGTGGCTCCTTCCACTGCCTCACCTTGTTTCTTTGTGTTTTGGCTAAGTCCCTTTTATTTGGTAAGGTCATATGTCTAACCCTAGACATGTGGAGGCCCATCATAAATTTGGGACCTGCCTCTAGATTTTTCCTTTGAAGTTTCACCGAGCTGACACATTGAGGCTTCCATAAACCCTTCTATACTTAGTCAATTTAATGGTCGTATCAGTTTCCTTTTCAAACTTGGGACATGTGGAAAGCTGCCACTCATTTGGGGGACCACCTTCGGCTTCAACCCTTAAAGGTGCGTTGTTGAGACACATGGAGACTTCTGCCAGTTATTTTACACTTAGCTGATTTAGGCCGGATGCCCATTTGACTTCTATCGGACCCTAGATACGTGGAGGATAGACGCTAGTTCAGGGTCTCTCTTTGGGCCGCACCTTTGAAGTTGCACCGATGAGGCACGTGGAGAGTTGGCGCAGGTTTGGGGAGTCACTTTTGGCTTCAACCCTTGAAGGTACGTCATTGAGACACGTGGCGTCGTCTACCAATCCTTTTATACTTAACCAATTTGGGCCCATTCCTCTTCCTCTATTTTTTTTACGGGTCCCTTCTGCTTATTTAGGAGTGACTATGTTGGGTTCTGAACACGTGGAAGCTTCGCGCTTGTTTGGGGACTCACTTTGTATTTCACCTCTAAAGTTGTGTTGAGCTGACACATGTTTATTTCCACTAGCCTTAGACCTTTCAATGGCCGATTTAACTTTTTGAGGCTCCGAACACATGGAGAGATGGCGATCATTTAGGATCCTACTTTGAACTCAGCCTTTGGAGGTGCATCGTTGGGATGCATGGAGGATTCTGTTGGCTCTCTTTATACTTAGCTGATTTATCGACTGGCTTTGTCTTTGTTGACTCTAGATACATGGAGGACTGGTGCTCATTTTGAGTCTCTGCTTTTGTGCACCATACCAAAAGTGCACCGAAGAGACACATGGCTCCTTCTGCGGTCCTTCTATACTTATCCGATTTGGGCCTTGATTGAACACTTCCTTTCTTCATACAAAACCAAATTTCTAAAAGGGACCTGATGACCCGCCTTCCTGCATCTAATCAGATATGTCCACGTACTCATGGATGCTAGGGCCAAAAATTGAAAAGGAAGATATGCCCGTCACTCACGACTGTGGAAAAATACAAAGAGGGAAACTCCACCATTTACGCCTAAATAACACATTGCTCCTCGTGGAAAGGAGAATTGTAAACAACACCAGGCTCGATATGATCCACGATCATAGAGGGAATTTGATAATTTCATTCGAATGGAGGAAACAATTTTTCTATCTCTCTAGATTTCTCACTCTGCTCAAACATCTCTCAAAGGCACCAACTCAAAATTTTCAAAACTTGACTTGAAAAATGAAGGGAATTTTGAGGGTGACAACAGCTGCGAGATGTCCCTTTTGCTTTCTTTAGTGAGGACGTCATTTGGATTTTTGAAAATCTTCACACCTAAATGTGCTTTTTTGACTCAAAGACCCCTCTTTCAATTCATTGTACCACCATTGATTAGTGTCATGAGTTTCGGTTCTATAAATGTGGCACCACCTCTTTGGCTTTTGATCTTTTTGTTGTTGATTTAGTTGAGCTTGAGTTAGCTTCTTTGGGGGACCCTAGCTTTGAGAATAGGGATTTATCCTAAGTCTCCTCTTGGGCTGAATTGATGGCATGTTCCTGCTGCAGGAAATTCATGAGTTCTTCAAATGTCATTGTTTCTTTAGATACATTCAGTATTATAATGAACACTTGGAATTAAGAAGGGAGTGCTCTCAAGGTGATTGGAATGAGAATTTTTTCATCCACCGCTTCACCGAGCGCTAATAACTCTAATCGCAGCTCAGCCACATGACATAATAACTCCTCAACTTTATCATTTGACCCCATAGAGAGGGTGTGCATCTTTGACTGAAGATGGAGGATCTTAGTCTAATTTTTGGCTTCATAAATGGTTGCCAACTTATCCCTAGCCTCCTTTGGTTTCTCCACATTCCAAACATGTGTTTTCACATCATCGCTGATACTAAGCATTATCAGCATCAAGGCTTTGGTACTGTCCATCTCATACTTCATTAATTCATCAGGGGATGTGGGAATGGTCACAAACCTTGTGACAATGCCTCATAATGCTTCAAATTGAAGGATTGTCCTCATTTTTGTTTTCCAGGCCGCAAAATTTGGCCCTTTAAGTAAATGAGCATCAGAGAGTAGAATTTTTGGTGCAGACATTAGAATAAAATAAAATAAATTTTTTTATTAAATTATTTATTTCCAAGAGATATTACAACTTTGACTCACTGATGAGAAGTACCATCTCAGAGATGCTCTCGATACTCACTTGCTGAGATCCAGCAATGCTTTGTCAGACGTTCTTCTTTGTCTTCACATTTGGCGTCGTACCCGGCTTCTAGCTCTTCCCAAACTCTCTTTACTTGGCAACTGACATCAAATAGGAAATACTCCAAGATTCCTTTGCGAACCAGTTCATTGAAAACAAGGTTTTCGATGTTGCATAGCTCATTGAGCAGTGAAAAGTAGAACCCAGAGCACTCAGGAGCTTCTAAATGGTATTCTTCAGCATGCGAGTTAATGTTACAGCTTTCAGTAGTCTCAATTGTGTCATTCACGCTCATCATTCAGCGTGGCTTTGAGAGATTCCACGTTGCCTTGGTAGAGTATTCATCTCTAGGAAACTAATGGCACATTTTTTTAATATTGAAGGTGACTTTCTGGCTTCATGCAGCCAATTCTTCTTTCCTCGTGCTACTCTAACTCTTCACACAGGCACAACAAAACATCTCCATGCAGGTATAAATAGTATTCACATAGCAATGAATAGATTTCATGCAAGAAAGAATGGTCTCACACAGCATTTTTTTTGAGCCAATATCCATGCTATGATTAGCAAATTTCACGCAGAAATATTTTAACATTTTTCCTCCTAAACATCCAACTAAGAAGAAATTGGAATGAGACACAATATATTACCATGCTTTTGGTTGTGACCTCTTTTCCTCTTTGTTGAAGACTCTACTAGCCTCCACGCAGTTTCCATGTACAGCAGGGAGAAAGACCCTCCATGACAGCCATCTATTGCAGTGGAAAGCATGCAACGAGCCATCTCCATGACAGTCCAATTGCAACATTCTACAATGCCATTTTGCTAGGTATTATAGGGGGAAGTTAAATTTTGTGTGATGTTACACTCCTTCAAGAATGCAAATAATTTATTTGACATGAATTCACCCCTCGATCTCAACAGAGGATAAGAAGGGGCTTCCCGTTCTGCTAAATAAATAGTTTATAGAAGATCTGAAAATTGGCAAATTCTTCACTCTTATTTAAAAGAAATAGAACCCATATCTTGTGGGAATAGTCTGCCTATGAGAGTATGATGTTGTATTTGTGGGCTCTATGTACCCATTTTCTACGATTTCCCAAACATCCTGGGATCTGTACAGTGCCTTCATGGTTAATGACTAACACTTGTAATTCTTTCCTGGAAATTACGGTGTATGTAGACCGAATATAGAAGCCATAACTTGTTGTCAATTAGAAAATTTCTGAAAAAAATCACGCTCTAATACCAATTTTTAGAAATTAGGCACATAAAATAATAAATATCATAAATAAAAAATAATTGCAAATAAAATAGATTATTGCAAACTCAGATCAGCACTTCTGTGTATATACTTCTTCCTTGTTAGAACTTCGGCTCAATATAATATCTCTGAATGTGTTATATCAAAACACTTACAATTTCCTCTAATAAATAGATGGCTTTCATCTAACAATAAAACACTCAACTCTTAAAAATAGATCTAAAAAACACATACTTTTATTTTGATATATTTGCTTTATTAACTTTTCCTAAAAGTAGGAACATCTATTTAAAAATAACCATATGCATAAAAAGGTACTTGATTTTTTGTTGTTTTAAAAACTTTTCCAAAAAATAAAGCTTTTTCTAACAATAAATAATATATTCTATCATTGCAGCTATCGAGCAGGATAAACTCTGATCTGGATGTGTCACTTTATTTTATTGAAGCTTTAAAATGAAAGCACCAAAGTAGAGTAGACTGAATTACTGAGACAAAACACTAGTAGAGATGTAATAGCACATGAGGTTTTATATTGGCTTCCAATGGAATCACTTTGGGCATTGTGAGTCCAAACCCCTCTCTCATGTCAATTTTTGTACCCGCAGGAATACTCCACTCAAAGATCTGAAGCAGCCACCCTAGTGTTTATGTGACCACATTGAGTGCGAGAGACATCCTCGGGAACATTCTTCTCCCCGACCCAAATAGAATCAATTCAAAGTCTTGCCCTTTTACATATATTTCTCTCTCACCCTTTAGAAAAAGTTTAGGGTTAAATTCTGTGGGTCTCTCCCACACTGTCGGGTCCCTCTGGATTGCCCACACATTCACCAGTAGTCAAGTTCCTGCGGGGACGTGATATCCTCTAACACTGCAGTCCTCTATCGATTCATGAGGAACTAACAAAGGCCCCACTAGATACAGCCAAAGCGTTTCTTTCATGATTGCCTACAAGTATTTCAACTCCTATAAATCTGCTTCCTTCTTTCTGTTTATGTCTCTAACTAACTCTTTGATGGATTTCTAGCAAGAGAAAGTGGAGATTCATTTGCATGAAGGGCTTATTCTTCTGATGTTTGAAAATGGGAAACCTACTCTGTCCTCTTTCCTAAAAGAGCATGTGGATGAGGATGACCTCACTCTCGCAGATTGCCTTACTAAGATGAAGGTCGGAAAATGCAAAATTGTGGGGGAGAATTCTGGTAAAGAAATGGGTGAGGATGGTCATGGGGAAGCGAACATTTCAAGAAAAATAAATCAGGATGGTAATTTAAAGGGTTTCAAGGATTTGAGCAGAAAGGTCCAGTACTTGGAAGGGGTGCTTCAAGCGATGGAAGAAACCAATACAAGTCAAAGTAAAACAATGATGGATGTCATCAACGCTTCCAAGCAAATTCTCACTGCTCAGGTGAAGTCCAAGAAGAAATTTTTGGAGCTGGAGAACCAGGTCAAAAAGCTAAGCAACAGGCTGGAAGGGATGGAGGAGGGTACTAAAAGAAGGAACTTTAACTTGTGCATCAATAGCTCCGAGGATGATTTGGAGGAAAATATTAATGAAAAAGGTGTCGAGGGTTACGTGATCAAAGATAGCCATGATGGTAGAAGTGGGGGATCCCCAAAAAATTAACTTATGGTTGTGGACTGTTGGCAGAATTTTAGCGAACTTCTGTTGTTTTGCTGTTTTGGAGACTATTTCTCCTTCTCTCTAGTTTTCCCACCTTATTACAAATTCTAGTTCTTAATTTTAAGAGTTAAGCATGTTTAACTCTTTTCTTGGACTTTTACGTTTTCTTCTTGCTTGTTGTTTTTTGTTCCTCATCTTGTAATGGCCCCTGGGAGCTGATCCCTATTTTTTACCGTATCTAATAAAAATATATATAAACATTTTTTACTCAAAGAATCTTATCAACATAAAATATGATATCAACTAAGACTATCTCATAATCTAACATGTGATACAAACATAAAGAAATTGATTAAACATGATATTTCATAAAAAAACTCATGATACATCAGTAATCCATCTATCATCATATATAATCAAAAATATAAATGTATGTGTACAAAACAATGTGTCTCAAAAGTACATCTGATACAATGGGTCATCATGGGCATCTATACAAAAACATTCCTTCATCACAAGGCATAGTAAAAAATAATACATATCGTACATCTGTACAACAAAGTGCCTTCATCACAAGGCATGATCAAAAAATGTACATATACATTTGTACAAAAGTATGTCTTAATATCGAGGTGATACACCAAAAATATACATCAATAAATAGTGTCAGCTGCAGCTCAAGCCCTCCCCTAGACTTCCTGGTGTGGATCTACCACCAGGCGGGGGCATATGAGGTGTTGCATGTGTAGAAGGTGTTGTGCCATGCTGAACACACCCGTGCTGATCTAAAGTTTGTTTTCCTGAAGGACCCTATATGGATCGCATTGATTGCGACTACCTTTAAGATCTAGAATGAGACGAGGTGCCTACTATCTAGCTATACTTAAGAAATATCTAGTCAGCCATTACGGCTACGTAATATTACATCCTGTAGTATGTATCCTTTCCTATTATAGTGGAACTATGCCTGATCAATTGTTGTAAACCTGAGGCAGTGCCCACCTACTGCAATACATCACGCTTTGCCCTCGCACTATCCAACTATATCTGTAGTTAGTTTTACTCTGCGATAGTCTGGTCTCACTCTAAAACAAGTTGGTCTCTCTCTGAATGCAACTCTAATTCATCTGTGACCACTTGATCTCACTCTAGCAAGGTTTGTAGAATCTTTTCCCTAGCCTGGTCTCGCTTGGTAATGATCTGGTCTCTCTCATTGATCACCAAGTCCCTCTCAGCTATGGCTTGAAGTTGTAAGGCCACTAATTATTGTAGTTACTATTATAAGGTAGCCACCTTTCCATCACCCTGTCTATCATCCTATACATATAGAATATCCCACTTTCCTCTAGCTTGTACATCTTTAATATCCTCATCCATCAGCTTCTCAACCACCTACTCATCATCTAGTATGTCCCACTCCACCTACTCTCCACCACCACCATATCCTCCATCTCTCGATGGACTATGTCGAGGTGCCTGCAAAGGTTCCTATAATGGAGCCTACTGAGGAATCTATGGTGCTACTATTCATGGCCACACTACTATCTGGGCTGCACCAATACCTACTGTTGCACTAAGATTTGTTATTGAATGAGTGCTTGCTGTATTTTTACCTGTTGTCATCCTCCTTGTGGATCTTCCTAGCCCTGTGCCTGTGTCCTAGGAGGTGGGCCCTGAAATCCATGTGGCACTGTGTCTATTACCTTCTGGGGAATGTTTAAGCATCGGGGTAATACTATAACATACCAACCTAAGTCTTCCTTTGTAGTACTAGGATCCACTATCTATACATGTTGTACCCAAGGATGAAGAACCACCTGTAAGAAGTTGGCACAAGCTTGGCTCAATCTAATCCAAGTCCCCCATGTGAAAGACCTCTTTGTATCTATGAGCATACCACATCTCAGCACCAAGAATCCCCTGAATAATTCCAAACTAACACTGAACCCAGTCTACTCTATACCACTCCATAATGTGGCTCCTGCTCCCAAGAAGGAAATGATCAACCATCGTTGTACAAAGTTTAACAACATCCTCATGCAACCGATATAACCTGTATGCCCACCATGTAATCATATGGGGTTGAATATTTTCAAACTCATGTCTGTAGAAGTAAGTATCCCCTAGGTGGCTACGTAAATCCTCCCCGACTAGAATCCAACCCATAACAAAAGTCTCTCTACTGACTCGAGCTCGCAAAGTTCCCATAGGGTGGCTGATTATAATATGGTCCCAAGTCCATATCTACAACAAAGTAGCAAGACCCAATAACTTTTGTCCATGGTGGGCTATTAAATGAAGATCCATGTAGCAGGACCCACAAAATTATGTCCATGGTAGGCTATCTCATGGTTACCATTTTACAAACTAATCATAAATTAAAATGTTGATTAGTTCCACAATTAACTCTTAACATCGTACCAAAGAATCCAAAATGATAATATAAATTGGGTGTCGAGTTCGTTTATAATCCTTACTGCTAAAGGTTACTTTCAAGAGTACTTTGAGATCTTTTCCACCTAACACACTAACGCTGACGTGTAGGACCTGATCAACCATACAAAGAAAAATTGTAGAATTCTTCATAACAAGAGTATCGTAGACACAATTTATGTTTTTTGCTTTTATTTTAATGGACATGAAACAATAGCTTTTATTGTAGAGATGGTACCTTTAATGCATGTCACCTCCCAAAAATTTCACTTCAAATTTATCTCCCTTAAGTGTGATTCGTGACTATAGAAACATTGAAAGTACCTCCAACAAGGTCAAAAACCAAGATATTTCTTCTGTCTTCATTACTTTCCCAAAATTTATAAGTAATTGTGGCAGTTGTGGGCTCATTGATGATGTGCATGACATTAAGGCCTGTAATATTTCTGACATCTTTGGTGGCCCTTTTCTACGAATCACTAAAATAAGAAGGCATGGTAATCATTGTATTCTTTACATCATAGTTTAAATACCATAGACGAGATTTCCTCCACTACAAATTGTCTTTCCTCACCTTTGTAGAAAATTTAAACCCTAGGCATGTCGATAAGACAAGGAATGAAAGTGAAAGGCCAGAGTTTTGATTCATCCTTCATGTAAGGGTCACTTAGCGGCCTCCCAATAAGTCACTTGGAGTCAAATATTGTGTTGACAGGATTAGTAGAAACCTAGAACCTGGCATTGTCTCTAACAATTCTCTCATCCGATGTGAAAGAAACCATAGAGGGAGTGGTTCTGTTACCCTAATCATTAACAATAATCTGAACCCTATCGTGTTTCCACACTCCCACGTAGCTGTAAGTTGTTCCAAGGTCGATCCCAACAACTTTCTCTTTTCCCTTTTAATCCATCTTAAAATCAATGTGTTTATTAACAATAAAACTCTTCTGAAAACTTGTTAAGGGACAACCATTAAGTAAAATAAAACTCATGACCATGTAAATGAACTATTTACTTTGTGTTTTATCGATGTGCGGACTCTGCAATTCACATCCTTTTTAAATCAAAGGAAAATGATAGAAAATTGTTACCATGACAAAGTGGTGTACATAGATTTGTCTATACTCTAGAGGAGTTGACGTTTTAAAAAGAACATGGCATTTTCGTAGGATACTGCAACATATTCTGGTGAAGAGACCTATCAAAATTTCACACATTCCATCAAGGGAATCTTCAAAGGTGGACACCTCCGGTTATTTAAAACTTTGAAGAAATAAGTTGTCTTTATGCTCTACTAGCAATAGTTGTAAAAGAGAACCATTAGCTTAACTTACCTATTAATTTGCATCCATAGCGATAGAAACCATGACACATCGCCACTACTAGTGACAACTATGTGACAAGAGAGGCTCTTAACTTATATTCACAACAAGTTATTGTTTTTGAATAGAGACCACAACCATTCAATGCTCCAAGTGGGATCTAAGAGGTAGATTTTAGGGCCGACAGAAAACCAGAAGGGAAAATAAATAAAATTTCATGTATTTTGTGCCTTTTTTTAAAATGAAGTCCCACGCTGATATTTCTTGATGTATTGAAAGTCCATTCCGCAACATATTTTTAAAAACCAAGTGGGAAAAGAAAATAATCTGAATGTCTTGAAATTACAAATTTCTTATGCCAAAGATGCAAAACACTTGGTTTTTCCAGCAAATAAAACCCCCCTTCAATAAGACTAGCCACTGCTAGAAAATTAATCACCAATCCTTTCCAAAACAAATCAGATTTGTACCAAAATAACCTAATTTTCAATCAAAAATGAGGCAAAATTTTACCACAATTTGTCAAATCAAAAGCCGTAGAAAAAAAACTCAGCCAAAACACACTTGGCGGAGCATATTTCAAAGCAATAAATATTAACATCACATATAATGTTAAGCATGATTTTTTTAACCTTTCCAAAGGAATCCATGGTAGCAAATGAATACATACTTTTTTTGCTTGATATGTGTACATTTTGAGAAAGAATAAACTTTTCAAATGAGATTGGTTAAAACAAAAACATTGAGTTTTATGAGGTAAAACCTATACCTTTATTCACAAGAAACAATAACAACAGGAAGATCCAGAGCTATTGAAGTGATACCTTGTAATGCCCACAAATTTTTCACACAAATACAACAATAAAAATACTAGAATAATTTTCTTTTTTTTTACTTTCATTTCTTGATACATGAAAACAAAACGGATTGTTTAGGACAATGCATAACACATTAGACGCTTGTACAAACATTATCCCACGTAGATAACATGAAAATACATTATGCACATCAAGGCCACATTTTCCAAAATGACAAAACACAACATAACGATTCAACTGCAGTAAAAACTTCCTAAATGCACTATCTATGATGCGCCACTTTCCTAGTTTACGTATTTATTATAGTCATATTTCGTTATTGAACTTAATTATTTTAAAAGCACTTATCATGCAGTCCTTCACTCTTTTTAAAACTAGACTACATTATCTTTTTTTTTCTTAACATCTTATTTGTAATGACTCCATCTAATTTTACTTGTTTTCCCTTGTTGCGAAAGAATGATGTAGCATGATTGTTTATAGGAACATATGTGCCCACATGAGGCTACTAGTGTTTGTTCTAAGGATTTGTTTTCTAAGTTGTATGTTCATTTTGTTTTACAATTTATCTTAGATGCAACCAAGAAGGCTCACATGGAACAAAGGAAGTTTATTAGTTCAAAGGTAAATAGGTCACAGTTCTTTTCATAATAACATTTATGCTCTAGAGTTATAATAATTTTCTTTAAGTTATTGCAACTAATAGAATATTCTAACTACTTCACTTAGGTGCTTAGCTTGCATTGATCATGATACACAGTAGAGGATTTTGCCTAGAGTCAAAAGGGTCAATCCTCAAGTTTCATTTTTCTTAATTTTGGTCATTTAATAATCTTGTTTAAACTACATTGATGGGTGTGGTGATTATGTTTGTCCCTAAAATATCACAAGTTTCCCATTTACTAGGTTAAAAGATCAATCAGGAGGCATTATCTTACTTTCTATTTGTTATAAAAATCATCTTAGTTATCTTAGAAAGTTGACATCATTCAAGTGTATGCGACATTTAATAACAGTTCCAAAATTATCCACTCATGTTTCTGTAATCCCTTACATCATTACATTGACTTCATAACGACTTCTTGTTAAAACAACCAAGGTGCATATACTCTTTTTCCTTTACTGAGTCATGAGGGATCCTTAGGGTTAGGATTTCACACTTAACCAAGATTGGATTATTACTGGGTACTTTAAGTATTAGATGTGTATTACAAGGATATATTCAATTATAAATTTTACACACCTTACTAAGGTCACAACTAGAGTGATTGAACACCCTTATCTCCAACAATCATCATGTAACTATAGGTAAATTCAATACTTCTTGTCAAGCTGACACTCTTGTTTACAAGGGGTTAAAGAGGATTCACACTTAATATTCTCATGTGTAGGTAACTAAAACATATGATCCACTGGAATCATTTACATTCATCTTAAAATAATTTCACTTAATTTTATTTAAATAATGTTTTGAAATTAGTTGTGTAACCCATTTGTTAATATGGAGCATTTTTATGCTCATGAGACTACGAGCTCTCATCCTAGGGAATTTCCTCAAGAACATGATTACCTATTTTCACATCATACATTCATTTCACAATGGGAAAAGTGGGAGAACAAGCAGGAGTAACTATTTGTTTAAAGATTAAGATTCACATTAAATTTTACGCATCATGGATTCCATTTCTCTCAACATGATGATTTAAACTTGTTACAAAAAAGATCTAAATTTTACTTTTCTCCTAGCATACCATCTCATGGTTAACATTTTACAAACTAATCATAAATTAAATTGTTGATTAGTTCCACAATTAACTCTTAACATTGTACCATAGAATCCAAAATGATAATATAAATTGGGTGTCGAGTTCATTTATAATCCTTACTGCTAAAGGTGACTTTCAAGAGTATCTGGCAATCTTTTCCACCTAACACACCAACGCTAACATATAGGATCTGATCAACCATACAAAGAAAAATCATAGAATTCTTGATAACAATGAGTATCGTAGACACCGTTTATGTTTTTTGCTTTTATTTTAATAGACATGCAATGATATATTTTATTGTAGAGATGGGACCTTTAATGCATGTTGTCTCCCACAAATTTCACTTCAAATTTATCTCCCTCAAGTGTGAGTCGTGACTATAGAAACATCGAAAGTGCCTCTAACAAGGTCAAAAACTAGTATATTTCTTCCGTCTTCATTGCTTCCACAAAAGTTATAAGTAATTTCCACATGTGTGGGCTCATTGATGATGTGCATGACATTAAGTCCTATAATCTTTTCGAAATATTTGGTAGCCCTTTTCTATGAATCGTTAAAATAGGCAGGCATGGTAATCAGTGCATTCTTTACATCATAGTTTGAATACTATAGACGATATTTCCTCTACTAAAAATTTCCTTTTCTCACCTTTGTAGAAATTTTAAACCATAAGCATGTGGATAAGACCAGGAACAACAGTGAAAGGCAAGAGTTTTGAGTCATCCTTCACGCAAGGATCGCTAAATGGCCTCCCAATAAGTCACTTGGAGTCAAAGATTGTGTTGACAGGATTAGTAACCTGGAACCTGGCACTGTCTCTAACAATTCTCTCATCCGATGTGAAAGCAACCATAGAGGGAGTGGTTATGTTACCCTAGTCATTAACAATAATTTAAACCCTATCGTGTTGCCACAATCCCATGCAGTTGTAAGTTATTCCAAGGTCAATCCCAACAGATTTCTCTTTTCCTTTTTCATTCATCATAAAATCAATGCATCTGTTAACGATAAAACTCTTTTGAAAAATTGTTAAGGGACAACCATTAAGTAAAAGCAAACTCAAGACCATGGAAATGAACTACTTGCTTTTTGTGTTTTATCAAGAAGTAGACTCTGTAATTCACATCCTTTTTAAATCAAAGGAAAATGATAGAATACTATTACCATGACAAAGTGGTGTACATAGATTTGTCTAGACTCTACAGGATTTGACTTTTTAAAAACAACATGGCATTTTCATAGGAGACTACAACATATTCCGGTGAATAGACCTATCAAAATTTCACACATTCCATCAAGGGCATCTTCAAAGGTGGACACCTCTAGTTAATTAAAACTTTGAAGAAAGAAGTCGTGTTTATGCTCTACTAGAAATAATTGTAAAAGAGAACCAAGCTTAAATTACCTATTAATTTGCATCCATAGGGATAGAAACCTTGACAAATCGCCACTACTAGTGACAACTATATGATAAAAGAGGCTCTTCACTTATATTCACAACAAGTTATTGTTTGTGAATAGAGACCACAACCATTCAATGCTCCAGGTGGGATCTAAGAGGCAGATTTTAGGGTTGACAGAGAACCAAAATGGAAAATAAATAAAATTTCATGTATTTGGTGCCTTTTTTTAAAATGAAGTCCCATGCTAATATTTCTTGATGTATTGAAAGTCCAGTCCACAACATATTTTTTAAAACCAAATGGGAAAAGAAAATAATTTGAATGTCTTGAAATTACAAATTTCTTATGCCAAAGATGCAAAACAATTGGTTTTTCCAGCAAATAAAACCCCCCTTCAATAAGACTAGCCACTGCTAGAAAATTAATCACCAATCCTTTCCAAAACAAATCAGATTTGTACCAAAATAACCTAATTTTCAATCAAAAATGAGGCAAAATTTTACCACAATTTGTCAAATCAAAAGCCGTAGAAAAAAAACTCAGCCAAAACACACTTGGCGGAGCATATTTCAAAGCAATAAATATTAACATCACATATAATGTTAAGCATGATTTTTTTAACCTTTCCAAAGGAATCCATGGTAGCAAATGAATACATACTTTTTTTGCTTGATATGTGTACATTTTGAGAAAGAATAAACTTTTCAAATGAGATTTGTTAAAACAAAAACATTGAGTTTTATGAGGTAAAGCCTATACCTTTATTCACAGGAAACAATAACAATAGGGAGATCTAGAGCTATAGAAGTGATACCTTGTAACGCCCACAAATTTGTCACACAAATACAACAGTAAAAATACTAGAATAATTTTATTTTTTTTACTTTCATTGCTTGATACATGAAAACACTAGGGATTGCTTAGGACAATGCATAACACATTAGACGTTTGTACAAACATTATCCCACATAGAGAACATGAAAATACATGATGCACATTAAGGACACATTTCCCAAAATGACAAAGCACAACATAACGATTCAACTACAGTACAAACTCCGTAAATGCACTATCTATGACATGCCACTTTTCTAGTTTACGTATTTATTATAGTCATATTTCATTATTGAACTTAATTATTTTTAAAGCACTTATCAAGCGGTCCTTCACTCTTTTTTAAACTAGACTACATTATCTTTATTTTTCTTAACATCTTATTTGTAATGACTCCATCTAATTTTTCTTGTTTTCCCTTATTGTAAAAGAATGATGTACCATGATTGTTGATAGGAACATATGTGCCCACATGAGGCTACTAGTGTTTGTTCTAAGGATTTGTTTTCTAAGTTGTATGTTCATTTGGTTTTACAATTTATCTTAGATGTAACTAGGAAGGTTCAATGCAACAAAGGAAGTTTATTAGTTCAAAGGTAAATAGGTCACATGTTCTTTTCATAATAACATTTATGCTCTAGAGTTTTAATATTTTGCTTTAAGTTATTACAACTAACAGAATATTGTAACTACTTCACTTAGATGCTTAGCTTGCATTGATCATGATACACAGTAGAGGATTTTTCCTCGAGTCAAAAGGGTTAATCCTCAAGTTTCATTTTTCTTAATTTTGGTCATTTAATAATCTTGTTTAAACTATGTTGATGGGTATGGTGATTATGTTCATCCCATACGTATCACAATTTTCCCACTTACTAGGTTAGAAGATCAATCAGGAGGCATTATCTTACTTTCTATTTGTTATAAAAATCATCTTGTATGTCTTAGAAATTTGACATCATTCAAGTGTATGCGAAATTTAATAACAGTTCCAAAATTATCCTCTCATGTTTCTGTAATCCCTTACATCATTATGTTGACTTCATAACGACTTCTTGTTAAAACAACCAAGGTGCATATACTCTTTGTCCTTTACTTATTCACGAGGGATCCTAAGGGTTAGGATTTCACACTTAACCAAGCTTGGATTATTACTGGGTAATTTAATTATTAGATGTGTATTACAAGGAGACATTCAATTATAAGTTTTACACACCTTACTAAGGTCACAACTAGAGTGATTGAACACCCTTATCTCCAACAATCAGCATGTAACTCTAGGTAAATTCAATACTTCTAGTCAAGCTGACACTCTTGTTTAAGAGGAATTAAAGAGGATTCACACTCAATATTCTCATGTGTAGGTAACTAAAACATAGGATCCACTAGAATAATTTACATTCATCTTAAAATAATTTCACTTAATTTTATTTAAATAATGTTTTGAAATTAGTTGTGAAACCCATTTGTTAATATGGAGCATTTTCATGCTCATAAGACTACGAGCTCTCATCCTAGGGAATTTCCTCAAGAACATGATTACCTATTTTCACATCATACATTCATTTCACAATGGGAAAAGTGGGAGAACAAGTGGGAGTAACTATTTGTTTAAAGATTAAGATTCACATTAAATTTTACGCATCATGGATTCCATTTCTCTCAACATGATGATTTAAACTTGTTACAAAAAAGATCTAAATTTTACTTTTCTCCTAGCATACCATCTCATGGTTACCATTTTACAAACTAATCATAAATTAAATTGTTGATTAGTTCCACAATTAACTCTTAACATTGTACCATAGAATCTAAAATGATAATATAAATTGGGTGTCGAGTTCATTTATAATCCTTACTGCTAAAGGTGACTTTCAAGAGTAGTTGGCGATCTTTTCCACCTAACACCCTTCACTCTATACGTGTGTCAGGACAAGAGGGTTTTACATTATTCTAAAGGTTGGTTTTGTAAGGTATAGTTTAATATTGTGAACATTATTATTGTGTGTGATGAGTTGTATTTACAACTCATGTAGATATCTCTTAGAGAGATTCTAGGTATGAGGGAATAAAGGGATAAGGTGAGAGATTGTGGGTAGATCTATTTGATATGTGTTGACTCCATCATTATAGGAGATCAAAGCATTATTTATTGTAACCTCTCTATTGAATAGAATATCCTGAATGAATTTCAGTTTCCATATTTTTATTATTCGGTGTTTTTTTTATAGTTCAGTTTTTATCATTGGTATTAGAGCAGGGATGGAATGCAGAGAATTACTGTGGAGAAAATTTGATTTCCTGTCTCATGAAAACTTGAATTATCAGACAAAGTCATCAGATCTATTCTGACTTCTAAAGATCTATTCTTTTTCATACACATGCAAATCTGTCTAATCAACTGCGTGGAGACCTCGAAGTGCCAGAATAAGGGCAGAGTTTTTTTTTATGCAGAAGTTAGAGACAAAATTTATCGTACCGAGAGTTGGAGTCATCAATCTAGTTATTCCAACAACACGGGGTTTATTGAGAAAAAAAAGGAGAAATATCAGGAAAGAAACGGGACACTTTCTGTTCTAAATTTCAAGTGTCTTGTTGTATTGTTCATCATCAAATTATTCATTTCAATGAAGATCCAAATCCTTGTCAAGATAGATTGATTTCCACGTATATTTTATTTGGTCGCGTTCCTTCTAATTCTACGCAGAGCTTTCATCGTATCATTTGTGCACCCAATTTCTTTGTTGGTCGATGATCTCTATCTTCATATGGCTCTCAACTTTTGATTTGCATTCTGTCGATTTAATTTTCAGTTTGACAGTAATTTATGCACCTGTTTTTGAGTGGTGGTTCCACGATCCTCGTGGACAGTCTATAAATGAGTCGATATTCAGCAGACCCAACGTCTTTCTACAAATTTGCGAGTGATATTGTATGTTTCAAAAAAAAATAAACAAGCATCTATTTTTCTTCCACGAGATGTGCCACGCCTTTTGAATATTGAGATGACTGAATCTCTTCGGCATTGCAAATTGGTTAATGAATTCGTGATCTGTCCTATGTTTCTGGTATTTTGTATTATGGTTTTGTCAATGTGATTTTGTCTAGTAGACTGATTTGTTACTAAATAGAGTTTGGCCAATCTTCTCTTAGTGTTATTTATATTTTTTTAAGTTTGTGATATGGCTCGTATCATTGCTATATAACCATTATCAATTATACACTATATTAAGTGTGGTTTGTTTATACGTATAAACCCATCAGTCTAGTCCTCATTTGCATTTGTATCAATATCTTCATCTTAACATTGTTAGTGTATTCTTGTTTTTTAAATAGTTGTGAGTCATTACTTAAATATTGTTTATAGTCTTGTGTTAGTTTGTGAATCTTTTAATAAAAGCATGCTTTTTCATGTTGTCCAAAGTTTGTAGTCATTTTTTTGTGTCAAAGCCAAGTGTTATCTATTCAAATTCAAGTGTAAGTTTTGAGTCATTGTAAAAGTCTAGTATTTTGGGTCCATTATCAAAAAGTCCGAGTCAAATATTTTTTATTTTCTATTTTTTTTTAAAAAGGACAAATGAGTGCATTTTCGGTGTAATCCAACACTCAATTTTAAAAAGAAAATGCAAATAAAAATTGTTCCTAGCTTCTGGGGCTCTGCCCCTCGACCCCACCCTGTATCACGACAGGGAGCGCGTATCATCCTCGACTATACTTGTTGCTGAGTTAGGATGGACATACAGATGGAGGGTGGAGGCAACGGAGGAAGGAGGTTGATCAGCGGCCTCTCATTAGGCACCATCGACAAGGCTGCGGTACTGATTTAGTGGCCAAGTTTTTAAGTTGTGTGTTTGCTTTCAGCATACTTTTGTGAGAATAAGAACAAATTATTGTTCAATTGTAATGTATAAAATTCCTGAATGTAACTCCTAATGTAATGAAATAGGTGAACAAAAGCACCAGTGTAAGACAGTTCATGGATCTTGAAAAGGTTTGAGGGAGATCCAAAAAAACCACACGAAGTGCACAGGCGATGGATCTATTACACGTCAAGGTTTGTGGTAAACCTGTAAAACCATAGAAGGTTGAGTATTGCTCCCTTCATTAGTATCAAGGTCATGAGTCACATAGTTTGACATGCTCCATAGAGGTGAGCATACTGTAGATGAGAGTGTGTATGTTTTTACCATGTTCAAACTAAGGGGGTGAATGTTAGGAATAGTTTAATATTGTGAACATTATTATTGTGTGTGATGAGTTGTATTTACAACTCATGTAGATATCTCTTAGAGAGATTCTAGGTGTGAGGGAATAAAGGGATAAGGTGAGAGATTGTGGGTAGATCTATTTGATATGTGTTGACTCCATCATTATAGGAGATCAAAGCATTATTTATTGTAACCTCTCTATTGAATAGAATATCCCGAATGAATTTCAGTTTCCATATTTTTATTATTTGGTGTTTTTTTTATAGTTCAGTTTTTATCAGGTTTTCCATGGAGTACTACCTTAAGAGAACACATTATCCTAACTACGCACATGATTACCAATCCTAGGAAGGAAGCCATACTCAAGACAAAGTTTAACCATGTCGTTCCTAACTGTCGGGTACATGACAATGTCGCTAAGCATACATGCTAAGGTGAAAATCTCAAACTTGGGATTTTATTTCCTTAGGCTATAATTTTCCATCGAGTTTAATGATTTAGTGTAGTGCCCACATTTTCTAGCCTCAGTTATATGCCAACTATCTACTCATATTTATGATTTGACATGGATTATGGTACATTTTGGATACTAGGTTATGTTATTTGATCTTTCATGGACATGGATGGTGATTTGGGCACGTATCACCGATTTAGCTTTGATTAGTATGTTAGTACATTTTAGTAGATGTTTTGGATTCTAACATGTTAATATGTTATTGATCTTATTCGATATATGATGGACACATTGTTTTGTCACATATCTTGATGTTATGGACTATTCGTTTATTGATGAGATCACATGATAGCATGGAAATATGTCATTATATGTATTGCAGTGGATAACACATGGTGAATTTATGAAAAATTAGGCATGCTTTTCATTTACTATGCCATATTCATGATGTGTTAGCATATTTAGCATGTTTATACTTGATTTGTTTACTGAGTAGTTGATTTACGCTTTTATTGGACATATGTGTTTAATGTTTGCGTCAAATGTGCAAATTACAGGGCACATGATAGCATGGGTTTCAGGGTGACTACACGAATGTGCACAAGCAGCCCATTGAGCTTAGTCATAGCCATGTTAGTTGTATGAGGCCTTATTTGCTGCATGCATTGTTTGGGCACTATGAGTGACCCCTAGTTGTAATGTTTTATATTGTGTAAAATTAATTATGTTTAGGATGTTTAATTTTGTTAGAAAACTAGGTTGGGGGACCTAATGGTCCCCATTTGCATTAATAATGCAATTGTGTATTTATTTACCTAAGTAATGAGGATTTGGGCCACATAAGCACCCTCGAGTGGTCCACACATCCTCTACATTTGTGTCCAAATGTGCCAAATCTGAAATTGGGTTATTTTTGGCATTTTAAGTGACCCCTTTTGGTTTTGGGGGTTCACTTAGCATAAAAATAATCCCTTTGACCCTATCTATTAGGAAAGGGGGCTTAATTTCAAGGAAAAAAGGGAGTTTCCCTCCCATTTATCCTCTCACTTGTCACCATTCATGTAATAATGGTTGGAGTTTGTGTGTTTTGCAAATTTGCATGAGTTTGTCTTTCTTTATTTTTGGGTAATTTGGGGGAGTAATGTTTAAATGAGGGTTTATATTTTCTTTCTTTTTTTTTGGGAATCTTGACTTGGAGGGAAGAGAGGGGTGACACATGTCACCCCCTCATTTGTGAGGTAAATTACTATTAGCAGGTTAATACATTTTGTGTTAATATTTGTTAGTAGACAGTTGTATAACTGTCTTCCCTCACGACGCTCCTCAGCTGGCCTATATAAAGGCGTGTTTTGTATCTTTTGAATATAGCAATATATATTCAATCATTTGGATTGCCTATCATTGGTATCAGAGCAGGAGCCGTGAGAAGAGCAGAAGCCGGTCGTGTGCCTGTGCATGAAAGAAGAGCAGACTGCTGGTGCGCGTGGAAGAGCAGACTGGTGCGCTGTACGTTGGTGCGTGAAGAAGGAGGCGAGGAACCTGCGTTTTTTGCTGTGCGTGAGGAGGTGTGGAGACTGCCTGTCCCGCGTGAAGGAGTGTGCAAACATTACCTGTTCCGCCGTGAAAGAGAGGATTGTCCAGCGAGTGTCCAGCAAGTTGGAGAAGATTCTTTGCTGCGTGCGTGATTTGTTGGAGAGTTCTTTGCTGGTACGAACCTGTGTGTGCGTGGAGAGAAGAAATCCGTGCCTGAAGGAGAAGAAGACTGAGCCAGTTGCCAGCCATTTCTTTTGCTTAGAGGAGACTGAGCCTGTCCCTGCGTGAAGGAGGAGAGGGTGTTAAGAGTTGCCTTTTCTTTTGCTGAGAGGAGACTGAGCCTGTCCCCGCGTGAAGGAGGAGTACGCCTGTCCCGCGTGAAGGAGGAGTGTGCCTGTCCCGCGTTTGTGAGGAGACTGAGACCACCATTTCTTTGTTGTGGAGACTGAGACCACCCAATTGCTGTGCGTGCGAGCTGTGGAGACTGAAACTGTCCCGTTTGTGTTGTACGTGGAGATTCGGAGAAGATTCATTGCTGGTACTCCTTCTTTGTTGGTTGTGCGTGGAGAGAAGAAATCTGTGCGTGAGGGAGACTCGTGCATTTGCTGGCGTGGAGGTGAATCCACGTGAAACCCCTGTATGTGTGAGCAAAGCTGGGAAATTACAAAATTGCATTTTTGAGTTTTTTGAAAATGTCTACTCCAAAAATATTGCTATCCGATGCCCAACTCTTGAAAGGGCCAAATTTCGCTGCATGGAAAACCAAAATGCGGACGATTCTTCAATTTGAAGACCTTTGGGGGATTGTCTCTGGCAAAGACACCCCTCTCGCAGATGATGATCTGTTGGAAAAATATGAAAAGGCTGATGCGAAAGCACTCATGCTCATCACCCTCAGTCTTTATGATGAGGTGCAGCCATACATTCGAGAAGCAACTGCTTCTTCTCAGGCATGGAGCACATTGTGTACCATCTACTAAGCTAAGAATCTAACGTCAAAGTTGCAACTTCAGACAAAGCTTCATACGATGAGTATGCATGAAGGCGAATAAGTAGAAGCCTTCTTACGGCATGTAGTTGAGTTACGTGCAGAACTCTCTGCACTTGGAGAACCAGTGGACGACAAGTTGCTTGTCCCGCTCACCCTGCGAGCTCTTCCGTCACGGTTTCGGACACTGATCACCACGTTGACAATTACTCAACAGGAGGTGAGTTTTGCAACCCTGGTGAATTATCTCCAGCAGGAAGAAGCCATGCAAAATGTACAAGAAGCCTTCGAAGATAAGGCTCTTATCACGAGGCAAAAACATAAGCCTCGGAAAGGGCAATCAGCCCCCCAAAATCAGAAGTAGCATGCTTAGCAGCCATCTTCACATCGGCCACCCCAGAAGCAGCATAATCACAAGGCGGATCGGTGGTGCCACATTTGCTCCACGGATACGCACACGACTGCGAACTGTTATTACAACAGTCGCAAGTATGGAAATTCTGGCGAAGAGAGCACTTTTGGCCGAGGATATTCTAAGAAATCCTGATGGCATGCTCGTAATCAGAGGCAGAAGGGCCACATTGCTGCTCAGCAGGAAGCCACCTCAGATGAAGAGGTACCAGATACGACTCATTCTGACATTGTTCTGGTCTCACAGACTTCACAGCCGTCAGAAGATGTCTGGTTGATTGATTTAGGTGCCAGCAAACACATGACTGGCAACAAGAAGTTGTTCCATACTCTGAGTGATCGGCCCACAGGAGATCGGATCACCATTGCAGACAATCAAGAGTATACTGCAGCAGGGATTGGTGATGTCATCATTCCTCTTGGAACACGAAGATGTACACTGACAAAGGTGCTCTATGTTCCAGGTTTGACTTCAAATCTTTTGTCTGTAAGTCAACTTCTTAACCATAGAATGCAGGTTGAATTCTTTGTTGAGAAAGGGGTCAAGTCCTGCATCATTTCCCAGGGAGAGTCAGTCATTGCTCAAGCATTTCTGAAGGGCCGTCTATTTGCACTGGATGCGGTCACTTCATCTAGCGTTGCTCTCTCTGCATCAACGGCAGAGTCCACTGCACTTTGGCACTTTAGATATGGTCATCTTTCTCCCGGGGCTCTGCATCAACTCAGTGCGAAGGAAATGGTAAGAGGGCTTCCTCCACTCTCCCATTCCTTACCTGTTTGCTCAGGATGTCTTGCAGGAAAACAACATAGAGGTCCATTCCAACAGAGCTCTTATCATTCTACAGAGCATCTTCAGGTCGTTCACACCGATCTGTGCGGACCCCTGCCAGCTAGCTTTCAAGGTTTTGTGTACTTTCAGCTCATCATTGATGATTACTCACGGAAAATGTGGGTATATTTCCTTC
The DNA here is from genome assembly GCA_019776745.2 of Taxus chinensis. Lineage (NCBI taxonomy): Eukaryota > Viridiplantae > Streptophyta > Pinopsida > Cupressales > Taxaceae > Taxus > Taxus chinensis. The sequence goes on along the minus strand of CM034149.1, from coordinate 27,252,252 downwards.
GGAAGAAGAGTGAGGCACTTGCAAATTTCCAGACCTTCTACCAGCAAGCCACCAGGCAGTCTGGGAAGCCTCTTCTTCTCCTCCGCTCAGATCGAGGGGGGGAATTTGTGTCAAAGAAGTTCTTAGCATACCTGAAGCAGTATGGCATTCAGCAACATTTGACTGCTCCCTATACGCCCCAACAGAACGGGATTTCTGAGCGCCACAACAGGACTGTCATGGAGATGGCTCGTTGTATGCTCTCAACCGCCAAGTTGGAGGATCAGTTTTGGGCAGAAGCAGTCCAGACAGCAGTGTATTTACTCAACCAGGCACCCACAAAGATCTTGCAGAACAAGACACCGGAAGAGGTATGGACTGGTCGTAAACCTTCTATTCATCATTTAAGAGTTTTTGGTTGTACTGCATATATGGATGTTCCAGATAAAAGAAGGAAGAAGATCGATCCAAAGACACTGCCATGTCTTTTCTTGGGGTATAGTACTACCTCAAAGGCATATCGTCTCATGGATCCTGAGACGAAGAAGATCTACGAGAGTCGAGATGTGGTATGTGATGAGTCGTCCTTTGACTCCTTGCCACACAATGAAGATCCAATACCGACCTCGTCACATAGATTGCTCACCAACATCCAGATGATGAGCAAGATGATTCTTCTCAGAGAGAAGAAGAGCTGAGTGGAGACTTTGTTCGTTGATCTTGGCACACTGGAAAACACATCTTCACATCAGCAGCGCCAACGTCCGAAATGGGTCCAGAGTACTATCAGGGATGCACACCTGAACTCACTTCCTGGTACTTCTACGGGAGTTAGAACACGAAGTCAAGCCAGACATGAGGTAAATTTTGCACTCATGAGTTCAGTTGTTGAGAGCACCGAACCTGACACTGTTCGTGAGGCATTAGACCAACCACAGTGGAAACAGGCTATGGATGCTGAATATGATTCCCTGATTCAGAATCGGACGTGGGAACTTGTCGATCTGCCTCCAGGTAAGAAATCCATTGGCTTCAAATGGATTTTCAAAACAAAATATAAGGCAGATGGTTCAATCGACAAACACAAAGCACGACTTGTTGCAAAGGGTTATGCTCAACAAGAAGGAATTGACTATGACGAGACCTTTGCACCCACTATGAAGATCAAAACCATCAGAGTTGTATGTGCACTGGCAGCACAAAATGGATGGAAACTTCAGTAGATGGATGTCAAGAGTGCTTTTCTAAATGGTGATCTGCAAGAAGAAGTGTACATGGCCCAACCTGAAGGGTTTGTAGACGAGCATCAACCACACAAGGTATGTCGTCTGATAAAGTCTCTTTATGGACTTAAACAAGCACCTAGGGCATGGTATATAAAAATTGATGATCACCTATTGCAGCATGGATTCACTCGTAGCCCCTCAGATACAAATTTGTATATCAAGAAGGTAGGAACAGAGATTGTCATTCTAGTTTTGTACGTAGATGATCTTGTGATCACAGGAAGTTCTGACAATCTTGTAGATGATGTAAAGAATGATCTGAAGAAATCCTTCGACATGACTGATTTGGGGCTACTTCACTATTGTCTTGGCTTAGAGATATGGCAGAAGAAGAATCATATCTTCGTCTCTCAGATGAAATATGCCAAGACACTCCTGGAAAAGTATGGGATGTCAGATTGTAAACCAATGTCCACACCTATGGAAAAAGGTTTGCAACTATCTAGATTCTAGGATTCACCACAGGTAGATGGCACTCACTACAGGAAGCTTGTGGGGAGTCTCATTTACTTGACTTATACCAGACCAGATCTTTGCTTTGCTGTGAGCTATCTCGCCAGATTTATGCAGGAGCCGAAGAAATGTCATTGGATAGCAGCAAAGCATGTGTTGAGATATGTCCGAGGTACAGTTGACTTTGGTCTGGAGTATCAGAAGAACACTCAGTTCTTCTTACAGGGATATATAGACTCGGACTATGCAGGATCCGTTGATGACAGGAAATCCACTTCAGGATATGTTTTTCATCTCGGGTCTGGACCTATCTCGTGGATCAGCAAGAAGCAAACTGTTGTTGCTCTCTCATCCACTGAGGCTGAATACCACGCTACACGAGGAGCTGTGTGCGAAGTAATTTGGTTACGTCGCATTCTTGCAGATATAGGGATTCCTGAAGAGAAACCTCCCATCATTCACTGCGACAATCAAGGTGTGTTGAAGCTTGTGAAGAATCCTGTTTTCCATGAACGAACAAAGCATATTGAGGTCGAATGTCACTACATTCGTGAACAGGTCTTGAACCACCAAATTCAGCTCCAGTACTGCCCTACTGATTCTCAGGTTGCAGATATTCTCACCAAGCCTCTCGGCAAGGTGAAGTTTGATTTGTTTAGGGGGTACATTTGTAAGAGCAATGTATTAAGGGGGGGAATGTTAGCAGGTTAATACATTTTGTGTTAATATTTGTTAGTAGACAGTTGTATAACTGTCTTCCCTCACGGCGCTCCTCAGCTGGCCTATATAAAGGCGTGTTTTGTATCTTTTGAATATAGCAATACTAAATAAAATCATTCTTCTTTAGCCATTAGTAGGCTCCTCCCATTTATGCTTAGAAACATTTCTGATACGGGAAACAAGATTGAAACATCCACAAAATGGTCGAAAACATCTAAGAGGTTAGACCTTTTGCTTGGAGAAGGATTTCGGAAAATCTTAGAGATTGGAGAGCTTTTTGAGGTAGGCTCTTTAATCCTATTTTGTGATATTCATCATGTTATATTTTAGAATTTCTTATTGTTGAATGCATCGTCTTGTTTGTATATGTTGTATGCTTGCTTGGATATGTTCTTTTTTGTTTTCTCCATCCATCATATGGATTGATGGATTTAGGAGTTTTGTTTTGGGAAGAGAGATGAATTTTCCATCTTAAACCTCATGGCTTGATGGAAAATTCATGTTGGTTCTCTTTTATCCCCACATATGGTTTGAGGTGGGGAAGGTGGTTCATATGGTTTGAACCCCCTTCCCCATCCTTGGAGAGGAAACCCAATGGGTTTAAAAATCATCCCAACGAGGAATTTAGGTGATTGGGAGGAGTAATAAGGAGGGGTGATTGTTTTGGAGGGATAAGGAGGATTTTGAATATTTTTAAGTGTGCATCCTATGGTGGGACCACACTCTATGACACTATTTGGATGTCTCATCCACTCTTCCCCTTGTTGAGGATGAATATGGTTTTCTTCTCTTTTTATATGTTTTTCATTTGTTATGTTGTTATGATGTATGGGTTAGTCTTATACGTGATATGATTTTGACTACCCTCCATTCTCTTATGCACTTTTGTGGAAGCTAGCTCTCTCTCCCATGGTCTTGGGGGAGGCTAGCATGTCTTCTAACCTTTGGAAAGACATGTAATGATGTCTGTAGGTTGGCTGGTAAAGAAAGCTTTTCTCTTTGCGTTGAAGACTATGTGGAGAGCAAAGTTGGAGTCTAAAGCTTGTAGATGGTTGGGGCTTCTTTTGGTGCTTATGTCATTTTATTCTCTAATTTTGGGAGTGTTCAACTTATTTTTATCTTGTGAATATGGCTATGTCAAGAGTTATATTCTTTGTAAGTTTCCCATATTGTGATGGAGATTGTTTTGAGCAACTAGTGTTGTATGAGTGTGGTGTATACTATCCTTGAATATGTAAATCTTGGTAAAACATGCTTTCCATGATAATGGCTTGTTGTATATTTGATCTTCTCCTTAAAAGAAGATTCTTTTTGTATTGAGAAGTTATGCTCTTCATATTTGAAAAGGCATTGTAGCTTGATATGTAGCATGGAGCAATTATTATTCTTATTATTGAAATGGAGGCCTATTTTGTAAAGTAGTTCTTCCTTTGCAAAGGAATAGTTTAGATTGTTGGAAACTCTCTTTTTAAAATAAAGTTGGCTATTTTGGAAGTGTGTTTTCCACAATAGGAATGTAAAATGTAATGCTAAGAGCTCTAAAAGAAAGCTTGATACTTGTGTGTTGAATCTCCTCTTTGTTAGGAATTTGGAACATTATTTTGGCTATTGCATTTGAAAATAAATCTAGTTTCCCTATGAACTTGTATCTAAAATTTTTCCTATATGAGGCGAGGAAAAGTTTGAATGGTCTTCATGACATCCAAAAAATTGTTCCTATGTGGATCCATAAAGATACTTTTGAAGTGTCGAATACCCAGTGCAGCCAAATCTTTGAATTTATGCACTGTTCTAACGTCAGCATCCTACAGGTCCCATATGGTATTCTTGTGTTTACGGTGTGCAGCAAAGTTATGGAAAAACTTTGTGTTACGGTAGCCCTCAGAGATCCAAGTAGCATGACTCTTCATGTGCCATTCCATTTCTTCCTCAAGTAGTAATTTATTTTTGTGAGTTTTCAGTTCCTTTATCTCGTACAAGACTTCTTGAAAGAATAGACACCCTTCCTGTGCACTAATGAGAGCTACCAGTTTTCCTTCAGTTTGTTTGAGAAGTTGGCTATGTTTTATATGTTTAGAGATGGCCCATTTGGAGGCAATTTGTTTCAGATTTCTTAAGGATTCATGGAATTGTTGGCAAGCAAAGTTGTTTGTAGAGGGATCAAAATGGCTCCAGTTCTCTTTAACCAGATTATTAAAATCTTGGTCTAGAATCTAGGCAGGCTTAAATTTGAAATGTGCACCTAGCTTAACTCCATCATCCTCAATATCAAGAATAATAGGAAAGTGATCCGAACACCAGGTTCCTGAAATCCATGTGCATATACGGCCCATGTCCATCATGAGGTGATTGTGTAGGAGGAATCTATCAAGTGTTTTGGAGACTGATGCGGAACTAGTCCTATTGTTAACCCAAGTTGGCTTATTTTCAATAAGCACAATATTCAGTAGTCCATTATCTTCCAGAAGTGCCAAGATTTGTTCAGCTAGTGGATCAGATCAGGCAGTATTCCCCCACACTTCCCCTCCATTCAAGGTGAAATTTAAGTCACCACCAATAATAACATTATTGGCTGTAAAGTGTTGATTGTTGAGGAGAGCTTCCCAGAAAGGTAGTTTATTCTTGTATGGGCCATACACATTCAAGACCTTAATTGATTTGTTCAAAGATTTCAGGAACACTTCAATCAGAATATAAGAATTCATAGCATAAGAATTAATCAGAGCATTTGTAAAATAATGCAAAATCGTGTTAAAAGCTTCCCATACAAAATAATGGATAAATTTTGAGTTCATGTTCGAATGAGAGTAATGTTTAGAAAAAATAGAACTTTTTCGATAAAATTTAGAGAAAATTTTTCCACAAACCATTTAAGGGAATATTTCTTAGCCCGTCCCGCTAGGCCAAGGATGTTCATAGAGAGTACCTTCATTTGGAACCTTTCTTGTGGGTGGTCTTTGCTCTAAGAACCCCTTGAATTGAAGCTTGTTTCCCTTGCTTGATTTCTCTCAATGCCTTATGTTGTGCCTTCCTCATAAAAGAGGGCCTGCCAACAGGATTATGTTGTTGTTTTTGTTCTAGATCCAGACCAAGTCCAGAACAGCTGATTATATCGGGGGTAGCTCGATCTTTCCTAGGTCTAAGATCATATGGAGTGTGTCCAGTGCCATCCAGTGAAGAGCTGGTGTCAGGATCTGAGATCAAGTCGGAAGGTAGTAGAGTTTGTCTTGCAATGTGTAATTTGTTGTCATCCAGCAAAACAGGTCTTGAAATTAAATCGGTGTCAACCACAAGCTAGTTTGTTGTGGGAGATCAGAGTTCAGAGGAAGTTGTGTAGGGGGTTGCACCTGAGGAATCATATCAGTAGTGGGCACAGAGGAATCAACCCCCCTGATATCCAAGGCCGGATTTTCAACAATATGGTGATTAGGTTCCATTATAGAGGAGACATCCTTCTTCGCAGCATTTGTAGTAATGCTACTAGGAATCTGCAAGGAAGCCACCAAAGGACTACTATGGGCAAAGTCAACTTCCTCATGTCCGTGAGTATCCAGGATAAGAGTTTGTACGGGCACTGCTTTGATTGTGCATCCATTTTGAGAGTGGGACGTTGTTGTAGCATCACATGCTGTAGTAGGTGGCTGGGAAGACTATGAAAGGATCCCTCCAAATGTTTGGTTCCGATTCACCGCAGGGGAAGTAGTATTGTTCGGACTGCAGTGATCAGCCGGAACATGGATCAAAGGAGTAGTATCCAGGGGATGACTTTTGGGAATCCATTTGCGGGAGAAGGTTTTCAATGGGCAAGAATCATATAAATGACCCAACTTATGACAGCGAGCACACCTGAAAGGAACATTGATGTAGTCCAATGGGAGGGAGAGTCTTCGGTTGTTGTGGACCAGAACAATATTTTCATAAAGTCTGTCCTTTGCCTGCAAGTTAACCAAGATTCGTGCCACCGTGTGTTTGAGACTGGTTTTGTAACTGTTATCAATAGCTAGAGTGCCTCCAAGCCAATCCCTAATCGCTTTGAGCCCTTCGTCAGTCCACCATTCGAGTGGGAGGCTAGGAACTTTTACCCAAATTGGGTTTTCTACCAGTTTGGCCTCCACTAGATTGAATAAGGGAGTCCAAGGATACATAAGCATAATAGAAGTATCCAGGAACCATTGCTGCCTCTGTATGACAACAACATCTACAGAGTCGAAGCAAAAGCCAATCCAGTCTTTGCAGAGCAGATGGAAGGTGGGGGAGTAATTGAGTATCGGCAGCCAGTTGTCAGTAATCCACTTGCCTACACCTGCAAGTCCAACTTTTCTGCCCACATATTTGCCAACAAGTGTTTTACGATCCATCTGAATGGCAGCATCCAGGGTGACATCCTTGCCA